>JANDEH010000001.1:15783166-18183166 GCA_024610705.1 Tetragnatha versicolor | reverse complement strand
GCAATTGATTTTTAGGCTTCGCGGAAAGGGGACTTGTGAGGATTTAGAGAAGAGAGGGACGCGCATTTTTTTTTCGAGCAGGGAACATGTCCTGCGCGTGGCAGCTCTGTGAGGAATGCATTTTCGGCGGGAGATGTTTGCAAAGGAGATATTCTGATAAAGTGAAATATTTGTTGCAAAAGAGAAGCTGGAAATCTTTATTCAATCGGACTTCGCTATCAGATGAACGATGACGGATATTTCATGCAACGTTGAAGGAAACACACCCTTTGTGAAAGTATTACTTTCGAGCAAACTTTTTTCCCTATAATAATCCCAAGAATGTTTTGCTTCATTCCCTTTAAGAAGCTTTAATGTGTATTTAAATTTATAACGTAAAGTGGCAATATTTGCAGGAATACTGGGTAAATTTTAATGTGATGTAAAGCATAGGTTGTGATTGTTGAAGAAATCATGTTTTCCATTTCATCATATAACGTTTTATTAGATTTTAAATGTGTATTTATAGTAAAGATTGTAATCATTTGGGACCGTAATTAGCAAATAAGCTTCAGATTATATTAATAATCAGGGTTTAACATAGACTGTAACAAAAAAGAAATATTGTGAACTAATTGTTATATTTTTGATATCTGGGATAGCAATTTGTTTTTGTTACTCATTTTGAATGAATTTTAAATGAATATCTAATCTAAAGAACAATACAACTTGTAGCATTGACATAAATTTTCTTATGTAGTTTTCTACAATTTAAGTTAACCACAAAGTAATTAATTCACATATTATTTCCTTATATCAGAAGTCAAACTTCTTTTATTATTTTATAAGTTTATTTCTAAAATGCACAATAAAAAGAGCAATGAACAAAGAAATTTCCCATTCAACATTAATTTTAGAAATGATTCAAAACAACTTTTTTTAAATTTGTAATTGGTATTTAATTTTAAGGGGACTCAGTACCTCCAAATCGGTCAAAATAACAAATTAAGGATTTTGCTCTCAAATCGATGTTTATACTCATAAATTGATTCTGCAAATTTCATAGTGATGCGCGAATTCTAAGCTAACAAATTTACAATTTTGATTGAGCACAGTTAACACATAGTTTTTTAAATAAATAATTTTTAAAACTACTTTTTTAGCACTTAAAACCCTAAGGCTTTTTTTTCTACTGGACTATTTAACTCAAAAATCCGTAAATATATTAACCATAGTGTTTTCTACAAAGTAATGCATTCCAATTAGGGATTTAGAGTATAATATAAGGTCTTAAAGTGAAAAATGTGTTTATTTTCATGATATTTTTGAGGTGTTTGGAGAAAATTTGTTTTTACTAAAAACTATTACAAGTATCACAAATATGAATGCATAGTTCCATGGGCAATAACATAGATTACGTTGGGGTAAAAAATCATACTAAAATTATCATAATTGAAAAAGAAGTAGCGTTTTAAAACTTGGTTAAAATTCTTGAACATTTCGAAATTACTCAAAAAATGCTTTTTAAAAAATAGATTTTTTGCTTGGATTTCAATTAGATGGTCATTACAAGTGTTTTGACGCTAAAGAACATCAAAAAATTTGTAAATTAAAGAAAATAAAAATTTGGATACTGATTCCCCTTTATAAACTAACACATAAAAATATAGATGATCAGTATCTAACACATTTTAATCATAACGCAAGTGCACGAAATATACAGGGTGTATCTGAAATGGTGCAACAAACTTTCAGGGATGATAGTACTCATCAAGACGAACAAGAATCGGTATAGAAAGGGGGGTCCCAGACCAAATCCCGGGGAGTTAAAAATGGAGCGACACCCAAAAAATCATTGAAAAATTCAATTTGTAGAAGAACTACTATTGGTAAAAACTTAATTATGGTCTCAAAAATTGTGGTTTAATATGATCTTTAAAATTACCTCAAAAGTCTTCACTTTAAAATTTTTTTATTATGAAAAAAGTTAAAAAACGCAAAAAATGTGAAAACTCTGCCAAAACCTTATTTGTATTTCGAAATCCTTTCTTTTGATTTGATAATCTGAAAGATCATAGTTGAAAACCCTTAAGTCCAAAGTTTCACGTAAATACAATCAATATTAAACGCTTGAGATCCTGTTAAAGTTTGTTTTTTGGGTGCGGAAGCAGTTTTCTAGAGCTGTTTCCAGAACTGCTGTTTGCGCACGCAAAAAACAAACTTTAATTGGATCTCAAGCGTTTAATATTGATTGTATTTACATGAAACTTTGGACTTAAGGGTTTTCAACTATGATCTTTTAGATTATCAAATCAAAAGAAAGGATTTTGAAATTTAAAATAAGGTTTTGGCAGAGTTTTCACATTTTTTTGTGTTTTTTAACTTTTTTCATAATAAAAAAATTTTAAAGTGAAGACTTTTGAGGTAATTTTAAAGATCATATTAAACCACAATTTTTGAGACCATAATTAAATTTTTACCAATAGTAGTTCTTCTACAAATTGAAATTTTCAATGATTTTTTTGGGGTGTCGCTCCATTTTTAACTCCCTGGGATTTGGTCTGGGACCCCCTTTCTATGCCGATTCTTGTTCGTCTTGATGAGTACTATCATCCCTGAATGTTTGTTGCACCATTTCAGATACACCCTGTATATTCTTAAACACATGACTGCTGTTTGTTAACCTCGGGTTAATTAAGGTGCTGCGTTATTTCATGAAAAAGGCGCTCCCAATTTCTTTAAACTAAACTTAATTGTAAAATTTTTCACTTCAAACAAAAATAAAGCTTGCATTCAGAGAGCCCTCCCTTCTTTCTTGAGATAAATTTAATTGCTCTGGCTCCACGAAAACTTGCATCCGAAGTAAAATTTCCCATCTCTGTGTATAATCCGCATTAAAAACGTTGAATGTCGTGGACAATTTTATAACAACATTCTCTTTCGCTATCACAAATCCAGCGAAAATTTCTCAGACCTCCCCCCTAAAAAAGAGCAAGAACACACATAGAAAGATCTTTATTGTTGTAGCTCGATCCAGGCCTAAAACCAACCCCCACTGTTTGCCAGACTTGTTTAATTAAAGAGGAGTGGCGAAAATTAATTGCACACAAAATGCTTACCAAGAAAATTTCTCCTCTTTTTTCCAAAGAGGAACTACGGTACTGAGATTTGTTAGTCTTTCTCGGGGAAGCCAGGGTATTTCTCGGCGTGGTTGGAGGAGGCCCATTCAACTGCAAATTGGGGGTTGCGAGTAAGTGAGTTTACGAAGGGTACTTGGAAGTGTTTGCAGACTGTTCTAATGTCACATAATTATATGCCACGTATTCGAGTGGGAGGGTTGGTTTTACAGAGTCAATTATGAATTGTTTCATTAGGAATTTACGAAGTGCTTTTCATATGTTTCATGTGAAGGATTGCTGAAATTAGGATAGTTTGGGATGGGATATTTTATATAATTCTAAAAATTTGCAATTAAAGGGTTCTCTTTTAAAGATTTGAAATGCATCTCTAATACTGCTTCGTTTGAAGAATTATATGCTTGAATAAATGTCCCTTAATGTTTTATACTTAAAAATAACTAAGAGTGAATAAATTATGTTAGATTGTATATAATGTCGCTTGATTACAGGCGAAAGGCACTAAGTCCTTTTTGGCAGATCTTTTGAAAGTGGTGAAACAGCGCCAACGAACGAGCGGAGTCTTGGCTCATCTTTAAAATCTCTCCAAACTGGAAAGCTTTTTCAGAGGAACTTTTCATGCACGAAAACATGAAAAGTTTGCACAAGCTATAAACATGACAAGGATAACCAATCCGAAAGAATGCTAAAAGTCTAACCCCTATCTTATACCTTTTTCTCTAAAAATATCAATACCCACATCTAAATTGCGCACATCCATCACAATGAGCAAAATACAATTTACACTTCAAATTAAATTTGTACGAAAACCGTTTTAATAATTTTCACCCTCACTCTCTATGTGGACGGGGCTGCTTTGTGACAGTTCGATTCCCGGACTTGCGCTGGGTGTATTTTTCTCTCTATGTGGTAGTAAAAATTCAGTTTATGTCTGCATTTCTTGATAGATCAAGCCCACAAGGCCTGGAATCTGCGTCAACAAATCCAATTCAAAATACTACCCCATCAACCTCCATAACATTACTCACACTTCAACCCGAAACAAATTGACCCTCATTATATTCTCATACATGCACTCACACAACCCACATCAAAATTAGCCCTCACATCCTCCGAAAATAATATCCATAACTCAACAAAACATGATTCACCTCCACTGTGACTCACAATGCCCCCATTGAAATTACCTGTTACAAAACAAATACGCAGCAAACTCTGCATTTGAATATGGTAAAGATATTTAATCCAACCCACATAACACCCACATAGCTCCATACTGAAGGGGATGGGGGTTCAGTGGACATGATCCCGTGAGATAGCCCCGCGTTCTATCGTGACACCCTTTTCGACCCCGTGGCGTGAGAAATATCAGCGAGATAGCGGAATCATTCATCTTTGGCATACTTTCCCCCTTGTCTGGGGTGGGGTGAGAAATGTGGGGCTATTACCAAGGCTATCTGCAAGCTATCTACTATATGCTGTGAGTTGTATTATACTCGTCACATGTTTGTGGTGATAAAAGGAAATATTTTATTCTTTCAAAGAGCAAAACTGTTACAAGCAGGGCTTGTTCTAAGTACATTCTAAAAGGAAATAGATAGTAACTGAGTAACTACCTAATGGATGGGGCGTCGTGTTTCAGGTTATTGGCATTTAACTGCATTGCAAATTATAATAATATTAAGTTTAAAAGATATAACTGTTTATTTTTTAACCATAAATAAAATTGCTTACGTATATTTATGGTAACAAGCACGTAATTATTGTTTTTAAAAACTGGCATAACCCAGTTGTTAAAAGAAATGAGTAAGACAGTATCTGAGCAGTTCAGAAAAAAACCCACTTGTGATTTTTCACTATTCGGATATTAAGAATTTGAAAATTAGTTTCTAATTAAACATTATTCAGTTGATGAATGATTAAATCAAAGTAAAAAATTACCTAGAAAACAAGTTGAAATTTGCTGTATCCACTGCCTATGTTAAAAGGGAAAGCCTAATACATATTTCACGTGCGTAAGAATGATTCATTTTTTTGGATTCCTTTTATAAGAAGGAAAGCAGTTCCTTACAAAAAGAAATAAAAGTCAAAAGGGTGCATATAGCTTTTTATATGAATTAGAAACATTCTTCAATACACCTTTTAGAAACAACCTTAGAACAAATTAAAAATTATCATGACACTTTTTACGTTTGCATTATAAAATATCTTTTTTTCTTTATTCAACATCTCAAATTTTCTAGTTATTTAAGTTGACCTTTTGTTAGTGTCTATTACCTACTATGTTCTCACATGCCTACAGATCAGCCAACAAAATGTATCAAGAATGTTTAGCTAACCAGACTTATACCGACATCCCCAATAGTGCTTTTTAAAAAAATAAAACGTCTTTTCCAACCACCCCTAAACAAAGCTGACACACCAAGACACGAAACAAAACATTTCCTAACAATCAAGTCTTAGCGAAATACCCCTTCGCTTGACACTCGGAAGCCCTGTCACAAGCAACAAACCTGTCACAGAAGGCCATGATACTTTGTTATAATACTTATTACTCCCCTTCGAGACGAAGGCGCATCTCTCTGACAGCCATTGCTCTCAGTTTCACCGCCAATATAACAAACCCTCCGTTTTACTTTGACAATTTTATTCTTCCCCGGCTTAGCGATTGTTTTGTATAGAAAAGAAGAAGGGTCAGCTGCAGAGAGAAACAAAAGCAAAAGAAGGGACCTCCTCTTCCTACAAAAGATCCTTACGAAAACAGCGATTCGACCACTGGAATAAGACTGGTTCTCTCACAGTGTCTGATCAATGGCCCAATTAAAGCTTCAGAAAAAGGATTAAGGGCTCTTCCTTCTTTTCCTCCCTATATCCACGCTTTTATTTGCCATAGGGCCTGCCTCTCCGTCCAAAGAAAAGCATTTTTTTCTTGTTGCCAGATCCCGTTGTCTTTCAACTATGTGGTCAGCCCTCCTTCGTCTGTTGTTTCATCAGATTCGGCTCTCTCTCCGGATTTTTTCCTGGATCCTCCCTTTTGCCGGATTCTGATGCTCACTTTTGTTTAGATGACCGGCAGATTGGATTTTTTTCTGTCTTCCCTGTGGAGAGGAAGTTTGGGGATGGACTAAACTGGCTGGAATTTATTCTTCTAGAACGTGTAAGAGAGATTTCGGTTGCTGGGATGTCTTCATAAGCCAGTTTTCTTTCTTGTAATAGATACGTGATCTTTTTTGTATAAGCTCTTATCCTTCGGAATCTGGAGGTGTTTTGTCTGACATTTTTTTCATATCTTGTGATTTATGGATTGAAAAGTTGATATAGAAGAAATGTAAGTGCCGAATTGATTGCGTTTTAGAAGAACAAAATATACTATAGCATCCACAAACATTTTTGCTTCAGACAGTAACTTAGTAAAAATGTTAAGAGTTGCGAGATTACTTTTTAGAGGAAAAGGGCAATGTAATAAAATTATGAGGAAAAAAAATTAGCTTATTTTTATTTGTTCACTGTGCAATTATTGATAAAGAGCGATGAGCTTGAGCAAGCTTACTCATTGAGTTGATAAGTTGAAATCATGGGTTAGATTAATATGGATGTGTTAAAAGTGTTGAAGTATAGAATTTTTGCAGATAATATAAATACCGTCATTTTCCACACTATTCTAGAAGGTGGTTTACTAATTTCCAATATTTTATAAATTCTGAACAAAATTGCTGTGCAAAAAAGCCAAATTCAATTCAAAATATATATTTAAAAATAAAGTTTTCAATTACTTATTTTTATACTGAATTCTTAAATCCTTCAATATTTTCTTCGATATAATTCAGATAATTAAAAAGTCTATTACGGAAATTTCATATAGGTAGGATATTTGAATGGATTCTATCATATAACAAAATAAAATCCAATTATAAAAAGTTATATCGATCGATGGAAGATAATAAGAACTCTATTTGAAGGTTCTTGGAATATTTATTTCTGTTGTGTTTCCCTTAATTTACTCTAGGATATACAAGAATATTCTTCAGCTAACAATTTTTAACTTTGTATTACATGAGATGCCTATAAATACTATAATTTTCTTTACCTGAAGATTTGAAAATTTTCTTTAAATATTTATTATACCCCGACCTTTTAAATACCTCTATGAAATTTGGTAATATTTCCTTTATGAATAGAGCTACAGTGATTTAGATAAGTAGTGCCAAATTTAGATGTTTATAGGACTAACTACTAATTACATGATTAACAGCAATTAACTACCTCTTATGTTGACCAGTCGAGGTGTCATTCTTTTTAAAACGAAGAAAATTTTCAGCTTAAGAAATTAAGCAAAATTTAAACAGTTGATAAAATCTATAAGAAAACAAATTACAATAATAGAAAATTCAAAGCCAAAAACTGTTTTGAAGTTTGTTTTGTGACAAAAACTATCTATCACGAAATTCCTAAAAAAAAAAAAAAAAAAAAACATTTTACTTGGTCAATCAACTTCCGGAATGTCTGCTTCTCCCATTCATTTACACTGCGCAGGATTCATGTCGGATTCACGTGTACATAACAGTCCTATGACCAATCATATGACATAAATGACATAATACAACTAAAACATGTAAACAAATCTGATCACTTCCGATTCAAACTGGAAGTTTAGCAAACATGCTGGAATACGGAGAATAGTTGAAAATATGAAAATGGTCGGTTTTCATAGCATACACTGTAAAAAAAACTGTAGAAAAACAGAAATTTTCAAAAACAATGACTTTATGTTTATAGAGATATTCTGTCATGTAACATTCCCACCGCACTTCTACTTATTTTATGTAAAATAACAGCTTTTATCTAGTTTTTTAGCTTATCTGTACTTAAACAGAAGCTTACTGCATCGAAAACGAATACAGCTATTGGCAACATTATACTGAATCTTCGTTGGTTCAGTGGTAGCGTGCGTGCTTAGAATGCGGTAGGTCGTGGGTTCTATCGCCGGATATTAATTAATTAAAATTAGAAAAAACTCTTCTAAAATAAGTGCATGCGCACAAGCAGAAAATTATTGAGAGACAACAGAAAAATCTGTAGCTCACTTGACAGAAAGTTTCTTTTTACAGCATTTACCTGTAGGTAACAGCTTTTTTCTGTTTACAGGATTTTTCGGCCTACAGAAATTTTCTGGCAACTTTTGCTGCCAGAAAGTTTCTGTTTTTTTGCAGGATTATTTTTTACAGTGTAGACTAGACCCATGAGTTTACTCGTTTCCCCGCATACAACCTACTATGAAGGAAAAATCGTTTTACAGGATAAAAAAGTTTCGCGGGAAAGCGACAAAACATTGATGGTAGCATAACACATAATTTAAAGTTTTTTTTCTCAGTTGAATTTTACGAAATAGTATACCTCAACAGGAATAGTTAAAACCCACACATAAGATATTCTTTTTTAAATTTGATTTTTAAGAGTTCACACAATAAGGATATATTCCTATAGGAATTGTTTTTCCATTAAAGTAGTGCCAGCATATAAATTAACCCTAAATTATGGGAACCATTAAAAAAAGAAATATCTTTTTTTATTTAAAGACAAATTAGCTTTAATTTCGATTCAAAATTACTATCTATATAAAATATTTGAAAAAATGCACATGCAAATATGTAAAAATTTGCAAATACTTCTAGTGTAATTTCAAATAAAATATGTGCCGCATTTTCATTTTTTTAAAAATAATTACCCCAAATAACATTATAAAATCATGCTTTTGATATACAACTCGGAAATCCGGAAAGAATCAGGACAATTTGATACTAGATATTATGTGTCCTTCAGATCAGTAATTAAAAGTTTTTTCTCTGGAAACTGTTCACCAAAAATCTTTTTATAATACAAATACAAATACAAATTAAGTCGACCAACTACAGGCGTAAGCCCAGTAAGGTTGGTCCAGTCTTTTTAACCCACACTACCGGAATCCCAGTATCTGTCAATTTTTATCTTGAACTCGTTTACCCCACTTGAATTTACAATTGTTTCAGGCAACGCATTCCATCTATCCACTATAAAAAATAATGCCTTTCTACAATCCATCTTAAATTTTACTTTATTCAATTTGAAATTGTGACCCCTTGTTCTATTATAATAGAACAAGGGGTCACAAATACGGGTAATTTCAATACGGGTAATTACCCGTATTGAAATCTAGTCTCTCTGTGTCCCCTTGCTTTACCATTTTAAAAATTTGAATCAAATCCCCTCTAATCCTTCCTTTCCCTAGAGTGAACATATTTAGCTTCTTTAATCTTCCCTCATAACTTAAACTGGATATACCCTTGACCATTTTAGTAGCCCTATGCTGAACCCTTTCAATTGAATCAATATCTTTTTTTAAGTATGGAGACCAAAACTGAACCGCATACTCTAGATGAGGTCTCACCAAGCCTCTGTATAGTGGCAAAATAATATCATCGGACCTTAAAGAAACAGTTTTTTTAATGTATCCCAATATCCTATTAATCTTTTTACTAGTAGATGAACACTGATGACCCATTTAAAGTCCTCATTTACAATCACCCCTAAATCTTTGATCATATTACCTTCTTTAACTTTGTCCCCTAGCAGATAAAATTCTGCCCTACCATTCCCCCGACCCATATGAAGTACCTGACATTTACTTTTTATAATAGAGAGAAACTAATACTTAATACAAATGGTATTTTAAAATTTTATCATGTTACCGATAATTATGAAGGCAAGCATATATTTTATTTTGTTAAAATGTCTTGATTAACTTCAAACGCATTCTTAAAGTTTATGAAATATTGACATAGATAAAACTGCTTACTTTAACCTTCATAGCACTCAAACAAAACCTCAAATTAAAAATCATCGGTACTGATCATCCCAAAACGCCCCCAAACGCAGCAATCTTCAATTCAAATATTTTTCCACGTCACCGACACTCATAAATATTTAAAATCTGTACTCGGTCCGAGCACCACCACTGTGACCGTATCTTTTCATCGAATTCATTAAATAACGCTAAATCAAACTTTGTGAGCGATTACGGCCTGGAGCGGTTCCTTCGAAACGCCTGATTGCGAGAGGAGCAGGAGAGGAACACCTCGACTCCTCATTGAAATTGAATAGAGCCTTCGTTAGCCATCTTTATTTGCGTTTTCAATGTCGGCGCTTCCTTACATATTTGCATCTTGAACTTTGGGCGAATCAATGCGGTTTAACTCGAACTGTCATTTTGTGGGGTTTGGGCTGCGAGTTTGGATGTTCCTTCCCCTTCGGCCTTTGAAGATTCTCTCTCTCCTACTGTTAATTATCCTTCAGAATGGTCCATCTGTTTCAGCAGGAGGTGACTCCGTTGAGTTTAGTCAACAAAAGAGTCGTTTAAAACTCTGGTCATTTCAATGAGTAAATTGCCGAGGGGGATTTTAAACCATTACTATCACAGTGGGGTTCATACTGTATCAATTTAAACAGAACTATATACAAAGTAATAAACTTCAAGTAGACGAATACTCCAGTTATAAAAATACTGATATTATTTGTTAATTAATTGTAGCATATATGGTACTTAATTTTAATTTAATATACGAAAAAGAAATTTTATTATCACAATAACGATACAAAATATACAGGGTGTTTCAAAATTGCGTTGCACGGCTTTTATTCGGAACCAGCGCCTCCTAGGGTCATGGAAGTAAGGTCTACCCCTAGGTAAGTGACCCTTGAGAATCTATTGAGATGACTTACAGCGCCCCTAGCGGCGAAATTTAAAAGTTAAAAAAATTAATTTAAAAACTAAAGGACATAGAGCAAAAACCTCAATAAGAGTATTGTTGCCAACGTCAAGAAGAACTCATTGAAAAAAATTTGATCAAAATATCTTGAAAATTCGCGGAGATATTAGAGTGTGAAAATAGCACTTTTTCGGGGGTCAAAAAGTAAAAAGTTGGCATATTTGCAAATTTTTCAGTGTTATTGTGTAGTTTTGTGTTTTTTTAGTTGAAAGAACACAAAATTTAATCAAAAAATCAAAAAAATTTGCAAATATGCGAACTTTTTACTTTTTGACCCCCAAAAAAGTGCTATTTTCACACGCTAATATCTCCGCGAATATTCAAGATATTTTGATCAAATTTTTTTCAATGAGTTCTTCTTGACGTTGGCAACAATACTCTCACTGAGGTTTTTGCTCTATCTCCTTTAGTTTTTAAATTAATTTTTTTAACTTTTAAATTTCGCCGCTAGGGGCGCTGTAGGTCATCTCAATAGATTTTCCAGGGTCACTTACCTAGGGGTAGACCTTACTTCCATGACCCTAGGAGGCGCTGGTTCCGAATAAAAGCCGTGCAACGCAATTTTGAAACACCCTGTATATGTTTCATGGTTTTAAATATGTTACGATCACAGGGATAGAAGTGTTAACCGGACATTATTATAAATGCTCAAAGGGAGGCGGGAAATACGATAAATTCAATTACTTTTATCAGTAAGTATCTATCACTTTGCCCGAATACGTAGGAATTGTTACTAATGCCTGGATTTTTCACATTGCCCGTGAACAAGTGTAACTGAAATTAAGACAATGAAATTGTGTGTTTTATCATTTAATAAATTAACTGCACTAACCTTAATATTTTGCTCCAGTTTTATTAATATAACAATGTGTTCTATTACTTTTTCATATAAATCGAGCCACTCTTTACACAACTTTTACTCTATTTGCTGTATTTTTTTCCATATCATAATATATTTTAAATAAAGTATTTAATTTTCAGAGGAATTCTTGCAAACACTGTCTACTTTAACCTTAAATAAATAAAAATTTATAACAGTTAAACGAATTTAAAACAATACTCGAATCATAGCTTTAAGTCAATGGAACGTTTCAAAAACGATCCCCTTTCTTAAATTCATTGATCGAAGATAATGATTGTCCCTACCCTAGAAAAATATTCCCCTTAAATACACTCCCAAAAGAAAGGTAAGAATAAAATAAATTAATATAAGATCGTAACAAGGGGCGAGGTATTTTATCATTTTTCCCAGTTTTCCTTCTCCCACCCAACGTTTCTTTCATCATCACAAACTTTTTTCTTCCCCTCTTTATTTCTTTTCTTAAAGTCCCCATCGGTCGCTGCTCGCTTTCTGCCATCTTTCTTCTTCCCTTCTCCTCCAATCACTGGATCTCTTTTCTTTCGATACTTCTTGTGTCCCCGCGTATCGCTTAATTGATTATTATTCCATTTGTTTTTCGCCATTATTCGCCGTATTTCTTCTCAAACGTGCAGCAGAGAGCGAAATGAGACGGACTGGCATTTTTTTATCGTTTGGCATGTCGAGGGGTGTAGATAATTATTTTTCCGAAGGATGCTCATTTTTTTCTCTTTTCGTTTCATTTCGTTGTTTTATTAGTGAGTTCATTTTCACTAATTCCTTTGAACGCTGGTAATGAGATCGTGAAGAGAAAGAAGTGGATGGGACTTTCTTTGCGCTGATAACGGACTTGTACAAAGGGAAGGAAATTAAAATTATTCAAATATCATTCAAAGGAAAGTGGCGGGTTTTTTTTTCGTTGTTATTGCGAGATACCTGGAATTTAACCCGGAAAGCAAAAGTGTTATCTAAACTTCGGGAATGAATAATTAAGGGATATGAATAAACATGCATGCTCCAGTGGATAAAATAGGCGGGTCGGGTCTCAATACATCCAGGGAAATGAACACATCGGATGAGGGAAAATATTTATACTTTCTCAGTTATTATCACCCATAAGAAGTAAAGAGTTGAATTACAAGATTTTTTTAGTATAAAACATGCAAATTGTGGAAAATTCCTTATTTCACTATTAGCAAATTCCGTAGTATTTCCAAATTAATCTAAAGATGAATAATAAATGTTGACCTATGGTGTTATTTTAATGATCAAAACTTGATTTGCAAAAACATTAATACTTCTTTTACACTCAAACCAATGAATCTGTCTAGATTATGTTATTGTGAAATTTTTATCAACATTTAATTGTTCACCCTTACTTTTTAAATTTCAAAGAAATAAGAAATTCGTACATTTTAAATTCGGTACTTTTAACACCATAAATTGCATATAACAGCTCTAAATTAAAAAAGTCAGCTATAAAGTGTAATACTTGTTAATTTTTTATATTTTTACATAAAAAGCTTTCATTTTGAAAAAAAGTGTTAAGAATTTTAAATATCATTCAAGTAAAGGAAATGTACACAGTTACAAATGACAACTTGTGATAAAACTATCTTAGTGAGCCTAGCTAAAAATAAACAAATATTCTGACCATTGACCATACCTGTAAAGAAGAATATGACTGTTCAGGCCAATGTATTTTACTAATCATCATACATAATAATAAATATTTTATTTATTTATACAAAGGATTTACCTTAAAATTAGGAAATGATAATGCGTATGTTACGGTTGACGTTATAAAACGTTTATTAACAATAATAACTGCATTTTTATCCAACACATACATTTAAAATAAGATATTTAAAGTGTTGATTACCTTCAAATTTAAAATATACATACTTTATATTCATATTTGAGTAAGTAAAATAAAAACATATCCGTAACTATTTTAAGACAAATACAAACACATTTCTATTAGAACACGTGAAATACTTTGCACAATTATTGCATGAAAACTTTTCATGATGCGAATTAATATATGCATACAAAAATTTCCTATATGTTTCTGAAACAACAACCAACCAAAAGATAAATAAAGGACAGAGATTGTTTCTTCTCTAGTAGTCCACAAAAGATCTGTTTCCTCACGAACTTCGGCGGCACGAATTCATCGCAAGTTTCTATTTTACGTTTCAAATGGAAGCCGACAGTTCAAACAAACTGGGTTCTTAAACAGCTGCATATCAAAACTTGGGGCTGTCATTGTAATGCATTATGCATCAGCGGCGTTTCGCAGGCACAGGGCCAAAATCACGTAAATACAAATCGTTGTTTTCGGAAAGACACGTTTAGGGGATCAACGCTTTGGGGGAATTTGCTACTTATTGAAATGTGATTGTATATTGAGAGCGTGGGTTCAATTCCATGAATGCTGACGTGGAGAAAGACATTGAATAACATCCTTTGGACGAAGTTTTTTTTGTTGGATATGATATGCAGAATTTGGTTAAAATTTTGTTTGAAATATGTGTTTCAAAATGGCCGTAAGCAAGAGCAGTGCAGTGATTGTGAGTTTGATTCCGTCTCCAATAAAGAATTGATGTCGAATAGTTTTGTGAAATAGTTTTAAAATATAGAAGTGTGCTATATACAAGGATTGGCAATCGTAAAACTATACATAGAGGTTTATGATGATATTGATTTAAAACCAATGATTTAATGTTAATTAATCTCATACAGTAAAGAAACATTTAGCATCAACTTTAAACTCATTTTCTCTTGTTTTTTAACAGATTTCAAGTACTTTCTATGTTTTAAAAGTATTAAGGGATAAAAATTATACCAATTTTCTTATTATACCAATTTTCAAAAAGGGTGACAAACTAGAATGCAGTAATTATAGAGCAATAATATTACTTAATGTAGGGTACAAAATCTTTACTTGTCTGATTTATCAAAAATTGAGACCTTTCGGAGAAGAACTGCTCGGAGACTACCACTACCAATGTGGTTTTAGTGCCAATCACTCAACAACTGAACAAATACACATGGCACGAAAAATTTTTGAAAAATTTACAGAATACAATATGAATTTGCATGTTTTATTTGTTGATTTTCGACAAGATTTTGATAGGGTTGATAGGAAAAAACTGGTAAAAGTTTTAGCTGAGCTAAAAATACCAAAAAAAATTTTGAACTAATTAAAGTAACCCTAATTGATACTAGAGCTGCAGTTGTTGTACAGAATGAATTGACTGAAAGTTCTGATATTAATGTTGGAGTTTGTCAGGGGGATTCTCTCTCGCCCATGTTATTCAACCTGATTTTTGAATATGTCGTCCGACAACTTGATCTAAGAGGTTACATTAACAGTAAAACATCACAAATTTGTGCTTTTGCGGACGATTTGGTAATTCTGAGTAGAAGTAGAACAGCGCTAACCACCATCACGAGAGAGTTACTTAGATTGACAGGAGAGGTTGGACTAGCTATAAATACTGGAAAGACAAAACTCTAAAATTCACTCTAAAACTTTTATCTAAAAACAAAATATCTGTACAACGGAAAGAAAATTTTCTACATTTGAGTTATGAAACGTATCATACGGCAATGCATATAGGGATTTTTGTTCCCTCGAAAATCTCTATACGGACTCATCCTAACTAAATCCCGCACATTGGCGCACTCACATCATCCCTCATTTTCTCAACCAACCGCTGACATGACCACGGACGCCAACCCTCATCCCGAATGCATGTCGTCATCGGGACATCCCAATGAGGACGGGCATCCATCGGAGTCGGGTGAAATGCTCTAGCTCGTTTCTCGTGCCCGATGGTCTGTTACCCCACATCCGACTTCTTTATTCCAACCGTAGAAGGATTATATTAAGGGGGTGATTTCGCATGGCGCTCATGCGGGTTAAGATTGTGTGAGTGTGTCGAAAACAGGAAGCCGTAGCAGTGAGATTCCTGTGAACAGGTGGATTTCAGAGTAGATAAATCATATATCCTCTCCGATGCTACACTCACCAAGTTATTGCTTTTTTTCTAGTCTCCAGAAAACGCATTTAAAGTTAAGTGATAATTGACATTTAAACAGATTAAGTACGAACAGACTCATCACTAAAATCCCATTCAGATTTTTCCCTTTAAATCTTCATTTTGGGGAATCCTTCAAAGCGAAAAGTGTGAATTTGAGTTTCGTTCTCCACTAAAGATAAACAGAACAGTGAATGGGAAATGGTTTGAATGATCCTTTATCTTTCATAAATAATTTGATAAATTTTGATTGTCCAAGCACGAATAAAGTACACTTTCGTGAAAATGGCAAAAATACAAAAAAAATCATAATTGACGTTGTAGTAACGATACCTTTTGTATTGGAATTCTGGCCGTACTTCCTTCAAATCAGTTCCTATGACTATGATTGCAGCGAAAATTAATTCCCTTACCCTCACTTCATTTGAAATGACTACTATGACACCACTGTTTGGAAAGAACAACTTTCAACTAAACCTCTTTTGCTGAGAAAAGGAGGTTGCCAAATTCAGAGAAAATTTCAAGTACAATGATTATCTAAATTATATTTAAATCATTTCTGATTCTTCTAAGCCTTTATCTATCGATAAAATATGGTTTTAGTGATCTAGGTAGAAAATGAAGTTGGCAGGGCTTGGCTTTTGAATCTCGGTGGTATCTTGTTTACGCGATAAGCAAGAATACAAATTTTAAACGTCAACAAAACAATTTTACATCTGAATCTTTAAATTTAACCATAGAATTAGTCGTACGTCCACCGTTGTTACAATGGGGGACAGATGTCTAAAGAGCTCTCTATCCGAACAATAACCACGTGGTTCCAACAGACGGGAAAATATCGCTTACTTGGACGGAAATGGCGAGGCAAAAGGAAGATCATTTGTGTCGCCATCGGGGGTGTACTGATAGCAGCGCCTCTGATCGATCCCCATCTGACAAGGCATGTGGACATAACTCCGATATCACCCGCTCTGATGACCCCGTGACTGCCCTCGCCGCCAGATAGATAGAGACCTTTGCTTTGATTCTTGGAGATGCTCTGATGTTTGTTGATCGCTGGGGAAGATTTTCAACAGCGATGGGTATCAATATAGGTGGGAAGCTGTGATTTTTGTGTTAGGTTTGTTGGTGGATTGGGGAAATGAATGGGGAAATTTTCTTTTTAATTATAATTTAAATAATAAGGTTTATCTTGTAAAGAAGTCTATTTCAAAAAACTAACACACAGCCAACCAAGTAAAACTCAACTAACGTTTTACGTTTATTCTGCCGCTTCGATCTCGTGACAGCCCCCTTCGAGCTTAGGCTCACAAGCATTTATAAACAAGCGAGAGATTCTCTTCACTTCGCCGCAGAATTTAACTAGTCTTCTTCTTCACTACGTTACAATCTCTTGTGCGTTTTATTGGGAAATATGTTTCAGACATGTTATTGCCATATAATTGTTTCAATGAATATAACCCTTTCAGAAATGCCACCCCAAATATCTGGGTGTCACATTTACTGGAGATTTTAGTTTTAATTTGCATATCCAAAGCGTAATTAGTAAAGCAACCTCTAAATTATTATTTCTATCACGTAACCTAAAATTTGTAGAAGGAGACATTCGAATTTTTGCATTTAATACGTATATTAAACCCCTCCTTGAATATTATGTCCCTATTTGGGATCCTCACACTGCTCTGTGGACAAAAAAATTACAAAATATTCAACGTAAAGCGGTTAGATTTATCAATAACAACTGGCAATGGTCATCATCCCCACTGAAATGCTTAAGGAGGTCCGGTGGATTCCATTTGGTGCCCAGCGTAAAATAATCCGTTTAAAATTTCTTTACCAAATAATTAATGGTTTTTATCATATAGATTCAAGTTATTTTCAGTTTCTACATCAATCTAATTTGAGACTAAGTAATGACTCCTAGATAGTACCTTTTTTTGCAGGACCAATATTTTTAAATATTCTTTTTTCCACTCACAATTAGTGAATGGAACGCATTGCCCAACGATATTGTCTTAGCTGAATCAGTATCCACATTTGTAGATAAATTGAAATTATACTTATAGTTATTTTACAGTTTTTGTGTTCATGTATGTATCTATGTATTAGTTCTTTCTATTGTTATTCTTTTGTGTCGCTTGGCTTCAACCCCCTGCTTTGCCTTTGAATAGGCTGCAGTATCTCAAATAAATAAATAAATTTCCCATTCGATTCAATGGTAATCTCGGGTGGCTTAGGATTGAAAGTGTTAACAGTAAAGCGTAAAAATTGGTAGGCTTGTATTTTTTCAGATAAAGTTTGATATTTTGAAAAATTATATTAGACTATTTATTATCAGTTAGAATAAAACCCTTAAAGAAACTACAAAATTAATTGTTGTAGTAATAAAAATTTAACTATCACTATTTGGATGTTAATGATAAAAATATTCTTGAAAATGTCATAAAAATTACCGCTCTAAAAAACGTTAAAGCACATTATAGTAAAATAAGTTTGTCTATAATTAAAATAACCTTAATATATAAACACTTTTTTAACGTTGTTCCCTACTTCTATGCATTTACAAATTATTCTGAAAAACCAATCCATCAAAAAATTTTAAAATATGAAATATTATGTAGAATTTATTTACATTGTGGTACTTTTGAGGTGAGTCACCTTGAGAACAACCTGTTTTTAATTATATTTATTAGTTGTGTATTTATTTATATATTATTTAATATCTTGCAATCCCGCAAGATATATTAAATAATATTCAAGGGATCAAATCATTAAAAAATATGGTGTCAAAATTTTCTGCATACATTTTATTCCACACTTGCACTTGGCTATTGAGGGGTTCAGCGGAATTTTAGATGCAACGCTAATTAGTACGTGCTGTAGTTTTGAGCCCATGGATGAATCTTTAGTTAGGTCATTAAAAATCCATTTATCAACCATCTATTGAATGTCAAGTCCAATAAAAAACTTAAACTAAAGAATAGTTCAAAAGCAAGGCTGTTATGATGGAGAAGATATCTGTTAATGACACTGTGGGTTTTTACCTCCTGAAAATATGCTAAACCTACAAAAAATAGGAAATATATTTGTGTTAGTAATTTTCATATTGTATGAAATGCCTTCTTCAGTTTAATCCAGATTATAAATTTATGTTTCTATTTAGATTATTTTTTTAGAATACTAAAAATGTCAGCTGAAAATATAACGTAATAGTTTAAAAGCCCCGTTTGATTTGTCTCAAATTAAAAATTAATAGATAATATTTTTAAAGTATCAAATCCTATACAACAGATTACACATACTAACTTTATTGTTTAGAATTAAACTTCTTAATCATATTTCTTAAGCAATTCGGATTTCTTAACAGACCTAAGTTTGCCTTTTTTATGTCTTCAATGACATTCTATAAAAACAAAAACCTTCACATCATTAAATTTTGACTAAACGTTTCGAAGACAAATCACGAAACCAAACAAAACGAATGCCAGAACGTTTTTTTGTTTCTGTTTACTCTAATTTAAACAAGCACTGCCTCCTCCCTTTCGTAACTCATAATTTTTCCCAGCCATTATTTCCTCCTACGACGGCGAGATGGAAAAAGTGAGTAATTAATATATTCCATCAGCACTGCCCCGCTCCTGCAGAAACATACAATTTTAATTAAACGGCTTCCTTTTCTCAAATAAAAAATAACACATACATATATAAACCTCAACGGATTATTTTCCTTATTTCCCCTTTTTTCTTTCCGTTGTGCTTTTATTTCGGAGAATTGCAACTGTGTGTAATTAAACACTAATAATGAGGGATTTTGAAAGCATTCCTCATATATACGTGCCCCGAGAACAATTGAGATCGCGTTGTTTTTTTTGGGACGCTGCTCCAGCTGTAATTGTCCGCAGAAAAGAAGAGCGAAATTGTGCCGAATTGTTCAGTTGACATGCGCTACTACAATGAGAACAGCAGTCGAAAGCGAGGGGTTTAAGTATCATCTGCTACAAGTGGGGAGTCGTGCTACTCAACGTAAAGCGAATTTGTTTTCTGTTTTTAATTTGCGCGGTTTCAAGGGTTTGACGAGCGCGGTCTTACCTCCATGTTTGGTCCTGAAGTAAGAATCGGGAATGGGTTGAATTGAAGCAATTCCCTTATTGCTTGTGATTTTATTTGTACGTAAAAATATGAGGGTAAATCTTTGTTTTTCTTGTTTCTCTAATCTTAATAACATACAAATAAAAGGCTTAAAAAGTGTTTAGTTTAACGTAAATTTAAGTATGTTGATGTCTATAACAATCTATACTTAGGTTTATAAAGAAAATTAAATTTCTAGAAAAATAAAAAGGGCATTTTAACTATAGCTATTTATAAAAAAAACATAATTGTTTTCATCTTATGAATTTCTTCTTAACTAATGAATCTTTAGATAATTTTAAAACATTTTATTTGATGTCTTGATTGAATAAGCAAATTGGTGATCATATCGCCTTTCATAGCAAATCGAACATATTTTTGACAATGTATCATGATTTATTTTGTATTAAATCAGATCAAAGATTTGAGGTATCATATTTATAAATGCACAATTTGCTCTATATTATATATTATATTGCCATCATATTATAAACCATTTAATATGTACCGCATTCCTTATTTTGTTTGATTCGCAATGACGTATTTTATTGAAGAATAATTTTCCCATTCATTTCTAAGTTTTATGCCAGGAAAATCACTGCAACAAAATACAGATGCATTGAGTTTCATGAAGTTTCATAACAAACATGAAAACAGTTCCTCTTGACAAAACAAAACACTCTCACCAATTTATCTTAGGCTCATAAAAGGCCTCAACAAAAAAAACCCTTTCGATTGCTCTTTCGCAAAAATCCCTTCTTGACTTGCAACACCACCCCCTACAGAATACCAAAACACCCTTCCCTCAAGAGGAAGAAAGAAAGCAACAACACGGAAATAAAGTAGCCCGCTTTACATTTTGAGTCCTCTCCTTCCCAAACAGCCGAAACAAAGATAAGACCTTGCTCTGACAAGCGAAGAAAAACTTCCTCTCTGATCTACGGAAACGGACCGGATGGACGCCTCCAACCCAGGGTCATCGATATCACGTGATCCTGGTAAATATGGAAGAGGGAGGGGGGCTTCTTACCTAGACTAGCCCCCCATTTTTTACCCTGAGACCGCTTCTGTGAATAACGATGGGGACTTTCTCCTTCTTCTCTTTTATTTCCATTTGGTACTTGTCTCTCCCGGCGACCCCTTTTTTATTTTTCTAAAGGAGGGGTGATTCTTGTTCAGGGGCATTACAGATCTTTGGAGGATTTTGATAAAGTTTTCCGATGCATTCTTTTTCGGGAGTTTAGGGGTGGTTTTTAAGGACCAGAGAGGGTGTTGTGGAGTTCGCGAGTTCTTTTGTGATTTTAGTAGGAATAAATGGCCTCATCAGGGAATGCTTTTTTGGGGGGCCTTAAAGGGATGTGGGGAGTTAAGGGGTGCTTCTTGGGAGTGGAATATCGTTTGTGACGTTGGAAAGGATTTCGGCGGTAGTTAAAAGGAAATGTTATGCTTGTGTATCGTTTTTATATAAGAGATCATTATGTGCGTGACTTTTTCCCGAAGAGGAAACGTTTTCAATATGTTTGCGTATGTAATGCGAAGTATACTTGTTATATTATTCTTGCATAGTATTTGAAAAATAAACTATTTTTCTTATGTTATAAGTTGTACCTGTATAAGGCGAGTCTAAAAGGTTTATTTTCTTCCTAAAAATGAATATTCTATAGAATGGAACATGATTTTACCAAGACTTAATCTATTGAGATCGCCGTTTTATGAACCCATAAATCGCCCATGTATAAGATTTTGCAGTTCTTAACATCAAATATTTTGGGCGTTATAATTATAAACTGTTAGGTACATACCACAACTTTTAAACTATTACGAAATAGAAACTTACTAAAACGTTTTCATCATATTTATCAGAAATGACGCTTTGGATACAAAAATAATCACAAAATATCGTGTCTTTACCGATAATAACAAATTACACCAATTACTATCCCAACACCAAATCCCAATGTTATTGATCAATCAACGACATTTAAGAACCTCGCCAAATCCCCTACAAAAACCCCACTATCCCTTATTAACACCATTTTGCCACGATCGCAACTATCCGTGCACCATACACACAATCAAGCCAGTAATATCAATCAGGGGATATTATTTACGACCCCGTCTGGGCAATAGCAAACTGGACCCATAGCCCCGGCGAATTGCATGCAACAGCCCTGGCCGGGGCGCCCCCTTAATTAGACCTACCTGCCATGAAAAATCTTCGTCGAGGATTATGGGATGCAGCACAGCCAATCAAGAGTTATGATAGTTTTGTGACCGGGGCATGGGGGACTTTATGTTCTCATTAGGGTCTCTCTCACGTGATATCGCGATGCTTTTTTTCATGTGGCGATCATTTACGGTTATGATCGAGGCAGATAAAAATAACCGATCGTCGTCGTTTTTGTGGGGGTGGATAATTGACTCGTGTTTGTGAGCCAGGGCTATGGTTGATGCATAGAGCTTCTATGTAGATAGGCAGCGCTTTGAATGTCTTCCTCTATTGTATTGGCCGTGGTAATCATTTATTGCTAGTCAGATGGAGGATTTTGATGCATAATGGTACTAAGGGATATATTTGAATATATATGATTCCATTTTACCGAAACTGGTCTCATAGCGTATCTAAAACGGTATCATGGTAAGACAAAATTTATTCGGTGACGTTTGGAGAATTTTACACATTTCTTGTAGTACCCTTTAGGAAACCATTTGTGCTAAAGCGTGCCAATATCCAATTACAAAGCCCCGCAAACTGTATTTCTTATAACTTTAATAAACTCACTTTATGTTAAGACACATTTTATTGAATTATTCCCTTATAAACAAATCCTGTAGAAATTCAAGATGAAGATAGAATTTTCAGTAAAATTATAACATCATGATTTAAATCATGCACTCGTGTTCCAATAGAAGATATATTTTTTACGAACGGTGAACAACCACTTCATCATAAAAATAAATGACCTACGATAAATTGATTCTAAAATTGTCTCGACGGCAGAAATAGGACCATTATATTACACTTTAAGAATTCAAGTGAAGGAGAAAAAATCCTACGTCCATAGCTTTCAACTTCAAACCATAACGTCTACTTAAATAACAACGCAGCAAAAAACTTGAATCCCTCCCCCATTTAAACCTCCCTTAATGTTCCGTCCCAACCCCGCAATGCCTCTATCCATCAGCAGTGAACTACCGACAAACACACCGCTTAGCGCACAAAAAAAGAAGCTTGACAGCTAAATGGCCAGGGTATCCCTCTCTGAAACAAAAACTGCCGCTGTCCTTAAAGAGCAATAAAAGGACATAAAAATCGGTAAACGGTCCTCGCAATTATTTTCCGACACGGTGGCATTGGACCCTTGGTCACAAAGATTTCCGTTCCAGTTATTACTTCCAAATCGGTATCCGGTTCCAATTAAAAAGAAAACGAGGGGAATGGGTGCATGGGTCTTTGATGTCGGATAGTGTTCCCCCATCTTCGGTGGGGTTGTTGCCAAAATGGACTTCAGGAAGCCTGCTTCAAAAGAGGTATTGGCAAGGTCTTATAAAAAATATGGAGGACTTGTATTCAGAAATTGATTTCCCGTGTTTATAAAATAACCAAGAACTCGAATTTTGAGGGGGGGTTTATGGTTTTCCCATGAATGTGTCTTTATGTCCATGACACATGTTCATCGTAAATTTGATATACAGGGTGTCCCAAAAATACCGCATAAACTCTGCACAGCTAGATTCCTCGTTTGGAGTACATAAAAACTGCCCAAAGAAGTGCCCCTCTACGATTCATAGTTTACGAGAAAAATACAAAAAACAAAGTATAACGTCACTTCCGGTGCAAGAAAAACACTTTATTGAACATATCAACAGCATATTATGCACAATTTAAAGCAGATGTTCAAAGTGTCCGCCGTATGGGGCCATCTCAAGGACCTGGTGTATCAAGACACGTAGTACGTAGTGACAACACAAATGGACTTAGTTGCTCCATCGCATGCTGCTTGTACATCATTAGACCCCGCGATGCTGGAACGTGTGATGACAGCCATTCCACTGCGTGCTCAAGCCTGCTTCGACATGCACGGCGAACACTTTGAATATCTGCTTTAAATTATGCATAATACTGTTTTAGGAGCTAATAAATATACCGCACACTTGTTGATTGCAACAGCGATAATAACTTTATTTCTTAAAATAGTAATAATTTTGAATCTGTGTTGCCACTTATAAAAAGATAAATAACTTTTGAAACAATAAACAGAAACAGAGACACTAGGCCGCTACACACTCCCCTCCCAGTGACAGCGATTAGAAAACATCTTTTAGATGCGATGGAAACCAAACAGTTCTTCTGAGACCTAAATCTAATTTTAGTAACTTTTGCCCGTATGTTTTAATTTTAGTCCCATTTGCAGCAAAGAGTTCCAACTTGGCAACATATCTTTTTTCTTGCGGAGTCGGAGGAATAACAGAAATTTCTGCTCCTGTGTCGATGAGAAATTGGGTGTTGGTCCCTTTGTCTTTTATAAACAGACGACATAGTTCCACCCCTTGACTCTCTGTCGTCTTCGAGAGGCGGGGATCTAGTTTTCCAGACTCTGGGAGGCGCTCTTGCCAGGCCAGTCGCATGGTTCTACACACTTGAAAGCTTTCTGTCCAAATTTTGAATGGTAGAAACATACTCTGTATTTTCGGTTAATACGCCTATCTACGGAGTTGCTTCTAGCGCGGGATCTGAATTGCTGCCGTCCCGAGGAATGTGTCTTGTTTAGCTCGTTAATCTGTAACTTTAAATCTGCTAATTGATCTTGTATTTTGTTTATATTGGTTTCTTTCTCGGAACATGACACTGCAGCGATGTGATAAGATGACATAGACTGCATCTCCCATGCCTTGTCCGCCATAGCAGCTAATTGACTCAAATCTTCGTTACTGATTGAAAGAAAGCTTGATATTTCTATAGGTAATCTATTGGAGATGGGGTAGATATAAGGTTAATTCTGGACAGAGCGTCGGCCACGACGTTTTCCTCTCCTTTGACGTACTGAATAGTCGTTGAAAATTGAGCTATGTAGCTCAACTGTCTTGCTTGTCTGGGGGAGGCCTTGTCTAAGTTTTGTTGAAAAGCAAAAGTGATAGGTTTATGGTCCGTATAGATGGTGAAAGACCTTCCTTCTAATAGATATCTAAAATGCTTTATTGCCGTGTAGATCGATAAGAGCTTACAACGTAATCATATTTAGTTTGATCTGCTGTAATTGAAGCATTTCGAAACTGTGCCTCCATCTGTAGGAACCATATTGATGGATCTGGTTTCCAGAAAGGTGGGATTTTTATGCTTACCCTGGTGATTATGGGTTTTTCATCTTCGTGTTTGATTTCTTCCTGGTGTTTTGCATTTTTTTCCTCCATTTCGTTTTAGTCCGGTGATCACCAATTTAGGAGCTAATAAATATACCGCACACTTGTTGATTGCAACAGCGATAATAACTTTATTTCTTAAAATAGTAATAATTTTGAATCTGTGTTGCCACTTATAAAAAGATAAATAACTTTTGAAACAATAAACAGAAACAGAGACACTAGGCCGCTACACTGTTGTTGATATGTTCAATAAAGTGTTTTTTCTTTCACCGGAAGTGCCGTTATACTTTGTTTTTCGTATTTTTCTCGTAAACTATGGATCGGTGACGCGAAAAAACCGTTCAGTGCAAAAACCGTTCAGACAAAAACCGTTCAAAAAACAAAAAATTCATAGCTTTACACATGTAATTAATTTTCATATATTTTATTGAACGGTTTTAGTATTGAACGGTTTTTTCGTTTCCTATGGATCGTAGAGGGGCACTTCTTTGGGCAGTTTTTATGTACTCCCAACGAGGAATCTAGCTGTGCAGAGTTTATGCGGTATTTTTGGGACACCCTGTATTTAGTGTTTTAATATTGTTTACTCCATAAAAGATACCAGCTCGTATAGAACCACGATTCAAAATTCAGTTTAAATGCATTTTAATTCCAGATAAACATACACATAAAAAAAGTAAATAGAACAACAATTTAAGAAACTACATCCCGTAATTAAATCAGTAAATTTATTGAAAAATAGTACACTAAATTAGAAAAAATACATGAACAAAAACAACCCTAATCATTATGAAGTTTCTACCACATGAGCCGCAATTTCCGCACGGGTTTTCAGGTTTTCATATCACGATCTAAAAAATAAGTAAAATAGCCATGGTTTAATACCTTTACTTGTGTAATATAAACCGTAAAACAGTATTTTAATAAAAATCATGCACATTCACATCTTTATAATATTTTTTACTGAGAAGAAAAGCAAATTCTCATTTTTAATCATTACAATCCTTATCCATTGAGTATTTTAAGAACCTCGTTTATTATGACATGACCAGAAACAGTCTATCCAGAACACACAAAATCAAAAACACTTCCACAACTTTTTAATGGTTTACACAGAGAACAAGCACACGCGCCTAATCCCAGCCCCAAGAGAAACAAATGTCCCAAGGACTGTTTAACTACGAAGTTATACTCGGCAATGACATCCCAGACAGGCTCCGTTTCTTTTTCAAAAATAAGCAGAACAATATTGCAACGAATTTTGGCCACACTGTTTTCCATGCCATACTCTCCACTGGTTCCTAGGGAAACTGAGGGCACTTTCTTTGATTTCTGTTCATCTCGGCACTAATAACTCTAAGCTTAAAAAGGCGGTCTACTTTGAGCGAAAAAGGAAGAAATGCCCCAAGTTATTCAGGAATTAGTTTTTTCCTCTTTTAAATGAAAAGTTAAAATCTCCAGTGAATAACGGAAAGTTTTCAGCCTGCAGCGGTCGGAGAGTCTGCTGCACTCACTGTTTTCTTTGGGAAATCTTTTCTTCTTCTTCTAGGCATGGAGGATTAGGGCTTCTTCTCTTGTTCCTCCAGCTGAAATAATGGAGGTTTTCGGCGGGGGTGCCTTGTTTTTCCGAGGCAAGTAATTGGGGAAAATAATTAAACTGAAATGGATGGGTTTTCTCTTGCTCTTAATGCTGGAGTATGCATAAGGGGAAAATATTACCATCGGTAAAATGAGGGATTAGTTTTTTACTTAGGGGGAAGCGGTCGTTGTTTTGCTTAGTTTGAGTGAGAAGATATTTCTTTGATTCGGTATAGCTTCGGGTTGCACTTTTTGACTCAATGCGAATTCCAGCCACATGTTTTCCTAAAGCTATTTATAAAACAAGCAATCAATTCAATTAGTTCGAGTCAATAAAGTTGTTTTTAACAGTATAACTATTTTCCGTTTCCTTGTTTCTAAATTATGTTTAAACAATGTAAATAAATAATTATTTTTAACTAAAAATCAATAATGATATTTTTCTTATGATACTCCGAACTGAATAGTACAAATTAATGAACATTTTAATTAAGTTCAAATAACTGCAAAGAAGCTCTACCAGGCTCTACGAAAGCGCTAGACCTACAAACAGTCTTCAGAAAAGTGGAAAAAGGTAAAGTGGTTACAATTTCTGAAATTAGGGTATTACTGACTTTAAGCAAAGTGGAAGTTTCTTTCCTATAATATTGTTATTTTCATCTGCAAAAATACAATTACTAGCACTTGTTTGGATAATATACTAATCGCAGAAAAATTATTTTTTACCAGATGCAAATAAATGAATCTTTTAAAATTTGAAATATTCTGACAAGAGTTTATGGAAGGGATAATCTGAATTTTCGGGAATACCCTAGTATTAATCAGAAACATAGAAATGGAAATTACATTGTAAAGCTTCGTATTTCAGATATGTATCCAAAATTAATCGCTATTTAGTTTAGGGAAGATTAATTCCTGTTTGTAAAAGTTAGACTTGTGTGTGTACCTTCTTAGCTGCTGTAATTAAACTGTATTCCCATGATGAATTCCTTAGGAATTAATCATAATCATTTCGGAATGAAGATCTGTTCAGTCTACGATTTGAGAACAATGGCTATATATTTCGTAAAGCAATTATGCTAGTTCAGTGGAAAACTGACACTTAGGTCATCGTAAAAATCGTTTCGTTCTAGAGTGTTGAAACAAGAATCATTGCTAATGAAACTAATTAATTATGATTACTAATTACTGAATGATTGAAGTTTTATTTTATTTTAAAAATAAATTGGGCAACATAAATCCACAGTCCACAAAATTCATTAAAATTTTTCCCAAAATTGTGTCTTGAACTTTATGAGTATATATTAATATTGTAAAATTCAAGGTTGTTTGTGTTACAGATTTTTCATTCCAACGTAAATATTATGGTTAATATCAATTTGCTGCAATTTAATTTAGCTACATGAAATAAAACAGTGATAATTGTTTAAATGTGGGTGAAATGTCACAAACAATAGTTTATCCTTTTTGAGTAAGGTAATTAAATGCTTAATTGGAATGAATTCGACGACGTTTCATTAACATTAAACCCCGTAAAATGAAACTAACGAATCACATAAACAATAATATGTCTAGATACAGGATATAAGTCTAGCTTCTCTTGCATTGAATCACATATTTACTTCCTGAATCATTGAATATCCTTATTTTTGAATCGTAGCGTGTTTCAAATTTATATTTTGTTGTATATTGAGGAGACATGTATACATTTTTGAAATGCTTTTAATTGATTTTAATTGATTTCTTTTAATTGAACATACTAAGTATGTAACGCCATGAATCAATTATCATTTTTCTACGCCTATGATTGTTATAGTCTCGTTAAATTGCTGTAATATCGCAATTTTCACAAATATGCTTTTGTATCCATGACGAAATTACACATTCAGTGAACATATTCCTACAAAAAACTATATATTACACTATGTTGCATTACTTTTGAAGTAGATAAATGGACGCTTTAGAAGGCATGGAATTGCGAAATAATCAGCATAAAATAATTGCTCCACAGTTCTCTCGTAATCCCATTAGGAATAATTTAATTTTTTATTTCAACCAAGATTACTTGAAACACGATTAAAATTAGTTTCTTTTCCCCTTATTCCATTCTCTTCACACGAAACATGGTTCACGCGATCTGAACTCTCACCACAGCAGGCGATGGCCTTTCTCCGTATTATTCATTTGTCTCTGTTTGACTTACACGATTTCTCTTTCTCGTTCTCTCATCAGTTATTCTCCCTATTCCATTCTCCCCTTCCCCCTCTGATTTGTTCAGGAAAAAAATCCTTCGCCGCTGAAACTCTACAATCAATTTCTCGGGCCTTGCCAGCATGCGTGACTGGCCCTGCCGGCAGGGCTTGGAGTAAAAAACCTCCATGGCGGAGGAGAAAGGGGGAGCAAACAAACAAGCAAGAGATACAGTCAGTAACAGATACGAATTTTGAAAAATAATGACATTTCGTGCATGTTTCTGCAGGCTGCTTTGAACGATCGTTGTGGGCGGGCCCAGTCGATAGAATTTCATTTTTCGCTTTGTTTTTCTGGTAATGCTTTGTTGCAGACCGGGGGGATTGAAAAGGCTGCGTGAGGACACTGTGTGTGTTTGAATTGTACCTAGTTTACTAGACGGTGTTTTTCGGTGGCCTGTTTCTTTCGAGATTGATTTAATGGTTTGTGGTAATTTATGACTTTGGAAAACCGGTTAGATTCCTAATTGATGGGTTGCAACTGAAAAAGGGGCAAGTTTGAAAGATACCATTTGATTGGTAAGTAGTTACTAGAGAAAGCTTTTGCATTAAATGCTTCTAATTTTAAACTGTGGTATTTAAAAGGGTCAATGAGGAAGTTGCATGATTTTTTTTTATTTTTTTAATCGATTCTTCTTGCAAAAATAAGCAACTACCCAAAATTTGAGGCCGATCGAGAAAATTTTTGATAGCAAAAAAAATTAACAAAAATCCCCTTTTTAAAAGCTCGCGAAAACGCCAAGAGTTTGGATGTGACGTCATCTTATACTAGGCATTGTTGAAAAGCAATGGAGTTGATGGTATTATTGTTGACGTCATCTTATAGTTTAAACAATAAACGTTTTCAGTCACGTGTTTTTTTCTTGACTTTTAAATTTAAGTATTTAATTACCTGTACATTTTTTTGAAAAACTGACTAGATATTTCATTTTACCATACAAAAAACCATACGGAACACTTGTTTGTTTTTGAAAATCTGACACATGCAACTTCCTTATTATTGATGCTTCATATTTAGTGCCGGTATAATAACGCAATAGAAAATTATTTAAATCAGTGACCATAAATTTAAGAAATATATAAATTATACCAATTTATGGGTGGAAGGAATATCGGATCCAGCAAAGTTCGTGTGACGTCACGGACCGGAAACAGCACATAGTTGATCTGGTTGCTCCTAGCAACCGAAGTATCCTCGTCCGCGTCCGTATTTGTTTTGTTAGGTTACTTATTAGAACATGGATTCTAATTCTTTTGACGCTTTTAAAGATATATTAAAAAATTACGAAACAAAAACATTTCCGAAATTTAATGTTTTCAAAAGGTCAAAAGGATTTTTGCATGAAAAACGAGAGTAGTTTCTCAGTATTAAAATTTTAAGCCTATTCGAAAGGATTGAGAAAGATTCACATTTACATAAAAATTTCCAATTATATGATTTAACTTCCCAAAACTTTTTTATGAACAACAAATTTTTATTTTATGTGGAGGTTAAAGGGTATTTTATCTATATTTGAAATAAAAATTTTTAATGATAAATTTAAAGACATAAGTTCAGACCCCTGAGCATAACTTTTCAACCATGAAATCACCTGTATTATACTGAATAAAGAGCAATAAGCCCACAAAATATTTTTTTATTATATATATAATTACATTGTATAGATTTCTTATTGGATCTTGAAAATTTATTTCATCTCATGTAAATCTTACCCTGTTCCCATATTCATCACCTCCATATCTAGGTGAAATTTCTGCAGATATGAAGATCCACTGGAAAGATGGACTCCCTAATTTTAATTTAGGGTCAAGAATTTACACTTATCAAGGGAAATATAAAAATCGTGGGAAAAAGCGGAAATACATGGAAACAAAGCAAGAGCAGGTAGAAATTAGACTGATGCTAGTTGCGATACATAAGTTTACTTGAAATTTATTTTGATAATGATATATTAACAGTATACAACATTAACATAGATGACAAACTTCATGGTCCTCATGTCTGGGTCACCAATGAAGTAGTCCCACAAAATAATATTTTATTAAAAAACACTAAACCTTTATTTCCTTACCTTAAACCAAACTAAATTTTTAAACAATCGCAAAAGATGATGATGATATAGTTACCAACAGTTAAAAGGGCAGGCCGTGCTCTGTGTTGTAGTCGTATTTATTTGAATTTTGATGACGAACCTCATGGTTCGCCACACACATAACATTGTTTCGTCCGGCTGCCACTGATGAGTCCCTTTTTAGACTGCTTTTATTGGCATTTAATACTATGAATATAGGGTATTAGCATCATACCAAAGTGTATTTAATGATTCTATCCAAACAGATAGGAGTTAAGTTTGTGAAATGGTCTTATAATTTTTTACAATCCAAAATATGGGAGAAAACAATCGTCATTGTTTACTTCCAAAAGTTATGTACTTAATCATACCTGGAACAGGCCCAAGCTAAAATTTCAGGTCTATTTTAGGATTTAAATATCACATTATATGATAGATGGGCTATGTTCTACATCCAATCTAATAATTTTTTTAGAATCAAATTAATAGGTATGAAAAGCAGAGCACTGTAATTATGAATATTTAACTTAGGTTCAATATCAATCTGTATGAATTATATTCCTTTCTAATTTCCTTTGGTTCGGCAAAAGGTGACCACTGTTTTCAAAACACGTACAATTTGACCCAAACTACCAAGAAATTGGATTGTCCAGCATTCATAACAAATCCAGGTGCAAATAAAAGTCAGAAGCAGTATGGAAAGCTCAAAACCTTTGCTAAAAAGGGATTAGCAGGGAGAGTAGGAATGAAAGTCCATGCAATGAAAAAGGCAAGAAAAGTAATTGTAACAAGAACAAGTTAAAAATGAAAATTTAAGAAATTGTACAAATTGACGCTGCATTTATAAGATTAAAATAAATCTATTTTGAAACATTCTAACTATGCTTTTTCTAAATAAATACAGTAGAACTTACATAGTGCCACCCCTTCCGAGACCAAAGAATAGTTGTTTTAACAAATATAATTGTCACTGTTATAAAACAATTGGTACTTTATTACTAATTGTCATGATGCAGGGCACACTTTATCAAGGGGTTGTGTTGTTATATAGGTTCTACTTTATAACAAAATAACACGTAAATAAACACAAATCTGGTAAAATGATGTAAATTATATGGTAATGAAAGATTTAATTATCTTAAAGAAATAATTTTTAAAGGTAAGGTTTCCATAAAGATGATAAAACATTTGTTGTTATGAGTACTTAAGTATAATTTTTAATAAATTAAAGGTAATACTTTAAAGAAAAGTTTTTTACCTGTAAATGTTTTTAGGGATACTTTTATTCGATCAATAAATATTCGAGTTTCAATGATCAATGTATGATCATTTAAAATCCCTTCCCCAATGATAATTTTTCTAAATACCATTACACTTGGAACTCCCTTCTTTGGCTAAAAGATTGATATTATATTGCAGGTTCTAAAACTTGCCCCACAGTTAAGCAAGTTGTCCAATTTCTATCAAATTTATGGTATAAGTAGCACGGATACTGCTGTTAATTATGCAATACATTTTTTCATTTTATTATGTTTTGTTTCGTTAAACGTGCCTGGCAAAATGTCCCTTCGTAACGATCTCATACTACATTAGGTCCTAGCTCTTTAACGGGGTATCTGCGTCTCCCCATTCCTATTGGAAATAAGCTTGCCTAGGTTTCCTCCCCACCAAATATTGATGATGAATTCAGAATTACCCTGTATATGTACTATTAAATGTTTCTTTAAAAAAATTAAGGTTAAAAACACACCTGTAGTACTTATAAGACATACTTCAAAAGTACAATAATTATGTTATTCATGCAAATCGCAGTTATGCTGTCCCCCTTACTATATAATTGCATATTTTATCAAAGTATTAGTGTTCTACTGTTATGCATAAACTATTGATATCAGGACTCAAACTCATTTAAAACATACTTACATAAATACTAAAAAGCTTATATATTACAAGATTTTCCTATATTACTCATGGAAATGCATATGATAAATTGATAAATATTTGTGTTATAACATACCAGAAGTGTCAATCACATAGTTATGTAAAGGAAGACATCGGCCAACTGATGGGATTTATTACGTTGAACAATAAAGCCTAAGAAGTGTCACTGAGAAATGTGAAGTTAAAACCACCAGCATTACCTCAGTGACATTTTTTGGGCCAGAAGACGAAATACAGATACCTAAAACAAATTAAATACTCAATAGACTTATAACTTTCGTTACTCGAAAAAAGGAAGTTACCAATTTGCGGTTAGGTTTAATCATTCAACAGTAGCACAAGAACATCGGAAAAACTAATAAATAGGCCAAGTGAAAATATTATACTTCCAAAAGATTACCAGAAGTACAAAAAAGCTTATAAAATTCTGACTTAAGACGCCATCTTCGTAAATGTCAACAAAAATAAAGCGAAACATGTTTACACGGTAGGGGCGCCACGATGTGCTGTTTCCGGTCCGTGACGTCACACAAACTTTGCTGGATCCGATATTCCCTCGTTCCAATTTATGTACAGAAATTTATACTCCATGCAACACGCAGCTTGAAAAGACTGAAAATATTTTATTTATTAGAAAAAGATAAAATACGTAATAAACATTAATTTATTCAGAAAAAAAGTACAAACATTTCTTTTATCTGAAATTCTTTTGAGTAAATGTAGTGTAATTAATTTTAAAATTCATAATCGAAAAAAATACAGAAAACAACCAGTTAAATTTCATGAATCTCAATTCCAGATTAAAACGACATTCAAAAATTGGGTTGGTGAGATAATTATAAAAATGCCTTGTTTTTATTTTCAGATTACATCTCACTTGAAAGTTATACTGTTTTAAAGACAATATTTTATTTGAAAGGTCTAAAAGTATATAATACATTTGTTTCCTTCCACCAAATCCTGAACAACTAGTATTTTTCCTCCCTAGTTCTCTAACGAAAAACAAAACTTTTCATTTCTTCAGAAAACGGATAAACAAGCGGTTTATCCAAATGATGTGAAAAACAGAAAACTTTGCATGCTCCGACAATCTAAATAACAATTCCTTTTCGATCAACCTAAAAAAGAAACCATCTTTTTTTCTCACAAAACAAGAAATTTCTTTCAAAACAACAATACCAACATTAGAAAACGGTTGGAGAAACCAGATCTACATTCTTCAAAATTGATACGAGTAGGCTAACAATGCCACTGAGTTAAAATGTCTAACAAGAAAAGACAAAGCGCAAGCGTACGAAGCGAACAGCGACATATAGGAATGTCTTATTCCCCCTCTAAGACACGGGAGAATCGGTCTAAGTTGTTATTTTATTTCGTTTGCTGTCCGTTGCTTTTTCCAGAGATGGAAGGGTATGATTTATGGATTGGAAGGAGATGCGAAGTAAATTTTTCACCTTAATTCTTTTTTCCGCTCCAGACGTTCTAAATGTTATTTTGCCCGGGAATGATTTAGTGGTAAATTCGGCGTGTGTTTTGGGAATCACTTGGATTCATTGAAAATGGAAGCTTTTAGAATTTGATGCATGTCTTTATGTGTTTCGGGTAAAGGCCGTTTTTCAACTTTTTTCAGTTAGAACTATTTTATTCATTTATTTCCGGGAAAAGATTGGTTTTATGTAGGCCAGTGCGATTCAAATGATAGATACTTTAACATGCGAAATTAGTTTTATAACTTATATTTATTATTATACTACTTGACTTATAAGTTGGTTCAGTTATTATTAATCAACATTTTGATAAATAAGTATATTTTTATATTTTTCTTAGTATTGTTAAAACTAATTGATATAACTCTATTTTTTATTAGCCACTAATGGTGAAAAATATTAATATCCGGTTAAAAGGAAATAATTGTGTTACCTCTTGAAAAATAAATGGGCAAGTTCAGTACTTTTATATATTTTTTATTTGATAGAAGTATCTAAGACAGGATTATACGAGCAAAATTTTTTAATTACGATGATTATATAATTTTTTAATTTAATTTCTAAGTTTGACTCTAAAAAAAGGCGTGAAAATGTCAATTGATTTCAAACAATGGTTTAATTGAAAAGAAGAGTTCTTCACCAGAGAGGCGACGCTTGAGAGCTGAAGTTTTCTCAATGGCTCAATTGTTTAAACAATTGAAAGTGATTATTGGTTTCCACTTTTAAGCCAAAATAGATATGACGTCATTCAATCCTCAACAAAGGCCAAGAGATAGTTGATTTTTATTTTAAAACTAGCGGATATGCCCGGCCTTGCACGGGTGGAGTGTATATATATATTTTTTAAATTAAATTTTTTTAAAATATATTTATAATTTTTAAATCAGCAATTACCAATCATCCTGGTATCCCAGACGTCTTTTTCCTATCCGTATTCCCAGTAATTTTCCTATCCCGATGTTCCCGGTACTTTTCCTATCCCGATGTTCCCGGTACTTTTCCTATCCCGATGTTCCCGGTAATTTTTCATATCCCGGTGTTCCCGGTAATTTTCATATCCCGGTGTTCCCGGTACTTTTCCTATTCCGATGTTCCCGGTACTTTTCCTATCCCGATGTTCCCGATAATTTTCCTATCCCGCTGATCGAGGTAATTTTCATGTCCCGGTAATCCCGGTACTTTTTTTTCCTATCCCGATGTTCCCGGTACTTTTCCTATCCCGATGTTCCCGATAATTTTCCTATCCCGCTGATCGAGGTAATTTTCATGTCCCGGTAATCCCGGTACTTTTTTCCTATCCCAATGTTCCCGGTAATTTTCCTTTTCCCGGTGTTCTCGGCAATGTTTCCTAGTAAATTAATGAGTCTAGTGAACAAAAATAACTAATTTGAAACAATAATAAAAATTTAAAAGTCTAGTGAACCGCTTCATTGGAAACAATGTTTTATTTTCAAGTCGTTTTCCATGAAGAAAATTTACACTTTTCCATAAATATTTAAATTTTAAAGGAAAATATCTTAAAATAGGGGAAACTAACGTTTCAAAATTAATTATTTGAATTTATTTTGATGTTTTCATAGCTGATATAGTTTTTAAATGGACAATTATCGAGTTTTTCCTGTTAAAATATTAAATGTTTGAAGGTTTTAATCTAGTTAACAATAGTGAGTCGAGCAGTCTACTCTAGTAGAGAAATGGAGAAATAAGCGTTTTCGGCTATAAATTCGCTAATTACTCGTAATTATTCGATTTTAAAGCTTTGAAAACTATCCCAAGTTACTCCCCGACTCGGAATACGTCTGTACGTCGAGTTTGGTTTCGGTCCGTGGCCTATTTCAAGAGATTACCCCGGACATACCCACACACATACATACCCACACACATACATCGCCCGTTAGCCTTTTATTTATACAGAGATACTAGCGGATATGCCCGGCCTTGCACGGGTGGAGTGTATAAATTTTTTTAAATTAAATTTTCTCAAAATATATTTATAATTTTTAAATCAGCAATTACCAATCATCCCGGTATCCCAGACGCCTTTTTCCTATCCCGGTGTTCCCGGTAATTTTTCATATCCCGATGTTCCCGGTTATTTTCCTTATCCCGATGTTCCCGATCATTTCCTTATCCCGATGTTCCCGATAATTTTCCTATCCCGATGTTCCCGATCATTTTCCTATCCCGATGTTCCCGGTAATTTTTCATATCCTGATGTTCCCGGTTATTTTCCTTATCCCGATGTTCCCGATCATTTTCCTTATCCCGATGTTCCCGATAATTTTCCTATCCCGATGTTCCCGATAATTTTCCTATCCCGCTGATCGAGGTAATTTTTATGTCCCGGTAATCCCGGTACTTTTTTTCCTATCCCGATGTTCCCGGTAATTTTCCTTTTCCCGGTATTCTTGGCAATGTTTCCAAGTAAATTAATGAGTCTAGTGAACAAAAATAACAAATTTGTTGAAACAATAATAAAAGATCTAGTAAATTTAAAAGTCTAGTGAACCGCTTCATTTAAAACAATGTTTTATTTTTAAGTCGTTTTCCATGAAAAAAAAATTACTCTTTTCCATAAATATTTAAATTTTAAAGGAAAATATCTTGAAATAAAGGAAAGTAACGTTTGAAAATAAATTATTTGATTTAATTTTTGTGTTTTTACAACTGATATAGTTTTTAAATGGACAATTATCGAGTTTTTCCTGTTAAAATATTAAATGTTTGAAGGTTTTCATCTAGTTAACAATAGTGAGTCGAGCAGTCTACTCTAGTAGAGAAATGGAGAAATAAGCGTTTTCGGCTATAAATTCGCTAATTACTCGTAATTATTCGATTTTAAAGCTTTGAAAACTATCTTAAGTTACTCCCCGACTCGGAATACCTCTATACGTCGAGTTTGGTTTCGGTCCGTGGCCTATTTCAAGAGATTATCCCGGACATACCCACATACACACACACATATATACACACATACATCGCCCGTTAGCCTTTTATTTATACAGAGACTAGCTGATATGCCCGGCCTTGCACGGGTGGAGTGTATAAATTTTTTTTAAATTAAGTTTTCTCAAAATATATTTATAATTTTTAAAGCAGCAATTACCAATCATCCCGGTATCCCAGATGCCTTTTCCTATCCCGGTGTTCCCGGTAATTTTTCATATCCCGGTGTTCCCGGTAATTTTTCTTTTCCAGGTATTCTCGGCAATGTTTCCTAGTGAGTCTGGCGAACGAAAATAACAAATTTGAAACAATAATAAAAGATCTAGTAAATCATAAAGTCTAGTGAACCGCTTCATTTGAAACAATGTTTTATTTTTAAGTCGTTCTCCATGAATGGATATGCCCGGCCGGGATATAGCGGATATGCCCGGCCTTGCACGGGTGGAGTGTATATATTTTTTTAAAAATTAAAATTTTAAAAAATATATTTATAATTTTTAAATCAGCAATTACCAATCATCCCGGTACCCCAGACGCCTTTTTCCTATCTCGGTGTTCCCGGTAATTTTCCTATCCCGATGTTCCCGGTACTTTTCAAATCCCGATGTTCCCGGTACTTTTCCTATCCCGATGTTCCCGATAATTTTCCTATCCCTATGATCGAGGTAATTTTTATGTCCCGGTAATCCCGGTACTTTTTTTTCCTATCCCGATGTTCCCGGTAATTTTCCTTTTCCCGGTGTTCTCGGCAATGTTTCCTAGTAAATTAATGAGTCTAGTGAACAAAAATAACAAATTTGAAACAATAATAAAAGATCTAGTAAATTGAAAAGTCTAGTGAACCGCTACATTTGAAACAATGTTTTGTTTTAAAGTCCTCTTCCATGAAAATAAAATTTACACTTTTCCATAAATATTTAAATTTTAAAGGAAAATATCTTAAAATAGGGGAAACTAACGTTTCAAAATAAATTATTTGAATTTATTTTAGCGTTTTCACAACTTATATCCTTTTTAAATGTACAATTTTAGAGTTTTTCCTGTTAAAATATTTATTTTTTAAAGTTTTCATCTAGTTAACAATAGAGTGAGTCGAGCAGTCTACTCTAGTAGAGAAATGGAGAAATAAGCGTTTTCGGCTATAAATTCGCTAATTACTCGTAATTATTCGATTTTCGAACTTTGAAAACTATCTTAAGTTACTCCCCGACTCGGAATACGTCTATACGTCGAGTTTGGTTTCGGTCCGTGGTCTATTTCAAGAGATTACCCCGGACATACATACATACATATATACATACATACACACACACATCGCCCGTTAGCCTTTTATTTATACAGAGACTAGCGGATATGCCCGGCCTTGCACGGGTGGAGTGTATTTTTTTTTATATTTTTAAATCAGCAATTACCAATCATCCCGGTATCCCAGACGTCTTTTTCCTATCCCGGTGTTCCCGGTAATTTTGCTATCCCGATGTTCCCGATAATTTTCCTATCCCGCTGATCGAGGTAATTTTTATGTCCCGGTATTCCCGGTACTTTTTTTTCCTATCCCGATGTTCCCGGTAATTTTCCTTTTCCTGATGTTCTCGGCAATGTTTCCTAGTAAATTAATGAGTCTAGCGGATATGCCCGGCCTTGCACGGGTGGAGTGTATATATTTTTTTTTAATTAAATTTTTAAAAAATATATTTATAATTTTTAAATCAGCAATTACCAATCATCCCGGTATCCCAGACGTCTTTTTCCTATCCGTGTTCCCGGTAATTTTCCTATCCCGATGTTCCCGGTACTTTTCCTATCCCGATGTTCCCGATAATTTTTCTATCCAGATGTTCCCGGTAAATTTCCTGTTCCCGGTGTTCTCGGCAATGTTTCCTAGTAAATTAAAGAGTCTAGTGAACAAAAATAACAAATTTGAAACAATAATAAAAGATCTAGTAAATTGAAAGATCTAGTGAACCGCTTCATTTGAAACAATGTTTTATTTTCAAGTCGTTTTCCATGAAGAAAATTTACACTTTTCCATAAATATTTAAATTTTAAAGGAAAATATCTTAAAATAGGGGAAACTAACGTTTCAAAATTAATTATTTGAATTTATTTTGATGTTTTCATAGCTGATATAGTTTTTAAATGGACAATTATAGAGTTTTTCCTGTTAAAATATTTGATTTTTGGAGGTTTTCATCTCGTTAACAATAGTGAGTCGAGCAGTCTACTCTGGTAGAGAAATGGAGAAATAAGCGTTTTCGGCTATAAATTCGCTAATTACTCGTAATTATTCGATTTTAAAGCTTTGAAAACTATCTTAAGTTACTCCCCGACTCGGAATACGTCTATACGTCGAGTTTGGTTTCGGTCCGTGGCCTATTTCAAGAGATTACCCCGGACATACATACACACATACACACATCGCCCGTTAGCCTTTTATTTATACAGAGATTGAATAAACTAAATTTTTTTAAGGCTTTTCATGTCGATTTTTGAATTTATACCTATTTTTCTTATCCTGAAAAAAATGTAGAGGAGAGGAGGGTATTATGGAATAGTCGGGTAATATGGAACACCCGTTTCTGCTCCCCCTCGTGTTGCCATCACATGGCAATGCCACGAAAGTCTTAAGAAATCCCCCATGGTGCAGTGTGCAAAGAGTTAAGCTTTTTGTTGTTGTCTGATCAGTCGCAGCAAAGCAAAGTGTGTTTTAGAATTTTCGAAAGTTTTTGACGGTAAATGTTCAAACCTTTTAACCTACCAGTAACTATGATAATTTGATTTTTTGTTAAGCATAATGTACACTAAAACATCAGTAGTTTCTTATACTGCAGTCATTTTTTAGCTATCAATGTTTTATCGGTCAGTAAAAGGGTGCATAATACAAGATGGCCTGTCGGGTATTATGGAATATTCCATAAGCAAAGGGTCAGAAAAAGACAATTATGTTTGTGACTATTATAAATAGACTAATGAACAAAACTATTTGAAGGTAATTGTTAAATATATTTTTATAGTTATGAATAACTATGTTCTCTAAGGTCTAATTGGTTTTCAATTGCTGTAAATCTAACTATTCCATATTACCCGACTGTGTCATATAACCCTCCATTTTTAACTTCTTCTTAAAAATACATTTTTTGATTAAAAAATAAATGCTGATTTATTTTACCATTGGCCCTTCATTGTCATTAGTTATAGTATGTACTTAAAATGATTCGGTGGATTTTTATCCAAAACCAATAGAGTTATTCTTAAATATATAAAGGGTGTTCCATAATACCCTCCTCTCCTCTATTGCCAATTGTTGGCCTGTTATTGGCATTGACCATTGTTGAATTTTTATGTCTTTTAATTTAATAAAGGTATACTTTGAAGTTATTTTCGTTTTGTTCTGAGATTCTTTTTTTAAATAGATTTTGACAAATAATGTATTTGTGGTAAATAGTGTGTTGTAATGTGATGAGAGGAATAACTCAAAATATAAACATTTATCATTGAAATTAAAGAATTTGAAAATAATAAAAATATTGCTTGTATAATCCATTAAATAACAGTACTTCACTTCCGTGGCTTTGGTCCACAGGTACCCACTGGGTAACGTGAAGTACTACTACTTGTACAGAGTAATGACTTCGGTCACAGTGTGTGATGTGCTCTGCCATTGGAACAAAAAAACCTTTGAATATTTATACAATGGCATGTGAAAAAATTTATTTAAAATGCAAAATATATAATACATTAAAAATATTATTTTTTGATGATATATTTTTAATTAACGTAGATGATTAAAACAGTTTTAAAAACACACCCAATCTATAGACAATAGGGTGGGCCAAAAAAACACTTTTTTTATTTCGAAGTTGTAATAGCGCGGAAAAGTTGTGAATTATGTAGACAAAGAGAAAGAAAAAAAATTTTCAAAATCGGTTAATATATTCCGATAGCGCATAGGCCCCTAAGTTTGACAAAATATGAAAAAACTTCATTTTTGCGATTATTTTTTTCACCAAATCAAAAATTAAAATATCAAATATTGTTCATGATTTTTTTATGTGGAACTAATATAGTTATAGACATAATCTTTCAGGTTCCATTCTTCTATCACTCTTGTTTCGTTAGATATAATTTTTTTAATGTTCATACAAATTTTGTAAAGTTGTTTTCTCTGCATTTTTAAACAGAATTATAACTATAGAATTTTAAACAGAACATTATAACTATAGAACTATACAACTTAAAAACCTGAAATCAGTCCCATTTTGTTCGTAAATCTTTTGTCGTTGATTTGGTGTGCATCATGATCACCATTTTCAAAAAGTTTTTTTAAAAATTTGAAAAAAGTGAAAAAAAATTTAATAAAAAAATTTAAATTTTCTTTTGAAAAAATAATTATAGCCTTTAAACTCTGAAAATGAACATAACTACCCAATTTCAAGTTGAAAATAAAATTTAATCATGTATAAAAAAAAATTAAAATAACCGTAATTTAGTCAAATCCCTAAACATTCTCTAAAAATATACACCAAGAGCAATTCACACATCGAAAATTTATCACATCACTTGAGGGTGTTCATATGACTTAAAACATGTAAAAAATGTCACATATATTTCAGAAAATAAGACAATTAACAGATTCGATTCAAAATCTTACAGTGCTAGTTCTCAACTCTAAGTTAATTCAATTTGCATGAATTTTACCTGAATATTCCTTAGAAATGTGTTAATATCCAATTTTTTATGTTCTAAAACTTTTAATTTATTTTGATTTGATAAGTTAAAAGTAAAAACAATTAGATATAAATATAATTCTTAGGAATTTTTAGGAGTAATGCATGCAAATTGAATTAACTTAAAGTTGAAAATTAGCTCTGTAAGGTTTTGTACCGAATTTGTTAATTGTCATATTTTCAGACATTTATGTCACATTTTTTACATGTTTAAAGTCATGAACACCCTCAAGCGAGTTTAGGAATTTTCTGTGAGGGAATCGCTCTTGCTGTATAATTATTGGGATAGTTTAGGGACTTGCCTAAATTTCGATAATTTTTATTTTTTTATACATGATTAAATTTTATTTTCAACTTCAAATTTGGTAGTAATGTTCATTTTAAGAGTTAAATGGCTATAATTATTTTTCAAAAGAAATTTTTAAAATTTTTTTTATTAAATTTTTTTCACTTTTTTCAAATTTAAAAAAAAACTTTTGGAAAATGATGATCATAATGCACACCAAATCAACGCCAAAAATTTACGAACAAAATGGATTTGATTTCAGGTTTTTAAGTTGTATAATTCTAGAGTTATTAGCTGTTTTAAAATGCAGAGAAAACAACTTTACAAAATTTGTATGAACATTAAAAAAATTATATCTAACGAAACAAGAGTGATAGAGAGAGAGAGAGAAGAATGGAACCTGAAAGATTATGTCAAAAACTGTATTAGTTCCACATAAAAAATCATGAACAATATTTGATAGTTTAATCTTTGATTTAGTTAAAAAAATAATCGCAAAAATGAAGTTTTTTCATATTTTGTCTAACTTAGGGGCCTATGCGCGATCGGAAGATATTAACCGATTTTGAAATTTTTTTCTTTCTCTTTGTCTATATAATTCGCAACTTTTCCGCGCTATTACAACTTCGAAATAAAAAAAAGTGTTTTTTCGGCCCACCCTTATAGACAATACTTAAGAAGCCCATATCTCGTCCAATTTTTGTCATGTGTGGTCAAATTCGTGTATTTCTAGTAACAGTTACGTAAACTTGACATAATTCGTATAAGCTGTGGTACTGGTAAAATTATGCGTATTAAATAAGATTATCGAAAAGCCAGAGAAAGAAATTTTTCTTGTTAAATTTTTTTCATACTTGTCTAATTAGTTTTCTATGCTACCATGGATGATTTTGTATGATAATTATCCATTTTTATGTAATGGTATAAGCATTATATTATCTGACATTAATCCTCCTGTATCATTAAAACAGTTCAAATTAGTTAAGAAAACTTTCAGAATTCAACTTTTTACAAGAAATAACTACGGCTTGTTAATTTCAATCCCGACGCAAAGAAATATTTTGCCGAGACTGTCCGTGCGAAAAAACGACTCGACGCCCAAGCTTCCCAAATTTATTCCTCGCCTCAAACTAATGATTCCCCAACTTCTTCTTCCCCTTCATCTTCTTCTTCATCCCAAAACTCTTCGTCTTCCCTTGCTTTTTGGAGGCCTCACTTTTCGCCTCATCTTTCTTCTGCATGAACTTCCATCTTTTTACCAATTATAGGTTTCCTCGGGGCTTTGAAGTTTGGGAGACACTAACGACATTAAGCGACGTGGATTCGAACGACGATCGAACGCCGCTGCCCCGGGCCACCGCGACTCAAAGGGGTGGAGGGACCATTTTTGAGGTTCGGCTAAATACCAGGGCCTATCCGTGCCTGGGTTGAGGGGGGTGAAAAAAGGAAAAAGGCGTGGGTTGGTAAATGTGGACAGAGACGGCTAAGGGTTACTAATCAGCTTAATGTGATTAGGACTGTTAATTTGGAAAGGAGGTGTTTAGCTGGTATTGTGAAAGGGAATTTTTCTGGTTTGATTTGTGAAAAAAACTGTCTTAAACTTACTTCTTGGTATTTCTTAAATTTATCTAGTTGTTCCTTTCGAAGAAAATTATCTCTAGGAGTCTTAAGTTTTTAAAATTGTAGGTTTTGTATTATTTCTTATCTGGAAGTATTGCGGATCCCAGCACCCAACAAAAGAGATGAGTAGTAGATAATATTAAAAAAAGCATTAAGTTTTTTATGTGTTAGGTTTGAATAGCGTTGTTTACTACTCGTTATCGTTACTCGTTTTTTATTACACTGCGTTTACGACCAAAACCGAATTTTTTTGTATTTAGAAACGTAGACACTGTCTCCTTAAATTTCTTACATTATTTGCTTTTATCAGAGTGAGAAATTTAAAAAATAATACACAGTGTAGACTACAATCTCAATCCACATGCTTAAAATTAAAATTTAAACAGTTTCTTGTACTCTAATGTTAGCCGGATAGATTTTACATTTTTTATATATTTTATGATGTCAAAAGCAATTGACCGGAAAACTATTTGATGGATTATATTATCCGCACGCCAAGGAGGCCCGTGACGGGGCTCAGCTTTCCAACTGCCTGACCCTTACTGATGCTGATGTAATAGCCAGCCGTAGAATACTTCATGCTTCTTCTTAGAAGCACTCCATCCCTGCCCTAAAGTGTAACCGTGCTATCTCAACAACTATAGCCAGATTGAGAACTAAACCCTTTAAGGAAATGAAAATATCTCCTGATGGCTATCGAAGCTACAGGAATTGTCCTCGCTGCACAGACACGGAACTATCTCCAGGTCATATCTTTGATTGACCTGCCATTTTGGCGAAGCTCCTCAGGATCCATCCTGATCACCCGCATCAACTCCTGTATTCATCGGAAGTTAATTATGTGGCCAGGGCTGTCTTGGACTCTTTTGGATCAATTTGATTAAATTGCACTGCTTGTTGGACAATACAACAACAACATATTATCCGCATATTAATAAATGATTCTCTACAAAAATACACAATTTAAAATAGTTAACTATCGTATGTCTGGCATTGTTTTCAAACGCCATGGAAACACAGTGGTTGTTCAATAAAATTCTACATAATTATATAAACAGTCTCATGGGGTAAATATATTAGATTAAACCAATATTTTGCTGTATGATTCCATTAAGAGAGTGTTACTATTTTTATGTAGGAAAGTTAAAATCTAATATTAAATTTGAAGTTCACCATAACCAATCATAACATGCATGAGTTTAAGACCAATTTTTTAAAATTATTCCTCTAGACACCTTTTTTGCTTTAATTTTGTCCAAAAATCCAACAAAAACATTAAAAAATCATATACTATAGGTACACATTGACGTCCTCCCATTTATTATCAAGCATACCCTAAAAAATCTTTTATGTATTATTTGTTGATTATTAATTTTTCTTCAATTTCTTATTTCTTGTGACACTTTCCAACAACATACTTGGATAAATACAAAAAAAATGTAATTCCATAAATCTCATGACTTTTTTCCTTCCTTTCAAGTTTTTCTCAATCTTAATGGTTACCATGGATAACATATTTTAAAGAATGGGAAAATCAAAAACCTAATTTTCCAGGAATGCGTGTCTTTGTAATACTCAAGACATTCCCAAAGTAAATAGTTTCCTCGTATTTGATACGAATATTCGTTGAAGTACTAATGGGGTAATTTATTTCATATGTCTGTACCTTCTGCTTGTTATCAGAATTTATTAGTAAGGTAATTTCATTTTGTGCATCACTTAAATGCAAATTTAAATGAGATTCTAGTTGTCTGTACTTCCTTTACTAAGAATTAATCATACCAAACTGAATTTCCCCTTGGAGGCAATTTTGAAAAATAAAAGACAATAACAAGATCAGCAATAAATTTAACAGAAGGTAATTAAATTGCATTTAAAATTTATTCAAACTACCCGATTACGATAAATAAAATAAAGCCAGAAAACAATGCTTTAAATCTAGTTACTGATTAAAAATACATCTGGAGAGCAATAAAATAAATTACACCAGTTATCATTTCAGCATACTTCCAAATAAAGATTCGTCGGCATATATCAGTATTTTGAACAGTCATCATTTCCGATGAAGTAATTTATTTCAATGTTTTAAGACCTTCTTTTGCTTAAACCTTAAAAATCGAACTTAAGCAGACGTTCGGTTCCTCGATTAAATTTAACTTTTTTTCCTTCTTTTTTGAGTCTTCTTTTAATCCAAGAGAAGGAAATACACGTTAATAGCATTGCCAATTTAGGGCAGAAATGAAATCGCCGACCCCGTCGAATTTTTCTGCTTATTTTACAAGATGTAATGATATAAACCCCCATCCGGCGAACTGCTCCAAAAAAGACCCGTTGTTCGTTGGAAAATTATGGCATGCTCCTAGAACTGAGGAAGTTTTATAATGACTTCCCAATGCGGTTATAGATTGGATCCATTCTGCTGCTGAAATATAATTCTTTGATCAAATGCTTGTAAATTGGGTACGGTTTTATTTTGATTAGATTGTCCTTTAGCAAAAGGATTTAATCTCCCAAATGTAGAAGGAGAATTTTATTTTTGGGGTTGTGTGTACATCATTATGTTCGATTGTTTGCGTGCCTGTCACATAGGGTTGTGCAATAGTATCGATTGTTTCCAAATGGTCCCTGTAGGTTGGTTCTCTTTCGGCAATTCTTAGAAGGATGTTGAAGTTTAAGGATGTTACGGGGTAGGATGTTGTTCTTCATTTCAATTTTAAATGTGGATTTAAGTTTCAGGTTTGCTTTTAAAAGGGGTTCTAGAATGTTTGTCCTTCCTATATTTAGAAATAGATTGTTTCGATTTAAATGGGGACTCAAGTAATTATTTCTGTCCGTAAAAACTGTGTCTTGGTTCTTTGTTTTATTTCTATTGATAAAAATAGCCAATAAAATGTTTAAAATAATTTTTTATGAATTTCAAAGAATTATAAACATAATATATATGTTTGACCAGAGTTGTAACAACCATAAAAATTTTTAAGATCATTCTCTAAGGAAAAATGTTCTATAAGAAAACATTCAAACAACGCAAAACAATTAAATGTCCAAAAATCTTTATACAAACTAATGAAGGTAATATTTCAGTAAAAACTTTCTATTTTAAGAAGATTTATTCTGAAATTAATTTCTTAACTCGTCTTGCAAGTTTGATGTAGAGAGCCTGTTTACGAGAGAGAGACGATAACTCGCTTAAAAGCGTCTCTGCGCATCCAGTTCTGTCCAAAACTCTGTACAAACTGTATTATGCAGCTTGTCTCTAGTCCAATGCTAATCCTATGGAGGGAACCGGCTGTGGCGAACAGAAAACCTGTTTACCGATCTGCGAGCGCTATACTGAGTTGTCGCCTCTCTCTCGTATACAGGCTCTCTAGTTTGATGGAGATAAAAAAATCACAGCCGATTTTCCAATCGGAATCCACTTGTCAATCGCAATCGTTTGGTTCATATACCTCTTCGTAAAATAAACTTCGATTCTAACTGTTTGCTTAGTGGTTGATAGAATACGAAATGTTTATTTGCTGTGTCTTAAGATTCAAACATTTTAAAAATGAAGTTTAATTTCCCATACTATATTTAAGTTAATAATAAAATGTTTTTAGAATTTTATAGAGGATTTTTAAGAACAACATATTAAGAAAATTGCCAAACACACGGCATTCCTTAAGCCTAACCTGGCCTCTCACTTAACTAATTTAATTCCTTGCCCAGTAACGACCAGAGAGTGTTTTCACAAACTGTGTAACAATTTGAAATCCCAAAAGAATAATCAATCTCCAAGAAAGCACGTTGCTGGTAAAGCCTCCCTTAAATTAACTTACTTCTCAGATTAACTGCGTTTCTGATTTATCGATCTTAAAGGAAACTGGTTTTGAACCGAAAAAGAGGTCAATAAGAGAAGGAAAGGCCGCCCAGTGATTAACCAGTGTGGTTCCTTTTGGCCATGGAATTCCAGGCGTCTCGGTTACAAATGTGCATCGATTCCTAATCCCCTTTCTATCGATACAACCAACCTTCTTGTTTTGTTTTAGTAACTGAACTCGGTATCGATAGCAGATGCAAGTTTGCGAGTCAGATTCCGGAGGCTATAGGGTTAAATTAAGAACAAGTGCTGGAATTCGAAATAACTTCGTTAAAGGATATAGAGCAAGAGGATTGTCCTGTTTATTGGATTCATACTAGCTTTTAGAAAATTCTCTGTTTTTCTTGAACTTGTTGAATTGTGAGGCTTTAAATGTGTAGATATAGAATAAAGTACATAAAGAATGTATACGTGTGCCTCAGAGTCCAAACTATTGTAGTTTCAATTTACTCTGGTATTTTAGATGAGAATTCCAATACTTAGTATAAATAGTTGAAGCTAGAACTACATGAAAATTTTATTGAGTTAAATTCTTTTCGCGTAATTTATTGGGCATGAGTAAATTTGGGGATTTAAAATTAAGTGAGACTAGAACAATATATACGTACTCATACACTTATAGAACTTCGTATATGTGTGGACACAATGCCTAAAAAGTAAATTAAATAAGTTCCAAATAACTAATGATAAAACTACAATCATAGTGGACACTTTAAGGAAAATTTTTACTTAAATTCTCAATAAATACCAACCTATTTGCTTGGAAAAGGTTATCATACTATTTTTAGGTTAATGGTATCTTCTTTCGATTTTACCAATAAAAATATTAATTAGATTGGGTAAAGTATTTTTATTAAATTTTTAAAAACGTACTCCAAATTGCATCTATAGTGGCTAACTAGATGTAGCTGTTGTTTCTATGGTGGACACCTCTTGTATCTGAAGTGGACACTAGGTTGTCCTAGAGAGCCTATATACGAGAGAGAGACGACAACTCACTTAAAAGCGTCTCTGCGCATCCAATTCTGTCTAAATTCTGTCCAAACTGTATCATGCCACCCCACGCTAATCCTATGGAGGGAAACCTGTGGCGAACAGAAAACCTGTTTACCGATCTGCACGCGCTATACTGAGTTGTCGCCTCTCTTTCGCATACAGGCTCTCTAGGTTGTCCTAGAGAGCCTGTATGAAAGTCATCTTCTCATCACAAATTGCAAAAAATCTAAAATTTGTGCTCTTTTGTTCCGTTTTTTACCGATTTTCTTTAAAAATATTAATTTCTCGAAAAATAGCACTTCTCCAAATTAAAGTACGTAAAATTTCCTAGAAGATGAAGTGGTTTATTTTTCGAGAAATTAATATTTGTTAAGAAAATTGGTAAAAAACGGAACTAAAGAGCACAAATTTTAGATTTTTTGCAATTTTTGATGGGAAGATGACTTTCAAAATAAAAATAAACTTGAAATTCGGATTCAACGGTGCAAAAAACATATAAATTTGTTTATTAAAACACTCTCATAATTTTATAATTGAATTTTAAAAAATTAACAAGGCCAAAAATCACTGTTTTTCAGCGCACTCTAGCTGCAAAACTATAAAGCCGCGTTTACACCTAAGTTGACAACTTAAAGTTGTCAACTTTTGTTGAAAACATTGTTTGTGGAAAACTAAAAGTTGCTCTTCTCAAGCCGCGTTTACACCAAAGTTTTCCACAAAGTTACGGCAATTTGTTGCTTTTTTTACAAAATACAGCAACTTTTTCTGTCTTCCACTTGTGCAGAGACAAGTTTTCCACTAAATTTTAGTTTCCCGCGGAGTGTCGGTAAAGATCAAAGAAAGTTGACAACTAAAAGTGGAAGATTTGTTGCTGCACGCGCAACTTAATAACCGGTAAAAAATTGATACCTTTAGTTTTTCAACGGTTTTCACTTTCGAATGACCTAAATAATAACATACTAAAAATCGGACAAAATTGGTTCGCCGGAAGTTTAATTTTTTTTCAATTTTAAAAAATGGCCAAAAAAATATTCAAAAAACTGAATTATAGTAATCGAGACATGTTTATAGGCTATTTTTCAGTGCTAAAAACGAATATACCATTTAAATTTTAAAAAATTAAAATTTCAATTTTTAAAAATTAATTCAAAATTTGGAAAGTCGAAAAAATAAAAACATCTTTCAAAACCACAAAATAATTGCAAAAGAAGTAATTTAAACGGTTTTCAATTAGAAATTACTTAAATAATAACGGAAGGAAATCGGACTATAAAAAATAATTTTTTTTTCAAATTTTCAATTTTTTTGGCCTCAAAAGTCGACCATTTTAAAAATTCTTGTTAAAAACGTTTGAGGCATTTGCCAAGGAATTGAAAATTTGAAAAATTATTATTTTTTATAGTCCGATTTCCTTCCATTTTAGTATGTTATTATGTAAGTCATTTCTAATTGAAAACCGTTTAAATTACTTCTTTTGCAATTATTTGGTGGTTTTGAAAGATGTTTTTATTTTTTCGACTTTCCAAATTTTGAATTAATTTTTAAAAATTGAAATTTTAATTTTTTAAAATTTAAATGGTATATTCGTATTTAGCACTGAAAAATAGCCTATAAACATGTATAATAAGTCTCGATTACTATAATTAGGTTTTTTGAATATTTTTTTGGCCAATTTTTAAAATTGAAAAAAAAATTAAACTTCCGGCGAGCCAATTTTGTCCGATTTTTAGTATGTTATTATTTAGGTCATTCGAAAGTGAAAACCGTTGAAAAACTAAAGGTATCAATTTTTTACCGGTTATTAAGTTGCGCGCGCAGCAACAAATCTTCCACTTTTAGTTGTCAACTTTCTTTGATCTTTACCGACACTCCGCGGGAAACTAAAATTTAGTGGAAAACTTGTCTCTCCACAAGTGGAAGACAGAAAAAGTTGCTGTATTTTGTAAAAAAAAGCAACAAATTGCCGTAACTTTGTGGAAAACTTTGGTGTAAACGCGGCTTGAGAAGAGCAACTTTTAGTTTTCCACAAACAATGTTTTCAACAAAAGTTGACAACTTTAAGTTGTCAACTTAGGTGTAAACGCGGCTTTAGTCTGACAAAAAATTTGTAATTGACAATTTTATAGCTTATTTTATCTTCTTATTTTTTTGTATACGACACTTTCATGAGAAACCAAAACTTTCCGTTCTACAAACAAAAAAAATGAGATGAAATTTTAGGGTTTTTCCGAATTTTCTTAAAATGCACTTCGAAATTTTGTATGCAAAGTTTAGATTTGGATTCAGCACCCTCGAAAACATATAAAACCATTGAGAAAAAAAGTACTGTATTTTTTTCCTGAAAAAACTACCAAGTTACTGGACTAGGGTTAATATTATCGTAGAGGGATGCGATTTTACATCTGAACAGGTCAAGGTATTTATAAAAAAAGTAGAGGGTATGCGTTTTCAAATTAGCAAAGAGAAAAAATTTCTGTCGTAAAAGAGACAAAAAGAGGCACATTGACCATCTTTAACTAAAATTTTGCACAGGTTAATATCATCGTAGATAGATATAATTATCATATCTGAATAGGTCAAGGCATTTATAAAAAAAGTAGAGGTCGACCGTTTTCAAATTCACTAAGAAAAAATTTTTCTGGGACACCTCTCTTTTTCTGCCTAATATGACGGGTTTATTTATGAAATGGAGTTGGTATGGTCGTTTCGTTCTAATGAAATCTTACTTCATATCGAAATATATTTTAGATTAAAATCAAATTAGTTTTATTTGACTTAGAACAACAGACTTGATAGTTTCCGGCCCAATGCTTACGTGGTAGCTGATTTGAGACGAGTTTAACAAGTTATTTAATGTTTCAGAAACTTTGGTTCTATAAGAAGTCATCGCAGTGGCCACTATTGGAAAATATAAGATTCGGTGTTGGTTAAGTGGTCACACCCTTAAAATCCTTGTAAAGTCAAAATTTTCAAATAAATTTTATTCTGTATCATTGCATACACTCCACTTTATCTTAAAATTAATTTAAAAGTCAATCAAACGGTAATAAATATAAAAAAACATTCTTATATAATCGTTTTGTTACGCAATTCAATAAGCAAAATCAGATTTCAGTCATTCGGTCGATGGTTTTCGGTGATTTCCAAGACTTAAATATCCTTCCCATACTGATCTGTGGTATCGGGGGTTATTTAACAGCTTACCTGAGAGGAATCTACTATTTTTATAAATTTCGACGCTTTTCGATGCCTCTAACTTGTATTATTTAAAATTAATCAGTTAGGTGGCCACTATTGGAACAGTGTCCACTACGTATTAGGGTGGGTAATTTTCCTATGGTGAAAAAAGTTACAAATTCTATCGGGCACAGCAAGAAAAAGGTGCCAAATGGTCTCAAACTAACATGAGTGAAATATTATTCCATTGTAATAACTCTTTTTGCCTTCGGATTGGCCTCAAATGGAACAAAAATATGTAATTTTTCATATTTTTAAAAATTTTATAAATAAAATTGTTTTGTCTATAATTTTTTAAAGCTCACAAATATATATATATATATATAATATTACATTCTAAATTATTTTTAAAGAATTAGAAAATGAACACAACATGCCGGCGCCATGCAGCCATGCAAATCAGTTCCCTTAATAAGTAAAAAATTCATCGATTACTAATCAAAATTGGCATAATTACCCTGAGAAGCAGACCCAGACAACAAAAATTAAAAAAACAAAGAATTAGCCGGCACCCACTTCATCAGGAACCCCGGGTGCCAGCGAACCACGGTTTTCTGTGATGGCCGATAGGGCGATATACGCCAAGGAATAGATATCGGCCATCGGGGTCCGAACCGTGGGAAAAAAACAGAGGAGAAAGTAAAATTTACGATGGTTTCAAGACGAATTTATATTCGAAGTAATGAAAAACAAGGCAAGATGTTGCCAAAGAATTAAAAAAACCCGAGAAAAGATTGCTGCCAGATATACCACAAAAAAACCAGATGCTAATGCAGATGAATTGCGTCACTGTGTTGTTGTTCTTTAAGGGTGTATGTGCATAAAACAAAGTCTTCAGGGTAAGACCGCTAACAAACCCACTTTGTTGTGTAAGGCGGATTTAAAAAAACATGTGTTGTACACGGAAAAACTCCAGAAAAAATACCATAAATCTTAAGAAATCGTATTTAAAATATTACGATATAGGCTGTCAATCAATTTATCAGGAAAATCATTAGATTTTAATATGTTGAAGAGTTCTTTTATCTGTCTTCTTAATAAATCACGATTTGAACAAATTTTCTTAAATCTTGCAATTTGGCTATTTATTGTGTTGTAATACACTTTTTTAGAGATGTTCGATTCCCAATAAATTAGTTTTAGAACTTTAAAACTAAAAAGGTTTCTTTTATCAAAAACATCTATAGTTGCTTTATTGTTATCTACTGAAATATCTAGATCCAAGAAATCTGCTTTTAAGTTGTTTTGGTTAGTTTAAAGAACAACAACACAGTGACGCAATTCATCTGCATTAGCATCTGGTTTTTTTGTGGTATATCTGGCAGCAATCTTTTCTCGGGTTTTTTTAATTCTTTGGCAACATCTTGCCTTGTTTTTCATTACTTCGAATATAAATTCGTCTTGAAACCATCGTAAATTTTACTTTCTCCTCTGTTTTTTTCCCACGGTTCGGACCCCGATGGCCGATATCTATTCCTTGGCGTATATCGCCCTATCGGCCATCACAGAAAACCGTGGTTCGCTGGCACCCGGGGTTCCTGATGAAGTGGGTGCCGGCTAATTCTTTGTTTTTTTAATTTTTGTTGTCTGGGTCTGCTTCTCAGGGTAATTATGCCAATTTTGATTAGTAATCGATGAATTTTTTACTTATATATATATATATATATATATATATATATATATATTTGGTGCTTCAGGAGTTTAATAGAAATTTTGCAGTCATGTCGAGTCAGTCTTCAATCAGTTTATTTTTACATTTAAATTATGTACAAGATATTTTACAACGCACCGGAGTGCAAATAGGTACAATAGGCTGGGTCGAAAAAGACAAATTTTCGAATATCGAAACGCTTCAGGTCTCAAAAGTTGTGTCTTGGCATGCTGATAACTGGAAAAATAATCAAAAAATTCCTTAAAATATCCCTGAAGAGCGCATCGGGCCTAAAGTTTGAGAAAATTGACAAAAATAACCTTAAGTTGAAAAAATTCCCGAATTTCGTAAATTGTGTTCATAAACTTCAAACTAGGTGTAAGTATATCCTTTTAGTTGTCTAAATTCAAATAAAAATATCTGAAAAGTTTACTTCATTTTTGAAATCCGAAAAGGAGGCCTAAATATGGCGAATTTCAGTGAAAAAACCTAAAATTTAGCACTTGTAAAAGAAAGGCACTATTGAATGTAAAACTCAAGAAATGCGCTTTTCATTGATGAACTAACTGCCTTCATACCTTTTCTTCACCTTTTGGTCATTTTATATAGTGCACAAATAAAAAATTAGTTACATGAAGACACAAAAAATATCTCCTGTGAAGCATGCCTTAACACATTACCATACAGTAAACCCCATTTAATCGTAGAAAATGTACTTATATATATCTTATTAAGTCTGTGAAATAGCTTTAAATTTGGGTTTACAATCAAAATCTGGGGTACAAGATCTTGTGTGAAATAAATGTTGCTTGTAGGAATCCTTCTCCATCTTTGTTTTTGATAGAAAACTCCGTCACAATTGTCACACATTTTTTGACAGCTTACTTGTAGCAAGAATAGTTTAAAAATATTATTGTTGTACAATGCTCTGTCCATATTTGATGTTTATGTCCACAGCAGCTTCGTACTATCAGCGTTACAAATACATTTTATGTTGAATCAAAGAAGGTCGGGATATGTACAAATTCTGTTGTAATATTCTACTTGTCATTTTTAAATTGAGTTTTCTTTCAGAAATATATTATCTTAAAACCAGAATGACACATAAACATCTAGACTAGAGTGCCCTAATAACTCAAGATCTTTTACAGCAAGATCGAAGAACACTCACCAACCTGTAGTGCCTTAACCATACTTAGAAAGTACCTCTGACCTTATTTAAGATCAGTTTTTAATCCATGGATTATTCACTTTAAATTCCTTTGAAAACTATAGTAGACAGGTGACAGCCAGTTAGTTTGCCAATTGCCCCGTTTTGAAAGTTAATAGTCCTCTAGTTTCCCCATTTAAGTATTGAAACAAGTGTCTGAAAAGTAGCTCATAGCAATCAAAACACTACTATGTACGCTGAATTAGCCCCTCACTGCTATGAACTAATGTCAATTGGTGTTCTATCAAAACCTACTTCTACCCCTCCCTCAATAATGAAAAAAACTGTTTATTAAGGGGTTTAAAACTGTTATGTCTCCTGCCATTAAATTTTATGCTAATAGATTAGGTTGATTCTCTCCAGTGGACAAACTGTGTGCCCTCTTCCTCACCCGTGCTGGAAAACCTAATTTCTGAAGACATATAATAAAATGTGAACAAATCATTGAATATTTTTAAACTGTTCTTGCCACAAGTAAGCTGTCGAAAGATTTGTGACTGGCGGAGTTTGCTATTAAAAACAAAGATAGAGAAGGATTCCTACAAGCAACATTGTTTTCACACACGATCTTGTATCCCAGATTTTGATTGTAAACCCATCTTTAAAGCTATTTCACAGACTTAATAAAAAATATTTTCTACGATTTAATGGGGTTTACTGTATGGTAATGTATTAAGGCATGCTTCACAGGAGATATTTTTTGTGTCTTCATGTAACTAATTTTTTTATTTGTGCACTATAAAAATTACCAAAAGGTGAAGAAAAGGTATGAAGGAAGTTAGTTCATCAATAAAAAGCGCATTTGTTGAGTTTTACATTCAATAGTGCCTTTCTTTTACAAGTGCTAAATTTTAGGTTTTTTCACTGAAATTCACCATATTTAGGCCTCCTTTTCGGATTTCAAAAATAAAGTAAACTTTTCTGATATTTTTATTTGAATTCAGACAACTAAAAGGATATACTTACACCTAGTTTGAAGTTTATGAACACAATTTACGAAATTCGGGAATTTTTTCAACTTAAGGTTATTTTTGTCAATTTTCTCAAACTTTATGCCCGATGCGCTCTTCAGGGATATTTTTAGGAATTTTTTGATTATTTTTCCAGTTATCAGCATGCCAAGACGCAACTTTTGAGACCTGAAGCCTTTCGATATTCGAAAATTTGTCTTTTTCGACCCAGCCTAAGGTACAACTACCTTCATCAAAATTAGCATAGCTTCTGCCTAAAGTCATCGGTTCAACAGGCGACGCTGTGAACGATTGTTTTTTGGGGGAGCTCAGACCAATCAGGGACCCGGGAGGGTAGCACCCTCACTCTTAAACCTTAGGAATGTGTTTTTTAGAACACTTCTCAGAAAACCGTCTGGTGGGGTGAAGAACACGAAATAGAGCGTTGAACCCAAAGACGGCTCCATGAGAAGTTGTTCCTTTATAATTAAATTTGAGGTTTTATATCCTCACATATATATATATATATATATATATATATATATATATATATATATATATATATATATATATATATATATATATATATATATATATATATATATATATATTTAGAAGCAAGAAAGTCTTTCAATTTTGTGCTCTAATCGTTTAAAAATTTGTTTTTAATTTTATTTATTTGTTTGTTAGTAGAGTTCATCTTCTTTAAAGAACTTAATATTGAACTTTTAAAAACATATCACGAGAATTAGGTCATATTTTGATCAGGGAGGAAATAAATATTTTCCGATGTGTGCACTTTAGGGCTTTATACAGGGTGTCCCACGAGAAGTGACCAAACCCTTTAACTTTTGAACCCCTACAGATATAGTCATGAAAGTGAGGTCTAGGTATAGTAAAGTGACCATGCCCTATCCGATGATATAACTTTCAACGCCCTCTAGTTTAAAATTTAGGAGTTATACTTTTTATTTTAAAAACTGTGTTAGGTATGTGAAAAAAGTCAATGACTAAGTTGTAGAGCATCATCGATTTAGTAGGAAAAGACACCTTAAGCAGAAAAATATCTTGAATAAAACCCCTAAAACGCAAGCTCAATTAGGTTGAATTCACGTAGTTTTTACGTCTTAAGACGCCCCTCACGAGGTGAAAATGAGAAATTTTTATTTTTATGATTTAAGTAAATGACTAAAAGCATTCTTAGTTCATTAAATTGAAAATTTCTCATTTTCGCCTCATGAGGAGCGTTTTAAGACGTAAAATCTACGTAAATTCAACCTATTTGAGCATGCGTTTTAGGGATTTTATTCAAGATATTTTTCTGCTTAAGGTGTCTTTTCCTACTAAATCGATGATGCTCTACAACTTAGTCACTGACTTTTTTCACATACCTCACACAGTTTTTAAAATAAAAATTATAACTCCTAAATTTTCCGCTAGAGGGCGTTGAAAGTTATCTCATGGGATAGGGTATGGTCACTTTACTATACCTAGACCCCACTTTCATGACTATATCTGTAGGGGTTCAAAAGTTAAAGGGTTGGGCCACTTCTCGTGGGACACCCCGGGGTGTCCCACGAGAAGTGGCTCTATCCGATGAGATAACTTTCAACGCCCTCTAGCGGAAACATTTGGAGTTATAATTTTTATTTTAAAAACTATTTGAGGTATGTGAAAAAAGTCAATTACTAAGTTGTAGAGCAGCATCTATTCAGTAGGAAAAGACACCCTAAGCAGAAAAATATCTTGAATAAAACCCCTAAAACGCACGTTCAATTAGGTTGAATTTACGTAGTTTTACGTTTTTAGAAGCTCCTCACGAGGCGATAAATTTGATGACAATGATAAATTTTTATTTTTATGATTTAAGTAAATGACTAAAAGTATTCTTAGTTCATTAAATTGAAAATTTCTCATTTTTGCCTCGTTAGCAGCGTTTTAAGACATAAAATCTACGTAAATTCAACCTATTTGAGCGTGCGTTTTAGGGATTTTATTCAAGATATTTTTCTGCTTAAGGTGTCTTTTCCTACTAAATCGATGATGGTCTACAACTTAGTCATTTACTTTTTTCACATACCTTAAATAGTTTTTAAAATAAAAATTATAACTCCTTAAGTTTCCGCTAGATGGCGTTGAAAGTTATCTCATCAGATAGAGCATGGTCACTTTTCTATACCTAGACCCCACTTCCATGACTATATCTGTTGGGGTTCAAAAGTTAAAGGGGTTGGGCCACTTCTTGTGGGACACCCTGTATAAGTCCTTCCGCGTGCTACAGAAAGCTGTGCCGTCCACAGAGTGCGTCCGGGACCACTGATGACGTGGGCGCACCTGTGGACATTTCCAATTTCCAAAAAATTTTCTACGATATATATCTTTTAAATTCAATTGTACCAATTCTGAAACCCCAATCTTACTTGAACAGCGCAGATCACTTATTATTCTTAAGTTTTTCCATAATATTTTACATAACAATATTGATTGCCCTTTTATATTAAATCAAATAAATATACATGTTCCCCCATACAATACAAGAAATAGCAAAATTTTAAAAGAACCTTTTTATTCCAAATCATATTTAAATAAACAAACAATAATACAATTCATAAAAATAATAAATCACTTACCAGAGCACAGTGACGTATTCTTTGATAGTTTTAAAAAACTTCAATTTGATTATATAACCAATTTGTAATTAATTTATTTTCCGTATTTTTCTGTTTAATGTTTATTGTAATTTGAACGTGTTTATTGTAATTTGAATGTATGTGTATGTATTCGGTGTTTTCCTCATGTATAAATGGATTTTTGTCTGTATGATGGAAATAAACGTTATTATTATTATTATTATTATTATTATTATTATTATTATTATTATTATTATTATTATTATTATTATTATTATTATTATTATTATTATTATTATTATTATTATTATTATTATTATTATTATTATTATTATTATTATTATTATTATTATTATTATTATTATTATTATTATTATTATTATTATTATTATTATTATTATTATTATTATTATTATTATTATTATTATTATTATTATTATTATTATTATTATTATTATTATTATTATTATTATTATTATTATTATTATTATTATTATTATTATTATTATTATTATTATTATTATTATTATTATTATTATTATTATTATTATTATTATTATTATTATTATTATTATTATTATTATTATTATTATTATTATTATTATTATTATTATTATTATTATTATTATTATTATTATTATTATTATTATTATTATTATTATTATTATTATTATTATTATTATTATTATTATTATTATTATTATTATTATTATTATTATTATTATTATTATTATTATTATTATTATTATTATTATTATTATTATTATTATTATTATTATTATTATTATTATTATTATTATTATTATTATTATTATTATTATTATTATTATTATTATTATTATTATTATTATTATTATTATTATTATTATTATTATTATTATTATTATTATTATTATTATTATTATTATTATTATTATTATTATTATTATTATTATTATTATTATTATTATTATTATTATTATTATTATTATTATTATTATTATTATTATTATTATTATTATTATTATTCTAAACATTGAGCTGAAAACGCTGATCTACCGCTTTTCTTAAGAACATATTTCAAAATTTTAATTTATTTGTGGACATAGGGAACTATTATAGGAACACTTGGGATGGACTATCCCAAATATGCCACTGAAATATGCCTACTACGTAAACCCACATTTACCTTATATGTTTATCATCAAAAGTAATGCACAAGTTGTAAATAAAAAACCCCCGCTTTTGTGCGGGGCTACACTATCACTATTTGTTGAGTAAAAAGATGGCAATGTTCTTATAAGCAATTAATTACATTTCATCTGATAAAAAATACGTTTCTTAATTTTTAATTTATATCTTACTCTAGAAAGTGTAAATAAAATCTCTGAGAATAGTTGGGATGGCATGGCGATTGAAATAAGTGAAGTATATTTCAAAATCATTGCATAACCCAAAAATGTAATAACTCGAGCATAACTTGTCTCGTTTGTGTTAAAGTAGATTGCATCTCTCCATGTTTTGAGAACATCCTCCAAGCATACACACTTACTGCTATATCCCACTTTCGTCATATCCCAGACATCAAAAAGACTCTCATACTTCAATTTGATAGTTAGAAAATACACAGCGGGATCTAATTTAGATTCGAGAAACCTGGCATCCAAATAAAATTTAAAGCTCATATCACTTCATTTGTTCTCTCTCCCTCCGGTTGCCATCGTCAGAAGTTTAATTTCTTAAAATAGGTTTAAAGACGGCGGCGCTACAGCGATATGGAGAAGGGGGACGCTTTGAAGTGTTGCTCGGTTCCAGATCAAGTATTTTAAAAGGACACTCTGGCTCTTGATCATATTTCTCTCAGAAAAGTTTAGATTTTGATTCGCTTCTTGTTATTCCGATTCCTTTTGAGAGATTATTAAAGGGTTCGCTCCTAGAAATTTCTCTGTCATAATGACTGTCCCTTAAAACTTTGAATAATTTGGTGACGTAAACCTTTCTTAGAACCATAAGCAGATATGAGGTCTTTATTTTATGCATGGAAAGGGATAATTTGGAGGGTTTTTTAAAATGAGAGGTGTCTCGATTCCCTTTGAGAGATATAAAACTTCCAGTGATTTATAAAGTCAGTGACTTGTGAAAGTCATTGGAGCAGTTTCTGCAGTCTGCTTGTGTTTTAACGATATGGAATGTAATTCGTAGGGATCTACATCAAGGTGCTTTAAGTTTGTAGTTGATTAAAATGTAAATTTGATTTTGGTTCAATGGTGGTTCTGAAGTTTGTTCGAAACTGCTTTGCCAGCACTAGATTTATATTTTGATGTGTTTTTCCGCAAATACATAGCATATGTCTTATATTACTTTTAAGCTAATCATCAAAATAACTTTCAATATCAACCTTTTAGTGATTGCAAATTTCTTCAATTTAGAAAATAACTATATGACTTTAAAAAAATGCCTTTTCATAATAATGATCCATTTAGTATCCACATGTTTTAGTGATGTGGCAAGTGTTTTTATCAAGAAGGGAATTATGATTTGTTTAACCGTTTTTAATAACATTTTCCTCGAAATGTGAAAATAGATTGAGGAAACAATCATTGAAAATGTTACGGGATATGACCTTGTCCTTTTTAATTAAAAATCCAGTATCAGAAAAAACTATCCTAATAAACTCGGTCATGTAGACCTAAAGCCCTGAGTTTATTTTATCTGTCTAAATAGTCTAAATATTTTACGATATGAAGTTTATTCTTGAAAAGTTCAATAACTACTATGAAATGCCTTTTATATGGCATTAATCAATTAAGTTCCTTAATTAAAAATATATACTTCATGATTAAAAAACTTTCAATTCTACTTTAAAAATAACTGGAAGTATGTATTATTCAATTAATTGCAAATAAGATTAGCAGCATCTATACACATTCAAAAGATTTTAAAGCTTAATTATTTTTAGATTGAAAATTAAATTAGTTTTTGATTCAACATGTAATGTAACCGTTAGAAGTCCTCCAAAGAAATTTCGTAAAATAATCGAATCTAAAATTATTAATCTTTATCACATACAAAATATGAAAAAATACTACAACTGATTCTAGATAAAACTGTATAATACAACGTAACAAGAAACCTCTTTCAATAAGCATAGTATAACCTTCTTATTCACTTCTTCTACACCGACTACGCTCAAACACATCTTGCAAGAGCCGCAACATTGCCAATTCTTTAGCCAACTATTATCTCACTCAGACAATAAAGACAGTAATGTTAAGTTCCCCTCCTAATACACGCCACTCTATTCATCAACCAACATCCCTCTACAACCCAACCAATATCGCGTGAGACCCCCTAAAAACCCCCTCTATCTGGGGTTAATGAATTGGAGAGAAAATCCGCCTAAGGACCCTCCGATACCTCGGGTGACACTAAAGTTTCAGGTAATGCAATGATCAGCGGCTGCTACTGCCTCGGCTAAGTAGCTTAAAGCCCAGAGAGGGATTGTGCTGGCTTTCACCGCCAGTTATTAGGCCTAAGTAACTTGCTGGGTATGCAGTTCTCTTCTGTGACTGTGGGCTGTTGTGTCCATGCTTATGGGTAAGGGTTTTTGGTGAGGTCCTTGTATAGGAAGCTGTACCGATATTTTAATGGGTTACCCAAAGCGTTGGGTGCAACATACTTTTAATTTATAATTAGGTTGAGAAATATCATATTAGGTTGCTAATTCGTCATGTTAAAGCAGATGTTACTGTTCAAAATTGTTGTAGATTTTGGAGGATTTTTTATGAATGAATATAGTTACATTTTTCTATTATATATCATCTAACTGTTTAGTATCTAAAGTTTATAAGTTGGTTTTAATAGGGTAAAAGAAAATCAATACCTAAAATGATCATACTTGAAATTATAAATGTTCTATCAAACGTTCAAAATTGTGTTTAAAATATCCTAGTTACCCACCTTATATTTTATTTTGTTTCAATCCCAGTTTGTTTGGATGTTTTGATGTGTTTCGTGTAAAATAGAATGCGCTAATTTGTAAAATTGTCTTAACTTGGATTCTTCTTCAAGAAACACAAGTCTGCTTTTAGACGATAAGAGTTTTGTAAATTTTTGCAATACCCATTCATAAGCTATGAAAGCATATTCTCAATACTTCTCACTAAAAATATCATTTGATAAGATTTATCCGTGTTTTTTTATCAAATCAGATGGGATGCATTATCATATTTATTATTTTAAGAGCTGAAGAGAAACCCTTTATAAAATAAAATTTTTACCTTTCAATACATATTAAGTAATAAAATTCCCATGCTAGTTATCATTGCAAGATATTCAAACATGCTACATATTAGTGAACATTTCAATATTCAGTTTGAAAACGTAATCCAAGAAAAAGAAGGATTTAAGTGGAACAAATTTTAAAAGAAAGTTTGATGGTTGATTCTATCGGAAATTTTCTGTAGAAAACGATGGTAAAAAGTCTACCGAGCTACGGCGTGTCCTTAGCCAATTTGGCGGGTTTTCCAGAATGGCGGATAATCGTTTTTAACTTATTAACTTACTAAAAATCGTTAATAAAATTATAACTTTTGCAGTAAATGATAACTTAGTAGCAAAAATGATGGGGAACTGTTTTTATAATAAGTAAAACTCTGATGCTAAATTCATAATTTTTACAGGATATGGTTAGAATTAAGTTTTAATAATATTGATATAATATTGATTAAGTTTTAATAATATTGATATAATATTGATTAAGTTTTAATAATATTGATATAATATTGATTAAGTTTTAATAATACAAAGAAGAAAAACAACCCATTAAAGAAAATCTGAAAAAAATCGTATAAATAATGGAATTTTCGGTATAACCACCAAATTTTTACTGGAAATTCTGGACCATATTTAGAAAAAAGGAAAATCATCGAAATAAATACCGTACATTCAAAAGTATTTTACAGTTGAAAAAGTTAATGGACTTCTTGAAATCCATTCACCTTGATTGAAATGAAGAAATATCTATTAAACCACTTAAATTGTCCTTTAAGTTTTGTTTTTGCTAAGTTCACAGCACAAAAGTGGGAAATAAATAGATTAAGAAAAATAAATAGGAAAAATATTATGAAACTGAGTCATTAAAGCAGTATCAATGGAGTAAGTGAATGTGAATGGAGTCAAACATTATATTTGCATAAAAAAAGTTAAAAACAATTTTAAAATATTACGATTATAGTAGGTACCCGACCTTTATAAATTAGCTTTTAGTTAGTATTAATTAAATTTTTAAACACAAAAGCATACCATAAGGTATGCGTTATGTCAGGACTGGAACGGTTTTGGAAACCTACATTTTGTTGAAACCTCAATTAAATAGTAAATATTAAATCTATTTGAATCAATGTACAAGATATTATATAACTATCAATTTAAAACTTCCCTGAAACTTTCCTTGATAAGAATATTAAATTTTAAAGCTGTTAAACAAAACTAGGGGTTAAAAATATTTTTCCTTTAGATGTTGACTATAATAAACTTTATTTTTTAATGATTTTCAGTTGTTAAAGGCTCATATTTTTACAAAATTCAGGGACAAAAACAGTTGTAAACATACAATATTTTTTTTTGTGGAACCAATTTTAAAATGTACTTACTCAAAGTGTTTACTTAATATTATCTTTATTTTTTTAATCTAGCAAAAATTAATATGAACAAAAATGAAATAAGAAATACATCACAGCATGCCTTCAAATCCATTAGTTCTGATTTTTGAAGACTTGTTTATGATGTTGGCCTAATGAATAATCCAAGTTTTAGACCTCGAGCGCCGAAACGCAACTTTGTCAAAAATCGAAAAAACCGCTGAAAAATCGAGTTTTTTTCAAATTTTGGTAATTATAACATTAAAGAACTAGTTTTTGAAAAACTTTTCTATTTACAAAGTTAAAGCAAACAAAATTTCCTACAAAATGCAATCAACTTTGATTTTCTGAAGAGTGGTTTTGAAGCTAGAGCGCGCTGAAAAACATCGAGTTTTTTGCCTTTCCGCAAAAAAAGGAAAACGCGCACTTCTACCCTCTACAAAATGAAAACTATTCATGTTATCAACAAAAATTTTATACCACGTAAAAGAGCATTTAATTTTCTATAAATAACGTGCTTTACATTGTCATTTTTTTAGAAGGGAGGGAAGCAAAGATCGATAATAAAACTCTCGTGCCTCGCAGACCAAACGGACTTACGTGGTTGTTAATCTGCAATCTGCTCTTTATTTCCTGTATATTACCAATAAAATGGTTTGTTTTGGTATCATTGATGACTAAGCATGTTTAAAAAAATAAATTTTTAATTTTATTTATGAAATATTGGGTGTTTTAGGCGGAATTTCGATCAATATTTTAAATTAATATATTAAATTATGAGAGTGTTTTAAGGAATGATTTTATATGTTTTTGCATCGTTAAATCCGAATTTTAAGTTTATTTTAATTTTCAAAGTAATCTTCACATAAAAAATTGCAAAAAATATCAAATGTTTTCTCTTATGTTAGGTTTTCCATCGATTTTTTAAACAAATATTCATTTTATGAAAAATACCATGCAACTGTAAATTAAAGTACGTAAAGTTTTCTATCAGATGCACTGGTTTATTTTCATTTTGCGATGAGCGGTGTACGTTTTATAGCGTTTGAAGTTTTCCTTTTTTTTGCGGAAAGGCAAAAAAACTCGATGTTTTTCAGCGCTCTCTAGCTTCAAAACCACTCTTCAGAAAATCAAAGTTGATTAGTGCATTTTGTAGGAAATTTTGTTTGCTTTAACTTTGTAAGTATAAAGTTTTTTCAAAAACTAGTTCTTTCGGGTTATAATTAATAAATGGACATCGATTTTGCAGCTTTAAGGGGTTTATCCCCACATGGGGGTACTTATGCTTCCCCCTCTATCCACTGACATGTAGAGCAAAGCTTGTAGATCGTTTTTGACACAAAAAGTCAATTTGTCATTTTTGGACTTATTCTCTTTTTTAAACTGGCGATTCATTTATAGGTAGATTCATTGCAAAACTAGCAAAACTATTTTCAAAAACTAGCTATTTTCTTTTTCCTTCAATAGCTGTCCTCAAAGTAATAAATTATATTTCTCCATTCAACTGCACTACATCAAATACCCCAACCCTCAAATTACTCACCATTCCCCCCCCCTACCAACAACAAGGAAACCTTAACCAACAACCAACGATATAGTTAAAATTTAATCACCCTTCCGGAACTACCTGATCCCACCTATCTCCCCCTCACCACCACATCCATCAATTACACTCCAACCCCCTCCACCCCCACAAAACTCACGAGCCCAGACGATCCCATTACCAGAGCAGAGAACGGTTACATCGTTCGGCAGCACTAATTCCAAAACGCCTTTGAAAGCCGGTCACCGGACAGCTTCTGTCATCCAGAACTGCAACGTCAGTCCTCTTCCAGGTAACAATGTGCCGGACCCCCGGATAGTTTCTGAAATGAAGTCCGGCCACCTCGTTAATGCTATTGACAGGCGCTGCTGCTGTGGTTTAATGTGCGAAACTCTATTAAGCCCGGATCGCACAGAAATACAGCTGACGAAAGGCCAATTAAGGGCGGAACCCCGGACTGTCCGGATTTGGGAGGGTGATCCCGCGGCAAGCGTCAGGTTTTGAATTGCTTAGCGTGTCTTCACGCGCTTTTGACCTTGTGATTTTGATGGCAGGTTAAGTATGGGTGGATGCATAGTGGATAAGGGATTGAATGAAAGTGTTGGGCTGGAGGGCCTAGTTATATTCTGTCAAATGCATTTACATCCATCAACGTCGGTTATAAGTCCTTGGTCAAATAAAGAGTCCAACAATTAGGGTCAGAATAATAATTTTGCTTTCCTTTGTTGCCGGTTAACACTGACGCTGATGGCTATGAAACTGGATGTAAGTTATATTAGTCAAAATTCGAAACCCTTGAAGATTGCAAAGTCTATTTTCTTCTAATTTTTATTCTCTGTTTTGATTCTTTTAAATCAAAACACTAACAGCACATTACATTTTAATTAGTGATCAACCCGTTTCCCATATATCATTTTAAATAACGTTTATAAAGAATGGCTTGAAGCTACTAAAATATAGCTTTGTTTGCTAGGCGGGTGGGAACGAGTATTAAAAAAATTAGGGTAGCTAGCTTGGCTACTTAAGCATGTGAAGTGGAGTAGTTATTGGCGAGAAGTAACCAGATTTACTCTCTCTAAACCTCTACAACCCTAGGGAGGCAATGGCCTGGCTCGTTTGGGGTTACACTAACCGTTAAGTGAGAAAAGACAAACTATAAGACAAAATTGTAGCGCTAATTTTTGGATGGTTATAGATTAAGGGTGATAAATTAATAGTGGAAGTGATAGTATATTTAATTTTAAATTGCGTTGTGTTTGCAAAATAATACCCAAAGGTTCAGATCAACCTCAACTGATTTTTAATGGACAGAATAATATTGGGTTAATGAAGATGGTTAATTCATAAAATGAGGAACACTGATAGTAAAACGAGAAGAACCAATAGTTCACAGAATTGGGATCGCCAAGTTGATCCTTTGAATATGATGAATAGCTAAGATAAACACATTTTGAAAACACACTTGGTTGCACGTAGTCATTCAGCAATAGTCTCTTTTTGGTCGCCAGGTTGACCAAAAAAATGGAAGTATGGGGAAGCTGTAAAAACTAAGGGATGACGCAGCAATGAAGAAACTCAAGTTCACAAACTAATCACTTTTATTTGATCAAGGCATATGGCAGGTAAAATCAGTATAGCAATGTTCATCATATTTTCGTATTTTTGGACACATCTTCCCATTTCTACATCAGTTCGCGAATCACAAGAAAATTAATTCTCAGTTGAATTTCAAGAGAAGGCTAGGGCCGCGGTCTTACAGCACAGACACAGAATGCATTTAGGAATAACAACACAGAAGGCATTCAGGTCAATCTGTAAAGAAGGAGCCGGGCTGGGGACTACACTGCACAGGCACCCCGCAAGAACATCATAGGGAAAGGAATCAATGGAACACGAAGGGAACAAGAGTTTGCGGCGAAGGATAGTGGAGTTTGATGGATGGCCCAAAAGATCCGGGAAGTTTGTTGAAAACTCAAGACAGGGAGTGACGCAGATTAGTTGAGCAAATCAGTAACGTCCTGAGTGTCCGAAAAACGTTGTGTCGAAGATTAAATACCTCAAGAGTAACCCTTATGGCAATCGCCATAAAAAATGCCAAGTAGCCAATGGCGAATACATGGAGAGTTAAGATGGTTCCTAAGAAGATGCTATTATCACTTCCAAAATGATGGAATTCGGCGATTTGATGAAAACGGGCAAAGCATTGCATCAGATTAATTAAAACAGTAAGGCGACAGGGTGGGGCGAATAAAGAATAGAATGATTATACTTTCTCGTGGTTTGATACGAAGCGAAGCGTGGGAGTGTTGAAATATACTACAAGGCTGCATATTAATTGCTAGTCAAAGAGACTCCAAGAAGAACTCGTGATGCGAAAAGAGGAAATTTCCAATACAACTGAAATAGGTTTGTTCGCATAGCAACAAAGAAAGTGTTTATGATTTAAATATCTTCTTATAATATATATCTTTAATATACTTAATAAACAGAAATACAGAAACTTTAATAAACAGAAATACATCCTGATAAATTTTATTAGAGTAAGGGAGAGAAGAGAAAACAATTTGAGATAACAAAAGAAAATAAAGAAATACTTAATTCCAAGGGGGGAAATACTTTTTAAAGGTTTTTAAGATGTCAAAATTCAAGATAAGAAGGTTATACTGTATTTTATAAAATCCGTTTTTTTGTAACCTTGTTGAAGGTATTTCCTACTTCATAAGTTCAAATTTCTTATGAAATATTGCTAAATATTACGACGGTTCACAATAATGAAACTATAGTTACATTATTATTGAAAATAAAAAAAAGTAATCTACATAAAAAACCTAAAATTCACTGTAAAGTTGACTACTTTACTTAACAAGTACCTATGGAAGTTCGAAACATTCTTAAAGGTCGTGACACTAATTACTGGAAATCTATTGACATGAAAGTAAATTAATCTCAACTCACTCAACTCCAATTTAATTCATTGGTAATCCTATTACCTTTCACCAGTAAATACCTCCAACTAAAAAAAGTCCGAACTTAGTTACTAAACTATGTCTGAATAGGAAAAAACCGCAAATAACGCACGCCTCAATGAGCTTTAGTCAGTCGGAAACGCATTATTTATGCGTTTCAACAAAAAAAAAACGTTTTTGATTAATCGAACTTCTTCCCGACAGCACCACAATAATAAATTGCGTGCCACGAATCATCAAACCAAAAATCCAAAGCCTACAGAAACATTAATAAACATTCGCGTAGCTCCTGGGTCTTTATTCTTCTAAAGAACAAAACTGGAATCGCTCATTACCTATAAAACAAATGATAATAAACTAGACATTAACCGCACACTTCATCGTCATAAAAACACAAAGCCATGTCCTTTTGCAGTCAGCTCCCCTCGTAGTAAAAAGCAACGGAAGTAAAGTTACACATCCTCAGGGGCCCACAGCTAGGGAGCCGTTTATTGATAAAGACCTTAATCCTGTTACGGTTATGAACAATCAAATACTCTCATATTTATTCAATAAACTCATTTGAGGAATAAAAATTTGTGTCTCCTGAGAGTGCTAATTGGAGTTATGAAAGAGGAGTTTGTGAGGAATTTTTTTGTGGGTTTAGTTGGGTGGATTAATTTGTTTGGGGGAGGAGAGGAGGGGGTGTTTTTGTTTTCAAGGGGTGTGGGGGAAGTTTAGGGTGGTTGTTATTGTTGTAGCCCAATGTGGGTTTTAGCTGTAGATGGTACACAACTCATCTACATAAACTTTTCAAAGGGTAATTTGTAATGTAGACTGTTTTATTCTTTTTTTACTGTGCATACTCTTTTTTGGATGGTGGATTCAAAGTATGCTTCGCTTGGTGAAGAAAATCTCCAGCAATTGAACTAAATGATAATCCCTCAATCTTTCATAGGATTATTATCAAGCCTTTCGATAAGTTTTAATGGATTTTTTATATAATTAAAAATTAACCGCGTACCTTAAAAGTACCTTTTGCTACTAACACATCATTGTTTAGAATCGGTTACTCGGGTAAAAACAGTAATTAAGTGCTATATTTACAAAGTTATCTTTTATGTAGAAACTTATCACAGCAAAAAAGCATGTCTAAAATTCCTTCAAAAAAGCGTCAAAAGTGCAGAGTTCTCAAAGAAGTCTGTAGTTATTTCGTAGCAATAGGACTTCAGCACGAAAGTCTGCAGTTTTTTACAGCAGTTTTGAATACATTCTACAGGTATTTCAGAGGTCTTATAAAAAACTGCAGAGTTTCTGAAGGAAACTGCAGATTTCCTAAAGAAAACTGAAGGCAAAGTGTCCAAACCCCACTAAAAATAATCGGGAGATTTTCTTCAGAAAAAACCACTTTCTACAGAAATGCTAAAGATATTTTAAGATATTTTGCACATTTTGCTTTCTCTTTAAATTTTCTTCAGAATTTTTTAAGACAACTAACAGTCATTTTGAAGACATAGCATAACCTTTAAATTGTCTTCAGAATTTTTACAGACAATTTACAGATGTTTTAAAGACAAGATGTTTCTTCAGAAATTTTGAAGACAGTTTTGCAGAAATTTTTCAAATTGAGCAAAATCTTCAAATTGTCTTCAAAATATATGAAACAACTTTTCAGAAAATCTTATCACTTTACCTACACATCCTCCCCTGAAAATAATCTGCAGATTTTCTTCAGAAAACTTCTATTCCTACAGATATTCTTAAGAAATCGGAAGATTTTTAAAACTAATATCGAATGCCTTAGAATCGATACCAAGAAATTAGATCTTTTAAGAATCGATTCCTAGAATTCGTTCAAAGTTTTCTTATTGTATGGTTAATTTAAAATTTAATATTTCATAACGGGGAAAACTACTTTCTCATTTGAATCTGACTACATACGAGAGTATTAATTAATCAAATCTTCGGGAACCGAATCGACATCAGAGATCAAACGAATCGAATCTATCATAGAGAATCGATTGCAGAATCTAATCGATAAAACATTGTTTACGTTTTGATTTCAACACTTGTTGCGTGTCTGAATGAATGCTGATTGGAATAATAAATTTTCCTGATAATTATGGGGTTACCTAACAATATGGTAATATTTAATTTACAGTTTATCCGTTATTTAAATTGTGGTTAAAAATTTTATTTGTTCAAAGATGCGATACAATTGCAAAGTGCAAGCATGTTAGAAAGTGGCAAGTAGGCTTAGGCCTTAGGGTTAAGATTAATTATACTTTAGATTTTCTTCAGAAAAAAAATCTGCAGACTCTCTGCAGTTATTTGGGCCCTTCTTTCTGAAGAAATTCTTTAGAAACCATAATCTAAAGATTTTCTTAAGAACGTTATCTTAAGATTTTCTTCAGAATGAAGGGGTCCAAATAACTGCAGATGGTCTGCAGATTTTTTTTGAAGAAAAAGTGCAGAATTTTTTTAGTGGGGAACCTTCACTTTTTCGAAGAAATTTTGCTGATTTTTTTTGCTGGGGTCACTCCTAGTAAAATGAGGTTGTTTCAAGTATAGATTATTAATATCTGTTAAGTCCAATAAAATGATTTCGTTTAAAACAAATCGTTTCTAAATGAATACGAATAAAAAACGCAGATAGTAAATAACCTATTTATATTTATGGTACAATCGATTTTTATTAAAAATAATGACATTAGCTTAACTTCCTTACGACCATATTCACGGCTTTCGAGTTGACACCGGTGTCAGGTAGCACTAGTTTCAACGGGTGAAAAAGTTCACTCATAGTTGATCCGTGTCCGTATTCATTGTACTCGGATTATCTGACACTGGCGCTGACTTTGGCGATTGCTTGGCGAAATGGATTCACGCTTTAAAGGTCTTCTCTGATTGGCTAGAGAGAAGCGCGTCACTTTAAACTTGTTTGTTTAGTAAATACAAACACGTGGCAATGCTTTACGATGGCTGAGCGGCTAAGGTAAAAATACTGCTATGTTTAATGCAATTGTAAAACTATAATACATCAAATAAAATTAATTACTTCGAGTTTTTAACCTGCTGATATATTTATACACTGGCATATAAAGCAACATATTTATCTAATCATTAGTACTTTAAACTCAAAGGCAAAAACATTAATTAAAGCGTTTTGATCGTTTATGGCGAACAATTTATTTACAAAATATTTCCTTAATCCATTTATTTCGGGTCGTCTATCTGAGAATTAAGTTAGTATTTTGTGGTATCCGTGCTGGCATAGTTTTAATCAGTTTTCTGCCGACCTTTTTTTTCTTAATAAAAATAGAAGAGAAAATTTGAAAAAAAAACCTTTACATAAAAACACTTAAGGAAATATTGACGTAAAAATATTTAAATAGAAATAAAACTTAATCATAAAAAATATTTTTAAAAAGATAGTTAATAATCACACAAATAAGTATGCACCATATTTAAAAATGTTAATATAATCTAATGATAGAAAAAAGAAGACTTAATTTAGAGTAAGAAAAAATACAATTTAGCATTGAATAAATTGTGAAATTCAGACAAAATCAAAACAGTCTTCTTAATTTTCAAAAACTTTTAAGTCCAACACAAAAATTGTTAACGAGTAATAACGCAAAAGGTGTTTAACGAAATGTAAACAGACACAACTTGGTAGACTTAGTAATTCTCCAAAATGTCCGAGTATTCACGCCTAATCACGCCAAACTGTAAAATGTTTAGAACCTCAATAAAAAGAAGCTTAATCAGCAAAATACTAAATATTTCCGACAGAATACTTATTTGTATAACTAGATTCGTATAATAAAGAATAATTATCACACCCCCACTAAAAAAATTCTGTAGTTTTTCTATAAAAAAAATCTGCAGACCATCTGCAGTTATTTGGACCCCTTCATTCTGAAGAAAATCTTTAGATAACATTCTTAAGAAAATCTTTAGATTATGGTTTCTAAAGAATTTCTTCAAAAAGAAGGGCCCAAATAACTGCAGATAGTCTGCAGATTTCTTTCTGAAGAAAATCTTAAGATTACTTAATGTTAAGCCTAAGGCCTAAGCCTACTTCCCCCATGCTACCATCTAACATATATGCTTGCACTTAGCAGTAGTCTTTCATCTTTGAACAAATAAAATTTTAAACCACAATTTAAATAAAGGACATTTGGTAAATTAAATCATACCATATTGTTAGATAGCCCCATAATTATCAGGAAAATTCATAATTCAAATCAGCATTCATTCAGGCACGCAACTAGTGTTGAAAACAAAACGCAAACATTGTTCTATCGATTCGATTCTGCAATCGATTCTCTAGGTTAGATTCGATTCGTTTGATCTCTGATGTCGATTCGGTTCCCGAAGATTTGATTACCTAATTATCGAGAAAGTAGTTTTCCCGCTATGAAATATTAACATCACAAATACGATCTTAAAATGATTAAAATTTTAAATCAACAGTACAAATAAGAAAACTTTGATCGAGTTCTAGGAATCGATTCTTTTACGATTTAAATTCTTAGAAATCGATTACAAGGCATTCGATATCAGTTTTTTTCCTTCTGTACGATAAAATGATAAAATTTTGTAAAGTTTAATATATTTTGAAGACAATTTGAAGATTCTGCTCAATCTGAAAAATGTCTGCATTCCTTGTCTTCAAAATTTCTGAAGATACATCGTCTTTAAAACATCTGCAAATTGTCTGCAAAAATTCTGAAGACAATTTAAAGGTAAATCTATGTCTGCGAAATATCTGTTAGTTGTCTTCAAAAATTCTGAAGATAGTTTAAAGACAAAGCAAAATCTGCAAAATATCTTAAAATTTTTGTAGAATTTCTGTAGAAAGTGGCTTTTTCTGAAGAAAATCTTCAGATCATTTTTAGTGGGGACCGATAACTAAATAAGACATTAAATGCCAGCGTGTTCATATGCACGTAAATATTTTCTCTAATTTATGTAATTTCCCCTTTTATATCCACAAAAATTTTTGGACTGCACAACACAATAATGCCTACGATTGAAAAAATAAAGTTTTTAAGTTTGTACATACCTTTAATTTTCCAGATTATGAATTTCTATCACCATAAGATCACCGCTCCACGTTAACTCAAAGGCGGGTTTTCCAAAATAGCCTGCGGCGGTAAACACATTCCTCTCGGCCAATCAGAAACGATCAGTGCGTTGACGCCTCTCTTACTACTCTCAAGGCTCTCTATTCTGTACTTAAAATGATAAAATTTTGTAAAGTTTAATATATTTTGAAGACAATTTGAAGATTCTGCTCAATCTGAAAAATGTCTGCATAACCGTCTTCAAAATTTCTGAAGATACATCTTGTCTTTAAAACATCTGTAAATTGTCTGCCAAAATTCTGAAGACAATTTAAAGGTAATGATATGTCTGCGAAATGTCTGTTAGTTGTATTCAAAAATTCTGAAGATAGTTTAAAGACAAAGCAAAATCTGCAAAATATCTTACAATTTTTTTAGAATTTCTGTAGAAAGTGGCTTTTTCTGAAGAAAATCTTCAGATTATTTTTAGTGGGGCAAAGCCACCAAGAGCGCCATAAAAAGGTTATACTTCCTGATTATTCTAAAAACATACGAACTAAAAACATTCTATCTTTAAAGATTTAATTTAAGGGGGTTTTTCTAAGCAAATTTCTATCACATATTAACTGAAAAAGACGGAAGGTACTCATATAAAAAGACTTAGTTTGCAAAAACCCTCTCAAAAGTCCTTATGCGGTTATTTTCTTCCCTCCATTAATTGAAAACTTTTACTTTGAGAGAATATATCTTTGTTTCAGTTTTGTCGCTTTCTGTAAAGCATGGTTCATTCTTTTGTATTACCTAAAATAAAATTTACCTAATGAAATCAATTTTTGTTAATTATTTTAATTGAATTCTTTGAATCAGTATTTCGTGATTTGAATAAGGAGCTGGACTACATAAATGAAAGGTTTTTTTTATTTAGATTTGTTTTCTAATTATTGTTTTAATTGTAATATTGTGTATAAAAATGTGGATTTTTCTTTACGTTTTCTTTTCTTTTCTATCCTTATTAAAGGGGCATATATTTTTAATTACAAAACCAATGAAATCTATTACAATTTTTATTTGGGATTATTTTTGAATTATTTTGATCAAACAACTAGTTTCAAGTATTTTTCAACATTTTTAAAATAATTTATTTCAGACGTTTTTTTTCAATTCATGTTTATTTCTGAATCCTTACAAGATACAAGATTTTAGCAACATAAGGCATCAATTTTTAAAAAATATCTTGTAATTTGTAGTAAATTTTTACTTAAGTTTTACTTACAAAGTTTAAGTTCTAAGTACCAAACCGTGATCACTTTACATAATTACATAATTAAGCTCAAAAGTTATAATGTTTGACTATAGGATGGATTTTCTTACCTTTCATCAAACAAAATAATTTACAGAATGTATGAAATTTTTTAAAAAGACCCGTGAAAGTTCGGGTATATCTGCTAGTACTTTTATAATTTAATTAAGGGGACGCGGTACCTCTGTTTCGACAAAATTCCGAAAAATATTTTTAATCCAAAGTAATCTATTTGCATTTGTCTATCACCCTAAAAATTTTCAAAACTTTTCGTTTAAAAATATCCAAGTTGTAGTTAATTTTATGTATGAAAGTATTAAGGTTTCTATGGGTAATGGAAACTTCAAAGTCCTTTTACTCAGAACCACTTTTTTATTGTTTAAAATGCTAAGGCTTTTTATCTATTGGATCAAATCTCTTGAATTTTTTCTGACTATTGTTGGAAATGTGTATACCGAAAATTTGCATGGGTTTTTGGATATCCATGGTAGATGTTTTTTAAAAAAATTACTGAGTAGTGAATTTTAGCATTTTTAGGGCTTTTTTAAGAAAGGATTCAAGAAAGAAAATATTTTCTGTACTTAAAGTACTACAAACCATAAACCGATGCAAATTTTTACTGTACATTGTTCAAAGTATTTGAACACGAAATTTTGTGAGTGTAAGTCAGTAATTGTAGGAGGAGTAGCATTTAAAAAACCTCTTACATTTTAAATTTTCTTTAAAAAACTCATAAAATTAGAATTTTTAGAAATTTCAAATTCATGTTTAATTTAAGGCAATTACCAACAAAAATTGTAAAATAACAATGAATTTAAAGATTTTTTTTCCAGAAAGGTACCACACCCCCTTGATCAATAAAAAAAATTAAACTAGTTAAGTTAAATAATGTACCATTATAAACGTCATGTGAATTAAAAATACAAGCAGCATTTAAACCATTTTAAAAAATTGGGTTTTTTTATGATTTTGAATGATTTTTTTCATATTATTAATATGATTTTCCCGTCATCTTTATACCACTATAACATTGTTTATGAAAGAAGTAATTATTCAATTAATTACTATTTTGAAAAAAACAACTCAACTCATTAAATGTTATAATTTTCCAGCATCTTTGACTTAATAGCTGTTTCCAAAGTTTAACTTTGTTCTCACAGTTAATAAGATATCCAATCTATAAGAAGGAAGACGCTTAAACTAATTAAGTCGAAATTCGTTCATGGCTCCATTGAAAGCTTGATGACACTGATACAAGTAGAAATCTTAATCTTCTTAATCCATTTCTAGAATGACAAGAAGAAGTCGACTGTGAGGCATATTTCAAAGATGATTGATCTTGGAAATCTATCAACATTCTCATGGCATCCTCTCAGCTAAAATAAAATAAATGAAAAATTTATTAAACTCTTTGTTAGGTCTTCGAAAGATGATGGATTAGTCCGTTGGACAAGAAATTTTCCTTTTTTTCTCAGATTTTTCATCTTCAGAGTTATCGGCCGTTTTCACGATTGCTGTCAACACACATAAGCGGCAAGTGATGGAAATATAACGAGGGGGGTAAAAGTGCTTTTTTATGATCGAAATGACATGAAAGGACGTAAAACTGATTTATAAGGTGAGTGAAAAAAATTGGGAATGCAGTAAACAGGATTTTTTTTAAGCAATTATTTGTTACTTCCATTTCGTACACATATACAATGTCTATCTCTAGCTTGTTGTTTTCCATACCAAAACTTATTAACATGAATGCAAGAATATAAATTTCTTGTTATTCTTGAAAAATAAAGATTGAATTCCATATTTTGTGCATCAAACTGTAAACAGCAATCAAGAAATAAAATAGTATAAGGAATAAAAAACTATGATTCATCTTCAAAAATAAAATTAATAACTAGCGAAATCTGATATAAATTTCCCTCTGCTTTTAAAGTATCTTGGGGATACAATATATGTTTTTGCATTTTTTGAAACATTACTTTCTATTTCATTGTAAATACTTTTTGCAATACATTTGTTTTTAGTTCCATTTTTCTCAGAATGTAAAGAGTTTTTATTTTTCTTAAAAGTTTATCCTAGAAGGAAATATTGTTTTATCTGGGTTGTCTTCCGTGCCATATTTCACAACAAATAATGCTTCAATATATGTATGCATTCAAGAAATGATTATTATATAAGTATGTTTTTTGAATCATTTTCTAAGAAATTCATAGAAATTTGTTTTGATAACAGCATTTAAATTTACTTGTGATAGAAATGTTCCTATCTATATTATAAAAATTTAGGGTTTTCAGATGTAGTGAATTACGGTGTGTCAATGAATAAGTATTTTTATATCATATAATAATGAACTATCTTTAGTATTTTTTTCACTTTAAAGTTGTTTAATCAACAAGTTCACTAAAGTGCTGTTATAATAATAACTGTGTTTAATAAACTATGATCCACCAGAGTAATTTTGTACCATCCTTCTTCAACATTGGAGAAGGTTGAGAAAATATTTTAGTTTCATTGTGTTTCTGATGTCTGATCCAAAATTTTAATAATCGGTATGTAAGAATACTATGAAAAGTCTTCTCCATGTGAACAGCACACAAGCACCGTTATATAAAAGTTCAATTACATTGTTCTCTCGTTATTCGCGGTAGTTACGTTCCAAAATATACCGCGAATACACGAAATCCGTGAATTAACGAAGCCAGTTTTAAAACGCGCATATATGATAGCAACAGATAGAATGATTCGATTTCGTCATTTATTGCATAAAACTAATAAAACTGGTTCATTCAAAAAGTAGTTTTTTAATTGTAAATTACTGTAAATAATTGTAATAGCTGTAAATAATTTGTAGTAAATACCAAAAGGGTTACTAGTTAGAAAATGTCTTAGTTGAAGAAGTTACATTTTTCAAAATGGTTTCACATAATAAACACCGGACGAACAATTATATCTTTTCTGCCAAATATGCAAATTTAATTTTTAAAAACATTTGAGATTGAAATCCGCGAATATGCGGGGGTAACATTGCTCAACCGCGAATATGCGAGGGCCCACTATCCTCAAAACTAAGTTAGAATGACTTAAGTCACTGATAAAAGCAAAACTCAATTAAAAACGTTACACAACACTCACATCTTCTTTGTAGTTGGGTGGTTTATTACAAAAAAACTGCAAAATGTGATACTTTCATGAAACTTTCAGGGATGTTAGACAATCATATAAGAACTAAAAAATCGATGGGAGCCCAAAATTTTAGGGCGTAGTTTGACCGTTATGACGTCATAACAAGATGGCGACCAAGGGCCTATATTGGGTTCTTTTAATGACAGAAAGACATTTTTGGGGTCAAATACTATGTTTTAAGGGTCAAAAAACATGATTCTGATGACAAAACGTGCAATTTGTTTTAAAAAGTAACTAAAATTCAATAAAAGCACGAAATAATAATACAGTCTATCGCCAGTTGCGCCAAAAAAAATTTGTAAAAAAATTAATTTTTTCTACGGTTTTATATGTTTTTTGGGGTGCTGATTCTAAATATTTAGTTCACTTCCACGTGGAAGGTCGGCTTCATATCAAAAAACGCAAAAATATGCGAAAAAATCGCAAAATTTTTACTCTTTCTTCGGATTTTCGCTTATATTTTAAAAAATATTAGTTTCTCGAAAATTATTTAAATTACAAAGTTGGAGTAGATAAAATTTCCTACAAAATGGATCATTTAATTTTTGTTTTCCGAAGAATAGTTTTGACGTTATAACGCATTGAAAAACAGATAATTTTAACACAGCATAATTTAAACAGAGGATGTTTGTTTCTCTGTTTTTCAGTGTGTTATAAAGTCTAAACTATTCTTCGGAAAACAAAAATTAAATAGTGCACTTTGTAGTAAATTTTATCTACTCCAACTTTGTAATTTAAATAATTTTCGAGAAACTAATATTTTTTAAAATATAAGCGAAAATCCGAAGAAAGAGTAAAAATTTGGCAATTTTTTCACATATTTTTGCGTTTTTTGATAGGAAGCCGACCTTCTACGTGGAAGTGAACTAAATATTTAGAATCAGCACCCCAAAAAACATATAAAACCGTCGAAAAAAATAATTTTTTTACAAATTTTTTTTGGCGCAACTGGCGATAGACTGTATTATTATTTCGTGCTTTTATTAAATTTTAGTAACTTTTTAAAAAAAATTGCACGTTTTGTCATCAGAATCATGTTTTTTAACCCTTAAAACATAATATTTGTCCCCAAAAACGTCTTTCTGTCATTAAAAGAACCGAATATAGGCCCTTGGTCGCCATCTTGTTATGACGTCATAACGGTCAAACCACGCCCCAAAATTTTGGGCTCCCATCGATTTTTTAGTTCTTATATGATTATCTAACATCCCTGAAAGTTTCATGAAAGTATCACATTTTGCAGTTTCAGGGCATTTTTATGTAATAAGCCACCTAACTATTGATCTATACTAAATTACAACGTTTCCTGTCGGTGACGTCACGGGTTAAAGTAAGAACACGCCCCACTTACTAGCTACCAAATGGTTAAAAAAACAGAGCAAGCGAGACTCGCCAGTTAGGTATCTATACTCTATTCATTTTGAATTCGCGCTTGAGAAATAGTGCTTTCCGCTGTAACCATAGTTACGCTCTTCGAGCAGCCAATAGTAAGCCTTCTTCGTCACTTTGATGTGGATAGTTACGATTTTTACCGATTGGTGGTGGGGAAGGAAATATTTTCAAGCGCCAGTTCAAATGAGAAAGGGTGGCGTGATCTTAGGCACTGTCTAAATCCCCGAAAGTAACAACTCAACTCTAAAGAAATTCGCTAATACATCAGCATGGGTCAACTTTCGTGGATCTCACTCCGGTGATCTTACGTCAATTGATGACATTACTGACAGGTAACGTTGTAATTTAGTATAGATATACAGGGTTAGAGATCTTGTATACGAGAGAGGCGACAACCCGGTATAGCACGCTGATTGGTCAACAGCGTTTTCTGTTCACCGCAGGTTTCCCTCCATTGGATTAGCATGGGAGCGAGACAAGCGGCATGATACAGTTTGGACAGAATTGGAGATTTGGACAGTTTTAACTGCGCGCAAGGATGCGCAGAGACGCTTTTAAGCGAGTTGTCGTCTCTCTCTCGTATACAGGCTCACTATACAGGGTGTCCCATAAATGTTGGGGGGAAAGTAGACACCAAGACGAGTCAGAATCGCATAGGATTTGTGAGTCCCAGACCAAATCCCAGGAAGTTAAAAATGGAGCGACACCCCAAAAAAATATTGAAATATTCAATTTGTAGAAGAACTACTATTGGTAAAAACTTAATTATGGTCTCAAAAATTGTGGTTTAATATGACCTTTAAAATTATTTTAAAAGTTTTCAGTTTAAATATTTTTTATTTCAAAAAAAGTTTAAAAACCACAAAAAAATGTGAAAACTCTGCCAAAACTTATTTTGTATTTCGAAATCCTTCCTTTTGACTTAATAATCTGAAAGATCATGGTTGAAAACCCTGAAGTCCAAAGTGTCACGTAAAAACCATCAATATTAAATTCTTGAGATCCTGTTAAAGCATGGTTTAAGTCCGTTTTTTGAGCCCGCAAACTGCCGTTTTGGAAACGGCTATAGGAAACAAGTTGCGCACGCAAAAACGAACTTTAACAGGATCTCAAGTGTTTAATATTGATGGTTTTTACGTGAAACTTTAGACTTAAGGGTTTACAACTATGATCTTTCAGATTATAAAATCAAAAGAAAACATTTCGAAATACAAAATGAGGTTTGCGAAAAATTTTCAAATTTTTTTGTGGTTTTTTTAACTTTTTTATAATAAAAAAAATTTAAGGTGAAGACTTTTGTGATAAATTTAAAGATCATATTAAACCACAATTTTTAAGACCATAATTAAATTTTTACCAATTGTAGATCGTCTACAAATTGAATTTTTCAATAATTTTTTGGGGTGTTTCTCCATTTTTAACTCCGTGGGATTTGGTCTGGGACCCCCAAATCCTATGTGATTCTGACTCGTCTAGGTGTTTACTATCCCCCCTAGAAGTGGGACCCATTATTTATCGGACGCCCTGTTTTTATCTCAGTTAGCGAAAGTAAGATCCAAATAAGGTATTCGAACCAAAGTAATATCAGATCCGTTTAGTTTATTTTAAAAGGTTCAATCTCAGTACAGAATTTTACAAGAACTCTCTTTGTCACGAATTGATGCACCTTGCGCCGCACCATAAAAGTGAATTAAGCACTATGGAGCCCTTTCCCCCAATTATTTCAAACGTAAACGCACCACTGATTCAACAAGTTTCTCCGAATCGGGAACACAAACTCGAGCAGATCACCAACGACACTCCCGAAACACCCCTTTCGAAGACAGAAAGACAAACACCCCCAAACAAGATCCCCTCCTACTCCTCCCTCGAAAGCAAATCAAAGCACCCGGGAGTAATCAAACTTTTGTCCATACACACTAACGTTATTACACCCGCTTCGCATACCCATCACGACTTCGCGCGTCGCTTCCAATAAAGGGTCAAGCCCCTCCGCTGTTGACAGTGGGTCCGCGCGTTCCGCAAACAGGGCCCATCTGCGCTGGTGTTTGGTCGGAAATAACGCCAGCGACAGAAAGGAAATTGCCCCATAATTCGATTCGCGGCACGGAGAGGCCCCGTTTGCTCTCTCGCTCTGAAAGGTCGTCGAGGTGGGTTTCGTGCGAGGTGGACTCGTGTGGTCGGCAGGAGGAGGCAGTGTCTCGAAGAGGGGTGGGGAGATAGATGCTTAATGTAAAGTGGTCTTTCGGGGAGGATTTTTGAATGGAAATCATAGTGAAACAATTGAAGGGCTTGGTGGATGAAGGGGATATGTTATAAAATCCTGTACCAAAAGTAAAATTCCATTCAGAATTAGGGAATTCAGTCTCGTTACTTTTGGGACAGGCCTTGTAACATAGCCCCTTCATCCACCAAGCCCTTCAATTGACGGTAGCAAGTAGTTTGATTATTAAGTTGTACGTACGAACTTCAAAACGATGTTTCTTTGTTATCTTAACATTTCACTTTTTTCACTGTAGGTTATTGGTTTGTTCTTAAAATGAAAAACTATCAATAATTAATAATTTAATTATAAAAATGACTTAATTAGCTTCATTTTCAAACAATGCAAAACAAATTCATATTTCTAAATATATAAAAAACTTAAGTCGAAAAACCAATGGTTTCCTTTGTTCCCTTTTTGAGATATCTCAATTGTTTTGTATACAGGGTGGTCCTTAATTCATGGTACAAACTTCTAGGGGTGTTAGAGTACACCTAGACGAACAAGAATTGGTATAGGAAGGGGGGTCGCAGTTACACCGTTAAAGAGCTAGGTCCTAATGTAGTGCGAGAGCGTTACAAAAGGACGTTTTGCCAAGGCCCGTTTAACGAAAAAAAAACATAATGAAATGAAAAAATTTATTGCATGAGGTACAGCAGTATCCGTACTACTTACATCATAAATTTGATAGAAATTGAACCACTTTCTAAACCGCGGAGTTAGTTTCAAAAGTGCAATATTAATCTTTTAGTCAAAGAATCACATTCCTTAATGGTATTTAGAAAAATGATGATCGGGGAAGGAATTTTCAATGATCGTAACATGGATCATTGAAACTGTTTGATCATTGAAAATTCCTTCCCCGATCATCATTTTTCTAAATACCATTAATGGAACTCCATTGTTTGACTAAGAGCACGTTTTAAAACTCACCCCACGGTATAGAAAGTGGTCCAAGTTCTATCAAATTTATGATGTAAGTAATACGGATACTGCTGTACCTCATGCAATAAATTTTTTCATTTGATTATGTTTTTTTTTCGTTAAACGGGCCTTGGCAAAACGTCCTTTTGTAACGCTCTCGCACTACATTAGGACCTAGCTCTTTAACGGTGTAACTGCGACCCCCCTTCCTATACCAATTCTTGTTCGTCTAGGTGTACTCTAACACCCCTAGAAGTTTGTACCATGAATTAAGGACCACCCTGTATATCAGGAGGAATAACCGATTATTTATGGGTTTCCGATACAATTGAAAGCTTTCCCAATTTTCCCCAAAATCAATTTTCATATAAAAGTAATTATTTTCAAAATTTTAGATTGGATGTTTTAATAGAAAATAATCATGAGTATAATCAAGATATAAACGTTTATGGTTTAAGAATCTGTATATATTTTTCGCTAATCAAATTTTATTTCCGAGGGCGCCCAAGCATATCTTTCGGCATTTGCTCCAATTCGGCGTAATCATTTGTTCACTAACGAAACTTTGGATCCAACGAAACTTTGGTCTTCAAGTCATCATGACGCCTTATGACACCTTCTGAAATAGGAATTGAAAAGAAGCGAAAATGCAGATAACATTTGTGGTATCTTATTATGAAGATATCTCACTAATTAATATTTAATTTGTTCTTTTATAAAGCTTGAATATCAATTTTAATTTTTATGCTTTAATAAAGAACGATTTTAAGTAATCATCAAAATCTTAATTAACTTACCATGTTTTGAAAAATGTAATCACCGATTTTATGTCCTGCCAATAACTATCCCCCCTTTTTTTTAAAGTGATTTAGTTCATTATCAAAACTTCAATTTTTACGTTCTCTTTTATTTTCAAAGTATTCCCTCCAACAATCTAAGGCATTCCGGTTACAGCATGCCACCAAACATGACCCTCAGTCCCACCAGGAGTCAATGAGTTTGATATTAAAAGCCAACTAACTGAATTAAAATTCTTCGCCAAAGTTTCCGAGGAAAATTCCAACCTACCCAGGGGAGGGGGGATTATCGGATAATGCCACCATTAAGCGTAAAGTAATTTATAATGCATCGTTGGTTCACATAACTAAAGTATCTTCTTCATGGGAGGGAAATTATGAGATTTTTGGCCAAATTTACACACCACTCCTAAGCCCGGAAATAATTTATTGTGGCGGGTTTCTCATTAACGAGCGAGTATTAATTTGGGGGGAAATGTGCGGACTGCACTTTTAAAGGGGATCGATGCGCCTTGTTTTACGCAGTTCGGAAACCCAGTGGTTAAGAACTGTCGAGGTGTTGTGTCCTTGAATGGGGATATTAATTCTCTCTGCCATGGACGAACTGCCTGTGGATATCAATTGGGTTTTTGAAAGGAGGGGGGACATTTTTGCTGATTTTTTCAGGTTTTGTATTAGAGTAAAATTTGTTACGAATCAGGGTATATAAGGGGTAATGAATGATACGTAAGGGTACATTAGTGTAGCTTGATGGAGGTTTTGCTTTATTATGGTTTTTAAAGAATTGTCAACTGTCAATTTATTTTTTCGATTTCAAAAACAGTTTAGCAGTAAAATATTACATGTGATATCCAACTTTCCGGTATTTTGTGTTTTTTATTTTATTTTTTAGAGTTGTATCCGACAAATATTTCCCCCACTGCTCTTCGAATTCTCATGCATTCATGTAAAAGGCTTGTTTTATAAGCTATGCGTTTTTATAGCAAGCTAAAACTAATTGCGAATTTTAAACCTTATTCTTACATATATTCTAAAAAGGGCAAGCTAAATTTATGTGAATACCAGCTCTATTTTCGGAGGTTGTACCAAAAATTATTTTAAAAACACATTCCGTATGTTTTTGTTTCAAATTTATTTTCCAAAAAAACAAATATTTTATGTGATTAACTTTTAAGCACAGTATTTTTAAAACAAACAAACTGAACTGTATTACAATGTTTTTTGTCAGTGATGTCGCGAGTTGAAGGGATGATACTCCTCACTTTCTAGCTACCTAATTGGTGAAAAAGACAGAGCCAATAAAAGTCCTATCTGACTCCCCAATCAGGTAGCAAGAAAGAGTAGAATCTCCTCTATTCAACCCGTGAGGTCACAGCCAGAAAACGTCTTAATCTATACTAGACAGTAACTTAAGTCGAACCTACTACGTCACTATTAAACAAAGTAGTTCCCATCGCGGTGTCTGAATTTCGAGTGAAACAAAGAACGTCAATTTTAAAATATGATTATTTCGTTAAACCCATGTATAAATAGTGTCTTTTTATCCCAATTCGCGTATCGAAATTCCTCCTATTAACCCAACAGGCTTTGTATTAACTCTATTTCTCCTTCCACGTATTGACGTACTGGGTTCAGGAAACGTTGCTGTGAAGTATATAATAATTTGAAATTTACCATCAACCGAAAACAAACAACAACCTGTGCTGTATTCATTGTATCCCACAAGCCGAATATTTCTAATGAAATTTTCTCCGATAAGTAGCTCCATTCTTACAATGCATTTTCCCAAATCCAACAGAACAGCATAATCATAATTCCCTTTATCCATAATTAACCCACCAAAAAAAGATCCCTCATTGACTGCATCCCACTCTTTCTCCATCAACAATAATCCGGAAATTCCTTATTACAGTTTCTTTTCTACTCAACACATCTCATTCCGAGGGTTATAATTCAATTCTTCCTCCAAAACGAAACAGAACCGCCTTGCTAGCTCAGCAGTAAACAAGCCTTACCCCCATCCCACAGGACCCCGTGCTATCGACCCCCAGTGTGACATACGCTCATTGAACGGCTTTGGGTCTTCAGAGAGCACAAATCCGATAAAATATAACAAATCCTCTAATGAGGCCACGTTACAAACCCCGCCTCACACAAAAATAACAAATGAGATAAATTCGCCCCCAAAATATCCAGCTTTCTCTCTGTGTGTGTCCATTACGACTTGCATTCCGTGTGTATTATCCGTCTTTCAATCAATAAGGGATGGATATAATATGGCTGTATGTGTAACGTTGGTATCTCCCGTGGGATATAGACGAAGTGTGCTCTTGTCTAAGTGAACCCCGTTTCACATTTGCTGATAAAGTCGGCTTAACGAAGGGAGGGTTTCGTAGAAATGGCGATGTTTGCTTATTGCTCCGGTTATTGTTTGTTGTATCCCGGTTTCGTTAAGTTTGCTCCGTAGATCCTCTAATGCCGGGCCCTGGCGGTATTCCTTTTCTTGGCCTAATGCGTTGATTGGAGATCTTCGTAGAGATAGAGATTCGAGGAACTAAATTATGTGCCTAATTGCGGATAAGAGTACACCGATATTGCTTATGACTGTACTCTTTGGGATTACTCTCTTTGGTAGAGTTAGTTATTGTGATTATATATATTTGCAATAAAAGTAATTATGGCCATTTCTTATTTTCCCTATGAACTCTATCATTATAATAACACGCATCGGTATACGTTATTTTTTCTCCCATTGATTTCTAGATAATTGAAATAAACTGAGGATTCAAAACTCACTTTCTAAAAAAGCTTTTAAAACTAAAGGAATAAAAATGAATTTTCTTTAAATTTTAGAAATAAATATTTAAGTATTTTTATTTTGAGAAGAACATTATTTTTACATTCCATTATTTCAGTGACATTTTTGTCTTTACCATTAGGTGAATGGAAAAAGAAAATCAGATCATAAATTACGCGAAAATATTTGGTACCCTTAACCTTTTAACCCTTCCAAAAAGGAATTTATTAAAGCAGATCCTTTTAAGGTGTGTGAATTATACAATAACAATAATAATTATTTAAACAGTATAAATCGTAAAAAGTTTCGAAACTGACTCATCTTTCTTCTGGAATAATGACAAATTTTGACGTAATTTCCCCAAGTTTCAACTTAAAATATTGTAAGTTGTTTTAATAGAAAATGAAAATTATTCCAAAAAAGGAGGACTTCTTTGTAATTTTTGAAATAAAATAACTTCAAATTACTAAATATTTACCAACACAGCAAGATTTAAATATTAGTGTGGCAGTGGTAACTGGTAACAGCTAAAAATAATTTTCGAGAAAAGAAAAAAACACCACCTACCTATACGCCCATCATGACCTTATAGACCATATTACTTTTTAACCCAAGCAGTCTAAAATAAACCTTTACTAAATAGCACTTTTCGTGCAAAGAAAGATACTAAAACTTCCAATTTTAACCAACTTTAAAAAAAAGTATTTGACGACTGAATTTTTATCCCTCAACGTCGAAGTACAGAAACTTTTTTCTCCGACCGTTAAAATTTTAATGGGTGGACCTGGTATAGATCCCACGATAAACAAACTGCTTAATTACTTCCCTGACGCCCCTATTCAACAACTCGCACATAGCCAGGCTAGTAGTATATCGAAAGGCGCTACTCAAGGTAACGTATTCATTAGCACGAGGCCCCGATACTAGGGAATAAAGAGAGCAGCTCAATTCTCATCTTTCACGAGACATAAAAAACGTCACAACAATGAAACTTAGGAGTAATTACGGAGCAAAAAGAGCATTTTTTTAAGCAGCTATTATGAACCGAAATTCCTTTTTCTCCTCTGAGAATAAACATGAGGAGTAAAAAAAACGGGCAAACTTTCGAGGGAGAAAAAACAGCTTTTTTCTATCCTCTTCTAAGTCCTTCCAAAACAATGGGCGGTTTGCTGCTGTTGTGGAATGGGGTAGCCGACAAAAATCTTCGTCAAAACTCGGTCATAAACAAGTGGGACCCAGGCCTAAAAAAGCTAGGGACGTAATCACGCTTTTGTTAAAGTCAGCCGCTCCTGATTGCCTGCATAAAAAGTTAAACATCTTTTAATTAAAATTCTACTTAACTTTTCCCTAATATTTTATCTTCTCCTTTAACAATTGTTAATCTATTTCCGAGGACGGCTTAGCCGTTTTATTACGGAGCGCATTATGTAGGGGGGGGGGAGCGGGTGAAAAAGTGTTTTTGTTCGGGCGTTACATTTTTTGGTGAAAATTGTTTCACTATTTGCATCTTTTGTTCATTTGCCACGTGTTACGTTTCTCACGCTGGAAGCTTCCATTTTTAGGTAAATTTTATACACTTAAGTACAATTAAATAATGCTTTTCTAAAGTATTTTTTAATATTGGCGTAAGTAAACTTATTTTCTAAAAGTATTCAACCTAAAATATTGTTTTTATCCATCCTATAAAAATTGAGGTCTAGGTTTTGGTACTTACAACGGTAGTCACTTTATTCAACTTCTGAAATTCTCTTTCATGCAGTATCTCAAGTATAATATAGATTCAAAACAGCATGGACTCAAGTAATGTATAATCTAATGAATATTATCAAAATATCTTTAATTAAATAAATGATTACCGAAAGACGATATCTTGAAAATGGTTCAAAAAAAATCTAACAGCTAGATAATCTGTGCTTTTTATTTCGGTCAATTAAAATGAAATTTGTGAGTTCTTTAGTGTTACAAAATATTTCTTAAAAAAATTGTAACTGAAAAATATTTTAGAGGTACAATATTTCAGTGAACACTAAACTGAAGCTTTATTTTATGAAAAGTTGCAAAAAAAATTTCTTTTAAATTAAGAATAATTAAATTTTGTTACTCTTAAATAAAATATATCAGTTTTCAAGATTTTCTACGAACTTACTAAAGAAAAGGAAACTCTATAAATGATTTATCTAAATTTGAAAAAGTTATGATATGAATAAAAATGTTAGCTTTCATTTGAGAACCACAATGTAATTCGAATAACTGTTTCAATTTTTAAAGAATGTAACCAAATCTGCTCATTTTAGTTAAATCTGAGAGTATCTTAATTACTTTTTCTCAAAGCATCATTTTTAGAAAAATATCCTCAACCCAATCTTAATTAAATTTATTAATCCGCACAATATGGAATTACTATAGAAATTAAAAGGAAAAACTTGAAAAAGTTTGTAACGGGGTACCGAATTACATATCGATTAGAAGAAAAGCAAAATAACCCCTTTAATTGCGAAATGTAATGACTAATTTAATTTTAAATTAATGCCGCTTGATAATTATGTGCTTCATTAATTTTAGCCAGACTAATATATCTTCAAGCTGACAGCGATAACTTCCTGCCTACTGCTACGAAATTTCTTCACTGGTTTCACCTTAAATCGAATCATTATCTCCCAGAAACAGGGGGCATATTTTATTCATTTGCAGCTCCTGGAAATAAAGTCACGTTTTCAACGCCTTTTCCGTGTAAAACTTTAATTAGAACCGGTAACTTTAGAACGCATTTGCCAGCTATGATTTTATCATAGGGGTTAGTCGGTAAATAATCTGTGTAAAAAACCAAAGTAGTTAATAAAATAAAGTGACGTTGGGAAAGAAAAAAATACCAGCTTTTGGTCGAACGGCGAAAATTGCCTTATCGACCGGTTAGCCTAACCCAGACCCTCAATAAAAACGCATGAAATATTTAATTAAATCTTCCATCGTTGTTTAACTGAATCAGCTATTGAAATTTCTCTCGCAATTAATTTTCACGTCGGGGTTTTTTATTATGCTCACTCCCATATCCAATAATTGGTATATGTTGCATTATTTCGTGTTTTAATAACTTGGACTCTTTTCCAACACGGATGCATAAAATACAGATATATTGCTAATTACTTTAGTGTTTTTTTTGCCTTTCATAACTAAACTGTGGATGAGAAATGAGAGAGAAGGGGAGATACTGTAAAAAGAAAAGTTTTCATGTATAAAATAATCTACATAAAAATTTGGATACCCCATAAACTCTAAAATTTACCTACCGAGGCATATTTTCTTTAGATAGTTTAATATTCTTGATTTATATACACATAGATCTAAAAAAATCAATAATTAAATTTAGGATAAATAATTATGTCGTCTGGTTTACTATTTGCTTTCGATTTTCATTTCAATGAGGTATTCGCATGAGTGAGGGATTTGCTTGATTTTATACTTTTTTGATACATTATGGTTTAAAGCTCCCAAATTTCTGATTTTTAAGTTCAAAAATGTGTTTTAAATCATTTAAAATTCAATTTTATTTTGGCCAAAACGCCAGAAAAGTCACGTTATCAGAAAACGGGCTTCTATTGGATGTGACGTTGCAGCGCATGATTTGTGATTCGAAAGTGTTTTTGCGCCCAAACAAAAAACGAAATTTCAAAAATTTATATCTCAGAAACAAGGCTACGAAAATACTTGATGTAAACGTCATTCTTCATGGTTTTTTATCTACTCTTTTAATAAAATTTAATCTCAAAATGTGAGAATACCTCATTGAGATGACAATTTTAGGTAACTCAGAGGTATGATAATTCAGAGGCTTTAAAAGAACTCGGTGAAAAAAAAACGTTTCATGTTGACTAAATTTTTTTAGATGTATGAGTTAACTTACAAATAAATAGGGGATACATATCGTACATGGCATGGGTTTTTGTGTTTTTTTGGTGTATAACTTTTTTTGTAACTAGGGAGCTACCGCCCCCTGCTCGCTATCGCTCACCAACCCCCGTAAACTGCTGACGCAGGACCTTTTGGAATTGCTTTGTAATTCCCACAAATTCCAACTCGCTAAACTTAATACACTTTATAAAACAATTTACAGAATAAACGTCAACCATCTTTCCAAATATACGTCATCAAATCCCCTCCATGAATAAATCTCCCTTAAGGCTAAGCGCGCACTAGAGACTTCTGTCACGGCGACTATAAGCACACATTTGAAAGCAATGCATTTCTACGGCAACCGGTTCTCTTGGCAACCGGCCAAGAGTCTCGTCGCCTATGCGCGCTCTCTAACTTCTTGCAATAGCCAGGGTGATAATTTTGTCTCTGCCGCCGTGACAAAAGTCTCTAGTGCGCGCTTAGCCTAAAAGTTTGAATACATATTAACTCGAACTTATCAAAAATTTATAGTCCAGTAACTTTATACATTTACAGTATGCGTCAAATCCGGTAGTTCTGATTTTTTGCAGACTTGTTTATGATGTTGGCCTAATTAATAATCCAAGTTTGTGACCTCGAGCGCCGAACGGAACTTTGTCAAAAATCGAAAAAACCTAGAAAAAATCGATTTTTTTTTCAAATTTTGGCGATTTTAACCCTAAACGACTAGTTTTTGAAAAAACTTTCGTATTACAAAGTTAAAGCAAACAAAATTTCCTACAAAATGCACTCATCAACTTTGATTCTATGAAGAGTGGTTTTGCCGCTAGAGCGCGCTGAAAAACATCGATTTTTTGGCCTTTCAGCAAAAAAAAGGAAAATGGGTGCTTCTACCATCTACAAAATGAAAACTATTCAAGTTATCAACAAAAATTTTACACCACGTGAAAGAGCATTTAATTTTCTATAAATAACGTGCTTTTTATTATCATTTTTTTAGAAGACGGGAGGGAGTGAGGAAAAGATCGATAATAAAACTGTTACACCTCACAGACCAAACGGACTTATGCGGTTGTAAATATGCAATCAGCGCTTTATTTCCGGTATATTACCAATAAAATGGGTTGTTTTGGATTCATTGATGACTAAGCATGCTTAAAAAAATAAATTTTTAAATTTATTTATGAAATATTGGGCATTTTAGGCGGAATTTCGATCAATATTTTAAATTCATATATTAAATTATGGGAGTGTTTTAATGAACGAATTTATATGTGTTTTGCATCGCTAAATCCGAATTTAAAGTTTGTTTTCATTTTAAAAGTCATCTTCACATTAAAAATTGCAAAAAATCTCAAATTTTTGCTCTTTTTTTCGGTTTTTCATCAATTTTTGAAATAAATATTCCTTTTACGAAAAATATCATGAAATCAAATTAAAGAACGTAAAATTTCCTATCAGATACGTTGGTTCATTTTTCTTTTGCAAAGAGCGGTGTACATTTTATAGCGTTTTGAAAAAAAGCAAGTTTCATGTTTTTGTGTGACGTCAAGAAACCGCTGTAGTTTAGCGAGCTCTAACATCAATACCTTTCATCATAAAATCAAAGTTAAGTAGTGCATTTTGTAGAAAATTAAATGTACTTTCATGTGGTATAAACTATTTTTCGGTAACTTGTTTTATGTAGAGCTGTAGTGGGGTAAATCGAGCGTTCACTACTTTTTTGTAGAAAACCAAAAAAAAATTGCTACACTTCAAAACTTTATAAAACGTACACCGCTCTTCGCAAAAGAAAAATGAACCAATGTATCTGATTGGAAATTCTACGTTCTTTAATTTGGTTTTGTGATATTTTTCGTAAAAGGAATGTTTGCTTCAAAAATTGCTGAAAAACCGAAAAAAAGAGCAAGAATTTGAGTTTTTGTGCAATTTTTGATGTGAAGATGACTTTCAAAATGAAAATACACTTTGAATTCGGATTTAGCAATGCAAAACACATATAAATTCGTTCATTAAAACACTCCCATAATTTAATATATGAATTTAAAATATTGATCGAACTTTCGCCTAAAACGCCTAATATTTCATAAATAAATTTAAAAATTTATTTTTTTAAGCATGCTTAGTCATCAATAAATCCAAAACAACCCATTTTATTTGTAATATAGCGGAAATAAAGCGCTGATTGCATATTTACAACCGCATAAGTCCGTTTGGTCTGTGAGGTGTAACAGTTTTATTATCGATCTTTTCCTCACTCCCTCCCGTCTTCTAAAAAAATGATAATAAAAAGCACGTTATTTATAGAAAATTAAATGCTCTTTCACGTGGTGTAAAATTTTTGTTGATAACTTGAATAGTTTTCATTTTGTAGATGGTAGAAGCACCCATTTTCCTTTTTTTTGCTGAAAGGCCAAAAAATCGATGTTTTTCAGCGCGCTCTAGCGGCAAAACCACTCTTCATAGAATCAAAGTTGATGAGTGCATTTTGTAGGAAATTTTGTTTTCTTTAACTTTGTAATACGAAAGTTTTTTCAAAAACTAGTCGTTTAGGGTTAAAATCGCCAAAATTTGAAAAAAAATCGATTTTTTCTTGGTTTTTTCAATTTTTGACAAAGTTCCGTTCGGCGCTCGAGGTCACAAACTTGGATTATTCATTAGGCCAACATCATAAACAAGTCTGCAAAAAATCAGAACTACCGGATTTGACGCATACTACCCTATGGTAAAAAACGACAAAGTTACTGGACTATTAAACGAATTTTTTTAAATGTTTATCTTAATTATTTTTAATCTATGATTATGAAAATAACTAATTCTAATTGTTTATAAATATTTGGACCCAACAAAACCATTATTTTAAAGTAACTCGTTATGCCTAGTGTTTATCATTCATATTTTTTAAACCCAGACTTTTTAAACAATACCGTTTAAGCAATTGAAAATAATAAGAGTCAACACATCACTATGGTTACAATTAATTTCGATAAAATCAGACTAAAAATTATAAATATTGGACAAAAAGTGTGAAATTTTAGTATAAAATGGCGTACATGTAAGTTTTTAGAATATGTTTTTATCAGTCTTTGAGTGATATTTCATCAAGAAAGTACTTTTTTAAAAGGTGAAAAAACATGTTTCATCTGATAAAATAAAAGTCAATGTGTGTTTGTGGGTTTGTGTGTTTGTTTGTTTGTCTTCTATACAAATCCACAATTTTCTTCCGATCGGGACCACACTTGGTATATCTACGTAAAAGAATCCCAGAAAAAACATAGGCTATGTTTCGAAAACTTAAATTGACCCCTTGACCCCTTTTTTGTTCTTTTTATGGTCATTTTGCTGAAATAGCTTTATTTCTCCTCCAGAAGAGATCTGTTCACCCCATTGTTACAAAAAAACAACATAATGCAAAATAACAAGTTTTCAAAAGAAAAGCTATATATACTATTTAGCTATTAAAAGCTATTTAAAAATTATATTAATAACCTAAAAATATATTTCAACAAAATTTTAAATTTTAAAACTGGTAAGTATAGTGCAGAATATTTTTATTTGATAGTTTAATTTTTAAATAAAAAGTTTAATGGAATAGCATTGTTGTTAAAATAGTCTCCATGGAAAGGAGGATGAAAAATAAAATGAAGATCATATAGTAGAGTTGGTTAACAGACTAAAACTAGAGTTTTAAAATTACAAATCCTTTTAAGTGGAAATATTGCAATTTTTCTTAAATTGCAGGAATATGTTTTATTTATTAAATTTTTTATACCAAAGATATAATAAAATCATGAAAATACGAGATTGATGAAGGGCTCTAATTGAGCATTTTAAGTGATTTTTGGAAGAATATTTTTCAAATATTTTGTTGTTTTTTACGGGAATCATGTTGTAAATGTTGAAATCGTTCAGAATTTAAAATGCTTGATTCGACACATTTCACTCATTAAAATATAGGCGCGGATCCAGCACGGCTCCAAGAGGGGGGGGACTTTTCCACACAAAATCCCCGTTGGTACCATTGGGTATGGGGGTCCTCCCCCAGATTTTTTTTTTAATTTGACGTGTAAAAGTAGGGTTTAAACATATTTTTAGAAACGTTATGAGTCTAAGGGGGCACTTTTCAACACTATTACCTTTACTTTTTCACCCAAAATTTCAAATTATTGGGGATTTCCTAAAAATTATATCTGAAGATCCCCTGGTGGTACTAATGGGAGGTATGGGGGTCCTCCCCCAGAAAACAAATTGGAAAGTAGACCGGTAAAAGTAGGGTTTTACTCATTTTGACAACCCTTTTGGGTTCCGAAGGGGGGGTAATGACCAGAGTGCTACCCTTTGGATCCGCCTGTGGAAGGTAGGAAATGAATTTAAAATTTTAAGGAAAAAAATCTCCATCTCCACCCGTGCAAGGCCGGGCATACCAACTAGTCTAATATAATAAAATTCAATATGTGTTTGTGTGTGTGTTTGTCTTTTATACAAATCCACAGTTTTCTTCAGATCTGCACCAAACTTGGTGTACGTACGTAAAAAAACTCAAGAAAAAACATAGGCTATGTTTCGAAAACTTTTAATGACTCCTTGACCCTCTTTTGACCCTTTTTATGGTCATTTTACTGAAATAGCTTTATTCATCTTCCAGAAGAGATCTGCTTACTCCATTGTTTCAAAGAAAATTTAATGCTAAACAAGTTTTTAATAGAAACACTAGGTGCAAGTTTATTTAAAAATTATGTTACTAATTTAAATATCTATTTTAATGAAATTTAAAAGTTTTAAGTATAGTTTAACATATTTATATTTGAGAGTTTATCTTATTTTTATATTTTAAAAAACTTTATGAATTATCATGTTGCTAAAATAGTCTCCATGGAAACTAGGATGTAAAATCAAAAGGTGATAATATTTCAGCTTTAAGAAAGTTGGTTAACAAACAAAAAACAATTAAAACTCCCTTTCAAGTAGAAAATATTGATTTTTTTCTTAAATTGAAAAATGGAATAAGCTTTAATTATTGAATAATTTCACCGAAAACCTTAATTCCTGAAGATATGGTTAATGAAGGGATCAAAGCATTTTTAAATAATTTTTAGAATAATTTTTCCATGTAAATGTGGTAATCATTCAAAAATTATATTGCCTAAGAACTGAAGGAATTTTAATCCACCCGGGAATACCGGGATAAGAAAAATTACTAAGAACACTGGGATAGGAAAAGTTACCGGGAACACCGGAATATGAAAAAGACGCCTGGAATACCGGGATGATTGGTAAATGCTGATTATACAAAATTATAAATGTATTAGGGAAAACTTAAAAATAATAAATTTATACTCTTCACCCGTGCAAGGCCGGGCATATCAGCTAGTCTTAAAATATAGCGTCAATAGGTCGTTGTGATTGGATGCATAATAATTTGATTCACAGTACTTGCTTTGTAACTGCGACCTTATCCGTTATCTAAAAAAATGGAAATATTTTAAAATTAAGAATTTTTTTTTAAAAATCGAAGGGCCTACTCGGAAATCCGGAAAGAATCCGGACATTTTGATACCTAATATGTGTCATTCGGTTTAGTAATTAAAAATCCTTTCTCTGGAAACCGTTCACAAAAACCTTTTTTTTTACAACGTTTTTATAAGGTCACTTTCAATCTTGTCTGTCTGTCTGTTCGGGAGGAATTTAGTAATCAATTTTAAGCATACTTCCCCTTGAGCTAGAGACTTGAAATTTTGAACATAGTTCAGATCTGGATGACAATACGATATTATCTCGTTAGTTCGGTTCAATTTGCTGTCCCTGAACCCCCAGGGATACTTCAAGTTTAGAAGTTCAACTATAGTTAAATTAACTATAGTTAGTGTTAAAAAATCATCGTTGTGCAGTTTGCCTCTCGTTATCAAGATGGCTTTAGAAGTGTTGTATAAAATATTAGCAAAATGAAAATTTGTAAGAATAAAAGTAATACACAGTACATGCAAGTACATGCAGTACTTCATGCAAGTTTTGTATTTGTAATACATCTAAGGGACTGACTTTATTAATTAGTTACTGACAAGTTTGTCACCACTATATTTTTTAAAACACTTTTTTATATTACTAGTGTTTCAAAAATTTCCAACGTCATCTGAATAATAGCTAGATGCAAGCAAAAACTGTGCAATGAATTTTACAAAACAGAGTAAAGCCATGTGTTATAGTTACAGTTCAGAAAAAAACACTTTTTTGTTTTATTAAAAAGAGAAAGGAATCAAATTCTTGGAAGGCGTTCAGGGGTTCAGGTCGCGAATTCTAAACTTTACACAACAAATCTAAAAACCAGAAAATAATTAATGAAAAAAACCTTTTTAAAGAACAACGTTTTTAAAATGCACTAAAAAGTATAAAATAATTTTTTGTAACTCCTTGTAAAACGAAAAACGTGGGGATCATGCATTAGGTATTTAATCCAACTTAATTTCATCATTCATTTAAATAATTTTTAACTGTGGATATAATAGTAAATGGAGTGACAAGAGTAGTAGCTGTAAATATTATTGCATGATCCCCACGTTTTTCGTTTAACAAGAAGTTACAAAAAATTATTTTATACTTTTTAGTGCATTTTAAAAACGTTGTTCTTTAAAAAGGTTTTTTTTCATTAATTATTTAGAAAAGACATACTTAGTATATAGAGAAAATTAGTTTAATGTTCTGGATGGGTAAATCTTTGGGCTAATAATCCGGGTGCATAAATTTACTATGCGATCAATTAAAACCTAAAAAATTATTGAAAAATCTTATTATCTACTAACTAATTATGTTGCATAATTTATTTAAAAATTAAATAATTGATTTAAAATGATTTTTATACACTGGCACATTTTATTTGAATTAATAAATTAAATTCTACTTTATTATATACCAATATTCATAGATTTTTTCAATATTTAAAAATGTGTGTACAGGGTGTTTCAAAATTGCGTTGCACGGCTTTTATTCGGAACCAACGCCTCCTGGGGTCATGGAAGTAAGGTCTACCCCTAGGTAAGAAGGCCTGGAAAATGCCCTGAAATTATTTGCAGCGCACCTAGCGTTGAAATTAAAAAGTTTAACAAATTTATTTAAAAACTAAAAGAGATAGAGCAAAAACCTCAAACAGAGTATTGTTGCCAACGTCATGAAGAACTCACTGAAAAAAATTCATGAAAATATCTTGAATATTCGCCAAGATATTAGCATGTGAAAATAGCACTTTTTCAGGGTTCAAAAAATAAAAGTTCGCATATTTGCAATTTTTTTAATTTTTTGATAAATTTTTTTGTTCTTTAAACTAAAAAACACAAAACTACAAAATAAACTGAAAAATTTGCAAATATGAGACCTTTTTCTTTTTTGACCCCTGAAAAAGTGCTATATAAAAGTGCTTCAAGATATTTTGATGAAATTTTTTTCAGTGAGTTATTCAGGACGTTGGCAACAATACTCTAACTGAGGCTTTTGCTCTATCTCCTTTAGTTTTTAAATTAATTTTTTAAACTTTTTAATTTCGCCACTAGGGGCCCTGTTAGTCCTCTCAATGGATTCTCCAGGCTCACTTACCTAGGGGTAGACCTTACTTCCGTGACACTAGGAGGCGTTGGTTCCAAATAAAAGCCGTGCAACGCAATTTTTACACACCCTGTATATTGATCGTTTATTACGATGCATAGTTTAAATTAAATAATGTGCAATACTATTAAATTTGTGTATAGAGCATCTTATTAAGACCAAAGTAAGGCAAAACATTCACTTTTTCTCCCATTCTTCGAACTTAAGATTGTGTAATTCCTAAGAATTTAGATTTGTTTGAAATATATTTTAAACTTATAAATAAGTAGCAACAAAATAAAAATCTGGTTCGTTCTTTGTATTAACTAAAATTATAAAACATTAACTAAAATGATTTGCTTATGATAATACGTTTTTCAATACTTTTAAGAAAATACCAAAGGTGTAAAAAGTATACAACTTTCTTAAACTTGGGTAACTTATTTCCTCGGAGTAAATCGTTTTCTAATAAGACAAAGAAAACACTATCTGGCGAAATATCAAGAGTTTTCACTACCTTGCAATCTTACCGCAAGTAACACGACTTTCAACTTAAAGTTAAGAAAAAGCACCATGGGAAAAGAGAAAAGCTGTTTTAGAAACAATGAGAAAGGGAAGCTAGAATATACATCTAAATCAAAAGAGAAAAACTGAAAGGATTTCTAAAACGTAAGAGAAATACGAAGAACTTTTTTAAGCACCAAAGCCGATTTCCGTGTTTAAATTAGTCAGTAAAAGGCAATGGAGCTATTCTTTGGAAATGTTAACCTTTACGTTTAGGAGTTAATATTTCGAATAATGAAATATTCATGGGGAAGGAAAACAATTTACCAATTCAACAGCTTTAATCATGAGTATCAACTTTGGGGATAATATTGTTTAAAAGAAGCAACTTTGCTGTGATCATGATATTTTAGTCTTTATCTTGTCGCTGCATTTACTGACGAATGTTCGATGAGTTACTTTTTTAAAGTGGTTATAGTCTAACTGGTTTTCGGTCTTTTCAAAATAAAAATTTACATCAAGAGCAATAAATGTATTGAAATGAATAAGAAAAACAACTTTAATGTATGTAGTAAATGTAAAACACGCATACATAATTAGATTTGAAAGATCTTTAACTCATACAGATATTCTCACAATGCGTTAAAGTCAATGGAATTCATTAAAAAATTTCATTAAGAACTTTAATAAGTTTCTATCCGTTTAAGAGAACCATACCATAACTAATACAGAGTAATAATACAGAGTAATAATACAAAATAACTAATACAGAGTGGTTACAAAATAACATACCTACTTTATAATTCTTTACAGATGAAACTACTGGGGGGGGGGTAAAGGCTGAGTTTTTAAAGGAGGCATTTTGAAGGGATGTGAATTTTTTATAAAGAAAAAAAATCAGTAAATTAATTAATTTAATTATCTAAATTTTTGCCTTAGTTTTTGGACCGTAACCAGAAATCTAAAAGGTAAATGTTTTAATGTTTTTTAAAACTATCAATTTTTATTCCTAAAAAAATCACGCAATTTGTTGAGAAAAGGGGACAGTTATAATTTCTTTTTTCTTAAGTGTCTGATATGATAGCTTTAACAAACATTTACCTTCTAGACGTCTGGCGACGGTCCAAAATCCAAGGTAAAAACTTAATTAAATTAATTATTTTACAATTTTTTTTGTTTCAAAAAAATTACCATTCCTTCAATATACCCTTTTTAAAATTTCAGATTTTTTTCGACCAGTAGTTTCGTCTGTAGAGAATTTTAAAATAGGTATGTTATTTTATAACCACCTTTTATATCAATTCTGTATTTTAACATTGGTAGTATATTTTTCAATTACGTTCAGTCAAATAAGATTTGGTTTGTTTTTAAAATTCATTCTTGGAACATCATCATATATTTCAAATATAAAATTAAAAAATAAGTACCATTTCATGGATTCGTTATTATTTTCTTTGTTTCTGTAATTTTAAAAGAATCATCTTTAGTATTTTGGGTTGAAAATTTAGGAAATTGAAATATTTTATTTTTTTTTTTCAGAGAAATAATATTTCGTAGAGAATGAATTCATCTAAACATCGTTAAAATAAAAGATTTCTCGTCATCACTCTTAAAATGAAAGGTAAACGTAGCTATTTTACATATTTTGTTCAAATGTTATATACATGTTTATGAGAAAATTAATCACATAATCATTCCTAATAAATAAACATGGAATTTTATTACTAATAACACTACTGAAATAATTTATTACAGAATAAATAATCAATGCAGCTAGCGAAATGACTTCTATTGATGTTTTTCATTTGTAAAAACTCATACCTCACAAGTATGGTAAGCAAATAAATTTCATAACCTAACTTATCACACCAAAAGTAATAAAGCCTCTCTGTCATTGATTAATTTTCTAAGAAATCTCCATTCAAACACTACAAAGAGAATACCTTCCAATACACAAATCACAAAAACCCATAAATCTTGCATGGTATTTGTTGAACAAAACAACATACCAATCCATACATTTGTAATGCAGCTCTGCCCTCCGGCTCACGTTCGTCTCTTCTACAAAACTACCGTGAAACAATAACTGAAAGAAAGCGGCTCAATATGGGCTTAAAATATTGTCAGTGCTATAGGAGACGACGCGTAAAATAAAGATATCTCGTTCATATTTCAGTGATTTTTTTGCACGAAGTGAACCATAGAGGAAGATCGTTGGGTCGATCATATCAAAAGGCAAAATTTCCCCCTATGGAATATTTAATGACATTTTTGAATGGATCGAAAAATGGAATGGGAATATTATTCGATCGATTTATTTCTCTTTCTCTCGTGGACGTCTGAGAAACAGAGTATATATATCTTTTCCTCTTATCTCTGCCTCTCACTGAACTGGAGACGGTTCTCGGTTAGTAACTGTATATTTACTACATATGTGAGTGTTCAGGATAAGCGGTGGTTTAAAACGGTGTAATAAAGAATAATTTTTGTGAAATGTTTAGGAGTAAAAAAAGATTGATTTGAGTGTTCAATTCGACTATTTATTTGTGCTTTCATTTTAAAGTATTTTGAAAGGGAAGTTATCAAGGCGTTTGAAACATGTGTAAGATAATTATTGTCATCAATAATCTATTCAATCTCATTGGGTAATAATATCTAAGAATTTAATACTAATGGCATTTATTGTTTAGTATTTACTTTTATTTTGTTATGTTTTCGGTAATGGTTTCGTAACACATAATTGGTAGAAAATACTAAACATATTATATTGTAAATTTGCAAAATTAAAAAGAAAACCTAACGGATGATTAGGTTTAGTTCAAGAAAATACACAGTAAAAGAAGGAAGATGAAGGTTTTTCATTTTTTTGCTAAAACTAAATAAAATGTAAAATTTTACAGAGAAGATCAAATAATGTTATGAGAGGCTGAAAAAGATATATTTTTGTTTTTAATGTAGATACGTTTTTTATACACAGCAAGTTGACTATACGCACTCAATGAAAGATTAAATAATAAATGTCCTAATACGATAAACTTGAAATTTAAAGAATAATTTCTGAATAGCAAATTTTACAACTAAAGATTTCGTCATATTTTTAGGTTTCTTAAAATTTCTCAGTTATCACTATAAGAATGAAATAATGCATTGGCCTAAGGGCCTTTTAGGTAACTTTGAATAGCTTTTTACAGTAACTTTGAATAATGTAACCATCTTGAAAATACTCTTAATTCCAAATATTTGCTCTATTTGTGTAGAATACGGTTCAGAGTTATAAATGTATCTATATATATACGTACTACAATATTCCTCCAATAATAAGAGAATAGAAAACTAGAAACGAGAAAGAATGGCCACCATATGTATCATAAGCTTCCAAGAACAAAACCCTCTCAGCAACCTCGCGAATCCCCTCCGGCGTCCGCTAGCACCCCATATTTCTCCGCAGTGGGGCAGACAACCCCCCTCCCCAGATTCAGCATCAATTACCACCACAGGAACACCATGGTAATGCGGGTTTAGTTCGCCCAAAGAAGTGCCGTTTCACAGCCAGATCGCATTTGCGTCAAACGCAGGCCGCCATTGAGAGAGCGTAGAAAAATAGTTCCCCTTTTGCCCGAAAAAGGCAGAAACAAAGTCGTTTGCGCCTTCTTTGTTTATATTCTTTTCCGTGGCAATAGTGATGAAATAAACAGTGCCGGGGTGGAAGGGGCTTTCTGGCAGCCATAAAAGGAATGGACCGGCCCGATACCGTTGGTCATCGGGTGCGCTTTTATGGAACATTCTGGTGCTGTTTCCACATTATGATAATGGACTACGGTCCGCGTCGGCATTGAACCATAACTGAACGTGAAATTCTCTGTTTTTTATCCTTTTGGTGGGACATTTGTGAACTACTGGTGTTATCAGGCAGTTTTCGAGCAATGCTTTGTTCGGGAAATGCAAATGTCTTCGGGAGAGATTTGCGTGATGTGAGGAATGAATGGGCCTATTTTGGGTACAATTTATGCTATTCATAAGCAAATGGAACTCTTGGAACTGAAACTGTGAGGGGGAAGTAATCCAAAAGGGGTTCACTCTTTTTAGATAAACTTATTAGATACTACGTTGCATAGAAAGCGAAAGCGAGGTTTGGTCTTTTGATCTTTCGTAAGAAAAGGTAACTACTGGATTAGAGTTTTACTAATTGATTAACTCATTTATTCACTCACAAGATTTAGAAACGTTGATGCGTGATTCTTGAAATGTCTAAGGCCGTATTTCTTCTAAGAATGACTTACAAATTTGTAACACTGCTTTTTTTTTGTTAGAGAACATTCTTTCAGTTTGAGGTGTAAAATTTAACCACAAAATCTGAAGAAGGAAATTCTTAGTTGTCAGCTTATTAAAAAACTGTCATTTTTATAAATGGATTCAATTGTAAGGGGCCATTCATTAATTACGTAAGGATGATTTTGGCAATTTTTGATCCCCCCTACCCCCATGTAAGGGTACGTAAGATTTTTTAAACCCCTCCCCCCCCCCCATTCTTACGTAAGATTCCATTTCGTTTTTCAAAATAATAAAATGTTAGAAAATGATCAGTTACACTAAAACTCAAAACTAATAAAGATCTCTCTTTTTGCTTTTGTTTTGACTTTTGACAACTGGAAGATAGCCTCAACAGTTTATTTTTTATCTTAACTTAATGCTACTCCAATAAAAAAGATACATCTGATATATAACTTCATTTTTTTAAAATTAAAATTTCGATAATAGACTGAGATCGTCAGCATTTTTAAGTTTTTCTGGGTTTATTCAATAATAATTTGATTAGAATAATTGGAATTTGTTTACATTAACTTGGAAAATCTTACGTAAGAATTGTTTGACCCCCCCACCCCCCAAGTAAGGATATGTAGAGATTTTACCAACCCCCCTCCCCCTTGGGACCCTTACGTAATTAATGAATGGCCCCTAACTATTCTCTACTTTCATATTAAGTTGCATAGTTGCGTTTCTAAAATATTTTAAAACTATAAGTGAATAAAATTGCTTAAAACATTCTAATCAAAACAACTTAATTTTACCAGTGTCGATGGCTGAATAGTACATCCCTCATTTAGAAAGAAATGCTATTAGCAACATTACGATAAATGAAGTGAATTCAATGAAATCTAAATCTACGCTCTGCTACTTATATATTTTTCTGTTTGAACCTTAACAGTAAATAGTTCTTGCAAAGTAACAAAGAGGGAAACATACGTATACAAACGATATCAAACAAACACTTTCTTTTGAAACACTTTCCATAAAACTTTCCTAAACCACTTCACATCCTTCTTCCTAAAAGAATCCAACGATAAACCATTTTCTTCCAAGAAGATATACAAGCCCCCGCTTTTCAATAAGCCCCACGACCCTTCTTAAAAGACACCTGTCCTTTCACAACCATCTCCACCCCCAAGTGCTTCCGGAATAAAAAAAAAACTGGAGCAAAAAACACCCCCTTCGGCAGTGTCTTTGAGGGGTCGACCAGCCCTAATGGGCAGGGTGGTGACAAAAGTAAGGGCACGTGTCCGTGAAATGCGCTTAGCGTTCGAGAAGACTGATCACTGCATGGTCCGCCCCTAAGTTCTATTGTAGAGGGTGCACCCATTGTCCAGTCTGTTGATTTTCAAAACACTCTAGGGTTTTTTGTCCAGTGTGGCGCAACTGTGTGTTTTGGGGGCGATATGGATGCTTTTTGATGGGGGAGGGAGATGAAGAGGGATTTTTCCTTCGTTAGGGGGTTTTTGATCCCTGAAAGAGGGGGGTAGGGGTTTGGGTCTTGATTGGGGGTTTTGTGTGTAGGTTTGGTTAGGGATTTGGCTGATTGGTGTTATATCCCTGGATAAATTGATGTGTTGGGAATTGAGCAATATTTGGAGTATGTTCCAAACCAGGAGTTGGAGTACGAGGTTCTACTGGGAGAGTTGAGGTAGTGGTATTAGTCCATTGAAATGTTTTAAATTAATATCAAGGCAGCGTAATTTTTAAAAAGTAACTCTATGTAAATACCTCAAATCATACTCGCAAGGAGAGCAAAGTGATTTAACCCTTTTTATTCTGACGGTACTTATAAGTATCGCTTTGTTCAAACACCTATAGATTCGTAATCTGACCGCTTTTCCTGACGGCACTCAAAATGACTCGAAGAGTGTAGTTCTGAGAACTGGTTGGAGAAGGCAGAACCAATCAGATATCTTTCTTCTTTGCATTGTAGTGATTTTTGTTTATCTAATGATGCAAAAACTCAATTGATGGTAAGTTAATTCAGGATATAAAGGGTTAAGGAAAATATTAATCGTAAGCTTTCCATTAATTTAGGTAATGCATTCATAAACTTCATGTCTTGAAATCAAAAGGGTACGAAAAGAAAAATCAAATCATCAAATAAAAAGTATTTAAAAGTAAAAAAAAGATTCCATAAATTTAATTGCTGAGCCTTTTAGCAGAACTTCATAAAGAGTCATGTTTTAAATAAAATTATAAACAGAAAGATTCATGGTTAAAATACTAAATAATGACATCATGCAAATTATATAAGTTACTGTTATGAAATAATAGAGTATAAATTAGTAAAATTTCGAAAATTAAAAGCAAAAACCATGAAACATTTCACTTGTAAAATAATTTAATTCACATCCAAGATGTCCATTTCAAAATAATATAAGAACAGAGGAGTAGTTCATTATTTAATGTCAATATTAAAATATTTCCCTACTAGAATATATCTCCACGAGATTTAAACATGATTTGCTACGAGAATGAGTAAATATACTAACTATTGAACCCGATTATTTCCCCTTTACAAATACTCAAACTTTCATGAATTATTTCAAAGCATCGATTGAGCCCCAACCTCATTTTATCATCTCCGCTGTCAGTCCAAACAAATGATACGAAACCAAATTAATCTCAACGATTCACAAGAGCTTGACATCCGAAATCGATTCAACAATTCGATTCGATCCGGAAGAAAACAATAATAATGTGCCAGACAAGTTTACATCTCGTCGATTCCCGTGTCTGACAGGAAACATTTTTTTTCAAACAACTGAAAAAAAAAATGAATGTGCGACTTATGGCGGAGGCGAAACCGAAATCTCCGGTTCACGTAATTAGTAATTCTTAACGTAATTACATTCGAAAACATTCCCTTTGCGTGTGCTGCAAAATCATTAGGGAGTGCAATCTAGCCTCTGCTGCTTTGACGACTGCGAAATGGGCCAGGCACTGGGGAATACTAATGTCTTGAAGGGGGAAAATCGATTTTTAGAAATTCTCAAGCACATTTCATGTTCTTCTGTTCCCCAGGAATGCCGGCTAGAGTTTAATCTGTGATTTGTCATGCCCCAGGATGGGGGGCGCTGCTGTTGTTTTTCTTTAGCCAATAGTAGGGATTCCAATTCACTTTGTCTCTATCGAAAAAGAGCGCGTTTGGCTTTGTTCGCTTATTGAGCATTGTGTTTGAGTTATAGGAAAGGAACTATGAGGATGTAATGAGTTGTTTTAACCTTATTGGTGACTTTATGGATTGTTTAGGAGATTTATTAAAGTAATTAAAAGCCGTAATTACTATTGTACGATGGGAACTATCATTCTTGTTGATAAAGGGAAAAAAGGTCAGATTTATATTCTGAATAAATGTGTGCTCATTACAGAGCTGAAATCTCCGCTAATTTAGAAACAAGAAAGTCTTTCAATTTTGTGCTCTAATCGCTTAAAAATTTGTTTTTAATTGTACTTATTTGTTTGTTAGTAGAGTTCATCTTCTTTAAAGAACTTAATATTGAACTTTTTAAAACATATCACGAGAATTAGGTCATATTTTGATCAGGGAGGAAATAAATATTTTCCGATGTGTGCACTTTAGGGCTTTATATAAATCCATTTATTGTTCAAAGATTTATTGATTTATAGCTATATTTTGCATCGAAACCATTAAATTTAATTATTTGTTTGTGTTTTTCCAAAACTATTGTAGACATGACTTCATAAATAAGAGGTTTCAACTCAACAGTTGAATAAAACATTTTATCAATATACTCGTGTATTTCCATGGATACAGTTTAAAATGCAATCATAAACATAACTGATGATTCAAATATTTACCTTTATGTTTCGGTGTTTTCAAAACTGAAATGATATTAGGAGGTTTATAAAACTCTCAAAAAATAACCAGAATCACAAATCTATAAACCCTTATCTTCATAGGTTAGATTGCAAAGTTGTTTATCTAAGAATTTAAATACATTTTTCTAAAAAAATATTCTTTTTTTCTTATGTTTAGCACGTTTTCTTTTACGATACTAGAAGCTAGTGATTTAGATCCTTATTACAATATCAATTCTTTTATTCATCCATTATTCACTTCATAGGTTTCCTACATATGCGATTTTTTATGGATCTATTTCATACAATCAGCTTCACAGACATGGCTTATTCCTTCATCGAAATAAGAACATGAAACACTTCAGATTTATGGTACTTTAATAATATTGACATTTTTATTTAGAAATCGTTCTGCATATTAAATTCAGTATTTACAACAATATTATCATTATTGTCACGTTCTCTCTCAAAATTTCCCCACATTGGTATTCAATCTAAACCAATATATACCTCCGGATAAAAAAATAAACATTGGAAGATATCCCCGATCAATCTCGTGATCCCGTACTCATCAACATCGCATTATTATTATACCATTAAACAATCAAATACCAACCTAAATCCACCTCCCCCTGTCAAAACCCCCCGCAATCCATCACTTTCGATTCGAAATCCAGCCTACCTCTGAGACACAAAGCCCTCTTCATATTTACCTCCCCCTTCCGAACAAGGGGGGCGGATTTAATAAAGCCCCCACCCCCCTCTCCACCGGCAGTCCGTATCAATGGGCTTTTAAAGTCCTGCCGTTTTAATTAAAGGGAGGGTTCCCGGCTACTTCTCATTGGGAGAGAGACCCCTTTTACGGAAGTGTGACGTCCAGGCCCTTTTGTCGTAGGCCGCGGTGGCCCTTAGGCCCTACGGCCTAATTTGCCGCGTCTGTCCTTTGATGCAGTCGCATTTGCGGTGGGGCTATTAGCCAGCGAAAACCCTTCGATTGCTAATGAAGATCGTCGGTAATTAGGGTTCTTTCGATCTACGGGGCAACACGGGTTGGCCCCTAGAGGGGTTATGGGTTTTCAATCGATGGGGTGGATTGATCGGTTCGTTATTAGGGGGTTGTGGGTGGTTTGGGAATTTAATTATTTGGGGGTGGGTTGTGATTCGAGGTGTTCCTGTGTATTTCCGAGTGGAAGGTGAGGGTTTAGTTGGCCGGGAAGTCGTGTCGGGTCTTGGGTGGGGTGTTCTAGGCTAATTAAATTTGGTGGAAGGAAGTTTGTCAGTTGTGTATAGGTTTTGACTTTAATTTGTGGAGGATTGTAAGGGTAATCATTACATTGGTTGGGTAATTTTTATGGCATTGTAGGGAACTAGTTATATCATTTGGGTATTGAGTATACGGCGATGAAAAATTGAGTAGTAAGTGATGGAAATATCGAGTTTTCACATTGTAAGTAATTTATTTGAGCATTTAAACTGCCGAATGATCTGTAGTTATCATCGATTAAGTTACACCAAAACTCCCGGAGATTTCTCAGGAGACGAAAAAAAAACTAGTTCGCTTTGACATGCACTTTCATGAATGGAGGGATAACAAAAAAATTTACAATGTGGTTTTTTCGCATAATTTTTTATTTAAGACGATTATGTGTCCGATTTTCAGTAGATTTGTGTGCAGTACTTAATACACATGACGAAACAAAAGTTATATATTGCATAATGATGTGCCATAAGGGATTATTATATTTTGTTAAAAATGGAAATGGTAAAGTGAAGGTTTTTGTTAAAACTAAAATCGTAAGAATGAAAGGGAAATGAATGGCGGTGGTTAGATGGTTAAAATTGACGAATGAAGTGCTTGCATCAGTGATTCCTCAAAGCGAGAGATTTATTCGTTATATTTCGCCAAGAAAACTGAAATTTCATCATTTTATTCATTTCAAATATTTCTTTCATATGACGTTTTACATCTGAAATACTTTCAAACTTTATCAAGTCTAATGGCATTCGAATTATAATCTGCTAAACAAATAACCCTAATGTCGTCTCTCCTAGGAACATTAAGATATCAAATATTAGTATTGGCTATTTTCCCAATACAAAGAGTATGGCCCATCCAATCATCAGCAGGATTTTTAAGTTTAACACAATTTTTTATTTAAACATCATCTTCTTTCATACTTCACCTAATACTCCCAGATGAAGTTTCAATCATCCATTACCGCTGAAAAAAACAAACCCTTCAACTCAACCACTTTCTCCCCACCATGGCCCACCATGCCCACACCCCTTCACGATGCCTTTTTTACCCCACATCTTTGTACATTCAAGCACGCACTTAACTCCCCCATCCAACGGTACTATCCAATGCCCTTTGTTATCTACCCCTTCTCCATCCTAGATGAGTAATGGTTTCAGGCTTAACACGACCCGCGACGATATGACAATTATTAATACAAGTTACGTGTTCCTTTTTTTTCTCACCCCGAGCATTCCTCTCTACCCCCGGCTTTAGTCCATTTCATTTAATTTCTGTAACATTTTTCATTTAGTGTCGATGTCGGTTCTTCTGTCTGAGGGAGGTTGTTTTTTTTTTCACGCCGGGGTTAAAAAATGACGTGTTCTTCGGGTATTTTTCACGCTGTCTATTTATCCCCAGTGGAGAGATAGAGAGAGGGATGATGGGATGATGTTTTTTTTACTAGGTGGAGGTGTGATGAATGGGACGAAATCGGATGCTGATGCATTGAACATTGGCGGATTGTGAACCTAGTATACGGATGTGGGGATTGAAGAGTCGTTTATAATGTTTCTATGTGGTGTTATGTGGAGGTGGATTTAAAAAATGGGATTGAGTTTCTTTGCATATTCATTTAAAGGCAGCGATCGATTTTTTTTATAAATTTGGCAAATCGAATTAGGTTTAAACTGAAAAAAAATATTAAAGTTAAAAAAAATATTTGCTTTAAATAAGGACTTTACTAACATTCTGAGTTATTATTTTATCAGATTATGCCCAATAAATCCATCACCATGATAATTTTTCAATCTTCGTGTATTATTAAGTGATGGGGACATAAAAATATCCCATATCAAATCATATTTTTTATAAATTTCACATGCATAAGGGGGTATAATTTGCGATTAGTTAAAAACTACCATGGTTTTCAGTTATGCATGGATTATGCTGTATTTTTATTTTTTTTGAAGCTATTCATTCGACATATAACTACGATAACCTAAACCCTTATAACATTCCCATTAAAATAAAGCCATCTTAGTATTGTTAAAGAATGACTATATCAGCATTTTTCAATATTCCTTTAAGTATCGATGACCAAATTTTTAATGCAGAAAAAAATATGGTAAACATTAGTTATTTTTTATTAACAATATGAAAGACTCAAATACTTTATGTGTAAAGAAGTAACACTTTAAAGCTAAAATAATTTCTGTGTTAAAAGTTAACCCATATCCTGCCAAACATCGAAGAAATTAACAGTTTGCTATATATAATCTCAAATATGTGTTAGTTTTAGCCCATGTAGACACATAAAGTTGAAAAATTATTAAACTCGTAATAGTTTCATCGGTACAGGGTGTCCTAAAAATAGGACGATGGCAGAATGCACTGATATCGGTTCCCTATAAGGTCTGGGTGAAACCCTGTTAGACCAGGTAAAACGCAAATATTTTGGAAACAGCTAACGGTTATTACTTCTGGACTCTTGTTTGAAAGTTTTTTGAAACGTTTCAACTTTTTTAGTAATAATTTTGATTTTAAATTTTTATAACTATGTAAACCAATGGTAATATACATCTTTCTCTGCATCTTTTGTATAAATCTTCAAATCTTCTCAATTACTCCACTATTATTTTTAAAATTAAGTCATTATATATCCTTATTATTAAAATAGGCATTGAAATGCGTTGGGTAGTATGTATTCTCTTTTAAATGTATAAAAAATTGAATTTCTTGCATATTTTCCTCATATATTTGAGAAAACAATATAACTTCGCAGTAAAAAAGTGATTACATTAATTTTAATGTAAGGTATTTAATGCACAATTTTGTTTTTAATTAGCTTTACTTTCTCACTCATCAGAAGGTATTTTTGATTTATAACTTGCAAAAACTTTATAAAAATGTGTGTTTACAGTAGTAGGGGTATTTGACCCCCTTGTTACCGCTAAAGTTGATAATTAGTTAATCTGAAGAATACCTAGGTAAACTTAAGATTAACTGATTTCTGTCGTTAATGTGCGGATTTTTGAGTTTTTCGCATTTTACCTAGGGAATCTACACTATAACGGCCTCTTGATAGTTAAAGTTCAAAATAGTTTGTTTCGTTCAATACTTTCTGTTAAAATGTTGAGGTGCTTACTGCGCCATGCGCTTACCCCTGCGCAGTTGGGTTTCAATACGTAGTTTGTTGTCATATTTGGTGTTTTGATTTCAAATTTAGAGCGTAGCACTGGTAGTTGTCATGTTGAATGTTAAAACAAAATAATACAAGCAAGTAAGTACTGTAAATTTACATGATTAAGTACAGTATATTACTACTAAAACGGGTATTTTGAAACAATTGTGTTGAAGCTCCGACTTCAGAGTGACAGAGATTTCTTTTAACGAAAGCAAATGTCCCAGGATCGCGAATCCTAGCAATAGTTCAGTGCAGGCTGCCAGCCGATTACACCGCGCTTTCATTAAGATTTGCTAGTTTAAGTGCTCATTAAGTGCTCATTAAGATTAACTCTGTCAAATCGAGATCGAAAACCACAATTGATACAAATCTCAGTTGGTACTTTAATATTCTATTATTATTGTTTTTATATTCTAGTTTTAAAATTGCTATTTCATTACTATTTTTGTGGGATTTGCGTGTTTTGTGTAATATGAAAAAAGTACCGATCTCCCTTTTCTGATTCGTCATTGTTACTGTTTACCCCCAAAACGAGTTTGGTTATAGTTAGGGCAGGGGGGTTTGGGGGGGCTGCCGCCCCCCCCAACCACCTTAAACTTTTTATAAAATAAAATAAAATTTTGTACTTTAACGGATCACCCTCGTTAATATGTAAAATAACTGATTACAGGTAGTATGCAGATTAACGAGTGTCTAGTCGGTAGGGTGCAGAATACCTAGGTAATTTCAAGATTACCTAGGTAATCTTAGAAATTGAAAAAAAATTCGCTCTTTAACGGATCACCCTCGTTAATCTGCAAATTACCTAGGTTATCTGTAAATTAACTGATTTCCGGACTTTAACTGTAACACCCCTAACTAATTTTTTTTCAAAAATTTGTTTTTATGGTTTTGAAGTAGAGGATGGCCACAGTAAATTTGGATAAAATTTTGTCTAAAAGCTTTTAATTCCTAAATAATATTTTGTTGAAATATCGAGAAAAACATCTTAAAAAATCAGCATTTTGAAAATTTTTTCAAAATATTTAATATTGATTTAGCCTTGCGATAAAAACAAATTTATAATGTTACAAGTATTTAATATCAATATGTATTAAAAAGCTTCATTAAAATATTCAATGTAGTTTTGTTAAAAGCAACGTATCTATGCTGTCCTATTTTTAGGACGATGGCATGATATGGGTGACGACGACACTTTACAGTGCAATACGACACTTTAAATCTTCAATCTTCAGGTCCAGGTTTTAGAACAAAAATGGCAAGTGAATTTTCTAATCTCTGATTAATAAAAACTAAATTACTGAATTAAATCATTTTTCTCAATGAAAGATTCCTCGTTCAATTAAAATCCTTAGTATGGAGAAATACATACTTAATATACTAATATTTTAATGACATATAAGAAAATGCAAAAAATAACACAAGCATAATTTAGTTACAAAAATCACTAACTTTAGAGCGTTGGATTCTTTTATAATAATCAATATAGGGCAATTCCACGGGTAACTGACTGACTTTTTTTAAGAAAAACGCTTAGTATTTTGTTATTTTCTTCCCAAAAATAAATGATAAAAAAATACTTTCCACCCAGTTTATTGCTTTCTTGTTAGCTTAATCTAATGGCACAATTAAATTTTCAAAATATGTTTTTATTGATTTTTTTAAAATTTTAAACGACATGGTAACTGACTGACATTTGTGAAACATTTATGTCAGTCAGTTACCTTGTTGATTAAAATTTTTTAAAAATCAATAAAAACATATTTTGAAAATTCAATTGTGCCATTAGATTAAGCTAAGAAGAAAGCAATAAACTGGGTGGAAAGTATTTTTTTATCATTTATTTTTGGGAAGAAAATAACAAAATACTAAGCGTTTTTCTTAAAAAATGTCAGTCAGTTACCCGTGGAATTGCCCTATAATGTAAAATGTAACCAAAAATTCCCCTCAAAGATTAAAAACAATCTCAATCAAAGGGTGGTTAAAAAAAGTCAAAGCATTTACCATCAACTTCCTTTCAGAACATTTCAACCAAACATAAGTAGCCCAAAGAAATCTACACCATTTTTCGAACGAAAGAACATCTCGTTTACATGGATCTTGATATTTCTCATCCAACCTGTTTAATATTCAGCAAGAAACTAAAATAATTTTTAAAAATTTCATCAAGAGAGAATCTGAATATTAAGATCATTTTTTTCTTACGGTCCGGAATAAATTATAGAAAGAGCAATATTCGATTTTCGTTTCAAGAAATTTCCTGGTACATGAGATTTAACTTATTTTGTTGGAAATATTGATTTCTAATTTATCCTCTCTTAGAAAAACTCACTGAAATGCAGTGCGATAAGTGCATTCCCATAATTTCAAACATACCATTCCGTAATGTATGCAAATTAAAAGATTATTTATGCCTCTTTTTGGAAACAAAAAACTAGTTTAAGGGAAGTAAATCCAATTTATATTCGAGTTCCGGATCATAAAATATTTTTCAGAGAGCTGCTAACGTAAAACATCTTTTAACTTCTTTAATGGGCAACGAATCAACAAGATTAGATTAGATTTAGTTTAATTTGATGAAGGATATTTCTGAAATTTTGTGCATTAAATTTTGTTCGTTTTTAATATTTTTAAGCAATTTCATATTCAATTTCACGTTTAATGATGGTGATCATTAATTATACCTTTTACATGCTATGAATATTAATAATTAAAGTTAAGGATTTAAATTATTAAAAATCTTAACGATTTTGAAAAATATTTTAGCAACTTATTTTATTTATGATAATCAATCTATTATGTATTTCTAATTTTTTTAAATAATGATAAAACATAACCATACTATTTTATAAATATTTCTTGATTTTTAAAAAAAATAAGTTAAATACATCGTCTGATTACAGGAGAAAGGTACTAAGTCACTTTTTGCTCAAATACATCGTACGAGGTTATGGCAAGTTTGGTGATCATTTTACCGTTGCCATTCTAGTCATAGTGTAGAAAAGATATTTAAAAAATATAATTTTTAAAATTTTAGAAAGTATTTTATATATTTTAAAAACTGGTGGATTGAATTGGATTTGGTGACGTATATTCCTTGCCTTGTGGGCTTGATCTCTCAAGTCAATACAGACTGTCAATACAGACATAAACAGAATTTTTACTACCACAAGAGAACATAAGAAACTTTTAACTGTATAATATTAATGTGCACGTGTGTATCTAGTGAATCTTTGGGAAAAAAGAAATCAAACTCATAAAACCACTGAGCTATAAAACAAACTGGAGTGACTAGTTAGCGTGCCGAAACCGCATCACACCGCGGAAAGGATTCCCATCTTCTTTTAATTTCCCCTATCTGTTAGCACAGTTGTGTGCACAGAATGAAACGACCATTTTAAATTTTGCTCGTAATATTTTGAAAAACAGGCATGGTTGGATTAAAGGGGAAATGCTCTTCCAACTTTGCTTTCAGCTTTCCCCGATTGTTTAAGCAATCGTGGAAATTTAACCTTTCGCTCTGGCACGATCAATCGCTTGTTATAGTATCGGAGGTTGTCACCCCAGTTTGTTTTATAGCTCAGTGCATAAAACTAGTATGTTTCCCTAGTAAGAAAAAATTGAAACTTTGAATCTTAATAATTCTAAAACTAATTCGATTTTTAAAAGAAATGAAACGCCAATCTTTTTATAAAAAATAATTGTATATGTGTTTAAAATACAGAACTTTTACCATGATTAGTTTTTCTTTTATAACGAAAAAACCGAAAAGTTTTCCGATTATTGCTGCGTTTGCACTGGTTGCTGCGATTTGATTTTTAAGTATAGTTATTAGATATGGCGAATAATTGCCTTGACGGAAAAGTATCTTCAATAATAAATCTCGCTAATGTTGTCGTTTACGACGAGGTATCACTTCTCTTCACCGACGATTTACTCATTGTGATGGATGTGCGCAATTTAGGTATGAATTTTGATATTTTTAGAGAAAGAGGTATAGGATAGGGGTTAGTCTTATAGCAATTCTTCAGATTGTTTATCCTCGTCATGTTTATAACTTTTGCAAGCTTTTCGTGCATCTGGTGCTTCCTCTGAAAAAGCTTTCCAGTTTGGCGAGATTTTAGAGATGGAGACTCCGCTCGTTCGTTGGCGCCTTTCTATCGCTTTCAAAAGATCTGCCAAAAGTGACTTAGTACCTTTCGCCTGTAACCCGACGATATTTAGCTGTTAGAGTAAAAATGTGTTACCCGCACGAAAATAGCAAACAGTTATCATTAATACAGCTCATACATTTATGCGCATTATTGCAATCTATAAAACCACATTATATATTTACAATCATGCTGTAATAGTTTGAAATATATGTATCTGGCTTACAAAATTATTACTTTGTCATTTAGTTAATTATCGTACACAGAATAGCTCCAAATTCATATAGTCACGTAAAAAATCTTAGTTTTTAAAAGTGTACATTCAAATACATAGCATGAAACAACTCTTAAAAATGAAGAAAAGGGCCCAATCAACTAGACCAAACTATGTTTAATGACTCATATTATAACAAAACAAAAATTTCATCTTTTTAAAATACTAAAATTGTTTTCCCTACTTTTGAAGATAATGTCTTTAAAAAACTCCACTTACTAGATTTAACTAATCATAACCATGATCGAAATATACGGATAGTAATTACTTCCGAGGTTTAAAAATGCACCTCTCTCTTGCCTCACTAACTCCGAGACATAATTTCTGAACGCAAAGATCTTATCCCTCCGTCCCTCCAGAAAAGAAGAAAATAATTCCCATCATTACATAAATAGATATACCCGTTTCTTCTAAAAAGCTTCATCAAAAAAGATTCCATTGCTTTCTCCCTCTCCAACGCTCTCATCACAGTTTCACTTCTCGGCATCTTTAAGACCGAAAGAAAAAGAAAACGATTAGGTAGCTATTATCGTAATTTATTTTCGGACCAGAAAGCATTAGATCGCTAACATGCCCCTTCGGAAAATAAAGTGGTTCATACACCGAAACCTAAAACAGTGTAACGGTAACGATTTCTTTTTCGAAATGAAAAAAGGTTCTTTTTTTCCTTCTAATGCATGATTCTTAAAAGAAGTTCCGGAATGTATTTGGAAAGCCTGGCCATCTAATTTCGAATGAACGTATGAAATGGATTTCCAGCCCGGAAACCCATCTAAAGAGGGAATGGATCCCGAAGTCTGGAGTGTATAACCGCATTTTGAACCCTATCCGAATCATAATAAAAGTAAATGTTTAAAATGGAACGAATCCGGGAAAGTTGGAGCGTGGGACTCTTTTTTTTTCTTCTATTTTCTTGGTTTTGCAGAATATCCCTGTTCTGTGTTATTTGTCTCTTTTTTATTTTTCCAGAGGCGTTGGAGTGAGTCTGGATACTTTTAGTTTATTGTAAGGGTGAAATAAACTTCCCACGTTTTTTAAGTGTTGGTAAAACGTATTACTAGTTAGAGTAAAGGTAGACAACTGGTAAAATGTTCTTTTAAAATCGTGAGGGTATTTCACGGGGATATGTATAAGTTGATGGTATTCATGGATTAGGAGGATAGTATCCTGCAGCAATTTGGACCTTTTGTAAAAACTTTTAGGTAAAAGGAATTTCTTAGCTGTGTAAAGAAAAGAAAGCTGTTTAAAAATATTTTTAAAATATTTCAAAATTGGGCAATTTAAAATAGTTTTATTTTATTTCACCTTTTACTTAAGCTTATTATAACCGATTAAATTCAGATGATAGTATTATGCAGCATTTTGGTCCTTTTATATGTATTAGAGGAAATAAACTGTACTATAAGAAACGAAAATATTAAGTGTGTCATAGAAATACAGTAATAAACTAGTGCTAAATCTTACCTTGTATTCCAATATTTAATAGTAGCGAGTATTTTAATGTTACTTCAGCATTCAACAAAATTTAATTTTATTTATTTACATGAAATTTTATTATTAGTTCTCAAGACACACATATTAAATAGACATATGAATACAAATTTTTACAAATGTTTCAAAACGAGGGTTATTTTAAATAGCTTAATTTATCTTGACTTTTACTATAAACTGACATAAAGCTAACGATTCCTTATAAAATTGTAATTTTACCCACAGAAAAATCTTAAACAGCATTCGTGGTATAGTTAAGATAGTTTCTGTACACCACCCCTGTGCTTGTTTGTATAAGAAAATGGATATGTATATTGTTTAATGTATAAAACATCTGTACCTTTCATTGAATACTATCATATAGGTTAAACCATAATGGAATACTGACATGCAAACTTTCGTGAACCTGAGCATTAACCTCACTTTACACTACTTTGAAGCTCAGAGAACACCAACTAATACGATTCTTGATATCCAACACTACATACCCCTACCGCTTTGAGAAAACGACAAGCTTATGAATACTGAGCGTTTTCACATCCCACAAATCCCAATATTCCCAACACATGATACAACGCTATTTAATACTCCCCTGCCTTCGCATATTGATATCGGATATTCTTCGGGTAATAAGCGTGAGCTTATAACCGGGCAATTTATTCTGAATTCAAAACCACCGAATGCTTACACACACAAATCCGCACATATCTCTCAGCATGCACACACACACGGCGCCTAGGTCTACAACACAACTTCACATGTATGCCTGGGAATTATTAAACATATCTTGAAAGTACTCCCCTGATGGACTCCTATTAGAGTATGCCGTGTTTACAAGTCTAACCTTTAGTGATTGTAAATGCATATCTTCCAGGGGTAAGGAGTAATTGTTTCCATCATTACTCAGTGTCGTTCGTTGCAGCATTAATCACGGCAAATAGTGGGTCCTATCTGCTTGGCTATCTCTGTTATTACGAGCTCTCTCTCTCTCTCGCTGGACGGATCATTTAGGGAAAGGTCATTATTGTGTATCGGCAAAGTGTTTGCGAATTGGAGAGTTGTTTAATTACGCGTGGAGTGGTATACGTTATGATGGGGGTCGAGGGCTATTTGGTTTAAATTTTTTATGGAGGAAATAGTTCCATAGGGTGGCTCACTTTTCCATGGGAAAAAATTAAGTGACATGAAATCTCCAAGACACCCCCTCAGTTCCTTTTTCTTTTGATTTGCTGAGAACACTCTTCTTGAAAAGTTTGAACTATGTACCCTAATAAGAAAGCTATGATCAAATGACCTTAAGTTTTGTAAAGAAGCAAAATTATAAGTTAATTGTGGAAGCTTTATCCACATTTTTCTTAAGAACCAAACACTATTTCTTTTGAAATCATAATTAGTTTCCCTAAATTTATAATAACACATATTTATTTACAAGCATAATAGTTCTAAAAAAACCCATGTTTTACGATGAACACTAATGAAAAAGGGATATACAAATTATTTTGAAATTGAGTCCAACAGTTATGTTTTTCTGTAAATTAATGAGACATATTTTCTATGTTTCTCTAATTTTTTTTTATTTTTTACATTTATTTTTTACATTACATTACATTACATACATTGAATTTAACGCTTTCATTCATTTAGCCATCGACTTTTAATTGGAATATGGAGATGATATTTTGGTTGAGAGTTTCTATTAACCATTCGACAAAAAAAGGTAGAGGGTGTTCAGAGATTATCTGAAATAAAAAAGTTTTCTGGGTCACCCTATTGCCAGGTGGCATTCGCAATACCTTCTCTTCCATGTCAAAAGTTCTCACATTTCAGTGATTCCCTTTGTGATATCCAAGGTTTATAACTGTAATTAAAATAAAATTCCGGTACTTACGTATTATCCCGTCGACCGTTCCGTGACTATCAAATTCAGCGGCACTCCCATAGAAAAGTCAATGGGTTGTTTAACCGTTTTCGGATTCAGCGGTACGGTCGACGGGATAATACTTAAGAACCAAAATTCCTTATATTGCCATTTTTGGGCTACAAACACACATGTAGTATGCAGTATAAGAAGCTCAAAATGAGTATTTGGTGTTCAAACGTTGATTGATAGTAATTGGTAATTTTGTAAATAGTTAAAAAATTTGTTATGGCATTAAGGTAGTTCATAACGATTTGTGTTTACAAAATTTCTTATGTGTAGCCTTTGAACATCAGTGTAGATGGAATAAAATATGTTTTCATACCACTATTTTGTTCAGAAGATTTAATCTATAATTTGAGTCGTTTTATCCTTTTATTTCTAAGCCGCCTGGAGATCCCTATTGAATTCTATGGAAAATTTGGAGTTGAAGTGAAATGGTCAAAAACTAGCTTTAAGTCTCATGAGTTTAACTCACACAATAAATTAAATCAATTTTTATTCTATTGGTACAAGTAGTTTAATTATATTTTTTAAAGTTTTAAATAGTTATTTACTTATAAGACGAAGACCCAATCACGTTTTTTCATTCCATATTATTCAACTCTGGTTTCATTTTATATGTGACAGTACTTGTATAAAATCATCAAATGGTATTAAAATATATACAACTCTGTGCGTTGTACACATCATTTTTCAAAGGTTAATTTTCTGCTATCACATTACAGGGAGTAGTTTCATATAAATTTTTCATATCTTCTAGGTGGGATAGGGCACAGAACCGTTCGATTCTGGCATTAAATTCATTAAAACTAATTTTACGATTAAAATTCCAGCTCTTAAATTGGTTTTAATGTAAAAAATGCTGGAATCGAACGATTTTTCTGGCTTTATTCCATTTTTGATAGGTTAAGTGTCAATTTCTACAATGAAATATGCAACCTCCTATGCCCGCTTATAAAACCCCTAGTTCGTTAAGGGTGCGTTTCCAACCCCTCATTCCTATGTGATTCGTAGTCATCTAGGTGTGCTCTATCTCACCTGGAAGTTAAGAAACATTTATTTAAAACACCCTGTATATTTCTTCTAATTAACAAGTTATGAAATGTTAAAATAATTTATAAAACTAGCAACTATAAATGGTAGTTTAAATTTATAGTCTTTAAAACCTCTAGACAGGGAAGAAAGGCATAAAATGAGAGAATCATCTTTAAATATGTATTCTATTTTTACGGCTTTAGATTAAATCATTAAGTTATTACTCTGCACTCGATTATTGCAAACAATTAAACTGACTGTTCAAAAGTGCTCTTACTATAAAAAATATATTATATAAAGGAATATATTTTCAGACGTAATAAGTAAGAAGGAAACTAAAGAAATGCTTTGAGTTGTACATGAATTTAAAAAAAATTCTTTATTAATAAAAGAACGAAAGCCATTAATTTTGTGAATTCAAAACCATACTAGATACGAAAAAAGAGAAGAAAAATAAATATATTCAAGGTATAATTAGCACCATGCTTTGAAAACCATCTTGATAAAATGTCATTCTTTTCAGTTTTTTTCCTTTGTTGCCTCATGAATAAATTTAAAAGGAAAAAATGCTGAAGATTAATAATGTATTCCTACAAAAATATTTTATTTTTACTCGTAGATAATGTAGGACACATCATTTTACATTTCTTGCGTTAATTTGAGTTTCTTGCCATTAATATAAACATTCATATTATTTTCGTAGCTTTACTTAAAAACTATTTTTAATTTACGTTTTAACTGTTTATTTCTTCTACAAAATTTACCAAAAAATATCCATATTCAAAGTAAAAACTACTAGACATATTATGTAGTTTTTATTTTGAATATCGGTATATCTTGATTAATATAAGTTCAGTTATAAATTACCTCATATCTGAGCTTATATGAAACGGGAACAAGGTTTTACACGTAGATAGATCACTTTGTTTATCTATAATATTAAAATGTTTAGTATTAATTTAATTATAATTAGTTTGATTCTTACTGCTAAAGAGCATATCTTATAACTAGAAACCCCTGATACGACAAGTAATGATTTTTAGATTTCTGTAACTCGTATGCTCTTTTTTGTCAAAAATACTTTTTCTTCATCTTCATAGCTTTCTTAATTCCTTTTTCGAGAATTGAATTTTAGTTTAGAGTTTTTAGGCAGGTCTGGAGATGCGTACACTTCTATGCATTTTTATCGATTAAAAGGTTGTACAGAGAATATCTAATATAATAAAATCAAGTGTGTGTATGTGGGTATGTGTGTTTGTCTTTTATACAAATCCACAGTTTTCTTTTGATCTGCACCAAACTTGGTATACATACGTACAAAAACTCCAGAAAAAACATAGGCTATGTTTCGAAAACTTTAATTGACCCCTTGACCATCTTTTGACCCTTTTTATGGTCATTTTGCTGAAATAGCTTTATTTCTGCTCAAGAAGAGATCTGCTTACTCCATTGTTACAAAGAAAATTTAATGCTAAACAACAAATTTTTATTTGAAACACTAGGTACAAGTATATTTAAAAATTATATTAATAATTTAAAAATCTATTTCAATTAAGTTTTAAAGTTTTAAGTATAGTTAACCATATTTTTATTTGAGATTTTATCTAATTTTTTTATTTTAAAAGCTTTATGGAATACCATTGTTGTTAAAATAGTCTCCATGGAAACGAGGATGTAAAATTAAAAGATGATAATATTTTAGCTTTTAAGAAAGTTGGTTAACAAATAAAAAACTATTAAAACTCCCTTTCAACTAGAAAAGATTGATTTTTTTTCTTAACTAGGGGGCTCTGCCCCCTGCTTGCTATCGCTCACCAACCCCCGGAACTGCTTCGCAGTTCTTTGAAGATCGCTTCGCGATCTTAGCGAGCAGAGCTCGCTTGTTTCATCTCAACTATCCAGTACAACCTGGAAATTGTCTACTTATAGTCTATTCATTAAGAATAGGCGCCTGAAACAGGGTAAAAAATGCTCAATAATGCTTAACCTTCCTACCCTCTTGAAAAAATAGTCACATATTCCCCTCGTGGGGTCTCTGAGGACCCCATGCGTAAAACATGCCTATGACTCTAATAAAGGTTAAAAATTCCTTAAATGGAGAAGAATTGTCATTTTTTATTTCTAGAAAGATGCTTCAGAATAATTTATCCAATTTTTTTGGTATTTTTCTCATTTTTTTCGTCTTATTACGGCTTAATTGGGTTTCTTTTGATACACGTTTTTTATAACATCTGGACCTTCAAACAAGAATTAAATTACAGAAATGAACTACATTGAAGTTGTTTTACTTAAAATATTTATAATCACACTGTTTAAAGCATACTAGTTGATATACCCGGTCTTGCACGGGTAGAATTTAGTAGTTTATTTTAAACGATTTATGAAGCTGCATAGATTCTCTATTCTGCATTATCAGCTACCTGTCACCCCAGATTAATTTATTTAGTATTATGAAACATGTAAAGTTTGGATTCTTCTTTTTAAAATTGAAATAATACAAAAAAAATGATCGGTTCAGATTTCTTAGTGAAATCAGTATCTCGCTTGCTTATGTAAGTTTTAACATAAAATTGGTTTTTTTCTTGATAATTCTTCGAAATCACATTCTGGACTTCCGTAAACACTCATAAATATTTGAAAGCATTCTTATTTTTCAAAGAAGACTGAATATAAAAACCTATTTACAATCAACCATGAATTTATATTGTTTTTGTAAAGAATGTGTTCAACAGGAAGTAATGGCGACAGTTGTCTGAGTTTTTTTTGCTGCAACTGTTAGATACTCAAAAGATTTCTATAAATAGCATATTTTTCTTAGAATGTGAATAAAAAATTTAAGAAATAGCGAGTGATTCAATGTATTTAGCCGCAATCTTCTTTTTGTAAAAAAAATGACAATTTCTACGAAAATATCTTTCTAATATTTCTCCAAACGTTCTAAACAAACATGCAAACCTTTTTTTATATATAATACAACAAAAAATAAAATACTAAACTTTATTTGATACTGTTTTACCGCCATTCATGGCTGGGGTCTCAGAAGACCCCAGAGGGGGAATATGTGACTATTTCTCCCAAGACACTTAAAAATGGTATAATAACTCCAAAATTTTTACCCATTGTAAAACTTTGCGTAATTAAGGAATAGTAGCATCGGAAATTGTCAAAACAAAAATGCATGGGAGATATCAAGCGTCAAAGTGCGTCTGGGGTCGAAAAAGACCCCAAAGGGGTAGGAAGGTTTTAATAACGCTCATCAGACAACTTCAGTGACCGATTGGTTTTACAGTATTTTAACTACTTCTGCTTAGGCTGCCTTGTCATTGCAGAAGAAAATTTTTTCGACGTTAATGGAATAATAACGCTTCTAATACATTACGTCTCAGGCGCTAATTTTAAATGAACACAGTATAGTTAATGATAATTCAATATCGAAACTTTTTATCTCTCAAACTTTTCAATAATTTAATTCGGATCATTACCACGAAAATATCAAAATAAAACTATTACTGAAATATTCCTTTTTAAGTTATCAATAGTTTAATGGATAGAGGGCTACCGCCCCCTGCTCGCTTACGCTCACCAACCCCCGTAACTGCTATGCAGCTCTTTACAGATCGCTTCGCGATCTGTAATATCTGCAATCGATCTTTAGCAGAGTGAAACAAACTTCCCGAAAATTATCTTCCTTTCATCAGCACAAATAACACTCCATAAAGTTAAATTATTTATTTCTCTAATGGTTCAAAAAATATCGTAAAATAAAAAGTATCTTTAAAATATTATTAACCAAGTCTATACAAATCGCTAGCAAACTTAGAGCAAAAATGTGCACCTCAAAACTTTTAAATTTACATATCCGTGCTCGCGACAATCTAGTGAACAGGCAAATATAAAATATAAAAAAATTAAACACGTCTGATAAAGACCTACTAAAACTATGAAAAAAATAAAACTTTGATGCTTAATAATTCCAAAACTAATTAGAATTTTTTAAAGAACTAAACGCCAATCTCTTTCTAAAAAATAATAATATAAGTGTTTAAAAAATCATATTGATGCCGTGATTAGTTTTCATTTTGGATAGAAAAAAACGAAAAAGTGTCAAAAATTTCGAAAATTAAAAAATTAATTACTCTAAACCAAATTCAAAATTCGAAAAAAGGGCGACGTAGTGCACATCTTCATACTTCAGAGTATTAGGCTGCAAAAAATCATAGTTCTGCTGCTAATAGATTTCGCTGAACTGGATTACGCGGAGAAAAAAGAAAAACTTCAACTTTGACCTTAAAAATACCCCAGTACTAATTATCACATCAGTTAGCTTTTTGTTCGAGAATGTGCCCCAAATATTCCTCTACAAACATTTCAAATTTCATAAATTTCTATCAAGTAGTTTTTGCGATAGCAGAGTTCAAAGAGTTGAAAAATTAAATTTCCTGAAACAGCGGCAGCGGCGGCAGCGGTGACAGTAACTTTTTTTTAATATAGAGAGATTTGTAAAATGGAATAAGCTTTAGTTATTGAATAATTTTACCGAAAACGTTAATTCCTGAAGATATATTATTAATCAAGGGATCTAAGCAATTTTAAATACTTTTTAGATTAATTTTTCCCATGTAAATGTGGAAATCATTCAAAAATTATATTGCTTGAGAACTGAAGGAATTTTAATCCATCTGGGAACACTGGGATAAGAAAAATTACTAAGAACACCGGGATAGGAAAAGTTACCGGGAAGACTGGAGTATGAAAAAGACGCCTAGGATACCGGGATGATTGGTAAATGCTGATTATCTAAAATTAGTAATGTATTTGGGAAAACTTAAAAATGAGGCGTTTGCTATCAAAACCATATTATTCCATTTTTGGAAATTTTACAGGAGAGACAAAAAACTTCTCACGTCCACACACAGTTCTAAAGCTAAATATGTTTTTTAAATTTTTAACTGTAGGTAGAATTCGATTAGTTTTTCATTTTACTTTCAGTTGCATTACCTTGGGCGTAATTACGCTAATTAGGTTAGAATGAGCTGACTTTGATGCAAAAACATGATTTTTCATACTTTTTCAGTTTTTTTTTTCGTTCAATTAAGTTGTGAAGTAGTTTTTTACAGTTTATTGGGTTGGAATGAGCTGGGTTTGAGCTATATCCCTTCGCCAGGTAATGAAGGACCCTCTAAACTTTCAAAATATGCAAAAAAGTGGATTTCAGAAAAATATGGAATGATCTGGTTTTGATTGCAAACTCCTCAAATAATAAATTTATACTCTTCACCCGTGCAAGGCCGGGCATATCAGCTAGTTTCAAATATAATAAAAACTAATAATAAAACATGAAATATCAAATATGAAAAACGACCCCAAATGTTCAATAAGAGTTGTAACGTTGTTTTTGCTGCATCAAAAGGCGATATGTTGGAAAACAACTTGTACAGACAGGTGTTTAACTGGGAAACAAATATCAACAGTTGGTTTGAGTTTTGTTTTATCAGAAACTAGCGCAAGCGCTATCCCGGCGTTGCTCGGGGTATTTTCGAGACGGGCTTCGCCCGTACAGTAGTCCTTTAGCTTAACTTCAAAGTCTAGGCCAGTCAAAAAGGTGGAAAAAGAGTTTTAAAAAAGTTCTGCTAAATGTAATCCTGGCGTTGATCGGGGAAATGTAAACCGGCTTCGCCCGCTTAACATGCCTTTGACTGAATCTCACACTTATAACTACTATTAATTTATTTTTATCCTGTGGAAATCAACGTTCAAACTAAATTATTTGGGAAGATTTTTGGAAACATACTTATTTTTTCTCACTTCTACTTTGATAGAAAAGTCTTTTTTATAAATTACTAGGGATCCCCCCCTTGCTCGCTTTCGCTCACCAACCCCCGTAAACTGCTAACACAGGACCTTTTGGAATTGCTTCGCAATTCCCACAAATTCCAACTCGCTGAACTTAATACACTTTATAAAACAATTTACAGAAAAAACGTCAACCAACTTTCCAAAAATACGTCACCAAATCCCCTCCATGAATAAATCTCCCTAAAAAGTTTGAATATATATTAACTCGAATTTATCAAAAATTTAAACGAATTTTTTTAAATGTTTATCTTAATTATTTTTAATCTATGTTTATAAGAATAACTAATTCTAATTGTTTAGAAATATTCGGAGCAAACAAAAACCATTATTTTTAAGTAACTCGTTAGTATAATATGCCTCCCTAGTGTTTATCATTCATATTTTCGTTTAAACCCAGACTTGTTAAACAATACCGTTTAAGCTATTGAAAATAATAAGAGACAAAATATCACTCTATGTTTACAATTAATTTCGATAAAATCAGACTCAAATAAAAATATTTTAAAATTTTAAATTTCGTTTAAATATATTTTAAGATAATTAATATTATTTTTAAACAGACTTATATATAGTTTTTCTTTTAATAACTTGTTATTTGCATTATGTTTTTTGTAACAATGGGGTAAGCAGATCTCTTTTTTAGCAGAAATAAAGCTATTTTAATGCGGCGAGATTTGCGAGATTGCTTAGCGAGATTTGCTCCGGCTTTCTAGAGAAGTACCAATAATTTGATTGACAATACTTGCTTTGTAACTGTGACCTTATCCGCTATCTAAAAAAATGGAAATATTTGAAAATTGAAAATTTTTTTGAAAAATCGAAGGGCCTACTCGAAAATCCGGAATAAATCCGGACATTTTGATACCATATATGTGTCATTCGGTTCAGTAATTTAAAAGCCTTTTTTTTGGAAACCGTTCACCAAAAACTTTTTTAGAATAGAGAGATTTATTTTAAACAGGTATACTTACCTATGATTTTAGAATATATTACCGTATATTTTTATACTAGTTAAAAATTTTACTTTCAAACCATTTGTTTATTGATACTCACAGATATTTTTTACAAGATTGTGTTTGAAATAAGTTTAATTGAACAACATTCGTGGTTTTGTTTACCTCATCATATTTTATTGCTAGTCTAAATGTGTTTCTGCTTGATACAAAAGGGAACCAAAACGGTTGATATAGTTTTCTACTATTCCAGTCCAACCATTTCATCACATAAACAGTTTAATTGTATGAAACACTTCAGATTGAATTTCACAACCTCCCACAACAACATTTCCACTCCAAACTACCCTTTCCCTCCAAAAAAATCGACATCCCCTCCCAAATCGCAGATCACTCCCCCCCCCAGAAAAAATAACTTAGTGAGTTTCTCTCATTCCTCTCTATTTTTGCAAGAAGTGATCTTTTTCAAATGCTTCTTCACTTTCCCGACCGGCTGACAGCCCTGAGATTCCGACTCTCCAAATAACCGACGAGCCCCCCAGAATCTCCGGACACATCTCCGCTTTGGCGCACACCGCGGCGGTCGCCAAATCCCGAACTTGCCCGGCTCCGTTTTTCCGGGCAGAGAATCGGGATCGGGCAGTCACTGTGCGGGTATCGCACGTGCCAGCCACTCCGGAATTAGCGCTCGTCTCTCGATCGGTCGGTGATTCTCTCGCCTTGTTGTGTCGCCGCTATGGCCACGGACTGTTGAAGAGTGGTTATTTGAGGTTTCGGTTTTCTCTTCTTTGGAGGACGCTGACTTTTTTTCGCTTTGGGAAGTTGGATCGAAGGATCAAATTTAAGTTGACAGGTAAGGATATTGGATGGAGTTATTGTGCTTGTTGGATTGGGAGAAAACGAAAGCCCACATTTTGATTTTGGAAAGGAATAAATAATGTCTTTTAGTGCGAATAACACACTAACGAAATTTTACGAATTTTGAAAAAAAATTATAAAGGATCTAAACACTTTTATATATTTTTCATTATATTTTTTATAGATTCTTACCATAAATTAAACATTTACCGAAGTAGATCTCTCAAGATGAATTACAAATGAAAGAAAATTTCCCAATATACAAAAGGAAAATTACCTATCCAGAGAGAAAAAAAAACTGTAGTTTTTTTATTTCAATGATGACCTTTGAAGATCTCTGAAATAGTTTTAAAATTTTATTAAAATTTCGCACGCGCGATATAGTCATATTGCATCTATTTTGCTGATTTCCAAAATCAAAATCCTCACTAATGATTATGTGTTATGGTTATGATCTATTTATTGAAGTAGTTTTCTTTTCTTATAAAATTTTCAACTTAGGGGAGAGTGGGGCTATTTCGCACATGGGGCACATTCGGACTGACGGCATTTCCCCTAGTAATAATAAATTTAAAAATCTGAAAAAAAAATACCAGTAGATGGAAGCATGACTACCACCTTCTGCATGAATTTTCAAAGCCCTGAGCCATTTTGTTGTATACGTAATAGAAATTTGCTAGCGTTGGAAGCAGCAAAGTAAATTTTCTTGTCATTTTGTTGGCGTAAAGTATCAATAAAAAATAACTATCAAGTGGACATTCAGCATTTTATTCAGTTGAGGCACTACTAAAGTAAGTTTCTAAAAAGGTTTTATTTCCCTACATTAATTATAAATATCTTTTTGGGACGTGGTAAGCTTGAACTGGTAGATGGGGCACATTCGTACACCAAAATATGGGGCAGATTCGGACAGTACGAATGTGCCTCATCTTTCCCATTTTTGATTATGAAAGTGATTTATATGTTTATAATTGCAGTGTATTTAATAACTTGAAGTTTAATTTTTTTTTATTGTAATTGTTTCAAAATTTGGTGATAATAGAAAATAACATCTTAAAGAAAACTTCAGTTTTAAGGAATTTAGACCCATATTTAAACATTGAAGAAATAATGTCCCTGATAATTGTTTAATACCACCTGACTCGGACTTAGGTGATTTTATTCTAGTAGAATTTGCTACTAAAAAGACAATTTTGTTATGTTGGTCAAATAGAAAATTTGGAATTGAATGGTGGGTATTAAAAATTAATGATGAAAAACTTTAAAATCTTTAAAATTAATGACGAAACTTTTATTTTCCCAGTAAGTAATGATTCAACATTCATGCTAAAAGGTAATATCATATTAAAACCGTCAGTTTCAGGTGTTGATAAGGTTCACTTTTCTTTTCGAATAAAACCTGACAGTTAAAGTATTGGTTAAACTTTTTCTAACTAATTATATAGTATGCCAATGTGCAAAACATACTCTTCATTACTACAATTGTTTTCCTCGTCAAAAACTTAGATGTTCAATATTTTCTGAAGCTGTTTTCTTTTTGTAAAAAAATCTTCAATTTAGAGGAAAAATATGTAAAAGTGCCAAATATTTCATTTAATTATCTTTACTTTAAAGTTCCATAAAATTTTTAGTTCGTAAAAAACAGTCCCACCCATGGGGCACATTCGCACGAAATTTCTCGTGTTTTAGATTGATGATATAGGTTAGAAATTCTAGATGAATGCGACCAATTATCGTTCTAAAATATCGGGAAAGGTCTTAACTTTCATTTGAATCCGAGTTTGTTTCAATATCTCATCTAGATCCAGAGAAATATGCCGAAATGCACTTTTTGTGCGAATGTTCCCCACTCTCCCCCACTATGCAAAATTTTCCAAAAGGAATATAACGTTCATAAATTACTCTATCATAATAACGGATTTAAAATATCAATCTGATAAGATTTCAATTTTTTATATTTGTTCAAAAGTTGCATTTTTATCATTTGAGTAAAGATCATCTTACTACACTTTTTACTCTTTCAATTTTAATCAGAAAACTCCAATTTTAAATCAATAATACCTGTTTCATAAAATAAACAAATCAATAATTTAACATTTTTGGAAAGAAGATGGAAAAATATATTATTTAAAAATGAGATAAATTAAACATAGTACTGAAATGGAAGATTGAATAATTTGAAATAATTGCATCAGGTTTCACAAAACATATCTTAAAATTTTTGTTCAGGTCTATATAATTTTACAGTGGTTTACCTTCTGAAAAGGAAGAAAATCTAAATATATCGAGGTTTTATCAACACTCCTGTCCATGATATATTCCATCGAGAATTCCCAGCATTTGAAAACTTACTAACATGTATATTCGATCAAAGGTTAAAATAGTTTTACTTAGTAAAAAATTACTGTAAAGTATTAACACTTAACAATATTAAGCATGCTGTTACAACATTCAGTAATATATTACATTCTAATTACATAATCACCGTACTTAAGGTTCTTTTTTTACCAAAATAAATTCGTTAATGTGTATTTAAAGAATGGGATTGTTTGAATACCAGTATAAAACAAGACTAAAATGTCTGTTCAGTTTGTTTTCATTACAGTAAAATGCTAAAGTTATGTTTTTTGTTTTATTGGTTTAACCACAAGATCCTTTTAAAAACGTTTTTTCGATACAGAAAATCAAAATACACTCAAACACAGTGTTGTAATAAAAATATGGAAAAGGGACTCACATGTTTTTTTCTCATTTTTTGGCAAAAAACCCACTTATATTGAGATGGAGGTCCAAATATTTCAAGAAACGACACCCCATTCGAATCTAATCACTCTAAAATCTGCTGTTATGCTCCCCTAAAGTATAATAACCAGTAATAAAAAATCAATATATTAATAATAACCCTACCAAATAATTTCCTAATAATACTAATACTTATATCTAAATTGCATTTTCTGGAATTAATCATAGATGTTTGCCCCCCCCCCAATAAATAAATATAATTTTATAATATTCGGTTAAAATGCAAAATTAAATTAACAGTTAAAATTTAGATAACAATACTAGCATATTTTACTGTATGTCTCTTCAACTAAAAAAATGTCTGTTCAATCTAATTTACGTAGGGGATAAAATTACCTACTACACGACTTATTTTTTTACCCGGTTTATTGTGTCTGAAAATGTTTCTAAGCAACTAAACTAGGGTTAATTATAATTTAATTAAGCAGAAAATGTTTAAATATCCAGCCGTAATTATGGAAGTGTACTTTGATTATCATATCAAACTCAAAACTTTCCTCTAAATAAACCCCAAAAACAAAAGCACAGTACTTAAATATTTATGAGGTACTTCATTCCAAGGAAATTTTTCCAAAGGTACATTGTAAAACTAACAAGTGTGCTATTACATCGATCGTGTTAGCATATAAGATGAGAAGCGATCTGGTTGTATTAACAGGGGACCCATTATGTTAATTAACAGAATTTTGGTACATGAGCATGAAATGAAATGGATATTGCACTGTTTGAATTATTAAATACGATATGATCGTAGTTGCTTTGAGTTAAAATATACTGGGTTATCAGTATCGATTTATAATTCATCCGGTTGTTATTGATGTATTTACAATTTCATCATTTCAAGGAAATATACAATTTTATTCGTAAATGATGATTTCTTATTTCTACATCATTTTTGCATCTTATTGTTATGAAATTTTCAGCCATACGATTTGACAAGTGAAGACAATTTCGGAAATAGATCTAGGCTAGTTATAAGGATTCATGTAATTTTCAATACTTTTAAAATGTTATTATAGTGTATTTAATTTTTCCTATTTAAAATAATCAAATAACTTATCGCTAGTTATATGTTAAAACGTAAAAAAAGTAAAATTATAATATGAGATATACTTTTTCCATTTTAATATAGACGCCATCTCTCTAAGACTAAGATATAAGTTTTAAGAAGGAGAAATGTTACCACAGAAGTTACGAACAAAAACTTAAAAGCTGGAAATAAGTTTTTTGGTACATGCATTATTCACTCGCCTTTTCAAATAGTGTGTGTGTTTTTGTTACTTAAGGGGTGATTCTCAAACCTTAGTACAAAACAACCACATTGACACTAAAACTTTTTTATATCTACATATAAAAACAATTCAAAAACAAACAGAAAAATTTTTCTTTCACTATTTTTTGTAACTCGAAAACTCATTCACAGAAATAAAATTTTTGTAATCTCTAACCCTTCCACTTTAGTGCATTCAAAATTTTTCAAACTCATTTCCAATTCTATCCCCCCCCTTTTTTTCGCTATTCATAAATTTCAAATGGATTATCTGATTTATATTTCCGTGCAAAAGGAATTATTCCTTTCAATAAAGGTGATCACGTTATCAGAAAAATCTCTGGAAAGCAGAGCAGAAAAAGAAAAACGTGACTTGCTCAATGGGAAGTATGAATAGAGAATCCGACTGAATCTTTTTTCATCAAAGTTTCACTTTTTTAGATTTGAAGGTTGAATGGCTTCTATGAGTTTCCCCGAATATGATCGAGGACACGCGTGTTTTTACTTTCTAACTTACTATGCTTCTTTAGTTTGAATTTTAAATGTATTCCTTTAGATTTTTACAATATTTTGTGACGGGGTTTCTGAAACGAACTTTTACGTTAGTTAGTGAAGCTTATCCCAAATTTATTCAAATGGTATGTTTAATTGGATTGAATGACACGTAATTAAGAAAGTTAAACTAAGGATTCTAAATATTTTCATTACCTTTTATGGGACACTTCAGCTTTTTTTTATTTTGAATATTAAATCCTTATTTTCACATTAGATCCCAATTTTTTTTAAATCTCAAAATTTATATAGGGTCACTTGGGGTAAGTGGGTCACCCCCTCAAACTTAATAATGCACAAGAAATTTCACACTTATTGCTGAACCAACGATAGTAAAAGGGTCACGAGATTTTGACAAAGCTGGAACTAGTATTTCGGAGGGGAGACAAGTGGAAGTTGAGGGGCAGTTGATAGAAAGAGGAAGAGACATTTGCTTGTATATAGAAGCAAGACCCCAACTATCACCGGTTACCCAACTATCGGCCGTGCAAAGTCTGTAAAAGTCAAGTGACTATTTTACTATCGTTGGCTGATATACTCGCATTTATTATGTTACAGTTTGATATTTGTTTCCTTGTACTTGATTTTTGTTTCCTTTATTTTTAAGATTATAGATCTAATTTAAAATAGATTAGAGAGTTCAAGATGCAATTTTCAAAGAAGTATTTTTCCAGCCAAGTTTTCATTATATTTTTATACTTATTGAACTGTTGTGCAAATTTAAACTTAAAATATTTACTGATATTTGAATTTTTACAAAATTTTTAATTTAGAAGGGTTTAACGGGGGGTCTCACTTATTCCGTAATTTTAACCTATTGGGGTAAGTGGGACCTCTCACTAATGGAATAAGTGGGAACCCTATTTATGGATTAAGTGGGACCCCTTATTATGATGTAAGTGGTTCTAGAGGGTCCTAAATGATATAGGAACTATCACTGAAGACAAAGGTGGATTTAAAGGGGGTTACAAGGACAATTTCTCCCAACATTTTCAGAAATTTTTTATTCATAGTATAGCAAGACCTTTTACTCACCACTTCAAAATTGATAAATAATTTGATCAACATTTTACATCAATTTTGCGTTTTAATTTAAGTTACGGTGAGTAAAGTGAAATATTCTCGATGAAAAATATCGATTTAGATCCTGCGGGGTTGATGGTTGTAAGGGTCAAAATCGAGAATTCAACGTAAAGAGCGAAATTTCAACGTAAATTCAACGAAATTCAACCTCCACTCATGGCTTTATTTGGGTACCAAATGACATGAAAATTCGTTTTGGGGGGTTTTAGGGGGTGCTCTTTCAGAATCGGGAATAATCTTTGATGTCGCCCATAGGAAAAACGAAAGTTGGTGCTTTGATTAATATGAAGACGACCCCCTATAAACTTGAAAATTTTTCTGTCTATAGAATATTTTACATCATGAAAAATGGTACCTTATTTGTCTTTATATCACAAGCCGTTCCGGATATATAGGACCTGAGTTGTTTATTTTCCAGTATTGTCCCTCATAAATATTATATTTAAAAATATCCATTTAGTCCGAATCAACACTCTACCAAACAGATTTCATACCTTCAAAAAATCCACCATTTCATCAAACAACCAAACTCCAAACACTACCCCAAAAACTCTTTCCTCGGACACAAACTCCCCCTAACTACACCTCACACACACAAGAAGAGAGAAAACAAACCCTTCGTCAAACTCCCAATTCATTCCCGTCCATTATTCAACCTCATCCAACTCCTCCATCGGACGAATCTCCTCCACAGAGACAGCAAAAGAAACAAAACAAAAAAATCTCGGTTCCCAGATCCCTTCTTCTGCGAGCTCATCGGACCATCCCCACGAGAAAGAGAGACATTGCAAAAACTAATAAGAGAGAAACGTCTCCTTTATTCCGGGTCCTGCCAAATCCGGCTCTACTCAGGGGTTAAGACGACATAATCTCCCTTCGGATCCGGGACCCGGGCTTCTTAATCTGGGCCCGCCTTTGACGTCCGGGTCGCCCGGCCCGGGCTGGGTGACTTGCCGGGTAATCTGGTTTACTCTTTTATGGCACGATGATTGAATAAATTGGATTTTGAGAGGAGTTTTGGAGTCTTAATCGGAGTCTCGGGTGAATAGGTATTGTGTGGGAGGTGATTATATAGGATGGGGGGTTGAAGAAGTTGAATGAACGAGATTGGGATTGGAGTAATTATGCGATTTGGCTTTTGGTGTAGAAATGAGGTTCTGGCTTAAGACAAATTAAGTGAATTATCACTTAAGTCTTTGCTTTATTCCATTATAGTGAGATATCAATCAGGCATTATTGGTTTACTCTAGTATTAAATGCTCTATCTACAAAAATAGGCTTTTCTATAAGAGAATATTGTTTATCGTGAATAATAACCAGATTAAAATAGTATGCTTTAGAACATGTTCAAGAATGCATTAATTTATTTATTGTTCGAAAACACTTCACCCAATTCGAAGCCTTTTTAAGATTAATACTAAATTCTTTTTGGTCAATTTCTATTAAAAATGTGCCAGAAAAGATTACGAAATTCGTATTTTTAAGGGTACTCATAATTTAAGGGTACATAATTTTAAAATTCTAATGGTAATTGAATTTTTAATGTTGTTCTTGAATTACTAGTGTGATTTTTGCACAAATTTTACTGGTTTCCTTTTAATACTGATTGATTTTAAATATCACTCGACGATTCGTGAGAAAAATGCATTTGAGGATGTAGAGTTTGGAAAACGAATAATGAACTATTTTCGTAGTATTATAATGTTGATCATGAACATTATAATTACACCTTTTCTAATTAAGAATACCATTTTTATCCACTATCTGGGTATGGTTGACGTCAATAGTTAACAGTTAAATTACACTGTCTGCCTCATAAATGGTGTATATTATATAATATGGTTGTGTTCTAACAAATTTAGATGCTTATACGATTATTAGAGTGTGTTTGGTTAGCATATTTTGCACATTGTTAAAGTGTCTGGCATTGCAATTGGGGAATTGAGAGCTGTTAGAAGCCAAAGCTTGTTTGAGAGGAATAGTTTTCAAATGTGAAATATATGTGCTACGCTCAGCAAATTCTAATATAATGTTATTGTTAACATGTCAGATATGCTATTCTGAAGCGCTAAGCATACATTTGTATATTATAAATGATTTAGTTAAATAAAAGATTCTGGACAATGGCCAATTATGAATTTTTACAATAACCCCTGATAAAATTTTAAGAACTTGCTGATTCTCATCTAAAAAAAGGCTATTTCAAGCATCGTTCATGTTTTAACCTAACGCTATTATAGTATAAAATATTCTCAAAAAATAGTTTATAATAAGAGTCTTCCAAGAAATATTGGAACTATACAAAACTGAGGGACAATAAGTGAGGGTATTTTTTAATGAAACAAATTTTTAATTTGTGAACTAACGTATTATTAACAGACAGCTATACTATAATTTTCATATGAAATCAAAAATCATTCAGATATAAGCAATCTTTCTTTCTACTAAACTACTATTCTATTCAGCCTAAATACTTTAAGCCACCGAAAACATTATACATGTAATAATATATTTTCAGTTTAATTTATAGGATATTTAACATTCAATTTGTGTATTAAAAGATATTCAAAACAAAATAATATATTTTCATAAAACATATCATTTATTTTTTACCAACTCGCTCCAATATTTATCCCTTGTATATGCAAACAAATATATAGGGTGTTATTAATAAATGGTAAATAGAAAACATTAGATGCTTCGTTTATTAAAATATGTTTGACATCAATTATTATCTCAACTCGATTAACAAAGGCGTGTTTTATCATTCCTACAATCGCAATAAAAAAGGTTACATTGGTAGTACAGCATTCTGTTTTATTGATTATTACTGTCGATAAAACACTTTTCGTCATTCTTCCAATGCTTTGTTTTAAGCCATTACTCTTGTTGATTTTATCACACACTATGATATCTTACCCATCATTAGATATTAACTTATCCAAACGAAAGAAAATAACTTTAGTAGGAAATATTTTATCACTTCTAGAATAATATTTGCATTCTTTCTGTGCAAATAAATATATTTCGGAACATTATATGATCCAATTTGACTTATATTAACTCCGAACCCTTATAAGTCCCTTTTAATATGAAGTTTTTATCATCAAAAGTAATATCTTTTTCAGTATCTGTTCATTATTAAAATAATAGGTATTACGAGTTTAAGTTTAAAATCAGTAATGGAATAATTTTTGGTCAAACATAACTTTCTTATTAATCCCCATGATGCAATGCAGTGTTAAGCTTTTATTTGTTCTATGAACTCTTGATATTCTTGATAGATTAAAATCATTAAACGATTTTAGTTTATAAATGTAAAATAAAGTAAATAAAAATGCAATTAGAGTTCATTAACCCTTTGTTTCCCCTAGACCACCAAGATTTCAAAAAAAATCTAATATGAAATTTAGGGTGGGGGTGATGATTTAAAATTCCAATGTGCTTTTATTTTGTGCATAGAGAATCCCAATAGTGTATAACAAGCAGTACAACTTTATTAATACGCATTTTAGCAGTACAATGTAGAATGTGCATTAGTACACTGTAAAAAATAATCCTGTAAAAAAACAGAAAATTTCTGGCAGCAAAAGTTGCCAGAAAAAATCTGTAGGTTGAAAAATCCTGTAAACAGAAAAAAGCTGTAACCTACAGGTAAATGCTGTAAAAAGGAACTTTCTGTCAAGTGGGCTACAGATTTTTTTGTTGCCTCTCAGTAATTTTCTGCTTGTGCGCATGCACTTATTTTAGTAGAGTTTTTTTAATTTTAATTAATTGATATCCGGGGATAGAACCCGCGACCTACCGCATGCTAAGCACGCACGCTACCACTGAACCAAAGATGATTCAGTATAACGTTGCCAATAGCTCAATGCCAATAGTATTGGTTTTCGATGCAGTAAGTTTCTGTTTAAGTACAGATAAGCTAAAGAACTAGGTAAAAGCTGTTATTTTACATAAAATAAATAGAAGTGCGGTGGGAATGTTACATGACAGAATATCTCTGTAAACATAAAGTCACTGTTATTGAAAATTTCTGTTTTTCTACAGTTTTTTTTTACAGTGTAGAAACTAGAATAAATTTCGAATTGCTCACAGTTGAACGAAAAGTTAAAATATTTTGTAACAAAAAAGTAGTAACCCTCTAAGCTTTCTTCCCATAACGCAAAAGCCATTTATTTGTGCTAAGTATAAAAACAAACAAACAGAAAATAACGGTAACAAAGAATAAATGGTGTTTCTAAAACTACCTCTAAGATAAGTCTATTCCCTAAAAAAATATATAACATTCCCAAATCTTTGCCGTTAAATAATTGCTCAGTAATGCCAACTCATAACGCCCCCATATCCCTTTTTATAACCCCACACCCCCACTTTTCTTCAGATAAGCGATATTTTACGAGAAAACTTTCACCACTTCCCCTTATCGCCAATCGCAATCAATTACTACAACATCGCACTTAACAAAAGATAGAACGAAAAAAATTCACCCCATGCTTTCCAAATCAGATCCCCGCGCTTTTTGCAACAACTACAACAGCCATGCGGGCGCTGCACACTGCGGGCGCGAAAAAAGCAATTAGTGGCCCTCCAGTGCCCCTCGCGGCTCCGGGGGGTCGTATTAATTATGTCGTTTTAATCAGCTTTTCCTGGAAACAGCCGTCGGGAGCAGGGGGCTTAATCGCAAAGAAAGGCGGGTGGGACGTTATGAGCTCCTATCGACAGTTTTGAGGAAGTGTCACCTGCGACTTGGCTAATGAATCGGAGAGGTTGGGCGGGCGACCGTTGCCGTATGGCTATTGATTTGGTTGGGGGGGAGTTGTTTGGAGGGGTGGGATGAGATGGGGGAGGGAGTATGGGGATTTTTGTGGAAGTTTTGTTGTGGAAATGAAGGTTTCATCACCCTTTTTGTGATTTCCAATAATTGTTCCTAATAATTAATTGTTGTAATAATAATTGTTATTGTTATTATAATTATTAATTATAATTATTAATATTAATATAATTATTAATTATAATTATTAATAATTAATAATAATTGTTGTAATAATTGTTCCTCGGTATTTATAATCAATACCGAGAAAAATCAAAAATATACTTTATTGATTCAGATTTTGTGTGCTAACAAATATGTGTATTTTTTTTAATATTGCACTGTTTTTGTTGTTGTTTAGTTAAATTGTATAAAAGCAACGAAAAGGATTAGGTAAAAAGAAAATTTTTATTATTGTCCTTTTACAAAAAAAAGTGTCCCCCCCCTAAAAGAGAGATGATACAAAATCATTTTTGACAAACATTTATATGACATATTTTAAATTATAAAGGAAACTACATTAAAAAGTATTAATGAAACAGTATAAGCATTATGTTGAGTATTTTGTAATGTATAGGAATAGAAGATTTTCATAGCAGTTATATCTTTTAAAAAATAATTTCTCTCTTTGAGCTGTAAATTATGATCGCTTTCATAATTCAACTAGAAATTTATTCTGAATTGGTAATTTTGTAAAAAACCAGGAAATGCACTGCAGACAAATTGTTACAACCAATTTACCTTTACAAATTATGTCCAACTCTTTCCTAAAATAATAATCTAAAGTCTAATAACTTCAGACATATTTAAACGATGGTAAATGTAATTTCAAACTCCTTACTTTGAATCACATCCTGGTCAAAACATTTTAATGTACATTCAACAAAGTTTTAAAACTACCATGACATTTCAAAAAGCTCGATTTGATGTGAAACAAATTTGTTAAAAATTAACCGAATTGAACCTCATCCAAACCCTTCCCAAAATTAACACACGATATACATTTGATTAACCCATCTTTGAACCCAATTTCAATTAACCCATCCCCATCCAAATCTTTCACAAGAAAAACCATTCCCAACACACACAACACATGCAAAACCTTCATTTCAAACTTCACCCACTTAAAAAACCTCCCCCTACCTGTCACACAGGGGGAAAGGGAGATGTCACCACCACGGCCAGATGACTTGATCAAATCCGTTCCATGCATCGATTCCACCGTTCCAGCAACTAATTGCTCCTCCCCGGAGTGACTCAGGGAAAAGTGTCAAAATCCCCCTTGCTATAAGTCACCCACCGACCTGACACCTGTAATTAGGGAGTGAGTGGTTTGCACCGTCCCTGTCGCGACGTCACTGCAGGTTCGGCTGTTGTGTAATTGTGGTGGCTGCTTTGATGAATTTCATCAATGGAATGTGTGGTAGTGGATGCTTTGGAGGGGAAGGATTAAGTTTGAAGGTATGAAAGTTTTTTTTTTGCAAATTGGGTGTTTAGGGTTTACTTTTGATTAACTGCTAACCCAATTATACCTAATTCGTCCGAGATTTTTATTGAACGATATGGAAAATTTGGGGCTGAAAGAGTTAACAGAAAGCCAGTGGTTAACATGAAAATGGGTGCATGACTTTTCTAGAGTTGAAGTATAACCTTTATTTTTCTAAATTGAAGGGTTCCGAAAATATATAAATTCGAGGTATCGATTGTTTTAGATATCAAAGTTACTGAAAATATAAAATTAATACTACTTAATTTCAAGGGGGGAAATGTTGTTTTTTAAATACAAAAGTTCCTGATGTATTAAAGTTCGAGATAACGGAGGCATATTTAGTTAAAGATAGGGTGAATTCTGTCTTTGGATTTCTAAAATGAGGAATCGACTGCTTTTTACTCCGTTCAATTTGAACTGGCGCTTGAAAATATTTCCTTCCCCCACCACCGATCGGTAACCATAGTAACTATCCTCGCCAAAGTGACGAAGAAGGCTGCTTATTGGCTGCGCGAAGATCGTAACTATGGTTACGCTTCTAGAGTGGGGGAAAGTACTATTTCTCAAGCACACCAATTCTAAATGAATAGAGTATAGTCAAGTTTTTCATAGTTTGTGTCGAGTTCAATGCTCTTAAAGTCATTTTTGTTTTCAATCACTTGATCAGATTTATTTTTCTTAGAAAAATACAATTCACAATACAATTATTATTTTATAAATGCAGTATTTTAAATACCGTAGCTAATTTGCTTGGCAAAATTTAAAAAAAATTGGTATATGTTTCTGTTTGTACCAAACATGTTGCAAATAATTCGATAATTTTTTTTAGAAAACAATCGAATTTAATGAAAATAGATGTAATTTAATTGCTCTTTTACATGGGACAAATTTGCTCTTTATTTTATAGTATATTTTATAAATACTAATGAAAATCGTTCGGGAAACCTGTTTTTGCACATGATAAAATTAAAAATACAGAATTGTTTCAGAGGTTCTTGGATCCTCTTCTTCAGTGTTTTAAAGGATAAATTTATGTTGCTTTCTACAAGAGTTGGGGAGATACTGTTGTATGTACCTAAGGACAGTTGTACATTTGGCCACCGTGATTAAACATTTGGAAATAAACAGAAATTTGAATTTTCGGTCGATATTGAATGTAAACCGACGTTATTTTGAAATTTACGTGAAATTAGCTCTTTAAAATAATATAATTAAATATATTAAGTTTACTGTTTTTAGATGTACAAAGTAACTTTTAGTGAATCACTGCAATAATATTTTATATCCCCGTAATGATGATATGATTAAATGGGGTATACGTGGCGAATCCCCGAGATTTCGACTATTTAGTTTTGATATTTTAAGTAACCAGGTTTCAATTATTTTGTTTTCTATAGAATTTTTAATGCTATAACACCGTATGATGTACACAGACACGTTCTTGATGTGTCTGTAGCTGAACGGTGTTTTTAATCAGGTTTTGTTAATAGGAATACATATAAATGTATGTTAAATTATTTCTAAAGGGCAATCTCTTTGTCGGTGATTATTATCTGGTAATTTTCAGACGAAAAATAAAAAAAAACATTTGTGATCTTAACTAATTTTTTAAATGTTAGATTTTACTTTGCATTTAATGTAAAATATGCCCCAAAATTTCTAGCACCACTCTCAGATTTCGTTATTATGATGACAAAAACAAAAAATGTTTGCTTAGGAAGATTTGCGTAAGTTACTACCATTAAATGCTGACCAAACTCGATTGAATTTATATTGTAAAAGTGAAATGAGTAGATCAATTAGCATGATCAACAAACTATTAACCTTAAATTTCGATTTGAAAATGCCTTAGAATTTATGTATTTTTGCTAAGATATCAAGACTTGTATCAATCGATTTCCTTCAAATCATCATTTAGGACACTTAAAAACTAATATACTTTAAAAAATCGATTTAAAAATTTTGAATCAACTTATTACATGCTTTAATTTTTTCATTAAAAGGTAATGCATCAATAAAAAATGTTTATTTTTCAATTTGTTTCAACTATTTCCTTTTTATGGGCATCCACAGGTACAACTGGGTCTGTCCATGGGGAGAACAGGTTGCTGTACCTATAAACACAATTTTAATTAACCCTGCTGTTCTGCTCCGACTTACTCTACGCACGTAGTGTTCCAGTCAATATGACCCGATACAAAATATATCACTTCTAGCGGTAAATGAATGATGGAATTTAAGAAATAGGTAAAACAATAGTAAAATAACTCAAAATAAATGTAATTATTATGAAATAATTGAGTAAAGTTATGAAATACTTGTAAAATAATGAAATTAACTAAAAAATATTTGTAATTGAAATTTTTAATTTTTTACTATTTTGACAATTTACATACATGAAAATGAGTTTTAAACAAGTATGGCACAACAAATTAGTACGTTTTTAATTTTTTTCGTCTGAGGAACCGATATAAATTTCAATTTTTTCTTTATTCTTTTACTTTTTTTTTAATTGATTCCCCCCTTTATGATAGGTTTTAATCTGATTTACTGTATGAAAATAAGAGTGATTTCCTCAAATCCTCAAAAATAATTTTCATATAAACATTTATTTTCCTTCTATTTGTACTAAATCCCATTGAAAAGGCATTGCAGGATTTGCAAAATTACTCATTACTCGAATACCTCAAATTTTCTTTGGCGATGATTTCTTTTTCTTTTCCAGCAATAAATTTGATGTTTCAGTTATTAGGAACATATACTACCACAAAAAGTCCACATTTACCCCAAATTTAATGGTTAACTTGGTCTATAGACAGTGGCAATGAAAAACACCACTAATTCCTCATTTTGGGTAATATTTTCATTCGGATGGCAAAAGTTTCGTTTCAATAGTTGTTTTTAGAATTCTAACTGAAAGGAAATACTTCATAAAACAAAAATACATCAAGAAAAAATAAAATTTGGGAATATTTGTTCATTTTTCCCAACTGAATCAACCTTTTGACCTTCCACGTGCTTTAGTCTCAAATGACAAAAAAAACAAGATAAAAGAAAACCAAAATACAAAGAAATGATGTTATAATAGTTTTTATTCTTTTCTGTTGAGTTATTCCGCAAAAAAATATGAAAAGGTTTGAGTAAAACGAAAAAATTTAGAATCGGGTCATATTGACCCGAACAGTACATTAAGACTATGTTGAAAAATATCCCTTGCAAATTAAAATAAATAAAATTCCTTTTGAATGTAGATAGTTATATGACTTTCCAACAAAGTCACGAAGTTTCATTAAAATATCTCTATTAAATTTTTTTAACACGCGACCGAAAAATTTTTTGGGTCAAATAGACCCTAACAGAACAGCAGGGTTAAGTTATTAAAATTGATTAAAAATCAAATTTTGAAGATTTGAGCTAATAAAAAATAACACCCTATTTACTAAGGTTAGGACTATATATTAAGCCCTTTTAATGGCGGAAATGGGATTTTATCTGTCTTAGAAAAATTAAAACGTGATTTCTATCCGCAGGTCTATAGGGATCTAATTCATATATATTTTGCAACTGACACCTTTCCCAGTCCTAACATTCGTAATATCTATTGTGTATTGCTTTCTTGTAATGTATACACATTTTTTTGTATTTAAATACTCTTCTATTTTTTCTCATCATAATGTATTATTATTTTTAATTATAAAGGCACTTTTAAGGGATTCTAATCCCATTAGGGGCCATTCATTAATTACGTAAGGATGATTTTGGCAATTTTTGACCCCCCCTACCCCCATGTAAGGATACGTAAGATTTTTCAAACCCCTCCCCCCCTATTCTTACGTAAGATTCCATTTCGTTTGATCAGTTTAAACTCGAATAAAAAAGACATCTGATATACCCTCATTTTCTTAAAATTAAAGCTTCGATAATATACCGAGATCAGCTGCATTTTTAAGTTTTTCTGGGGTTATTCAATAGTTATTTGATTGGAATTTGTTTACATTAACCTGAAAAATCTTACGCAAGAATTGGTTTGACCCCCTCACCCCCCAAGTAAGGGTATGAAGAGATTTTTCCAACCCCCCCTCCCCCTAGGGACCCTTACGTAATTAATGAATGGCCCCTTAGTGTCCAATTAATAATACCTGATGCTTTTTTCCTTCTCTCTTGTAAATTGCCGTTTATGTAAATGTAGAATGTTATACAATAAAAATGTCATTTAGAAATAGGTACAACAGTCTCCCCTATTTTTTTCCACAGTTAGTGCAATGAAACTATCTGTTATGTAACAGGGAAGATTTTAATTCAGGATAATATCGTGTTTTAGGTATATGAAAATTATTCGCTCAACAATTTTCATTCAATTTATATATGAGGAAGGATATAGAAGTAATTGAAAAGGTTCAGCATAGAGCTACAAAAATAATTAAGGGAATGGGACACCTAGATTACAATGAGCGTTTGAGTAGGCTCAACATGTATATGTTACAGTTAAAGTCCGGAAATCAGTTAATTTACAGATAACCTAGGTAATTTGCAGATTAACGAGGGTGATCCGTTAAAGAGCGAATTTTTTTTCAATTTCTAAGATTACCTAGGTAATCTTGAAATTACCTAGGTATTCTGCACCCTACCGACTAGACACTCGTTAATCTGCGTACTACCTGTAATCAGTTATTTTACATATTAACGAGGGTGATCCGTTAAAGTACAAAATTTTATTTTATTTTATAAAAAGTTTAAGGAGGTTGGGGGGGGCTGCCGCCCCCCCAAACCCCCCTGCCCTAACTATAACCAAACTCGTTTTGGGGGTAAACAGTAACAATGACGAATCAAAAAAGGGGATCGGTACTTTTTTCATATTACACAAAACACGCAAATCCCACAAAAATAGTAATGAAATAGCAATTTTAAAACTAGAATATAAAAACAATAATAATAGAATATTAAAGTACCAACTGAGATTTGTATCAATTGTGGTTTTCGATCTCGATTTGACAGCGTATTTCAATGAGCACTTAAACTAGCAAATCTTAATGAAAGCGCGGTGTAATCGGCTGGCAGCCTGCACTGAACTATTGCTAGGATTCGCGATCGATTACATATGTTAAACCCTTGCCCAGGTTCCAGCGATTGTTGAATTAACGTTTGTTGAAAAGATATTTCAACAGCTGGGACATTTGCTTTCGTTAAAAGAAATCTCTGTCACTCTGAAGTCGGAGCTTCAACACAATTGTTTCAAAATACCCGTTTTAGTAGAAATATACTGTACTTAATCATGTAAATTTACAGTACTTACTTGCTTGTATTATTTTGTTTTAACATTCAACATGACAACTACCAGTGCTACGCTCTAAATTTGAAATCAAAACACCAAATATGACAACAAACTACGTATTGAAACCCAACTGCGCAGGGGTAAGCGCATGGCGCAGTAAGCACCTCAACATTTTAACAGAAAGTATTGAACGAAACAAACTATTTTGAACTTAACGATCAAGAGGCCGTTATAGTGTAGATTCCCTAGGTAAAATGCGAAAAACTCAAAAATCCGCACATTAACGACAGAAATCAGTTAATCTTAAGTTTACCTAGGTATTCTTCAGATTAACTAATTATCAACTTTAGCGGTAACATATACACTGGAGAGAAGAAGAAGGAGGGGGGATTTGATTCAGCTCTTCAAGTTCGTAAAGCAAGGGGAAACAGAGGGTTTAGACATTAGTGGGGATAACAGAACGAGGGGCCATGGGTATAAATTGAATAAGACTCATTTCGGTCGGGATTTAAGAAAATACTACTTCTTCAATAGGGTAATAGATATATGGAACGCATTGCCAGAACATATAGTAAATTCGAAGGGTGTATATGAGTTTAAGCTAAAACTAGACAGTCAGTGGGAATGGGTGAATTAATAAAAAATGGACCAGCCTTGTTGGGCTTCGAGCCTGTAGCTGGTCGACAAAATTTGTATTTGTATTTGTATAATTAAATATTTTACTTACCATTTATAGCAACTGGTACATTTAATACGCATTGTGTTTGACATTTAATCTGATAAAATTTTATTTTCAAAACAATAGGTAAAAAATTTCACTTAATGTTATAATTCAATTCCAATTATATAAGTCATTAAAAAACGGGTTTGATCTTAAATAAACGCAATATGATATTATATTCGGGAAAAATAATTGTTTACAAGACACTCATCTCAAATGAAATAATAATTCTTGAAAATATACGTAATATAATCGCATGTCATTATTCATTTCACAAAATGGAAAAAAATTGAAAATATCTCAAATTCTTCCCTTCTCTGATTCAAAGCATATTTTATAAGTACTTAACGAAACTCAATCCCCGAATCATGCCGTCAAACGAGAGAAACACGCTTTCCCAGAACCTCGAAAATGACGAGTAATCAATACGCATTTTCATTTCGCTCGGTTTTTCTTTTTCCAAGTAAATAAATTCCCTTTTGCTTCTTTGTTTCATCTCCACTAAATACCAGAAATAGCTTCCAAGTTCTCCAAAATATTTAAATGAGTCATAATTTAAGAAGAGATTTGGAAATGATAATAAGTTTATTCGTACTTCAAAGATTATAATTTGAATCGTGAAAGAAAAAACACGAGTATTTTCTGTTTAAGAGACAGTTTGCTTCTAATAAATGTGTTCGCTCGCTTTCGTGGGGAAATTGTGTGAAAATGAGAGTAAAGAAAGACGGGACATGATTTTATGCATAATATTCAAATAATGATGTTTCGTTTTATGCAGTGTGATGGAGTAATTTTTAAAAGGTGTTTTCTCATTGACAAAATCGAGCTTGATGTTTAAAATTTATGAAGTGCTTTTATTCTTGGTAATTGATTTATATGCGAGATCTTTATGGTTTGCATTGATTGACAATCAGGAGTCATGCTTATATTTTATGAAGCAAAATTCTTAGTTACAAGTGCAGTTCTTTTATCAATTGGGCAGTCTTTGATGCAAACATTTTAAAATTAGGCATATATTGGTAATATTATTTTAAAGTATATTAATAGTTAATAAGTATAATAACTCAAAATATTTCCCCCATACTTTCATTTAGCCAATGAGTTCTATGCATTATAGAGGTCTCACCTAGATTAAGAAGTTTTTGAACGTACCTAATTTCTACTTAATACCCGTTGGTTTAGCCAGTGGAATTATATTTTTTTAAAATGTGTTTTAGAATCTGCTGATTTCATTTCTTGCCGTAAAATGAATTTTAGAAATCCTTTAATAAAATATTTGCAGGAAGTATTCATCCTGGTGTGTTTTCCGATTTCCAGGAACTTATGACCTGTTTATGAAAAGGATAATTTTCACACGCAAATACGCATAAACCTTTGTTTCTATGTGTTTGACATAAAATTACAAAAAATTTTTAATTACATTTTTACAATTTAATTTTTTCGATTAAGTTCATTTATTTTTATTATTTTACGATAGGGACACTGTAAGCGGTCTCATTAGATTCACCATGATCACTTTACGGTAGTAGTTACACCTTGCTTCCATGACTTAAACCCTTTCACTCTTAGCTGCTCCAAATATTCCATAGGATTCAATGACAATCTCTAGCGGTCTAGGACTGAAAGGTTTAAGAGACGTTTTTTTCACATGGAAAAGTTGAACCGGACATTTAATTCACTCTGAATTCTATAAAATATGAACTTTACTACTGTGTTCATCAATCTCTCGTGTTACAAATTTGAAATAATAAATAAATTTCTTAGTTCACAAGACCAAAACCAATTGATTTATTTCCCAGAACCGACACAATGAACCATAGATAATGAGAAAACAGCACCTCACAGGGAACATAACAAAAAAACCTTTCCAACAGAAACAACATCAACACCCTCAGATTCATCGTAGTTCTGGAAAGAAAGAAAAGTTTCACATCACTCCCTCCCCCCCCCTTGTTCCTGCTCTTCTCAGTAGGCATTTCCAACCCTTCCTCTCCCCCTTCCGATTTAAGAGTTGCGATTCATTTCATCCGGGGCAACAAAAAAAACCCGACAAAATAAAAACACGCCATTACCGGGCGAGGAAACGTCCCGAGATGAATGACGTCATTAGTCCCGTGACGCGTGACGTGAAGAACTTGTCATTTCCGCTCAGCGCCATCTACCGGTCGTCATTTGTCTCCCGGGGAGGTTCCATCCCTCCTGTTATTACTACCCAGTTTCAATTTTTCCCCCTTAAATAATTGAAGATGAAATTTTCCCCTTTTCACCGGGCTGTCACTTGTAATAGATGATTCTTAAACATCGTTGTTTATTTCCGACTGGCTGTTATAGCCCGGACGTATTTCATCAGATAATAGTTCCCTCTTAACCTATGTTTAGGGTTTTGATCAAGTGAGATGGATTGCAGAGACAGAGGTAATTAAATGGAAATTTATGGGGGCTGTCAGTTCTGATATTTACGTTCCTTTGGAATTTGTCAAGTAATTTAATTATGTATTTAATTATAAATGAATTGTAATAGTAAGTTTTATAGTCTCTAGCCTAACTAACTTAGTTTGAAACATATGTCGTGAATAATGAGTTTACTTTAGCTCTTCAAAACATTTCCACACATTAATGTTTATTTATATTTAATTATCAGAGTTTATCCGTATGTGTCGAGTTTGTATCTGATCAATCTGTTGTATTGGCAAAACTATACGCTCAGCGTAATAAACCTTACAGAAGCAAGGTGAAACATATTGCAACTTTGCAAAGAAAAACTTTCTTTAAAAACACATTTAAAGGGCCATTTAGGCCAGGTGTAGTCTAATACGATCTTTCTTTACAAAATGAAACTCTCTCTCTCTATCTCTCTCTAACAATTACGCTTTTTCTTCAGATTTATTGTTGGCATAAGTACAACAATCAAACACGTAATTCAACTATTGCGGATACACTGTTTTACAAATGTTCATTACTATTCGGTATCTATATATCGACAGAAAATTGATGAGATAGTCAGTTCTTACTGATTTGGACAACATGCACGTTACTATTTTTTGACCAAGTGCAAGGGATATGGTCAAAAAATAGTAACCGAAAATAAGTCGCATTCAGCATTAAGGAATAGTAATGGAAAGACATAGTAAGTAATGAACTTTAATATTTGTCATTATTTTAAGAAATCGAGGGATAATTGGTCCAAATAGATATTTGACTCGCGGTTGCTGTCTACGAGGATGGTATCTGGTACTGAACACTTTCAACGTCCAGGAAAAAATGCTATTTGAAAAGTTTTCCCCTATGTGACTCTATGACGCATCTACTACTCTATGGCACATCTATGTATAAAAATATTTTCACTTAAAATTTCCTTATCTAAACATAATTGACTCTTATACTGCATCACAACATTTCCATCAGAGACGTCAAGGGTTGACGTAAGAATACGACCAACTTTCTAGCTATACAGGGTGTATTTGAAATGGTGCAACAAACTTTCAGGGATGATAGTACTCATCAAGACGAACAAGAATCGGATAGAAAGGGGAAAGGGGGGTCCCAGACCAAATCCCAGGGAGTTAAAAATGGAGCGACACCCCAAAAACATCATTGAAAAATTGAATTTGTAGAAGAACTACTATTGGTAAAAACTTAATTATGGTCTCAAAAATTGTGGTTTACTATGATCTTTAAAATAACCTGAAAAGTCTTCACGTTAAAATTTGTTTTATTATGAAAAAAGTTAAAAAACACAAAAAAATGTGAAAACTCTGCCAAAACCTTATTTTGTATTTCGAAATCCTTGCTTTTGATTTGATAATCTGAAAGATCATAGTTGTAAACCATTAAGTCCAAAGTTTAAATTAAAAACAATCAATATTAAACGCTTGAGATCCTGTTAAAGTTCGTTTTTTGTGTGAGCAAACGTGTTTCTTATAGCCGTTTTCAAAACGGCAGTTGGCGGACGCAAAAAACGGACTTAACCCGGGAGGACGCGCGCTACTTTCTGTTACACGGGAACGCGCGCGGGGTCTCTCAGACCCCACAAACCGTTTTCCGTTCTAAACTTTCAGTGCATGCAAAATTTTTATCACGGATAGTTTAAATATATAATTTAATTGTTCAATGTGCATTATTAGTTGACTGCTTCTTGTTAAGATATAATATAAGACTAGGAAAACAGGAAATGCAATGGAATGTGAGCGGAGCTAACGAATTTCTTTGGCTAAACTGTGAACCGATGTTTATTTTCTAAAATCCTTTATTTTCTAATTTCTTTTTTTGTAAGAAAAATTATGGATTATAGTTATATCTTCCTTACTTTTGGAAACCTCTTTGGCTATTTAACTCACACCAATCCTCACAGTTTTGGAAGCATTTTCCTTAAAAACAACAACCTAACTCGGAAAATAACATCCTACTTTATTTAAACTTCATGAGGTGATAGGTGGAAACCTTTTAGGCAGCTACACGGAGTTTCATATATTTTCATTAAAAATTAGAGTTTTTATGAAGGTTTATTTAAGCGTTGGGGTCTCGCAGACCCCGCGCGCGTCCTCGCGGGTTAAACCATGTTTTAACAGGACCTCAAGCATTTAATATTGATGGTTTTTATGTGACACTTTGGACTTAAGGGTTTTCGACTATGATCTTTCAGATTATTAAATCAAAAGAAAGGATTTCGAAATACAAAATAAAGTTCTGGCAGAGTTTTCACATTTGTTTGTGGTTTTTTAACTTTTTTCATAATAAAACAAATTTTAAAGTGAAAACTTTTGAGATAATTTTGAAGATCATTTTAAACCACAATTTTTGAGACCATAATTAAGTTTTTACCAATAGTAGTTCTTCTACAAATTGAATTTTTCAATGATTTTTTTGGGGTGTCGCTCCATTTTTAACTCCCTGGGATTTGGTTTGGGACCCCCCTTTCTATACCGATTCTTGTTCATCTTGACGAGTACTATCATCCCTGAAAGTTTGTTGCACCATTTCAGATACAACCTGTATAATTGGCAAAAGAGACAGATTGCGAGGGGGAGTCATCTCTGACTCACCAATTTGGTAGATAGAAAGTGTGGCGTCTTCATACGTCAATCGGTGACGTCACTGACAGGAAAGTTTTTAATTTAGTACAGCTATGAATTTTTATCTTTTTCACACAACACATAAAACCTTCTAAATACCTAAATTACACGATTCCCATTCCACGGTGATACACCTACCTCCCTTCAACAACCCCTGACGACGACGAAACCCAGATCACACTTTAAAACAATATCCCGCAAAACAAACCACGAAAACGCCTTCCCCCCATCCAGACACAACAACAACAGCAAAAAAAAACCTCTACCATTTACTCAACAGATTGGAGCACAGTCTCTATAATTTAATTATACCACCTGATTAATAGACGTCGCCCCCGCTGCAGACACCTCCACCAGGTTGTGAGAAAATACATGCCCATAACCGGCGCTTTGATGCATGGAGTGGGTATCTGGACAGTAACTCATAATTAGTGACTTTTAAGGCGCTAAAATAAAAGAAAGTCCTTCGCTAATAACGGACCGGTGCAGCCGGCCGTGAAGTTGGGGGCATTAAGCTCTTCAGAGAGAGAGAAGTGCTATTTTTCACGGGACTACCGAGCGGTTAAAAGCCGGGCGTTCGGTGATAAATCACGCCGGGCACTTGCGCCCTTGTTTTGGAGGGGGTCTGAGGGAAAAATAGCACCCGAAGAAGTCGGCATCAATCACGTTTTACGAGAGGGTGTCCGGATTTTTGATAATTCCGTCCATTCTTTGGTGTTGAAGAGAGGCTCGGGGTTGAAAAAGTCGTCGTCGGGTTAATGAATGTGGGACTTTTGAATGGGTGAATGTTGGGAAAAAGTGTGGGGCTTTCAGTGGGTTCTTGAGATGTTTGATGTATGTGGTTCCTTCGAGAAATTATGGAGGGTTAGAGGGGAGTAGAGGTCAGTGACCTAAAAAAATATCTGTCAAGCTTTAGGGAGGTTTGACATGAACTTAATTACCCTTAAGGTTTCAATGTTGTTCGTTAAATATTTAACCATACGTAATGGTTGTAAGTACCTTTTATCCAGTTTTAAATTAAAGTTTATTGTGCAAGCTTCCGCGTTTTTTCTTCATTCTTATTCAAATTTTTTTTATTCATAACTAATATGCCCATAAGTTTTGAGAAAGCATCAGGGTTTTAAAAGTCTCGAAAAACCAGCATATATTGTGGAATTAGAAGCAATCGGGGATAAAGGTCAACATTTACAAACTTTGTAAGAAAAAAATTTTATTGACTCTAATAATTGAAGGGCTTGGTGGATGAAGGGGTTATGATACAAGGCCTGTCCCAAAAGTAACGAGACTGAATTCCAGTCATAATTAGGGAATCCAGTCTCGTTACTTTTGGGTCAGGCTTTGTAAAATAGCCCCTTCATCCACCAAGCCCTTCAATTTATATGTGATATTTAACGGGTGTGAGACTTATATTTTTCTTTTTCCATTCTAATAAAAATGTGCAAAAATATGCAAATATATATTTAAGCTTTACTTAATATAAGATTTTTAGATACATAAATACAAAGAGTCAACTAAAACAGTTTTATTTTTTGTTAAGAAAAGAATTTACTTCTTTATTTTCCAGATTACTACAATATGATCCTTATTGTGTTTTTCCAATAAAAAAAATAAGAGTTTCTTGCCTTTTTATGTAATATAAAAATTTTTCCCCCTTTCTTTTCTTTACTGGATTCGCGCTCATAAAAAATTAACTAATTTAATTTAAAAATCACGATAAACAAGTTTTTTCTAACATTTAAGTAGGGCATTAACGAATTAAGTCTTTGCATAATTAAGCTACGTCTCTCGTGGGAAAGAGCAATTATCAAAAGTAGGTTTCCGAAACAATTTTTATTATCTTAGTTAAGACATTTCAATTCAACAATTACAGCATAACAAACTGAACGCAATGATACAATTAAAGCAATCCGCGATTCCGATGATTTAATTCAGTTCTGTTCTCTCAGAACTTCATTAGCTTTCCGGATTTAAAGTCAATATTTCTAATTAAATTTCTCTCTTTTGTGATTTGGAAATAAAAAGATACATCTTCTACAACTTCCTGTGCAACGAAACTTAATTTCCATATTTAATCTATTAATTCTCATTTGCCGATTAGTTATTAATTTTCTGAACAAATGTTGCAGATTTTTGTTTAAAGAACTGGAGTTGGTATAGTAGTTGAATAAATACTGGAATTATTTTTATGCTTTTTATGATGTTCTTATTTTTTGAAATATCATCGGATCGTTTCTGATAAATTAAAATGTTCTCTATTGTATTTAGAGCTACAGCGTGTTTCTTTTCTCTTTTAAGTCGTGCTTTAATATAATCATTACTATTAAGCATTTTTTATTTTACATTAAAATTTAAGAAAAAAAATTAAAATTCTGTAATTAAGGATGTAATATTTTGCTGTTGATCTTTAAGGAAAACATATTTTTATCATTGATTGTTTATAAAATTGTAAAGAAAACCTTGTTTTTACAAGTGTATTGTATTTTTATGTATATTAAAATACCTGGTAAAACAGTATGTGTTAGCATTATTATTGAACTGAAACTCTTTTCAAGGTCGGGAGTTTGTGATCGCCCGTTTTTGAATTCCAAATTAAAAAAATTAAGGTAAATGTGGGTATAGTGGACACTTTAAGGAAAATTTTTGCTTAAATTCTTAATAAATACCAACCTATTTGCTTGGAAACGGTTATCATCCTATTTTTAGGTTAATGGGATCTTCTTCTTTCGATTTTACCATTAAAAATTTTAATTAGATTGGGTAAAGTATTTTTAATTAATTTTTAAAAAGTACTCCAAATTGCATCTATAGTGGCCACCTTGATGTAGCTGTTGTATCTATGGTGGACACCTCTTGCATCAATAGTGGACACCTCTCTTTTTCGGCCTATATGAGGGGTTTATGCATGAAACTGAGGTTTTTTTTGGTATAGTCGTTTAGTTCTTATTAAATCTCCCTTCCCAACGAAATGTATTTTAGATCAAATCAAATTAGCTTTATTTAAAAAAATACTTGATAGTTTTCGGCCCAAAGCCTACGCTGTAGCTGATTTGAGAGGAATTTAGCATGTAATTCAATGTTTTCGAAACCTTGGTTCCCAAAGCCAGAATGAAACCAAATTAATACAACACTCATTTTAAAGCGCAATCAACAGTTTATGAAGAAAAACTGATTCAAATTAATATTATTTATGTTTTTTTGTAGAAGCCATTGCAGTGGCCACTATTGGAAAATCCAAGATTATGTGTTGGTAAAGTGGCCACCCCCATAAATCCTCGTAAAATCAAAATTTTCAAATAAATTTTATTCAGTATCATTTTATGTAATCTTCTTTATCTAAATATAAATTTAAAATTCAATCAAACGGTAATAAATACAAAAAATCAGTTTCGAAATACCCGTTTCCTTACGCGATTCAATAAGCGAAATCAAATTTCAGTCACTCGGCCGATGTTGTTATTTTCAAATATTTAAATATCCTTCCCATGCTGATCTGTGGTATCGGTGGTAATTTACCAGCTTACCTGATTGTACAATCTATTATGCCAATGAATTTTGACGCTGTATGATGCCTCTAACTCGTTTTATTTAAAATTAATCAGCTATGTGGCCACTATTGGTACAGTGTCCACTATACCCACATTTACCTTATTAACAAATGCAATGATATACAAAAAGTAAAAAAAATTTCTTTACCCTTTGTTTTAATAAGTTTATGCCCTCTTTAAAACTAAAACAACTTGTTGAAAATAGTAGATTTATCATTAACGATTTGAAAGCCCATACAAACGCTTAAACATATTTACGTTTACAGACATAAACATATTTATGTCTGTAAACGTAAATACTTTACTGAATAACTCATGAAAGAGCAATCTCTACAACAGAACAATATGTGGTTCATTTTAATCCTCAATATCGTACCTGCATATTCAAAGTCATTTGGGTGGTTTTACTTTCTTACAATTTCACCCCACAATAGAAACGATACTCTCTCTCGTAAGAATTTCATTCATTCAAACAACCTCAGAACACAACCTATGCATTCAACCCTCGCTTTTTTCTTATTCTTCTTAAACCTCCTCCTCCGTTTAATTATTGTCATTCCATCCAAAAGCCATATCCTCTGAAGTACACCCTCAAACCCGCATCATTAAAACTCGATGACAAAATCCTTCCTTCAAGACGAGAGAGAGGGGAAGCACGTTATAATTCTTTACCTCGTTATTATTATTATCATTATTAAAACCCACGCAATCATTAAGCCAAGCCAACTTTCCCAAAAGCTCCCCCATTGAAACAAAAGTGGGATTATTACCTCGAAGAGTGTAGTGCCTTTTCAGAGAGGGAACCTGAATAGCCCGGTCCACAAACAGGTGACCCATTCAGATACAAAGGGGGGTCGAGGTACTAATTTTGTGCTTTGCTCTAGAGAAGCGGAGTTTACTCGTTAGGTTCCAGGCCTCCTTTCACGCGTAATTTCGAAGTTTGTTGGGTGTGTTCCCACTCCGAGACATTGTCTCCCATTGATTCGCAGGTTGAAAATAGTAAGGGTTTGTTGTTGATGCAGGTGGTTATTGTGAAGGTGGTGAATGGGGATGAGGGGTTTGGATCATGAGAGAGCATGAATGTTTTGGAGGAGGGAGTTATTCATTTCGTAGTCGGGTTGTTTTGTTTGCGAGTTGAATTGGTTCGAGAGTGGAGTGTGTGTGGTGGTTCGTTTTAAAGTATATGTCAGGCTTTTCAGTTTACGCTTGTGTGAATTATCAGTTTAATATAAAATAATGAACTTTAGTTTGTTAAATAGATGCTTCCATGATTATGGATGCTTGATGAAGATTGGAATAAACGAACTTGGGGGAATAGTATTTGTGGAAGATTGAAGTATTTTTAGAGTTTATTTCAATCATTGTATCATATGGTTGCAAAGGACCTAAGGGACGCTAATTTTCAATTTTCCCTTTGCTTTTTAAGTATTTGTTTAGTTTTAATTAATAAGTTTAGCTGCCAAACTTTGCTTAATCGCTTTGTTTTTAAGTTTGTGCCAAAATGTAATAAGGACTTCAGCTTAATACATGAGTATGGTTTCATAATTTATGATTACCATTCTTTATAACCTTGTTTTGTATCAACTAATTTAAATTTGAAGATTAATTTTCAAATAAAATGTAAGGTAAATGTGGGTATAGCGGACACTAAAAGGAAAATTTTTGCTTAAATTATCTATAAATACCTACCTATTTGCTTGGAAACGGTTATCATCATATTTTTAGGTTAATTGGAACTTCTTCTTTCTATTTTACCATTGAAAATTTTAATTAAATTGGTTAATGTGTTTTTAATTAATTTTTAAAAAGTACTCCAAATTGCATCTATAGTGGTCACATAGATGTAGTTGTTGTTTCTATGGCAGACACCTCTTGTATCTAAAGTGGACACCTCTCTTTTTCTGCCTATATGAGGGGTTTATGCATGAAATTGAGTAGGTATAGTCGTTTAGAGTTCTAATTAAATCTTCCTTCCCAACGAAATATATTTTAGGTCAATTCAAATTAGCTTTATTTAATTTTGAATAACAGGCTTCCGTTTGAATAACAGAATGAATAACAGACTGATAGTTTCCGGCCCAAAGCCTATGCTGTAGCTGATTTGAGTGAAATTTAGCATGTAATTCAATGTTTTTGGGACCTTTGTTCCCGAAGCCAGAATGAAATCAAATTCATGCAACACTCATTTTAAAGCACAATCAACAGTTTATGAAGAAAAACTGATTCAAATTAGATATTATTTATGTTTCTATCAGAAGCCATTGCAGTGGCCACTATTGGAAAATCTAAGATTATGTGTTGGTAAAGTGGCCACCCCAATAAATCCTCGTAAAGTCAAAATTTTCAAATAAATTTTATTCGGTATCATTTTAAACATTCTTCTTTATCTAAATATAAATTTAAAAGTCAATCAAACGGTAATAAATACAAAAAATCAGTTCCGAAATACCCGTTTCCTTACGTGATTCAATAAGCAAAATCAAATTTCAGTCAGTTGGCCGATGTTGTTATTTTCAAATATTTAAATAACCTTCCCATGCTGATCTGTGGTATCGGTGGTAATTTACCAGCTTACCTAGTTGCACAATCTACTCTATGCCTATTAATTTTGGCGCTGTTTGATGCCTCTAACTCGTTTTATTTAAAATTAATCAGCTAGGTGGCCACTATTGGTACAGTGTCCCACTCTACCCACATTTACCTTATGTCACTCTTGTTTGTATGATAAATTACAATATTTCTTCTTGATATCCCATGATTTAGGCATTTGATGTAAGAATGAAATTTTCTCAAATAATGAGGAAGTTGCGTGATTTTTTTTATTTTTTAATCGATTCTTCTTGTAAAAATAAATTTTTTGATTGCCAAAAAATTAACAAAAATCCACTTTTTAAAAGCGCGTGAAAACGCCAAGAGTTTGGGATCATCGTATGTTGACGTCATCATACGATAAACATTGTTGGAAAGCAATGGAGTTGATGATTGTTGACATCTTTAAACAATAAGCGTTTTCAGTCACGTGTTTTTCTCGACTTTTAAATTAAAATATTTAATTACCTGTAAATTTTTTTGAAAAATTGACTAGATATTTCATTTTACCATACAAAAAACCACACCGAATACTTGTTTGTTTTTGAAAATCTGACACATGCAACTTCCATATTGCAAAATCAAGAGAAATAAAATCAGAGAAATAAAACCTATACCAAAGAGTTAAGTAAATGAAGAAGAATTTTAAAAATCACCCCCACATTGGTTCATTTTTTTGTTTATATTACTCGGGAGCTACCGCCCCCTGCTCGCTATCGCTCGCCAACCCCCGTTAACTGCTGACGCAGACACGTTTGAACCGCTTCGCAATTCCTCACAAAACCCTGCTCACTGCACTTACTCACTTTATAAAACATTCTTAAAACAGGGTTAGTACTTCTCCGGGGTATTCTTTCGAAAATGGTGGATATACATTCAGTAGCGGAAATTTAACAGTTCCTTTATGGTAACATTAATTGGCGGGTCGCCTTATAATTCCAAGAAAATTAACAACAGAGCAATGTAACATTCCTTTACCATTTCCCCAAGGTAATGTTTTTTCACAGATCCATTAAGATGCACTGAAACATCTCAGGAATAAATTTAACGTTCTTAAAATTTGTAACTATTTTCATCAATTGGCTGTGAATAATGAAGTAATTACCGTAAACATCACTAAAATTTAGAATTTTATCTTCATGAGAACAAACAAACGTCGAAGTTGTGTCAGTTTCATAGCAATGACAAGAATGTTTAGACTTCAAACATTTTAGATTTTTATCTTAATTTCTAAAACAATCCCCCGTGTTATCTAGTTGTTTGCGTTTTGGCATTATGAAATAAGGTGTCACATTTTACTACCTTAAAAACATACTTGCAAAAGAATATAAAAATAATAATAATTGTAAAAATAAATGCAAAAGTTCAAAATTTCCGAAAGCGAGTTTATATTTTGTTGTAAATATGGTAATGATTAGGTTGCCACAACGACAAAGATAAATGTAAAAATATTAATTTGTTATTTAAAAAATAAAAGATAAATTATTTATACATAAGTTTTAAACATAATTAAAACCATGAAAAGGGAGTGCTTCACCACTACCTCTGGTTAGAGGAATATGTGAGAAAACTCCAGCTCTCAAGCGTCACCTCCAACCGTGGACCGGTTTCGCCCTTGTTAGTGCTCATCAGCACGGTATAGGAAGGCAACGCAAGAGAGCGGAGGGAGAGCTTTTAGTCTAGCCGACTATAACGGAAAAAGTGGTGACTATTGATTAGTCCTCCACTATCTGCTGGAATGAACTGCGCATTCCATAGAACAGATTTAATTCCCGAAAGGACACAGGTATTAATTTCCTTTCGGGAATTAAATCTGTTCTATGGAATGCGCAGTTCATTCCAGCAGATAGTGGAGGACTAATCAATAGTCACCACTTTTTTCGTTATAGTCGGCTAGACTAAAAGCTCTCCCTCCGCTCTCTTGCGTTGCCTTCCTATACCGTGCTGATGAGCACTAACAAGGGCGAAACCGGTCCACGGTTGGAGGTGACGCTTGAGAGCTGGAGTTTTCTCACATATTCCTCTAACCAGAGGTAGTGGTGAAGCACTCCCTTTTCATACCTGTGTCCTTTCGGGAATTAAATCTGTTCTATGGAATGCGCAGTTCATTCCAGCAGATAGTGGAGGACTAATCAATAGTCACCACTTTTTCCGTTATAGTCGGCTAGGCTAGACTAAAAGCTCTCCCTCCGCTCTCTTGCGTTGCCTTCCTATACCGTGCTGATGAGCACTAACAAGGGCGAAACCGGTCCACGGTTGGAGGTGACGCTTGAGAGCTGGAGTTTTCTCACATAATTAAAACCGTTTAAACAACAGAAATATAAATATTGTTAAAAATAACCCAAAATATATTTTTTAAATTCGTGTTATAAATAGAAAGATGATTATTTAATTTATTTGAATACCTATTAAAAACCAGTGAAATATGTTTTCAATTTTTTTTGAAATTCATAGTTTCTTGCTTTATAACTGCAACCTTATCCGTAATCTAAAAAAATGGAAATATTTTAAAATTGAGATTTTTTTTAGAAATTCTAAAGGCACTTTGCACATCCTCAAAAGAATCCGGACAGTTTGATACCAATTATGTGTTATACGGATCAGTAATTAAAAAGCCTTTCCCTGGAAACCGTTCACCAAAAACTTTTTTTTAGAATAGAGAGATTCTGAATATGTAACATACATGATTAGCCAAATTGATTGCATTTTTATAATGTCTTTCCCTCATTGGTTTAAGAATTAATTTCTTTTCATTTTATAAATTTTTTCCATCCTTTTCTTTTACCTGAACTAGAGGAATGAAACAAAAACAAACATTTCTAAGTGAAATATTATCTGTGAAATACCAGGATGAGTAGAATGAAAACGTAGGTCCCACGTATAAATTATGTTTACCTATTATTATATGCTATAACACTATAACAAATTGAAACTCCGTTTATTAATTTTAAATGGTTTCTGAAAGAAACATCCTGAATACTTAAATATTATTCAGTTGTAATAAGTCACTGACAGTCTTAATCATGAATTGGTTATACCCGTAAATAAGATGAAAATCTCATATCTCCTCTTCGTTGAGATCCAAATCTTCTAATCCAAATCTGATTGAGCATGTTATACAAAAGCCTCTTATAGCCTGTATCTAATATGAATACTTTTTCGGGATTTCATACACATGTAAACACCTTCAGTACTCTCGTACATACATATTTATTTTAGGACGGAGCGCGCAGTAATGGGAAAACGGTTTTTCTCAACAATAAACAGGCCGCTTGGTTTATATTATGCCGCCTGCTCCTTTGAATTGCAAATTCGAACAAATACAGAATAGGCCATTGGCGTCCAGATGAGATATTTTTATGCGCGGAACTACATTCAGTTATAAAGGGGAAAAACAGTTCTGTTCACTTTATAAAATAAGCTGGCAGAAGAATTCAACAGATGTATTTGCAAGCTGTCTTGCTTTTTTTTCTTTTTTTTGTGTCCCATCAAATAGAATCTAGTTACTGTAGTGGAACGATAACGGTATGTGCCGAAGAAGAAAAATATTTCGATATTGCTTCGTTTGCTCGACATTAGACATGGTGATTTTTAGAGACTTGACTGAGAGTTCCGATTGCCAGCATGCCGTTTTCTTTGTTATTCGAGATCGAAGATTGAATCGGTAAAGAACGTGAATTTTCCGTCCTTTTCAAACAGATTCGAACCGAGATAGACAAATATATTTCAATGTTTGGGCCAATCTTGTGCGGGGATGATTGCTATTTTCTTTTTCTTTCTTTTATCGATGTTATTGACTCAACGCGAACGCATTATTCGAGAAAAATAGAATGTTTTATTTCCTTTTACTTGTGATACAAAGTTTTAGATATTTTAGTATGTTCTTTCAATCTGATTTATTATGTATCTTGCTGGTGTAAGTCAATGAAATTGTCTATTGTTAAAAAAACATTTTAATCTTACTACTAGGTGTAAATGATTCTTTGAATTCAAAGAGAGAAATAATAAAAATTGTGTTAAGAAGTTTAGCATTTTATAAAGTTCTCACATATTCTCCTCTAACCAGAGGTAGTTGTTAAATACTCCTTTTTCATACTTTGCCTTTTGGGAATTAAATATGTTCTAGGGAATGCGCAGTTCATTCCGGCAGATAGTGTAGGACTTATTAACGGTCACGGTTTTTCCGTTATACAGGGTGATTCTGAAATGGACCGCCAAACTTTGAGGGGTGATAGTACTCATCAAGACGAACAAGAATTGGTATAGAAAGGGGGGTCGCAGTTACACCGTTAAAGAGCTAGGTCCTAATGTAGTGCGATAGCGTTACAAAAGGACGTTTTGCCAAGGCCCGTTTAACGAAAAAAAACATAATGAAATGAAAAAATTTATTGCATGAGGTACAGCAGTATCCGTATTACTTACATCATAAATTTGATAGAAATTGGACCACTTTCTAAACCGTGGGGTGAGTTTTAAAACGTGCTCTTAGTCAAACAATGGAGTTCCATTAACGGTATTTAGAAAAATGATGATCGGGGAAGGAATTTTCAATGATCAAACAGTTTCAATGATCCATGTTACGATCATTGAAAATTCCTTCCCCGATCATCATTTTTCTAAATACCATTAAGGAATGTGATTCTTTGACTAAAAGATTAATATTGCACTTTTGAAACTAACTCCGCGGTTTAGAAAGTGGTTCAATTTCTATCAAATTTATGATGTAAGTAGTACGGATACTGCTGTACCTCATGCAATAAATTTTTTTCATTTCATTATGTTTTTTTTCGTTAAACGGGCCTTGGCAAAACGTCCTTTTGTAACGCTCTCGCACTACATTAGGACCTAGCTCTTTAACGGTGTAACTGCGACCCCCCTTTCCGCATCAATTCTTGTTCGTCTTGATGAGTACTATCACCCCTAAAAGTTTGGCGGTCCATTTCAGAATCACCCTGTATACAGGGTGTTTCAAAATTGCGTTGCACGGCTTTTATTCGGAACCAGCGCCTCCTAGGGTCATGGAAGTAAGGTCAACCCCTAGGTAAGTGAGCCTGGAGAATAGGGCGGAGCGAAAAAACGATATTTTTTATTTTGATTATGGCCTAGTGCGGAAAAGTTGTGTACTGGTGAGTTAACCACGTGTGCAAAATTTCGGGGAAAACAAAAAATATCTTCCGTCTTTAAAATGGCCTTGAAGTTTCAAAAAAGTGGTAATTTTTTTACAAAACAACTAAAAACCCAAAGATTAAACTCTCAAATATTGTTCATGATTTTTTATGAAGAACTAATATAGTTATAGACATAATCTTTCAGGTTCCATTCTTCTCTCACTCTTTTTTCGTTAGATATAATTTTTTAATGTTCAAAGAAATCTTGTAAAGTTGTTTTACCTGCATTTTTAAAAAGCTAATAACTCTAGAACTATACAACTTAAACACCTGAAATTAGTCCCATTCAGTTCGTAAATTTTTTGTCTTTGATTTGATGTGCATCATGACCATAATTTTCTAAAAAATGTTTTTCAAAATTTAAAAAAAGTGAAAAAAATTGATGAAAAAAATTTTTTTTTGGAAAATTTTTTTGAAAAAAATTTAAAAGCCTTTTGATTCATAAATGAACAGTACTACCAAATTTCAAGTTGAAAATAAAATTTAATCATGTATAAAAAAATTTAAATATTCGAAATTTAGGCAAGTCCCTAAACAATACCCAAAATTATACAGCAAGAGCAATTCACTCATGGAAAATTCATAAACTCGCTTGAGGGTGTTCATATGACTTAAAACATGCAAAAAATGCCACAAAATGTTCTGAAAATACGACAATTAACAAATTCGGTATAAAACCTTACAGAGCTAATTTTCAACTTTAAGTTAATTCAATTTGCATGCTTTACTCCTGAAAATTCCTAAGAATTATGTTTATATCTAATTGTTTTTACTTTTAACAAATCAAATCAAAGTAAATTAAAAATTTTAGAACATAAAAAATTGGATATAAACACATTTCTTAGGAATATTGAGTTAAAATTCATGCAAATTGAATTAACTTAAAGTTGAAAATTAGCTCTGTAAGGTTATGTACCGAATTTGTTAATTGTCGTATTTACAGAACATTTTGTGACATTTTTTTACATGTTTTAAGTCATATGAACACCCTCAAGCGAGTTAATGAATTTTCCATGAGTGAATTGCTCTTGCTGTATAATTTTGGGTATTGTTTAGGGACTTGCCTAAATTTCGAATTTTTCGATTTTTTTATACATGATTAAATTTTATTTTCAACTTGAAATTTGGTAGTACTGTTCATTTATGAATCAAAAGGCTTTTAAATTTTTTTCCAAAAAATTTTCCAAAAAAAATTTTTTTTTCATTAATTTTTTCACTTTTTTTAAATTTTGAAAAACATTTTTTAGAAAATTATGGTCATGATGCACATCAAATCAAAGACAAAAAAATTACGAACTGAATGGGACTAATTTCAGGTTTTTAAGTTGTATAGTTCTAGAGTTATTAGCTTTTTAAAAATGCAAGAAAAACAACTTTATAAGATTTCTTTGAACATTAAAAAATTATATCTAAAGAAAAAAGAGTGATAGAAGAATGGAACCTGAAAGATTATGTCTATAACTATATTAGTTCTTCATAAAAAAATCATGAACAATATTTGAGAGTTTAATCCTTGGGTTTTTAGTTGTTTTGTAAAAAAATCACCACTTTTTTGAAACTTCAAGGCCATTTTAAAGACGGAAGATATTTTTTGTTTTCCCCGAAAATTTTCACACGTGTTTAACTCAATAGTACACAACTTTTCCGCACTAGGCCATAATCAAAATAAAAAATTTCGTTTTTTCGCTCCGCCCTACTGGAGAATCTATTGAGATGAATTACAGCGCCCCTGGCGGCGAAATTAAAAAGTTAAAAAAATTAATTTAAAAACTAAAGGAGATAGGGCAAAAACCTCAGTGAAAGTATTGTTGCCAACGTCAAGAAAAACTCATTGAAAAAAATTTGATCAAAATATCTTGAATATTCGCGGAGATATTAGCATGTGAAAATAACACTTTTTCAAGGGTCAAAAAGTAAAAAGTTCGCATATTTGCAAATTTTTCAGTGTTATTGTGTAGTTTTGTTTTTTTTTGATTGAAAGAACACAAAATTTAATCAAAAAATCAAAAACATTAGCAAATATGCGAACTTTTTACTTTTTGACCCTTTAAAAAGTGCTATTTTCACATGCTAATATCTCCGCTAATATTCAAGATATTTTGATCAAATTTTTTTCAATGAGTTCTTCTTGACGTTGGCAACAATACTCTTATTGAGGTTTTTGCCCTATCTCCTTTAGTTTTTAAATTTTTTTTTTAACTTTTTAATTTCGCCGCCAGGGGCAATGTAAGGCATCTCAATTGATTCTCCAGGCTCATTTACCTAGGGGTAGACCTTACTTCCATGACCCTAGGAGGCGCTGGTTCCGAATAAAGGCCGTGCAACGCAATTTAGAAACACCCTGTATAGTCGGCTAAACTAAAAGCTTCCCTCCGCTCTCTTGCGTTGCCTTCCTATGTCGTGCTGGTGAGTCCTAACAAGAACGAAACCGGTCCATGGCTGGAGGTGAAGCTTGAGAGCTGGAGTTCTCACATTTTATAAAGGTAAATGTTTTGGAAAATTTGTGAAATACCAAATTAAGTCATCGACGATAGACGCTGCATCATGTAACTTGAAAATGCTCATAAGAGGCCTATGGCATATGGAATATATTTCCTTCTTATCGTACTGTAATTTTGAAGTTTTTATGAGAGAACAAATTCAATTTATCATTTTATTATTTAAAAAATATAGAATTCATGTAAGATAAAGCTAATATTCCAAGCTTTGCACTGGTAATGCTGAAATTTGCTAAACCCATTACTGCCTGACGTCCCTTTTTAGGGACGTTTTTTAAAAATCCTCCTATTTCTACAAAAATTGTTCCTTTGAATCAAAATTTGCACTGATGTATCTCTGATCTTCATAGAACATAAAGAACACAAGAAGAAAGCAGAATTTATTTTTTTTTCACTTTTTTTAAAGTTGGAAGATAGAATTTTTCAGAAAAGTGCTTTTTCAAAAATTTTAAAAGAAAAAGCTTAAAAATCCTAGTTGTTATTTAAAAAAAACTTCAATGCCGATATATATTACTGTTTGTACATTAAATCAGTTGGGGTGTTTTTTTATTTTTCCAAAATATTTTATCTTGACCTTATTTTGGACCCTCGAAAAGCGTCCCTAAAAAGGGACGTCAGGCACGAATGCCCCCGTGGTTTTCCCCATAGTGAAATGCTAGTATTTCCTTATTTTTTCATAAAAACGCGTTCGATTCTTATGAAATAAATTAAATAACTGATATTTATAAAATTACTTTAATTTTAGCTAATAAATTTATTATTTTTGTTTATTTTTTTTGGAAAATACTGTTATTTCTGCTAAATTAATGGAATAAAAAGTCTTAAATTATAAGGAATTAATTAATTTGTATTAATTAAAAGGAAAAAATTAATTAATTTACTATATTTATTACTTATGCAACTATATTCTAGCTATATTTTAATTAAAAGTTCAATAATTATTACTTATAATGACTATTTGTCATTAAAAATGCCAAAAAAAGTCGCTTTTGTGATAAATTTTCGGCTTTTTTTCTAATTAGTTGTCGTTAATTATTGTGTTCTATACTGCAGATCAATCTATATCATCTGGCTTGCTAATGCACATCCCACTAATGCTTTATTTTTGGGGAGCAATTTGTGTTCCGCACAATAAAATTAAATAAAATGAAAAAAGTATGGGCATTTGAAAGACTTAAACTTCACAAATTGAGATATTCTGATGGATTTGAGGTGTGTAAAAGTAATTAATACTTAATATTAGGTAACATATAATCAAAGAATGCCTTTCTCAATTAAAAATCTTAATTAATTTGCAATTAACATAGATTTGGGAGGAAAAAACGTGTTTTAGAGCATAAAAAAGCTCAAATTTTGTTAATTAAGGTTAATTTTACAGTTAATTGGATAAATAATTAATATTTTTTGTTGATACTCATGTTACAGTATGGTTCCGGTCACTTCTGCTGCACTTAAAAAGGTGGAAGATGTTTTTGAGGCTTTAAAACAGTTTTCTACTATGCGTTTACTATAGGGAAAAAACACGGGGGCATTCGTACCTGACGTCCCTTTTTAGGGACGTTTTTTAATTTTGGTGTAGAAATTAAAATTTTAACCTGGAATTTTTTTCACTATTTTTCCAGTTGTTTTGGGGCTATTTACTATGTTTTTACAAAATATTTAAGAAAAATAAAAAGTTGGGCATTAATGGGTTAATATTACGATAATCATAATTTCAAACCAATGACTGAAAACTATTTTCCTAATATGCCTATCTCATGATTTTTCTGCAACAGTTTTGGATATTATCAATGGAGTGTATCTACCGCCCCGATGATAATAACACCTTTAACATTTCCAATAACTAGGGATCTTTTGATTTAAATATTATCGATGTAGATCATTTCATGGGATTAAATGAAAGGAGAATTACACCATTTATCGCTGGTTAAGCGAAGTTTACACTTTCATGGTATTGTTAATCGAAAAAAAGGAGTCTCATCATAAATGATGGAATGTTAAAGTATCTCCAAAAAGCAACACTTTATGGATAAATGCTTTGGATTTCAAAGATGACCCTTTAAGACGCTACATGATATTCCATCTCTTGACGACAAAGACATATATAATACAACGTTAAAGACATTCACTTGACTAGTGAATGTGATATACTATGTGACTAGTGTAGACACTAAGTGACTAGTGTGTGTGATAGTGACCCGGAGCGTGTTCTAATGAAATAAGAATATAAAGTGTATTGTATTGTGATTAACCTTTCTACCCCTTTGGGGTCTTTTAGTACCCCAAGCGCACTTTGACGTGTGATCTCTCCAATGGATTTCAGCTTTGGGGATTTTCGATGCTAGTTTTCCTCAGTTGTGTGCATTTGTACAATGTGTTAAAATTTTGGAATTTTTGTACAATTTTTAAGAGTTCTGGAACAAAAAGTCACATATTCCCCCTCTGGGGTCTCCTGCGACCCCAAGCATGAATGGCTGTAAAACAATATCAAATAAAGCTTTATATTTTATTTTTTTGTTATATTGGGTTGTCCCATAAGTTCTGTTACTTTTTACAAAGTTTTGTCTTTGAAAATTTTTTATGAAAAACTGGTAATAGGTGGAGATTTCAAACAAAAGGGATTTTAATATATGTATATTTATGAACATAATGTGGGATTTTGGTAGTTCTCGGGATATTATTTCTTTTCAAAATGGCGGTTTGAAAAAAAGACAAAAAACAACGATTTTCACGTTATTTTATTCTTTTGTTTTAAAAACAAGGAAGAACGCATAATTCATGGCTAAAAAAAGTTTTACTGTATATTTGAAATGTTTAGATTACGATGTCATAGTTTCAAGATGATTCGATAAGTTTAAGGTTGGAAATTTTGGCTTTAAAACTTCATATATTGGTAATTTCACGTGTTTTTTAAAGCACGCCTATTGTTTTTCTAAGCAGCTAGTATGAAGTAACTAAAGGCAGGTGTTTTTGAACCATAATGCTTGTTAATGCATTGAATTGATGCCATTAATGCATTGAAAGTATCTTTTCATAATATCATTATTCAATTGATTTATTTCTTATTGCCAAGGAGTTGTTTTTATTGTAATGTTTTCGTATGAAGCAAAGAAAATTGCTTTGTTCGCTGAGCCTAAGTTCAGCGAGTGTAATTGGGATTGGCTAAAACTTTGCGTGCTTGCATTGTGCGTACTATTTTCTGAACTTAAGTTCAGATATAATTTAATATACTGACTATTTTGAATACTTGGGTCTTTCCTAAGCTTTTTTATTGATTTTGATGCTATTTTTCGTAAAAATTTCTTTGAAATGACTAAGATTACTGAAGTAAGTTTTTTGCAATAGATGTTATGTTTGGGACCGAAATTTCCTAAGTTAAACTTATCGAATTATCTTGAAACTATGACATCTTAAACTAAACATTTCAAATATATAGTAAAACTTTTTTTAGCCCGGAGTTATGCGTTCTTCCTAGTTTTTTTAAAAAAGAAAAAAATTACGCGAAAATCGTCGTTTGTGGTCTTTTTTTCAAACCACCATTTTGAAAAGAAATAATATCACGAGAACTACCAAAATCCCACATTATGTTCATAAATATACATATATCAAAATCCCTTTTGTTTGAAATCTCCACCTATTACCAGTTTTTCATAAAAAATTTTCAAACACGAAACTTTGTAAAAAGTAACAGAACTTATGGGACAACCCAATATAATTGATAAAACATGTTTTTTATGTTTGTTTAAGCCGTTTAGAGATGTATTAGAAAGATATTTTCTTAGAAATTGTCATTTTTGTTATAAAAAGAAGATTGAAGCAAAGTACATTGAATTGCTCACTATTTCTTAAATTTTTCCTTCATATTCTAAGAAAAATATGCTATTTGTAGAAATCTTTTGATTATCTAACAGTTGCAACAAAAAAAAACTCAGACAACTGTCGCCATCACTTCCTGTTGAACGAATTCTTTACAAAAACATTACAAATTCATGACTTGTAAATAAGTTTTTATTTTCAGTTTTATTGGAAAAATAAGAATGCTTTCAAAGATTTGTGAGTATTTACTGAAATTCAGAATGTGATTTCGAAGAATTAGAAAGAAAAATAACCAATTTCGCTTTGAAAACTTATATAAACAAGCGAGAAACCTGTTACACCAAATCTGAACCGATCATTTTTTATAATATTATTTCAATTTTAACCCGGGAGCACTCGCACTGGGTATGTCATACCCAGGCGCGCATTCTTAGTCTCATAGCGTTCCCCCTTTTTTTCCAAAACGTGTGGGGTCTTGTGTAGCTGAGTTCAAGGTCACATTCTTCAAGTTTCAAGGTTAGATAAGAATTCAGGAATACGCGGTTTCCGGGAATCGAGGCTTTTGGGTATGAGATACCCGCTCGCGTGCAGGTAGAGGTGTCAGTTTTGGCTGTGGATTCCGTTCGATTGGTCGGTATAGCAGCTTTGTTCTTTGCTTGAGACAGTTTCTACCGATGGTTTCGATTTTTTAGTGAAAATTAAGAAGATATTGGAGTTTATGATGTTCATTGTGATGAGTAAACAATTGAAGTGGCTGAAGAATGTGTGATGAAATTGATGAAGAAAGTTCATAAAGTCTCGATTCTCCGGAAAATGGAGAATATTACCTCGGTAAAAGTGGAACAAAATGGATAAAAGGGAAGTTTAGAACCAACGTCAGAGTGGTGTGGAAAAATATTATAAATAAAATTCCTGAAAATAAAAGTGATTATCGAGCGCCTACTTAGACGCAATCAAAAAATGCTTTTGATACATCATCAGAAACTACCTCAGAAGAAGGAAACCAGTGGCGGATCCAGGGGGGGGGCCATGGGGGCCATGGCCCCCCCCGAGAAAATTAAAAAAATAGTTAAAAACCCCTTTTTCAGAGCTAAAATTTGAAAAAAAATTCATTGTAATTCATGCAATGTCTCACAAGAATAAAAACAACGCAAGGGGGGGGGGCATGCTAATCCCGAGAAAAATTCCAAAATAGTTAAAACCCCTTTCTAGAGCTAAAACTCGAAAAATGTTCCCCTTATAATTCATGGGAAGTCTTAATTCTTAGGTATGGTACGTTGCTCATATAGCCAGTGGCTGATCTATGGGGAGGGGGCTATAGGGGCTATGGCCCCCCAGCGGACTTAAGTTCAGACTAGATAAAATTGCAGTTTTCAAACAAATTTTTGAAAAATTTAAACCTTTTTAAAAAATTTTTGTAGCTCTTTTACATTTCAAACGGCCCAAAGAGCTTTATTTCATAATCATTAGCCCCTTCTAAGATCTTAAGCCCCTGAAAATTTGTAGAATCAATGCACAATTATAGGGAAAGTTGGTTTTTGCTCTTTACATTTTTGTAGACTATTAATTCACTAATATTTCAGGAGTTCAAGAGTTTTAGCCCCTACAAAGCATTTAGTCCCCTGCATGTTTGTAGAATTAATTTGCAATTTAAAGGATACAGTGAGCCCCTTCCAAATATTAGCCCATTTCATGATCTTAAGCCCCCTACAAAACATTAGCCTATTTCATGGTCTTTAGCTCCTATAAAGCATTAGTCCCCTTCTATTTTTATATATTTGGTTCACATCAACTTGATGAGCTTTTAGCCCCCTCCAAGATAGATGAGCTTTAGCCCTCTCTGCTCTTTTATAAAAATGGAATTCATAACTTCAAAAAAAAAAGTTGTTAGGTGCTTTAACCACTACAAAATCTTTAGCTTCCCTGTATTTTTATAGATTCGATTCACAATTTAAATGGAACAATGAGCTTTAGCCTTCTTGCGTTTTTAATTTAAAAAGCTTTAGCATAGTCCCCTACTTTAGTTTTTGCAGATTCGATTCACAATTTAAAGGGGCCTCTGAGTTTTAGCCCCTATAAAAAATTAGCCTGTTCACAATTCAATGAGCTTTATATTAAACTCAGCATAAGCCCCCTCCTCTAGTGGATTCAGGGGGGGCTCGGGCTAGGGGGCTCAAGCCCCCCCAATAAAAATGAAAAGTTTTACTCTATATAATATGACATTTTATGCACCAAAATGAGTTAAGCCTGTTAATTTAAGGTCAAATTTTTGAAAATTTTCTGGGGGAGGACCACCAGACCCCCCTCGTCCTTGTAACTCTGCTATTACAACTATAGTTTGCTAAGTTCGTGTCAAAACGCAAAAAATTTGGTAAAAATCTAGAAGTGTGTTCGGGTTGGCGCCTCTTGGCGAATTTTTTGTCGCCAACTTCACTTTGATACTTTTGGCTTTACTACTTCGCTTGGCGTTCGAAACCACTTCTAGATTTAAGCCAAAATTCTATATCCGAAATTATGATGAGGTGTACCAAAACGAGTTGAAAAAGTGGGGTTTTTTACTTAAATTTCCAAAAATTTTCTGGGGGGGAATTTTCAAATGGCCCCCCCCGAAAATTTGGTCTGGATCCGCCCCTGAAGGAAACAATGCCAAATTGTAGAAAAACGGGATACAAAAGATGTAGGGATTACTTTAGCAAAAGGGACTTAAAAATAAAACGCTAATGTGAAAGGTTCCAGAAATATATTTGTGTGGAACACAGAACTCAAATTATGTAAGGATTGCACGAACAAATGTGAGCAAATTATATTCATTTAAGATACACAAATGATAGTTTATTGTTTGTGTCTTATTTAAAGTAATATTATTTGTAACACCAAGCAGGTTGAGTGCTAAAACGTGAGAATCCATCCCTGGGTATCACATACCCACCCGCGAGTGCCCGCGTTCGTTTCATAGGTGCGACTGCTCCCGGGTTAAAAAGGAGTAACCACATTTCACATGTTTCATTTTACTAAATAAACTATTCTGGGATGACAGGTAGCTCATAATACAGAAAAGAAAAGATTTTCAGCCTGATAAATCACTAAAATTAACTGATAAACTCTACCCGTTCAAGGCCGGGTGTATCAGCTAGTATACTTTAAGCATCACTCAGGTGTTATAAAAAACGTGTATCGAAAGAAACCAAATAACGCCTTAATAGGACCAAAAAATGAGAAAAATACCAAAAAAATTAGAAAAATTACTCTGAAACATCTTTTTAAAAGTAAAAAAATGTTAATTATTTTCGATTTAAGGCATTTTTACCCTTTATTTGAGTCATAGGCACATTTTACGCATGGGGTACTATTAGACCCCACGGGGGGAATACGTGACTATTTTTTCAAGAGGGTAGGAAGGTTAAATAGTATATATATGAAAAATTAAATATTCTACACTAAAATTTTTGTGTTTTGCCTTAGGTAAAATTGTGCAAATCATAAAGATATAGATACCTCATTAATTGGGGATAAATTTCAGAACTATCATTTAATTAATGTGATGCAGTGTTTAAACTATTTCATTTGTGAGTGATAAATTTAATCGTATTACTTTAAAATTATTAGTAATCTTTAATGATGTTTCAATTATAATTTATTTTTAAAAAATCTGCTGTAATTGTTTAAATATTAGATGGTTATCCAAGCTTTTTCACAAATGTTTAACTTAATGTTTTTTACTTAAGATAATGACATACTAGATCTGACTAATTCTATGTGTAATATTTATGATTATAAAATTATATACGCAGACTAAAAATATGTTTTTTCTTACAGGTACGTTTTAATGGACCTTTATTTTATGAATATTTTAATGGGATTTCTTTTGATATCACAAAGGTAAGATTAATAGTATTAAACCTTCTAAATTTATTCATTAAGATTCCTCGTCTTCAAAAGGTATTCTTCAAATGCATTTGAATTAGTGTTGAATAACTGCAGTCATAAAATAACGCATTCGTCTTTATATTAAGTAAGATTTAAATGAATTTGGGTAAGAATTACTTTGCGTAGGATTTAAGACCTTTATTCTTTCATCGCTGAATTAACAAAAGCCGCTTCGCTCTTGTATCTTTACCTCTCAAATAAAAATTATGAGTTATTTTTAATTCCTCCTTTTAATCACCACGCTCGGTTATTATCCTTGTATTTTTATTAATACCGCCATTTTCATTAAGGCGTAATGAAATCGTTTACATTCACCGAAACTCCTTTTCATACATTGCACAATTGTTCCACACACTCTCTCTCTTTATCCCCCGCGAGGATGTATATCCCGCAAAAACACTTCATCCTTTCTCTTACGAGGAGGGAATCCCTACTACAAAATATCCTTTTGTGCAACAGCAAAACAAACAACCGCTTTATTTCCAATAAAGGACGAAACATTAACTTTTAATCATTTAAATTCTGCCCGGGGGATAAACAACAGAAGCATCCGAAGAAACAACTGTTTGTGTTTGAAGTAGAGTAATTATGCTTAATATAAGCGGGTTTTAATTAAACGCGATGACGCGTTTTGTGTGGCGAAAGGGTTTCTTTTTTTCTGCGCACCCCTTCCTTTTGCTTTCGAGATAGATAGATATCCTTGAAGATTCAATTAACGTTGTTCAGCGCTCACGTTTAATATTCATGGAACCACAACTGTTCTCAAATTGCTTAGAGCCCCCCAGGGTGGGTTGGTTTTTATTAGTTTACGTCTACCGTTGCTGCCTTGTTTACTGGATTATAATCATTAAAATTTAATATTTTGTGTGGAGTTTTCACGCGCCCGGGGCTATTCGTCGGACGGATTTCGTCTTAATGATGTGTGTGGGCGCTTTCTGAGGCTTAGGCCAAAGAAATAAATACATGAAAGATGGCGGAAGTTGATTTCTGAGTATTTGTTTACGTAAAACAAATTCTTAGAAATGTATTTAATTCGAAATGTGGTTACTTTGTTATGTCTTCCTTCGACTTTATCCATTTTTTTACATTTTTACGATGGATGCTTTTTTAAGAATTAATAAAATAATTTCTACACTTCTTAGATATAAATAAAATGTTTTAACATAATATATTTTATTAAAATTAAAACTAATATTGATATTTGTTTATAATTTGCATAGGAACCGATTTTTTCTTCTAATTTTTAGATGGATTATGAAAGAGTTCTATTCAATTTTATTTTATTTTTGGCACCCAAACGGCCCCGCCGAATAGTAGTAGACCAAAAATACTATCATAACCATTATTTTTTAAGTGTTTATGTTTTGTGTTTTCAATCTTTTAAATTACTAGGGGGCTCTGCCCCCTGCTCGCTATCGCTCACCAACCCCGGGAACTGCTTCGCAGTTCTTTTCAGATCGCTTCATCTCAACAGTCCAGGCTCTTCGGCTTAGTTAATGCTTCTTTGATACCGAAACTACTTATCTCTCTAGTTTATCAATCATTTAATTCGAATCATTCCCCCGAAGATATCAAAATAAAACTGTTTCTAAAATATTTATCTCTTAACTTCAATTCTTCTTTCTTCAATTATTGAATAGAAATGTTTTTAAAAAAATATCCAGCAAGTCTACTAATTACCATCAACCACCTTAGAAAGAAAACAAGCCTTTAAGAAACTTTTACAAGGACCAATTTTTTAATTCAAAAAAATATTTTATAATTCCTTTTGACGTATTGACGTATAGTAAAAGACATACCTAATACAAATGTGTTAATAAAAGTAATAATATTCCAGTTTTTATAATAAATTTCAAAAAAGCATGACCTCTTAAAAAATCATAAATTATCCTAGGATATTAGTTTTTGATATTTTTTTTATCCTATGGCTATAACAAAAAGATTGAGAAAAAAAATAACTTTTAAATTTTTTGAATCTACATTCTGTTTTATAATATTTTAGTCGACAATCCGTGCGAACATTTTGTTTTGAATCGCTTTTCATTTTATTTTAAAAATAACCTCATAAATTCGATCCCAACGAATAATAACATTGTATCTTACGTTGTCGGGAGATATTTACAAACTATCACGTTACCAAAACATAAACGAAAAAAAACACAGCCTACTTGTCAACCAGAACAAAATATTTTACCCATCCAGCCCTCCAAAAACCAAACAACTGAACACATTCCTCCTACTCCGACAAGAGTATCCCACCCTGCAAAAAAATCTCCAATTCCGGCGGATAGCAAAAGCAGGCACCGTTCCAAAGGAAGGATCCCCAGCAGAAGAAGTCTATGAGAATATACGACTCCTCCGCGGAAGTTTACACTGTCTGAGTAGGGCATTACTCAATGAGTTACGGCGGCCAATGGCAGAGCAGAGGAGAAAGGAGTCCAGCTAAAGGAAGAACATTCGCATAAAATAGTCTCTCCCTCTTAAGGAGTTTCGTTAGGAGCTGGCGATTGAATGGGGGAATTGAAATGCTGAAAAGGGGTCGGACGGGAAAAAGAGAACGTTTTTGCGTTATTTCCAAATATAAATCGTGGTTGTCGCGGCGCTATCATGTGGAAGTTTCGAATCACTTTGGAGGGTGGGGGTGGGGTGCTGATGAGGGGTTTTTTGAGGGGGGATTACTTTTGGGGTTGTTGTTTTGTCTTGTGGATGATTTATTTGTTGTGTTGAAGAGCTTTAAGAGTGCATCTTGACTCTCATAGGGTGTGAGTTTTTTTAAGATGTGAGAGCAGCGATGATATTTTTTTGGTAACATTTTTATTTTATCCCACGCTCATCTTTATACAATGTAGTGGGAATTTGGTTACTTTGGAAATTCTGAGTGGAACTCTTAATATTGTTGATGCGTAAGAGTTTTATAAATGGCATGTAACTTTTAAAAATTTCTGTGTTGGCTTTCATTGGCAATATTGGATGTAGAATGAATATTGTACCTAAAGATATGACAACCGTAAAATTTGAATTTTATAAAGGATGCTAAGAAAATGCCGATATGAATCAAATATATTACAATGTGAGTTTACGTACTGTTTAATAAATAATTTTTGTACTTGATATTAATTATTTAACTATGAAAAAAATATTTATAACAGAGTTTTTCTGTATAAGTTAAAAACGTCATTTTTTTATCTTTACATAAAAAAATTTATGTTGATAATAGTTTTAAATAACATTGTTATTATACCATTTGGACTATGTGAAGTAAAATTAAACCATCAGGGTTTGTATTGTATCAGTAAATTATCTAATATATATATAAATATCACACTGAAACATTTATATTCCATACTCATGCATAATGTCTTCACAGCATTTTCTTCACGTACAATTTCTTCATGCACAAAACAAACGCTAAAACCTATTTTTCACCACCAACCATTTCCTTTTTTTTTCCACATCCACAAACACAAAATCTCCTCACCTCCACAAAATATCCCCAGATCGAATCCACCAATCCAGCTGCAGGAAAACCCTTCCAAAGAAAAATAAATTAACCCAAACCCCTCGATTTCCTACATTACGGTAGCAGGTGGAGTTCCTCCTCAACCCTAGATCCAGGGCTAAAAACTTAGCCTTAGATAAACTCGGCTTTTCGCAGCAAAGCATCTGAGATTCGGCAGCAGTGCGAGAAAAAGAACCGAGTCTGTCAGAACGCATGGGCCGACTTCGGTGCCACGTCTTGATCCCTTACGCAAATATCCCCTCCTTATCATTTCTTTCGCCTACCGAAGGATATCGACAACTCCACTCCACTCTCATCTCCATGACTACAGAAACTTGGCGGCCATTCTTCTATAGCCGTCCTCCATTTTTTTTATCTGAAGTCGTTTTTTTATTATTGTTTCCCTATTCCTTACTGTTGGAACTGTATCGGTCACCATCTGTCCACGGTTATTATGTCTACGTGATGGCGTTTTCTTTCTCGTATGTTTGCTGCTTTTTTTTATGGAGGAGAGGTTCTTCCTAGAGAATACTTTCTGCTTGGAATGCGGCGACCGAGTTTGGAGTTCTTTGTCGTAGTTTTTGTTGTAGAAAAGTATGGGAGGCTTTTGTTCATTTCGCTGTAGGATAGTGTATGGAGATAGCATGTTGGTCCGAAATGAAACCATCAAAATCCTTTTACGAACCATATTTCAATTTATAACACACTTTTCTAAAGTATTCGTTCAGTGAACAGAGTTAGAGAAGTATATGATTTTGTTTATATATCACCGGTAAAGTTTCATACATTAGCGATAGCCTATTAATTATTATCTATAGCTTTCATAAACATTTTTAGTATTTATTGAGGAATAAACTTCCTGAAAATGAAATGATCCTACTTGAAAAGTAAATCATTCTTTAAGGAGAGTACTGACAGATGGAATCAAACCGATTTAAAAGATGTAATTAACTATAAACTTCTGTAACTTTCATTTTTAATACTTGAATAGTTAGCCTTTTACAGTTGGAAGCTAATGCAACAATGATTTCAAGTTCCATTTGGAAAAGAAAGAAAAATAACTATTTGATCCAATGTATACTACCTAATTTCAAATTTAATCAATAAGAGACCGATTTTACATTGCTTACTTACTTACATTGTTTGCCACAACTTACAGCATTTTAATTGAGAAAAAATATCCCTAATATTTTAAGTGGAACTACGTATTTAAGATAGTCTCACGTTATATGATAGCTTAATAAGATAATTGAATTTCCTTCTACCACGTTTTATCTAACCTTTGATTCACCAAAATTCTAGTATAACTCCACAAATTCATCAAATTATCTCACCCCAAATTACATTATCTCGTTCTCTTGCCATAAATACTTTCTAAATAAAATACCGGCATCTGTAAAGCATGTAAGAATACAGAAGGGGAGAGAATTCCTCCCCATGCTCCCCAAATACTTTCACATGAGTGCTATGATGTATATCTAATATACAACACGCTACAAACGGAATGAGGGGGGAATGTTATAGAGTAATACATTTCTCCCTCATATTTTCTCAACTTCCCCCTAGCTTCAATCAAAAGTACCTTTTCGACATCTGTGCCCTTCGGCCATGAGGGGGAGCCCACACTAATAAAATTCCCCCGCTCCCACTTGTAGGGAAAAGTAATGATTTGAATTCTCTGGTTTTCCAAATTCGTTTTTGGCTATAATTGCCAATGTAAAGTTACTGACCTTATTTGAAATTTCGGGGACTGTTTCACTGTAGATGGTTGGGTGATTCTAGTTCCTGGGAAATTAGCCATTTTCCACTCATGTATTTGGATGATATTGACATATACAGGGTGTTTCAAAATTGCGTTACACGGCTTTTATTCGGAACCAACGCCTCCTAGTATCATGAAAGTAAAGTCTACCCCTAGGTAAATGAGCATGGAGACTGCACTGAAATGACTTACAGTGCCCCTAGCGGCGAAATTAAAAAGTTAAAAAAAATTCATTTAAAAACTAAAAGAGATAGAGCAAAAACCTCATTGAAGGTATTGTTGCCAACGTCATGAAAAACTCACTGAAGAAAAATTCATGAACATATCTTGAATATTCACCGAGATATTAGCATGTGAAAATAGCTCTTTTTCAGGGGGTCAAAAAAGAAAAAGTTCGAATATTTGCATTTTTTTTATTTTTAATTATATTATGTGTTCTTCAAACTAAAAAAAAACCAAAACTACAAAATAACACTGAAAAATTTGAAATATGCGAACTTTTTTTGACCCCTGAAAAAGGGCTATTTTCACATTGTAATATTTCCGCGAATATTCAAGATATTTTGATCAAATTTTTTTCAATGAGTTCTAGCTTTTTTTTAATTTTAATTTTAACTTTTTAATTTCGCCGCTAGGGGCGCTGTAAGTCATCTCAATGGATTCTCCAGGCTCACTTACCTAGGGGTAGACCTTACTTTCGTGACCCTAGGAGGCGTTAGTCCAAAGAAAAGCCGTGCAACGCAATTTTGAAACACCCTGTAAAAATTTAAGACTATTTTTAAAACGGACAACATAAAAAAATACTTGAATATGAAATTTACAACAAAACTAATTTTTATACACTTATAATAATTTTAATTTATAATGCAGACTATTAGGCTTTTTTAATTTAATAATTAAGTGCTGAAGGAGATTAATTTTTTGTAACTTCTTAAGAAAGCGATACTTTAAAAGAACTGCAGTTTTTGTAATAACCTTTAAAATATTATCAATGTAGCAAGAACTTAATGAGCACAAATAAAATGACTTGCTCATGAGCATTAACAATAAATTAGGAACACAACACGAAAACAAAATCAGTATAAAAAACTATGAAAAGACGTTTTTTTTCTTTTGTTGCACCAAATCTAAAAATAGAACCGCATTTTCAGAATCTCACCACAGCAACCGTGTTTTTTATTCTCTCGCGGAGTTTAATAAAAACGTTCACCTTCTGATACGTGACTATTAAAATAAAGAAAACCAACAAAGAATGGGCGAGCAAACAAACAAAGGGCAGCGATAATAAATACAAATCGAGTAAAAAGATCAGAATAACAAAAACAACAAATCTCTACAGCCCTCCACTTCAAATGTAGAAAAAATAATGCAACCGAGAGCCGGAGCCAAATACACATAATGGCAACACTAAAACAATAAAAAAAGTTGCATAGTAACATACCATTAAATTCATTGAAGCGTGCTTTCTGTTCTTACATGATCTAAAAGAAAGAGAGAAAAAAATGGAGTAATAATATAAAAATATTCGTATCTAGGCCGGCAGAAGGGGAGATAAGAATGACGCCAGAAAACTGTGCCAGAAGAACCCGGTGACGTAAAGTAGATGCTTGATTAGAGGAAAAAATAATTGCTTCCTTAATGGTGTGGGGACGAAATCGAGAAGGGGGCAGTGGATGGAAGTTTTGTTGGGGGTAGGTAGAGAGCTTGTTTTGCAATCGATGGGAGTCGATTATTTTTGGGGGTTGTGCGAGATATTTTGTCGTTACTGCCGAGAAGCGGTGATGTGGTCTTCTTGAATGTTTAGATTCGTGTTTTTTATGGGATGAGTATTTTCAGTTTCGTTTGTGAATATTGATATTTTTCAACTTTGACGTTCTGGGAGGATGTTACGAAAATATTGGTTTTGATGATGAGAAATTCATGGAATTATTTAACAAACTGGACTTTGGATGGCGTAATATTTTATTTACAACTTCCTTCCAGATACAGACGGCCAACCTGGTTCCAAACATCGATAGTTGACGAACTAGTTTATCGTCTGTGGAGAAGCTTATAATTAAACAAGTTAAACTTTCTGTATTTTATTGTAACATCCTTGCTCTTAATTTGTAAATCATCACCTCTATTTCATTATTGTAAACAGACTCCCTAACTTGTTGGTTAAACATAATTTGTTTCTTTTAAGTGAGTTGGTTACTTTTGAAAATAGGAACCTTGGAAATTTTGGTTTAATGGTCATCATAAAAGACGATACTATGCACTACCAATTACTTGATGGAGTGTGGATTTCGTCCTTTCATGAATTGTTTGAGAGGAAAAACGGTTATGGCTGGAAATATAACGATTTTACATTTGTCCGAGCAACACCGCTGATAGAAATAGATAAAAGCATAAATTTAAGAAACATTTGTTCAGTCATGTATTTTTTAAAATTCCAACATGTCATATTTCCTCTCTTTCATCACTTATATCCCATAAAAATTCCATATTCCGGATCTAGTCGATGTGTGGAACGTACTTCCCCATCATAATTGAGTATTCAGACCGACAATTCCACGAATTATTTCCCATATTCCCGCGGAAGCACAAAGAAACATTTCGCCTTGAGGTATGATAAGAAGCGAGTAATCTCATAAAAACTCAGCTTTTAAAACGAGACTTTCACATTTTGAAACAAAAATCACGTTCCCTCCAATGTAAGTGATAAACGGTCTTTCCCCAAGTTCTGTGGAGAATAATTACATTCTCGCAAGACATTATGTGGCGAGAATTTCTCCTTATACGCCCGCGGAGAGGGACGGAAAACCTTTTGACCCCATTCTTGGCGCATGAATTATTAGCGGGTTACTCGATAACTATTTTATCTCCTCCGGAACTGGAGTTTGGCGATTGGAGGCACTAAAAGTAACACAGAATCATTTCCACAGAGAAAACGAAAAAATTGAAAGAAAGGGGGAAGGCGGGGGAGGGAAGGAAAAAGAAGGTTTAATGGACCATGCGTGTTCTCCATTGATGTAGAGGGATGATTTCAGGGGTAATTTTCTCGCAATTTCGAGAACATTTCGTCGTATCTGAAAGGCTGTAGTAAATGTGGAGTAATAATATTCCGGAGAAGGGGGGATTGGAGAATAAAAAAGAAGGGGAAAGGCCGTTCGCAAAATCCCCCGGTGAAGTTCGGGGGAGGAATTTAGTCGTCGAAAGGACTAATCATGTGGAAATGAAAAACGAAAAAATAGATGCAAATTGTTTTGAAAACGCGTCGCGAATTTTCGACAATTTTGGTGAAAAGTGGGCGAATCTCGTTCAAGCAGATATGGATGAAGGGAGAGGGGAAATATTTTTTTCCTTTTTCAGATTAAGGGGGTAATGAAAGAAACGCATTTGACACTTTTATCCACGCTAGAGTTGAGCTCTGTTTCAGATGCGAGAATGATGGTGTTGTTGATGAAAGGAATTTTTTATGGATTGGAAAAGTTTGTGTTTTTTAATGATGAGATTTTCTCCTTCAATTTGGGTGTCATCATAGGGTGTTGAATATGTTATTCTGTAATATTATCTTGGGATGTTTTTACCATTTCATTAGAATATGTAGTTGTAATAACTGAATGTTACTACTTTGAAGTCATATTATTTTGTTTTCAATGGCTCTTATTTTTTTAGCGCTTGGTGTTTGAATTTTTTAAACACTAGGGAGCTACCGCCCCCTGCTCGCTATCGCTCGCCAACCCCCGTTAACTGCTGACGCAGACACTTTTGGACTGCTTCGCAATCCCTCACAAAACCCAGCTCACTGCACTTACTCACTTTATAAAACATTCTTAAAACATAGGTAGTACTTCTCCGGGGTATTCTTTCGAAAATGGCGGATATTTATTCCGTGGCGTAATTTAAACAGTTCCTTTATGGTAACAGGAATTGGCGGATCGCCTTATAATTCCAAGAAAATTAACAACAGACAACAGATCAATGTAAACATTCTTTTACCAATTCTCCAAGGTTAAGTTTTTTTCACAGATCCAAGAAGCACTGAAACATCTCAGGAATAAATTAAACCTTCTTAAAATTTGTAATAATTTTCATCGATTGGCTGTGAAAAATGTAGTAATTATCGTTAACACGTCGAAAATTTAGAATTTTATCTTCAGGAGAACAAACGTTGGAGTTGTGTCAGTTTCATAACAATGACGCAAAAGGATATACAAAAATAATAATTATTGTAAAACATAAATGCAAGTTCAAAATTCCCGAAAGCGAGTATGTATTTTATTGTAAAAATAGTAATGATTAGGTTGCCACAACGACAAAGGTAAATAAAAAAATTTTAATTTGTTATTTAAAAACTAAAAGATAAATTAATTATACATAAGTTTTAAATATAATTAAAATCTTTTGAACAACAAAAATTAAAAATAACCCAAAATATATTTTTTAAATTCGTGTTATAAATAGGAAAATTATTATTTAATCTATTTGAATATTAAAAAAAGTGAAATATGTTTCCAGTTGTTTTAATATTCATAATTTCTTGCTTTGTAACTGTGACCTTATCCGAAATCTAAAAAAAATGGAAATATTTTAAAATTGAGAATTTTTTTGAAAAATCGAAGGGCCTACTCAGAAATCCGAAAAGAATCCGGACGTTTTGATACCATATATGTGTCATTCGGTTCAGTAATTAAAAAGCCTTTCTCTGGAAACCATTCACCAAAAACTTTTTTTTAGAATAGAGAGATTTACTATTAGAGGGTTTTACTGCCCCAGCATTAAAAAACAAACATTAAATATTTTTCTGTAAGAAGGGGTACAAAGGGCTGAAAGGTTATACGTACTAAATAAATAGGGAATTATATTTACTGTCATATTTTTTCTACTTATTTTAATTTATGCCTTTGAGACAAAAATAATTCTTCTACTGAATCTTATCAACCGCTAAATTTGCAGTATATATCACATATTAGCATTGTTATCAGCTTTATTTTCTAAGAATATCCTTATTCCGATAAGTGGTTATATTGTTATGAAGCTCAGCTATTAAGTATAGGTGATTACATCATCAATATTATTTTTTAAAAAGCGATAGTTAGACCTATTTTTTTCTGTACATATTAGTTTACTTAATGATATATTTCTCTTTTATGTATTTCTAGGTACTACTGCATTATGGACTACTTTTTTAAATACTTTATTTCGTGAATAAACTTTTATGATCTTGGCATGTCCTTCTTTGTTTTTTGCAGGGCCAGAAGAGCACATGAACCTTTATCCATCTTTCTAATTTATTTTGTAAAACGTTTTTTATAAGACCAATAATCCATTAAAACATAATACATTCTTATCAAAATACATTTTTATTTATATATTTTGTGAAAAACAATTATACAAAACTATCTGGCATTTTGCTGTTCTTCAACTATAAAAATAACAGATGAACACACGCATCAACAAATTGTTTTCCAACTACGCTTCAAAGTATTATTAGTCAAGCTAGAAGCTAGAGCACTCGTATAAGGGTTTTTCGCGTTTTTTTTCGAAGTGCAATAAAATAAAAAGCCATTTCGTCCTTTTCCAAAGCTTTAATGAACCCAGATGGAAAAACACTCAAAGAAAAATACATCAAATGCGCTCCAAGCTGGTTATTCCCAAATGAAAACGAACCACGTGCGCACGGGGATAAAAAGAACAGCGCCTTTCACAATATTCCCCAATTTTTTCCCTCTTCCAAAGAATGATTCTTTATTATTTTTCCCCAAAACTTAATATGCATTAAAGAGATTGTCGTTTCAGTTCGAAGTCCTCTCCAGCTCTTTTCATTTCTTCGTAGATAAATAAAAAATTGCGGGAAAAATGAGTTCTTTTTTATTTTCTTGGCGTTTTTTCTTCCTTCTCCGGTGGCAACCATCTTGCATGCCATTGTTCCGGGTTCTTTCTCGTCTGCCAGCGCTACTATGCGATGCCATTTGTCGCTGTCATCGAAACTTCAGACCCATGAGACTTATCTATCAATTTCTAGAGCGCTCTTCTACGATTTTAGTAGGGAGGGGAAAATCTCTTCTACAATATATAAAAATCCCTTTGGTTATTTTATTTTTTCCCTTGCTTTTAGGGAGCGTCCGTTTTTTATTCTTTGCGTATTGTTGTATACATTTTGTTCAATTTTATTGAACCCTTACGTTTGATCCCCATTACAGGGGCTCGAATGCTGCTGTGAAGAAAAGCATCCGAGATGGGTTTTTTCTTGTTAGAAAAAGCCGCGATATAATTAAATCTGGGCCAGGTTTATTCACGAAGGCTGGATCTTTGAGTGAAATTGTTCATGCGTTACTGTTGGTAAAGAAATTATTAGAGTTGCATACGTGGAGTGCCGGGTAAAATACTTTTTAAATGTGTGTATGCAGTAATTTATTTTTTACGTTATCAATTAAGGGGAGTGTGTTTAAAAGTTTAAATTGAATTGTGTGTAAATACATTTACCGTAAGTTTTTTCCTCTTTTCTTCGCTATGTTGTAAGTTTTTTTATATGAATAGAATTTATTTAAAAGCTGTAAACAAAAGTATGCTTATAAATATGACTTTTTATTGTAAAGTTTCTCTTACACATTTCACTAATTCTGTTAAAAAATACAGTGTGAAAAAGAAAATGGTCTTAGAGCGATACTCCAAAAAAATCATACTTTCCTTTAAAGTCCGCTTTTCTTTGTTCGCAACAGAACATTAAAACTACAATATATTTACAGAATTTCAAATGATTTTTAGTGTTTTTAATCTGTATTTCTTTTTTTTGTAGAAACTATTATTTATATAACTTGATCCATTATCCTCTGATTATACGATCTTTTTAGCATTTCTGGTACCTGATGGTCACAGGTCTTCTGTGTTCATAACCAAATATAAACATATTCATTTCTTTAAACAATAGTATGTATTACGTGAGAAATTACAATAGGCATTTAAGTGTGAGATTCCCTAATCCGGTTCGAAGTCACTACACAGATTTCCAACTCGATCCAACTCCCCCGCCTCATAAGACGCCAGATAATTGATATCCTTAATTGGCAGAGCATCTTTCTAACAGCCACCCGCTCCAAGTGAACCCCCAGGGACATCGGTACATCGAATCCCTCCCTCCCGGAATCCAATTTCAGTCACAGACAGAGGACACGGAATTCAAATTCGGAATCGAAGTCTATTATTTAAGTCTCATTTAGCGATAAGCAAGACTTAGAAAGTGCTCTTTAATTCTTAATTAAACGGTAACGGCCAGTGGGGGAAGCATCCGCTACACCCCTCCCCAAAGGCCGGACTAAAAGGCCGGTTTGCGTGCCTGACGTTCTGACCGATCAATTTTGGTCCGGAGGGTAGCACCGGTTGGAACGTGGGGTTGGTCAACGAAGCGTTCAGGTTGTAATTTCGGTGCCGGATTAAAGAAATCAATTTGAGTGGCAGTTTGATTTTGTGCGGTATCGTTTGGGTTTTGTTCGTCTAAAGTATTGATTGTACGGAGTTGGATTGAAGGCGTTTGCCTGAAATTGAGTTAACAGATGAATATAGTTGTTTTAAGGCTCCGCATGACATTATTCAATTTTCTCAATTTCCATCTCTTTTCTATTAATTCTATTAATTGAGAGATAAAACTGGGAATTGCAGAGCTCCAGTGTATTTTTTATGCATAACTCTTTGTTTAAGGGGTGTTGACATCGAATTTTGAAAAATATAGAGGTATTACTCAAAATTGTCATTAATTGAGTTATGACATAGTGCGCCTTACTTACATAAATCACTTTTATTCGTGTTGAATAATTTTTTTAGAGTAATGTGATGGATATTTTTTTTATACGCGTTTGAAGGTTTAAACATAAATTTGTTTCTGTTTAGAAGATATTTAATTCTTCATCTTTACCTTATCTGTTTTAGGTTTGAATACTGATAGGGCTGAGTGGGCCTTTTTAGTCGACTATATTTCTGATGATTAAAAACTAAATATATATAAAATTAAAAATACAAATACACTCACTTGGTACATTTTGTATAATTTATTAAGCATACAATAAAATTTATATTCAAAATCTAATAATATGCCTTCCAAAAATGAATTTTAAAAATTTTGAAAGCAAAATTACAAGATACTCGTACAGTATAAGTGATTATTTTTTACGCCTATAAAACAATTTTTTAATGATTTGCTTAAAAGCTATTGAATTATATTAATTTTTAAGCTATTTTAAACTTTTTGTTTGTTGTTAACACAATTTTAAAAATATGGGTTTGTTTATATCACTGTAATATTGGTTGGTGTAGACAATTTCTTAGGATGTTTTAAAATGATTTTTACTATTAACAAAAGGATTTTCAACAACCTTACACTTGAATATTTCTAGATTATTTTGTTTCATCAAACGAATAAGCTCGCATAAGTTTTGATGAAAAGATGTTCAAAACATCAAGTGATTAGAAACACTCATTGATGATTTCAAAATACTTTTCTGATATTTACTAGTGCAGTTTACTAAAGGTTATATCTATTCAATTAAAACAACTTTACTCCCTAAAGCTCTATGGGACTATACCTATTTAACTATTCATCGGCTATGAATACATTTAAATATATCAAAATTCAATCTTGGATAGTTGGGTAATTTACTTCATACTTCTAAATGTGGATATTGCGTTATAAATAATTATCATTACAATTATACCTTTTACGAAATCCATACTTTAATTATTTTACTTTACGATAAAATATGGATTGAAACATACAAATTTCATATATATAATTCAAGGAATAATTTCCATCAATAAAATACAATGTAATGATCTGATTTTTGCAAAATTCGATAAAAAAATAGTCATAACTTTTCAATAAATCTTGAACTTTTAACGTATATCTGAAATGGGAGATAAATCCAACCAACAAAATAGTTTTATTTCACCTAGTTGGTTAATTTAAAAATAATATGAATAGTTAACATGAGCTTGAAATAAAGCTTGCTGTTTACGTATTTTATATTCTCCAATGTTTACTCACATTTCTTGAGTGTTGAATATTTACTTCATATAATTTTGACGCACTTTAAAAACAATTTCATTTTACAAATGTTTCATATATTTTAAATCCCTAACCTAGTGGTAATTTTACAGCAGATCGTGATAGATTTGATTATGAAATTAGAGTACACTGATTGTCCCCAGAAATAAAAAATGAAATACCTAACCAAATAACTTAAGAACCTTTAACATCCAGTAAACTCTTGAGAAAACTCTTCCCTCACACACAAAAACAAAGACCAGCTCGCCCATATGGCACACTAACTAGTAGCAGCTGAACCAGGAAATATCTGCACCAGTACAGCTGCAGACCATGGTTATTAATCGCAGAGCTTGGTCCATTGTGGTATCCTCTGGCACCGAATCAATCAGTCCGGGCATTAGGGGATGGACCATCCCTCAAACCTGCGGTAATAAGCGGCGGACAGCCACCAAGCCACTGGTCATCGGAAGGCGACAACGTGATCAATCGGTGACGTGATTTCAAATATTCATAGCGGATGCTGCTGATGCTGAGGTTCCGATACAGAGTATTTGGAATGGTTGCGGATGCTATGGGAGTTGGTTGGTTTGAGCTACTTTGAGTGATAGGGGTGTAAGTCCATTGTAGTTTATATTGAGATATGCTTACAGGTTCTCTGTAAGGTCGTTGGTTTGCCGTATGAAGAATTCCTTTTTAGGGGGGCTCTTATAGATCTATAATTAAGTGTTCTTTGTCCCAGGAAACTACCATACGACGAAGTAAAATGTATCTAAAAAGAAGCCTAATACATGTTTTATTTTTTTATTTGGTTCAGATTGAATAGACAGAAATATACCTTCACAAATTTTAACTCTCCGATGTATACTTTTTTTTAAATCGAATTCAAAGTTTGCGTTTTTTTTGCGTGCGAAATCAGCGATTTTCGCGGGGAAAAGTTGTGACGTACATATACCCTATACATCCCAGTCACGCATTGCCGCTGACTGGCGAAACTGTTCTAGCTGTGCTTATGAGCACGCTGGATTTGAAAATATCGTACACAATGGTAAATAATTATTATTGCATAGTCCCGATGTTTATTAACAGTTAATATTAATTACCCAATAAAATTTTTTTCGAATCAAATGATCCTGTGCTACGTAAAAACTAGCGTTGAGAAAAATAATTCAATAAAATTTGGGAAATCACAATGTTACGTATGTGAAGATCACTTTGATGTAAACTATGTTTTAACACTAAAGCTTCATACAAGGGTAGTTTGAAATATACTCGGACTCATCACCTTCCCTTGGGATTCACCGTAGCTTTTTCTCTTGTTAAAACAATTATTTGTAAGGTTCTGATTAAATTCTTATGATGTTCTGATCGGGATTGAGCTGTTAGGGGAACGGTACTATTTAATTACTTATTTAATTATACTAATATTACTATTTAATTACTTTTAGTTACTTATTTAATCAAATAGTAAAATAACATCAGTAAAATATTTAAAATCAAGGAGAATAAATAACAGAAAAATCACAGGCATCACTAACAAAATATGAAAGGCAAAATTGTTTAAGTACTTTAGTTCACATTTTTAATTGTGAGCTTTGATTTAAACTAAAGGATAAAAAATGACAACTCATGTAATATTAAAATTTCCTCTATCCAAGTAGGGGAAATGTAAAAGTAAACTGAATGTTTAATGCAGCACTGGTCAACACTTATTAAGTGCAAAAAATACCCATGTCTATAATTCCTCAAACTATTACTCTATTATTACTTTAATACATTATTCTAAAATTATTCGAGTTATCACTCTTAGTTCTTCAAATATTAAAATTCGATTAATAAGATTGAAGAGAACTTACCTCAGAGCTTTCACACCACGAATTTCTGACTGGTGAAGAACGAACTCTCGGTAAAGAATAAGACCATCATGAGAGAATCAAAACCTTGGGAAGTTTTTCCGATTGTGCCTTGACAAAGTCTTTGTCCATAATTACAATTAATTGTACAAAAAATGCGATAGAAACAAGAAACAAAGAATATCAACCACCCAACAGTATATAAAGACAAGCCAAAACGAAAGCGCGGCAATCCACGATGTTGTTTGTATAGGGGATAAGTACGTCACAATCGCAGCAGCCAATGGGAGAACGATTCGAGTAAGGTTCAAATTCCGCGCTTTTTAATCTTAAATAATTAAGAAAATAAATTTTTTTGGTTGTTTTCATAAAAAAATCGAATTCAGAAAATTTTTCTTCATAGGAAAAAGATATTATCATTCATATTTAAAAAATAGTGGTATTGTCCATTGTGCAGCTGATGAATATTTGATAAAAGCCGCTGTCTTTTGCAATAGCTTACATTCGGAATCAGTCGTGAACATATTGAAAATGACTGTATTTTATTGATAAAATTATTCGTAATTTTTTTCATTATTCAATATTTATGAAATATTATTTTTATAATAATAGAGTATCGATTTAAACCTTATAAAGATTGAAAAAGTCATTGTGTTTCTATAATTCTTTTTTGTGTACTACACAAATTTTTTTTTCATTTGTTGTTTCTCTATCGGAAGATGTAGGTATAATTTTTTTCAAAGGTCACCCATAAGGATCAAGTGATCCCTGGTGACTAGAAGTGTTGTATCTTTGTCTTTGTCCTGTTTTTATGTAACTTTATATGTATGTAATAAATAAATAAATGTAAAAATGTATACAGGTTTTAAAAAGTTTTACAATAGACGGAATTAAAAATTTGGATAAATATTTCTTATTCTTAGTGTGTGGCCATAAAACATTTTTCTTTTAAACTAAATTTTATCTTTCGCTAAGATATTTTCTACCTTTAACAGTTATGTAAACACTAACTCTTATCTAGAATATAGTAAAATTACAGTTATTAAAAGGTATGACAAAATTAAAAAGTTTAACTGTAAAAATTATAAATAGTTGATGGTAGATGGTTGTATTTTTTATGTTTGTAGATTTTGAATATATGAAACAGCATTTACATTTTCCAATAAATAACATATTTTTAACGACGAACTACGACATGAAATTCAATAAAGTATTTCAAAATGTGAAAGTTCTTTGTCTCCAACCTTCAGTTTTCCCATTAAAAAATAGTTTTATATAAAGTTTTAGACTAGTTAAGGTAATGGTTTGTTCATGTTTAAAGAGCTTTAAAGTTTTCTGCTGACGTAATAAAAGGCTTAATGGTAGAATGCATCCAGCATCTCAAACTATACACGAAAGCATGACTTTTGCTTCGGCATAAGTTCATTTTGAAAAATCTTTCAGGCGTTTTAAATGTTTTGGCTATTTTAGTTTCTCTTTGAAGAAAACAAGGATATCAAAAGCACTCAAAATAAAATTTTAGGTTTTATTGTTGTGAAAACTCTGGAATTTAAAATAAAATATTTCTTTGAAGAAATGTTGGTGACACATGCTTTCTTTTATAATATCTGCTTCCTTTCTAAAGTTTACACTTTTGGGTTTTGTGTCTGAGTGAGTTGCATTCTATTTGAAGGTACAGTTTAATATCTAAAAATGTTTAAAAATGTAAAACAAATCCTTTTAAACTTAGAAATTGTTTTTGAATTTAAATTTTCATTTTCTTATTCAAATATTTAATTCCCTTTTGAGCATTTATTAAAACCATTTAATTTTTTTCTATAACAGAAGCTATTATCATATATGCAACTCTTACTTTTTTATTTAAAGATAAAACAAGTATTTAAAGTTATTTTGTTTTAAGGTCTATATAAATTGATATCTTATCGTAGATTACTCATCTTAAATGTTTTCAATTAGAATTTATAATATGTATTTTACATGCAGGGCAAAACATTGTACCTTGAAGTTATGTGTACTTCGGTCATACACTAGGTCGGTCCTTTTTTTAGTATGGTAACACCAGACATATAGTTAACATCCTAACAACCCTAACTCTGTCTACCTAAAATTTTATAAAACATGTTTAACATTTGAGATAATAGGGCTAAGTGACCCCACTTAGCCCTATTATCTTTAATAGGAAACAAAATTTGCTACTTTAGCTTCTCACTATCACTGCAACCAAGTAAAACCCTTTAAAAACTTTTTTCTTTGCACACACTTGTTATTTCAGATCTCATTCAACCTCACAACGTGTCAAATAAAAAAGTCGACTTTTTTTAAAGACCTAGTTTTCTACTTTCCCAATTACCCCATGGATTTTTAATTACCCCATATGTTTCCAATTACCCTATAAAGAAGGGGGTAATTGGGAATGGCTAAATATTTTTCCTGTGTCTGTTATATGAATCCAAAAAAGTAAGAATCCCTCTGTAAAGGTTATTTTCAATACATTTTACGATTCTTACACTTTGAGAATTCTAGCGCCTTGTTCCCAATTACCCCAATCTATGTTCTTCTCATTACTCCATTTATTTATTCGTATTTACCCCAACTGTTTTGGATATCAAGACCTTGTCAGAAATCTGAATGCAAAGAATAAACATTCCGTTTCCCTATCGAGTTTATTATTTCTACGAGTTTTCTGCATGCGGGATGAACCTGCTTAAAACCTCTGAAAAAATTGTTACTTCCTTAATTTGAAGTTCCGCGAACATAATGCATGGTACTGTTTATCGGGCATCCAACGAGATTGGACCGATGCTGTACCTTGAACCTATTTTCAGTTTTTTTATTAAATACGTACTGAAATACTTCAATTAAAATTCAAAAAAATATATATTACGTAAGAAAGGCTAAAGTATCGAGGGAAAGTTGTTTCACCAGTTTATTTTCAATAAATCAAAAATTACATCGTAAAAAGTTAAAATAGGTCCAAGGTACAACATCTTCCCCTGTATCATAGTTATAATTGTCGTTCTTTAAAAACACCCCCTATCTGATGTTTTAGGTAAATTATTCAAATGAAAAATAGTATAACGCTTCAAAAGTACAGTAAAGGTGTAAAATTATTGGACATTTGTATTTACTGCAAATTTTAATACCCTGAATCATTATCGCTTTCATATTTATCATATTTTTCAATGTTACTAATTTTCCCTGCGCAAAACACTGTTTGAATTTCCGCTAAATCATATTACTTTAAATAACAAATTTCTAGCCATATTATCATAGTCATCTGTTAGAAAACAAGAAGTTTGTATTTTATTTGCTTTAATTTCATTTTTGATTTGTCAAAATAAGTCCTAACCAATGAAAATTATTTATTGATAAATGCAAAGACACGCTATAAAATAATTTTTATAACTTTTTTAGGATATTTTCTGCACGTATATAGATCAATTTATTAAATAAGTCTGAAATTTATAAAACTTTCTCGTCAATGTTTCCCCTGTATGAAAGCTTCAAATATCATTGATTTGAAAAGTTGAACTCGGAAAAAAACTATAAAACTTAGGGAAAACTTCTTCTGAAAGGTTTGAAGTAGCATTTAGTAGGTTGTTATTCAAAGCTCATATCCAAAACCAACATGCTTAAGTTCCCCCTGAATCTTACTTTCAATACATAGAAATCTCTTTTACCCTTTCAGAACTAGCCGCCCCAAAATTTTCATAGGACCCAGGGTTGGCTGGATTGGACCCAATTGGGTTGGACCCAATGGGTTTTTTCAAAAAAACCCATTTGAAAAAAAACACATTTTGGACCCAGTTTTGGGTTTTCAAGAAAAATCAAGACTGTGGCAGTTCTTTCATAATTTAAATGTTTTTTCAAAAAAAGTTTAGGATATTTTAAAAACTTTAATGTTTTTTTTTTCAAAATTTAAACTAGGTTTTAAAAATTAAGTGGTGTTTTTTCAATTTCAGGGAGTTTTTTAAAAGTTAAATTAGGTTCTTTCATTATAAAGTGGGTATTTTCATTATTGAATGGGTTTTTTCAAAATTTAGGACGTTTAAAGTTCAAACTAGATATAAAAATAAAGATGTTTTTTTTTAATTTCAGTGGATTTTTTCAAAGTTGAATATATTTCTTTCAATATTGAATGGGTTTTTTCAAAGTTTAGGATATTTTTAAAATTTTAGTGGGATTTTTCAAAATTTAAACCAGGTTTCAGTAAATAAGGGGTGTTTCACAATTCAGTGGGTTTTTTCAAAGTATAAAAACTTTGAAAAAAACCACTTAACTATGGAAAAACTGACATTATTTTCAAGGACACATTTAACATAGAAAGAACTCACTAAAATTTGAAAAAACCCACTTATTTTATAGGAGAAAACCACTTAATTTTTAAAAAATCCCACACTTTTTCCGAAAAAACCCAGTTTTATATGGGTTTTTTTAAGGTTTTATTGAAAAAACGGGTTTTTGCCTACCCTGATAGGACCCAATGGTAATTTTGGGCTCCTTAGGTATGCAAGGTAAACATTATATCGAAACACGCTCTGCTCTATCCTCTTTCATTCCAAGATGAGTCTGACCCAAACAACTTCTCTCAAAACCGATCTCCATAACGCACACTCTCTTAGTAATTGAATCCCAATCGAGAGGAACCCTCAAACTTCCCACTCTCATCCCCACCGCAAAGAACCCACCACCACGACATTCCATCCTCCCATCCCCAGTTCGATTCCACACAAGGACCCCCCTCTCCTCATTCCAAATCAAGTTTTAAAAATCCTCCGGCCAACCTTCCCCGAAGACATATCCAAAATCTTTGGGCCGTGCCAAAACCTGGCGGCCCGTGACGATACCCTAACGATTAATCGATTGAAATCGCTTCTCTCTCTCGATTTCGGGCAAAAGAGAGGGCATGCCGGGACACGCAGCAACTTTCGTGAGAGTTGGTTCCAAGAAAGTGAAACTGCCTTTGGTGGTGATGGAGGGATGCGCGCGTGTATAATATTGATCGGTTAGGTTCATTGTTTGTCTGAAATCTCAGGTTTTAATTGAATTGTTTGGGGTTTCTGTCGGTGTGGGGAGTTGAATGAATACTTTCGGGCTATTGGGTTAAATAGTTTGGAGTGGTATTTCACGCTTCTGGTTGCGCTTTGAAGCGTTAATTAATATTTTCCGGGTCGAGCTATTTGTATCGACTGTGGGTTTGTCAGTAACTTGGTTTGATATATTGTTGGGTATTATTAACTGTATTGAAAGGTATTAATTTACCAGCGTAGGTAATTATTTGGGTAAATTCATTAAATATTTTGATGTGTTATAAAAATATCATTCGACAATATATTTTAAAATTCATTACTATGTTATTTAAGGCGATGAGGTGAATTTTTATGCTGTTGTTGGCACTTACAGCCGTAGTCACCGGTAACTTGAACGGCTGTTAACCTGAAGTCAAAACTCTGATTGGAGGAAAAGTAGTTTTCCTTCTTTACTTTTTTACCTGCCATTCAGAAGCTTGACTGCTTACGTAAATACTATCAGTTTTTATTAGTTTAAAAACATCAGGAACTTTTATCAACTCAAAAATTGTGAGAGTGGCCCTTATGGGAATACTTTAAATTTCTTGAATATAAATATCGTAACCCTATTTAAATTCTTAACTTAATAAAAACTCACAGCTCAACTCATCTTTTTTTGCTCAAACTTGCAACAAATCATGAACTTTTTAAATAAAATTAATGTCCCTTCGAATATGCTTGACCACTGTTACAAAATATTAGATTTTACCAGTTTGAATCAATAAATCAAGACATGGTGTGCAAGTGTATAAGACATGTATGTGATATAAAGACTAAACGTAATATACTAGCGCGCATGGTACACACGTGCACTGTATCAATCGCTAAATGATATTGTCAGGTAGGGGATGTTATATGACCATTACAGTAAGCAAAAATGATATGTCATGATATGTCTGTTGAATTTCATCATAAGTGCATAAATACTCATTAATAATTTATTAGTATTGTTAAAAGCCATTAAACTCCCTATGTATACTAGGCTAAACTTAATAATATATTCAAATATTCAAATCCAAATTTATCCAATGGCGTTGTAGTATATCTAAAGTGCATTTACTCTGTAAATGTTGCAAATGTATCAAACTATTTTATTACAGTCATATTAAATGTGCATTACTCTTAAAGACCTTTTATTAATATAATAGTTATTCGTAAGTATATTGAAATATGAATGAATGAAATAAATAACAAATACCTATTTATTGATAGAATGTTATTATGTATAATATGGAATGGCAGAAATATATGTCATCTATAATTCATTGACAGTTTTAAAGATGACAGGTACAACCAGGGCCGTATTTAGGCACGTGCAACATGTGCTATAGCACAGGGCGGCAGATTACAACAAGTGCATCAAGGCAGTGCCTTATGTAACGGGGGGCTGAGGAGTTCCTGCCCTCCTCCCGAAACTTGACTTGGTGATCCAAAACAAGCTAAAAACCTGATTTTTAGAGTCAAATTTATTTTAGATGTAAATTCAAACAAAACATTCGTTAAAAGCTAGATTGAACGCGATAAATTTGCTTTGGAGGTGTAAAATAATTTAAGGGCCCTCCCCGAAATAAATTTATATACACGCCACAGTATCAAGGACAAACGAATAGAGAAACAAGGATATTTTATTTTCTTAATTAAAAATTATCTTACAATTTGCATTTAAAGAGATGATGTTTTGAACCCTTCCCCAATTTGTTATTTGTAGAAAATTTAAACCCTAATTAATGTTAAATAGGATTAAATGCTAATATCACCTTACCATTAAGCAGTAGACTTTTAAAAGAACAAAGGGGGGATTTTCTTGAAACAGAAAATGAAAAGGGGGGCGGCGATAAATCAATATGAACAGGGCAGCAAAAATCCTAAATACGGGCCTGGGTACAACTATCTAAGAAGTTAGTATTTCAAAAAGTTTTCGAGGTGATACTTTGATATATCTTCGCATACTTACATTTATGATAACAATATTTTTTATATGTGAGGTAAAACATTTTACGAAAGTGCTCATGAAAGATCGACTTAATTTAACCGATAATTTTTATCCAAAAAGCAGCATAATTTTAACATATTTTTAAGTCCAAAAACTTTCACAATATAAAAAAATAGATACATTATTTAACTAAATTATGAACTCCGTCAATTACTTTTAATTGTGTATCTTTGTTACCTTTTTAGACTTCGGCACACACAAATTTAGTTTCTTAGATTTTTTTAAATCTTTCGATTGAACCTGTTTGAAAAAAACTACGGAATAAATCCAAGGGTGCTACTGACTTCAGCTCGAAATCCCGAATAACTATTAGAGTTATGATCCTTTAATCCAGATTCTCAAATAGAATGATTCAAAATCATGAACATGAAACAGATGTAATCGCGTTTAGAACCGATGGTGTTAGTTGATTCTTCATAAAAGATGTTAATGCTGCAGTCCTGCATTACATTTTAATTGGGACTAATTTTGCGCTTTCTTTTTGAACTTAAAAATTCCGATAAAGCCCAGAATTACGGGATTCATTTTGTTAAAAAAACGGATATCCGGGGCTACCCCATAAAAATACCATCCCTGTAAGTATAATAATATGTTCAGTTTTAAACTAATTTATCTATACACGTACATTAAATCAGAGAGAAAACATGTCCAACACGACTTTCCTTTCAAACTCATCAATCTTCTCCAAAACTACATCAAAACACAAAACATCACCATGACTTTATTTACATCAAAAAACCACCGTGTCACCAATCCGGATTTCAACCTATCAACAATCCTACCATTTCGCGTGCGTCCAAACATTACATTCTCCAAGGGAAAAAATACACCCACTACCAGAAAACACTTTTTTGCCCCCGTCAAGCTTCCTCAGAGCAGGAAATGATGTCCCCGATTTGCCCCGAGTCTTTGACGAGCAAGGCCGGACACGCGATGATTTGAAGCACGTGCCTTTCGGCAAACATAAAAATCATCACGCTCGTTACTCCGAATGTGATACGTGTAAATCAATGTAATTGTTTTGGAGTTTCCTTTGCTTTTTAATGGGGGAGCGGAATTGGTTTCGACATGCGAGTTCTTTGTTTTTAAGTTTGAAATTAGTCTTGCATATGCAGGGATTTTTTTGTTGCGTATTTTGTGTGAGAAGTAGACATGTGGTTGAGTGTAACAGATTAATCAGAGGATTTTGTGATAATCGAGTGCGGTTATTTTTTATTTGAATGTATGAAAAGGTACATTGAAACCCATTGATCAGTAAATTTTATCTTTTGTAATAATGATAATTCACAAGTTGTTTCAAACCTAACACGGACCTGCAAATCAAAGTTATAAATCTCACTCTAAAGGAAATATATACATTTAGCAAATCTGCTATTAAGATTAATTGTATCTACTCTCCACCCCGGTTAGAAATAGTTTACGAAGTATACTCACATGTGAAAATTCGCCTAACAAATTAGAAGGTTTTAAATTTTATACAACATAAACTATCTATTAATTATCCCTGATATTGTAACTTATTAATAGTAATTAACTTATTAATAATAATTTAAATATAATTTAATGTTATTTAATTACTCTAGTACTAAATGTCATCAGTTATGAAATATTTTTTTCTTCAAATTTATAGACGTGAGGTGGAGCTTTTTGCTCAGTATCGATGTTTTTTGCTTAAATTTTTATAGGTTTTCTTCAAAAGTGTAAATTTGAAATTAAATTATTATAATAATATTAAAACTTTAATTCTTAAGTCGAAAACGTAAAATGAACGACTAATACCATTAACCTTCTTGACCGTTCTTCCAAATTAACTCAAGAGTTAAAAACATTCCAAAGCCAAAAAAAACTGCAAAATTGCTGCAAAGTAATAGTGAAGGGAATTGAAATACTTTGTCTGCAGTTTTCTTTAGAAAATATGTGTGATATTTGAAATGTCTTATGAATGGTGTCAAAATTTCTGTAGAAAAACTGCAGGCTCACATACTGAAAGGCTTCAGCTTCTGAGTCCTATTGCTATAAAATAACTGCAGACTTTTTTAAGAAAACTACACTTTAGACGCACTTTAGAAGCTTTTTTGAAGCAATTTTACAGATTTTTTTGCTGGGTCATGAACGTGGATTTTTAAGATTTTTCAATAAAATGACATAACAAATTTATATCAACAAAAATGTAAATTGTATGAGTTAGTTTTAGATGAAAACTTGTAAGGTATTATTTAACACATTTAGTACTTCTCATCTATAAACTTTTCATACTTTTTTCATTTTATCTACTTTTCTACTTGTGGAACTAACAAAAAAATAATCCTTGATTTTTCAAATCTGATTCTTTCAAAACGCTTACAACCCAGTCTTCATTTTTTTAGCAACACCGACATTTTTGGATAAAAAAGTATTCAATACGATGAAAGTTCACTCCCAACTGCATATTACTCTCTTCAAGCAGCATTGGTTTCACATTACCCGGGGAATCTCCCGGACCATTAGGAGGGGGTCCTGCATACGAAAGCAACAACATCCGCCGCAGATTTGCAGAGCTTCAAATCGAAGTGGAGGTTATTACAGCGAAATTCCTTCATTTTGCTCGGGGCAACGATCTCAATTTATGCGAGTCATTTGTCTCGTTGCGTGCGCGCCGCTCATTTCTTTAGTTACGGAATGCGAAAGCCTATTCTTCAAAACTTAGGGCGGATTGGCATGGCTCCATAAAGGCGACCCGATAGTGGCAACACGAAGAAAATTCTTATGTAACGCATTATCATATTTTCTCCTTTGCTTGAAAGAAATTGCCCAATTTCAGGTTTTGGAAGGACAATTTTGAGAGAAACTAGGATTTACGTGAGACGCAGTTTTTATAGACAGATTTGAACAGACGTTCCAAAAATACAGTAATTTTTATGACACTTTGCCCTAACCAGAGGCCAATTTTCAGAATAGCGAAGCAGAATAAATTGATGTAATGTAAAGTGATGTTTCTATCATATCTTGGTATCCAATTAACTGCCCTCCCTTTGTCAGTCCAAGTTGGACTATGGCTATTAATTTTTAAAAAAGTTAAATTCCAGTTAAAACGGACGTAACACTTAGATTATATTGGGCGCAAATCTCACTAATCGGACTTTATTGGCAACATTTTACAAAAAAAATGTTCACTCTCATATAATATTTAAAAAAAATCTTTTTTTTTTGCTTTACCGTTTGATTATTTTTCTGATCATTTATCCTAAAAATTATGGATCGCGTCCTGAAGCATCAAGATATTTACTATTAATAATTTCTTTTATAATTGAAAGAATAATAAAAATATAAAATTTCCCTCTTTGAAATTTAAGATACGTGGAAAGTAGAAAATAATATTTATATAATACATGTTATTTGCAGCAAAAGGCTAAGAATTTTTCATTTTCCTGCTTAGTTGAACTAAAGAAGGATTCAGTCCTGTCAATGGTTCTAGGCTCTAAAACGTTGTAGCTACGTCATTATCGATATAGGAAACTTTCTACGCATTGTGTGTGTGTGCTTTAACCGCGTCGCATTTACTAAGGCATATAAACCCTCCCTTAAGCGGGCGGTTTGCGTAGAGAGGAAAAAAAAATCCGGCATTACCATCTAGCTAGAACTTGGAAACAAACGGACGCAGTTTCCGCTTTTTTTCCTCATTCACTCTGTTTACAAACACGCAATCGGATGAATGAATGAATGAGAGAGGGCCTTAAATGAGGAGAATGCGCCGGGATGATTTCCTCTCAGGGAAAATAAGTTTCTCGGAGAGGGATAAGTGACATTTTTGGGGGATTTTTATTTCTCCGCGTCAATGAAAAATGCGAGTAGAGAAATTGTGTTTTGGTTTGGTTTGTGTAAAATTGGGAAATGTTTCTGACAGTGACTATGCATTTGAATGGTGAGATGGATGGGGTATTGGAAGATTAAAAGAGTGGAGTAAGCACTTAGGGTTGTCAAGAGAGATTTTGAACTTTCTTTGACAGACAGGACGCTTTGTTGCCGAACTCTTGGCACTAACTTGAAGTTTTTATATCAAGTTGCACTTCAAACCTTATAATATTTAATGTATTCCCTTCAATACTTGAACAAAGTACGCTTATACTGTGTGTGTTTGCTGATTAAAGGATAACTATTGTAATGGTAATGTTTCGAATTTCATTGTAAATTTTAAATGGTAAATATGTTGTGCCTTTTTTGCTTTTTATTTTATTGAATATTTATCTTTTTATTTTCCAGTTTTTTTCATCTCTATCATTTTATTTTCGGTTTATATTTTTTTTATTTTAATTTTTTTAAAATTTGTACAAATTCACCTGAAGGTATGGACCCGCATAGGTAAATTCAACACACACAAGGACAGTAACACCAACATACATGCCGATCGGGGATTTTAACCCCTGACGTACGGCTTTGCAGTCAGATGCTCTAACCACTAGGCCATTACGTCGCCATTACCACTAGGCCATTTCTATAATGCTTATTTAACTACAACACCAGTTTTTAAAAGTAACTTTTTAATGTTATGAATTAACTAAAACTATCAAAAAACCTACTGTACTTTTTTACGATGACATTATAATGTTGTATTTAAGGTGTCTCTACAATATATGCAAAAAATAATATGACAATGACGTCACGGGTTTAAGGGCTTTGATAGAACGTTTTCGCCAATTAGGCAGCTAGTGAGTGTGACTTTTCTAATCGAAGCTCCTTCCTGCAACCCGTGATGTCATTGTCAATAAACGTTGCAATTTAGTATAAAAATATTAAACACACTTTATATTAAGGGTACATAAAAACCGATAGTATTTTAGGTACTAATTAATATTTGCTTCTTTAAAATTGGTTATTTATTTTTCCTTATAATTTTGCTTCAAATGTTTGGTTTTAATATTGAACTATTTTTTTTTTCAAACGTGTTGGATAAGCTTTAGTTTAACTAACTACCTACTTGTTTTTATAATATTGATAGGAATGGAATAATATCCCGTCCCTTTCAATCCTCAACCGCTTCAACCATTGAATCCTATGAATAATTTTGGACAACTTGGAATGGAAGAGTTAAAGGACACCCTTTTGCATGACACTGAATCAGAGCTACAGTTACACTCGTTATTCTTCGCACGAAACCGTTCCAATTTGTTCTATTCTCGGACTCTACAGAACAAAAAAAAACTTCTTCTAACCCTTCAGTCCCAGAAAAACAACCCGAAACCACCAAAAAAGAAAACACTCATTCCGCACCGGAAAGGAGAAACCCTTATTTTTAAACGTCCGGCCGAACGGAAATTAAGCCCACATCTCGAAATCACCTCTCGCGCAAACGACAACCCCGCTGACAACATCCCGAGAGGAATCATTCCAAAAGGGGGGAGTGGAAAAACAAAGACCCCCTGATCCACCCCCTGTGGTTTCTAATCTCCACCCTGGGTCCCGCCTCTTCCAAGACGTTATGGCTTCCATATAATCACAATGGGGCTCCATCCATTTCTCTGTGTTCTCCCCCCTCTGGGGTGAGATTAAGGGGGCAATATCGAGGGGTTGTCTTTGTGGTATCGTTTGAGGAATGCGGATGACCCGTGTCGCGAGGTGTGTTCTTGAAATTTATTGTGTGGGTGGTAATCTCCCTGGGGAGCAGGGGTCAGGTAATAATTAGGGTGGGGTGTATTGATTTGGGTTTTGGGGGTGTAGTGCAGGTGGGAATATGTTTGCAGGTCGTTCTGGGGTTCGTGTTAAGGGAGGAGGTCGTTAGATATTCATTTGAGGGGAGGGGGTGATGAGGATTTGGGAGATATTTTCCGTTCTGGGAATATTGGGTGCTAGTTTCCGTGCATAGTGAGATATTAGCTCCTTTACTTCTATGCTAAGTATATTTTATTACACTTCTAAGTACTGCACCGTCTTTGTGAGTATGTGTGGTATATTATGATATTCAATATAATATTTGTAAAACGACAGTATCCAGTATGATAAAAATACTATTTTCTTACTTATTTCTAGTTCTATTTTCACCGTCTCGTAAATAAAAACCAGTATTTTTGGAGTACTTAGTTTTATAAATAGGTTTTTGTTAATCAATCTGGAATATTTGACTAAGGAATCTGTTAAAATTGTTAACACTATCGGATGAGCAGGTATACTTAAATCTAAGGTTAATCTATTTTCCACGCAGTTTATTTTTAATGTTTTTAATGTTTAATATAATCGCTCTTAATGTTTTTGCAATAACCTTGCTACATATATTTAAGGCTGTGATAAATAATTCAATACTCCGAAAGCTTTTATACTTATTAAATAAATCTTAATGTTCTTATACGGGCAACAACAAATATACAAGTCTAACAATCTAGAAATTAAGGTCATGCGGAAATAAAATAATACTCAACCCTACCTACATGTTTCATTCTAAAGATTCTTGGATTTATATGAATTTAATAGGTTAAAATTGACACTCTATCAACTACCATACTTTCTAAAAACAAAGATAGCTTTTCATACTATTAAATTTTCATTATTTGTTTTCACATAATTTTACCCTTACACTCTCGCTTTCCTCTACATTACCTCCCCAATTACTAATCACTTCTACATATGTTTTAAAAGGCATCACTATTTTAAAATAATGTATTGTCAATTTTAAAGATGTCTGATGAAGTAGAGTTATAGAAATTTTCAGAGTAAAAGTTTTACGATCTCTCTAAAACATCTTTGTGTGTTTTTTATGCAGATACCTACGAGAAGTACTCACCCTACCTCATTCTAAAGGGAATCCTATGCTAACGATCGGGATAACACAGGAAGCTTCTCATTAAAGTGCCCTTGTACACGCTCAAAATCATCCGGCCCTAAAAATTACGCGTCCCTTCCAGAGCAATCTGAGACTCTACAAGGCCCACTCATGCCTTTCAATTAGAGAAATCCGCATTATGACTCGTCGCCCCAACAACTCCAAGATAACAGAGTGCCAATTGATGTTCTGTGTCCCGCCGTCTTTTCAAGTAGTGTAATGACTTCCCTAATGGCTTTAGAATAGTGTCTCGCTCATTTTATTAGAGGGAAATGGGCCGGATCGGGCGCATTTAATGCGTAATAAATTACTATCTTATTAAAGGCTGGGAGTATTCTTGCCGTCACAAAACGCCGAAGTCGGAGCCGGAAATTCGGGAGGAAATCGGGAGGTTTCGGAGGTAACCGCACTAATGTCGCGAATTCGGGAAGCCGCGGTAAAGAGAACATTAAAATCGGATTAAAGTTCTTGGGTTCCGTGTGTGCGGTTGGATTACGGACGTATTTGAATCGGTAATTATTGTTGTAATGGCTGTTTAGTGCTTGCTGGGTAGATGGTGGTTGAGATAGTGTTATCATATTTCCTGAGCAAGTTTGAAAAAAACTTAACAGTTCATGTGCGGTTGAAAATATTGATTGCTGATTACATTTTTATCCTTTTACTATGATGTCAACTAAATTAAACACACATTGATGAACTTCTAAAGGGCCTGGTACACATATAAACTTTAACATAAACTCTTCTTTTAAATATAAAAAGATGATACCACGATATGGGAGTATTTCATCAATATCACTGGTTAGCGGACAATAAGTGTAAATTAATGTTATGTGTCCCGCCGTCTTTATAAGTAGTTTAATGATTTCCTTAATGGCTTTAGAATAGTATCTCACTCATTTTATTAGGGGGAACTCTTACGCGTTGCCTCCAGCCATGGACCGGTTTCGTCCTTTTTAGAACTCCTCAGCACTGCATAGGATTTTTCCCTCTCGGGAATTAAATATGTTCTGAGAATGCCAAGTCATTTCAGCAGATAAGTCTTATCAATTATCACCACTTTTTCAGTTATAGTCAGCTAGAATATTTCCAGCTCTCTTCTCTCTTACGTTGTCTGCCTATGCCGGGCTGATGAGTCCTAACAAGGACGAAACCGGTCCATGGCTGGAGGCGACGAATGGGAGTTGAAGCTTACACTTATGGTATCATCTGTTTATTATCATCATTTCATCTACGCGTGGTATCCAATTGTAGCTGCTCTTAAGGTTTCCTAAAATTTTTAGAATAAGGTCATCTTATTTTCCAAGATGAGTGAATTGTCTTCAGAATTTGAACTGAAAAACTCTTTCTATGAAGCTAAATTTTCAGGCATATGAGTTTACTTCCAGCTTATACTAATTACACCGAATCCATAATAAAGTTTTCTTAAAATATTTCATTTTATGTTTCAGGCGATTTTAAGTGGTTCTCGAAAAATGCAACCAACACTGTTGTTCCAAATCGTAAGATGAAATCGTTTGGAAAACGAAAGATGAATTAATTTAAGAATCCCATAAAAATTTACGTTACGGTTTTATTCTGGCAGCTTAGGTTGGTTGTGCAAAACCGTAAAAAATACAAATTGCTGAATCCGTTACCGCAACGATTTTTTACCATTTTCATTCACTCTTTGTAAAAAAACCCAGCGTAGTTAAGGATTTACTTTGTATTTTTTATGGTTTTGCACAACCAACCCAGCTCCCAGTTTAAAACCGTAAATTCCATGGATTATTTTTAACAGTAAAGTAAAGTTTTATTAAATATCAAATCACGACTCCCGCAGTCGAGGAGATCCGAGCTTTCTCTCTGAAATCTAAATTGAATCTGAAGTATCTAAGCCATTAACCAATTAACACCATCTAGAGAAAAGAGCGGATTTATCCATAAAATGCAAATGGCCGCAGAATGAAATCAACCAACTGCACTGTTGCCGGTTAATTTCTGTGAAAATACATTAGTTTTTTTTCTTTCTTTTCTGTGAAATGAGATAAACTTTCCTTTTTTGAAGAAGCTTGAGAGTATTTGCCTTATTTACAATAGTGCCAAGTCTAATATTTATCCTTTAAAAACTATTTAACTGTACACTCTTTTTAAATCATCTTTAGATGATCAATTTGAATTTATTTACTCACTTTCATATTTTTTTTAATTTTAATACGCTTTTATGGGATGATCTATCTGCCTGGACGTATAAAAAGAAGGGAAGCACGTCCTACCGGTTTAAATTATTCTGATATATCCTGAAGTAAAATATTTTAATTTACAATACTAAGCAAAATATTTATTTAGAGTGAAAACATACATATATTTATAAATAATAATTTTAAAGGGTTTCAAAACTGCCTTATGTAAGTACCTAAAGCTAAATGCATTTGAAAAATGTCTCAGGAAAAAAAGTTAACTGAAATTATTTTTCCTGAACTACAATTAACTTGTGTCCTTGAGAAGTTTGAGTCCATAAAAGCGTTCATTAAAAATCAGTAATTGGAGAGAATAAAATTAGGTTTGAAAGAAATCTTCTTTTAAATTTTTTTAAAGAAATACGCAGAGAGAATAATGTTAATTGCAAATGAGCTTTTTAACCACATCAAAACCTCACACTTGAGAATTAAAAGAACGTTAAGAGATTTCCAAAAAACATAACTTTTTATGAGCTCTTTTTTCGCTTAAATATTCAAAAGGAGCCTAATTCTAAGGACAGTTTTATAGAGAGTGATAATAACCATTGTATAAATGAAAAATACCGCAAACGGAAAATGGGTAAAATTCAAATGCAATTAGCTTTTTTCACACTTGCAGCGTGTGTTGTTTGTCCAACTTCCGGCTGAGAATGTTCCAGAAACATCAACGAAGTTAAATATTTAAAGAAAAAAAATAAATTACCTTTTGATATCCTTTAAGAGCTTTTTCCCTCCCCTTGTGAGAAATTTCCCTTTTTTCCCTCGCCGCCGTCGCTGCCATTTTTCTGGGGGAAAAACGTAAAAGCGAACGAGCCCAGAATAAACGGAAAAACAGAAAAAGAGTTAAGAATGCCTTCGGCAAAAAGTGCTTTAAAAAAGAAGGAAATAAATTTTAGAGGATTTCAATACCCGAAGCACTTAAGCAGATCAGATGATGTCAATAGGGTTTCGCCGTACCCCTGTGTATAAAAAAGCAACTTTTACCGTATTATTTGGAGAGAAATACGTTAAAAAGGGCAAAGCTTTGGGAAGATTCGTATGCTCCAATGAAACATGTTTTAAAATGAGCGCTAATGCATTTTGCATATTAAGATGCAATTTCTGTTTAAGTGCTTTGACTTTTTAAATCTAAACTTTTTGCTCACTTTTTTCCATGGGCTTTATCTAAAACCCGCATTATTTGTTTATCGGATTACTCTGGTTGTTTTCTTTTTTCTAAAAAGGTTTGCTCTGTTAAAAAATGGTGTTTTTGAATTAAACCAGTCGTTTGAGGGAATAGAAATCATGTTGTAGGGCATATATTCAGTTAGCTTAATTTTCCTGTTATTCATTGATTTTTTTCCTTTAATGTGCCGCAATATCTAAAGTTTATCTGCATTGCATTTAGTTTGTATTTTTAATAATTAAGTAAGGTATTTTTTGTATGGTTTTATCTGGAGTGCCTTTGTATTTTCTAGAAAATATATGCTGAGACCTTAACAGGAATAAATTAAGTGTGAAATTTTAAAGTCTGCATAAACATTCAGCATTCAGGAAAATTTACAAATAATATTTAGTGTTTTAATATAAGGATGACTTTAGAACTTAATGAAGAAAAGTAATACGTTACTAACTTACTTTTAATTTTAATTGTATCGAATAAGTGTCGCACGGTTAAGCTTCAAAATAAATAGGAACGTTAAATATAAATTTCTAAAAGTTTATATTCAACAGATTTTTTTATTTCAAAGTTAAAGCTCATTTTAAATTGTTAAATGAGCAAGGGCACATCAGTTTAGAATGATTTTAAGGGGACTCAGTACCTCCAAATCGGTCAAAATATCAAGTTTAGGATTCTGCTCTCAAATCCATGTTTATACTCATAAATTGATTCAGCAAATTTCATAGTTATACGCGAATTCTAAGTATAACAAATTTCCAATCTTTATTAAGCACAGTTATTACATATTTTTTTAAATAAATATTTCTCATAACTACTTTTTTAACACTTAAAACCCTAAGGATTTTTTTCTACTGAACCAAATGTTATGAAACTTGGTATTTATGTTCAATAAGGTAATTTTATCAAATGAGTGTTCCAAAATTTAATGATTTTGGTACAGAATTTTTTTTATCATGCAAAATAGGGTAAAAATCATAGAATTTTCACGTTTTTAAATGGGAGTCACCGAAAAGTTATTTTTCTCAAAAACTACTATGATTATCCAAAATCCCCCACATTAAATTATACTACAGAGCATATTTAATATAAAAATGAAAAAAGCTAGTAAGAAAAGGGGAAAATGAAGGAGGAGTAGCGTTTCGAAATTTAGTGAAATGTTCGTTGTTTTTTTAAATATTAAAAATAATAAAAATTTTTAAACTTTTTTGTGTTTAATATTCTATTACATGATGGTAACAGATAATTTGGCTCTAAAAACTAATAAAACTCAAAAATAAGAAATTAAATTTTTTTGGTACCGAGTCCCCTTAATATTGAACGAAATTACATTACCAATGCCTTTACTTGAAGAGATTAAAATTCCCCTTTGCTACATTACTTCTGATTCCCCAAAATACCTTTACCCAAGTCTCTCATCCATTTAACTCGAATTAAATTGGGCATTTAACAATACTTCCAAATCTATTCCTTCAGGATCATTCCCCTCCCATTACACCTTTTCAGTAGGTAATAGCCTCAAATACGCCAATACTTAAGGAACTCGAAAGCAAATCCAGTCAATTCGCTGTTTGATATATTAGCCTAATAGAGCAGCAAGGGAAGAAGATAAGGCCTCATTGTTTCCTCGCGACAGGATTAGGGCATACAGAGGCTGATAAGGTTTTCAATTAGTATGTCCCCCATCAATGCCCCATTTCGGCAAAAAAATTCGAGGGCTCCCCCTTAAGATGCAAGCTGGGAATTAGAGATGGGATAAGGGCCAAACGAACTCATTAGCAAAAGGTCCCGCCAAACGAGATCCAGGGAAATCAGCCGGACCCCGCTGCAATCACTAAGGAAATTAGAAAGGGGTGGAAAAGCAGGTTCTTCCGAAGGGATTTCATGTCTTGGGGAGTGATTACGGAGAAGATTCTTTACGAGATTATTAGTTTTCGATGAGAGGAAGGGAGGGGTGGTACTTTGAAAAATGTTGGTTCGGTTCTCTTTTTTTTTCATTGGAGGGTGTCTCTTTAGTTGTAGCGAGAGAAACGCAAGTATTTATTTTTTATATTAGAAGTTCTACGTCTCTTATAACTCAAGATGCAAAGAAATAAAATTTTTGAGACTTATTAACCCAGGAGGACGTACACTTGTATGTTAACCCCTTCAGTCCTAGCTAAAGCGAATTTTCCATAGGATTCTATGGCAATCTCGGGCAGACTAGGTTTGAAAGGGGACAAATCTCTCAGGCTCGGCAGACGGTTTACCCCTTCAAAGTGCCTATAAGTAAAGATTTTTACAAAAACAAGTATATAACTGAAATATTGATCATTTTAATATGCTGTAGAAACAGTTTGAGAGAGATATTTTTAAAAAATTATATTTAAAATTATACTTTTTGAGTAAATAGTGCAAGTTCAGGACAGTATTTTTAGAAAATTGTCTTATTATTTGAAGATAATTTTATTATGAAGTTTGTGAAATAATATAAATATTTATATGGTAAAACCAAATTCATAACCCTGGCAAGATGAAAAAATGCAAATGACTTATTGCTTTATAAGTTATAATTTTGCAGCGAAATAAGTTATTCCAAAAATAACACTATCTGGAAATTTTAGTTGGTTATTTAGTTAAACTTTAAGACCAGCTAAAAATTTTTTGTGAATGGTTATAAAGTGCTAGGGTTTCGCAGGACCGGAACTCGTCCCCTCTAAAGTCATAAAAAAGTAACTCAAAAATTGTGGTAATACTCAGTAGAACCTTTGAAATAAAAAAAGAAAAAAACACTACATTTGTTGCTACATTTTGTTTTTGTTTTTTATCAATGAAGAGGAATATCTGGCTTGTGCCATTTATAGTCTTGAAATTGGAGTTGAAGGTTTACTTTTAGTACCAATACCTTTCAAGTTGTCATTGCTTGAAGGCAGATGTTTATAAATAGCATATTATTTTAACGGAGTGTTTCATTTCGATTCTCTATTTACTCTATACCTTCGTTATGAAAAGATATTTATAAAGTTACTAGCGCTAAAGCGCTAGACCCGGCTTTGCCCGGGCGCAGTAGAGCTGACGCGCTAGACCGGGGCTTCGCCCGGGTTTTATTTATTTTTTAATAAATATCATCTGGTGCGTTACAGATGGACTTCGCCAGTCCATTTTTAAAGAAGATTATTCTGGTGCGTTACAGATGGGCTTCGCCAGTCCATTTAAAAAAATTCTTCTGGTGTGTTAGAGATGGGCTTCGCCAGTCCAAATGTGGAAATAGTTAAATAAAAGAACCCCTTTTATGTTTATGTTACAACAATGGATTTTAAACTGCAACAATCGAGAATATTCCTACAACAATTAAAGTTACATCTTCTCTTATGATATTTACAACAATGGGGGTTTTCCATGAAGTTAGGCACCAAATATGAGTTTTTGAGGATAAAATTGACCAAAAAAGGTGTTGGAACGCTTCAATTTCAAATTATTTTTATTCAGAAACCTTCCTTGGAGCGAGTAGATCAACGTGGTATAGTTTAATAGTTAATGTAGGTTCGAAAAGTTTAAAACTATAAAGGACATACATACATACATACAAACATACAGACAGACAGACAGACATTGATTTTTATATATATAGATATGTTCGTCCACTACAGCGATTGCAATAAATTTATTCGAAATAGAATTTAAAGTTAATAGAGATCTTTTGAAATATCACTACAATAATATTGTTGCAATGTAGTGGGCGAGTGGTGGTATGTTTCAAAGTAATTTACTCTTTTTTATGAACAAAATCCTATTAAATTAACTATAATAAATGTATTTTCTGTCACAGTTTCCTGAAATATTTGATATATTTATTCAGTGTTTCAAATTGCGATTTACATATAAATTAATTTGAAATGCCTCTTCTTTGGTTTATCAGGATACCGATAGTGAATGTTAGTGAAATTAAATTCCAAAACTATGTTAGGTAACTATAAAAATCCCATTTAGTACAATAAGAATGCGAAGACACAAATATGTTAGCTGACTACTGTTTTATTGAACTTCAATTGCATTTATAAGAAAGTCAAAATTAAAAACTGAGCTTATATTACAAACAATTTATATGATATTTAACAAAGGTAATCAATCATGATATAGGTAATTTGTTTTTGGGAAGTAAATTTTAATCAAAATCATTCATTTATAAGAAACAGACATAATTATCTAACTTCCTTCATATTATCAAACAATTTAAATGGAATTTCACAATGGTCATCAATCACATCAACCATTATATAAGTAAATTTATTGGAAAGAAGTAAATTTAAATCAAAATCTCCGACTCTGAATATAAAAGATTAAATCTGCTTAAACTAGCCTAATTTAACAAGATTTAAGTTAAAAAATAAAGACAAATATAAGCTAACAAGGCTCCTCATTTTCTTGGAATAACTATCCTTAAAATAAAGATGGAGGGGAGGGAATCGTTTTACTTCTAAACCCTCATGAAAGCACTCACAAACTTTTTCATTAATCAAAGTCCGCGATAGAAACCAGTCCCCGTCCCAAAAGGAAGAAAACCCCTCATATTCCTTTGTTCTCTTCTTCCCCGCGGCCGAAGCGATATGCATGCATATAATGACGACGAAAACTTTTTAACTATAAGTAGCCTATCTTCGCCAAGCCCAGGATTTGCTTAAAAAGCAATGTCAGGGGAATCGGACAAGAAAGTTGGGAAAGAAATTAATACAATTCCTTTTCTTTCTTGTGTGAGAAAGAGAAAGGGGCATAAAAAGGGGAAAGAATCGAAAGAAGTGCGCTAAAATCGAAACTTATTAGCATTGCAAATGCAGTACGGGGCAAAACCACTTGCATGTACGAGGGACGGGGGGAAAGAAATGTATTTTTCGGCAGTTGAAAAAGACAATTAATTGCCTCAGATTCGTTCTGAACTGAGGCGGTTTCTTTCTTTTTTTGTATGTTATTTGTTGAAAAAAAATTCGGGCCAATCCTGTGATCCTAGTTTTGGGAGTGCTGGCTGTGGAAAATTGCTTTATTGTTATTATTTTTAGTGCTCTGAGGAGTGTGAAAGTTGGAGCGGAATGCACATTACTTGGGTGTTTTGAGGATTAAGTTTAGATATATCTTGTTTTAAAGGAGTTGAACATGGCCATTGTTATAGTTGAAGATATTATGTCATTTCCTTTTTCAATTGCTTAGGCTGTGAAATCCGCAGGAGATTCTTAATGATTTCAGTTATGGTGGTTTTTATTATAAAAGACTTTCCTAAAGAAATAAAAAATAGAATGGTTTAACTTAGTTAAAAATGTTTTATTATATCTGGTGAAATTATTTTAACTTAAATAATGTCACTTTAAAACGTATTTCAATCGATAGAAGTCATTAATTTTTGTAAAGTATCTATAAAAAAGAGTTTTATCTGGCAATCATGAAATATCAATTTAAAAAATTCCAACATTTTATAATATTTTTATTGATATGTTCTGAAAAACCCATTTGTGCAAAGCTCAAATACTGAAGTTTTTATTTTATATCACACAGTTGAAAACTACCACGTGTATATTAATTTTTTATGAATCTCAGCTTTTCATCAATATTAGAAGCCTTTCATAGAATAAGTGGATTGAAAAAACACATTATCGGAAGTAATTTAATGGATACGTTGCAGAATATAGGTATATACTAAATTATCGAAACGGATTCAAAATATAATTGCATTGGCGCTAACTCGAAAATAATCATAATTTAACAATGTAATTTTTCTACACGTATTTTTACCTGTAGTATTTCCATATTTCCTGTTTTCCTTTGCATTCCATAAAAATGTTTAATTTGTTCGGCTATCATGTTATTTTACCCACAAAGATTGAGTGTCGCGCTTATCATGATTTTGTAACAATAGCTAAAATTAAGTGTAGGCTATTTATCTTTGTATCATAAATATAAAATTTCGTTATTTTGCTTTTAAACAATATCACTGTCTTTTTATAATCTCCCAGTATGAATGCTTTCTAATTTTTGATTATTTTCACTTAATGAAGTCTTAACTCATTCAAAATCCAGAATCCATAAAAAAATCATAGCTTTATTGATAAAAGACCTTTTTCCAGTAAGAAATATACTCATAAATGGCGAAATAAAATCAGGGCAAGAAATAATAACCCTTACTTCTTCAACCGTCTTGATCTAACGACAAAATCGCAAGGAAGTTTTTATTCATCTTCAGCTAAGGAAAGAAACGCGTTTTCAACATCGATTGCCTATATATCGATAGATCAAAAGAAGTTGAGACTATAGCTCACTAGTTGTCATTATTTTCGAAGGATTATCTAGAAAAAATGGAGTTGTTGATATAAAAAAGAGGCTGTATATACGGCGCAGATTTCTATCTCAGAAGTGAAGCGAAAAAGTGTCTAGTTTCTTTCTACGCAGACATATAAAAGAACTCCGTAAGTGATAAGAAATATTTTATCACTATTCTTTGCAATAGAGATTTGGAAACTGTTGGTATCATTGGCCTGTAAAAATTAAAATATATCGCCACAAATACATAAAATCGTAACATAATTATCTAGGATTACACACTGTTTAAAAATTTAATCATCTGAGGAAAAATTTTGTTTTCAAATGTATTTTAACACTAACACTGAGTTTTCTCCTTCCCAAGAATACACTCACTAAATGTTGTTTTCCTCAGCATAAGGGAATATTAAAGGAAAAACTGGTTTTACAGGAATTTTTACACAACATGTTTTCACGGCAAGAATTTTATATAAGACGGGTACGGAAGATTTGAAAACAGTAGGATATTAAGAATATATCACGATGTAAAAATTACAAATGGAATTTTTTAATTTTTTTGTTCAAAATGAAATGATAACCTAATTTAACTTAATTTATTTTTAATCATAGGAATATGTTCTTAAATGTTGTTGTTTTTTTCGAATATAAGTGAATTAGATCAACTAGAAGCGTTGCTCCACTTTTGAAAAACTTCCTAAGTGATATTATAATAAAATTGAAAGTAATAGGAAAATTTCCGATTTAACTCTAAGTTGTGTATTATTTTCATAATTTAATTGTGTTATAAATAAGGTTTGGAGAACTAAATATTAGGGTGTATCGAAAAAAACTTTTTTTCGATTTTGATGATCCGACTGTGCGGAAAAGTGATCTGAGGTGTGATTTTTCAGAATTTTCGAATAATATCTTGAAGTGCCGCCTCGCCCCTGAAGTTACCCATGTTAATCCTATGGGGCACGCAAGCCAAAAAGATTTTTCACCCCTCATTCCTACCCTAATCACACGACGAATGTCTTCCCTCGAGTTATGGACTCTATATGATGTATGTTACCCGACAAAACTTGAATAATAGCGTAAATATCTATATTATGTTGATTTTGGGCTCTAATTTGAACTAGGAAATATGCGAGCATACAAAAAACGTAATATAGAGATTTAGGCTATTATTCAAGAGTTGTCTTTTAGCATACATCATATAAAGTACATAACTCGAGGAGGGAAGACATTCGTCGTGTGATTAGGGTAGGAATGAGGGGTGAAAAACCTATTTTTGACCTTTTTGCCTTGCGCGCGCGGGGTTTCAAGACATTATCTGAAAATTCCGAAAAAAATCACAGGTACTCTCTGCCACCTTAGACAACTTTTCCACACTATCGGATTATCAAAATCGAAAAAAGCTTTTTTCGATACACCCAGCTAAATATCTACACTATAAAAAAATTCCCCGTCAGCATTGTTGCCAGATTATTTCCATCATTTGAGACGTCCATTTTTTTCTTTTCATGTTATATTCACAATGTATAGTGTGAAAACAATTTGGTATGATCAAGCGTATGTTTTTTGAAGCTAAGTATTGATTTCAACTAGCAGGAAACAAAGCTAATCCTCCAATATTTTCATTAAATTACTCCCCAGTTCCCTGATACTAAGTTCACTGAACTCACAACATCTTGATTAGCGAAGCAAAACTCCCCCATCTCATTTTTCCTCCTCATAAAACAAAGACAACCACACCATACCCAAATCGGCAATAAAACCCAATGAAAAGCACATCCCGGGGCCCTAAACCCAAGTCTTGACCCACCCTATCTGTCCCACATCTCTATTCCACCCCATCCCTACCCCTCAGAGAAGAGCAGGGGAATAAAAGCTTTCCTGGAGATTGCGGGAAACAAAACCTTACGTTCTAAAGGCGATAGATACCCTCCTGGCAGAGAGGCATGTTCAAACACCGGGGCTATCTTTCATCGGAGAGGGGCGAAAAAAATCTGTAATCCCGATTTCCCATTCGAATCACACTGTTTCCGTGACTCCTATTCGAAGAGGTCCTGAGGCCCGTTTTTCTTTCCCGGCAATTGTCGGGAAGGAGGGGTATTTTTATTCACTTATTCTCCTTCTTTCTTCTTCTTCTTTCACTGGCCTCTTCCACGTGAAGGTATTAGATGTAGGGATGGTTTTGGTACGGAAACTGTCGGTCTACGTTGTGAGTTGTTACAAGAAATACGTAATATTGGAAGTATCATCTCTTTATCGGTCTCTTTCACTCTTTTCTCGAATATTTCTTTCAATCTTTTCTATGCCCCTTTCCCAATCTGGCCTCTGTATCTATACATTCATCTATCTTCGTTCTCTCTATAACTCTCTCTTCTTTCTTTATAGCTACCCCTTTCCTCTTTCTCTATATCTTCATCTTATTTCGTTTTCTTCCTCTGTGTCTTCATCTCTTCTTTCTCTATACAGGGTGTATGCAACAAAAACAGCCAAAAAACTTGCATATTTGTGCAGAAAGAGACAGAATTGTTCGATTCCGTAATTTTTTTCATCAAAATAATGAAACTCGTACTTGCAAAAAGTAATTTTAAGTAATTTAAAGTAATTTCCTTTTTTCAGGAATTTATCTTTTCGGAATATTTATTTCGATCAGTCTTCTTTTACAAAATAACTTCTTTTACTAACGTCTTTTACAAAATAGCTACCGGAATCGAACCATTGTGTCTCTTCCTGCACAAATATGCAAGTTTTTTGGCTGATTTTCCCCCCAGGGTTTCACCCCTTGAAATTCATTTGCAACCCCCCTTTCTAACAATTCTTGTTCGTCTTGATGAGTACTATCATCCCTGAAAGTTTGTTGCACCATTTCAGATACACCTTTCAGTAATACTAAACTTGTAATGAGTAAAACCAATAAGTACCATCTGATCAACATGAATATTGGCCGGATTGCGACAGCTTTCCACCGTGTGTTGCCTCTTAGGCGACAGGTCGACTTTGCCTTATATACTCGTATATCCCTCTCTTCTCTTTCTTTATATCTCTCTTTTTGATTCCTTGCCCTATATATCCCCCTGTCTTCTTATTCTTTATCTTTTCTTATGTCTTCACATCAACCTTTTTCTTCCTGTCTTTAACTCTGCCTCTTTTCATCTGTCTAATTCTTATTCTCTCCCTCGTTTTCTTTGAATCGTTTTTCTATACTCTGTTTCATTCTCTAAATTTTTGTCTCGTAATTGGTCTCTCAGACATGATGGATATAAGATAAAAAGTGTTATATGACTGCATACACGAGAGAAAAAAATGTGAAATTAATATGTCCTGCTAAAAACAGATAACTTCCTCACTAAAGTTTGTTTTTCATTTGCGATTAATTTAAAATATCATAGTAATATAAAATGAACATTAATAAAATTTGTTTTGAGTCATTCATGTCATGATAATGAGTTTCAATTACTATTTCCAGGGATTTATTTTAGTGAAGGCTTGGAAACTAAATTTGGGGATAGTTAGGTGATTTCATCTTGGAGAAACTTTCTTCTGAATACATTGCACAAATCATTCTTCACCCCACCATTTGAGTGTTTTGATACAATGACCACTGCCACAAACCCAGCCAAGTTCTATCTAGACATTATCCCTCCACGCTCTTCTCTCTCCGTGCATCGGAGAGCGTGGGATTTCTGGCTTTCATCTTTTCCTCTTCACTAACCCAATGGACTCGCCTCTCTTGAAATTCGTGGTTTCTGCTCTTCTGTTCTTTTTTCTTCTTGCGAGGGGGGTTTGTCGCGTGTGAGGGGCCATTCGGGGGAGTGCTTTTTTCGCAGGGTGGGGATCGCACGTGACTGCGCGTTCCGATCGGGAGTCATTAGATTTAGGGGTCGTTGTGGTATTGGAGTCCACTTTTCTTGATCGACTGGAGGGTTGTGAGATTGAATTTGGATGATCAATGGGAAAACTTGTTATGGTAAGCTTTGTGATTGGTATATTTGGGGAATTCTCTGTTTTTAGGCTTGTTGGATGTGATGAAAGGTTTTTGAAGTTTACTTTCAATGACATTGAATGAGAATGGAATTTAATCATAGCGCAAAGTCATACACATAAGAGAAAGAAACTCATTCTTTAGAACATAATTTTACTTATAATACTATACTATGTAATTACGTATTTAATTATTAAGACCCGGGCCCAAACCTTCCAGGAATATTTTCAAGAATCCTTCAAAAGTAAGTTAAAAACTACTCCACTCAGGCATTTCCCATTCATAACGGCATGCTATATATTTCTTAAAAAATGCTCCGATGTAGACTTTCTTCAATTAAATTTATAAGGATATACAGGGTGTTTCAAAATTGCGTTGCACGGCTTTTATTCGGAACCAGCGCCTCCTAGGGTCATGAAAGTAAGGTCTACACCTAGGTAAGTGACCCTGGAGAATCCATTGAGAGGACTTACAGCGCCCCTAGCGGCGAAATTAAAAAGTTAAAAAAATTAATTTAAAATCTAAAGGAGATAGAGCAAAAACCTCAATAAGAGTATTGTTGCCAACGTCAAGAAGAATTCATTGAAAAAAATTTGATCAAAATGTCTTGAATATTCCCGGAGATATTAGCATGTGAAAATAGCACTTTTTCAGGGGTCAAAAAGTAAAAAGTTCGCATATTTGCAAATTTTTCAGTGAAATTAGGTAGTTTTGAGTTTTTTGAGTTGAAAGAACACAAAATTTAATCAAAAAAATCAAAAAATTTGCAAATATGTGAAATTTTTACTTTTTCACCCCTGAAAAAGTGCTATTTTCACATGCTAATATCTCCGCGAGTATTCAAAATATTTTGATCAAATTTTTTTCAATGAGTTTTTCTTGACGTTGGCAACAATACTCTCATTGAGGTTTTTGCTCTATCGCCTTTAGATTTTAAATTAATTTTTTTAACTTTTTAATTTCGCCGCTAGGGGCGCTGTAAGTCCTCTCAATGGATTCTCCAGGGTCTCTTACCTAGGGGTAGACCTTACTTCCATGACCCTAGGAGGCGCTGGTTCCGAATAAAAGCCGTGCAGCGCAATTTTGAAACACCCTGTATTTAGGCTGCAATGAAAAATAACTTTAATAACTAACTACAGAAACGTCATTTTTATGTTGGAGTTTTGGGTTATTTACTAGTGGTTTGATTTTTACAAAATCAAAAATTCATTGACCGTTAAGCTGTCTACAATTATATAGATCCAAGAAACTATTTTTGTTCTGAAGAGACGAAGATATTTTGAAGTTGATATTTCTTGCAATTATCGTTACAGTGCGTCAACTCCACTGTGTGTGAGAATCTCCTTAACGTATTTCAAATATGCGAATGCTTTTAGAAAAACGTTAGGCTTCAAATGTCAATGCAAGATCAAAGTACCCCACCAAAATATTTTCGTTTAAAATCGAATCATATCCAAGGAATGCTTAGTTTAAATCCATAAAAACTAAGTTCAAAAACTATTATCTAAGTGTCCCACAAATACTAATTACGTATCATACTTCTATAACAAGAATTTCAAATGACAGTTAAATAAACGATCGAGACTCAAAACCTTAATATATCTTGGAAAGGAAAGCGGAAAATAAAAAATCCTTTAGCCCATAAAACCCCACAAATCATCCACCTGCCTGGAAGTACATATATCACTCCTCCAACCGTTCTTGCTCCGAAATAAATGACACTCGCAATGTGTTTCTCTAGTGGTGTAAAACATATTAAACCCGCAACCAACATCCAGACATCTTATCTGCCACGTCAAGCAACATTTAACCCGTTTGCCGAGAAAGAGAAAGACCGCAGAGAGCTGACTGTTCGTCTCATAATTTATTGCCGCACCAATTAAGAAAATTACGAATGGCATTTCGTTTCGAGGCAGATTTCAAACCGTGGCAAAATTAAGTTTTTCCCGGGTGTCGTTTATCTTGATGTATTTCCGTGTCGTTGTGGAGGGCTTCTCTCTGGCAACTAATGTTGGTGAATAAATGATGTGGCGAGGGTTTCACTGTAACTGTAACTTTCGCTGCGTGTTGGTTGGGAATGGCTGCGTTTGCTCTAGAACATCAAACTGGTTTGCTGTGCAGCGAAGCTATCCTGAATTTCGAATGTGGATGTGTTTGTTTGAGGCATGAGAAGGGCAAAATAAGTGTGTTTACTTCTTAAAGTAGAAGAATTTTTAAGAAAACTTTGCGGGTAAATATGTTTTCTTGGGTAATAATTCTTAAGTTTTATGTTTGAAGTTCTGGTCGTGTTTCTGTGTTGAAGGTAATATTTGAGAAGTTTACAAACCTGCCTGAATAATAAATCTATCATGGCTAACTAATTAGAAAATATTTCAAAGATAATAATCTGAAAACTTTATCTAAAGTAAATCCATATAAAAAGACATAAGTTGTTATTTCATGAAGTATATAATTGTTCTTGGAAAGTTAACTTGCACCAAATTGTAGAAAATATTTACAAATAATAAATAAATATAATGAAGTAATATTTATAGCTAGAAACATTACTTCTATGGTATTACTTTAAGGTTCTTACTTACTAAGAACTAAGGTATTGCTTCAAACATTAGCAATTATTATACTCTCGGGAAAATCTAATATAATAAAATTAAGTGTTGGTATACAGGGTGTTTCAAAATTGCGTTGCACGGCTTTTATTCGGAACCAGCCCCTCCTAGGGTCATGGAAGTGAGGTTGACCCCTAGGTAAATGAACCTGGAGAATCCATTGAGAGGACTTACAGCGCCCCTAGCGTAGAAATTAAAAAGTTGATAAAATTAATTTAAAAACTAAAGGAGATAGAGCAAAAACCTCAATAAGAGTATTGTTTCCAACGTCAAGAAGAACTCATTGAAAAGAAATTCATCAAAATATCTTGAATATTCGCGGAGATATTAGCATGTGAAAATAGCACTTTTTCAGGGGTCAAAAAGTAAAAAGTTCGCATATTTGCAAATTTATTAGTGAAATTGTATAGTTTTGTGTTTTTTTAATTGAAAGAACACAAAATTTAATCAAAATTTAAAAAAATTTGCAAATATGCGAACTTTTTACTTTTTGACCCCTGAAAAAGTGCTATTTTCACATGCTTATATCTCCGCGAATATTCAAGATATTTTGATGAAATTTTTTTCAATGAGTTCTTCTTGACGTTGGCAACAATACTCTTACTGAGGTTTTTGCTCTATCTCCTTTAGTTTTTAAATTAATTTTTTCAACTCTTTAATTTCTCCGCTAGGGGCGCTGTAAGTCCTCTCAATGGATTCTCCAGGGTCACTTACCTAGGGGTAGACCTTACTTCCATGACCCTAGGAGGGGCTGGTTCCGAATAAAAGCCGTGCAACGCAATTTTGAAACACCCTGTATATGTGTGTTTGTCTTGTATACAAATCCACAGTTCTCTTCCGATCTGCACCAAACTTGGTATACCTACGTAAAAAAACTCGGGAAAAAACATAGGCTATGTTTCGAAAACTTTAATTGACCCCTTGACCCTCTTTTGACCCTTTTTATGGTCATTTTGCTGAAATAGCTTTATTTCTCCTCAAGAAGAGATCTGCTTACTCCATTGTTACAAAGAAAAATTAATGCTTAACAACAAGTTTTTAATAGAAACACTAGGTACAAGTCTATTTAAAAATTATATGAATAATTTATAAATCTATTTCAGTGAAATTTAAAAGTTTAAGTATATTTTAACATATTTTAATTTGAGAGTTTATCTAATTTTTATATTTTAAAAGCTTCATGGAATACCATTGTTGTTAAAATAGTCTCCATTGAAACGATAATGTAAAATCAAAAGGTGATAATATTTTAGCTTTTAAGAAAGTTGGTTAACAAACAAAAAACTATTAAAACTCCCTTTCAACTAGAAAAGATTGATTTTTTTCTTAAATTGCACAAAATGGATTAAGCTTTAATTATTGAATAATATCACTGAAAACGTTAATTCCTAAAGATATGATTAACCTTCCTACCCTCTTGAAAAAATAGTCACATATTCCCCTCGTGGGGTCTCTGAGGACCCCATGCGTAAAACATGCCTATGACTCTAATAAAAGTTAAAAATTCCTTAAATGGAGAAGAATTGTCATTTTTTATTTCTAGAAAGATGCTTCAGAATAATTTATCCAATTTTTTTGGTATTTTTCTCATTTTTTTCGTCTTATTACGGCTTAATTGGGTTTATTTTGATACACGTTTTTTATAACATCTGGACCTTCAAACAAGAATTAAATTACAGAAATGAACTACATTGAAGTTGTTTTACTTAAAATATTTATAATCACACTGTTTAAAGCATACTAGTTGATATACCCGGTCTTTCACGGGTAGAATTTAGTAGTTTATTTTAAACGATTTATGAAGCTGCATATATTCTCTATTCTGCATTATCAGCTACCTGTCACCCCAGATTATATTATTTAGTATTATGAAACATGTAAAGTTTGGATTCTTCTTTTTAAAATTGAAATAATACAAAAAAAATTATTGGTTCAGATTTCTTAGTGAAATCAGTATCTCGCTTGCTTATGTAAGTTTTAACATAAAATTGGTTTTTTTCTTGATAATTCTTCGAAATCACATTCTGGACTTCCGTAAACACTCATAAATATTTGAAAGCATTCTTATTTTTCAAAGAAGACTGAATATAAAAACCTATTTACAATCAACCCTGAATTTATATTGTTTTTGTAAAGAATGTGTTCAACAGGAAGTAATGGCGACAGTTGTCTGAGTTTTTTTGTTTGCAACTGTTAGATACTCAAAAGATTTCTATAAATAGCATATTTTTCTTAGAATGTGAATAAAAAATTTAAGAAATAGCGAGTGATTCAATGTATTTAGCCGCAATCTTCTTTTTGTAAAAAAAATGACAATTTCAACGAAAATATCTTTCTAATATTTCTCCAAACGTTCTAAACAAACATGCAAACCTTTTTTTATCTATAATACAACAAAAAATAACATACTAAACTTTATTTGATACTGTTTTACCGCCATTCATGGCTGGGGTCTCAGAAGACCCCAGAGGGGGAATATGTGACTATTTCTCCCAAGACACTTAAAAATGGAATAATAACTCCAAAATTTTTACCCATTGTAAAACTTTGCGTAATTAAGGAATAGTAGCATCGGAAATTGTCAAAACAAAAATGCATGGGAGATATCAAGCGTCAAAGTGCGTCTGGGGTCGAAAAAGACCCCAAAGGGGTAGGAAGGTTAATCAAGGGATCTAAGCATTTTAAATAATTTTTAGAATACTTTTTCCATGTAAATTTGGAAATCATTCAAAAATTATATTGCTTGAGAACTGAAGGAATTTTAATCAACCCGGGAACACCGGGATAAGAAAAATTACTATAGGAACACCGGGATAGGAAAAGTTACCGGGAACACCGGAATATGAAAAAGACGCCTGGGATACCGGTATGATTGGTAAATGCTGATTATACAAAATTAGAAATGTATTTTGGAAAACTTAAAAATGAGGCGTTTGCTATCAAAACCAGCTTATTCCATTGTTGGAAATTTTACAGGAGAGACAATAAACTTCTCACGTCCACAGTTCTAAAGCTAAATTTTTTTTTAAAATTTTTATTGTAGGTATAACTATCTAGAATTCGATTAGTTTTTCATTTTCATTTCAGTTGCATTACCTTGGGCGTAATTACACTAATTAGGTTGGAATGAGCTGATTTTGATGCAAAAACACGATTTTTTTATGCTTTTTTCAGTTTTTTTGTTCAATTAAGTTGTGAATTGTTTTTTTCCAGTTTACCAGTTAATATTTGTGTCTTTACGAGTTTTAAATAAATGACGTTCACTTAACTTTTTCAAATGATCTGAAATTTCACAGTTGAGATCACAGTTTACACTTTTAATCTAATTTTGGGTTGGAATGAGCTGGGTTTGAGCTATATCCCTTCGCCAGGTTATGAAGGACCCTCTAAACTTTCAAAATATGCAAAAAAGTGGATTTCAGAAATATATGGAATGAGCTGGTTTTGATAGCAAACGCCTCAAATAATAAATTTATACTCTTCACCCGTGCAAGGCCGGGCATATCAGCTAGTAGCAAAATAAAGTTTTATCAAATTTGTCAGGTAATTTAATTTTACATAAATTATAATTATGTACTTAAAAACGCTTTACTTTGAAACCAACGTTCCTAAACATTTGAAAGGATATTTTTTTGAATATGTACCTAATCACATTTAGATTTAAACTCATGTAAGACAAATGATTTTAAGTATTTAATACATTTTGTAAATTAATTTTATTAAAACTAGATAAAAACACATTTATAGAGAAAAGTTTATTAGATATGTTATGTTTCTTGACATTTCTTAAATATTTATTTCTCTTTCTTTTTCTCAGGAAACAATCTCAAAGGTATTGGAAGCTTTAAGAACTAGGTAAGTAAATCAATCATATTTGTGTATTTTGAAATTTAATTTCAATTATTATAAAAATTAATCTTACATAACGCTATTTTCTCTATGAAACAAAGTATATAAAAACTATTTTCATTGTTTCTTTTTAAACTCATTTATTCACAAAGGAATACCTCCAAACCATGGATTACTATATCCTTACCATCCAAATAACCTTCGCATACAAGATAAAACACCGAAAAAAACATAACTCCCTAACAAACAAAAACCTCTGATTAACCTAAATATAACATGACAGGGAGTATATAAAAAAGGGGCAACTCTTTTCCCATCGGAACACACCTTTCACAGATTGGAGAAGCAAAGTGCCAAATCTGCAGATATCGGCTTTCGCCGGAACTTCGTCGCTTTTTATCTCGCCAAACGAACCGGAACCGCGCCAAGTAGAAAAAAATTCACCTGATGACCACCGGGACCAGGAACTACCATTAGTAACCTATCCTCTGTGTTTAAATCTGTGAAAGAAAATAAAGATAGCGGATGAAAGGCCGGGCTGAAACGACGGAGAAAGAAATGATTTATGTCAGCAACAAAATGGCAATATTGGCCTTTTTCGGAGAAGTTGGCGGCTGATCGTGAAGAAAGATATCGGGATATAGGTATCAATCAGACCAGTGGGGAATGTATCCAGGAACATTAGTTTTTACATGGGAGTTTTTAAAAAATTAGAATATCATAAACGATAGTACTTAAATAATATTATGTGGTATTGTAGTAACTCTACTAAAGCCCTGGCCCATCCGAAATATCTAAAAATGTCATTTATTTACATTACTTCTTTAATGGTTTTTATGTATATTTAAATAATGAAAGAAATTTGGGTTTGCTGCTTGAGGAAATATTTATCGTTATGATTGTTGAATGAAATTTATTTAGTTACAGAAGTAGGAATAAATTGGAATTACGTTCAAGTTAAAGTATTGTGGTCATAAATAAAACAAATACCCATCCGAGATACATTAAAAGTATACATGCCTTTTACAATTTTAAAGAGTTTATTATTACTTTTAGAAGGTATATTTGTATTAGTTGATACATATTATTTTTTGGAATGAATAATATATAAGGTAATCTAAAAGAAGTTGGGTTATTTTTATAAATTCGATTGTTAGAGTCCTTTTCCATGATTCATTACTATAAGTAGCTTATAATGCTATGATGTTAGAAATATTAAATTAAGAAAATATTAAATTCAAGAATTAGTTTTCTAAGTAAATCGCTAAAAAAGATTTCGAAAAACCGGTATGATTTAATTGAAAACTGATTCAAATGACTTTAAAATTAAGGAACTAGGAATATTACAAGGAAATTTGATACCAAATTAATTATGTTGCTGATTCTTTGGCAATGAAAATTATTTATAGCATTCAATTAAAATTATGATAAAGCATGGAGCTGCATAAATTTTATGAGAGTAAAAATATTTTTAATTTCAGGAATAAAATTGAAATTGGAAAATAAAAGATAAGTAACCAATGTGATGCATTTTCCAATTAAAATAATGAACCCAATTCTTTGGAATCTTTTCTGAGAACTAATAAAAATTAAACGCAAGGTTTGCAATAAAATACCGGATGTATATAAATTTGCATCATTAAATTGTTATAAAAAATTGTAATTTCGTAAAAGGAAAAACATTTCCAAGAATTTTAGTTTCACTTAAACTTTTATTATTGTTAATAGTAAAAATATATCTAAAATAGATTAGAAGTTTTTGTAATCTTTAAAATAATTATTTTTTATGCATTGATGCATTTACTCCATTTAAAATTATATTTTTTGCCTTATATCGGTTTAAGTTGTAAAAGATGGCGCATTATTAATTAGCTTACATTTCAGTCATCCTTATTTGTCGATGCTAAAAGGAAATTAGGTTTTATGAATATGAGCGTAAAAATGTCCGTATCTTGTGTAGTCATTTGATTTGATAAAAAAATAAACACAAATGTTTTCAAATAGAAAATAGTAATTTCAATAACTAGAAATTTCTAAAATCAAAGTCAACTTTAATTTAAAGAAAATCCTCCAGGGGAGAAATACAAAATAATTATAGTAATCGAAAATGCTCGCACTTATAAAATAAACTGTTTACCACTACCCCTTTAGAAAACTAGAGAATACCAAATTTCGAAAAAAACAATGGAATAAAATATGAGTTCAAGTCCGACAAAAAATAATTTTGGCTGCTCAGAACCTAGCCTACCATAACTTTATTTTAGAACAGTTTCATAAAACTTTGCATAGTTAAAAACTTGAAACATATTTGCATATCAATATAGTATGTATAGTCTTACTGCCACGAGAAAAACTGATTACGTCATACAATATTATGCCGATTATTATTAGAACAGGTTATTCCACTCAATTGTAGGGGTGACTGTAATGTATTGACACCGAAAATATGTTTTGACCCCAATATATGTGGCTTTAAGTAGCTTTAATCATTTAGCTTTGAACTTATTTTCAAAGTTTGATTTATCTGTAACAGTTTTTCTCTCGGCCGTCCGGGGGGGTTAGGTATTTTAAATTACCTAAATGTAAAATAAATACCAAGAAACCGTTCTAAGGAAATTTTTTTCATCCAAATTATTTATATTGATTTTTATATTTTTTATATATGATTTTTCTCGTAATTCCCGTTCTTCGTTTTTCATCATCCTCTTCAATGCATCCAAAACAAAGACTAAATAATCGGAAAGTAAACACCTATCGAAATTAGAGATGTTGACTATTGTATATCATGACACAGGCTCTAAATAACCAGTTTTTAATTTTTTTAAGATTTTGTAAAACTCTATTTAATTTGCAATCCTCATTTAAAAGTTCCAAAGGAGAAAAACCGGGCGTTACTTCATATCTGCTGCTGATCAACAAATGCAAAGGAGCCGTCGCTTGCTCTAACTGCTCTAACCAATCTAGTGCTTAAATTTTAACTTTCTCCTTCCGAACAATGACGTGTTCGGCCACTCTGACGGAATGCACTGAGCTACTGCGCATGTAGGTTTTATTTATTTAAAAATTAACAAACGATCGGATTTGAAAAAATTTCTTCACTGACGATCTTCTTTTATGAGAATCTGTTAAGTTCAATCAAAAACGCTCCCCTACTTTCCCTTCGTTTTCTGAAGAAGATCAATCTTTTCTTTTAAAAATAGTTTCACAGGAGCACATGACGAGAAGTGGCCAATCACAGGCCTTGTAAAAAACCGCTCGTAAATTCACTTGTCCGAAATTTGCTTGTTTTTTTCTTTGTTTATATTCAAGAAGTCGGCAAATTCCCTTACTTTTTTTGGTCACGTGATTCCCTCCGACCAATACGAAAGCCCTATAAACAATAACAGCATTAATTTTATTTTGATGCTTCGTACCAGATCATGATCGGCTATTTTACCGAATTTAAATGATACATCCTAATTAAGATGAGATAACTACTCATAATGTTAAAAAAATTACAAAAGTATCATCTTTGTTACGATGAGCGGCTTCCAGATTACAAGGAATAATTAAATAAATAAAGAACCCGGCAATAGGTTGGGCCGAAAAACTCATTTTTTTTTATTTCCAAGTTGTAATAGCGCGGAAAGGTTGCGAATTATATAGACAAAGAAAAAGAAAAAAATTCTAAATCGGTTAATATCTTCCGATAGCGCACAGGCCCCAAAGTTTGACAAAATATGAAAAAACTTCATTTTTGCGATTATTTTTTAACCAAATCAAAGATTAAACTATCAAATATTGTTCATGATTTTTTTATGTGGAACTAATAGGGGAGAGTGTTGTACCTACGGACGGTTGTACCTTCAGCCACCACATTTTAAAATTCGGGAAAAAATGTAAATTTGAATTTGTGGTCGATTTTGAATGTAAACAGATGCTATCTAGTTGCTAACGTGAAATCAGCTGTTTAAAATATTATTTAAATTTTCTATAGTAAAAATACTGTTTTTAGGTGCTCAAAGTTTTTTTTAGTGCATCACTACATTAATTATTTTCTTCCTCTATGATTATGATATGATAAAATGGAATATATGGGGGGAATCCCCGAGATTTTGACTTTTTAGTTTTGATATTAGAAATAGTCAGATCTCAATTCTTTTATCTTTTATAGAACTTTGAATGCAAAAACACCTGATGCTGTACCTTCGGACACCATAAGTGTTGTACCTACGGACACGTTCTTGTGGGTGTCTGTAGCTAATCGGCGTTTTAGAATCAGGTTTCATTTAACTGAATACATTTTAATACATGTTAAATTAATTCTAAATGGTAATCTATTTGTCAGCGATTATTTTCAAGTGAGTTTTTGATGAAAAATCAAATATTTTGTGATCTAAACTACTTTTTAAAATTTATGATTCTACTTGGAATTTAATTTAAAATATGGTGTAAAACCCTAAGCACCCTATCGCATTTAAGTATGATGATTAAAAAAACTTAAAATTTCCCCTGAAGAAGATTTACCACCAAATTATTATTGTTATTACCACCAAATGCTTGCACAACTAAGTGTCGATCGAATTGGGGTTTTTTTGGATTAGTAAAGTTGTCGGATCAATCAGCATGATTGATGAAACTATTACCTTAAATTCTGCTCTGAAAATACTATGTGATTTTTGTGTTTTTGGTAAAAAATCAAGACTTTTATAATTCAACTTCGTTTTAATGATCATTTACGATCTAAAACTACATTACTTTAAAAAATCTATTTTCAATTTTAAAAAGGCTTGAAATAGGTTATTAAAAGGTAATTCATCAATAAAAAAGTTCATTCTTAGCTTTTTTCAAGTAAAACTCCCCTTTTTAAGGGTGTCCACTAGGGTGTATCGAAAAAAACTTTTTTTCGATTTTGATGACGTAATAGTGCGGAAAAGTTGTCTAAGGTGCCAGAGAGTACCTGTGAATTTTTTCAGAATTTTTGGATAATTTCTTAATGTGCCACATTGACCCTGAAGTTCCCCATGTTAATCCAATGGGGCGCGCCGCCAAAAAGGCCGAAAATCGGTTTTTCGCCCCTCATTTCTACCCTAATCACACGACGAATGTCTCGTCTCGAGTTATGGACTCTATATGATCTAGGCTATCCGAAAAAACTTGAATAATAGCCTAAATATCTATATTACGTTTTTTTGTATGCTCAAATTTCGTCGAAAATCGCGTATTTCCTCGTTCAAATCAGAGCCCACAATCAACATAATATAGATATTTAAGTTATTATTCAAGTTTTTTCGGATAGCCTAGATCATATAGAGTCCATAACTCGAGACGAGACATTCGTCGTGTGATTAGGGTAGAAATGAGGGGCGAAAAACCGATTTTCGGCCTTTTTGGAGGCGCGCCCCATTGGATTAACATGGGGAACTTCAGGGCCAATGTGGCACATTAAGAAATTATCCAAAAATTCTGAAAAAATTCACAGGTACTCTCTGGCACCTTAGACAACTTTTCCGCACTATTACGTCATCAAAATCGAAAAAAAGTTTTTTTCGATACACCCTAGTGTCCACAGGTACAACTGGGTCTGTCCATAGGTACAACAGGTTGTTGTACCTTTGGACACAAATTTTTCCAAGTTATTATAAATGATTAAAAATCCAATTTTCAAGATTTTGACTAATAAAAAATATCTCTATACTCACAAAGGTTAGGACTATAGGTTGGGCACTTTAAATGGTCAAAATGTGATTCTACCTGTCTTAGAAAAATCCAAACGTGATTTTTGTCCATAGGTACAACACTCTCCCCTATAGTTATAGACATAATCGTTCAGGTTCCATTCTTCTATCACTCTCGTTTCGTTAGATATAATGTTTTTAATGTTCATACAAATTTTGTGAAATTGTTTTTCTTGCATTTTTAACAGCTAATAACTCTAGAACTATACAACTTAAAAACCTGAAATTAGTCCCATTTTGTCGTAAATTTTTTTGGCGTTTACTTAGTGTGCATCATGATCATCATTTTCAATAAGTTTTTTTAAAAATTTGAAAAAAGTAAAAACAAATTAATAAAAAAAGTTTTTAAAATTTTCTTTTGAAAAAATATTTATAGCCTTTTAACTCTTAAAATGAATATTACTACCAAATTTCAAGTTGAAAATAAAATTTAATCATGTATAAAAAATAAAAATAACCGTACTTTAGTCAAATCACTAAACATTCTCTAAAATTATACACCAAGAGCGAATCGGTTTGAGAAACAGATCGGGCAAAAAAGCTAAGGGGAAAAATCCTTGAAAAACCGTGAGCGGTGTTCGCTGGCGGATTTCGTTGGTGAATTTACAAAATCCGCATCCCATGGGAATTCAGCTTTAGGAAAAATTAAATTCGAAAAAGTGTCTACTAGCCAATTATCAGACAAAACTGCCCAACCGGCCATCGTTAGCACCCTACCGGAAAGCATTTAAAAAGTAATAAATAACACCACCTCTATTGAAAAGAGAGACGGAGCCCCCGATTCGACTCAAGCCTGGTTCTGTTTGTGACAACTTGGCGATATTATTGAAAAAGGCGGTAACCCCGTTGATGAAAAAAAAGGCAGCAACGCCTTCAGAAATTGAGCGAGTCTTGGCAAAGAGTGTCCGATTTTTCCTCGGTTGATGGATGAAGTAAGGTTTATCAAAACCTCATTTTCCCTCCTTCTTGGCTCTTTTTTTATCCCCCAAGTCCCCGTTTTTTTCCTCTTTTCCCGGTTTTAGAAAGAGAGCCTCCGCAATGTGCTAAATGCTCCAAGCTCTTTTCATTGCGTTCATTGAAGCGGGAGTGAAAAATGTGATAATTGCACCGGTCGTGGCATCTGGACCTTATATCCGTTAGGGGTGCACATAAAAAAGGGGAGGTTCCCTGCTCCCTCTTTTTATTTTTCCTTCCCTCTGCTTCGTTGTTGCCTTGTTATTTACGGCGGATGTTAATAAGGCGAGGTTGAGTACGCTAGTGATGTATGGGAACTTCGATTTTAGCATATTTTGCCGTGAAATATTAGAGCGAGCCGAGATCTATTGGTGGAGATGGGGTGCGTGAATAGCTGCTCATAAACAAGATTTTTAAAGGCAGTGAAGCGGGGGGAATAATAAAGTTTAATAAAAAACTGAGGGTTTTTTTGGTTGGTTTTGGTAATTTATTGAGAGTTGAAGTATAGGGAATATGATTTAAAGGTGGAGTATTAGCTTAATTAATCATTATTGATATTAAATTTTTATGCGTTTATTAGTATCACACGATGTGTGAACCGATATTACTCTAATAACACCCAGTGTTCTTTAATTATAATGTTAATAGATTAAAATTTTTCCTCTCTGTGACGTCATTGGCAAAAAAGACAGAGCAAGAGATAGTCGATTCTGTCTGGACAATTAAGTATCTAGAAAGTCTGGCGTCTTCTTACTCAACCTATGACGTCATTGACAGAAAAACTTAGCAAACTAACTTAGCAATTAAGCTTGGATAGCAACATTTTTAACTAATTAACTTAATTATGTATTCCATTTTACAGCTATTAAACTCTATAAACTTGAGATTAAATAACACTGCATTTTATATATACTATATTAAGAATGAATGCTTATACCTAAAAATTACTTCATCAATAAATATTTACCTACGGGGAAATTTGTTTATGTGTTACATTGTAAAGACATACAATGTTTAAGTTGTAAATATTCTGCACTGAATATTTATGTATGCAGATATTAGGGCTGAAATTTATTTTTTCTAGGTATAAAACATTCAGACAAAATTTAAAAGGCTTTTAAACGATTTTATCTGAGAAAAACCAAGATCATTTTCCGAGTAAAAAAGTCTTTGCAGCAGCTGTTGTTTTTAGGGAGACTGAAAAACATGAGGATTAAAGGATTAGACACCGTTTGTTTCAGACATGTTTATCTGGATCACAAATGCTGCTTACTCAAACGCTTTTTATAGAAGCTGACGTCAGTATGATTTAAGAAAAGGCCAATGGTATCGATGAAGAGTTTCACAACACTGTACTTAAGTGAGCTTCAAAAATATATCGACGGCAATATATGTATTGATAAGGAAAGAGCTATTTTTTAGATATGCTTTAAAATGAAGATAATTGCGTATTTTTTTTTGCTATTTTGCATTTTAAATAAACGTCTTTAGAAAATTCTTTTACAATACATAAAAAAGGAAATGCATTGATTGCTATGAATATATATTCTATCAAACCCGTTAATTTACTAAAAAAATAGTAAAACAATTTTTTTTCGATCGTTTGTATTGTGAACCTGTGTAAGTTTAATGTCGTTAAATATCGTTTGAATGGGTAAGGACCTAAAGGGTAAAAGGGACGATGTGTAATTATTATGCGTATTTGGATGAGTTGTAAATAAAATGTAACTCTATTCTGTTTTGATATTTTGAACTCTGATTAATCATTTTTAATACAATGAACTGTCTTTGGAATCCAAGAAAAGCGTATTACATTTTACGCTCGAAAGACTAAACACACTTGTAAAGTTTGTCAACCACACAGTATACAGAATATATCCAGCAATACATCCCTTGGCTTCTAATCCTATCCTACCTGATCATCGGTTAAGAAGGATTCCACCAATCAGTCAACAATAAGCACTTTTTTTTCGTTAGCTACTTGTTAACCGCCGGTTAAATGACAGTAAATAAGCCAATAAGATGTTTTCCTCTTATAATATAACACTCGGTTTTTTTAGTGCACAAATAATCTAACAACGAAAAATTCGCCTTTTAATCTTCCTTCTTACTGACCACAAACAAGCCACCATAACATTCAATCTTCCTTCTTACTGACGACAAACAACCATAATATTCAATCTTCCTTCTTACTGACAGACCACAAACAAACCACCATAACATGCTATCTTCCTTCTTACTGACTACAAATAAACCGCCATAACATTCAATCATCCTTCTTGCTCACTACAAACTACCATAACATGCAATCTTCCTTCTTACTTAAGTAACACAAACCACCATAACATTCAATCTTCCTTCTTACTGCCTACAAACAAACCACCATAACATTCATTCTTAATTCTTACTGACCACAAACAAACCACCATAACATTCAATCTTCCTTCTTACTGACTACAAACTACCATAACATTCAATCTTCCTTCTTACTGAAATAACACAAACCACCATAACATTCAATCTGTCTTCTTACTGCCTACAAACAAACCACCATAACATTCAATCTTCCTTCTTTCTGACAAAACACAAACCACCATAACATTCAATCTGTCTTCTTACTGCCTACAAACAAACCACCATAACATTCAATCTTCCTTCTTTCTGACAAAACACAAACCACCATAACATTCAATCTGTCTTCTTACTGCCTACAAACAAACCACCATAACATTCAATCTGTCTTCTTACTGCCTACAAACAAACCACCATAACATTCAATCTTCCTTCTTTCTGACAAAACACAAACCACCATAACATTCAATCTATCTTCTTACTGCCTACAAACAAACCACCATAACATTCAATCTCCTAACATCCTCTTCTCCAGTACCTTACAAACGTCAACCAACCTCATCATTCCAACTCTCCAATCCACCGAACCAAGAACACCACCGGACTCTCCTCCTCTCAAAACCCCCCAGAACCCCTCAAAAATGTCCTCACCTGCCTTAATGCGCGTCCGAATCAAATGGTATCAACTTGTCCTCTTTCTCTCTCTCCTCCGCTAGAACCTCATCAATATTTATGGCAGTGAGTCTAGTCCTCGCATTGTGCTTTTTTGAGAGGGGCCCTCCGTTCTGGTTGTAGATTTCTGATGCCGTGTTATGTATTCAAGGTACGTTTCTTGAAACGTATTGCTTTCTTAAAGCACGGTGTAAGGCGGGTGGGGACAGATAAAGGAAAGATCGCGTTTCTGTCTTTTTTCCTTCCTTTTTGGAGGATGTGAAAAAATGTGCTGTATGGTTTTATTTCTGAGTGATTGAGACTATTGCTTTGTAATGCCATTTTTGGAGGGGGGCAAATGGTGTATTTTAAGTAGTGTGATGGCTTTTGGAATGCTTTTATGTGGTATGTATTTTCTTTAGGGAATAAGTTTTAATGTGTGATTTGACTTTTGATCTTTTCTATCTTGTAAAATTGACCTTTACTTTAAATTTCAAGTAATAAATAACATAATTATGTTATTTATAACAACATAATCGAATAGGTTTTTTTATTTTACATATGTGGGTGGTGGTACTATGAGCCCATGTATTTCTAAAAAACACTAATGGTATAGGGGGAATTTATCATATTTAATATCATTTTATTTGGCAGCTTCTGTTGGTCCAAGAACTTGGAGCACCTTAGCGAGATGATAACACCGGTAGGTGGTTATGGAAAAACAACTAGAGCCATCTTGTTAAATGAGTAACTCTTGAATAATGCTTTGCTTGTATCATATTTAGTTAAATGCATAATTTCCCCGAAAATTTTTAATATTCGGATGCTATTTAAAAAAAGTTTAAAACATAGATAATAAAAATCATGTGTAACGTAAGAAAATAACCAACTTAGAAATTCTATATTAACTGTTTCAGTCCTATAAGCTCCATAACTACATTTACTACCCACTCTATGCTGATATATTTAGTAATGGGATTTTATTATATTTCAAAAAGTTCTTATCACGTTATGTGACTGCCTACGCAAATAATGTCCACCTAATAGTTTATTAATTTTTAATTATAAGGTATTTATTAATTTAAATTATTTTACTCTTTTTTCTATAACAATGTTCCATTTAGGTTTCTTATGATAGCATATAATCCATATCATGCCAAATATCACCCCAACATATACAGAGTGATATATAAACATATAGAAGGGAGTAACAACAAAAGCAGCTGAATAATTACTCAATAGAAGAAATACCATCCCTAGACATCCACAATGACGGATGGACGTCCCAGCTTTGTTCAAATCTCCCCAAGACGCACCCCCGCGGATGTTTTGACGCCCCCAAACCCTTTCTGTTTTTTTTCGCTCTGTCCCTGGTAGTGTGAGGGTCAGGTTTTTATTTATGGAAAAGTGATTTGTCTCTGTGTGTCTGACAGTTTAGGATTCTGTGTTCCGAATCAATAACAATAAGTGACGGAGATAATATTTCACTCCGAAGGGTGACGTTTACTGGAGGAAGGGTGTTGCCAGTCGTGTTTTGGATAGAAAAGAATAGATTGTGTTCGATTGTGCCGACGTAATGGCCTAGTGGTTAGAGCATCTGACTGCAAAGCCGTACGTCTGGGGTTCGAATCCCCGTTCGGCATGGATGTTAGTGTTACTGTCCTTGTGTGTGTTGAATTTACCTATACGGGTCTATGCCTTCAGGTGAATTTATACAAATTTTATTAAAAATTCATTAAAATTTAATTTATTAGAGGAGGTTATTCTCGTGAGGCAACTCTTACTGTAAATGATTCGTGAGCTATTAAATTAATGATGGTTTGTGCTACCGGTTCAGGCATAAGAAGTTGTTATTTTAACGGGTAAACAATATATTTTGAATGTTATCAATGCAGTTTAATTTTATCTGTTTCGTTAAGCAATTTTGTTTAAAAATTTGAAGTTAATCATTTAAATGGTTAATTAATTTAATTCAAGCCTTGTATTTCTTTTAAATAAACATTATCTAATATTTTCCCCCGCTTCAGGTTTATTTAGTTTTACTTAAAGGGAGCTTTTTCAATAGATAACCAAAAGTTGTGAAGAAAAACACAAAAATTTAGTCTTTTGAAGGTAAAGAAAATTCTTCTAAGAAAGTTTACATTGGGTAAAATTTTAAAAATAATACAACGCGTTAATAGTCAAATCTAAGTTTTTTAGTAAAATACTATTAACTTTGATGTAAAAAGCAGTAAATATTTCCTGAATTACATTCCTTAATTAATTGTTTGTATAACCACACACAACCAATTTATTCCAAGTATAGCAACATATGATATTGATTCTATGCATAAAACATAATTTAATAAGGACCCGCTATGATGTAATTAATTATAATTTAAATTACACAATAACTTACAGATAGTTTCTTCAGAGAGTAATCTTATTACTAAACGATGAAAATTAAACCAAAGGCCCGTAATAATTATACCACCGAAATTTCCCGTTTATGCCCATCGTAAAATAACCCCTAGAGAGAAACCCATTCTATAAATTAACATATTAACTTTTTAAAAACAACTCTTTCCGTCTCAAGGAATTTCGTTAACCGTTCTTAATACTTTGCATTAAAGACTCGGAAGATTTACTCAAAATCCCAAGGAATGGTTCGTTATTCAAAGAACATGCTAAACAAGAACAGCAGCTGTTTACGAGTAAGTTGCCTCGTAAAGTTCGTAATTAATTTTGAAAGATGATGGACTTTGGAAACACGGTTCTGAAACAAAAAAAAGGGAATTAAATATATGAATGCCCAACTAACTGCATATCTTCGTCTTACAATGTAGCTTTGTCTCTCTCTCTGTAAACAAATTCGTTTTCCAAGAAAGAGAAATCAGAGAGATCCTGTGATTCCAATGTTCTATTCAGCTAAATGGAAATGAACGGTGTCACTGGTTTTCGGAAATATTTTGGGAATCTTTGAAATCGATACCCAAGAAAGACATGTTATTGCGTTGAATCTTTCTGAAGTTTTAATGTGGGATGGGAAATGAGTTTATAATTATCCCCAAACCACAATGTGTTTACTATATCTAACAGATAAAAGGTTTCATTTCACTTTTCATAATATTTAACCTGGGATACGTGTTTCGTACATGAATTTATTTTATCCATCTGGAAATAGTTTCTCTAGTTCTTAATAATAATTATTTGGGAGTTTACACTCCATATCCCTCTTTCACAAAAATGAATCCGCATTAGACATGGTAGACCATGACTCACAAGGGTTGTTGCAATAATAAATTTTGTTATTTAAAGTACGTCAGTACTTTTCAAATTAAATAGTCCTTCAGGACTAATCAATGGTCACCACTTTGGTACAGCTTTAGAATAGGTCCACTTTTTGAACGGTCGCCAAGTTGGCGGTATTTCATGGCCGACAGGTTGTGAAAATGTAGGTAAACATGGCGGACAGGTTTCAAATATGGCGGCCGGCGCCAAGGTCGCCAAAAGTGGACCTATTCTAAAGCTGTTCCACCACTTTTTCCGTTATAGTCGCCTAGACTAAAATCTCTACCTCCACTATCTTGCGTTGCCTGCCTATACCGTTCTGATGAGTCCTAACAAGGACGAAGCCGGTCCATGGCTGAAGACGACGCTTGAGAGCTGAAGTTTTCTCACATATATTCCTCTAACCAGAGGTACTGGTGAAATACTCCTCTTTTCATAAAATAGTCATTGTGCATATGTTACCATTAATGTGCTTAATTTGATAATATGTGGAATACCTAAGTAAATTATGGAATATTTCATACTTTGCCTAAGATAATTCGCATTTTACCTCTTTATTAGTCCGCATATTCCCGAATTATACACATTACCAGTAACACAATACTACATTACATTAACCCTTTCAGTTTAAATGAGTTTGTAACATTAATGTGAATACCAACGAAATATTTTCATTTTAGAAATGAATGAATATAAATGTTGTAGTTTGTTATTCCGACGTAAGGTAACACGTTAATGAGTGGATCATAAGGGCTTAAAAGATGATTCTGTTACTTAATCCTTTTGTCACTAATTAGGTCCCTTTAGGCTACTTGCAGAAGATTTGCTTAAAATAGCATTTTTATAAGGATGAGCGATTTTAAAGTATGGATAAAGTTTTCTCATCCTCTTAAAATGGGAAGAAATACTAAATGCAAATTGTAACTAATTACCAAATGATCCATTTCCCCCGATGTATTTGTTTGAGGTGTTATTTACATAGATTTCTTTTGAGTTAATGCATAAAATATTTAACATTTTAGGTAATAAAGAAATTATTTGCACCCGTTGGAATTTGACAACTTTTTTTCTTCTTTAAGGGTAATTTTATTTTTTCACCAAAAAATTAACTTAAGATTATCATTTTTTATGGCAAATCAGGACTTTTGGGGATGTAATAATTTTTTCCATCTTTTATTAAAACAAACACATCTCATAAAAGGGCTATTCTAAATTTTAAAGAAAATTATGACAGTTTTAAATTAGCTAAAATTTTTTTCTAAATACACAATCTAATTTCTGCATAATAATGAAAAAGCATTCATGATATATGTATATCAGATACTGAAAATAATTTAAACCCAAATCTTAAATTTTTACATTCCATTTGTTAGACCATCAGGTTAGGAACTATTTATGAGCTGAATCAAGATCATGCTGCGTGGAAAGGAAGAAATTAGGGAAAAATAATTGCCTGGAACCATTAAATTTCAATTTGCAACTACACTTGAACCGTTGCTTCCCGAATAACAATGAAGCTGCCCTCACAAAATTGGCCTGCACCATTAAGGAAAGAATCTTCAAAAAAGTTAACCTGACGTTTTGATTTTACGGGGCTAAAATAAAAACTTTGTAATTGAGGTTCTTCATATTTTGTACAAACCTTAGTTCGTTACTCACACGAACTTTACAACTGGCGATTTTTTTGTTCTAATAATTACTATTATTGTCATTTTTAATTAATTAAACTTAGAGGCATTCCAGAACGCAAATCATGTTTTGGATATCTCTTGGCACGAGACTTTTCTTATTGCACTAATTAGTTTTCTCTTTAGAAATATTAAAAAAATGAGCTTCGAAGATGTTTTCAAACAAACTTAATAATGCATTATTTACAGAAGTTTAAAAATAATAATATACATATTTTTCAAATATTTTTACTTATTAAGCACTTTTTAAAGATTATGAAATTAAACTAAACTAAACAGTTTCTTTTCAGAACTAAATCCCAATTATATGTTTAAGCAATTATGCATGTTCTTCTATTTTGATTGAAATCTTGACATTGCTTTCTTTAATCCCTTACACATTTTATGATTTGCTGAAAATTCAAATTCCATTCAATACGGATTAATTTTTCAAATAAATTAAGAATTTTATTTCAAAAGAAAATATATTTGTAGAGGAATTTTACGCTCAAACTATTTATTATAATACATATGTTTAAGAAGTCAAAGAACAACTTTGTAAGAAATATATAATAATTTAAACTCCTTATAAAAATTTCTGCTTAATTAATATTAAACAAATTGTTTTTATTTATTTTCTTTTGATAAAAAAATTCAAATTTTAAAAAGCAAGATTTTTTTTAATTTTCATAAAACAATTGCTAAAATTTGTTACATTATAAGTATTGTTATGTTGAATTCTTATACCCTTTTAAAACAAATTTTATCTTAATTCCACAGAATAAATTAACATAGTAAACACCATATAGTCCGTCACAAATCATATGATTATACCGCATACTCAAAATAGATCATCATTTTAGCATCATCGATTCACAAACACCACCAATATTATGAGCAGCAATCCCTAACTTTTGCCACGTTCAATTGGAAAAGATCGTAATAATCAATGTCGATTCCACCCAACAGGGAAAAATAATAATAATTACGACGGTGCCCCAGAAAAGAACTCGCAGTGGACTGATTCGAGGAATAACATCTTCGTAATTGAATTGATCTATTAATATTTCTGGTATATACCGTTATGAATGCATGTGCGTAGATTATTAATAGTTTAGTAGAATTTGTTAGAATGGTACTCCTGGCAGAGGGTTGTATCATCTAATTGAATTGCGTTCGCTTCATCAATGAGAAACCTAATTACCCTGAATTTAAGTGAACCTTCTTGAGCAGAGACTGAAATTAATTTGGGATAAGGAAACGAAAGACATAATGAGTAAAAGTGCAGCGAAAAGCTTATTTGATAAGGATTTGTTAGGGCAGTCACACAGTATCTCTTCTGCTTACAAGCACTATCGGTAATCGAGTTAGGTATTGAGCGATGGGTTGATTCCCTTACCTTATTGATACTGGAATGTGAGGGTGTTTGGGTGTATTTATTGGATGTTAAATGTTTATGATCGATTTTTTTTTCATTTTGGATACATTTCTTTACTCTCAAGCTTACTATTTCATTGATACTGTAGGGATTCATTGATACTGTAGTGCAACCCAAGTAAGCTAGATATGAGTAGTCAGTTGTTACGAGAGCTGGTGTGCTATAAAAGTACCTAAGAAATATAAATATGTTTAAATTTGTTTTAATTTGAAAATTTCCTTTCTTAACTTAAATTTCTTTCTGTCTCTTAGTCCTTGTACCATTCAATAAACGTCTTATTGTTATAAAGGTGCAGTTTCTATTACTTTACCAAGCAGAAGAAAGCGTAGGAATCAGTTGCATCAAAATATTTGTTCAATGATATTCAAGAATATTCTTAGAGAAATTCCTTACAATTTGGTTAAACTTTAATCCCATGTCATAAACAAAAGTCTTACTTAGTATTTCGAGTTTTGATGCACTTAGAAAATTGCAAATTTTATAAATTTTAAATAACTAAAAACAAAATAACTAATATTTTTTTGTTTTTATCTGGAATTTTTTAGTATAATTTAAAAATAGTTCATAAATGAAAAGTTTGTATTTCATAACATATCTTTTAATTTTTTTAGTAGGTGCACTAACCCTTTCAACCCTAACCCGCCCTAGATAACCTGAATCCAATAGGAAATTTGGAACAACTAAGTCTGAATGGTTATATTAAATGAAAATGTATAAGCAAAGTATGCATTTTTTTCCTTTAGATAGAGGAAAACAACTTTTAAAACTTTCACTTCACATCATAATATGCACAAAAAACCCAATTAAAATACCTTCATGTGTCTGATCTTTGTAAACATTGCATCTTCGTTTCCTCAAAATTTTTATTTTTAGATACATTATCATGTGGTTCCTTTGGGATTAACAAACAGTTTTAAGTATTGTTCTTTTATGTGCATGTGTGTACGTTTTATATGAGTTATATGCAAAGGAGAATTTTTTATTTTGACCTTCAGATCACTTTATATCTCAAGCATTAACAATGTAATGTATTAAACAGTTTTTAAATACATTAAAATTCGCAAACTTAAACAACTAAAACTTTAGAAAAATCTTTTATATGTTCTGTGCTTCATGATCCCAAAAGACCAAGCGAAGAAATTATTTTCGGGATCATTCTCTAGTATAAAAGATTTTGAATGTAGAAATTTTTACTTTTATATTTTAGACTAACCCAAAAATATTCTACTGAGATAATGATTAAATTATCTAATTAATTATTCTAGAAAGAAAAGAAGGTATACGCTTAAAAAAGAGGTTTTGAAAAGGATTGTAATTTTCTTCTGAACCGTCTAATTACTAAGATAAAACAAACCATATTTTCAAAAGCCTTCTGGTGGAACTCTCTTTTATTTATTTTTTCACAACCCGTTATTGTAATTTTCTTCTATGTTTGGACCTCATTAACATTACTCTTTATTAACTTGTTATTTTAAACACCTGAGAAGAAAAGTAAACCTAACGGATGTTGGAAAATGTTTTTTTTATGTTCCCCCTCTTTTAAAAAGAGAGATAAACACAAAAAGTGACTAAATTCAAAGAAAATTTGTCTTTGGAAAAATTCAAACTTCAATTTGAAACGAAAATTAATTTATGAAAAGGGAGTGCTTCACCACTACCTCTGGTTAGAGGAATATGTGAGAAAACTCCAGCTCTCAAGCGTCACCTCCAACTTCCTATACCGTGCTGATGAGCCCTAACAAGGGCGAAACCGGTCCACGGTTGGAGGTGACGCTTGAGAGCTGGAGTTTTCTCACAAAAATTAATTTAATTTATAAAAGTAATATTAAATATATTTACAAAAACGCTTTTGATATATCATGGAATTTTGCTCTACATTGAAGGCTTGTTTACATGTTTTCATTTAGAATGCATTGACTCCCTTTTTTTATCTACGAATTAAAAGAGGTAATCCTATAGTTGTGAACTGGTGTTAAGTTTTTTAACGGATACCAAATAGAACGCAATCAAGCATATTCTAAACTCCACTTTAAACCTTTTATTAAGTAAGCTGTTATACCCGGCCTTGCACGGGTGGGGTGTATAAATTTATTTTTTAAAAGTTTTCTTAATATACATTTATAATTTTGTAAATTAGCAATATTACAAATCCTCCCGGTATCCCAGGCGCATTTTTCCTATACCGGTGTTGTCGGTAATTTTCTAATCCCGGTGTTCTCGGTAATTTTTCCTATCCCGGTGGTCCCGGTAATTTTCCTATCTCGGTGTTTCTGGTAATTTTTATATTCCGGTATTTCCGGTGTGTTTATGGTAAAATTCCTATCCTGGTATTCTCGGTAATTTTTATAACCCGGTAATTTTTCCAATCCCGGTGTTCTTGTCACTTTTTAACAATCCTAGTGTTTCTGATAATGTTTAATATCTTGGTGTCTTTATAAAATAACAAATTTGAAACCATAATAAAAAGTCTAGTAAATTAATAAGTCTAGTGAAAAAAATAACAAATTTAAAACTAAAATAAAAGATCTAGTAAATGAAAAAGTCTAGTGATCTGTCTCATTCGAAACAATGTTTTATTTTTAACTCGTTTTCCATGAAAAAAATTTTATTTTTCAGTAAATAAATTTATTTCAAAGGAAAAAAATCTTGAAATGGAGGAAATGTCCACGCCTTCGGTGTGGTTTAAAAGGAGATGCGGAACACACATACGCACACAGCCACAAACGTTTTTATTTATACTTATAGAGATTAATAAAATTGCCTAGTAACTACAACACTGGCACTTAAGTTTCCTATTATTGACTTGCATGACTGATAAAACAGGTTTTCAAACACGGAAAAATAAGTGAAAAAAAGCAGGAAAATGGGAAAAAAAGAATGAATGACTTATTTTCTCTTTATAAATTATAGCCTATGTGTTTTTCTGATGTATAAGCTACATTATTGTAAAATTTCATTAAAATCCATTCAGTAGTTTTTGCGTGAAAGAGTAGCAAACATTCACAATTATAATAGTAGTAGGATATAATAGTAGTAGGATAAAATATATAACTGAGTTTTAAAATGTAGTATATGTTATTTATTGCAGCTCAAAATAAGGCATCCAGGTATTAAATATACTACATGAATACAGATTTGCTATCAATTTATATTAGCTTGCTCAGTATGAAAATGGTGTATGCCGAAAAAACACAAAATTCAAGAAAAGCATGGGTTTTGATTTCTTTTAAGATCCTAATCTAGTGTGGCAGTTGTTTAAGTCAAAGCTCAATAAGAGGTACGTAAAAGCTGCCTGAAAACTTCCTTCTCTATAGAATCAACAAAGACGTCATTAGTGAAAACATTCAATTATTCGAAACAACGTTCAATGGACGTATCCCACTTTTATTCTACCCAGCTGATATGCTCTTATCTAGTCATTTCTCCTGAAAAAAAATTGGGAGGGGGACGCGAAAAACCCTTTTCCTCAAACCAGAGAACTTTGGAAACATCAAAGATAATTCGATCTCCATCGCAGCGCACGCCAATCCAAAATCGAAACCACTTCACTTCAAATCCTTCCGACATTTATCACTCTCCGCAGACGACATTTCCGGCCGCTGAAGAAGAAGAAGCGGTCCGCGCGCGCTGTCAGCGGCTAAATGATGGATGCCGCTAACTGTAACTGTGTCTCAATTACCCGTGGCCCGATAAATATTTATGAAGTTTTAAAGAGTAAGTGAAACATGATCGAATCCGCGGAACAGCGCTTCGTTGTAACAGAACTGCCTTTGGTTTCGCTTTTAATCAATTTCTGGATTAGTTTCGGGCTTGCTTTACGCTCGGAGTGTGACTCCGCGGTTGCAGTTGCGCATGAGAAATGTGTTGGGGGGATCGGTATTTTATTTGTGTAGTGGAGCGTTCGGTTCTTTACGGTCTGGTAAGTTTGTGAGGGGGTCCGTCGTGGTAATAAGAGCAACGCTCTGAGGATGCGGTGTCCTTTTTGAGATGAGAGAGAATGTGTGGAATGATTTGAGAAGTTTTGAGTAGAGGTTGGATGGAAAGTATTTCTGAAAAATTTGCTTAACCTAGCTTAAGTTTGTTGAGAGTATTTTTGAAGTCTAAACCGTTTTCGATACTAGTTGAGAACCTGATTCATAGAAATCTAAGATAGTTTAAAGCTGAAAATATATGACACATTGTATATACACATACTACATATCAGGAATTAATAATAATAAATTTACATCTCTTACATGGGTTACCTGTCATCTAGAATTTATCTAGACTAGATTCTTATCTAATGTATGTAACTGTTTATCTGTCATAATCAGTTGCGTCAAATCGTGATATTTTATTTTGAGTTAAAGAATAATTCGCAATATTATCTTCGTTAAAATATGCTTTTGATTTAAAAACATTTGATTTTCTTTATAAAATCTTTTTTTCGCATGAAAATGTTAAATTGACGTTTGTTTATTACCTAAAACTTTATTGTATAACATAAGATCTTTATTATTTCAACTAATGGTAGTCTCCACACCTAGCTTCAAAATGACGATCTAGCACAATTATTTATACTGAATATTTTGCAAGTATGAAATAACTAAAGGAATTCTTTAAAAAAATCAAAAGAATTTAAGGTTTATGACTAAAACCTGATTTAGTTTAATCCAAGTTTTAATGGGTTTCCAAAATTCTCCTTTCATCGGACAAGACTTCTTATAAATCTTAAACCCTTTGTAACCTTTATTGAATCTCCTTGTAGAGCAAACTCTGCCTCGACTTCCACGTCTCTTTGATGTATCGAAGGAAATACATTTTAAGGGATCATCAAAAGTTCCACCGGTTGATACACGAAGCTTTTCTTAGGCTCATAAGCTGTTAGTAAAAGAAGGTATTGAAAAACTTAATCCGTCAGCTTTTCTCTAACTGCAGGGACTTTAAACGAACTTTCCCGAGCAATGCTCTGCGATACCTTCCCATCCCAGCCATCTTTAAAGAAACTTCCAGGTCCCTTCCTTATCAACTTTAACCTGAGGCTAGAAAGTTCAGGTCTTTCCGATTTTTTTTTTCTCCGACTGTCTTTTTATTTAGTTTTTGCCTTCCTATTTCAGCCCCTGCAGTACAATGTCCACAATTTTCCAGAGAGTGAAATTTTTTTTCTTACCCTTCTCGCCACGAAATAGTTGTTTTTGTGAAGGTAAAAACTCACCAGTTCTTATCAGAGCGGGGGATAGAAGGAGCAAATCTTTTACTTTAGTCGCTTTTGGCTTCGTATTCTCTCGGCTCTTTTGCTCGAAAAGGTTTTTTTTTCTCTCTCGGCGCACTTTTTATCTTAAATTGCAACTTTACCGAGAGGGGGAAAACTTTTCTTTTGTGCTTTTAGTGCGACTTTAAGTTTTCTATTGGTTTTTTAAGTGATACCTAATAAGCCATCTTTGCTCTAGTCTACAGTTGGACTGTAAATCTCAAAGAAAAAATTAGTTTTCACTTTCATGTTCTATACACTTCTGATAACTTCTTAATGACGAGGTTACGACTTTTGTTCGAAAAAAGAGTGAATATGCTTAAGACTTGATTATCCAGCTATATTTCAACCCCCAATTTGTCTACAACAGAAAATCTGGCAATACTCAAATGACAATTTTATCCTATTACTGCATTACTGATAATACTCTTAAAAACAATAAGTGCACACATACTATTACTAGAACAACGCAATGTAATTACGAGAATTTCAAAGCATAGTTTTGTGTAAATGAGGTAAATTTTAAACCGTAATGTAAAGGAAAAGTTAAAAACATTCAATGCACATAGTGTCTACAGTTATAATAGTCCATATAGTATATATTATAAACTATAATATAGTATGATATTATTGTGTGTTTCATTGATGGTAGTAAAGAAAAACATGTAATTTTAAATGTGCAATTAAAATAGCAATAGAATTAGTTTTCGTTTAAATATGTTGCCTTCTTTTAGAGAAGCGTTGCGTTAAATCACAAAAATAACAAAAAATTGTATAACTATTTTTCAAAATAAAAAAAAAGATACGTAAATTTCGTAATTTGTAAGTTTTTTTAGGTATCCTTTATATATTTTACATAGATCTAATGTTACTGAAGTTTGTGTTTTGTACCTAACAGCACCTGATATCAAATATTCTCTTACAATGGAAGACTATCATAAACTATGAATCAAACTTGCAACTACAATTTTTCTCATCCTAAGATCAAAGTTTTATGCAAACTTTTTGACTTTCTAATGCAATCTCATTACCAAAAGGTACCTTCAATCTCAAAAGACTCCCTTTAACGTCAATGAATGAATAGGAAAATGAATACGAAAAAAGGAGTGAATTGCATCAATCGGAAAAAGATTACGAATGATACACAATGATTTGTTTGGCAAATTCGTTTTCCCAAACAAACTCAAGGGGAAAGCTAGCTTTATTCGTCGAAATGAGTGCCACAGGAAATTTATAACGAATTTATCCTGTTCTTTGTCTTCCGACCTGGCATTTATGTATCACTCCTATTGGGCTAATTGAATAATTCAACTAACTGTGAAGAAAATTTCACGCTGCGTCGGGTAATTAAAGCAGATTAAAGAGCCCTAGATGTAAAAATTTGCTCCATTACTGACGTTCAACGTAATTGAATTAAAAGGGAGCCGCAGCGCCCCCTAACGGCAAACTCGAGAATTTCGCTCTCTGTGTGTTCTTTTCCCTTTGTTAGCTTGATTTCGCCTTGCTGCAGTTAATTGCAAGTCCCCGCGAGGAAATTCACATTTTATTCGACAGGAATCAATGATTCGAACGCAGAAAATTGCTGTTCTCGCTACTTTCTTTTTCGTTTCGTTCTGTTTCTCTTTTTAATTCCCCTCCGTTCGCTTTCTGCTGAACAAGGGATCCGGTAATAGCCAACTGGAACCGCCGCCTAACTACTAACAGCCCGTTGCCACTCCGATCCGTATAAATTTAATTGAAATAAAACGAAGCGCTTTTCGGAGAAACATGGAAGGGGTGTAGTTGGGTAGTCGTTTTTAATTTCTTCGGTAGTTTCCAGTGTTGTTGAGTCTCGATTCTGGTGACGGGGGTTTCAAAAAATGCTCCTGTCGGGCTGAGAGGTTATGTCGAAGCAATGAGAATTAATTTTTGAGAGCGACACAGCTAACATCTGGAAGCGACAGATGAACATTAAGACTGCTTAGATTTCTCCGTCTGGAGAGTTGTGTGAGGGAGAAATTTATTTCCTTTGCCATTAAGGGAAATGGTGCCGTGGCTTAGAAGTTATGAAGAAAATTTATTTCTCACTTAAGTAATATATTTCTCTTTCTACACTTGGGGAGGCAATGCGGGCATTTGCCAAGTAAGAAAAATTATACTTTAGAAAGACCTTAGTATCATCTATGGTTTTAATGCATGCTCACTAAGTAATTTTTATACAATTTGCTCTAATGTATCTAAATTTTAAAACTTTCCTTCGATAATTTTTCATTAATTTTTGCAGAAAAATACTTTTTAAATACGATAAGGTAGAAATGACTTTTAAGTGGAGATATCAAAATTTGGATGTGGTTGAACATTTATTTGAGTTGAAGTAGATATTATTGTTCGAGTACGCCTTGCTGGCCCCGCCCCCGTTCATTTCGCAGAATTTCATTTCAAGCGAACGCCGCAGAAACCGACTGCGGGCCTGCAGGAAATAAAGCAGGAAGCGACTCCCCGAATTACGACTACTTCTCTTCGCTTGCAACTCGGCAAGACATTTCGAACAGCACGTAGATGGAGACTCTTCGCTTCGATCTGCACCTTTAACACCACGCAGAATCCACGTCACGGCAATCGAGCCCAACGAGGAACTTTTCGCCTTGCACCACCAGTATCCCCCATCTGTATATACCATACTTACTTCATCATCACTGATTTATGTGCCTGAATAAATCTTCATATTATTTTCAACCACTTGAATCATCATTATTGATCTAAAAGAACCTACACGTCCCAACAATTATATTTAAAGTTTTAAATGATAGTAGTAAATCTTTCATTAAAAAATTGACATTACGAATATGCTTCAATAACTTTAACAAGAAAAAAATACAAACGCAAGTGAAAAAAGTTCGCTTTTTACTTTACTAAGAAAAAAGCATTCTGTAAATAACCGATAAGAGCTTAACCCCTTCAATACTAGGGGCCCTTGATTACCGAGATTCTATAGAAAATTTGGGATGGCTAGGACTACTGAACTTTTTTCCTAACGTACTGGTATTACTGTACTGGACATTATTCTTCCCCATTTAACTGCCCTAAGAAGTACCTACTTAGCATTGCCCAGCGAGCACCTGTGGACCGAAGCCACCGAGGTGAGATACTGTTACCCGTGACACACACCATTCGCTCGCACAACACCTTTTTACAGGGGGGGGCTACATTTATTCATCACACAAGGACAGAAACTAACATTCATGCCAAACGGGGATTCAAACACCAGACGTACGGCTTCGCAGTCAGATGGCCAGACATTTGGTCGGAAAACCCGGCCAAAAAGGCTTAACACGAACTTCTACAAACAGACATAAGGATGACATTTCTGAAAAGATAATAAAATTTCGCATCCATCGGTGTAAAATGTTTAGCTGTGAGTTGCATACTTTGGTTCCTAGGCTCTGTCAAATTTGGGATTTCACTGAAAATGAATGCAATTTTGGACTGATTTTCGACTTTTTAGGACGTTTAGAAAATAATTTTTTGTGAGCTTCATGATAAATGAAATGAAATAGAAATACCTGTATTGGATTAGGAAATTTCCAGGCTTTCTTAACGTGACTTTTGTTTTAAACTATTTAGTTTTTTTCTCATTGAAAAAACTGTTGAAACTCAAAATATGCTTAATTTTTTGTCCTTTTTAACTTCAACATAAGAATAGAGAAATGTTTTCAAAAGAGAATTCCGTAATCATCCGTCCAAAACAAGGTCTTGAATTAAAGATTACACTTTTAAGAACCATTTCCAATTCAAAAATTACTGCACTTTTTGAGAAATAATTTTTTGTGAATCACTACTTTACGCAATTGTAAGAAATGTTTAAGTCCGTTAGAACGTTTGCTCTTATTAAAACTGTTTAAACTTTAATTCTCAACTGTTTTTCACGATTTTTTTTTCGTTGATTTATTTGGTTTTATGGTCCAGCCGAAAATATGAGCTATTCGGGATAAAAGTGGTCTAAGTCAAAATGTTATAAAATTTCAATTAGGAATGAAATTGGATTAGTTTTTAGGTTTTTTTTATTTAGAGTTGCATCAAATATCATATGGTTAGGCTAAATGTTTAATTTTTGGCCTCAAGGGTGACCTATAAAACGACTACACACATGTCAAAAATAGTTTTCATTAGAACTTTTAAGTAAAATAAGTCGACACTACGACTACACCATGTTTCTTTCAGTGATTTGTTTTGCTAAAGGAAAATAACCAAGGTCATTCATATTCACGCTGCTATATAAATGAGGACCCATATATTTATATTATATTGTTGAAGATACTTTTCGTAATTTTTCTATTAATAAATATTTAATTAACCATACAATTTTAAGACCTTATGGATAAGCTTAAAACCTTTTTGGTTTATAGTCCTTTATATATTTTGTGAAATTTAATAGTTTCTAGTAATAATTTTAATTCATTCATATTTTCTCTTAGAAGTTAAACATCGCCATAAATATTAATTTATTTTTTATAATAATAATAATAATAATAACAACAACAACAACAACAACTACAACTACAACTACAACTACAACTACAACTACAACTACAACTACTACTACTACTACTACTACTACTACTACTACTACTACTACTACTACTACTACTACTACTACTACTACTACTACTACTACTACTACTACTACTACTATTATTATTATTTCTGTTGAAGAATATATTTGTATTATAATATAAATTTATATAAATGCTTGTCACTTAAATGAGTGTATTTAGTGATAAAAACAATTAAAAAACATTAACTTGGCTTTAACATTAAAAAAATGCAATGAAATATTTTTGGCTGGGTTTTCAGGGCAAATACTCTACCGTGGAACAGTTCGTCGGTCTGTGAATTATGGAGCTCAAGTTATCAATAATTTAGTAGCATGTAATATAAGTTATATTTAAACTGGCACAGAAAATTCATATAAGAAAACATACTTTGGTAGAGTTTCTCTAAATTTTTCAAAATATGTCATTTTTAATGAGTTCAGAAACATAAGGCAACCTGCTTAGAATAATTCCTTTCCTCTTACATTCTCATTAGCAATAAAACTCCCACCGTATTAGGCAGTTTAAGAACAAAACCTTTTCAAATAAATGGGATTAATTACTCCCCATTTCAATCTCGGAAGACTCCCCGCAAAATGAAAACCCCAAAAATCCAACTCCCCACCCAATCTCCATCAAAAACACATCACCATCATTATCACCACGATATCTTTTTTTACTTCCTTCCCAAAAAAACTATTTACCCCTTACGTAACACCCTGTTCTTTAATCTCTACACCGGACTCGCTTTTAATTACAAGCGATCAATTCGAAAAATCCACTCATTATTCCGATTCCGGCGGTGGCAATTCAAATTAAAAGAGCTTCCGGTGAGAGTCCGGTAGTCGAAGTTGGAGTCATTTATATCTGGGCGCGAGGGATGGAAGAAAGAGCGGCTAGAGAGGCAAGGGACTAATGATCTCTGGAGGATTGTGAGTGGGCCAGGTGAAGTTGACGCTGATTAATAGGGGGCGCTGCTGTCGGAGGTGCAAAACGCACCCTGAGGATGAGGGATAGTGGAGGGATGTTTTTTTAATCGTCCCGCACTTTTCGGAACGATTTGATTTCCGGGCTGCTTTTGGGATATGCTTGTTTTTCTCGTGGTGGAGGGTATTTTTGTTAGGGAAAGTTTGATCCAGATATTTTCCTTGGAATGTAACGGGTAGGGTTTTATAAAGAGGGGTTTAGGTGAGAGTTTTATATATTCTAATGTCGTTATTTTATGGCTTATGGTGAAAATTACTGAAATTATATTTTTATTAAGTCATGGGGTGAGAGAGTGGGGTGAATTTTCATAGGTAATACTTCACTGTTAAAAAAACTATTCATCTTTTATCCAATTTGTGGTGAAAGGTTGGGCTGTTTCACCTCAAACTGGGTTAAATTTAGTTGCAACCTATAGTTCGGTAACAGGTTTCACCAATTTTTCGGTGCTTTCACTAATGAAATACGGTCCTTTCACTAGTCAAAGCACTGAAAACTTGGTGAAACCTGTTATCGAACTATAGGTTGCAACTAAATTTAAACCAGTTTGTGGAGAAAGTTTGAACTTTTTTTAACAGCTTTCTTGTGCGAATTTTCTGATTCGACCCTTTTCCTATTCTTCACAAACATATTCTAATGTAACTTGTTTTTAGTTATAATGGTTTTCTGTAAGAGAAGAAGTAAGAAACTATTCATTCTAATTCCGAGGTAAACAAGATATGAATGAGTAAAATTGCTGAGTGTAGGTTAGAAGTATGAAGGAGGTAATGAGAAAAAATGCTGAGATTTTATCCATAAAATTTAAGGAAAAACTTAAAAACGAGACCACGACCATTCTCTGGGTAGGAGACTTTAGAGACAAGACCCTAGTCCCAAGGTGCAAGTTTCAGCCGAGTCTGCTCTGATTGGTTGGTTGAAATTTCTCATGGAAAATACAAGTTTTTTAATGAAATAATAACTGGGGATAGAACCAACGAACTGCATCATGCTATGCAGGCATGCTACCACTGCTTCAGTGGGTATTTAGTAACTTTAAAACTTATTATAACATCTTTCTTATTGGGTTAACTTTTGACGCAGGCGCAGTGTTGCGAATTGCGAATACTGGCACCCTGAGAATAGGGCTTATAACTTTAGAGCACGTATGGGCAACCTCCGGCCCGTCATGCCATTTGTCCCGGCCCGAGATGGAACATTTTAGATTTTATTACCAGAACAAGTTAAACTATGTTTTTTAAGGTATAATATCCAAATTAGGACTTGGAATTTAACAATTTAAAACTATTCAACAATATGCAAATCCTACCCGAAAATCCAAATCTAAAACATTCGAACTAGGTTTCCAAATCTAGTTAAAAACTTGTTTTTTAAATTAAATCTCCAAAAACTTTCGGGGAAGGATCCTCAGCCCCCCCTTTGGATGTTGGAACTTTCTACATTCTTTAAGACTTAAATTCTACCCAAAAGTGTACTGTAGACCTATAGTGTACATAGGCATTAGAAAATGTACATTAGACCTATTAAATATAAATTGGAGGGGCTGAGGAATAAACTGGGGCCCCTCGCGAAATGGAATTTCTATTTACACACCTGAGATTAATCTAACTTATTATCACTAACTAACAAAATTATAGCTATTATCTACTCTATGGCTCTCCACGTCATTTTAATCTTTGAGTCCGGCCCGCAGGTTCAAAAAGGTTGCCAATACCTGCTTTAGAGGTAGTAAAAATAGGGAATACATCACTTGTTGAAATTGAAGATTTCGATTATTGTAAATCGTTGATGTTGTTAAAAACGCATTTCTTAATTTTTTTTATTTTTGTATCATTATTTTTTTAATTGATTTTCAAAAATTACGTTCTTAAGAATAGGACGTGAAAGTCACTCCTGCTTTCACCCGAATCTTCAACCAATCAATACTTTCAAATGCCCCAAACCCCTCTTTTTTTGCAAACCCTTCTGCGCGTTGTAGTTTTTAACGTTAAAAAAATAACCAATAATCAGATTTTGAAAAAAAAATATTTTTTAAAAGAAACTCTATAGAAATAATTTATTAAATCGTTTTATTCCCTATCAAAATGTTTTTTATTCAGATTCTTTGAGGCGAACTTTCATGAACTTAAAAACCCAATATTTCAAAAATAAATTTGTGATTTAAATTCTATCACCTAAGACAGTATAGTGTAGCTCTACCTAAACATATTTACACAACATATACAATCCTTACTTTCTTCTAAGTTATAAAGGCCTTAACAACATTCCAAGAACTTCGAATTGTTTCAAAAAGTACTTAGGCATTCACTTTAAATACCCCTATCTAATCCTAGCATCGCATCTCCTTAAAAGCATCCTACTTTCAATCAAATGCAAACGAAAAACCCGGACCCCGCAGGAGACCTTCCCCTACAAAAAACCCCAACCTTGTTTACTCTTTTCCCCTTTTTTCTCCAGTACTTTCAGCATGCATTATCCCGACCACCGAAAAATAAATTGGACGAGGCTCGTTAAAATTCCCTTCAGGTGTCGCCCCCCGGACCCTCCCCCGTTGAAAACGAGCCGCAAAAATGAAAAACGGAATGAATAACATATATCCATAAAGGAGAGGAGACACGCGCTGATATATCGGTTAAATTTAAAGCCCGGCCGATCCAATACCACCCAAAGCCAGAAGGCATAGATTCGATTCTAATACGGGTGGCTGTGCAAAAACACGGGGGTTGTAGTATTTGCATTTTGAGCGCAGCCATTTAGAGGGATGCTAGCTGGGGTATAGGGGGAGGGTGCCTTCCGATGGCAATTATTTAGGTGGGTCTTTTTCCAGGCGAAGGTTAATGTGAAGATTCACATTAAATTTACGGTAATCAGTGAAGACGGAGATGAATATTTTTTCATTGGTTCCATATCAGTTTTTTTATATCTGAATAATTTTATTTGAGTTATTTATTTTTTAACTTAAGGGGAGTAATCACCTTTTAAACTGACATTGTTAAATTTACAATTTTAGTGTACCTGGATTAATTATCCAGAGTACAATCGCCTATTTTAAACAAAAGAAAACTGTCGTGTAGAACAGTAGTAAAAGTAGAAAAAGTAGTTTCTTGCAGAAACTTTTGGGCATAAAGAATAAACACTAGTATTCAAACAGACATTTTTTTTAAATAATGATTAGCTATTTTTTATTTAATGATGTTACCTCGCTCTATACATTCGAAAAAATATCTTTTTTTACGAAAAATGCTCTAAAACATGTCAATAGTAGTTAAAGGTATATATGGTGAAAATATCAATACGCAGTAAACACACTGAGAAAAAAGTACACAGACTTTTAAAAAGGTCATCCTGAGAGAAGTGCATTTTAGTGTTCAAATATTCCTAGATGAAATAGACTTTCATGTTTTTAAGAAGACAATTTAATATACTTCTACTTTGAATTGTTGAATAAATGAAACCTCGTTCTAAAATCTAAAACCTCCCCATAAGGTTTTCCCTTGTTTTTTATCACCAGAATAATTCCATTAATCTTTATACAAAACTAAACACAAAGAAAAATAGGGTTATGTATTGAATGTGTTGTTAACCTTCAGCTATTTTTTGTGAAGGAAAGGTAAATATTATTACCTACCTCAAAAAGTTGGAAATAAAGTACCATCCTAAGATGAAACACAATTTTTAAAATTTACCTTTTTTCTTCCTTAATTTAAATCATTAGAATCATTTTGCGTAAATTAATAAGCATACAAAAATATCTTTATAATTGAAAAACATACTAAAAAGAAGGACCATAAGAAATAAAACAAAATACCCACATAATATTTTATTTTCTAATATTTTAACATTCACATAAAATGTAAGATTACTAATTGAGATTTCCCTGCATTACGAGTATTATAGCGTGCATAAAGTTTAACTACTTAATCAAAATTGAAATCCTTCAGAACTAGTTTTACGTTGTAATTCGTGCTTCTAAATGATAAAGATTAAATTGCCAAGAATAACTAGTTATCGAAGTTCCCTGATTATGCAACTTTGCATATATTTAGTTAGAAAACCTGTTTTCTAAACTTAGTATTACTATGAATATTCAATTTTAACTTTTATCAGTATTCTCTTAAATGATTTATGGATAAAAAATAACTTTGATGTTCTGATACAAAATGTTATTATTTTAACCAAAATTTTATTTTCATGTTTATGTTTTTGATAGAAATCATTTTTATGTCATTTCTCAAAGAAGGCAAAGTTAAACCATGAACAGTTGAACACTAAGAGAAACCTTTTGAAATTTTGATTTGCAAAATATTAATAAAGATATTTTAAGTCGTATAAGAGTTTTCTTTTACTGACAAGGATTACAGTACTTAAAATTCGCATTAGTCTTGCTTCCATCGGCACATTTTTATTTCAAATTTCTGGAAGAGTAATAAATGATAGTGTTTAACAAAAGCATCAAACTTGTGTTACTGTTCATAATTTAGATTAAGGATGGATGCAATACTGGCGGTGAATAAATTTGATCTGAAGAACGGAACCTTAAAGAATACAAAAGGTCGTGGTTTTTAAAGTTTGAAATGATCATACATTATTTTCTTTTAAACAAGATTAAAAAGAAATTGATCATTTTATTAAAAAGATCCAGAGCATTACTTCAATTTCCCTTAGTCCGATAAAACATCCCGCCTCTATCTTTACAAGCACTTGATTCATTTTTCAAGAAGACCAACACGCCTTACAAGTAATTTTGTTTTTAAGCCATCCGATCCGGGAGAAAACATCACGATCTCCTGAAAGATATTTATTTTATCCGTCATTAAAAGACTCCTCCCGTAGAAAACCATCCAATAGTAATCCCGTAAAAAATGCATTTAAGATGATACAGGTATGCATTAGTTATCCAGTATCGAAGTTCTCTTCGTAAAAATTGCGGGCAAGCTTGATAAACGATCACACTCCTTCAAAAAGAAACGACGCAGACGACAAAAATAAGAAGTGGAAGTTTGGGAATCTGGCAGCAGCATTCTCTTAAGAGAGGGGGCTTTCTTTTCAAACTCCCATTCATTTCCTAACTGTGGCCGTAATCGGGAATTTTGTCTTGGACCCGTCGGCGTATATAATTATTATTTTGTCGTTGGGTATAATTAAGTTTAAAAGTTCAGGTTTTCCCGTATCGCAAGGATCTATAATGGTTATTAATTTCCCTCTTTCTGGAGTAGGTTGTTTGGGAGACGGAGTAATTACTCATGGGGGAAGATTCGGAAATCACATTAGGGGTATTCTTCGTTTTTCGGTAATGTAAATGAAGAAGGAAGATCCTGTTAGCATTAATGGGATATTTTTTCATCGTTTTAATCCGTCGATTGCGTATATTTGATGACTAGTATGATTAATGTCTATATATATCCGGTAGTTTTAAATGTCAGGGGTGTCAAAAACTTGGAGATTATGAGAGAACGTAAGTTTTTTGTTTAAAATATAGTAGCCCAATAGGTTTATTTATATTAATTTCTGTTATCTATTATAACCTCCACAATTTCAATTTATGGTATTTCCCTAAACTTGAAAGTTTTTATGGTGTTTAATGTAGTTTTGAGTTAAAATTTAAATTTCCACAGTATAAAAAAATATGTACTTACATCTTTTCTTGAAGATAAACATTCTTACACGTACTGAACAGTATAGTTTTAAGACAATTTTGAAATTAAAATTATTTTATATTGCATATTTTAGTTATTTTATTACTAAAAAATGTGTCAATACTCAGGTTAATATAACCTTCTTTATGAATGTTTCTAAAAAGCGTTTTAAGTAGATACTACAATAAGTTGAAGTAATTTATAATCTTCATTTGTGAATAAGTGATACATATTTCGACAGTCAAGTTTCGTTTTACTTTTATTTTCCTGGCAGTAGTTTTTAACATGAGTTGTTTGTGTATTTTGATGAGAAATTCAGAATTGAATTAATGATTTTACTGTTAAATAAAGTTTCAAAAATCTGTTTTAATCAGCTTTAAAAACACATCATATTTAAAGTATGAACTAATAATTTCCTCTTTGATATAAAGTTATAATCACGACTGATAAATATTGAAGTTCTTGGTTGTGCATGTGCAGTCAGTGTACTAACTAAATATATTTCGTTACCTGTAAATTCAACTAAATTGTAACTGAAATTTTATATAAGTATAAAGTTCGTTAAAACTGCCCTCTTTTATAATTCACCCAAATTGTATATCGAAAATAAATACAAATACTGTTTCTTAGAAGAGTTTCTATCCGTAGTAAGCATACACACCTATACATCTCCCGAGAAAAATTAAGTTGGACTTATATCCTGCACCACATCACGATGGGTCTTATGATAGTTTATTCCTTTGTTTCTTTACCAAGGCAAAGAAGATTAGTTTCTGTGATAAAACTAGTTGAACATACGTGTCAGGCGTTCAAATGACCAGTCTCAGCTTGCGAATCTACCAAAAACACAATTCAAGCCACACACACAAAGAAGACGTACAATTCCCTCTAAACTTAAACGGATTACAGTGCGTATGTTCATAAATCCCGTTAACGTCCTGTATCGAGGAAAACTATAATCGAATCTTCATGAACGTAATCGAAAGAAAACGTCACGAAGAAAACCTCGGCAAGGCGATTGGAGAAAAACTTTTTTTCTCATACAATCTTTCCGTTCGAGCTGTTTATCACATAGATGCGTTATATCTAGAGAGAGCTTAGTCCTGTTTTTTCATGTCCCAGGTTTCCGCGACATCGTCACTAATCGAAAATATTTCATCTTCACTATAAGGTACCTTGTGAAGTTAAACATGTTTGTTTCGTCAGTGGTAATTTTATTTCTTGGATCCAGGCTCCTTAAAAGAACAGAGAGGAAGAATAAAACAGACAGGGGAAGAGCGATGGAAAAAATAAAATGTATTTTAATTCATTTTTCCTCATTTTCTCGAGTTATTTGAGCTTATCCTTATAGTGAAGCTTGTAGATATTCATGTTGTGGCGTCATTTTCTCACATCCAAACCAGTTTCTCACCAGCTTCTCAGTCCAAACCAGTCATATAAAACCAGTTTTCAAGCATGCACCAAAATCCAACTACAAACTTTTTTTCCTCCTCTATCACTAAAATGACGATTCACTGTTCAACAAATTTGACCTTTAAAATTTTTTCCTTGATGAAAATAGTCATTTCTTATAGATTTTGGGTCGCTGAATACGAAAATCACCATTAAAATTTTCAGTTGACTCAGGATTTTCGGGGAACAGCCCCTCCCCCTTTTTACGTTTTCGACGACTTTAAAATTTTAAACTCGATTTTCAGGGTCAAAAAGCATTGTTTTAGTCTTTAAATTACCTCCCAGGTAACAAGAAATGTTCAAATTAATAAAATATGATAAATTTATGACAAATGGATAGGTTTAAGGGGTAATTACCCCCCTAAAAATACAAAAAAATAGATAAAATTATAGAGGTTTCTATACGCTATTTTTTCCTCTTATTTTTTACGCAATTCCCGTTTGAAGGGTCCTAACCCTTCCCCAAAGACCCAAATTTGATGACAATATGTAGCAATAGTTTTTACTAAAAGCGGCTGAGGTGTTAGCCTCCCAGAAGCCCCCGCGGAAGAGTTCGGAAGACTTTCAGAATCGCGAAGGCGCTCGCGAGCTCAGGAATTAATATTGATGATTTTGAGAAGATTACAAATGACGTTTTTCTTATATTTTGGGTCTATCCTAAGTAGAAACTCTTCAGTTCCTTAAAAACTGACCAGTTTTAGGGAGTGAGGATTCCATGTTTCAAGATGTTAATAGATGCACTGCTGTGGATAACAATTAGGGGGCATCCCCTTAAAAAATGAGGGTGATGGAGGAAAATGGGTGTCATATTTGAATTCAGCAAATCATTTTACACAAAAATCAGCTGAAATTCAGTTAGTGGCTTCAAATTTTTTTTTGTACAGCACAGTTTAACTCTAAGTGCGGCATTGAACCCTTCCGCGTGGGTGCTTTGGGGGTGTTAAAAGCTCAACCGCTTTTACTAAAAATCATTGCTGCGTATTGCCATCAAATTTGTGTCCTTGAGGAAGGGTTAGGACCCTTTAAACGTGAATTAAGTAACAAATAAGTGGAAAAAATAGCGTATAAAAACCTCTATAATTTTTAGCTAATTTTTTTCATTTTTAGGGGGGTAATTACCCCTTAAACTTATCCATTTGTTATAAATTTATTTTATTTTATTAATTTGAACCTTTCTTGTCCCCTGGGAAGCAATTTGAAGATTAAAGCAATGATTTTTGACCCTGAAAATCGAGTTAAAGTTATAAAGTCGTCGAAAAACCTAAAAAGGGGGAGGGGCTGTTCCCCGAAAATCCTGAGTCAATTGAGAATTTTAATGGTGATTTTCGTATTCAGCGACCCAAAATCTATAAAAAATGACTGTTTTCATCAAGGAAATTTTTTCATTGTTGAACAGTGTTATCTTCTTTAAATGCTATTTAAACTCATAAGAGAAGCAGTAAATTGAATAGGACATTTTTATTGAAAGTTTCCCCCCAACATAAAAGCATATTTGGAAGTTCCTTCTGGATGAGCTGTTTAGATATCAACGTAGACAAAGAACAAACTTGTCCCGGTGATTTTTATGGAAGATATTTTTCCATACCAAAATCCACTCATCTACAGAGCTACCGTTGTTATTGCCTTTTTTACCACTCTGCGCATGTTAGGACACGAAGGGTTATCATTTCAATGCTCTATCTGTCTCTACTACCTCTATGGTTTATCAGGACGCCAGTTTCTTTTCGACGGGAAAAAGGCCGCCACAAGAAAGCAAACAAAAGGATCAGAATGCCGAAGTAAAGGTGATAAAATTTCATCACACCAGCAGGTGTGCGGGAGGACTGAAACTTATTTTCTCCCGTCTTTTTTACTTTTTCTCTTTATTTTCTCTCTTTTTTCACCTGCCGTCACTATCGTCCGGAGTTGGGTGAAAAAATGGAACCATTTCGGTCTCCATACTTCCTAACGCTCGTGACACTAGACGGTCATTTAGTGCCGGGTTGGTTGAAGAGAGCTTTTACGTTGTTTTATTTCTCCAAGTTTTTGGCGCTTTTTTCTTCGTGGTTGGGCCTGTATGATTCGTGAATAAAATAACAGCGTGGTTTAGCGTAAGTGTTTCTTGCGAGATGGGGATAATATTTTCGATATTGACCCGGTACGGAGGCAGTTTAGCGTGGAACCGGTTACTGCTGTTGTTTCTGTGTGCATTTTCTTTTTTTTAGCTCTGCACTTTCTCGTGTCAAAGAAAATTGAAGTTGATATTGATTTTGGTTACGGCTTTGAAAATGCGAAGGAAATTTCTTCGAATTTTATGTTTATATACATAAGTTACAATGTGATTTAGAAAACTGAAGCGAGAGATATATTTCACTCTCAGCATTTTATTGAGTTGTTGAAATTTTATTTTGTATATTAGATAAACCTTAATCTCGATATAATTTATGAAGTGATTACACACAAATGGTAAAACAAAAAGTCTTTGACAGATAATTGATACTTAAACATGAGGGCCATTCCATGTAAACCAACAAGCCACTCAACCTGACCCTCTCATATTTCGATGAAACTTTAAGGAATTGTTCTCTCATATGATATAAATGAGAAAAAGAGTTATTTTTAAAATACCGATTTTAGAGTTAAAGTTTCCAACCATGGAGTAATGCGCTATTTTTGGTCACTTAACCTCCAAAGTTGTACTTCAGAACAACTCTTTTTGCTATAACTCCTGATTCTGTGGTTGTCCTGTTCTGTGATTTTCAGATATCATACTTCATAACGTTGCTAAATATGGGTATAACTTTCGAAAAAAATCAAGGACACCTACATTGTTTTTTAAAAAAATTTGTATTTAAAAATTCATGAAAATAATTTGTTTTCATAAATATAGCCAAACTTTATATCAAATTAAAGTTACAAAATATTTTTTAAAACGAGGTGAATTGTTTTTTTCAGAGAAATAGAAATGGTGTTATAATTTCTTAAATAGCCGAAAATTGGATTTTTTTCCAAAAAAACCCTTAGTAACAAAAATTACAAATACAATTTATTAATAAAAACATGTTATCATTTATATGATAGGAGAGAAAAATTATTGAAATTTTTGTTATAATCCGAGATGGTCAGGTGTTGAGCATGGAGAAATTTTGGTTATTTGACATGGAATGACCCATAAGTATTATTCAAATAAAAAAACTTATCAAAATTATCAATTTTGAGAAAATCTTTTTGTCTTTTATGCACTTAAGGTATAAAAAGCTATAAGTAGTGCTCATTTCTAATGGGTAAAACTTAATTAGTTATTCTTATTAATGTTGACTTAAAAACTCAAAAATCTTTATTATTCACTTTCTTACAGTATCTCTGTGTGTTTTTTACATTTAGATACTTCTCAAATTTATCATTTAAATGTTTTATTTACCTTTTTTTTTCTTTTTATAGAATTTCTATTTTAAGCTGTCATCTTCCTTTACTAAAGAATGTTCCTTCAAATTTATACTTTTCGTTTACTACAGTATAGAATAGGTAGTTACATTTTGATTTATGCAGTAATCTTTGAAAACATTTAGCTTATAGCTGCATTTCTGAGAAATTTTATATTTATGTGCTATAAATAAACACCGAATGCATCAAATCATAATGACACAACCGCAGAATTTCACAAAAATGCACACATAAGGAGTATACGGGTAAACAAAGTGTGTTTACCTGATCTATTTTTACGAAAAATAACTTCATAAGTCTTATTTTTCGTCAACAAACTTTAAACGAAGTCAAAGCTTTGAAACTAAACCAATTTTGTTCAGCTTATTAAACCAACTACAGAAGACAAAGGTAGAGGCAAGTTTCCTTTAAGCTCCAAAATAAGTATCTTATCAAGAAGACACACAGTCAATTGAAATTATTATTTACTTTGAGTTTTGGACTCTTTATTTGATCGCTCGATTCTTTCTTGGTGCTTTGCCATCTCTCCCCAAAATACACCTTCCTTATAGATTTTTCTCATTTTGTTCCCTCTTTCAAGTAAACAATGTAATTGGCTGAAGAACATTGTTTCAGGTTCATTGAGTTAAGTTTAAAATGTTCTGATGTTGAAGATAATACTTTGGTAAACAAGTAAAAATTAATTAAAAGCCCAAGTTTTGTTGTAATAGAGGTAATGATTTTGAAGATTCTTTTTAATAAACTTGTGTTTTACAAGTACAAATGACAAAAATATACATATAATTGTCTAGCTTCTTAAGAGTTTGGTGTATTTGCTGTGTTTGTTATATTTCTTTTTTTTTCTTGCTTTGAAGCTAAAATGTATCACTGTTATATACATTTTTTAATATCATAATTAATATCATTTAAAAAAATTATCTCATCAACTTTCCCATTACTTATTAATTAATAATGAATTAAACTAAATTTAACATAGTTATCATTTAACCATCCAATTTCTTTATGGTAAAATAATAACATACTGTTGAATCAACGATAGTAAAAGGGTCACGTGATTTCTTGCTTCAGTGTTTTTTATTTTATTTATAACTAGCGCTGACGCGCTAGACCCGGGCTTCGCCCGGATTTCAGTTTTTTTAATGAATATCATCTGGTGCGTTACAGATGGGCTTCACCAGTCCAAATGTGGAAATAGTTAAATAAAGGAGCCATTTTTGTGTTTATGCTACAACAATTGTTTTTAAACTACAAAAATCTATTTAAATCTACAACAATCGATATCATGCCTACAACAATAATTGTTACATCTTCTTTTGTTATATTTACAACAATGTGGTTTTGCCATGAAGTTAGGCACGAAATATGGGTATGGGTTTTTGAGCATAAAATTGACCAAAAAAGATATTACGATGCATCGATTTTAAATTATTTTTATTCAGAAACCTTCCCTGGAGCGAGTAGATCAATGTGGTATAGTTTAATAGTTAATGTAGGTTCGAAAAGTTTAAAACCATAAAGGACATGCATACATACAGACATTGATTTTTATATATATAATATACTGATTGTTTATGTATAGTATAGAGGGTATAACTAAGGTTAGAGGGAGTAAATGTATCTTCCTCTTTCGATCAACTGCCCCTCAGCTTCTTCTTTCCCCCCCCCGAGTATGTCAAAATCACGTGACCCTTTTACTATCGTTGGTTCGACAGTATGCTGATGATTATCCCATTAATGCCCAACTTTTTATTTTTCTTAAATATTTGGTAAAAACATAGTAAATAGCCCCAAAACAACTGGAAAAATAGTGAAAAAAATTCCAGGTTAAAATTTTAATTTCTACACCAAAATTAAAAAACGTCCCTAAAAAGGGACGTCAGGCACGAATGCCCCCGTTGTTTTCACTATAGTAAACGCATTGTAGAAAACTTTTTTAAAGCCTCAAAAACATCTTCTACCTTTTTAAGTGCAGCAGAAGTGATCGTAACCATACTGTAACATGTATATGAACAAAAAATATTAATTATTTATCCAATTAACTGTAAAATTAACCTTAATTAACGTAATTTGAGCATTTTTTATGCTCTAAAACACGTTTTTCATTCCAAATCTATGTTAATTGCAAATTAATTAAGGTTTTTAATTGAAAAAAGGCCTTCTTTGTTTATATGTTACCTAATATTAAGTAATAATTACTTTTACACACCTTAAATCCATCAGAATATCTCAATTTGTGAAGTTTAAATCTTTCAAATGGCCATACTTTTTTCATTTTATTTAATTTCATTGTGCGGAACACAAATTTCTCCCCAAAAATCAAGCATTAGTGGGATGCGCATTAGCAAACCAGATTATATAGATTGATCTGCAGTATAGAACACGATGATTAGCAACATCTAATTAGAGAAAAAGCCGAAAATTTATCGCAAAAGCGACTTTTTTGGCAATTTTAATGACAAAAAGTCATTATAACTGATAATTATTAAACTTTTAACTAAAATATAACCGGAATATATTTGCATAAGTAATAAATATAGTAAAATAATTAATATATTCCTTTTAATTAATACAAATTAGTTAATTCCTTATAATTTAAGACTTTGTATTCCATTTATTTAGCAGAAATAACAATATTTTCCAAAAAAAAAAAATAATAATAATAAATTTATTAGCTGCTTATTTATTAGTCATTTGCTGCAACAAGTAAATAGTATAAAATATTTAGGTCTTTTTATTGATTCGAACCTTAAATGGAAAACTCACATCACTGAATTATCTAAAAAATTACGCTTCGTTTTAATCAAATTGCATTTTCTTAAAAATAAAGCTCATAATTCATTTTTAATTACTTTGTATCATTCTTGGGCTCAATCATTAGTAAATTATGGCATTATAGTTTAGGGAGGCGAATATAAATCTAATTTGTCTCCTTTAATATCAATTCAAAACAAAATTTTCAAATCATTAAACTATAAATTTGATCATCCCTGTAACTTAATAATATATTTAAAATTTTACCTATTCGCCATTTTGCATTTTATCGAATGTTTTTTACATCACCATAAAAATATCTGAGACTTAAAAATTCATACCTCAAATAGAAGACCCACAGTAATATTTAATATTCCCCGTTTTCATACAGAAATTTTCAAAAAACATTTTTTTATCTTGCTCCTAAATTATATAATTTTTTCCTATAGAATTTCAGAGTTTTCCATCTGCTAATATTTTCAAGCGATCATTATTTAATTTTATTTGTAACATTGATAATTTGGAGTTTTTTCCGTCTAAATCCAGAAGCATAAAATTTTAAGCCTTGCTGTGCCTTCATTTTCTTTACATAATTCGATTTAAGTGTATACATTGTAGTTATTCTAATTATTTTATTATACATACTATTTTTTCCCTACTTAAATATTTATCTCATCATATTATGTTACTTTTTATTTTTTCTGTAAAGATTGTAATTTTTCTTTCGCCTATACAGGTCTTTGTTTCCTCCAGGCGAATAACAATTTGTTTTGCTCATTCTTTGTTTGTGTAATATATATTGAATTTATAAACATTTATTCTTACAAAATTTATAAATACAAGGTAGCTTATTAATCTTAAACATTTGCTTAGATTCATCCCATACCTTAATTATTTATAGCTGAAAAATTAATTATTCATATATTATTACATTTAAAATAACTCATCTATACTCTATTCATTCCCCTACGCTAGAAGCGTAACCATAGTTACTCTCTTCGAGCAGCCAATAGTAAGCCTTCTTCATCACTGTTACCAGGATAGTTGCTAAGGGTACCGATCGGTGCTGGGGGAAAGACATATTTTCAAGCGCCAGTTCAAAATGAACAGATTATAAAATCATCTTTTAATAATTACACATACTATTTTTAAATCAAAATTGTATTTACATTACCTTCATTCGATTCCAGTCTTTATTTTTAGTTTTCTTCAAGAAAAAAAATGGATGTAAATTGATGTTTAACATAATAAAATAAAATACAATTGTTTATTTTTTATTTTCAATCTAGTAGTTCTTTAAGAGCAATTTATTTACAAACATCCGTATACGTATATTTCTACACACAAGAAAAAATAAACAAATCATCCTACTCATAAGATGAAACTACACCATTCATAAATCATCTCTTTCCAGGATAAATATAGTTACGTACATTGAATTACATGACCTTACTTAACATAATGAGAAGGATAAGTCAAGAAAATGGTTTGCCTTCTCATAAACAGAGCTACACGCAGCCAACTAAATATATGGCTTGTGCAAATAGATGATAAACATCACTTAAGAAAATTGGTCCGAAAAGAGTAATAGACAAATGTCAAGAACTATGGATCAACAGCTTAGATGCAATCCAGATTTGCGATACATGGGACAATAGCAATATGGTGGCGTAACTGTAGATTGACACAGAATTCAGAAACGTCCATATGGAGTTATAGAGGTTTTATTCTTTGCAGAAGAACTGTTTATACTCGTTTTCTGGGACTATGTGCCCGTTCCAAGGCAAGTTCTCTATCAGCGTTAGGATGTGTAAAAGAAGCAACACAGGCGGTACTAATACTCCATGGAAAGATGACCGACCAGAAATTGGACCGTTCAAAGCTTCCCAACTATGCTATCTAGTTCCCATTTATGGGAGGGCGGGTTTGCTGTATTTGGCGAGAAATCTCTTTGGCATAAAACAGGAATTGAATGTAGTTTCATGGATAGTCTTGTAACAAGTTGTATGAGAAAAATTATTTTACTGGTTTGCTATATTATTTGGTGCATCTTATAAAATTTTGAGAGTGTTAATGTATACGAAGATGTTATACTCTATAACGCCAAAATAAAAGGTACTTATTACTTTTTTTCATTATATTTTCTTCTGGTGGCAACTATAATAAACTATCTGTAACAAAGATTAAACAAATGTAAAATTTTATTTGATCCAATCATAGTTTGCAATAATCAACCCACATGGTCTTGTTTATCACATTACTATAAAAGTATTAGTTTTCACAATGTATATTTGCTTTAATTAAAAAATTATACTTCCGATTAAAAAATAAGATAGTATCTAAGAAAACATCAAATGTTTGTTCCCTAAACATATTGTACAGAACACTGTCTAGAAGAGAGGAGGGTATTATGGAATAGTCGGGTAATATGGAACACCTGAGTTTCTGCTCCCCCTCGTGCTGCTATCACGTGGCAATGCCACGAAAGTCTTAAGAAATCCCCCCCTGATGCAGTGCGCAAAGAGTTTAGCTTCTTGTTGTTGTCTGATCAGTCGCAGCAAAGCAAAGTGTGTTTAAGGATTTTTGAAAGTTTTTGACGGTAAATGTTCAAACCTTTTAACCTACCAGTAACTATAAGCCTTTGATTTTGTTGTTAAGCATAATGTACACTAAAAGATCAGTAGTTTCTTATACTGCAGTCGTTTTTTAGCTATCCATGTTTTATCGGTCAGTAAAAGGGTGCATAGTACAAGCTGGTGTGTCGGGTATTATGGAACACTAGGTTCACATTCTGATGTGTCATATGAAATTTACTTCCTGCCATCAACTAAGGGACAGGAAAACAAAGATGCTGAAGCATCTTAAACTAAGATATTTTGTAATGAAAAATTTTCCGAAGATCAACGAGGAGAAATTTGGATCCAATGTATTAGCTGTTTTCTACGAGCTTATCTTGACTGTACTGGAGCAGAAAAAGACGATTATGTTTGTGACTATTGCAAATAGACTCATGAACAAAACTATTTGAACGTAAATTGTTAAATATATAGTTATGATTAACTATGTTCTCTAAGGTTTAATTAGTTTTCAATAGCTGTAAATCCAACTGTTCCATATTGCCCTCCATTCGTAACTTTTTCTTAAAGAACATTTTTTGATTAAAAAAAATAAATGCTGAGTTATTTGACCATTAGCCCTTCATTGTCATTTGTTATAGTATGTACTTAAAATGATTCGGCGGATTTTTATTAAAAACTAACAGAGTTATTCTTAAAAAATAAAGGGTGTTCCATAATACCCTCCTCTCCTCTATTTTCTCTTACTTGACCATTTTCATCTTTACATTCTCTTTTATTCACCTCATTTTACGTTTTTTTCCTTTACCTACATGTTTCCCTCTTTTCTACTCCTTTTCTTTTCTTCTTTCTTTCTCCTCTTCCTATAAAAAAAATAAATGAGATTTTACACACACAATCAGAAACAGAACACTTCATTCACCATTCACACGTTTCAACCATCCAAACACCTAAAATAAACCTCCAAACTCAATAGAAAAACCTATAATATTTTGTTCATATCTAATTAAACTATTTGACTAACTAAACTACAAGTAGCAAAAAAATTGCAGACTCTCTCATTCAACTTTTGCCATATTATGACTAAATTTTATTTACCTCTAGTTTCAGTTACGTAAACGTGACAAATAAGGTATGATCTATGCTACAATGGACGCATTCCTTCTCACGAAAAACCTCACATGAAAAAGTTACTCAAAAACACCACAAAATATCCCATCCCATCGCCAAGCAATTCTCGCCAACCGCAATCCCTCTTAATCCGGCAACCCCGTCCATAACCGGGAGCGCAGGATATCCCAGTGCAAGCCGTTACACTCTATAAATTTGCCGCCGGAATAGCGGTGGCGCGCTTTAACGGCGGGCGCTTATCATCCCGCAGGCTCCACAGGTTTCTTTACGGCAGCGATGAATTGATAATGACGCGGAAGGCACAGGGCTGCTGCTGCTTTTTGATTCGGATTCTTTTGATAGTTATTGGGAAAGATGCACTTGATGGAAAGATAAGGGAGGTTTAATTGGCCGCGGAATGGGGATATTTGGGGGATTTATAGAGGGTGATGGGAATACGATTTTGTAATTTTGAGGGTCAGATGAGAATTGGGGGGGTTTGATTTGGAGTTTGATAATTAGTTTGTATTGCTAATTATATGGATGTTTGATGAATGAGTATATTTGGTAAGTTGATAGCGAAAGAGGTTTATATGAAATCTCCATTGTTTAAAGATATTCGATTACAAAGTAACTTGAAGGACGTTTTCTCAATAAAATCATCATATTATTGTTATTATTGGTAAATAATGGACACACACACAGACTAAATAATTAATAAATATCACTTGGATATTTCAGATAAAAAGGGACGACTTAAAAATTTTTAAATATCTGAAACTTTGAAAAAAAATAATGACACTTAGCAAATTAACCATGATCTTAAATTGGATTCGTTAGTGTTCAGGTTTCTTCTAAACACGATTTTGGAATCTTGTGACATTTGCCACTTACCAAAAACGACAGACCCTCAAACGAAACTAGAATTACATGTAGATTTAGACCTCTACTTCTTATTTTAAATAATTATAAATATATAAGATTGAGATGGTTTCGATATACCTACTGTTAAAATAACGTTACTGTTTTCTGAATAATGGGAGATATTATTTGAATAATAATTTTGTGCAATATGATTTGTTCCTAAGTAAATTAAGCAACTTCAAACGAATAATGTTTACAGTAAAACTTAATTAAAACTCAAAGGATACTTTCTTCTCTAAAGTGTTTTTATCTGTTTTTACTACAAAGAAATGTCAATGATACTTAACAAGTTTATAAGTTTTAATAACTACTTCATGCATGGGATTAAAAATATTATAACTATGAATTTGGTGACTAGTAACTAGTAGATATAACTAATTACTATAATATTTTTATTGAAAATTATTTCTTTACTATCCACACTACCACACTATGGTTTTTAACACGAGCTAACTTATAAATATCTAAAAACAAAAACAAAAAACACCTCACTGAATATATTTTAAAACTTTTAAAACTTAAACACAAAATCAAGGGCCGACACCTCGAATATTAAAAAAACGATATTTCCCCCTAAAGTTACGTTCGAATACCGCGGCTGGTTCCTCGCTCAAACCGTTCGATGCCATTGATAAAGAAAAAAATTCACACGCCTCCAAAAACCCCAGGAAAACTCTCCTTCATCGGGTCGTCGCGGTCCAACCAAAGAAAAATCCGAACCATTTCTGCAAATAAAGCGAGCTAGAATAAACCAGCCACCCATCGGCTTCCCCGTAACCGCACACCGCTGACTGATTGCAGGCAGAAAAATCGAAAAAACTTTATTTTTCATCAGATTTCCTTTAATAGAAAAAATTGGAAGGGACAGAAAGGAGGCGAAAAGAAAAAAATAGGAGAGAGAAGCCAAAATCAAGTTATACGTTGACAAAACTAAGTTAAGATTCGGGACTAAATTTAACGTTCTTCTGGCTTCATTGTTCTGATATACTTTTCTTTTCTGGGGGCTCTCAAACTTCCGATTTCGTTGCTTATCTACGAGAACTCTTAAAAGCTCCGGTTTCGATTTCTATTGGTCGAAAGGATATGTCAACAGAGATATTTTTTTATCCGTCTTCCTCTGGCGGTTCTGTAGTTCTTGCGAGTGTGAACAAAAGCAGGAGGTGAACACTTAAACTCTATACTTTTCGCGGGTCTTTCTTTGCCAAGTGCTGTTGGAAATTCCCGGTGCGTTGTTTAAACTGGGAGATAGGATGAATGGGGGGTGTTATTTTTTTTGCAGGGGAATTCACTGTTATATGTGGTGTATGGGGGTTATAACTGAGCTGATTTACTTTTGTGCAGTTGTTTGACGTTTAATATAAGACGGTTACAGTTTGCAGTGAATGAAGACATTGTATTTTCTCTCCTTAACTCGTTTTACTGATTTCAAAGAAAAACAGTGGATATTCTTTGGATTTTATTTCTTTGCTCAATGCCTCTTTGTGATAAAGGAGAAGCTTGAAATATAGCCTTTTAAAGTCAATACATAAAATATTTTAAGTGAGTCCCTAGGAGTAAAAATACATTCTCTTTGATTCAAAATTATATCTTGTTATTCTCTGCCTTTCTATGTAAGACGAAAGTAATAAAACAAAATTTCAAGATTTCATAATTGATTCATGTAACACTAATTAGGAATGAAACCAAACTTGATAGTTTTTGTGGTTAAAAGACAAAGGATGTGTAGTAACTTGAGTAAGTTTTAATTCTCCTGATTGGCTCATTACTTTGTATTGTCAAAAATGTAACTTAATCAAGCATTCTTTTTACAGTACCCGATTTCTTACGAGAAAGCTTACATCATATTACAATTTTAATTGAATTCAAACTACACAAGTATTGTAATGAACCCATAATTTTATTGCGGGTCTTTTTCATCACATCATAAACAAAAAGAAAATCATAACCTCAAATTCCCAGAAAAGGGTATCGGTTAAAACTTTGACAAAATAATTTTAGATCCCATTAGTCGACCTAATTATCTCCGAACTTCCTTTGCTTTTTCCTCCTTTGTCAGGGAGCTAAAAACTACGCCAATTAACGAAATTAAGTAACTACTTTATCTCTGAAAACGTTCACTAACTGATAAAGTTAATTATTTCCCTTCACAGGCGGGTCCATAAAAAATGGAAACCCAGCATAGAGAGGAGGTTCCGAACCGTCTTTAATTTCTGTGAGCTATGTTGTAGTACCTCTACCGATGTGCCTTAATTAAAGTAATTACATGGTCTCGGCGACTTCAGAGCACCAAAGAAAACTTGAAGAATGTCCTGTGTTTCAAACATGTCACATGGTCACTGGGTTTTAAACGTATTCACTGTGGTGTTCTATGGGTTTAAAAATAGGATCTGATTGTTCACTTTAAGCTTGAAAAAAATATAGTTATTATCTTAAGTGTTTGGAAAAAAATATAATAAGCTAATTTAAGAATTTTTTTTCTGAGAAAGGAAGTTCATAAAGTGAAACCTTAGATAGGGATTATTTGGTAGTTTTGAAGATGGGAAGATTTCTTTCATTCCTCATTCGGGCTATCCATGTTTTTCAGATGTAAAAACAAAATGTTTTAGGTATATAAACATTTAATAAAGCTCTCCGACTTTGAAATCCTTTAAAAGCTGAAAGGGCTTACGTATCAATGAATATTTTTTATGTCTATTATGTTTCAAGGTAGAGAAAATATTTTACAAACAAATCTAGGTACTACTATTTAATTTTTTTTGGTATAACACTCACTTCCAAAAGTTAAGCACGGAATTGTTTTTTCAACCTAACACCTTGCAGAATTATTTTTCATACATGAAAATCATACCACAAGATGTTCAACTAGTGGGAATACAGGGCCCGAGAAAAAATTTTCCCTACCAATAACTTAAGGGGGTAAATGGGCCCTCCATTGATAATGGACTTCCATTACACATTTGAAGCAGTGACAGAAACGTCTATGTAAGAGGTATTTAATGGAAAAGTTTGTTTTTTTCTAAAGAATATTGTTATTCCTAAACTCAATGCATGTTTTCAAACGTGTGTGCTACCTTTAAATGGCATATTTAAGGTTTTATTGAGAGATATTGGTCTAGTCATCATTTTTGGCAAGTTTTAGCCTCTGGGTCATTTTTTGTAAGTGGTATCAGACCGTCAACTATGTTATTTAGTAAATCTTACATGTACTTGAAGGCGTTTAGGTCTGTGGTTCCAGAAAGTACCCTTATTCTTTCAATATCATTACTTATGAAAAACTTTAAGATAGCCAAATTGTGATTTTTTGCAGCTTTTTCACTCTTAAAGATAAATCCTTGACCCAAAATATCTTGTAAAAGGAGCAAAGGGGACATAAGAACACATGTACACCATTGTAGACATTAGTGAAAAACTCTGTGGTATATAGGAGGTGTTGAAACGGGACAAAAAACTTGTAGTTTTACAGGAACGGCATCTGTTATTAACGTTCAAAAAAGGAACATTTTTTAGTTTTTATGTATGTATACATGTCTGAAAATAAAAAAATATCTCTAAAAATATCTCGAAACTTTTTTAAAAGGAGTTTTTAAGAGGTCGAATTTCTTCTCTGAATTTATTGCCATTTCAACACCTCCTATATGCCGCAGAACTTTTCACTGATGTCTGCAATCGTTTACATGTGTTCTCTTGTCCCATTTGCTCCTTTTAGAACACATATCGGGTCAAGGATTTATCTTTAAGAGTGAAAAAGGTGCAAAAAATTAAAATTTGGCTACCTAAAAGTTTTTCATAAGTAATGATATTGAAAGAATAAGGGTACTTTCTGGGTTCTCACACCTAAACGCATTCAAGCACATGTGAGAGCTACTAAATAACATGGTTGACGGTCTGATACCACTTTCCAAAAATAACCCAGAGGCTAAAAATTGCCAAAAATTATGATTAGACCAATATCTCCAATAAAACCTTAAAAAAATTTAAAAAGCAATTTAAAGTTAGCACACACGTTTGAAAACATCCGTTGAGTTTAGGAACAACAATATTCTTTAGAAAAAACATAAAATTTTCAGTTAAAAACCTCTCACATGGATGTTTCTGTCAATGCTCCAAATGTGTAATGGAACTCCATTATCAATGGAGGGCCCATTTACCCTCTTAAATTATTGGTAGGGAAAATTTTTTCTCGGGCACTGTATTCCCATTAGTAGAACATCATGTGGTATGATTTTCATGTATGAAAAATAATTCTACTAGGTGTTAGGTTGAAAAAACAGTTCCGTGCTTAACTTTTGGAAGTGAGTGTATTTCCTATCAAGGCATTCAAGATTGATTTTTGATTAATTCATAGCTAAAAAGTGGATAAAGCTATTTTATTAAAGGGTAAAATGTAATTATTAATGTAATAATTAAAATGGTAAATGTAATAATTAAAGGGTAAAATGTAATACAAGCATATATTTTCTATTCATGAAAAAATGCTCCTCCCTAATCAAAAATATTGAATTAATAAATAATATCTATAAATTCAACTAAATGATTAATCTAACATTTAGCTACTAAATTCATAATTTATAAGCTTATCGCTCTGAATGAGTTTTAGGAAAAACATGCACAATTTCTTCATCATTAATTAGACTTTATCTAAAAAATCGAGTAAATTTATGTATGAAATCTTATAACGAATTCTCATCAGTGCAAACAAATATATAATTTCCCATTACTTTCAGCATTACCTTTATTCACATAACCCTTCTAATTAGCTCTTCAAGCACTGATTTCGACATACCCGCTGTCACTTTCAATACCAACAACCAGTTCCAAATCCGCTTTTTACATCCGAAAATCGAAACGTCCCCCTTCACAAACACTTCATTAAATCCGTCGAAACACAATTAACTGCTCCAGAACCGGTTCCGACTGGAAAAATCCCTCACAAAACGGCACCCTTTGTTTCTGGCTAAGTCACAAAGTCTCCTCGAGAGAGAGAGGAAGAGAAAATCCTATTTTAAAAATTGCCAGATCCTCCAGAGCAGACACACACGTAAAATAACTTTTTGAAAAGACTCCTCAAACACCGAGGATTTGTAAAGAGTTCTCTTTGAGATCGGAAGCCGAGCTTTTTTAATGACATCCTTGACATCCCCGGACATCTTTTAGTAAAAGATCGATCTAGCCGGGATGTCCGAAGCATCTGCTCTGAAATTAAGTTCATTCAAACCGAAAACATTAAACGTAATTTTTCATGTTTCGACGTCTGGGGTTTAATGCTCGGGACTCAATCGTCTTCCGACGAGATTTAGAAAGTAGTCGATCCGGGAGATCTCCTCTGAATTTAATTTTCTACAAGAAAAAGTTTCTTTGCCGGTCTCCCTTGTTGAATTTTAAAAGGCTGGAGACAATTAACCTAGATATTTCTGCAATCAGGTGGGTAGGAAGAGAGTTTTGTGCGATAAATTGAATTCCTGAAAAAGTTTCTTTCGAGCTCCAGCTTGGGAACAAACGACTTTTTCGAAGCCCTTCTTTGGAGTAAATTCGAAAAATATGTAAAAGGAGAATAATTAAGTCAGATCCGAATGTTTCATTAATAACTTGAGATGCCCGATTTTCAAACAGAGATTGCTTTACTCCGTAATTTTGTTCTTGTTCTTGAATCGAAACGCTTTGTTCAAGTTTTACTCTCAATTTTAGCCATGCATACAAGTTACACTCAATTTCTTTTAAACCTGTCGTCTTTGTATTTAATATCAAAAGGATGTTTTCTAATGTAAGTACTTTACTTCTATTTCGATATGTTCCGTGTTTAACGTTTTTAACGTGTTTGCTTACATATTAAGAAAACTTTAAATAAAATTTTAAGATTTTATATCTTTTCAGTCACAGTGAGGGTACCTGTTAGTTTTTTTAAATGTTTTTATGCGTTTTTTCTTGTTTTTTATATACCTACTTATTTGGTCACCTAAATGGACCAAGAGGTCCCAGGAGACTTCGTCGCTTAAGGCGCAAAATGACATAACTGCATTTTCCCTATTTTGCAGGAGATGAAAAAAACAGTTTGGCTATTAATTAAAGAAAATAATATTATTATACTTTTAAACCTTCATTTTAGGCCTTTTTGACCGGGGATTGAGATGAAACGCTTATCTGTGGCGGCGTCCCTAACAATATCAATAAAAGGCGTGCAATTATGTCATTTTGCCTTACGAATGCAGTTATGCCAAAATGTCAAAATTGACGATTGCAGCGATTTGAGTCATTTTTTCGCAAAATCGTTGGTGCCAGGTGATCCGGGGCCGGGATTTGCATAAAGATTGATGCATAACTCAAAATGGCCAAAATGTCAGTTATGTCATTTTGCGCCTTAAGCGACGCTATGTTTATTGTACTTTTGTTTGTGTATTATGTTTTATGTTAAAATAAGTAAATTCAAATTAAAAAAACTGAAACGTTTTTCTTTTATGTAATCTAACTATTTATTTAAATCAAAATATTGGTACTTCAAATCACAAACATTATTAACTTACATATTTAAAGTGAGAAAAAAAATAACAATATAATGTTTAGCTAAGAAGTATTAACTATAAATGTATCAAAACAAAAGTTTAGAAAAGGATGTTTTTCTCAATATAAAGGTATAAAGCTTTGATGTAATGATAACTAAAAAAGATTTTGGTTTAGTTATAATTTTTGACATCCTGCTTGAAATAAACATCCCCATGTGCTGTTATTGGAAAAGTACCGTACACTTTAATATTAAAGAAACATTACTAACTGAATGTTCGAAACTAAAGGATGGAAACAACACACGTTATACTGTAAAAAAATAACCCCATTTCCTGGCATCAGGTCACACTGAATATCTCAAGAACCCCCGACTAATCGTTATGTTCACAACCTAACCATCTTAACTAACAATTTCACGTTCTTCTCTATCCCTTCCATAAGAGTTATTCGTAGTACCTTTCACAGCCGTCTTTTAACATCCTCATTCCCATCACACATACATTAATTACCGAAAACCGAAATCTCCATCGACAAAAGTTGTTTCCTCGCAAACAAAACCGGCGCATTTTACGCATGTGTTATTCAACGACTACCCGTCTAAACGTTACAAATGTCTTCACAACAAAAGCATAAATTTCAATAATTAATGAAGCTCTTCCCGAAGGAGGTTACTTAATTCTAATTACATATCCCCACACTCAGAAGTACAGGGGAAAAAACTTCATTAAAATGCATAACATCGCTCAGATATTACCCACGACCCTAAGAAAACTCCTTATATTATAATTAAGCTGCCGCGGTTTGTGTGTGGGAGGATTGCATCACTTATAATGCGTGTAACTTGATTATTCAAATCCGTTAAAACTATTTCCAAGTCGACGATGAATTTTGAACGTTAGCTATCAGCTCGCACCTTGAGCTGTGCACAAAGAATCGTAATTATTATAATTACCAGGTTTTGACGGTTAAAGTGCGCGTGCATATGGGCGTCTTATTATGTTTCGCATGTTTTAGCAGTTTGTTGTCATCCAAATACATATTGTGCGAGTTTTATTGCCTGATAATAAAGTCAATGTAACGTTCTCGTGCGATTTATGAATAAAATCTCAGCTTTTGACTCACGGAGAAGTGTTCAAAATTCAAGCGTTTTGAATTTAAGATTTATTTTCCTTTCTTTCCTCTCTTTTATTATTATTTTACTCAGGTATTTAGTTAATGATCAACTTCTTAATAAATTGAGGAACTTTATTTTTACGCTGAATAAGGAACATTTTAGTTATTAAATTAAAATTTTAATCTTATAAGAGAGAGAGAAAGTAAATATTTCAACATTTATTATTCATAGCCATCAGCGTTGGTGTTAATTAGCAGCTAAAGAATGAAAAGTTAACTTTTGTCTGACTCTGGACTTAACACTCACGCTGATGGTTGCGAATATGATTATTATACAGCTGTTTGATGGATGATTATTTTTGTTAGTCCCATCTTTAGAATCGAAGTTCTAAATTATTTATATATCTAACGATATTTATTCCTTTTTAGGAGCAGTAGATGCGGATGAAGTAGTTGGGCGTGGTAAGTATAAAGTTGTTTTCTTTTGAAGTTTTCATACGAGTTAAGATATCTAGAAAGGGATAATCATGGAATCGTACTACTTCATAATGGTACAAAAAGATTGACTTTCATTGATTCAAATTTTTGGGATAACGTTTAAGGGTTTGGGATAAATTGTTCTTGCTATGAAATTACTCATGTTATTTAAAAGGAAAATAAACATTGAACAGAACATATAATGCAGTTAAAAAAGTGCTTTTCACTTCAGATTAAAAAAATATAAACGTTCCGTTCTGAAACTCTTTAGTTTGAAAGTTAAAGAGCTACATGAAAATCATTCATTCATGACCTAATAAATTTTTTCTTCATAAAAAGCACTATTTAAGTAAGCTAATAATTGTAATGTAAATACTACTAATATGCTTAAAAAACTCTTTCAATAAAAAAAATTGTACTTAAATTACATGACATTAAATAAAAATTCAAATGTAATTATAATTAACAAGGAATAAAACACAGACTTCTAACGACTACACTATGTATCCTTTACAACAAATGAACTGTTCAAAAATAAAAATAACGGCAACCTAGTTCTCAGTAAAGTCTGAAGTAAAGCTCCCAATAATGAGAGGGGCTCACTAAAGCTTAAAAAATCCTTTCGTAATTGGAAGGATTAGTTAAATTCCTTAGATGTTCATAGCGTTGAATTAATTACATAAGGAGTCTTGAGTTTCTAAGAAGAAAAATAACTTTCTTTTTTCCTAAGTCCCACTTGAAGTGGCAAAAATAAGTGATATGTTTGACTGCTGGAAACCAAGCTGAGAGTCATATTTAAGGCACAAAACAATTAGTGGTTTAATCATCAATAAATTGCAGTATTTTTTTTCGCGATTCTGTGTTAAATATTAGTATTTTCGATTGGGGAACATTTATTTTTTTAAACAACAAGTTTTTTAAAAAGTCATAAGTTCTTGTCATTTAAAAAATTCAACTACTTTATTACATATCATTTATATTTCTTGCAATAGAATTGCTGTCTTAGAAATACAACAGACCCAAGCAACATTTTTCACATTTATTAAATGTTTAAGTCTGTTTTGTTTTTATAATATTTCCTTCCCTTTTTTATATGAAAAAAACTTGCAAAATCACTTGCTAACATAATTACACATGTGATATCACTGCAAACTGTTTAACTATTTTATGCCAATATGGACTATTTAAATACTTATATATATATATATATATAATTAAAACTTATTTTTAATACTTAATTAAGTTTCTAATAAATTTTTTAAATATTATGCACATGCTTCTATTATCACACAAATTGAGTTAAGAAGATGCAGACGAACGCATAATTAATTCTAAGCTAAGAAATTTTTTAATGATCAAAAGCTTTGATTTGAAAATGCAGAGTTGATTTAACAGGAAGTTCAACAAATTAAGATAAATCCTTTAATTACTAGCAGAAACATTAAAGTTATCCAAGTTTCACTGCATTTTTAAAATATACATCAAGTGTTACGTTTTCATATTCAGCAATTATGTTAAGAATTTATAAAACATGTTACACTTTATTTTGTTGTAAATCCTCACAATAAAATAAAATGCTTGAATATACTGTCAAAAATAACATACAGAACTCAGTAGTCTCTTCCGATTCAGTCTTCAGGACATCATTACACCAGTCATCTAAGAAATCACGAAAAATCGCTTCTATCCTATTTCAAACTACTCCATAAATATGGCAAGAGATAAATCAACCTCGACTGCTAAAAAAGGAGGAGATAATAAAGGGATATATTTTATATTTCCATTTTATTCGTGACCCCGAGAAAGTTTATTTGGTATTCAAGCATATAACTCCAAAGTAGAGAGTAGCGCGCTTTTCCCCCAAAATGAGACGCGTCCTTAAATCTGGCCTCTTGCCAAGACCACACATTTTGAGAAGAGCGGCTGAAACTATTCCTTTCTTCAACATAAGTATTCTGGATGTTAATGGTCTAACAAGTAAAAAGCATTGGCCCCGAGAATAAAGAATACTTTTACCACTTAGTTTAAGTGGGTCGATTTCTGTTTCGTAGCCGGAGTTTGTCGCAACGCCAACCCGAGTGTGAAAAAAAAGCGCAGGACAGCGAAGAAGGCTTCAATTCGTTTTAATTTGAGGCCATGGAACCAGTTAGCGTCTTTTTTTTCTCGTTCGGTGAGATAGGTTTAAAAGGGGGAGGCTAATTATTATTGTTTTGAAACGCGGAGCATTTACCATTTGAAAGCTTTTTCTTGTCGTTAGTGCTAGGGTAAAGAGCACTGCTTTGGTAAATTAGTAGAGGAAGGAGGGGAATTTAATAAACGTTTGGAAAGGGAAAAAATGAAGTGTCATGTAAAAGAACCACTGCTAATTCATATCACTTTTATGGGGGCGTTTTGCTTGTTTTTTATTCGTGTTTGTGACAGAAAAGAAGTTGTTTATTTATTCCATTAAGATGTAGCTGTTTTTAAGTGTTTACTTTGTTATGCCGATGCTACATTAAAGCTTTTTTACAAAGCATGTAAAGCTAATGAATTTTGCAGATAATTCCATGGAAAAAGAAAATTAATTATACAAAGTGAATATCAATACAATTTACACTAATGTCTTTTGTAAATTCTTTTCTCAATATAAATATCTGTAGATGCAGACAAAATATTTGAGCTTTAGTGTGGGATTTTATTATTGTCATATTATTAATGGCGTACAGGGTTAACTTAAACCACATCTTAAACACATACAACCCCCGGGATACATAAATACACTATTTTTGAATTTTGCTGCAAAGGTTGCCTGTAAAACTTGTTTTTCCTACTCTATTGTTTATATGCAAAGAAACAAACATTGCCACTTTCGTGCATAGAACGTAGTATGAAAAAAATTCTTGAAAGGGAAAAAACTTGCAGACTGCTAAAACTACTTTTTTATATCAGTTTTTAAATTCATATAACAGTTTATTCTTATGATATAATATTCCTTTTAGTCGCCTGTACGTTAAGAACAGAACACTAACACTATTTTTGATTGAGTCCTCCTGTAATGTTCCTTTTCCTTTAAAAGCATTGGTATGCAGAGAAACGTAGATATTGGGTCAGGACGCAATTATTTTATAAAGGTAATATGTCACGTAATGATTATTAAATAAAGGAGAGTGCTGAAAAGCTTCTTTTAGAAACCCTTTTCATAAAGATTTTAGGAGTGAAGTTTCTTTTAAAATGCTCGATTTAATGTTTAAGTAATGTCCCACGTATTAATTCCATCACATTTTAGGCAGAGTTATAAAATTGCATTACTGATAACATTCATAATTAAAGTGTTTAATAAAGCGTTCTTTAATTATGCATTGATTTATTGCATCATAGTTCTCAACACAAAATTAGTCTGAAAAAACTTTTCTAATACGACATATTACTTACATGTTATTATGCATAAAGTATTGATTTATATTTCTGAAATTTCATTTATAATAATATTTAGATGCAAAAATCATTATTTTTTTATACAGATTCAAATTTCTTAAGATGCCGATATAGTATACAGGGTGTGAGGTAAACTAGTTGATATTTACTAGTCTGTCTTTTATATTTATAAACGGTTTTTATATTTTTATAGCGTCGTGGTGGCACGTGCAAAATATTTTGAACGCGTTTTCTTTAAATAGCAGGAGTTGTTTTCTCAGTTTGAAAAATGTTATGGTTTTTGTGGTGGTGTGTTGACACTAATAAAGCAAAGTATTTTTATTATAATCTTGATTCTTGAAACTTTACATGTCGCTCACATTGTGGTGACCCGGACGTGATCTATTAGAATTTATAATTTTGAAATTGACCGACATGTTGAGTTTAGAGCAGCTAATCCTAAAGAGAACACCTGAGAGGAGGTGGGTAACCAGGTATTGTAATCTTATTGAAACGGCATTAAGAGAAAAGACAACAGATGATTTTGAAATTGGATTAAACAAGGAATTCCTTGAGAGATATGTTTCGAGAATGGAGAAACTAGACGAGCAAATATTAGAGCTAACTTTAAAGAATGATCCTGATAAATATGATGAAGAGCATGCCCAAATACAGGAATACCACACGAAACAAGTGTGTGTACGTCATAAGATAAAAGCGGTTTTTGAGAGGGCTCCTGTTACGGAGAACGTTTCCACTAGGTGCAAGCTGCCCAAACTGGAAATAAGAAAGTTCACGGGAGATATTAAAGAATGGCTGGGATTTTGGTGCCAGTTTAGGCGAATCCATGAAGACGTGTCTGTCAGTAATGAAGAAAAATTTCAGTATCTCATCCAGAGTGTGGTGGCGGGCAGTAGGGCCCAGGCGATAGTCGACAGCTACCCACCGACAGCCGAAAACTATCCTAAGGTCATTGAGAGCCTGAGAGAACGTTTTGGTCGTGAGGAACTTTTAACAGAATTTTATATAAGGGAGTTGCTGTCATTGGTGGTAAGGAATGCCACGCATTTGAAGTCAAAACAAAATATAATGCAGCTATATGACAAATTGGAGTCTCATTTGAGATCACTCGAATCGATCGGTGTAACAAACGATAAATATGCTGCGATGCTTTTCCCTCTGGTGGAATCCTGTGTTCCAGAGGAGCTTTTAAGGACTTGGATGCGGTCACCAGAAGTTGGATCAGAAAAGTATGAAGATAAACTTGCACAGTTGCTGAGATTTTTGAAAAAGGAAGTGGAGCAAGAGGAGCGGATTGCCCTGTCCAGGTCCGGCTTTCATTCGGGTGAAGCATCTGAAGGGCGAAAAGTGAAACCAAGGCAGGACGATATTTTATTTCCCACGGCCAACGACCTTATATCGGAGACGAAACCCTGGAGATCCTGTTTATTTTGTGGCCATCCTCATGGGTCACAGTTTTGTCGTAGAGGGCAAGCAATGAGCTTTAGAGATAGGCGGAATTTTTTGATGAGGAGAAATGCTTGTTTTGATTGTTTTGGGGTTGGGCACTTCTCTAGAGAGTGTACAGCTGACGTAAAATGCGATCGGTGCACGAAGAGACATTGGACCGCTTTTTGTCCATGGGAAGGTCCTTCGGGAGAGGAATACGTGGAGCCTTTTAGAGAGATCCCATCGGAGGTCCGGGATCGTGATCAAAACACTGTTCTCTCCAACCACAGTCATCCCGAGGTCCTACTACAGACGCTTTTGGTGTCGGTGGAAGCGGGAGGAAGAAGTAAGACTGTTAGGGCGCTATTTGATACTGGATCACAGAGATCTTATATTTTAAAGTCTACCATTGATCAAATGAGAGCAACACCAGAGAGATTAGAGAATCTGACCCATGTGGTCTTTGGTGGCTCTAGTTCTACGAGGACTCATAAGTGTTATAGAGTAAATGCAAGTAATTTGAACCATTCATTTTCTTGTAATTTGCAGGTGTTGGATCAGGATGTCATTTGCGGTACTGTACCTAGCATACGAAGGGGTCCGTGGATTGAAGAGATGGCGAGCAGAGGAATTCACCTCACTGATGTGGGCATGGGCTCCCGGGGGGTGGAATTACTAATTGGAGCTGATTACAGCGGAAGCCTCTTAACTGGTAATCTGATTAGATTGTCATCGGGTTTAGTAGCTCTAGAGACTTATTTGGGTTGGAGTGTGATGGGTAAACCCAGGGAGGCCAATGACGGAGGATTTGTGACTTCTCTTTTGAGGCAGAGTAGCGGCGACATCTCTGAGCTGTGGAAATTGGAGGCGATTGGGATCACAGATCCATGTACTACGAAGAAGGCAAAAGAACTGGAAGAGGAGGTGTTCAATCACTTCTCCAATGGGGTCAAGACCGAGAAGGATGGGCGGTATGTGGTGAAGCTTCCGTGGATGCGGAATCCAGTTGAATTGTCAAGTAACAGAGAGGGAGCGGCTAAATTTGACCTTAGATGGTGGGAGTTCACTGGACAGTCGTCAGACGGAAACAAAGCAAGTTGGGATTCTGAGGTGACAAGAGGAAAAAATTCTTGAAGTGGAAGCGTGGGAAGTACCGACAGAATCGACAGGAATATCTGGGTATGCTGATCCAGCCACGGAAGAGGGAGACCTCATATGAAGTAAAAGTGGGGGATATAGTCCAGATCGAGGACGATACAAGGAAGAGGTCTTTTTGGACCATGGCCAGAGTGACTGGGGTGAGCCGTGGAAAGGATGGAGTAGTTGGGGTGGTGCGACTAAAGCTACCCAGTGGTGAGACAGCACGTCCAGTCAGGAGGTTGTGTCCTCTAGAGATCCGAGAAGGGAAGGACGCGGAGGCTTCGGATGGAAGGACTGTAACCACTCGAGGAGGAAGAAGGGTTAAAGAACCCGTTGGACTTTAAGATTTTGTAAAGTTTTGTATAGAAATTTAGTATTAAGCATGTTTTAGAATTTTTAGAGTGGCTTTGGGTAATTGTAACAAAAGTGTTCTTAACAGGTAGTGAGGTTGTTTGGACTTAAAGATTTGGATGGTTTTTAGCATTAATTTTTAACTTAGTTAACTTTTAAGCAGTTTACCTTTTAAAAGTTTTGATGAATCAAAAGGTGGGAGTGTGAGGTAAACTAGTTGATATTTACTAGTCTGTCTTTTATATTTATAAACGGTTTTTATATTTTTATAGCGTCGTGGTGGCACGTGCAAAATATTTTGAACGCGTTTTCTTTAAATAGCAGGAGTTGTTTTCTCAGTTTGAAAAATGTTATGGTTTTTGTGGTGGTGTGTTGACACTAATAAAGCAAAGTATTTTTATTATAATCTTGATTCTTGAAACTTTACATGTCGCTCACACAGGGTGTCCCACGAGTAGTGGCCCAACCCCTTTAACTTTTGAACCCCTACAGATATAGTCATGAAAGTGGGGTCTAGGTATAGTAAAGTGATCATGCCCTATCCAATGAGATATTTTTCAGCGCCCTCTAGCGGAAAATTTAGGAGTTATAATTTTTATTTTAAAAATTATGTGAGGTATGTGAAAAAAGTCAATTACTAAGTTGTAGAGCAGCATCGATTAAGTAATAAAAGACACCTTAATCAGAAAAATATCTTGAATAAAACCCCTAAAACGCACGCTGAATTAGGTAGAATTCACGTAGATTTTATGTCTTAAAACGCTCCTGACGGGGCAAAAATGAGAAATTTTTATTTTTATTTCTTAAGTAAATGAATAAAAGTATTCTTAGTTCATTAAATTGGAAATTTCTCATTTTTGCTCCTTCAGGAGCGTTTTAAGACATAAAATCTACGTGAATTCTACCTAATTCAGCGTGCGTTTTAGGGGTTTTATTCAAGATATTTTTCTGATTAAGGTGTCTTTTATTACTTAATCGATGCTATTCTACAACTTAGTAATTGACTTTTTTCACATACCTCACATAATTTTTAAAATAAAAATTATAACTCCTAAATTTTCCGCTAGAGGGCGCTGAAAATATCTCATTGGATAGGGCATGATCATTTTACTATACCTAGACCCCACTTTCATGACTATATCTGTAGGGGTTCAAAAGTTAAAGGGGTTGGGCCACTTCTCGTGGGACACCCTGTATATGATTTTGTCAACACATGATGAAGATTAATATACACAACACATATAAGAAAACTAATGAAAATATTTATTATTTTTTTCAATTAAATACTTCTAATGACCATCAAAGTGATTTTTAAGGGTGATATCATTTCATGAAAAAATATGAATATGTGAGAACATGTGTGTAATTCATCATTATTTTTTTTCAAGCAATTTTTCTTGAATTTTATAAAAAAATAAAACTCTAATGTGAAAATTACGGTAAATGACAAAAACAATTTAAAACTCTGGTATCTTTAAAAGTTTTTATTATAACCCCATTATTTTATTTTCCTTCATTAATATTTGAGGGATTTTTAATGTCATAATATAAATTAATGATTCGAACATTTGTAATGTACAACGCATACATCTTCTCGAAAACTTCTGTATTTATTATCATTTTAGTAATAATAAACTATAATACCTAATGGATTTTACTCAGACATTACATCAGGAAAGTTTAGAAAACCTATTAAATTCTCTTATGAAAACTAAAATCAGCAATTCTCATTTCATTCGAATTTCCCCGACGCTATGATTAAAATCGAATACCCCTCCCTCTGCACAATAAATCCCGAAAACTAAATTTAAATCATCACGCCCCGCCCTCCTACAGAGGCAATTACCATTCGTCATCTCCAGATCACGTGATCGCTTACGCCACCCAGACAGTTTTAGTGCCCAGTTCCGAGCTTCGCTCTTATATAAAACAAAAATTAACTCTAACCATTACCAGAGAGGGAGATAAGATACAAACGAAAGTTTACTCGTCGAAATCCATTCAAATATAAGGGTAAGGGCGAGGAGGTATAAAAAGCGATAAAAAATAACCTCGGACAGACGAGCCATAAAAATCAATTACAGCCAAACTGCGGCGTCATAAATTGGGAAATATAGGAAGTTCTGCAGCGGGAGCTAATTGCTGAAATTAGGGCGAGCCTTTGAAATGTTAATGATGGAGACCGGAGTAAATGCAGGGTCACTGTCTTTTGCACCGGTATCGTATTGCCATGTGTCGTATTGATGGGGTGTGGAGATAATATCCTGGTCAATTAGGGGGGAAATAATTGTATTGGATATTTTCAGAAGCGTGAGGAGGGTAAGGATTTGCTTGTATGGATGTTGTGAGTAATACAGATTAGAGTGGATATATTTTATTAATGAAGTGATTGTAACAAGTTAAAATTTTATATTGTTCATTAAACTTTAATTGTATTATAAGCTAAATATGTAATTTCTAACACGCTAATCCTACAAAGTTTTAAAAATAATAAAAAAAATTATATAATAATGTTATTGTTTGAAAAAAAAGGACATTTTATTATGGGATAAAATTTGATTTTGTTAAAACTTAAAAAAAATTAATTCCAAAATACTTTTACCATTACCCTTTTGTGTATTTTTGCTTTGTTAATTAAATATTTTCCAGATTTTGTTTCCCCGTTAATCTTCTATGATATTTGTGGTTTTATACCAATCTCTAATCATTATAATACCAATTTATTAGGGTCAAAAATTATGTAATTTAAGTTTCTAATGACTTAACAACAATAAATTTGAGATAGTACTGTTTATTTTGGTCAATGTAAAGGACAAACACAGAACAGTTTTAAAAATATCAACCCAGAATTTATATCAAACACAGTATAATTAATTAATAGCTGCTTTTATGAAAATAGTCTCTGTTAAACTTTCAACTCCAATTTGAAATACAAACTAACATAACACTATAACTCAACTGAACTTCTGAATTTATTAACCATAGTTAATTGCTTCTAGCACAATCATTACAACCTTCTTAAAAAAAATACATGACTCATTAATGTATTTTCATAATCTATTACTTAATCATCGTAGTTTTGGAAACCATTTATGCTACGAATTGCATACCAACAAGTCTATCCAACTCCCATACTTCATAGTTATTTTCAAACCACCTAAACAGCACACAGGCGTATTCGTTAACACTAAACAACACCGGTCTTTCTAGCAGAACTCCCAAAAGTCTTCATTAAAATTTCCAAGCACATAACTCCAACCCACCATTAACCTCTCTAACCACCAATTCCCAAACGAAATTTCCCGCTAACCATTATTAGTTACCAGCGTCCGAACCCTCAAATAAATACCACTTAGAAACAAGGCCTGCTTCCCTCGGATATCATCCCAGCAGTGTCCCGTCTGACGTCAGTGTGGCGCTTTGGGACTTCCCAAAGGTACCATCAAAAGTGAGGGATGGTTTTCTTGGTGCCGTCTTGTGCCCTTGACTCTCACCCCGATGCCTTTGCTCGTGGATTTCGTTTTGTGACAGAGGGCTCCCTCATTGACGATAAACGTAAATTTGAATTGCCCGTCTTGTGTTGTTGCGTGTGAGGGGATTTTTCAGCGGATGAAAAGTGTCGGGGTTTTTTTGTGTTATGGTGGTAGTGTGAGTTGGAGGGTTTTTCGATGAAGAGATTAGATGAGTTAGTGACTGTTTTTTTTATGTAACTGTAACTGTGGAGTGTGTTAGTTTAGTGTGTTAATTGAAAAGATGAAGGTGAGGATAAATGAATATGTTGTTTATAAATAATTCAGTGTTGCCCAGAGTGGAGGCAGGCAAAGTGATAAATGTCATTGATAAATGCCATTGAATTTACCACATTGCCCTCTTCCACTTAGGGCATTATTAATAATGCCCGATTTATCACATTGCCCGTAACATAAATATAGATGCTATAAATGGGGTAATTGTTGATAAATGTTTTTTAGAGCAGCATTATTTGCTGGGCCTTAATTTTCAAAACATTTGTAATAACTGTTTTTTGTACTATTTTGTATTTTACATTATAAAAGAACAATAACGTTTATTTCATATTATAATAGTCACATGGAACATACGAAGGAACAAACGAAAAAACTAAAAATGTACATAAGTACACACATATACTATTAACAATATAAAAAATTATTAATGTGATTTAGACTACTCAGGGGTCAACGCAGTATCTGTACGAGTAACTGGAAATGCCTTAAAACATGAAAATTATATATATTTTAAATAATAATTTCAATTAATAAAATTAATTTAAAAATTACATAATGAAGTGAATGTAAAACACATGAACAAGGCAAAAAATCTGTTAACTAAATAAATATAAAGAATTCTAGAAGGAAATATAAAAATATGATATTATGATATATGAAAGCAAAAATTCAAAGAAAAATATGAACAATGAAATACCTCCAACATACAGATTTTCCATCTATCTATACTTCGATAGAAACAGGAGTAAACAGGATGATTCAAAACATAATTATTCTTTTTTGAACTTTCTAAAAACATTATATTACCTTTTATATTCCTTGAATTTCGATACGCCTTTCATTTCAGTTACTCATTCTTACACAAAGAAACCGGTCTAAATATACGTTTCTCTAATATATCAAGATGTTATGTCTCGTCTTTAAAAAGAAAACATCAATATAAAGTATCATATACCTATATTATCCAAACTTTTTTTTTTTCAAAAGAAACATCTTTTTTAAGCTGAATACGCTGAGAAAAAGTAACTCCGCGTAAACTAAGTTTTCTGATTATCAAAATATAATTAATTCGGTTAATAGATGAAAGTTGAAATATCAACTCTGAATCGTTTCAAAACTTAATAAAGCCCTTTTAAAATCCATAAAAATCCACGAGATTTGAAATATAATGCTTGAATATTCCAAGTTTTACCCTAATCCCTGAAATGTTTTACTTAATTATTCTGGAGTTATTTTTTAAAGTAACTAGAGTTGAGTAATATTCGTTATTTAATTAAATTTAGCTTATTTTGTTTGCTACTAATTACTGGAAATTAATTAATATACATTCAGATACACAAAGCATTTCCAAATATAAAAGTTATTTCGCAACCAAATCTAAAAAAAAAAGTTGGAAGTAATTAGCTTAGTTAAAATAATGTAAAAATCTATTTTTAGAAACGTCTGAGAGGCCGCGTGTGAGTGGCCTTTACACTCATGGAGTATCACATTTCGAGTATTCAAGAGAAAGTGTACCATCACCTCCACCATATGTGTATAAAGACAGATTTCCAATACCCCAAGAAATTAATTTAACGCTAGCAAACTCGCACTTCCCTTTGTGAAAAGAGACAAACCCAATAATTCAATATCCATCTCTCTTCATGTTCTAAAAAGAGAACTTCCTGAAGCAAACAGAATAATCTCATTTTTCCTCTCTCGGCCAGGAATAGAAAAAAAACTTTCCGAAAGAGAAACTTAGAGATGATCCCCTTGTTCAAACCCAAATTTTATTATTTATTTGATACAAATAAGAATTTTAATTTAATATTTTTGAAACATGTTTCTGCCCCGTGGAAGAAAAAAAGAACAAAAGAATAATAAATACATCGCCGTGCGTTTCTTGTAGGAAATTTCTTTTGCCTCTGCTCCCCCCAACAAAGGCGAAATAAATCGTGTAATTCAATATTCATATATTCGTGAGATAGAACCCAGGCGTTTTGAGTATAGATCTGGAGGAGGAAAGACAGCAACATAAGTTATGTTAAAAGTTGCGATTCTCTAGCTCCTTTATTGAAATCCGAATAAATTACTTTGGAGACCAAGGCTATGGATAAATATTAATAATTCCATATTTTTCGGTTTTAATTTCAGTGAAATGGGGTTGTAAATTTTTATTCATTCATCGCGGGAGAACTTCAATGATACTTTTTCCTCGACCGCATGCTAAATTCAACAACGCAATTTTAAAGAGATGTCGAGCCTCTCTTGTTTCTTTTAGGAGATTATTCACGGAATGGGAAAACTTATAAAAATTTCATTTTCTTAATGAGAGCGTTTTCCAAGAATTCAAACTCATTTCGCTGAGAAGGAGTAGTAGAAATTGAGATTTAAAAATGTTATAGTGTAATAAGTACTAGATGAGGTAACGAGAAATGTAGTTTTTGTTTAGAATTCCAGAAAGTATGTCAGCAGAGTAAATATTTGATATTCTCATGGATAAGAAAGCTAAACTTTTTAATACTCTCATTTATAATAATGCTTTCGGTTTTGTAGAATGAAATATTTCCGTCATAACCTATCCTTAATGCTATAAATATATACGATTAAAACGTATTAAAGCTAGTTAACCCTCTATACTGGGAATATTAATGGGTAAAGTTATGATCATTTATTACTATTCATTAGGAAAACTGTAATAATAAGATTTAAAAAAATAAATTTTAATTATAATTGTTATACAGGGTGATTCAGAAATAATCATCAATAATTGAGGGGGAGGTAGAGGGGCCCTAGACAAGCATATTTCGAATAGGGATGGTGGGGCGCAGCCTTACCGTTAAAGAGCTAGGACCTAATGTAGTGCGAGCGCGTTTCAAAAGGCCATATTTAGAAGGCCCGTGTGACGAAACAAAACATAATAAAATGAAAAACATTATTGCATGAGGTACAGGAGTATACGTACTACTTAAATCCTCAATGCGATAGAAATTGTACAACTTGCTAAACCGTGAAGTGAGTTTTAAAACGTGCAATATTAATCTCTTAGTTAAACAATGGAGTTCCCTTAATGGTATTTAGAAAAATGATGATCGGGGAAGGAATTTTCAATGATCAAACAGTTTCAATGATCAATGTTACGATCATTGAAAATTCCTTCCCCGATCATCATTTTTCTAAATACCATTAAGGGAACTCCATTCTTTGACTAAAAGATTAATATTGCACTTTTGAAGCTCACTCCACAGTGTAGAAAGTGGTTCAAATTCTATCGAATTCATGGTGTAAATAGTAGGGATACTTCCTTACCTCATGCAATAGATTTTTTCATTTTATTATGTTTTGTTTCGTCACACGGGCCTTCTAAAAACGGCCTTTTGAAACCCGCTCGCACTACATTAGGTCCTAGCTCTTTAACGGTAAGGCTGCGCCCCACCATCCCTATTCGAAATATGCTTGTCTAGGGCCCCTATACCTCGCCCCAAAATATTGATGATTATTTCTGAATCACCCTGTATAGTATTAATATTTAATAATAATTATTATATAATATTAATATTTAAGTGTAATGGTTTATCTTAATTATTTTATGTATCATGGCTTTTTTTTATTTTCAAGCTTCCAATCAAGTCCACTGAGCAGTTTTACAAAAATATTAATTACTTTATATTACAAGAGAAAAACTTTCAAATAAAGGGTGTTGCTAAAAATTGGCCAAATGTAACCTTACTTAATTATAAGAGTCTACAGAGAAGGTGGCTGAAAATAACCGGGTCTGCTTTGATTGGCCAATCAGATATCACCTGAGAAACAATCTTTACAATAACAATACTATACACAAGCGATATCAACCCATCAGATCGAACTTGTTCGATTCGGGCACCTTCACCAAGTTTCATGTGAAAGGGGACTCGGTACCAAAAATTTTTTTTTTATTTTTGAGTTTTTTATTAGTTTTTAGTGCCAAATTATATGTTACCATCATGTAATGGAAGGTTAAACACAAAAAGTTTTTTTAATTATTATTTTTAATCTCTCTATTCTAAAAAAAGTTTTTGGTGAACAGTTTCCAGAGAAAGGCTTTTTAATTGCTGAACCAAATGACACATACTATTTGGTATCAAAATGTCCGGATTTCCTAGTAGGCCCTTCGCTTTTTCAAAGCAATTCTCAATTTTAAAATGTTTCCATTTTTTTAGATAACGGATAAGGTCGCAGTTACAAAGCAAGTACTGTCAATCAAATTATTATGCATCCAATCACAACGACCGATTGACGCTATATGTTAACATGAAACATGTTTTTTCACCTTTTAAAAAAGTACTTTCTTGATGAAATATCACTCAAAGACTGATAAATCATATTCTAAAAACTAACATGTACGCCATTTTATACTAAAATTTCACACTTTTTGTCCAATGTTTATTGAAATTGAAATTGAAAGTTGACTAGGGGTCCAATGTTTATAATTTTTAGTCTGATTTTATCGAAATTAATTGTAAACATGTAAACATAGAGTGATGTTTTGTCTCTTATTATTTGCAATTGCTGAAACGGTATTATTTAACAAGTCTGGGTTTTGAAAAAATATGAATGATAAACACTAGCCATATTATACTAACGAGTTACTTTAAAATAATGGTTTTTGTTTGGTCCGAATATTGATAAATAATTAGAGTTAGTTATTTTTATAATCATAGATTAAAGATAATTAAGATGAATATTTTTAAAAACATTTCGTTTAAATTTTTGATGAGTTCGAGTTAGTATATATTCAAACTTTTATGGGATATTTATTCATGGAAGGGATTTAGTGACGTATTTTTAGAAAGTTGTTGACGATTTTTCTGTAAATTGTTTAATTGTTTTATTGTTTAAGTGTATTAAGTTCAGCGAGAAGGAATTGGTGGGAATTGCAAAGCAATTCCAAAAGGCCTGCGTCAGCAGTTTACGCGGGTTGGTCAGCGATAGCGAGCAGAGGGCGGTAGCTCCCTAGTATTAAAAAAACAAAAATTTTCAAAAATTTCTCTGAATTTCGAAACGCCATTCCTCCATCATTTTTTCCTTTTTTTACTAGCTTTTTTCTTTTTTATGTTAAATATATTCTGTAGTATAATTATATGTGGGGGATTTTGGATAATCATAATAGTTTTTGAGAAAAAAAAAACTTTTCGGTGATTCCCATTTAAAAACGTGAAAATTCTATGATTTTTACCCTATTTTGCATGATAAAAAATTACATTTGATAAAATTACCCTATTGAATAGAAATACCAAGTTTTAAAACATTTGGTTCAGTAGAAAAAAAATCCTTATGATTTTAAGTGCTAAAAAGTAGTTTTGAGAAATATTTATTAAAAAAAATATGTGGTAACTATGCCCAATAAACATTGGAAATTTGGTATGCTTAGAATTCGCGCATCACTATGAAATTTGCTGAATCAATTTACGAGTATAAACATCGATTTGAGAGCAAAATCCTTAACTTGATATTTTGACCGATTTGGAGGTACTGAGTCCCCAGGATGTAACGTAATCTAATAGTATATGAGATTAAAATCGTAATCTATCCAAGTGCATTTTTTCTATTGACATAAATGTGTAACATAACATAAAACCTCAATATAGTTTGCGCTTTAAATAACACTAAAAAATATTCAATCGTTACACATCACCCTTCACTCTTAAAACGACAGTCTCAAAAATGAGTAAAAATTACTCAAATCTGAGTATGTCACGCTCTCAAACAGGCTCCGATCCACATTTATTCCAAATATTCAGGTACTCAAAAATAAAACACCATGTACTCATTTTTAATACGTCGCCATTTTTATAAAGAGGGTGCAATGTGTTATAGGTATGATGACCATATAGCCACGTTACTATGACGTGGAAAGTAGACCAGTAAGTTGAGTGTGACGTCACAACGTTGTGTTGCACGTTATCACACTAACTTAATATTACTTTCAATAAGGTACAAAAATAACAATTTTCAAAAACTAAAAATAAGCATAATTTGAGTGGTGACTATTAAATTGTTTGAAAATTGAGAAAAAATTCTGTCGTAAAAGAGACAAAAAGAGACACATTGATCATCTTTAATTAAGATTTTTTCTTAGGTTAATATCATAGTAGAATGATAAAATTTTATATCTGAATAGGTCAAGGCATTTATAAAAAAAGTAGAGGGTAACCCTTTTCAATTTCGCAAAGAGAAAAAAATTCTGTCGTAAAAGAGACAAAAAGAGATTCATTGATACATTTTCTGTCATATAAGGGACACCCTAATGTCAGGTGTTTCAAAATTGAAAGCATTGAGTGGTCATATTTGAGACAAAAAGTATCATGCCAAAATGAGAACATCGATTTACTCAAATTTGAAACTGTCATTTCTCTCAGTGTTTCAATCCTTAACTTCCTGAGATTTCTATTGAATCCTATTGGACTTTAGGATCCTATTAGTGGCCTTTAAACCCACAAAAATCATTCACGTATCGTCGCGAGATAGCAAGGAATTCCAACCTCAGTTTTCGCCCCATAATAAACAATGCCCTATCTGTATTCATTTCGATGGGCTCATTTACTTTTGCGGGGTGGGTTCTTTTATCGTCCGCGTGTACCGCTGAGACCTCTTCTTCTCCTCTAGATAAACACACCCACCTCATTCCCTTCAATCCACCATCTGCAACCAATGCCCTCATTCTTCTAGTTCGCCGACTCCTGGTAGTATAAGGCGCTAACAGGTCATTGCACATCGATCAGGAACGAGAAGAGGACCTATTTATCCACAGATGGGTCCGCAGGGAGCACCCCTATATCCAGTGATGACGATTCCAATGAGGGAATAAAAAAACACGGAGGGATCGCATTAATAGTGCGACCAAAAAAGGACGAGTATGGGATGTAAATAGGAGATGGATGGGTGTGTATTGTTTTTTTCTCTGTTGGGAATGAATATTGCTTCGATGGGGACTTTTTATGACGAGAAACATTGCAAAAAGCGAGAGATGTAGTCTCTTGAGTGGATTTTGCCGAGAATGGGGATTTTATTGGGTAAAAAAGCGTTTGTGGGGGAGATGATCTCTTTATTTGCTGGGGATGTAAGGGGAATCAGGGGGAGTTTTTTTGGGGGTGGGTTGAAGAGATCGGTACATATGCTGTTTTTTAAGTTTAACTTCTTCTTCGGTAAAGAGGGGATATGACTGTGTAAATAGGTGAAAGTGGATAGGTCTTTGTATGGGAATGTGTAAGTGGATTACTTTTTGCATTAAATTTCTTCATTTAATTACATCCTTTGAAGTGTAAGTGCTTGCTTAAGTACTTTTATCTTGAGGTATTAAGATCGTTACCAATAATAAGGAGGTTTTTTTTTGTTGGTGAAAAAAAGAAACTTTCTTTATGATTTTGAATGAGCAATTAAGTACTTTCGTTCTTTGGATCAGTTAATGAAGTCATGGGGATTTTCAATTAAAAGAGAGAATTCTCATCATCATTCAGTGGTTTATAACTGCTAATAAGGTTGGAAAGTTCCTGAATTGATTTCTTTTATTCCTTTATCAAAGAACAATTTTAATATTCATTAAAAACTGCAGTGTTTCATAAAAGAGTGTTAAGAAAAAATTGTTGAATAAAGAACAAAAATTGATACAGGTAGAGGACAGTATCAGACTAGATGTTTAGATGTTTAGTATCAGACTAGATGTATCAGACTAGAAGTTTTACGCATGGTTGCAATAATTTATTTTTCAAAAGTGTCGCGTTTTAAGTTACTTTAAAATTGATGTTAATATTGTTTATAATGCCATAAGCATTATTATAACACTTAATTTAAAATTGCTTTGCAGAATATTCTTGAAGAACTTTTTAGAGTGTTTAGCTCAGTGGGTCGTACAAACTTATCGTCTGATGCACGTAACTTAAATTAAAATAATGTTAAAGGATATACGAAATGCATGTCGTAGCCAATATTGAGTTAAAAATTAATTTTTGTAAGAAGATTTCGTACTTCGTATTTTTATATTGAACACAAGTTCCCCCTGTGTTCGTAAAATATCTAGGTACACGTTAGTAGAAATTTCAAACCATTTCATGGCAATAAGTTAATATTTTGGACAGAAAAAAAAGCGTTACAAATCCAGAATTTAAACATTCTAATATGTGAACTACACTCATAAAACGCTTTTAAATCCCGTCTCATTGAAGGTGGAGTACTCTTCTTAAAGAAGCTTGTCTATTCCTTTTCTCAGTTCATTCCATCCTATCCATCTCATTCATCCCCAATTCTCCCCTAAATACCCAAATTAAACATCCCAAGCAAACAAACGCACACTACCAAACAACAACCAAATCCTTGCGATCAACCCCCAGAAAACAACGTTACCCCCTTCGTCCCCCGAGAACCACCCCCTAAATAAAAACCCCTTACCCGAAGGAACGGAATCACTTCTGCCTCATCCGCCATAACCGTTCGGGGGTTACTGTGCTTACCTCAAAAATTTCTTTCTCTTCGGAATGCTTCCAAAACACAAAAGCCGAGGGAGGAGGAAGAATGGCTGCTTGTTTGTTTGCCGGATCAATCCGGGATTCGAAAACACAAATAAGCAAACATTAAAAGACCCCGGATCCCGTTTGATCCCCGTGATTTCCGGAGCTTTCCGGCGTTGTGATGTGAATAATGATTAACTCCGGGGTTGTTTCTTGGAGGCCGTTGTTGCTGTTTGTTTGTTTGATGAAATGGAAATTCAGAGGGTATTAATAACCGTGTTAAAAGGCGTCGTTTGTGGATTGGGGAGGTGTTTGGGTCTTAATTGGAGCCGGTTTGATTTTGGTTTGGTGCAGTTTGAGGCGTGGATTTGTGGGTCAGCGTTCGCGGAATCGAATTTACTTTTTCGTTTAGAGGTAAATAAAGACATATTACATTTGATATACTAAGAGAGGAAGTAGTCATGTCTTATTGCAATGAAATCGGTCATTTTCTTTTTCAGAGAGTAGTTTTTTGCGTATTCATCTTCCTATCTAAGTTTTATAGCTATAGAGCTCCTTTAGGAGTAATATTCCCTCAAACTTTTTAGTCAGGAATGTAATTTCAGAGAAAGGTTGTATTTATAGAATTGATGAAGTTCTCTGAGAATATACAACTACGTATTGTCTGAGAGTTTTCAAAATTGAAGACATAGTGAAAAAACTATATAAACTATATTCTATAGAATGTATAGTTACTTCAAATTTATTCAGTATATAATTTATTTAAATTGGGCTTGAGTGAAGCTCTTGAATAGAATTGTGCATAAGTATTTCTTGAATAGAATTCATTTAATTATGTTTAACTCTTGCTAATAAACAAACTATAGGAAATGTTGTCACTTAAGTATATTGAGAAATTGGGTGTTAAATATTTTCTCCATGCATATAAGACGTAAACATATGTTTAAAAACCTTTTAAATATCTAAAAGTAGAACTAAATTTTGATAGCTGTTATTATCATTTGTTTTCTAAGTCATTTATTTTATTTTTATTTGTCCATCCCATTGTGAAATTAAGGTGGAAAGAAACCTCTTTAAACCCTTTACTCCTAGCCGCCTTAAATTTACCATAGGATTTAATGGGAATCTTGGACGGTCTAGAACTAAAAGGGTTAAAAATGATCATCAACATAATTACTAATATGAAACGTTGTAAATCGAAATATTTTAACCCGTTCAGTTATAGACGCCCCAAATTTCCATAGGATTCCAGTGGCAATCTCAGGCGGTCTAGACATAAAAGGGTTAAGACGAATCAATTACACATTTACGGTCAATTAATTTAACAGGTACATATTACTAAATGGAAGTGAGAAGAAACTGTTTTACTTTTAGGAACGCAAATAAATGGGATTGTGTAAGCCACAAAAAAGAGACCATCGCTTCCACTTATAGGTGTTTATTTTAAAACCCTTTCCCGGGCACTTTCCCCTACACCAGTTGCAACCAACATCCCCACCAAAACAACCTACTCTAATCGAATCCCCTTTCTTTAAAAGAAAGATCCTCCACCCAAAACGCTTCTTTAATTAATTCAACCGTGTCACTGAATACATCTATCTCCATCTTAGGGAAAACTCCCAAAAACGGGAAAAAGAAACTTTTCCCGCTGTCTTTTCCCAATCCCTCTTTCTCGGAGAGGTGGTGGTGGGTCCCAAACTATCCCGAATTTCCCCCTTTTTTCTCCTATTCCTATAGGGTAAACTTAAAGCGCCGAAGAAGGGAAGGGGAGAGGAGTGAAGGTTCTCGAATCCATTATCGATTCAGTCTTGAGCTTTCTTTAGATGGGGATCGCTCCCCGGGATTTCTCCGGTAAAAAAGGGATTTTTAGTCACGTACCGGAACATGACAAGAATGATAGGTTTGCCGGATGTGTGTGTGTTTTTTTGGGGGAAATTTTAAGAGGTGTTTTATATTTTTAGGTGAGATAAATTCCTCAGGGATTTTTTCTGTGGGGTGATTTCTCTTAGAAAGTGGTGGGGGAAGTATCTGTTGAAGGAATGTGGGAATTTTCCATTGGAAGGTGTCTGGAGGGCGTCTGAGGGTTTCTCAATTTCGGAATCTGCTAAAAGCGGTTTTTTGTGGGTTATTTTTTGCTCCTGTGGAGATTCATGGTGGGTGGTGGTTAATATTGATATGTGATGAGAAATGTTACTTTGTAGCAGTTTTTGAAACTATGTCTGTGATAGTTTTTAAAGGAATGTAACGTTTAGTATGAGTTTGAGTGTTTCTATCTAGCTTGTATTTGTTTTTCAGTTTCATACTTACATGGACGTTCAGCAATTTCTCTAAAATATTTACTTCATAACTGAATGGTTCTCCGTTGCGAAGGATTATAGAGGCAGTTAAGTTGTAAAATGCTCCCCTAAGGCAGTTGTAAGAAAGTCAATGTTAAGCATCGAATTCAGGTGAAGAAAGTAGAGGGAATAATTATTTTTGAAAAGCGTTTTAAAGCCCTTAAAATTCCCCGTATCCATTCTGCTATGAAGCTCAATTTAAAAACCAGTTTTTATGTTATTTTTTGTTGCGTTTGATTCTAAGTATTGTTTATTTTGTTCTTGTAGTATTATACTTTGTCATGTTTAACTCAGTTTTATAAAGCGCTTTTGCGCTCAAAAATTGCAATTTGAAACGTATTTTCAATGTAATGTATAAAAATAATTAACAAATTCTTTAGTTTGAATTTTGTCAATTTTTTACGGTTGTGTATTTAAAGAGCTGTAATCTTTCCCTTTTTCTTTTATACCTTCAATATATTTAGATTATTTACACCAACACTGTTCTTAAATATTTAGTTTGCTTTTAAAGTTGAGAATTCCCAAAAAAGCATTTCCGATTAAATGTAAAAGTATGTGCATGAAACTAGCGATGTTTTCAACCATACAAGAAAATATTCATTATTTTCTAATTCCCTATTCCTTAACTATTACTATTATTCCCTTAATTTTCTGTTCTTTAATCATTGTCTCACGAGGCCTTAAATTCAATTACTCAGGTAATTACCGCTCGAGCATAAAATATTCTTTCGAATGCGGAATATTCAGCCGCCATATGTTTTATCTCCCTTCACCACCTTCGAATCTTCTGACGCATTTTCTAGAAATCCTCCAAGATGGCTGACACTGAACAAAATGTCGCATTGAGCAACAGCCTCATTTTTATTTCTATTTTCGACTCTTGAAACTTAATGAAAGCTAAAGTCGGATCACCCAGAGACTTTCTAATTGCATTTCAAATACGTTTTGAAGCCACCCGAGTCAGAAATCACCCTTTAGCTCCCCGCGCAGAATTGCAAAGCAGCTTAAGTAGCAGCAGCATCGCATGCGTATTCTATCTTAAGAGTTTGTTTTCCTGAGGAATTCCTTCGGTATTTAGTGTGATACCCTGGGTATCGAGCGTAGCAATTTTAATGCCAATTATACGGAATGCAATACGGCTTAGACTCCAAGACAGATTAGTCGTGGCATTTATGCCAGTTTGGTTTGTTTGAAGACGATTTTCAGTTACTTCGACGAGCTGTTATTGTTGCTTTAATTTTATCATAACCAGTTTGATTAAATGGATTAACCCGTATGGGTTTAGTAAAACAAATTAAGGGGTTTAGCAACTAAAGGGTTTAGTAAATTATATTAAGCATTTAGATTTAAGGTTTAGTTAGCAAGAAGCATTAATGGGTCATTCATTACATTTAAGCATGCATCATTTAGACATCCGATTGTTGTTTTTGTTACTATGTAACTATTCGAAATAATTAACTGTATTGCTTATCTTACAGTTAATGCTTATCCGGAAATGTTATAATATATCGATAAATACTTAAATAACACACTAGTGTTAATCTGAATAGACTAGAATTTAATTACTTCTAGGGACTTTAAACTTTATAAAACTCTTTAGAGACCATATGTCTGTAAAACCAAAGGGTAAAATTCTAGGTCTTATTATTACGAAAAATTCTAACAATCGTATACCTTCAAGTTCCGAAATATTTCAGTGAATGAGTGTCTTCACTTGTTGAACACAGATCCTATATTAATTTGGCAACCTTACCAAAGGTTAAATTATGGATGGTTAAAGATTAAAGAAGGATTCCACTAATCATATTTATATCCAATTACATATTATATTATTTTTATATTATTATCCAAGAGCTCATTTTCTTTCTTTAGCTGCTGGTTAACCACTGGTTAAATGGTAGTGAATAAAGCCGCTATAAGCTTATAATTTGACTAATGTATTTAAAACGTTTTGGATAAAAACCAATATACAGGGTGATTCAGAAATAATCATCAATAATTGGGGGGGAGGTAGAGGGGCCCTAGACAAGCATATTTAGAATAGGGATGGTGGGGCGCAGCCTTACCGTTAAAGAGCTAGGACCTAATGTAGTGCGAGCGCATTTCAAAAAGCTGTTTATAGAAGGCCCGTGTGACGAAACAAAACATAATAAAATGAAAAAATCTATTGCATGAGGTAAGGAAGTATCCCTACTACTTACATCATGAATTCTATAGAATTTGAACCACTTTCTAAACCGTGGAGTGAGTTTCAAAAGTGCAATATTAATCTTTTAGTCAAAGAATGGAGTTCCCTTAATGGTATTTAGAAAAATGATGATCGGGGAAGGAATTTTCAATGATCGTAACATTGATCATTTAAACTATTTGATCATTGAAAATTCCTTCCCCGATCATCATTTTTCTAAAAACCATTAAGGGCACTCCATTGTTTGACTAAGAGATTAATATATTGCACGATTTAAAACTTACCCCACGGTTAAGCAAGTGGTCCAATTTCTATCACATTGAGGATTTAAGTAGTACGGATACTCCTGTACCTCATGCAATAATGTTTTTTTATTTTATTATGTTTTGTTTCGTTACACGGGCCTTCTATAAACGGCCTTTTGAAATGCGCTCGCACTACATTAGGTCCTAGCTCTTTAACGGTAAGGCTGCGCCCAACCATCCCTATTCGAAATATGCTTGTCGAGGGCCCCTCTACCTCCCCCTCAATTATTGATGATTATTTCTGAATCACCCTGTATTCTTTATTTTGGCTTAATTCTGTGAATCTGGTCTTGAAAACTGTTTATTTTTTTCTTCAATAATCAAAATAAATTTTTAGTGAAATGTCTCTGTAAGGCTAAGCGCGCACTAAGAGACTTCTGTCTCAGCGACTTAAAACACTAGTCACTCGAGAGCAATGCATTTCTATGAGGAAATTCTTGGCCAAGTGATCTTGGTCTCGTCGCCATGTGCGCGCACTCTAGCTTCTTGCAATAGCCAGGGAAGCAATTTTGTCTTTGTCTCCGAGAGCAATTTTGTCTTTGTCTCCTTGTGCGCGCTTAGCCTAAGTTTGGAACTAATTGGGTGCAGTTGTAATATTTACTTTAATCAGTCAAAAACTATACTAGAAAGCAACTTAAGTTGAACCTATTACTTCACTAACAAAGTAGTTCCCATCGCGGTGCTTGAATTTCGAATGAAACAACGAACGTAAATTTTAAAATATGACTATTTCGTTAAACCCATGTATATGTATTGTCTTTTCACCACAACTTCTGTCTCGAATTTCCTCCTATCAACCCAACAGGCTTTGTGTTTACTCACTTTCTCCTTCCGCGTAGTGACATACTGGGTTCAGGAAACGTTGCTGTAAAGTATACCTACATTTAATCATTCAGAAATATGTTTACTTTTACGAGTCACTGCATACCTGCACCATCTTTCCGTGACAGTTGTTCTAAAACGGTTGATTTGATGTAGGATCTTGCTATTTGCATCTAAACATTGAAGAGAAGAATGCCGTTTCACGAAACAGGCTTTAGTAATTTCAGTTATGCCTATCGAATACAATCTAATATCTGAGGAAAACAACCGTAAAACCAATTTATTACAATAAGCAATCGAACCTAAAAGGCCCCTAATACATCATTTTCCAATCAACATCCATTGTCTTCCCCATCAACCACACTACCTCCAGACTACATCCCAATCTCGTCCAGAAACCAAACAAACCCATTCAGCGACGTTCTGCCAGACATTACACTACACACGCACATCTCTTTGAAGCGAACGGCATGCAGCTTATCATGTAAACAGCCACCGAGTGTGGAAAATAAATTCCTCAAAAACGAAGAAGGACCCCTCCCCTTGAGAAAAATAGAATGGAATAGGGGGATGGAAACGAAACGGCAAAAGGAATGCAAAGGAGGAAGACCGGGATGTATAAATATATCGGGAACAGATACCGGAAAAGTGAAATGAATTATTAATAGAAAAGGTTACTCCGTCTTCGTGAGAAATGGTGCATGCAGAATTTCGTCAGGAGGGAGTTTTCACTTGGATACGTTCTTGAAAGCCTTCGAATTCGACCAGATTCCTTCTGAGCCCCTTTCTTTTCGCAGGGGGGTGTCTTCTTTTTAAAGGGATGTGAGGGATGCTGGATTTTTTTATTTTTAGGTAGAATTGTTGATTTTTTTGTCTGGAGAAATGTAAGTGGATGAATTGGAGATTGTAAGGTCGGATGGTTTGATTATTTCGTTCTTTTAGAAGGAGAGAAATATTATTACTTTTTAGTGTGTTGGGCTTATGAAGTGATAACTGTGTTTTTCTTTAGTGAATAGTAAGTTGCTTAGGAAAGAATGATATTTTTTTATTGTTTGGTTTTTGAATATTTTAAATATTTTGCTTTGTTAGTAAGATTTTCATGAGGCTATTTAAGTTACTGTGCTTTAAATGTATTTTAAAAGGTATATATTTATAACTTGGATTAATTTAAAAATGCTTTTACCCGAAGTTGCAAATTTAGTACATTATTTTCTTTCTGACATTCATAAGAATCGATTTCTTATTCTGCTTACTCTGTCGTCGAGAAAATTTCTATTTACATGCCAGGAACAACATGCCACTCGTACACAAAAAAAACCTGAAATATGTGCATTAAAAATAAATTTTTTTAGTTTGTAATAAAAACAAAACACAAATCGCTATTAACAGGCAAAATATTTTATAATAACCCTACGGTTAAAAAAAACTTTGAAATAGCCCTATTGAAACTACCCATTTCAGTGCTAGCCTACTCTTTCTACAGGATTTTTCCACAAGAATTTCCATATGATTTAATGTTAATATGAAGTGGCTTAGGATTGAAATAATTAACCGACGGAAGAACGATTAATAACTTTTGCATGACCGTTTTGGTTATAGTACTTCAATTTATTTCTCACCACATATAAGCCACACCATGACTATTCCTTTCTAAAACTTCCCACCATTCCCACCAAACTTAGAGCATTCCTTAAATCCAACAATCTCTGGTCAAATCTCGACCAGCCAACTCTAATCGAACAACGCAAGCCTTCGAACTTAAGGACAAAGAAAGCCTTTCGGTGTCCCCTGTCACTGTCCCCTTCCTCGAATAACCCTCCAGAAAGGGAGGGAATAAATTATGAAACGCCCCTCCCTATTGTTAGGGGGTGCTCAGGTGAAAATCACGTGCTTAACCCTGAAATCCTCCAACGCCGAGTAATTTCCTTGCTACGGCTCGTCTTAAGTGAGGCCTGAGTCAATGAAGTTTTCTGACACGTTGCGACAAGGATGAGGACCTTGTTTTGATAAAAGCTTAATTATCTCTGAAGGCTTATGCTTAGGATTGCCTTCAAGAATTACGGTGTTATGGGTGTGTATTAATCTGCCATGAACCTCCAAAGATGAGTCTTTATTGTTTGCCTTCCTTCAATGATGGTCAATGTATAGGGGGGATGCTGACTTATCAAGGTCTTTTGCATGGAATAGGGGATATTATATTTCGGGTTTAGAGGGGTGTTTCCTGATCAGGTCCTTTGCAATTGGGAATGTGTGGGTTGGGGAATTGAAAGGAACGCCCGATTGGGGAATCTTTGATTTCAGTTCGAGTTTCCTCTGTGAGGTATCCTGTTTTCAAATACTTTGCTGTTGGGTTTTGAAATGTTTCTGGAACGTATTCCTACTAAGAAATTCGTTCCTATTCCGCGGTTTATTCTGATATAAAGGTAATATTGAATGGGTTAACAGTTGGGCAGATTGGGGGATCTTGGCTGTCAGTTCGAAATTCTACGTGACATATTTCCGATTCTTAACTTTTGGATTTCAAAGTTTTTCATAATGTCGTTGATAATGTAATAGCATTTTTTTTTCATTTCGTATGTTTGGACAGCGTGACATAAAATACACTGATGATGTAGTACCTTGTGAATCATTACATTTTTGAAGGTTTTATTTATTTATTTGTTTTAGATAAAAAAAGGGAAATTATCATAAAATTAAATTTTACGGGTATACTCTGTATGCTAAATAACTACTTCTTACTGATCTTGGTATTATATGTAAGAATGATAAATATATGCATATCCACCAATTGTTTACTTATTATAAGCTATGTCTTGAAATAAAATAGTACCAATTATATATTTGGTTTCAAATGACTAGCTTTTTATACTCTAAAAACTCAAATTATTTTACTGCAGTTCTATGTCTGTATATGTCTATTAAATCTGGTAAGTACCTAAAAAAATTTTTAGTGCTGTATTACCAAATTTATGCTCCTTATATAAACCAATTTCTTAAGTTTACTATACAGCAATCCAAACCCCGTTTATCTACATATACTAAAAATAAATTTATGGAAATAAGTTTCGATATACAGTAGGGTAAAGCGAAAAACTTTTTTTGGAAATTGAAAACGCCTGAGGTGGAAATAGGTGCCATTTACGATAAAACTTAAAAATTCAAAACTTGTGTTCGATCAATTAATATCTTCAGGTTCCACATTCACGTTAAAGTTTCATCAGATTTTACGTAAAAATGGTTATAAATGATTCCCACACAATTTTAGCTCCATTTTCAAACCATAGTTGGTTAAGTTTATATTCTTAGGATGTCGAAGAACATTTTAAGACCTCCCATGGACCTGAAATGGCGAGGATTCCCAATTTTTCAAGCCCGAAATAAAGGCACATGCCATTAAAATAGGCTAGCGACCGAAAAACAAATTTTGGAATATCAGTGCCAAATAGAGCTCAAAAGTTGCGTTTTACCCTCCTTATTCGTGGAAAAATAAAAAAAATTCGTAAAAAATAATTTAGATGTGTTTTGGCCCTAGAATGTGAAAAAATGGATCTTTTGCATATCTTATAATGAGAAAAGTCTTAATCAATCAAATTCAAGTTTTAAATGTAATAGAAACTTATAGTTTCCTTTATAAGGTGTCTCCATTAGGGTGTCTCAAAAAACACTTTTTTTCGAAAAACCTTGCTCCCCAGGGCTTTTCCCATTCCTTTTGGTCCCAAAAAATAGTGTGTAAAGTTTCAGCCCCCTAAGTTAACTCTAGGGTTTGCCTGTAGGGCCCCAAAGTTTGAAAAAAGTGGAAAAAATGACCAATTTTCAGAATTTTTAAAAATTAAATTTTAAGATTGATACTGCGATGAAACCGGTTCAAATGTGTCATTTAGGACTTTTTTAGATGGAATATATTTATTTATGGGTATTAACTGCATCATATAGACCCTATAATTTAAGATTAAAACGTATTACTTAGGGACGTTGCACTCGCCAAAGCTTATAATGCACTACCGGTGGACGAAATGGATTAAATTTGAATTTCTTCGAATGAACTCCCTCTAATGATGGCATTTGGTGCTAAATTGATATTATAAATTATAAAAACCAGTGGAATAACAGTTTTTGGCCCTTCCACTAAGCTTTTAATGTAAAAAGTGTTTTTCTTCAAAGTGTTTTTCTCCAGCTGATAAAACCCAAAATTTATACTAAAAAAGGGGGTTTTTGTACTTTTTAGATACCAAACTTTGAAATCTTTATAGGGGTTTTATTTTTAATAAGTAGAATTAAATTATATAGCGCACAGATCGGAAATGACATGGATATTTCCTATACCAGACGTGAACATCTATTTTCTTTTTTTTTTTAAGTTTGGAAAATTACTTCCTTTTAACGTTTTAGGGGAAAGTTTTAATTAAAAACTTCTTTCTTTAACATTTCAACCAAGATTCACAAGTATTAAACTATTTTCCTAATTTTGAAAAAGAAAATCGATTTTCACGTCAGGTATAGGAAATATTCATGTCATTTCCGATCTGTGCTGTTTAAAATTTAATTCTACTTGAAAAAATTAAACTCCTATAAAGGTTCCAATGTTTGGTACCTAAAAAAGTTCAGCAAACCCCTTTTTTAGTATAAGTTTTGGGTTTCATCAGCTGGAAACTAGAAATTTTGAAGAAAAGCACTTTTTACATTAAAAGCTCAGTGGAAGGGCTAAAAACTGTTATTTCACTGGTTTTTATAATTTATAATATCATTTTAGCCCCAAATGGCATCATTTGAGGGAGTTCCTTTGAAGAAATAAGGATTTAATTAATTTCGTCCACCGGTAATGCATTATAAGCTTTGGTGTGTGCAACGTCCCGAAGTAGTACGTTTTAATCTTAAATTATAGGGGCTATAGGGTACAGTTAATACACATAAATAAATATATTCCATCTAAATAAGTCCTACGAACGCATTTGAACCAGTTTTATTTGCATTATTAATCTTAAACATAATTTTTAAAAATTCTGAAAATTGGTTATTTTTTCCACTTTTTTCAAACTTTGGGGTCCTACAGGCAAACCCTAGAGTTAACTTAGGGGGCTGAAACTTCACACACTATCTTTTGGGATCAAAAGGAATGGGAAAAGCCCTGGGGAGCGAGGTTTTTCGAAAAAAGGTTTTTTTTGAGACACCCTAGTCTCCATAGTCAAACAAAGAATTTACAATAGTATTGCGCTGTGATTTGAGCTTAGCAGTTAAAGCATACAGCTTAGAATCGCCAAATGAGAGAAAAATTCATTTATATACGTATTTATATTTACTTTTTCAGATAAGAGCATTGCTTATAATATACCCTAAGTTTTCTTTAACTATACACAACACAAATAATAACCTTCTTTTTGATAGTTCGTCCCTTTAAATTTTAAGACTTGTTATAAAAAGTGGTAGTCCAGGTTAAGGTTTGTAAAAAAAAATTAAAAAAAATTCCTATATGTGCAATATAACGCTTTTTGTCTGTTTTCGGTAAAAATATCAACCTTAGAGTTTTAAAAGCATTTTTTGTAAAAAAAAAATGTGTATTACTGATTAACCCTTTATTTACCGACGGTACTTGCAAGTACCACTGGCTCAAGTTTAGAACTGCTGATGGTTGGCGAGTTTTGTCTATTTGGCGCCATATTTAGAAGCCACATAATTCACTTAACATTAGTTGGAGTAACTATATAGTGATTTTTATTGCTAAAAACTTGGAGCATCACCAGTATTAAACTTTCGCCGAAAATAATTTGATAAATAAAGGGTTAATTGAACTTAAAGTTTATAAAGTTAGGGGTTTTAAAGCTTTTTCATCCAAATTTGCAATTAAAGGCTGTTAACATGATATTAAAAATTTAATAAAGAACTCAAAAGTACTATTGACTATGAAGAGACCAAAGGCAACTATAAGTTTTTATTGCATTTAAAACTTGAATTTGATTGATAAAGACTTTTCCCATTATGCGCTATGCAAAAGATCCATTTTTCATATTCTAGGGCCAAAACACATCTAAATTATTTTTTATGAATTTTTTTATTATTTTTCCATAAGGAGGGTAAAACAACGCAACTTTTGAGCTCTATTTGGCACCGATATTCCAAAATTTGTTTTTTGGTCGCTAGCCTATTTTAATGGCATGCGCCCTATTTCGGGCTTGAAAAATTGGAAATTCCCGCCATTTCAGGTTCATGGGAGGTCTTAAAATGTTCTTTGACATCCTAAGAATATAGACTTAACCAACTATGGTTTGAAAATGGAGCTAAAATTGTGTGGGAATCATTTATAACCATTTTTACGTGAAATCTGATGAAACTTTAACGTGAATGTGGAACCTGAAGATATTAATTGATCGGACTCAAGTTTTGAATTTTTAAGTTTTATCATAAATGGCACCTATTCCCACCTCAGGCAATTTCAATTTCCAAAGTTGGTCTTTTTTTGGCTAGTTTCGCTCCACCCTAATATAGAGGGTGTTTTAAAAATCCGTTTCGCGGCTTTTATTTTGAACCAAACTAGAAACTAGTTGAAACTAGTGGTAGTGTCCTAGGGTTCCGGAAGTAAGGTCTACCCCTATGTAAGTGACCCTGGCGAATCTATTGAGAAGACTTACAGCGCCCCTAGCCGCGAAACAAAAAAGTTAAAAAATGAAATTAAAAACTATATTATTGGAAATAGAGCGAAAACCTCATTGAGAGTATTGTTAGCAACAGTGAGAGTTCACAGAAAAAGTTTCATGGAAATAACTTGAATATTCGCGGAGATATTAGCATGTGAAAGCAGCACTTTTTCAGACCTCAAAAAAGAAAAAGTTCATAAATTTGCATATTTTTTCAATTTTTTGATTAAATTTTGCCTTTATTAAACTAAAAAAACTCAAAACTACACAATACAATTGAAAACATTGCAAATTTGCAAACTTTTCCTTTTTGAGGTCTAAAAAAGTGCTATTTTCACATCCCGTTGGCAACAATACTCTCACTGAGATTTTTGCTCTATCTCCAATAGCTTTTAAATTAATTTTTTAACATTTTTATTTCGCTGCTAGAGGTGCTGTAATTTATCTCAATGGATTCTCCATTGTCACTTACCTAGGGGTAGACCTTACTTCTGTGACCCTAGGACACGTTGGTTCCAAGTAAAAGCCGCGAAACGGACTTTAAAAAAACACCCTGTATATTCAATAGTTGCAAATCACCAAGGCATGCTTCACAATACTTTAATAGTAAATCCTTATAATGGTATAAAGCTTAGACACTTTAAAAGTTATGCAAGCAATTGCTGCCGCGGTTCTCGAAGCTCCTATCTGATAGCGACGGAATAAACTGCCGACGGGACAACACCAATGAGGAAAAAAAGAGAAAGGTCAACAAGAAAGAAGGGGTGTCGAAAACAAAGGACCTGCCAGTGTCAATAAAAGAGGGTCGCCCATTAATTGGCTTTGGCGTTTATTCGGGATCCACTCTGATGACGATAGATGGCGTGGCCAGACGCGCGAAATTAGCTGTTGCCAAAATGGAGATAGTAATTTTCCTCCTCGCACTTTGTTGTTGCGTTAGAGGGAGTGGTCCCTTTTTACAGGAGTTATCGTTTCTGGACTCTTTAGTGCTGGAAATAAGGGTTGGATGGAGTTTAAGAGGGGCGTATAATTTTTACGGGAGGGTGGAGGCATTGAGGCGTTTATTGCAGGTGGTTTTTAGTGGAGGCAGCAACGTAGTGTTCGGTCAGAGTTTGACAAGTGTTTCGGTTCGTTTTTTACGAAGAAATTGCCCTGTTGGAAAGAAAAGGGAGGGCTAAAGTGGGTTTTTGTAGTCGTAAAATGTCTATCGATAAATTGGACTTCTGGGATATAAAATTATTTCTCTTAGAGTCAAATTATTAATTTGAAATGTTGTTTAAGATACTTACATGATAAAAATGTCGTGGAAAATTTTAAAGGGAGACAATAATTTATATGGTTATGTGATCTTAAAGGAATGTTGTGCAGAATTTAGCATTCAATTTTTAAAGCATTGAACTCTTTTTATATATTTTAGTGGGTAAAATAATATTTTAATGAGTTAAAAATGAAGAAAAGTATATTCCTTACTCTACACACAATAGCAATAGAAAAAATTTACTACTTTTCATTATAGATTACTAATCTAATGCAACCATCAAGTATTTGTCCAAAATTTGATGAGTAATACAGAAAATCATTTGAAAACTCAGCGATCAAATTTAGTTCATTCAAGGGACATAAGATGGTGCTTCCTGTAAAGATTAAGTTTTTATCTGTAAAAGATAAACAAAAACTGCATGATATAAAGAACTTAACTCTTTCTGACAGTTCCTGTTTAACTCTATGCATTTATAGCACATTATTCCACAAGTGCAATCCCTTGAATCAAACTTACTTGTTCAGACACCGAAATAATAAATTAACAACCATGGCGTGCTCTCACCACAGGGAACCAAAAACCCAGATATTCCACCACCTCAAAACTTTCCAGCTGAGTTTACCAACCCCCCATCCAAACAAACTAAAGATCCTTAATGGCGTGATATCCGGCCCAATTCCCCGTTGAAACTGGCAATTATTTTACTGCCTAAACGCACACCTTCTCGCAAAAACCGAGCGAATGGGCTGACATAACTCAAGTCAGGCGAGAGATATATTCACACCAGGGAACAAGGCCCCACAACACAAATACTGCCTCGCGTTAAATCAAAATGCAAATGCCTCTTTATGACGCCCTTTCATTTATCTCAGGCAGACCGGCCATTAGTAAGGAAACAGCGAAATTTCGCCAACAGGACCCAGGGGCGAGCTTCCTTGGCGCGGCGATTATGCATAACGAGATAAAGGAAAAGTTTTAACTCCGCGTTACAACTGCGTCTCATAACGTACGTTTTTAACGAAGCCTTTTCCATTCCAGACACGTTCCCGTTCCAACCGCATCGTCTGGCGGAGGGTATGGAGTTCCCTTGCGTGGGGTCGTCACGTTTTAACGATCGTTTGCTCGCTTGCCGCTCACGCTTGGATATAAAAAAAGCGCGGGTTCCTTCGTTTATGGCAGTGCATAAATGCATTTAATGCATGCTAATGTCATTTTTTCCACCCCCTCCCCTTGCAAGTAAGCGGCAGTTTCAATTCTGCGTCTGCGATTTGAGAAATTATATTCCCCCCATTTACACGCATAAACGTGTAAGATGTTACTTTAAAGTGCACTTAAGTGGTATTGAACCGCAAGATCTCCTTTGATATGTGCTACATGTCACATCTGGAGAATAATGTATGAAGTTGTGTTCTCTCGGAAGATTAATATTCTCCACCGATGGCGTGTTTTTTATTCCTCAATTCATAGAATGTAATCTTTGATTCAAGATGTCTTTGTGATTCAATTTCTTGTAAGATTTTTTAGCAAATGGTTCAAACCATGTAGTTGTGGCGAACGCCGAAATTCACTAGTAAACATTCACTAGTTAAAACATAATAAGTTAGTTGCAGAATGGCAATGCATTGTTGGATAAATTTATAAATACTGCTGTTCGGTTACTGTAAATAGTTTTCATATGATTACTTAAGATAATAAAGCTTAACACTAAATATTTGATGTAATCACTCCTAAATTGGTGACCACGGACTTCGGACGGTAATGGAAAAAAATCTGCTTAACACCTTGACATTTTCGGAGGAAGATGCAAGTCGCATCGAAGGTAAACTACAACAACTCATAGAGGAAATCGCAACGCTCAAAATGGCGTTACCACCAGCATCCAGAAGTCGACATGCGCGAAGCTTTTCTCAACGTCGCCGCTCTCCTGATGGAAATGCAGCAAATTACCACGATTCAAGCTCCCTAAGCAGGCAAGAAGTTGTCGACAGAGTCTGTTTTTATCACCGAAAATTTGGAGATCGAGCAAGACGCTGTAAATCCCCCTGCGCTTTTTCGGGATACTCCAGCGGCAGCTACTAGCGGTGACATCTAGCTGCCTCTCTGAGGGAAGTCGCCTCCTCGTTACTGATCGCACAACTAAAACAAGGTTTCTCATCGATACCGGATCGGACATAAGTATTTATCCACGGTCAAGGGTCACGAGAAGGCAACCAGACTCCAGTTACGTCCTCAGGGCTGCAAACGACTCTACCATAAAAACCTATGGACCAATCACCCTGTCAATCGATATCGGTCTCCGTAGGAATTTTGCATGGCGCTTTGTGGTAGCAGATGTCACTCTCCCCATAATTGGATCAGATTTCCTGTCCCACTTCAACCTGTTACCTGACTGCCGCAACAAGAGAATCATGGACGGGGTAACTGGTCTGTATGTGCCTGCATCGCCGCAACACTCAACACAGCCTAGCATAAAGCTGGTGAAGAGTTGCTCTTCACCATTTGCTGAAGTTTTGGATGAGTTTCCGGAACTTAGCCGCCCATCAGGTACCCCTCGTGAAATAAGGCATTCCACAACCCACTTTATTCGAACGACTCCTGGGCCTCCCGTATCCTGTCGTCCACGCCGGTTAGCTCCCGATCGTCTAAAAATTGCCAAAGCCGAGTTTGAAGGTATGGTAAAAGATGGAACAGCCCGCCGTTCCGATTCTGCATGGGCTTCACCTCTGCATTTGGTAGCCAAGAAATCCGACGGATGGCGGCCCTGCGGTGACTACCGTGCTTTGAATGCTCGAACAATTCCGGACCGTTATCCAGTCAGACACATACACGATTTCTCCCATAATTTGAGGGGTTGTAAAATATTTTCTGTGATCGACCTAGTCAAAGCATTCACGCAAATTCCAATCAATCCGGAGGACATTCCTAAGACGGCCATTACCACCCCGTTCGGTCTCTTTGAATTCCCTTTTATGGGTTTCGGGTTGAGAAATGCCGGACAAACATTCCAACGTTTCATGGACGAAGTTTTAAAAGATCTAGATTTCTGTTTTCCGTACATAGATGACATCCTTGTCTATTCTACGAGCGAAGAAGAGCACAAGAGTCATTTGCGCCTGATTTTTCAACGATTGGCTGAGCATGGACTGTTGATCAATACTTCAAAAACTGTCCTTGGGAAACCAACTGTTACGTTTCTGGGTTATGAAGTATCAGCCAAAGGTACTCGACCGCTGCCCGATCGAATCTCAGACCTACAAAACTTCCCACTCCCAAAAACCGCACGGGATCTGAGAAGATTCCTAGGAATGATAAATTTTTACAGGCGATTCTTGCCAGTTGCAGCAAAACACCAGGCCCCTCTTCATGAATTAGTGTCGTCTCTACGTGGATCCCAGCCTATTAAGTGGAACCCCGACCTTGAAGAGGCCTTTAGAGCAACTAAAACCACGCTGTCTAACGCCACGCTGCTGTCCCATCCTAATCATGGAGCTCCCCTAGGACTGTTCACGGATGCATCGAACCACTGCGTGGGAGCCGCAATGATGCAGTTTGCAGATGGTGGATGGCAGCCACTGGGCTTTTTCTCTAAAAAGCTGTCCGCTAAGCAAGTGCAGTGGCCGGCCTACTATCGCGAGCTTCTGGCTATTTTCACAGCCGTGCAACACTTTCGCCATCTGTTGGAGGCCGCGCACTGCACCATATATACCGACCACAAGCCCATCACGTTTGCCTTTCAACAGCGTCGGGACAAACTACCGCCTGTCCAGCTAAATCAATTATCTTTCATCGGCCAATTCACCACCGACATTCAACATATCAGTGGAGCTGACAATGTGGTGGCTGATGCTCTCTCTCGTGTCTCCGCCGTGACCATCTCACCAGTTGATTTGAACGTAATGGCCAAGGCACAGGCAACTGATTTAGAGCTACAACATCTATTGAGTTCAGGAGATTCATCATTACATCTACAGGCCGTGTACCTACCAGATGGTGACACTACACTGTTCTGCGACACATCCTTAAACAAACAAAGACCTTATGTCCCAGCACCACTCCGGAGACAAGTGTTTCAATCATTACACGCACTGAGTCATCCTGGTGCACGAGCAACAGCACGATTGGTATCTTCCCGCTTTGTTTGGCCGTCCATTCGGAGAGATTGCCGCGCATGGTCTCGTTCGTGCCTCCAGTGTCAACAATCAAAAGTGGGGCGCCATGTCTTTTCCCCCCTCCAGAACTTTGCCTTGCCACAAGCGAGATTTAGAGAAGTCCATATAGATATCGTGGGCCCTCTGCCACCAGTTAAGTCGTACCGGTACTTGTTGACAGCAGTGGACCGTTTTTCCCGCTGGCCAGAAGCATGGCCATTGGAAGGAATTACAGCGGAAGAAGTTGCATCTACTTTCGTTGCCGGATGGATTTCCCGTTTTGGTTGCCCTGAATCTATAACGACAGATCAAGGCCGACAGTTTGAGGCTCAACTGTTCAAACAACTTGGGAAATACTCCGGATTCTGTCGTTTCCGCACCACTAGTTACCACCCTTGCTCTAACGGCATGGTAGAACGCTTCCACCGGCAATTGAAAGCCTCCCTCATGTGTCACAACGACTCTTCGTGGCTGGAAGCTCTTCCAGTGGTCCTTCTAGGAATCCGCAGTGCCGTGAAGGAAGACATCAATGCATCCGCAGCAGAGCTGGTATACGGGGAGCCACTTCGCCTTCCTGGAGAAATGCTCGTCTCCAGCGAGAATCACCCAGCTGATGTCACCTCCATGGTTGACCGACTTCGATCTTACATGGCACGACTGCGGCCTGTCCCAGCATCACGTCATGGATCCCTTCGCACTTTCATTTACAAGGACTTAGCCACTTGTTCACACATGTTCTTAAGAGACGATTCCGTACGACCCTCTCTCTCTCCTCCATATACGGGACCCTACGAGGTGATTGAACGGCAGGACAAAGTGGTAACTCTCAAAATTAAGAACAAAGACGTGAGAGTCAGCATTGACCGCGTAAAACCGTGCTACATTTGGTGTCCGGAAACAGCACAAATGCCGTCAGGCCAGAAATCTAGAATCGACGGCCATCAGGATGGGCAGCCGGAATACACCACCCGCTCAGGTCGCCGTGTTCGCTTTAGATTGCCTCACGTTAGGGCAATACTCTACCCCGGGGGGTAATGTGGCGAACGCCGAAATTCACTAGTAAACATTCACTAGTTAAAACATAATAAGTTAGTTGCAGAATGGCAATGCATTGTTGGATAAATTTATAAATACTGCTGTTCGGTTACTGTAAATAGTTTTCATATGATTACTTAAGATAATAAAGCTTAACACTAAATATTTGATGTAATCACTCCTAAATAGTAAAAAGGAGTTATCGTGCCTAAATTATTACTAACTCAAGGATTTAATGAAGGGAGTTTAAAAGTAAAGAACCATGTTTGCGTTATGTAACTTTTTTTTCTTAGCGAGACTCGATTTTACGGATATTATAGTATCTGTGAAAATAATTTGAGAATATTTATAAAATATAAGAGATGTATTTGAGATGGAGATGGTTTTGTGATTGGGTTAGCCTTGATTTACAAGATTCAAGGCTATAGGCTTTATTTTGAGGTTTTAGTGCTACTTCTTTCCTTTATAATTGAGTACTTGTTCCCCCTTACATTCCCCCCTTAAAAAACCGGAATAGTGTGTTTTGAAAAGGTGGAAAAAATTAACAAATGTCTCTATTTAACACGCAATAAGTTTTCGTGACATTCTTATAAAGAAATTAGCTTTTTGTCACAAAATACACTTCACACAAATGTTCAGTATCTCAATTAAAAACTCCTTAATTTCAGGACATTATAAATTTTTCAGGAGATTTTAAACCGTTTTTCTGGTTCAACAAGATCCATCCAAGAAGGTCAGAATCTTTCAATCTCTCCCGATAACTATGCCTAATCATGTCATACGTGCTATGTGAACAGAACAGGTGCGGATCCAGCACGGCTCTAAGGGGGCACTTTTCCAGAAAAGATCCATTTGTGGTACCATTGGGGGTATGGGGGTCCTCCCCCAGAAAAGAATTGAAATTTGACGTGTAAAAGTAGGGTTTTAACTCATTTTTAGAAACGTTTTGAGTCTATAAGGGGTGAATTTTTCAACACTATTACCTTTACTTTTTGAATCAAAATGTCAAAATTTTGGGGATTTCCTAAAAATAATCACTGAATACCCCATTTTGATAATAAGGGGGGTATGGGGGTCCTCCCCTAGAAAAATTTTTGAAATTAGGCCTGTAAAAGTTGGGTTTTTACTCATTTTAAGACCCTTTTTTGGATCTCCAAGGGGGGCTTTTTCCAGAGTACCACCCCCTGGATCCTTCACTGGAACAGAATAATAAGTTAATAATTATTGCACATACAATATACACTTACCTTTAAACATGCAGACCCTTCCCTCCCCCAAATAAATCAATATTTTTCCCAACTCAACCAAAGAAGCCTTAAACATAAATTTACCTCTCCATTCAACCTTTCTCTTCTAACTAACAATAATCAGACTTCCTCGCCTATCCCCAACACCTGAGCCTGCGAATCCACCAAAATAAAAAATTTAACTTTAATAAACCCCTTCCTTCTTATTGAAATGTAAAGGAGCAGGCGGCATTACTTATTTATCCTTCCCCATTTTCTTGAAGACCCATAAAACACTTTCATCCCCTCTTCTTTCTCCGGTCCTTCCCTTTTCAATTCGACCGTTAAGTGGGAGGGGTGGTACCCCCCCCTCTTTCTCAAGAATCCCAGGTGCTGCCGGGAAAAACTAATAATAACGCCCAGCACAGACTTGGAATGTCTCCGGTCGGTTCTCTCATTAAAGTTTCTAATTGGCGAGTGAATTGTAAATCCTTTTAGCGTAGCTTGTGGAGATCGGGTAGATCCTTCTCTTCGGGGAAGTGGTTAATGGTTAGGGTGCTTCTAAGCGCTGGGAATAGTTAAGGGGATGTTATTTTAATGCCTTGGTTGTTGGCTCTTTTTGCAAGGGTTGATTTATAACCTCGGTCCTTGTGTGGAATGGTTTTGGGTGAAATTAAAGGGTTTAGTTGAGGGGGTTTTGTAATTGGGTTTGCCTTGATTTACATGATTTAAGGTTTTATTTTGAGGTTTTAGTGCTACTTTTTTTTCTTTATAATTGTGTATATGTCGTGTGTGTATAGGGAATGTTTGTAACTCATGAGTTTTACACAGTTGCTGTAAGGTATTATTGCGAGGAGTCTGATTTTAATCCATTACTATCAACTTATGAATCCTTCTTCATATTGCAATATTGAAAATTTCGCATACTGATTTATTTTTAAATCACGAAGGTTATATTATAGTGTTTATTTCTCGTGAACTGCTGCACATTATAGTCAATTTGTACTACGTTATTTGTAAAACCAAGAAAATTTTCAAATTTTGAATATAAGGAAATATGAAAACTATTTTTGTTTATAATAATGAATGTAAATAAAAATTATTCTTAAATTTATGTAAATAAAACTATAGTCTCACTTGATTAATTATAAAAAATCACTCTGAAAAAAGAAATATCAAACCCCATTTTGAAAAGCATATCCATTAGAACACAGAAATCTCAGAATCTCAGTCTCAGAATTTTCAGGAAATCGTCAAAATTTTATAGAAAGGTAAAACTTCCCATACTCTAATTTCCTTAAAGTTCCACATTACAAACCTCATCAAACTTTTAAAAAATCAAAATGCACATCCCATTTTTCCATACTCAACTCATTTACAACATAATAAATCCTAAAAGCAAAAATCCATCCATGTCTATCCCATGTAACTGTTTACAGCGTTCCCCGGCAAAATATCGAAAGCAAACATCACAAATGGGACTACAGGAAGTACGTGGATATATTCCACCACATGCTGTTAAGACCACTCAAGATGGAGCTAAGACGGGCTCTTCCTCAGGGAAATCCTGGGCACAAAACAAGCTTCCTTTCTTTCATTTCAAGCCCGCTTAATTATTTATGAAGAGCAGGGCTGTGCGCAGATAGTTCCATCAAGTTTTTACCCGCTTCGGGCTTTCCCTGGGCCACCAATTTAATTTGCGAGCCCGAATTTCCTAGTCTCGTTTCGCGGGCCTGTTGTTTTGTGGCGTATAAAATGTTTATTAAAATTTAAAGGGGCGATTGAGGGGAGAGTTGGGGTGGTTAAATATGGATGGGGAGCGTCTATTTTTCTGGTGTAGGGGATGTTCGGGAAGACGAGGGTGTTGACGTTTTGGGATTTCTTTTTTCGTGGGAGTGTTGAGTTTTGTAATGAGTTGGATTTGATTATGAGGCAGGTTTGTGAAATTAGCAAATAAATTTGAAGCGATGTTTTTTTTTCGTGCAGTGTAATTTGATTAAAACTTAATGATGTAAAACTTTTTAAGAGTTTTGATTAAATGCAGCACCTTAAACTGCACTTATTAAAAATAAAGCGTTGCGATGTGTGTGTGTTAGATAGTACAACTTTATTATTGTGAATAAAGATCAAAATAATAATTGAGAAATATATTATTACTACATTTTAATCTCTTCTAAAACAGTCAGCTATAAAAAATATTAAGCGGAAAATACTTCAAAAAATCTTGATTAGGGGACATCCATAAATTACGTGAGGTGTTTTTTCCAAAATCTGGACCCCCCCCTTGGTGAGATTTAATGAGATTTTGCTGGACCCCCCCCTCCCCCCACGCGAGATTTACCGACAACCTTTAAAATAATTTTTTATCCTATTCGTTTGCATTTTGTGCTTCACAACACCTAATATTAATGATGTGGGTGAAAAGGACATTAGTCCGCCTAAAAATCACCACAGTATCTTACCTGTGGGTATCATTCCTTTCTCATACTTATAATCTCTAACTTAAAAAGTTGACGTGAGATTTTAATCGACCCCCCTCCCCCTTGGTGAGATTTGGTGAGATTTTTCCAAACCCCTCCCCCTTTTTGACCTCACGTAATTTATGGATGTCCCCTTACATAGGTTTAAGGGACAAATAACATTTAAATACGTAATTACAGTTAATACGTATTTAAACTTATGCTATATATATATATATGTATATATATATATATATATATATATATATATATATATATATATATATATATATATATATATATATATATATATATATATATATATATATACGTTATACGTATTTAAACTTATGCTATAGATTTAAACTTATACTATAGATCTTTTCTTTTCCGCTATTTCCGTTTGTGCTTACAGCTTACATTATAATTTAATAGTATTTTCATTGTTAATAAAAGTATTTAAAAATGCGTAAAACGCACTTTAATACGACATATAAGCACTTTTAAAACGCAAATATAAATTACTATGATGTATGAGCATTGATTTCCATAAAAATTAAAAACATTGATTAATAAGATTATTTTTTTTAATTTGCACGTGTTATAAGGAAAAATTTTTATCACTTCGTCAATTGAAATAGTTTTGGATTTCTTTCAATTCCCTCTCTAACTCTATCCCATAAATCATCCTCGTTTAATTTCATCTTCAACAACGTTTGACGTCCTTTTGTAAATAAAAGCCATTGCATTCCCCAGTAATGAATTTCTTCCAATTCTAAAAAACTTCCTTACTATTTTCTACGCACAAAACAAATTCTTTTACAATTTAAATATTCCATAACCTACAACTAAATAAGCGAACCAAATAAACACGATAATACGCCAACACTCAACACAATCATGTTATCCATATTTTTCTCAACCCCACCCCTACAATTCCTCACCCAACCCCTTGAAACCAAAACAGCATCCTCCAAAAGAGCAAACCCTCCTCCAAAAATCCCTCATCCAAACACCCTCATTCCCGACCCTTTTGTTTCCTCAAAACGCAATCTTATCGTTCTTATCGTCTAAACAACTTCTTCCTAATGAGATGCGCGGGCGGTGGTTGCATTCCGCCCCGTGTGCTCGCTCCTTAATGACCTTTTGCCGCGATGAAAGAATCCTTGCGCTGCTGACACTGCCATGCGACTGCTTTATTGTCTTACAACGCTAAGGTGGGCAGAATTGTCTTTCATTCCAACCCCTTTTGGAAAAGGAGCTGTTTGCTCCACCTTAAGTATCCTCTTACCTTTTCCTGGGGCTGGAGTGTAAATGTTTTATTTGCTTTGGAGGGAGAGGGTAGGCTGTTATTCCGAGTCTAAAAGTAGGTCTTGGATCTACTCTTTACGCTTCGGTGGTTGTTAGTTTTGTTTCTGAAGTTTGGAGTTGGTCGTTTTGTCGGGTGATTTCGAGGGGAAATAAGGTGCAGGAATGAATATCTTGCATGAACATTAAAGTCGTTATTTTTCTTCAAATTTAAAAGCCTATAATTGAAAGGGGTGTTTCCTTAACTCTTAAAAAACTTTTATCTTTAAAATTGTTTTTGAAAATATTTTAACCGATGAGATATTACACTCCATTCAATCTCACAAATAGCTATTAAGTTCATAAAAATGAATAATTTCAAAATCCGTAACAATTTTTAGTATAATATTTTGTATTTTATATTTTAGCGGATTTTTAGCAATTAAGCCTGTTATAACCTATCGTGAGGCAAAATTCTTTCCAATGAAAGTTGTTTTTAAGAGTTATGGACCCCAATGTTTGTCATTTTCCACCATAAGCCTTTCAATTTGAAAAATAATTAACCCTAAACTGGACTTGATGGTGTTTTTCCTGTCCGGTATCATTTTACTCCGTTGTTTTTCACGAAATTTATGTATAAGGTTTCCACAAAATGCATTTTATGAATTAAAATCAAATATAAACTTTTCGTGTAAAAAACGACACCTAGATGTATGAAAAACTTGGAAATAAAAAAGATACACCGTATTCCAAGGGTGAAGGTTGTTGAAGACAGCTTTTGCATTTATATATTTATGCGACCCTTTGTACCCAGGGAAAAATAGTTTTACTTGAAAACAACGAGGAGAAAACATTCTATGTAAATTATTTTGCGCCATCCATATTCCCCGGTCAAGAACATTGTCAACTGTACAAGTTTTTTTTAAAAAAATGATCAAAATTGAAAGGAAACTGCTGGGAAAAATATCTTATATTAGATTGAACAAGTGATAGATGTTTTGTAAAATAAAGTAAACTCAGTAAATTTCAATGAAGGGGCTGTAAATGTCAACCATGTTGTAGCCAAGTAAAACTAATTTACTACTGAGTTGTAAAAGGACTTCCTTAAAATATTCTATTTAGAAGAAATATGTCTCGTATGTAATGTTATCTGATCTAGATTCTTAAAGAGAAGTAAAGCTTTGTCTTTTTAATTTACTCTCTGAATATTGAAAATCGCTTATAAAGTTTCATTTGAAAAACTTTCTAACAACTTATAGTTTTAGTTTTAATCAAAGAGTGATTCAGAAATAATCATCAATAATTGGGGGGAGGTAGAGGGGCCCTAGACAAGCATATTTCGAATAGGAATGGTGAGGCGCAGCCTTACAGTTTAAGAGCTAGGACCTAGGGATTGTCGTTTTAGGGCATTTTGTTCATCCTGGGATTTCGGGATAAAATTCGACATCATCCCGGGATCCCGGGAAATCCCGAAAATTAATTAATGCCAGAATTTCAAGAAAAAAAATTTTTTGGCTGTAAAATCAAAACTTGCATAAAGATGAAATTAGAAAAATTATGGGGAGAAATTATTAATTTTTAATGGTACAATTTTTCTGTTCTAGGCTTTAAAATTTCTTAAATGATATTAAAATATTTTTTGCAATTTTATATATTAACTCATTATAATCATACACACATATATCCCATAAAACCTTATGAAATGACACGAACTTATTTTAAATTTGTTTTTAAAATACTCAAGTTAAAAGTGTACTTACCCTAAATTTTTTTTTGAATTCCCTTATACTTATGTATTGCAAGGCTCGGCTTCTCAATGGAATGTTTGATTTTTAAATGTCGGAGCAAACCACTCGTGTAACCTCCTTTACACTTAATTATCAAAGAACAATTTTTACACTTTGCTTCAGAGTTCGGTCTTATTATGAAGTGCTCCCATGAAAAATGTACTATCTTTTTCTGCCATAATAGTAAAATCAGAATATTCTCTGCCCGATCTTCAAAACGTATAATCTCTTTAAAAGCTGACGACTTATTAAGATCACTAGTACTGTATTAATTCGGAAATAAGGTTCAAACTATCCTCATAAATAATTATTTTCATCACATAAATGAAGGTTATGAGTTTCTGACGTATCTGGTTAGAATTGCGATAAATACTTTGTGGTTGAAAATGACCTTGTGCTGGGAGTTATTACGACTTGTATCTCTTATCACTAACATAACTAAAGAATAAAAATCGTTGATGAGTAACCAAGTTTCCCAATTTATGTCAACATGCGAGCATTGTATGTATTATACAAATCGGTAAGTTCCTTGTTTTTTGCTTCTTAGCTTTAAAGTTCTTGGACTGGGAGATAATTTAATTCAGCAGATGATAGACTTAAACCACTTCCACTAATTTATAAGTATCTTCCAAGGAAAGGAAATATTTGTTCATGCTATCAGGAACGATTTTTAAGCGTTTATAGCAGCGTTAAAGAAATTTTGAGGGAATCTCGGGACGGACTGAAAAATCCCGGGACGTGTCCCGGCCTAAAAATTCTACGGGATCCCGGGGAACAATCCCTACTAAGACCTTATGTAGTGCGAGCGCGTTTCAAAAGGTCGTTTTTAGAAGGCTCGTGTGACGAAGCAAAACATAATAAAATGAAAAAATCTATTGCATAAGGTAAGGAAGTATCCCTACAACTTACACCATGAATTCAATAGAATTTGAACCACTTTCTAAACAGTGGAGTGAGTTACAAAAGTGCAATATTAATCCTTTAGTAATAGAATGGAGGAAAATTCCTTCCCCGATCATCATTTTTCTAAATACCATTAAGGGAACTCAATTATTTGACTAAGAGATTAATATTGCACGTTTTAAAACTCGCTCCAAGGTTTAGCAAGTGGTCCAATTTCTATCACATTGAGGATTTAAGTAGTACGGATATTCCTGTACCTCATGCAATAATTTTTTTTATTTTATTATGTTTTGTTTCGTCACACGGGCCTTCTGAAAACGGCCATTTGAAACGCGCTCGCACTACATTAGGTCCTAGCTCTTTAACGGTAAGGCTGCGCCCCACCATCCCTATTCGAAATATGCTTGTCTAGGGCCCCTCCCCCCAATTATTGATGATTATTTCTGAACCCTCTATAGTAGTTACCATTTTACTTTTCAAAACTAATACATACCTAAATTAAAATGTTTTTTTAAAGTACTTCATTAATGAAATCTGCAATTCATAATTAATCATTAACTACTGTGGTAATAAAATTTTAGTGATTCCATACAGAGATCATTTTAACACGATTTCTAGAAAAATCAGGTAGAATTTTAACTGTGATATAAGTGATGCATTATTTTATCTAGAAATTTAACAACAGGAAAACTTGAATCGCAAATGTACAAGTTTTTATTTTTTTAGTTATTGAATAATTTCACAGAAAAAGTTAATTAAAATCATGTATGATAAACCAAGGGTTCTAAATGGGCATATATTTTAAGTAATTTTGGGAGATTTGTTTCTGATTTTTTTTATGGTTGTCATGAGGTTAAATGTAGAAATTCTTCAAATATTAAAATGCTTGACAACTGGATAGATTTTAATACCTTTCACCTGGTAAAATAAGGTATAAAATTTATTGAAAATTTTTAAAAAGAAATCCTAAAGCTTTAACTCCATAAAGCTTTAACTCCGGGCATATCAGCTAGTACAATTATAATATTTTCTAAGGGTTTGTTCTCTTAGAGTATGAAGTTTTTTTATCGATTAAAGTGTACCGACTTGAATTTTAAATTTACCATAACTTCCAATGACCATATATTTTTTTAAAACAGAAAAGAGAGATGATAAATATGAAGTTTAAAAACATGCTTATGTTGTGTGCGCTGGAATTAGAAATGAAAGTGTATATTATTTAGAGATGGGTAAAAACAAACATTGCGAATTTATGAAACAGTATGTTTAATACCGAAGAAGTAATTAACCGTGTTTTAATAAGCTGAAGAATAATTATTTTAATTAGTGTACCCGTCCAATTACATGAAACATTGTTTACTCTTTTCAGCTAAAGAAACTATTCACCATGGCTGGGAATTAAATGTTATTTTCTCCATTTTTATAACGATGGCTTTAAAAACTTTAACTCTTCACAAGCAATAGATAGTTACATTATTTAAAATGTAAAGAACAGCACCTATTAAAAATGCATTGCGAAAATAAAGAATTTACAAAATTATGCGTATTTCTTTTAGATATTAGGATATTTTGAAACTAAATCATTACTTTTACATCAATTATTTTAAAAACTAGAATATGTTTAATTAATAGAATGCAAAACATTATTCCTCCATTTATTATAATTATCTAATTACAATTTTAAAGTTATATTTATTTGAAATATAAAGGTTCTCTAAACTGAATTAAAGAGTTATCACTCTTATATTATGTCAAACAAACGGGGAACTCTTTCGCTTTGCAAGGTTAATTCATCTGATTGGTATATTTGAAACGTGTTCTACGTATTCTGTTGCATTTTTAGTTGTTTATGCGACATATCTAGAAGGTAGGTACACAATATCTGTTTCCAAATCAAAAAATGATATTTTTTATCACAGTGGATAATGGAACTGTGATGCCCCACTTTTGTTTTACTTCGAGAAAAAAATCTACAATGGTTCTAAGTAACATATATAATATAATAACTGTAAATTAATTACAGATACCAATTTGTGTTTTAAAAATGATCTATAAAAACTACAGAAACAAATATTATGAAGAATACCAACTTGTTTTTATTTGGTAAAGTGTTAGCGTTGTCTAAAACTGAGGGAAAAGTTTGGGATTTAACTCTATGTGGAATTTTACTGTAATCCTTCGAGTTTAACCTTCAAATTAATTCTTTTCATTACATGCTCACTATATCTAAACCATTTTTATCAAAAATTCAAATCTATTGATTGATGCTTTTTATAATGAATATCGAATCATTTCTAGAGGTTATCTTTTGAATAGCCTTAATTTACTCATTTAAACCCAGTAAAACTAAATTAACAGTTATGATAATCGTATTAACGTTATCAACCCTCCATCTAAAGGTCACGTCACCACCGTAACGCAACTAACATACAACCCCCGACATACCCTTACCTACCTCCCCACAGCACCTGCGTGGCATCTTGAAAAGAAAATAAGGCATATGCAAATTTGGCAGCACAAAAGGACTGCGTTTGGCGTTGTCTTAAGGACGGAGCTTCTAATTGAAGGGAAGGTTCCTTGAAAAATTCCGTGGACTTCCCTCCCCTGGAGAAATCTCTCTTCTGCATTGTGAGAGAGATTCCCTTATCTTGAGGAGAACCTTCCGAGTAGAAAAGTGCCAAGATTTTATCTGGCTCAATTAAGATGCGAGCGTTTGTGTTTGGCCAGGTGATGGATTAAGTTTCGGCGGGGTGATAGGAAAATGATTATTTGGTAGTAGGGAAAGAATCACGCATAAATTTTAGGGTTTTTTGGGGGGATATTCTGACCTGTTTGTTGTGTCGCTGGTGTATTGAAGGGGTAGCTTTGTGATGGTAAAGCTCTGAGAGGTGATTTTCGTTGGAGGGAAATCGTGTGATTAAAAACGGGGTGTTGTTGGTTGATCCTGGTTCTTATCACTGTTGTAAGGTTCTTTTTCATTTCGCAAGAATTCTTTTGTTATTCAAAGTTTGGTTAAACTGAAGGATGCTGTGTGACTTATTTACGTTTAGAAGGTGCTTTGTGTGCATAAAGTCAACTTTTGAGTAACTAAATAATAAGTTTGAGAAAATGGTTGAAAACAGTCTTATTTAAATGCTAATTACCCTTACAATAGTAAAGATAATTTAAACTGTTAATTCTCTACTACTTTTTACTTTATTGGTTTTTCTGGAGTTTCTGAATGAATTTGCTAAACATAATTTTCTAGTTCAATCATTTTGTTGATTTGAACATCCTGTTAATGTGACCATCCTGTCAAGCATGAATAAGTAGTATCTAAAAACTTGTTATTTTTCTAGATTTGATAGAGGAGTGATGTGAAAAACCTTTTTTCTAATTTTTTCGACTTTTGATTCCATGTAAAGGGGAATACCTATTGTGTACAAAATTAGCATACAGTTTTCAAATATTGTGTGTTGTAATAGCAACACGCAAAATATAACAGGCTTTCAATAAACATTAAAGGACATTGAAAAGCGTTGCCTTTTTTGCGTTACCGCGCGTTTTTTTTATATTCTTTATTCATGCGGAATACGCGTGTTACGGTTAGTTTGTTCTGGTTTCATATTTTAGAGACGCCGTATTTTTCCTCACCATTTGAATGTTATTCTCTCAACTTTCAGATAAAAAAATTTTAGAAGAAATATCAACTGGTTTGGGGTTTTTATTTATTTCTGGATCTTTCCAAATTTGTCTTACCTTTTATCCCTTCATAAGTTCCGATTTAATAAAGACCTTACCGTTATAAAAGTTGCGAAGAATCTGAAAATCCTCCCTTAAAGAATTTACCTTGAGTTCGAAGCATTACTATTAAGCATACCAGACATTTTGCTTTTGTGCTATCCTCAGCAACCACTTATCAATATAGGTATTTCTAAAATTACCTATCCCCAACTTTTCAATGACAAGAAATTTTATTTTAAATTTATCCGAGCACTTCAACGAAAAACGTATGTCCAATATCCCTCCTCTCTTACCAGTAGACTCAAGTACCTTGGAAACATTACAAAATAACATTCTTTATCATAAAACTCCCCTGACCCCTCCAAGTTTTATGAAGGCACTGGACACCAAAAATTCCATTCCCAACTAAATAATAGCTTCTAAACTGATCGGGGAAGTAAGGCTCAGAGTTGATATCTCATTTCGAGTGTCGGTGGAATCTTTGGAATTCCCCCTCAGGCGATATCTGAGTAAGGGGAAGTTCACTATGTTTTAGGATCTTTAGATGTATAATATTAGATTCCGCGGTAAATTGGTAAAGTTCAAAATTGAGTTATTTGGATGGTTTGTAAGGGCTTGGTATATTTTGGAGGCATAAGTTTAAAAAATTCTGAGAGATATGAGGAGAAGAAATTATATATAAGTGGTGCAAACTGTGACAGGAGTCTAAGGAGAAGCCCAATTGAACCGAGTCTGATCTGATTGGATAGTAAGGTTTAACCAGCAAAACTATATTTTACTAATATTATCGTCCTAGCCAATCAGAGAAGACTAGGTTCATTTGTGCACGGCCTCCGAAAGACTGTTGTTGGATAGCTGTTGAATTGAAGATTGGACTTCAAAAAGAAGCTAAGTGCCAAAAGTAAAAAATATGAGTTAAACCCGAAAAACCAATCTAAGTACCATCGTCAACAACCTATAAAGTTGGCTTAGCACCACAACAATTATTGGTAGTTTAAAATTAGCCCGAAAGATGACTTTTTATGTGTGTATTCCTATGGAGAATCAAATTTATAAAGATGAATTACATAAAATTTAATTTTAGGCACGATTTTTTTTTTAAATCCAGTCCTCAATTATGAAAGCGTTATTTTTAACTATGTCTAAAAGTAAAACTGAGTTAGTCATTTTTAATTGCACGAAATCACGTTATTTTTGTTTACTTGTCATTACATAGTTTTATAAAATTATATAAGAACATTAAATTATCATGTAGACTTGAACAACTGAACTATCACATTGTTCTTAAGATGTTAAAAACTTCTAGCATCAGGCATTTTTAATAGAACTGTTTAAACAGCAAATTAAAAGGATAAATTTTAGCTGATGTAATGTTAACTCATGTACGAAACCTAAAATAAATATTTATCTTTATAAGGTTGAATACACTACATTTTTAAATATTGGTAAGAAATTAAAACTGCCAAAAATCGAAATTCATCAAAAAAGTAGAATATCTAATATAAAATTCATTTTATTGGAGAGAATATTATGGACGTGTAAATATTTAAATTAGAAAATGTGCTTTTTTGGTTTATGTTATTAACTCTAGTTATAAAGAAATACTCTCCCATTTTTAAAGAAATGCCCTTAAAACCTTTCGTACCAAGTATAAGAATTTTACGCTGCGTTTAAGAAAGTTACTTTCGTAATTATGCATCCAAAAGAAAGTGAATATCTGAATGTTTCACAGCGTAGACGCCAACATTTTATTAGAATCTAAAACCCGTTATTAAATTAAAATTTCAAAAGAAAAGCCCTCGAAATTACTATACTAAGCAGCAGTGCGGGGTTTTTGCTTGGGAAAGCATTCACAACTCTCTTGGGCAAGAATTAATTAAATTATTTGCGCTCAGTCGAAATTTGTATTAAACTATAGAACTTAGCCCCAACTTCAGAAGACTTTCTAACCGCTGTTTGGATGAGATTTGAGAAAAAAAATAATAAGCACAGAAGGTATCTTCTCATATTTTCTAGAACAAAGTGCATAAAAAAGGCAGTTCCGGATCCCCATTGGGAACACAATATAAAATGAAATTTGAGTTTCATTCAAAGTAAAGAGCACTCCATGTAAACAAAATATAACTCAACAAATTCCGCATTCATCAAAGAAATATATAATCGATTCCTATTATGAAAGACGAGACTGGAAAGATGAGGAAAGGGGCAGAAAAAAAGAAAAGTTTTCAAGAGCGTTAATTGCATTCAAGGAAAGCTTTTCATAAAGCTTAGAAATCTGAGTAGTTTTTTTTTATTTTCCTACTCATATATATTCCTTTTTAGATTATGGTTCTTTTTTTTAAAGTGAATGGCACTCCGATCTTTTCATATTTTTTTTTCGCCATTCATCTCTCACATTCGATTATTGCTGCTCCTCTTTTTGGCATCACCGAGGAATCGTCTGATAAAAATGCGCCCGGCAAAGAATAATAAGACCTGAGAAAAAAATATGGCGCTCGTCGGAGTTAAGTCAATGTTACGAATAAATAATTCCGTCTTTTCGGATTGAAGTAATTAACAGACAACGATAGCTGAAAAAATCCGCTGAGACGTACGCGCGGCAAGAAAGATAGGCGCTAAATGAAGCGAAAACTCGCTTAATAAAAGCCTTTAAGCAGGAATTATTAATTAAAACTGTTTTTATTCGAGAATCTGCTTCAAAACTGTTTTTGATAGTGAAATTCCTTATTAACCGTGAATGCTGTTTTTGTGACCATTTTGGAGATAAATACCAGTGTCAAAGATTATTTAAATCTAGTGGAGTAGAAAATCCGACTTTTTTGTTCGCGAATCCGCTGACTGTGATGTCTCTTTTGATTTCTTTCGCAGAAGCCTTCAAAAGATTCTTGCTGCTGCATTACGATGCATTTGAATACGGAATTTTTAAAAATATAAAAAGCATCGTTGCGACTAATATTTCTACAACGGCTTTAATGATACTCATTAGAGATATGGCTTGGTTTTTAATAATATAGTGTTCTGTTATTTTCGAATAACTTGTTTAACTGATTTGTAAGTAATTATGCTTTTTGTTATAATTCGCGCGAACACCCTAATCATGTAGATTAGAAGCACATTCCATTTTTCTATTCTAACTAAATTTGGAATGAACTTTTAAAACAAATATTCAATATTTTGGATTTTTCAAAGTATTTCCTAAGGGAAAATTATTTTCTTCTTTGTAATCATATCTTGCTCAAAAATACGTTCTTTGAAGTATAAAATTTTATTCCCACTTTTTGTATTTAAGTTATTAATATTGGGTTGTCCCATAAGTTCTGTTACTTTTTACGAAGTTTTGTCTTTGAAAATTTTTTATGAAAAACTGGTAATAGGTGGAGATTTCAAACAAAGGGGATTTTAATATATGCATATTTATGAACAAAATGTATGATTTTGGTAGTTCTCGTGATATTATTTCTTTTCAAAATGGCGGTTTGAAAAAAAGACCAAAAACGACGATTTTTGCGTAACTTTTTTCTTTTGTTTAAAAAACTAGGAAGAACGCATAATTCATGGCAAAAAAATTTTTTACTGTATATTCGAAATGTTAAGATTAAGATGTCATAGTTTCAAGATGATTCGATAAGTTTAAGGTAGGAAATTTTGACTTTAAAACTTCATATATTGGCAATTTCACGTGTTTTTTAAAGCATGCCTATTGTTTTTCTAAGCAGCTGGTATGAAGCAAATTAAAGGCAGATGTTTTTTGAACCATAATGCTTGTTTCAACGGTTTAAACATAGAAAGCCTCTTTTCATATTATCGTTGCATTGATTTATTTCTAAATCCCAACGAGTTGTTTTTATTGTGGTGTTTTCGTATATGAAGCAAATAATTTCTTTGTTCGCTTAGCATAAGTTCAGCCAGTGTACCTCTGATAAGCTAAAACTTCGCGCGCTTGCATTGTGCGCACTACTTTCTGAACATTAGTTCAGATATAATTTAATATACTGCATATTTTGAATACTTGGTTCTTTCCTAAGCTTTTATATTGATTTTGATGCTTTTTTCGTGAAAATTTCTTTGAAATGACTAACATTACTGAGGTAAGCTTTTTGCAAAAGATGTTATGTTTGAGACCGATATTTCCTAAGTTAAACTTATCGAATTATCTTGAAACTATGACATCTTGAACTAAACATTTCAAACATACAGTAAAACTTTTTTTAGCCATGAATTATGCATTCTTCCAAGATTTTTAAACAAAAGAAAAAAATTGAGTGAAAATAGTCGTTTGCGGTCTTTTTTTCAAACCACCATTTTGAAAAGAAATAATATCACGAGAACTACCAAAATCACACATTATCTTCATAAATATACATAAATCAAAATCCCTTTTGTTTGAAATCTCCACCTATTGCCATTTTTTCATAAAAAATTTTCAAACACAAAACTTTGTAAAAAGTAACAGAACTTATGGGACAACCCAATATTATATAAGTAATATTTTATTTAAAGCTCATAAAACCTTTGTCAATATAGCAGGCATTCAAGGTATTATTTCATTACAGAAACATTATTTGTATTTATGAAATAAATTTTATACCTTTCCTTTAATAGTCTTATTAAAGTAAGGTTCCCTAATTTTATATTGCAGGTATTTTTCTAAGCTTATTTTGTATTGATTGCTAACGTCTTTTTTTTTTCTTAAATTTTTTTAAATTAATTAAAATATTTACATTCTATATCACATCCCAAACCACTGAAAGGCATTGAATGAAACAAACTACGGGCGTTAATAATTAATATCATTTAATAATTAATTCTTAAATGCAAATTTTATTTAGGTACCTGAAAATCAATTTCCTTTCATGTCTTACACTTCTGAACAACTTTATTTACAAACATACTTGTATTCTACTTTTAGATCTGGTGGTACTTTGATCCAAAAGCTTACACAGCAAAGACCTTTAAATCTCTAAAAATATATTAACCGACCTGGGAAAGAAAATATCCCAAAGATTTAATTTACCCTTGAATTCCCTCGTATTGGTGGTTCATACCTCACGGTCATTCTAGGAATATTGACATTGCTTTTGATTCCTGCGATGATGTTACAAGAGGCTATTGGGTTAGTATCTTTGAGAGTTAATACATGCAGAAGTGTTTTAAACTACATCGCATCACCATGGTAACCAGGATTGAATTTCGAGTGTTGACTCTTCTCTATTACCTAGATCCAATTTTAGTCAAGTAGATTCTAAAGGGTTTGAGCAAAAGTGGGAAGTTAAGGTTGGGGCATTGATACGCCGTTATTAAATTTTGTAGTTTTTGTTTTGTGTGTGCTGATGTTAAGTATTAAATTCCCAGTGTCAGCATTAACTTTGTATTTAGCTTTAGGGTGGAATATCTATGTAAGGGCATTAGTATAAATTTATTTCTATGATGTAGTTGATGTAGTAAGGGATTTAATACATTTTAAGAAGCTTTTAATTGAGAGTCATATTAATTAGTGGGATAAGTTTAATTTAGTCATATTCTTTTATAATTATGAAACAAGCTAATATGCCTTTATAATATGCAGCATTTTGGTATTTATCACTGTATAAGATAATCCTTTAAATTGTTTTACTGTAGCAAAACGTTTCGTTGATTTGTAGTGAATATAAATCATTTAAGCAGAAGATGTTAATAAAGTGTTAATAAATTATAATAATTTATTGATCAATAAATGTGATGGTTATATTTCTACTATCGTACCCTAATTTATTGAAAGAGATACATTTCTTCTTCATGATAAATTATAATAGTGGTATATTTATAATAATTTAGTTAAACAAAATTAATGAGCTCTCTTTATTTTAAAAGAAAAATAGTATTATATATTTTAAAACCCTAGAAAACTGCTTTCTTTACCCTATATCAAACATACTATTGAAACCTATAGAAATAAGCAAAACAGAGCAAAGAAATATGATACTCTACTCAAGCCTCTTCGTTAGGGGGACAGGACATGAGCAGAGGGAGTTTTTAACTGTAGATAACCAAAAAAGCTCAAAACTACAACTGTACCCAGCAGATAAAACATATAAATACAGAAATAAATAGTGAAAACTTTAGATTAAAAGTTTTCGGGTAAAACTACCGTGGTCTGAATCTTACAAAGCACTGATGATGTCCAACACAGCTTTGGACAGAAAGATCTCAAGTTTTACATCGAGATCGAGACCACAGTATTCTTACCAGGAAACTTTTAAGATCTTCAAAGTAGTTCTAATTTTCATTGAATTCTCGGGTCTCCTAAACACAGACTAAAATCTCCTCAAAGGTTGTCTGAAGATTGCAGGAAATTCCAAGGTTGCTATACAGCCTATTAACGAATTAGGAAACCCATATAAAAACTATTCAAATTCATGCCACGTTACAGTAACTAGCAAATCCTTCAAAACTAAATTTTTGAAACCAATTTCGATCCTTAAGTTCACAACGGCACTTCCAGATCCGACTTAAACCCCAAACGAAAAAAAAATTCACAATAGAGACCCAAACCATAAGCACACAAATCCTCTCCGATTGACTCAACTTCCTACAATACAGCTTATAGATTCATCCCCACTCTTAAAAGCCATTCATTTTTCCCCCAGCAGCAGAATTCCCCACAGAAACAAACACAGCAAACTCCCACCACACCATTGTACAGCTGCCCATCGCGCTTTCACATCACGCGCGACACGTACCTCTCGAAGAGGGGTCCTTCAAAAAAAGGCCCTTAAAAGAAAAGAAAATCTTCATTCCTTCCCTCCAGTTGTCATAGGGAAACCTCTAAGAAAAAGGACCTAGGAGAGATTCCATCTTTTCACGATCTTAATGCCACAGACCCTCTCCCTCCCTTCCCCCCAGGGAAATCCCGTGGATTTGTCTCCTGAAAGTGACTGATCCTCCCCCGGGATCCATCCCGGGAAGAGGAAAAAGAAACCGGAGAACATACCTGCAGTTGCTTTCTCCTTTCTTTCTTCCTTCCCTCAATGATGTATTTTTCTTCCATCGTCCATTGTTCTTCTCTTCGAAGTCGCCGGTTTGTTATGTAGCATCTTTTCCCCTTGATGATGTGGTGTCTGTCGGTCGTTTTTTTTTTTTCGCTCGCGTGAGGATTTTTATTGTTGTTTTGGGTTTGCCCGATTAGAGACGATCGGTCGTCTGGGTTGAGGTGTAGTGGACGTTACAGGTCTCGTTTGATGATGGGATTATTTTTGGGAGGCCTCATTGGAGGGGTAATCTGGCGTGAGGATCATTATAGAGGGGATCAGAGTCATTGGATTTGGTGAGCCTTTTTATTGTTGGGAGTGAATTATTTCATTGCTGAGATGTGATGAGAATCCCTAACTGATGTGTGTTACAATTGGGAGGGTTAGGTCTGTATCTTAAAAATTATCACTTTGGTTTCCTCAAAACACCAGACATACTCAGTTTCAAACAATTTAATATTCACCACCCAAATTATGCTTATTTTTAGTTTATATTTGGAAATTGAAATTGCAATATATCGAAAGAAACATTGAAATGGTGTGACAGCGTGTAACACAACGTTGTTACGCCGCACTCAACTTACTGGTCTACTTCCCACATCATAGTAACGTGGTTATGTGGTCATTATAACTCATTGCACCCTCTTTATAAGAATGTCATGGACGAATTAAAAAATGAGATTATGCTTTATTTTTGAGTATCTGCACATTTTCTAAAATCAGTACATGCATGTTTTAAAATTTGAGTAAATTTGGATCGTAGCTTGTTTGAGTGCGTGACGTACTCAGATTTTAGTAATGTGTACTCATTTTTGAGACTGTCGCGTTTTAAGAGTGTACTTTTTTTTGTTGTAAACTTCAAAAGTACAAGAAAAACACCTTTTCTTTGTATACAGAAGAATAATTTGTATGCATATGGATGCATACAAAATCTGTTAAAAAAAACATCTCGACCATGTATTTTTTTCAAAGCAGTGCTATCTATTTTTAGTGATTTGATTAATAGAAGTTCAACTCTCTTTAAAAGATTTCGAAGCTTTTTAAAAAACAGCATGATGTTACAAAAAATTTAGTACTATAATAATATGAAAATTTGATTTTTTATTCTACACATTGAAAGAATAAGGAAATAAATTGCAAAAACTTTTCAAAGTATTTTTTTCATAAGAGCGTTCTAGATATACAGGGTGGTCCTTAATTCATGGTACAAAATTCTAGGGGTGTTAGAGTACACCTAGACGATCAAGAATTGGTATAGGAAGGGGGGTCGCAATTACACCGTTAAAGAGCTAGGTCCTAATGTAGTGCGAGCGCGTTTCAAAAGGCCGTTTTTAGAAGGCCCGTGTGACGAAACAAAACATAATAAAATGAAAAACATTATTGCATGAGGTACAGGAGTATCCTTACTACTTAAATCCTCAATGTGATAGAAATTGGACCACTTTCTAAACCGTGAGGTGAGTTTTAAAACGTGCTCTTAGTCAAACAATGGAGTTCCATCGGGAGCAGTCGCACCTATGAAACGAACGCGGGAACTCGCGGGTGGGTATGTGATACCCAGGGATGGATTCTCGCGTTTAAACACTCAACCTGCTTGGTTTTACAAATAATATTACTTTAAATAAGACACAAACAATAAACTATCATTTGTGTATCTTAAATGAATATAATTTACTCACATTTATTCGTGCAATCCTTACATAATTGGAGTTCTGTGTTCCACACAAATATATTTCCGGAACCTTTCACATTAGCGTTTTATTTTCAAGTCCCTTTTGCTAAAGTATTCCCTACATCTTTTGTATCCCGTTTTTCTACAATTTGGCATTGTTTCCTTCTTCTGAGGTAGTTTCTGATGATGTATCAAAAGCATTTTTTGATTGCGTCTTAGTAGGCGCTCGATAATCACTTTTATTTTCAGGAATTTTATTTATAATATTTTTCAACGCCACTCTGACGTTGGTTCTAAACTTCCCTTTTATCCATTTTGTTCCACTTTTACCGAGGTAATATTCTACATTTTCCGGAGAATCGAGACTTTATGAACTTTCTTCATCAATTTCATCACACATTCTTCAGCCACTTCAATTGTTTACTCATCACAATGAACATCATAAACTCCAATATCTTCTTAATCTTCACTAAAAAATCAAAATCATCGGTAGAAACTGTCTCAAGATAGAACAAAGCTGCTATACCGAAAAATCGAACGGAATCCACAGCCAAAACTGACACCTCTACCGGCACGCGCGCGGGTATCTCATACCCAAAAGCCTCGATTCCCGGAAACCGCGTATTCCTGAATTCTTATCTAACCTTGAAACTTGAAGAATGTGACCTTGAACTCAGCTACACGAGACCCCACATGTTTTGAAAAAAAGGGGGGAACGCTATGAGACTAAGAATGCGCGCCTGGGTATGAGATACCCAGTGCGAGTGCTCCCGGGTTAATGGTATTTAGAAAAATGATGATCGGGGAAGGAATTTTCAATGATCAAACAGTTTCAATGATCCATGTTACGATCATTGAAAATTCCTTCCCCGATCATCATTTTTCTAAATACCATTAAGGAATGTGATTCTTTGACTAAAAGATTAATATTGCACTTTTGAAACTAACTCCGCGGTTTAGAAAGTGGTTCAATTTCTATCACATTGAGGATTTAAGTAGTACGGATACTCCTGTACCTCATGCAATAAATTTTTTCATTTTATTATGTTTTGTTTCGTCACACGGGCCTTCTAAAAACGGCCTTTTGAAACGCGCTCGCACTACATTAGGACCTAGCTCTTTAACGGTGTAACTGCGACCCCCCTTCCTATACCAATTCTTGATCGTCTAGGTGTACTCTAACACCCCTAGAAGTTTGTACCATGAATTAAGGACCACCCTGTATTTAAAATTTGGACAAAATATTTCTGAGTTTTCGTAGCTTTCCCAGTAATAGTGTGAATCCTTTTGTATTTTGCATTGCATTTTTACAATATGCTGATGTGTAAACTATATGAAAATATATGCATCACGTTCATTTTATGGCAAAATAGAACTAAACCAGATCTCAGATAAAGCTCCGGCAGACATGTCACGAAATGTGTCATTCTCTTTATTTATGAAAATCCTCTCTTTATCCTTTAACTTATAAAAGAGACGTTCTAGGAATCACTCAATTTTTCACGCCTGCTTAAGAATTTCATGAAAGCAGACTGTGCCCCAGACATGGCGTGGTTTAACAAAGAATATATCGACTTCAATATCTTCTTTTTGTAGTTTTCGCTAGTCTGACATTTACGAGTTTAATAGTGAAACTATAATTTCTCTTATTAGTTCCCAACTCTATTTTCATTATAATTTACTAACCCTTCGATACCAAGAAAAATAATATTTAAACCTATGACTTTGAACCATGAATTATATAAGTCTTAATCCTCAAAATTGTTTAAAAGTTTGGTCTTGGTTTGGAGTGAACCCTTACTCTTTTTATAACTGCTAAGATAATGAAGATTAATACTTTCGTATTATAAATGACTAATCTCCGGTTTTATAATAAGAACTGCTATGGTATCCAGTGATCTTATAATACAGAGACTAATATGAAACTGCCTTGTATGTGGAGTATTTTAATCCGAACTTTAAAATAATCTCTTACTCAAACATATGTGCTCAAGGGAATGCTTTTATGAGAGGTTAAAATGAATGTAGACTGACTAGGCTGGGTTCTGAACAAGCATGCTCGTTGAATAAATATTTGCTCCTTCACAGTATTTTGCAATGTATTTTACTTGATAAGTAAAGGAGTTGTGTTTCAAAGGGTCCGTGGAAGTATACTGGAGGCAGTGTTTATAACATTTAAATTAAAGTATATATTTAGGTTGTGCTTGTGTGGATACTTTCAGCGAATAAGATATATGAATAGTTTAATTTAGTTTCACAAATGTTATTACGATGGCTATTATTTCAGTAGTAATTATTTTGGGCGAAACTATGTAGTAGTAGAAGGAATGGTAGTGTGATATATGATTCAATTCAAGATTGAATGATGCATTTTGAATCATGTAAAATAAAAAAAATTGTGATAAACAGAAATTTCTTTAATTTGTATAACATAGATTATTTGAAGTTAGTATCACAGTTGTTACATTGGCCTTCTCAAATACACATTAAAAGTATAATCTTGCTTGACATGGATTATATTATAATTATACAAATATTTCTTTGTTTTATCGTGAAAACCACAAATAATTTTTCGATAAATTTGCTACTGAACTGCTTTTATTATGTCACTTCTAAATAATCATTCAATACTTTTACCGTTTTGTTCTCATCCAAGTAACATTCTTGATTTGTTTAAATTTAAAAAAAAATAAAATTCGGGTGTAGTTACAGTTACTTTGTAAAACTATATATACCTAATAACGTCTTTGCCTGGTGTTTAAAATTTTAAAATACTATAGGCATCGCATTCAAAGGTTAGAATCGATTTTGTGAATCGTTTATAAAAACAGATTACGCCATTTTCCTGAGTTGGGGTAGGTGAAAGTAAAACAGAACAGGAAAGCAACTCATGACTCCTGTTTCACCGCATTTCCTCGAAATTCCAAACAGCCTCGTTTTTAAACGAAAGGCAAAAACAACCCCCTTCAAAAAAAGATCCAAAAGTTTCCCATCCCTGCTCAGGAAACAAACAATTTGCAATGCTAAGTCAACTCAACGGCGTTTTTTTTCTATCTCGTCCTCGGCGGAAAACGAAATTCCAAAAAGTTCATAAAAATGAAAATCTATTTCTTCCCCTCTTCATTCTGTTTTGTTTGTTGGCAACACACAAGAGTCCCGTGAGGTTTCAATCAGTTTACCCGCGCTTTGAATGACATTTGGAAGCTGGGCTCTTGCTGGTATTATTGTTATCTTTATCTGCGCGGGATAGGCCAGCGTTTGTTCTGGCGACAGTTTTGAGAGGACTTCTTTCTTGTGCCGCCAGCCCATTTGAATGCTGTTCCCTTCGCTTTTCGATCAAAATCTCTTAAAAGCAAAGTTTGACATCCGTTTGTTTTTTATGTTGTTTTCTGTCTGGGTGTTTTCCGAATCTTTTGTCACTTTGTCCTCTTGAACGAATCCGAATTGGAAGCGTTACTGTCATTAAAAGAATGTTGGGGAATGTTTTAAATTTTAACAGAAGACATATGGAATAGGGAGAACCCGTGTAGTTTTTTGCGTGTTTGACCATTTAGTCGACTTATTTATTTTAAAATATATTTTATATTGAAGGATGTCCATTAATTTTTATCTTGGTCACTTTACTATACACATCGCTTTTATGACTATATCTGTAGGGGCCCAAAATAAACGGACACCCTGGATTAACATATTTTTATCATATTACACTCTCTCTGACTAATCCTCTTATAAGAAAGTAATCCATATTTCAGCAGCAAGCTTTAAATCACTTGGCTCACGTAACTAGCTAACAAAAAATGTGAAGATTTGTTATGTTCTCTAATTTTTTTTTTCTGTTTTTCGGAATAATTTCAATAGAAACCGTATTTTGGTAAATATTAATTTAAATGGCTCTTACACTCTTAAAACGACAGTTTCAAAACTGAGTAAAATTACACAAATCTGAGTATATCACATACTCAAACTGGTTCCAAATCAAATTTACCATAATTTGAAAACATGCATGTACTCGTTTCTGAAAATGTGCAGTTACTCAAAAATGAAGTATGTACAAGTTCTTATGTCTTAGTTAGTGCCTGGCATTCGCATAAGTTGAAGTGAGACGAGGGTTAAGATTAATTTTAGAAGTAATTTGGGTGTGATATTGCAAAGTCGTGTTTTGCGCAACCACACCAAAAATTGGGGGTATTTCTGACAGTTTTCCCAAAACTTTTCAAATTTAAAAACCTAAGTTAGAAGTAAGTATGATTTGAGTGGTGACTATTGAATTGTTTGAAATTGAATATGTCTGGCGTTTCAATATTGAAAACATCTGGTTGTCAAATTTGAAACAAAAAAATTCATACAAAGATGAAAACATCGATTTACTTAATTTTGAAACTGATTTCTCTTAGTGTATTACATTCCCTAATTTTCCAGCTTGAAATGTTACTACCCAATTAGCTACGAAGCTAAGTTTTTATAGCCCATAACAGCTTTTGATCTATTATGGTTTAAATTATATTTACGGAAGTATGGTCTGATTTAAAATAAAGAGTTAATATAAATATTAAGAAATATTATAGAAATGTCAATTGTTGAATTCCAGTAAGTGGTATTTACGAGTTGTTGTTTAATGTAAATTTTTACTTCTAATCAACATCTTTCAATTAATGATGTATAATCCGACCCACGTAGTATTATTAATAGTGTGAGGATGTCGGTAGTACAACATACAACACACCGCGTATTCGGTGTAGTTCAATATGGATGGGACTGGGTCGTGTACAATTAAGGGTACCGTTATGTCATTACGCGACATTTCCATGTTCGACTGATGACGCTAACCATAACTTGCAAGACTAGATATAATGTTACTATAGTATCGGTCACCATGCGGTACTATTATACTCCTCCCGGGGAATTCCAATAGGCGTTGTGCTGTATCCTTTAATACTGCATGAATGTAGATTGGATCCATTATGGTTATTCTCAGTGAACCTAATAAGTTCAGAAACGTAGGAAATGTTCTTTAGTATAATTAACTCAGAAAAAATGTGATAAGTCGTTTTTATGATTTTTAAAAGATATTTTGTTTAAAAAATTAATAGGTTTATTATTAGTTTAACTGTTAACAAGTAAAATTACAATGTTAGTGTTTTGAAACTGTTTTCAAGTTTTTTTAAATGATTTAATTTCTTGGAATTTTTTTTCTGATCAAGAGAAAAGAATATATGTAATCGATTTTAATACAGTAAATTATATTCCACCCTTTCAATCCTAAGTCACCCGAATCCTATTTCTTTGAATCCTATTGAAAATTTGGGGCGTCTAGGACTGGAAGGTTTAAAGAAGTAATATCTGATATATAGTTCATAGCTGGTTAAAATATATGGGTCATTCCCAAAAAAAACCGTACAAACTGCGTCCGAGAAGTTAATATTTTTTAAATTGATAAAAATATACTTTGGGAAAATTAGTTTTCATTGTTTCAGAATCTTCATTTTATTATGTCTAGTTGGGTATTTTTTAAAAACATAAAAACAAAATATTATTTCTTTAAAATTCTATTGTTTGTAACTGGAGCACAGAAAACAGCGTGTCCCACTCTAAAATTTATCACATTTAAAATTGTTTTTAATGATCAGGTTGCAAGTTATGATAATAAGTTTTATAACAATTAATTAAACGCAACATTTTAAACAATTTTGACAAAACACATATTTTATTTTATTTTTAATTTCGGAGTTACATATTTTTTTCTTCGTGTCCCAGTTTTTTTGTCTTTTCATTTTTCCACTCTGTTACATTGATATCTTAATATAAAAATTAAATTTTACTGAAGTTGTCAACAGTATTTATTTCTAAGAAGGAATAAATAATCATTGCCCGAGAGCCATAGTGGATTGGAATTTCGAAAAGAAGGCTAGATTTAATTTCTTTCAATGATTGCTTTAACCACTTCCACTCTGTTACACCTTTTTATAATAATCTATTAGGTACTTTTTATAAAACAAATTACATTTAGGATTAACATTACTAATAAATTTTAACTAATGCTTTATTTTTTTCATTCAGTTGAAATTAAAAGCCACAATTCTAGTTTTAGGCTGAATTTTCCACTCTGTTACGTTCCACTCTCTTACATAAACAATATAACAGAGTGGACAAAAAAACAAGTGATGATATTTCTCTTAGAACTTTTAACCTTACGTCTACATGTTTCTTAGCTTTGATTCTAATGAATATTCGGATACATTTGGTAATTATAAAATTCAAATTTGATATTTTTTGAAGAAAATGAGGAAAGAAATTAACGCTTAGCGGCAACGTTGTTATCAAGAACGTTGAAGATTAAATGTTAACATAGATGAAGCGAATAAGCAGAAAGCTTGAAAGTACAGCTATTCACAGTTCAACCTACAAATATGTGTAGTTTTCAGGGGGTGTCGAAGACATGGGGGTTGACAAAAAAGTAAAAGTAATGAGCTTAAAAAGTAAATATAGAAAAGTAATAAATTATTTAAAGCTGATAAAAAAGGCATTTCTTATATTCACATAGATTCTAGAACAATATATCCCTCGATATATATATCTAGAAAAATATATCCCTCATCCGAAATTTTAATTAAAGAGTTGCGCCATACGTTATTTATTTCCCAAAAATATTGACGTTATTCTGAAATCATAATTTTTGTTTCATATCTTCTGGTGTTACTTATAAAATGTAGACTGTAAGTAAAATGATTGAATTGATTTTTACTACAAAATCAGGGTATTTTGTTCCAAGAATGTAAGATTTTCCACTCTGTTACAAAAATTTCCACTCTGTTACATCACACTATTTTTGCATTCCAGTGTAAGATAATTCTAAAAATTTTATTAAAAGTGTCCCCTACAATTTGGAACAACACTAGCTATTACAGAAATACTAATAATATTTTTTCAATAAGAATATAAGCCGTGGAATAAACTTTTATCCAGGTATATTTCACATTTTTAAGTATTTATGCACTAATCTTCCACAAAACAGTTTCAAAACTTAAAAACTAACATAAAGCGCAAGAGTACTAATAAAGCACAGCATATTCAAAGATATTAAGGTAATTACAATCTTTATTACTTTTATTAACATTAAAAAAATCAAATTCTATTCATGTAACAGAGTGGAAAAAACCTTTCACTTCTCTGATCAAAACATTTCAAAATAAATAAAATTATTATTTTAAACAACTTAAATTTTTTATCACTGAAAAGCCTAGAATCTTAGCTGATATACAGGCAAAAAATTTTTGAAATAATTCGAAATTTATTTTTCAAAGTTTTAAACATGAAATGTACGGTTTTTTTGGGAATGACCCATATATAAAATAATAATAATAATAATAATTTTATATTATCTATATATTATTTAAATTATTTTTCGTTTTTGTCGAATATCAGTTTTTACAGGTAATTGAAATATTGTTAAGTTTTTAAAATCATCCCAAATAGGTTTCATTTTCATTCAACTACACACTAATATGCTAAAATTTTATATTAAATCAAAATAAAATTACTGGTAAGGCTTGAAAACTTTAAGAAAAAGCATAAAATATAAGATGGTTGTAAATATAGAACATACTTGTGTCAAACTTACTTTGTCTTTTACATAATGATTAATAAAAAATGTGTCAAACTTCTTTGTACCATTTTAGTGTAGAATAACTGAAAAACTATCTATATAATAGTTTCATCACTTGGTATGACAGATTTAACAAATTAGAACAAGATTAATGAGCCAGATAGTGTAATATTATATTGACATTGCTTCCGTTAAAATTATTTTGATTGTGGTAAAAACACTCATTCCGGTTTCTTTTTAAAGAAATGACAATATATTCTATCTTTTTCCCGATCTAAGTTGTCAATTTTTTTAGTTTTACTTTCTTTAAAATATTATTATTTTGCAATCTGAGATTAAAATTGAGTTTTGTACACGAGTAATTAAAAAGTTTTCTCCTTAAAAGCTATCTTTAACTAAATTTATCTTAACCTAAGTATATTCTTCCCCTTAACTAATTTTTTTCACTACCATTATCATTTCTAAAACCTCATAATTTAAATTGTGATACTAAAGCAATATTTAAAGAATACATTAAATTTTTTCTTAAATTTACTTTTTTTATACTAACAATATAAAATTTAAATTTTCTTAATAAAAAAATATATAAAAAATTCAATTTTTTTAATATGTAATTGCATGACACCATTACCCTTCTTAAAGGACTAAAGTATCAAAAGTTTCCAACTTCAGAACCTAAGCTTAGATTTTGAATCCCTTCAAGAGCACTTCAAGTGAGTCTCTTCGTGAAGTAGAAATCTCTGTCGCAAGCTCAGAAATCGTTATCGACAAAGTTAAAATAAAGTATTTGAAAATCGGAAAATCTGCCAGAGTATTGAGCATATCAAATCTATTTCGAAGAAAGCTTTTAACCAATCGTTATAATTCTAGGTTTTTCCTAGAAATTGAATTTATCTTTCTTTAGAATTACATTTGACGAAGAATTTTTTACGAACGTTGTAGCATTTTCTGTAATGCAGTGAATCTTTATCACATAGTTAGATAATAGGTGTATGTAACTTTCCATAAGTTTGTTTCTTGTTTCGTTTGTCAATGTTCACAAGAGCTGGGCTTGAAATTGAGCTATATTTAATCAACATCCATGTTACATTTGTAGTCAGCAATATTAAGTATTTAAATACCTTGACTATTAATATTTATCTTGTAAAAAAATAAAGTATTTATACCTCAAAATAAACTTTTTTTCAGTTTAAAAAAGTAAATTAAAAAAAATTAAAATGCTTTTTTTTAAAAAAACGACAGCTGCAAATGGGAAAATTTTCACAGTTTGACCGCGAAATTTCTAGATTTGAAGCCAAGTTGAAATAGTCAAGTCAAGATTTATTAATTTTATATCTCGATGATTAATCTAGACGTCTTGCCGAAAATCCCTTATGTAGTAAATATCCTTTGTAGTCAATCTTCTATACAGAAAGAATCATTTCTTGTTCTTTATCCGGAAAAAACATGTGAAAAACATATTTTAAAGAAATTTAATATCATTATTTAATACTTAATTTTTGATACATTCCATGACTAAGCTTACAAAGTTGACAACAAAAAAAGTATGCTAATTTCTTTTGATATTCATATTATTACCATTTAAACCGCATTAGCTTTTATCATAGAAATTTAATAGATCACAATCGTAGTTTTAGCCTTATGTAATATGAATATGGTTTTCACAATCGTTATTTAACTTTAAAAGCGAAGCAAACGCTTTGAAACGTTCAAATTGCTTCATGATGAATGAATGAGAAAGACAAAAAAAGATGAGTACCAAACGCAAACGTCTCCATTTCTATCCAATTTCACAATTGCTGCCTGCTCTATGTGTGTGTATTTCAAAACTTTAAAAAGCAATTTTATCGTCTGACTGTTAACGATGTTTTCAAATGCAAATAACAGCAAAACTAAAACCCCGAAAAAAAAAGGGAACATAAAAGTCAAAGTGAGAATGGAATCAATACCCCCTTTCGCAGACGATTGTCGCTTATTAAAATTGAAACTAGAGGCTTTTCAGAAGCTTCGATCGGCAACCCAAAGAAGTGACATAATTAAAATAACTTTCCTAGATGCAATGATAAAAGAGAAGAATAAGGGTTTCCCCTTTTCTATATTTTCCCTCTCTCTCTCTCGTTTTTCCCTTTTTTTCCCCTCGTGCGCACTTTTCCTGAAATTGATTTCCGTTAACACGGACTTCTCAACTGAAGAAGGAAACAAGAGGAGGAAAGATATTAATCGTTAATTACGTTTAAGGAGATCGCACTCTGCCTCTATCTACGTCTCATTTCCCCAATTTGAAGTTTCGTTTTCGAAAGGTTTTTATTTGTTTGGGTTTTTTTGTACCAAACCGCTCTTGAAATGGCCTCCCGTCGCGACTTGAGATGTCTGAAGTGTCCTTTGGAATATGAGCATCCACTTGTCTGACGGAAAAAGCGACTAAATTAGTTTTGAGACAGAAAGGGACGAATGTATATTTGAGATGCTTTACAAATTTTATCTCACTTTGTATTGCATTACGTTGTTGAAACTTTATAACGTATTTATACAAATAATGTCTCGTTTTTACACATAATGTGACATTTTTCTTGCTGACAAAGGTATTCAATATCTTCTTCGTTTTTTTACTTTCAATCGTCTTTATGAATGAAATTAGGAATTTCACTAGAAGATAAAATTGGGGCATTAAAAAATAAAGATAAAATATGAATATTAAATTCTTTATGTCGGATATCTCGATATTCCATTTCACGACTTTTTTTTTATCCGTGAATTCCATTTCACGGATCCAACGTCTCTTAGGGTTATGGAAGTAAGGTGATTAAGTAGGGATTTGATCGAATATCTCCTTAAATATTTCAATTGTTTTCATGTAGTTTTTCTGTGTCATTTATATATTGTAAACAATTTTCTCTCTAAAGTTTTTTCCTATCTCTAACTTTTGAAACAACCTTAGTAGTATGTAGATCCTCATAGAAAAAGATCTCCCTTCGTGAAAATTGTATACGCGTAAAATAATCAGTTTACTCTATTCTAATTTTTTCTAAGTTTATCTTGCTTTAAATAAGGTAAATTGATCCATATAAAGCTAAATCAATATTCAACCATTGAACCCATGCCTTGTAATAAAGAACTTAATTTGCATGATTTTCTAATCCGAAACATAATGACTATCTGAAAAAGAAAATCTTACACCCTATAATCTTTATACGACAGTACATTTGCTTTTCCACTAAATGTATTAAGTTATAATAACCCATATATCTAAATAACTGAAGAAGTAAAAGTCATATAAGGCCGATGAGCATAAAACTTTATGGCCTCATTTGGTTTTTCAGGGATTTTATCACATTGTAAACAAATAGAGTACAATTTTACTGCTAGAAATTGAAATTAAAATTTAAAAGACACATTAACATCTCCAAAGTACCAGTCAGAAGAGCTGTTTAATATGCAATTAAAACATACGAGAAAGTTCGTCATTACTGATAATTAACCACTCCCTTTGATGTTCCTCCTCGAAACGGGAAAGTTAGAAAAAAAAGAATAAATCCTCTCAAAAAAAACTCAGGGTTCAACTGCAATCTTAAAATTGTAATTCCTTCCTTCGCCGTAATACCGGATGAAGCAAGTCGTAAAAATGAAAATTTAGAAGATTTGTCTGTGAAAAAAAAGCTGCCCCTAAATCCACGCATGTGTAACGACTTTAAGAACATTAAATCTGCATTAAAAATCTTCGTTAAGGAAGAGCGCAAAAAATATTTCGAGATATAAATTAAATGCAGAAAGTGTTTCATATCCACGCGAAGTAATTGCTAACGAAATTGCAGGAAATTATCGCAGAAAGAAAATATTTAAGTGCCATAAAGATTTGACGGGGAAATTCGATTAGGCCTAAAAGAGTTCTTTAAGAAGAGTGTTACAAGCAACTGGCAACGATCCAGGCGGAAGATCGCAGCGCCCTCTGGTGATAATGATTAAATTAACTCTCGATGTATGAGCATGATTTCCGCAACAAACTAAGCAGAGGGTATCTCTTGTTTTACCATGATTTAATTAGCATTTTATCTTTCTTTTTTCTTCAGATTTCTTTTCAAACGATCTTGCGAATTGAGAGGTTGTTTAGCGGTCGCTTGACTAATTGATATTTTGCATTAATTATGAAATCGAGCAAGCTCGCGCAGAACATTTTACACTGGTTAGAGTAGCAGTACTCTCTTCTCAGCTATTCATAAAACCCTTCCTTTGCTTCAACTCTTTCCAACTTTACATTAACCCTTTCAGTCCTAAGCCGTCCGATATAGCTATTTAAACATATCAAGGACATTGGGCGGCTAGGAATGGTAGGGTTAAAACATTTCGTTATGAGTCCAATTCAATTTTAATGTCTCCGAAGCATTCATAATTTTCTCAAGACTGCCTCATTACGCATGTCTGTGTAACTTCAATAAACGACGTGATTTGTAAGAAATGGTTTCGACTCATCAGCCCGCTTCTGGAACATGATTACACGACTAATTAGTTTGTACTTAAATGATGCTTAGAGCGATGTTAGAATGTTTTAAAATGAGTTTCTAACCACTTTCGCATCCTTGAATAATTACGCTCATTCTAAAGCTGCGCGTAGTTTGGGCGGCTGTGTTAAAGGATCCGTCAGAGCATATTCATTTAGAAGAGGATTTAATTCAAAGCCTTTATAACGTAATCAGAGTTACTAATTTGGTTACATAGTACGCCTGCTAATGGAGGACATATAAGAGTTACGTTTGATTTGAAGAATTAGAATTTAAGAAGCAGCTGAAGCTTTAGAGTTGAGATTTAAAGTTCCTTGAGAATGAAGTTATTTTTCTCTTAGAAGAATCTAACCCTTTTAACACGTTTCTGTGAATTATTTAGTAGCAATGCAAAGGTAGAAAACCACAGGTACCCTTTAAAAATCTTCATTGAAGCCGTATTATTCTAATGAAAATTATAAGAACGTTTAAAAATATGAAAGATGTAAGAAAACATTAAAACTGTGTAGATTATCCTTTTTAAATAATTTCATCTGCAGCGTATGGATTGTTTAATCCTTTCGCACCGGCTGGGACATATGCTGTCCCACGGTGGAAAAATTTTGAAATTACGACTGAGGCAACATTATGTCCCAGTTGCTGAAAAACTTCAAGGAACAGAATAAAATGCTCCTTTGTGCCTCCAAACACATCATGATCTAATGGATATCTCATCGCAGTTGCCCCCCAGGAGCTCAAACAAGTGCAAAAATTGCACTTTTCTGATTCCCTTGCCGTATTGAAAAGGTTAAAGTTTATTTTTTAATAAGTACTGTGTGTGGTTCAAAAAGTTATGTGTGTTCAGCTCTATCTTCTTTAGTTTTTAAATTAATTTTTTAAACTTTTTTATTTCACCGCTAAGGGCGCTGTAAGTCATCTCAATGGATTCTCCAGGGTCACTTACCTAGGGATAGATCATACTTCTGTGACCCTAGGACACGTTAGTTCCAAATAAAAGCCGCGAAATGGAATTTTGAAACACCCTGTATATAACATTAACTAAATGCCCAAATTATTTATATTTCTTTGAGTAATTTTGATTTCACTTCAAAGTATCTAGTTAAACAAAAATATGGATGGTGAAACAAAAGTATTCTAGAAATTTTTAAAAAAAAAAGAATTTCTTTTTTCTGAATATTTCACCAAATAGAAAGTAATCTCAAGTTTACGTTAAAACTTTGTTATTTGATGCATTTGGAACATTTCAAGTAAAAAATAAAACAAATACTAATATGTTTTGTTTTAATGCAACAAAGATTACATATTTTAACAAAACTCATTTTATTACCTACTCTCAATATAAGTTTTAAAAGTGAAGAGGAAAAAAATAGCTAAACACAAGTTTAAAGAAAACTCTTTCCGGAAATATTTCGCCAGAATAAGTATTCCCCTTAAAAAAGAGATGAAAATTTCCCCTTTGTAATCGAAGCTCCAGAGTTCGTTTAACACAAGATGTTCAGCCGACGTTTATAAATTACCGAGAACGATCTATGCGACATAAATTTGATTTTAAAAACTCAAACTTCGATCACTCGAAACTTCGCCTTTGTAAAAAGTCAGTCATCCAAAATGTCACGGATTCAAATCTAATTTGTATGAAAGAAAAAAATACCACCAGAACTTTTTTCCTCCACTGCTTGAAGCTTTCAACTTTGTTTTTAAGTCTTTCTTTGACTTTATATATAAAGAAGGGGTTTCGCCTTTTTTATATATATAATACGTCCCTTTTATTTTTCCCGCGTAGATCTTAATTTCGAAAAGTCAAAAGAACAAAAATGAATTGCTTCAGCTTGGCCACCTGCCATGATCTTTTCTTAGAACCGACCAAAAGAATTTTTCATTTTCTTCCTAGGGAGGATATTTTTTGCCTGTGAGCAGCTCTATACATAAGGCGATTTCCCGTTGTCAATACGTGCAAATTTCTCTTAATGAAAGCGGCATCAAAGAGACTTTTGACAAAGTCTCTTTTCTAAAGACTTATTAGCACATTTTTTTTCGATACGATGGAGTCTTGGTATAATTAATATTGGACGGAATACATAAAGTGAATAAAACGCTAATTACTAAATCGACATTTCAACAATTTGTTTTGGCTAATGCTCGTGTTGCTGAAGTTCTTGGCAGTTATTCTTTTCTTTCGAGCATCAATTTTTAATTAAGAGAGAGCTGATGATCTGTGCTTTCGATCGCCGCTTTCGCTTTTTTTCCGGTTAATGGAAGTAAATAAAACATTTATAAAAACCTTTTGTTTTTAGAATTCGGCGTTGGAAAATACTTTCATGTCAACTGATGCTTATAAAAGATTTTTTTATGTGTTTAAATTGTTTTAACAGATAAACCTTTTTTATTTTTCAATCTAAATCAATTAAAAAACCTACCCAGAAAGATAAAATTTTCGAGCGGTGTATAAAATTTGGTGTTTTACTTGTAATGTGGCAAAATAATATAATTTTAAAAATTGTTTTATTCTTAAATGTTTATATTAAAAAACATTATTTTATTATTTATTGTTTGACATATTGTAAACAATTAACTATTAATATGATCTGTGTGAAAATAGATTTCATTGAGTATAGAAAGCAAATACTATAAAACCGTGACAGAGCTATCCAACGACATTCAGTCTTTTAACGAAAGGACATTATAATGAATACAATTAGTATTATTATAATACAAACCGTACTTTTATCACCGGTCGTAGAAACGCAGGGGTCGATATATCGGGCACGGTGTTGTTGTAAAGAGGTTCTTCTCTATTTTCAAGAAAGGTTTGGGATAATTAGGAAATTGATAAGTCTTGCAACCTTTATTATCAACTTGATAATTTCTCTATTATTAAAAAAAAGTATTTGGTGAACGGTTTCCAGAGAAAAACTTTTTAATTACTGATCCGTATAACACATTTTATTTATCAAACTGCTCGGATTCTTTTGATTATAAGCAATATCCCATTAATTCATCGACATTTAATTTTGAATTAGCATTAAAACAGTCTCCTATTAAGTTTCAAATCCCGATGAGCACCCTCATCAAAACTACGCGTATTTGAACGTCGGAACATCAAGGGCAACAAACACACACAGCAAAGCACCATCCCAGTGTGCCTAGTGCGGGGAGACACGCACCAACAAATGCGAACTGCAGCACACTCTAGCGAATCCATTAAAATGACAAACTAAAAGCCATCCGAAATGTACCGTGAAAAGTTGTTTGGTTTTCGAATTCAAAATGCAACGGGAGAAATATCCCAGCCCGATCAATAAGCCTTATCAGGGCAGTGTTGGCGACCAAAAGCAATTCATCTTGGCGGATTACTTCACATTAGTCGCATTACGGGACTTTTCCCTTGAATAATAGCTCCCGTAATAACACGTATTCGGAACGTGTCGCATCCGCGCGTATTAGAAGCGGCGCACTTCATTTACAAAACACTAATGACTGCTCCAAAACGTCATTATCTTGGCGAATTAAAGTATCCTAATGCAAGACCTATATATGCAAAGTCCCCCCTCCCATCTTTTCAAAACAAAATTGTTGCCGTTTCGCTTTTGAAATAACGCAAAAATAAACTTTTCGTAAGACCATTAAAAGGTCAGCGCCATTTATCATTTTCGAAGCGCGTGGGAAAAGAAGGGTGTATAATTCGAAATCGATGCGCGCCATCTCGTGGATACAAAAATTACTTTCGAAACGGCTGGGTACCGATATTCGGTGAATGGCATCTTCTTTTGGGAAACAAAAGGTGTTTCGCATTCCCCCCCCCCAGATTTAAGTTTGTAAGTCAAGGCGAAACTACCAAACGCTGCATATTTCTCTTTATTTATAGGTAAGTAAAATGGTCATACTGGAAATGTAATTTGGAAAATACACTTTTACAATTTATCTGAGCTATTGGGTTGATTTCTGATACAATCTATATGGGCTTCAAGGCCTTAACAATGTGTAAAATGATTTCTTAGACCTTAATTTTCTACGTAGTACAAAATTTAAACTCATCATCAGCCTCTACTATTTAATCTTCTTTATGTATAAAAAATGGATGTTTGTATTATGAATGTTGTATGTGTCATTTCTTGTGTTAAAGCTTTCCCATCTACATTAACTATGAAACTTTACCAGGTTGCTCTACTTACTCCCGGGAAGGTTTCTGAATAAAAATAATTTAAAATCGAAGAATCCTAACAACTTTTTTTGGTAAATTTTATGCTTAAAAACCCATATTTCATGCCTAACTTTATGGCAAAACCACATTGTTGTAAATATAATAAGAGAAGATAAAATATTAATTGTTGTAGGCATAACATCGATTGTTGTAGTTTAAAATCAACTTTTGTAGAATAAACATAAAAATCTGTCCATTATTTAATTATTTCTTTCTCTGCCGAGCATATTGTCCGGATAACGCCTGGCCTAGCACACAGTGCTACACATTTGGACAGTCCTCTGTAACACACCAGATGATATTTATTAAAAAAATCTAAACCCGGATGAAGCCCTGGTCTAACGCGTCAGAGTTAATTACATTATACACTGGAAAAAATAATACTGCAAAAAAACAGAAAATTTCTGGCAGCAAAAGTTGCCAGAAAAGTTTTGTAAACAGAAAAATCCTGTAAACAGAAAAAAGCTGTAACCTACAGGTAAATGCTGTAATCAGAAACTTTCTGAGCTGTTTTTTTAATTTTAATAAAATAATAACTGGGGATATAACCCACGACCTACCTCATGCTAAGAACGCACGCTACCGCTGCTCCAAAGAGGATTCAGTAAAAGTAGAAATTATCGAAGATGGCTCTTTCTCCACGAACTGAAACTTGTATTTGGCTCCAAAGCGTGTTGGGTGTTGCCAATAGCTGTATTCGTTTTCGCTGCAGAAAGTTTCTGTTTAAGTACAGATAAGCTAAAAAACTAGAAAAAGCTGTTTTTTACATAAATAAATAGAAGTGCGGGGGGAATGTTACATGCCAGAATATCCCTGTAAACATAAAGTCATTTTTATTGAAACTTTCTGTTTTTCTACAGTACATTAAAATCAGCACCTGGTCAAAACGTAATATTATTATACTGTACTTTTTTGAGAAGCTATTTATCAATTACTGTATGTTTTGACACAATAAAACATTTCACACCATTGCACTGGTTAATTTATATTCATTGCTGTAATAATTTCCCTTACTAAAATCAACAAAACAATATTACTGTCTAGTAGAAAAACACTCTTTTGATTTATCAGATGTTTGTATGTACAAACATTCCAAAGTCTATAAACTGTCTTCTGTCACTAAATATCCAAAGCTATTATCGTAAATATTCGAAATAGTCTTTAAGATAATTTTTATTCTGGAGGAAAGCAGTTATGAAACCATTTTATGAGTTTTCTGTTTTCAAAGTATATTTAGTACCCAAGATTTTTGTGAGTTTTAGATGGTATTTTTTAAAAGTAGCCAAATAGTGTGATATTAGTTTTATCTTCAGTATTTAAAAAGTTAAATTAAACAACTTATTTTAAAGACTAATAAAAATCACTTAAATTTTAGCTTTAACAATTAACGGTTTTTGTATTACTTGTGAAATATTTCCATTTATCCCTTCTAAAATATACATAATGATAGTTTTTGGTTTTAATGATTTTAATAATTTTAAAGCTAGGTAAGTTTAAAAAAATAAATTTCAATAAATTTCCCTCAAATAAGATGTCGACATTTCTGTAACTTTTTTTATTCATGCTTTTTTTATTCATTAGGCGCTAAGAGAATTAAAAAAAGTTACAGAAAAGTGTGATTTGAGGGAAATTTATTGATGCCTTATTTACTTAAACTACAAAGGTGTATGAAAAATTAAATAACCACAGATAATACTAATTTATGAATACCGTTTTTTAAAGAATTTAAGCTAATAAACAACTTTACATGGATTTTAATGATTTAAAATTGTTTTCATTGCTTTCACACAAGTTAAACATTTGATTTAAAATTGAGAAGAAATTACGTTTTAGTAATGCATCTCTGAGTTGATTACGATGGGGTATATTATTGCTATTTAAATTGGTATACAAAACCAGAAAATTCAAAACTTTTTATTTGCACAAGAGGTTTTAAGTTTTTTACCAATTAAGTGCACAGTTCTAGAAATGAAATGAGTTATTTTTTTTCGAGAACGTTTGAAAAAACAACATACGAAAAATAATTAAAAATAAATGAAAGAAAAACATGTTTAAGATGTTTGCTTATATAACACCTACGCGTCTAGACATCTAACTTCAATTAAGTTAAAGCCAAGTAGTTTTATTACTTATTTACCTTATACAATCTTCTAAAAAATAATGTAAAAATAATTTTATAAAAACTAATATTTTATTTGAATGTAAATCTATGGTACACTTACATTAAAAGCATAAAAAATGTTACTAATACGTCAATTTTAATATAGTGTACATGAAAAGAGTCTTAAAGAAGTTTACCTTGCATGACAAAAGGAACTTTATAGGGTTTTTCCAGTGGAGTTAATATAATAATCGGAGGGATAGAGGATAATAGCCTATATTTTCCTTTTGTTCAATATATATCATATGTAATTTTATAAATTTGCCACAAAACTGTTTATAATATGTGATGAAAGTTAATATGTTATGAAAGGATTTAGCAAATAAAATTTAGAAGCTTTTTCGTGCAAAACAAAGTGCAAAAAGTATTATTTTAACCTGCTTTAAATATAACCAATATCTCACGAAATCAATTGCTGCCAGACCGATAGAAACGGCTTAGTGTGCGAAAATGGAGAAAAAAAGCCGTTACATTGTATTTTCAGCAGTATCTGGCAACTTTCTGCCCCTCGCGTTGTTTCACAAAGTTATTTACTCTCTACAAATCCCGCCGATAATGTAACATTTTTTCTTCCCCTTCCCTTTTTTCCTTCAATAATGAAATGGCTTTCCGTATGATGAATCTGATAAAGCCGCCACAATCACAAAATGGGAATAAATTCCAGCTTTCAGAAAACGGCAGAAAAAAAACATGTTTCCGATTCTTTTGCATATTATTTCTCTAGCAGCACAGTCTGGGTTTTCGTTTTTGTTTCCAAGATCATTGGTGTTATCATTATGCTAACGTCTGCGCGAGTGTATTTTTTGGGCTTCCGCTAGGGTTCGAAAATAGTTCCATAATGGGTTCGAGGAATGAGTGAATTATCCACTAAAAGTGGGAGATTTTTGATGGTTTTCTGAAAGCAAGACGCAATCTCTGCAGTTTTGGGCTCGCACTTCCGTTCTGAAGGGGTTCTTTTGGAACTTTTTATACGTTCCGAGGAGATAAAAGAGAAAAATTGGAACACGAATTGCGCTGCGTCCCATTTTCTTAACGATTTTTAAAGTTTTCAGATGCGGATGGGACATCAATCATGGTTCCGTTCTTTTAAGTTCTGATAATTTTTAGTGAGATTTGAATTATTGATCTTGGAAGCTGCATAAACTGTGGGTTAAATAATACGGTTTTTTACGGGTGTGCTTTAATGTTTGGGGAGGGGTGGGGTAGAATGAATTGCAAAATAGTTGTACTACAGTTTTATGTTCTTTCAAATTTTCCTATTATTTCGGGACATTTATTTTTATTTGTTGTGTGTTTACATCCTTATGCTATTTTAATACCTACCGAACTGTTATTAAGTATAGTATAGTATATATACGAACTCATAGTATATATTTTGTGGAGAGAGGTTACGATTCGCATGCTTTTTTGCTTAGTATTGCAGATACTCTAAGTCGCTTAAGAAACTCGTTGAAATTTTAAAATATAAAAACTACTATCAAGTATAATGAAGTAAATAACAAGATAACTGAAATATTTTATGGTAATAAAAAGGAACAAATAATTTTTTTTTCAATGAGATTAATTTTCCTACTGATGGAGTGGTTTTCTTCCCTTTGGTTTTACTTTTGCTAACTCTGAATATATAGTATATTGCGATGTTAACCTCTAGCCACAAAACTCAGATTTTCTAGACTCAATATGATTTAAAACTAATGAATTGACAAACCCAAATATAAAAATATTATTTCTTATCAATTTAGTACTTTATTTATCAATATTATAAGCACAAATCATGCAACACTTTAACTTAATAATGTGAGTATCATGATCCACCATCTTATTGGACCTTTAACTCAAGAGCAGTTCTAGGTTAATATATGTTCACAGCAATTTAACATATTAAAACGGAGGACGGGAGAGGATGATCAGAGTGTGACTAACCTTCTAACCGCCATGTAGATTCCATTTCCACAATTTCTTATATTTGGGCACTAACTGACACAAATTTGACTAAAGATTAAACTGTAACGGACTTAAATAAAAATTGTACATTGTAGCTGAGAGACGTGGCGACCGAATGGTTGTCTGGGGCTCAGGATCGTGCCTTACGGCTAGCGAGTGCTACAATATGTTTCTTGTTGCTAACCGATCCCACTGCTTGAGAGAGCTATTAATGAATTTTGTCTTTAAAATTTAATGATTGGAACAGCTTCTCATCATATCAGCGTTGAGCAGTTATGAATTACAAAACATTTTTCACGGTCACTTTTATCAACAAACGCCTCTTAAATCAAACATGCATGCTTCATCCAACCCCACTTTATCTCAAAAGTGAATATGCATGGATAGAAACACGCACATATTGAAATATTCATTCCCACAGCATACACTAGCACCTTAAAGCAATGGAAAAAACATGCTGATCGAAAGACGCTTTACATGACACCATTCGCTGAATAATTCACACTAACGGCCTATACAGCCAATTATTTAAAAGAGTGGTTTCCGGCTAATTTGATTCTGGGGTATTAATAGTATCACCATTATTATTTTTTCAAGCTCCCATCTTCCCTTTGCCGCGCTTTCTTCTTCTGCCTTTATTTATTTAGGGAGGTGCAAAACTCCTCTGCTTACGTCTGGTTCCAGGAAACGGCGATTTAATAAATAAGACTTTGGGGCCACTCTAACGGGCATTGCTTGTTTGTTGTTGTTTTTTCTCTGGGTGTGCGTGGATGTGAAAGGTTTTAGCGATATTGCCCGTTGCTTTTAGAGGGGATATCTCGGATGGGGTTTAGAGTTGGGTTATTTCCTGGATCTACATCACCTCTAGAAACATTTCATGTGAGTGTTCTTAAAATATCTTAACATTATAAGTTCGTGGGGTTTTTTTTAGTTTTTTAACGAAAAGGATGACATTTCTAAATTATTGACCCCGAAGAAGCATTTACGCATCCCACTTATCTGACGTAATTTAAATTTTTTTGTAGACCAGTAAAATCAAATCAATGCACATTTTTAAGGCTGACACAGAACTATTAATCCAAATTAAAAAACATGACAATTATTTAAACACTCTATACTGAGTGTCAACTTCTTTAAACAACTGGTCTGGTACACACATTCAAATATTTTTTTTTCAGAAAAAAAAGCATTTCCAAAAATCAATCAGCAGTGAAACATAAAAGAACTAAAACAAAAATCCTTCTTATAACTTTACGAAAAACCTTGAAACATATGCATCAGTGAGGAGTATTATGATCATTATACGTTTTTAGATGCTTCGCCTTCAAAACTTTATAATTCAACATTATTCAGATAATTAACTTACAAATTTATATCTTTAAGGGGACTCAGTACCTCCAAATCAGTAAAAATATCAATTTAAGGATTTCGCTCTCAAATCGATGTTTATACTCATAAATAGATTCGGTAAATTTCATAGTGATGCGTGAATTCTCAGGATAGCAAATTTCCAATGTTTATTTAGCATAGTTACCAAATATTTTTTTAAATAAATATTTCTCAAAACTACTTTTTTAGCATTTAAATCCCTAAGGCTTTTTTTCTACTGAACCAAATAGTATGAAACTTGGTATTTATATTCAATAAGGTAATATTATCAAATGTATGTTCCAAAATTTAATGATTTTGGCCCAGAATTTTTTTTATCATGAAAAATAGGAAAAAAAACATAGAATTTTTACGTTTTTTAAATGGGAATCACCAAAAAGTTTTTTTCTCAAAAACTATTATGATTATCCAAAATCCCCCACATAGAATTATACTACAGAACATATTTAACATAAAAATGAAAAAAGCTAGTAAAAAAAGAGAAAAATGAAGGAGAAGTAGCGTTTTGAAATATAGTGAAATTTTTGAAATTTTTGTTGTTTTCTTTAAATATTAAAAATACTAAAAAATTTTTTAAACATTTTGAGTTTAATATTCCATAACATGATGGTAACAGATAATTTGGCACCAAAAACTATTAAAAAAACTCAAAAATAAAAAATTAACTTTTTTTGGTACCGAGTCCCCTTAAGATAAATTAATGTAATTTGAATGAAGTAATTATCAATCTATTTTTCTTATGATCCAAGAAATTTATGCATCTCTCTGTTATCATAGTCCATACACTTTTTTGTCCAAAGTCTTGTTGTTATTTGAGTTGTCCTCAGTCAATTTCATGTAACGTGGATGCCAATTTATGTTGTCCTGTTAACAAGGATGTTTTTTTTTCTGTAGGTGAGTGAGACCGGTGGAGCCAATGTCTTCAATCAGCCCGTCACCTGTTGATCACCGGAATGGCGAGCCTTGGGTATAAGCGCAACCCCAGCCTCGGGGAGGTCAAGACCCCTCATCAGAGGGAGCCGCAGTCCCCTGAGCTACGGATTCCCTGCCCCCCGGTCAACCTCGTCAACCAAGGTACGCCGGTTTTTCACTTAGGGCCAGTAGCGAATCCAGGATTTTTGTCTGGAGGGGCTAAGGAACCAAAACTGTGTATAGTGCCACGACTTTCTCGTTTTAAAAAAATTAATTTTCAAAAATATAAGTATTTACAGGGCTCGATTTGACCCGGAACGGCGTTCTGGAACCTCTTTTTTGAAAAAAAAAATATTTCCTTTTATCTTCACTGCAGTGTGTATTTTTAAAGTTTATTCCGTTTGAAAATGAAATATTGAGAGTCAGTTTACATCAAATTTGCCAAAATGTGTTGTACCTCTTGCGACATCTTAAATTCTCCAATTTAAGGACTTAAACTATGCATTCCCCTATTACTTAAATTTGACAAAATATAAAACACTAATGGTTCAATGATGGTAAGCGGTCCCGCCTCCTACAAGAGACACTCTGTTGGAAAAAAATACAAAAAAGGTGTTTTACAAAAAAAATTGTATGAAGAATTGTATAATAATTGTATATATCTTATACAATAATTAAGTTAGAACACTCTTCTTAACCCATTAATGCCCAACTTTTTATTTTTCTTAAATATTTGGTAAAAACATAGTAAATAGCCCTAAAACAACTGGAAAAATAGTGAAAAAAATTCCAGGTTAAAATTTTAATTCCTACACCAAAATTAAAAAACGTCCCTAAAAAGGGACGTCAGGCACGAATGCCCCCGTTGTTTTTCCCTATTGTAAACGCATGGTAGAAAACTTTTTAAAGCCTCAATAACATCTTCTACCTTTTTAAATGCAGCAAAAGTGATCGGAACCATACTGTAACATGAATATAAACAAAAAATATTAATTATTTATCCAATTAACTGTAAAATTAACCCTAATTAACGTAATTTGAGCATTTTTTATGCTTTAAAACACGTTTTTTCCTCCCAAATATATGTTAATTGCAAATTAATTAAGGTTTTTAATTGAAAAGGCATTCTTTGTTTATATGTTACCTAATATTAAGTATTAATTACTTTTACACACCTCAAATCTATCAGAAAATCTCAATTTGTGAAGTTTAAGGCTTTCAAATGCCCATACTTTTTTCATTTTATTTAATTTAATTGTGCGGAACACGAATTTCTCCCCAAAAATCAAGCATTAGTGGGATGTGCATTAGCAAGTCAGATGATATAGATTGATCTGCAGTATAGAACACAATGATTAGGGACATCTAAATAGAAAAAAAGCTGAAAATTTATCACAAAAGCGACTTTTTTGGCAATTTTAATGACAAAAAGTCATTATAACTAATAATTATTAAACTTTTAATTAAAATATAACCGGAATATATTTGAATAAGTAATAAATATAGTGAAATAATTAATTTATTCCTTTTAATTAATACAAATTAATTAATTCCTTATAATTTAAGACTTTTTATTCCATTAATTTAGCAGAAATAACAGTATTTTCAAAATAAAAATAAACAAAAATAATAAATTTATTAGCTAAAATTAAAGTAATTTTATAAATATCAGTTATTTAATTCATTTCATAAGAATCGAACGCGTTTTTATGAAAAAATAAAGGAAACACTAGCATTTCACTATGAGGAAAACTACGGGGGCATTCGTGCCTGACGTCCCTTTTTAGGGACGCTTTTCGAGGGTCCAAAATAAGGTCAAGATAAAATATTTTGGAAAAATAAAAAAACACCCCAACTGATTTAATGTATAAACAGTAATATATATCGGCATTGAATTTTTTTTTAAATAACAAATAGGATTTTTAAGATTTTTCTTTTAAAATTTTTAAAAAAGCACTTTTATGAAAAATTCTATCTTCCAACTTTAAAAAAAGTGAAAATTTTTTAAAAGTATGCTTTATTCTTGTGTTCTTTATGTTCTATGAAGATCAGAGATACATCAGTGCAAATTTTGATTCAAAGGAAAAATTTTTGTAGAAATAGGAGGATTTTTAAAAAACGTCCCTAAAAAGGGACGTCAGGCAGTAATGGGTTAATCTAGTACAACCCATTTGAAATTTTTTGTAAATTTAAATTTGGAAATAAATGCTTAGGTTTTTGTATTAAAAAGTATTTGCTTTTCTAGATTTTAGACCGATAATTTTACCGTTCCGGAACCGCTTTTTTTAGAAATAGAGTCTTGAGTATTTCTAATAAAGTATCATCATAAAATCCCTAATTATTACCTATTTTCACGAAAAAAGTGGAAAAATAAAATTATTGTAGGAATTTTTACTATAATTGGAAGAAATTTGGTAATTCTAGGGCTATGTGACTTCCATCACATAGCCTCTCCCCCTGGGTTTGCCCTTCCTTGGACGAATGTACCTTAAGGGAGACGTGTTACACACACAAGTACTGAAAATTATTCAGCCAAATTAAAAAGACTTTTAGTGGTTACATTTTCTTTGCACAGAAAGCAGTCAACCTCAGATGGTTTATATTTACTTTACGTTTTGTTCACTAGCTGTATTTTGAGTAGAGATATTTTAAGTTCAAAACCAACACAACACTTATAAAAGTTCAAAAGAATTTTCTGCTCTAATACTCGTCCAGAAACAGAAAATCACTGGCAGCAAAAGTTGCCAGAGCTTTCATTTCCACGGGATTTCTCTCTTGACTAAACCTTTTCGCTAAAATTTCCGAAGTAAACTGAGACATCAGTCTGTAGAGATACAATATGTAGCTGAATAAATATATAGAATATTTATGATGAATAAATTCCCTTAAGTGTTGCACAAAGATCATAGCATACAGAAAAAGTTCAGTCAACAGAGAAAACCCGAGTAAAGGATGCTTTTGCTGCCAAAGGTTTTTTTGTTTTTGTTTCTGAACGATTATTTTTTCCAGTGTGAGAAGACGTGGATAACGTCAGTACCCATACGTTGTACATGAGATATAATATAATCAAACCAAGGATTGTAAACAGTGTGATGTAAAAAGTTGACAATCACGTCAATCATCGTCACTCTTGCTTACCCAAGTTCTTCACACTCTTCGGTGCATAAGGAAATCCCGCCCACCTACCTATGGGTCTTTGGTTTGTGATACGGCTTCTTCTAATCCTTTTATAATCAAGCCTTTTTTAAAATCTGCTGCATTTGTCTCTGCCATGTTGTCCTAAGTCTTCCTTTTTTCCTACTGACATCAGAAGCTCAAAAGAGTGTAACGGGTGTCAATGTCTTTTTTTTTAATTTTTAATGCATGGTCTATGCATCGTCATCTCTTTCTGCTCATTTATTATGTGTTCTTTTGGAGTATTGGAGTACTTATTTTATTCCAACAGCAATTCACTTTAACCTATCCCTCAATCGAAACTTTTTCTTAGTGAAATTAATTTATATTTAAAGTATGGTAACTTTCGTTGCTTTTTGCCAATTTAGAAATTACTTCAGGATTAAGAATATATCTCATTCAAGATTCTGGTTATTGAGTTTAATTCTCTCTTACTGTCAAGTCTTTCCTGTTTATTTGATTAATACTTCAATTTTTGAGCCAAAATGTCAAGTTTGGGTGGGCGTGGGAGGTGGAGGATTTTTTTCCAATGGTGTACGCTTATTGAAATTATAATTTTTTACACCTTACTTGTTTAACTGGTTTTAGGAAACTCCTTTTGGTTATTTAAAACGTTCACGCCGGGGCCGATTTTCATGTATTTCGCTGCGAGGCGGCGCTCGACTTCATGCTGCGCTTCATCTAGCGGCGCCACCCGATAATGCGTTCCGGTGCGGGTAGGGTTCTAAATATTTCTGAAGGAATCGATTCCGGAATCGAATCAGAATCGAATACCTTGGAATCGATACCAAGGAATTGAACCCTTGAAGGAATCGATTCCAACAGTAATCGAATCTTAAGGAATCGTTCTTAATTTTCTAATTAATACTGATAATTATTAACAGTTTTGTTCACTAATTAATTAGTATTTTGCAGCAGGAATCGAATCTTAGGAATCTTACTTAATTTTCTAATTAATACTGATAATTATTAACAGTTTTGTTCACTAATTAATTAGTATTTTGCAGCAGGAATCGAATCTTAGGAATCTTACTTAATTTTCTAATTAATACAGACAATTAACAATACTGTTCACTAATAAATTAGTATTTTTATAATTAATAAATATTTTGCTGATTATTAGTAGTAATTCCTAATTATCCTTGATTTGTGGTTGAAATAGATAAGTTCGATACTGGCCATAAACATTCGATTCCAGGTCGGAATCAAACCTCAGGAATCGAATCCAAGAATCGAAAGAAATGAACCTCAGGAATCGATTCCGGAATCGAATCGAAAGATTTTTTAGATCCCTAGGTGCGGGCCACCAGTGGACCGCGCCACCCGATGAGACAGTCTAGTGTGGGCCACCGGTGGACCGCGCCGGCGTGAACGTGTTAAATTAATTAAGACATCATATCGACCATGCGAATGCGAAACACCATATTCTTCTTAATATTTAACTAAAGGGTAACGAGGGAAATCAAATCAAAACTCTTTTATTCTAAAACAAAGAATCAAAAGAGCAATTAGTCTCGGAAAATTAAAATTAAATTATAAAAATTTTAAATAAAATTAACCAATTTAACGCTACAAAAAATTCTTATATTGATTTTGAAAAAAAAAACGTCCAACATTTGTAAATGTCGGTTTATATAAATTAATGAGATCGTTGGTAAACTTTTGAGATTTAAATGCAATAAATGCGCAAAATCTAAAATGAAAAGATGTCAGAACGGTCTAGTCGTTCGAGATAAAGTCTCATTCCGTCCAAAAATAGCACGAAGACGTCCACAGCCCACGAGAACCTTGAGTGACACTGACTAGCCCAATTCCACGCCGGCTTTCATCCCAGCATTTTAAACTCCCCGTTTCTTCCTTTCTGTTCTTCTTCTAAGGGTTTGAGGGGGAAGAAAAACCCAAGGATGGAATAAAATAACAAGGAATTTCCATTTTATACAGTCCACCCTACACGAACTGGTGGATACTCCATTGATTCTGAAAGAGAATTCTTGATAGACTTGCTGACACTGACATGGTCTTTGTTTGGAAGGCGGGGGGTGGAGGGTAGTTGATCCGTTTCAATTCCTAGCGACGGAACGGTCGACTGGAAGGATTTAATCGTGTATTGTTGGTCAGGGCATAATGGAGCGTGGTCCTGATGGAGTGAGTGGGCTGTCCATGCATTATTCCGGTCCAAGGACACTGGAAAGGCTCGAGATAAATATACCTCCAAACAGAAAGGGGTTCCAAGTTTTAAAATGTTGCCCAAACAATCTCGCCGCGGCTGGCTGAGAGAGTGGAGTTTTAACTGAGATTGCTGAATAGTTGGGAGTTGGTTGGTTGGTTGACCGGAGATTGGCTACTTAATGCAGGCGAGAGAGATTGTTTAGATTGTGTTTAAGATAAAGTGCTTTTTTGTTGGGAATGTTCCAGGTTTCTCATTGGTGTAGTGGATAAGATTCGTCCAAAGATTAATGGTTTGGTATTTTTTAGAGAAATAAATACGTTTAAAGTTCTTGTTGTTGTAACTCTATGTTATTACGAACATTACAAATTTGAAAGTTCTGAACCGAAGGGACGAAAAACATAATTTTCGACCTTTACATTTAGAAGGGTAAATTTAATTTAATGAGATTGTTCTAAGGAACAAAAAATATAACATTGATCAAGATTTTAAATTAGAGAAGTTCGAGGTATTCAAGTTGCACTGTGCATTAATTTTTATATGACAAATCATAATGGAATATAAGAGAATCAATAGAGTATTAGTTTAGAAAATGTATTATAGTTAGTGTCTTATATTTACTTAAAGAATAATATTTATTTTATTTATTTATCTTTAAAAAACAATAAGTTATAGAAAAATTACAAATTTTGATACTACTATTTGCACTGAAGTAAAAACGGCTAAATAATTAGAGAAATGTGATCACCCCGAAATCTTTACATTTCCTTAAATTTTTTGAAAAAAATTCTCATTTTTAAGACCTATTTAACGAAACAACGTCAAATAATAATCGAGTTCTATCTAACTGTTCTCTAATGAGAAAGTAATAGTTTTTTTACAAATGATTCAATTTACTTTGATCATATAAAAACGTTTTTAACCATATGAATGTGCTTTAAATGGTTCAAAATACGTTAAACAATATTAGAATTAACTCATACCCGGTTATTTAAAAAAGCTATGGTTCATACAGATTCAAATTATAGGTACTGAACGTTTTACAAAATAATATACCAATTACAATCAGTTCTCTTTAACAGCTCTAAATTAGCGCAGTTCAAATAAATAAAACTTAGCCTTTAGCTCATTTTAAATTTTATCTTTATATTTTTTTCCTAAAGGAAAAAATCTTCACAATATGCAGACAGCAAATGCAAAAAAGCACTTATTCGGCCGATCCGATATCTCTCGAGAAAAAAGTTCGATTACCCCCCAAAAAAATCTCAACCCATTAATTTCTGTCCGTCTTAATTCATCCTGAAAAAATGTCTTCTGTCACAACCCCCCAAAAAAACTTCCTCGCTTCCGTAATTCTTCCCATTCAGCACTACACCCAACGGGGAGATATCGCGCAGTCGAGACAAACTATTCCCAATCCATTGATCTATTATTCTCTCTGCGCTCTCGTATATTACCAGGGAAATAAAAATTGATGACGCTCGCCAATCCCCCTAGACTCGCCAACCATATATCGCCAAACCTTTTTATTCATTGCGTTTCGACGAACAAGAATAGATGAGCGCCTGTTAATGGGTTCTGTTTTCCCGAATAAGATCTCTAGTATTGTTGTTTGAGATGTGATTTGACCCCTGGATAAAAAACGGGAATCTAATGTGTCCCAAGTGAAGACCCGGGATCAGGAAGATAGTTTTTTCCCAGTCCCTGGTTTTTTCACGGAGCATATTCTTGAAAAAATGGAGTGCCAGCTAGTGCATTAATGTACTGCTAAGAAAGTGGTGGAGTATATAATGATGGAGCGAAAACGTCACTGGTTGGAGATATTTTATGGAAAATTTCGACGGTGTTCTTTTTGCTGTTTTCTGTTTATGTACTTAGGAAGTTTTTGGAAGGGTTTTTTATTTATCGATGGATGGATGGAGCTTTTTTGAATCACAAATTCTTTTGTTTAGGGTGGCGAGCATGATTTGAGAAACTATTTATTCAATGGAGGTACTTAGCAGAAACATATGCATTGAAAGCATGCATCCATCAATTCATATAAAGTATATTACGTTTTTTAAAAATGAGAAGAAATGGCCTTTTTTTCAGTTGGAACCGCGAGGCATTTTACAATGGGAGGAGAAGGAACTTTATTGGATTTATTTGACTTACAATGCCATGAAACGAAGAAAAACGCGTTTTTAAAAATGAATTAGATCATAATGGATCTAATAAATTTGGCTCGAAGTCCCTGTTTAGTTTTTAGTTCTAGAGTATTTTTGAAATAAATGAGTTAGCATATTTAATATCAAAGTTTTTCTTCTTATGATATCTATACAGGCAATAATTTACTAGAATGAAAATACATCTTAAATAGTAAATTTCTCACAATGCAATGCAAATATGGCCGTTGTGTGTTTAAGGTATCAAAAAGAAGGCGCGTTTTGTGCATGAAATAATCCAGAGAAATAAAATTTACAACTGGTTAGAATTATTAGCTGTTACTATGAGCAGTATTAACTTTTCTGACCCTATCGAACTGTGAGATAAGCTTTGTGAACTATACAGTTTTATTTTAGAAAGGGATTACATTATACATAAGATGATTTTTCACCTTACCGATAGTTAAAAATTCATTTGTTTGATAAACTAATCATTAATCTTTTAAAGGCAGGTTTTGACTAAACGTATATTTTGCGCATGTTCTAAATATTCATGAGGAGATGGTTTTAACTGAATTTCAAACAGGGCATGTATTCATACTTCAAAATGGAAAACAGACAATTATGTAGGGAAACATTAGGGAACAAATCATTTTTCGTTTTAATGAAATACACTGGAACTTTATAAAAATCGCTTATTTTGCTGAAATCTAAAAAATATCTTCTTTGATTACTCTTAATTCCTTAACTCTCACTTAAGCTCTTATGCCCAGGAAAATGAATGCATAACGACCAACCCAAAGAAACGAAACACCTGTGCTGTAAATAGCTATTTAAGTGTGTTTGAATACCCACCCTTCCAGAAACATTAAGAAATTCACAGCTGTTTAAGTGCAATCCTAAAGCATTCAAACCTTCTTTGGAAGTAATCAGTAGTAGCGTCACGAAAGCCTGCTAATTGATGAACATTTAATTCTGCCCGTTTTAAAATTAGAGGCCGGAAGAAAAAAAAACTTCAAGGAAAAAATGTCATTAGCTAAACCATTTAATATAATCTACATATAATTAAAAGATGCTTTCTTCTCTGGTTCTTGATGGTGTTACAGGTAAAAGAGTTTTTTTGGCGTCAGGTTTATCACCTGTAAAGCTAGTTTCACACCAGGCTATTTTTATCGCTGCGAAGAAATTAGTTGTATGCGCACCTAGATACAGAGTTCATTATTTCTTATCTTTCTTTTTGCTGAATTTCCTCCTTTTTAAATCTGGAATCCAAAATTATACGAGTGATAATTAAGTTCGAAGAGAAAAACGAAGAAAATTTAAAAACTTCCTTAAATCATAAGTGAAAAAAGGATAACTAAAAAAATACAATTCTTAAATTTAAAAGTAGTAAGTTTCTTATTTAGATTTTTTTCCTTTTAACTTAGTTTCTGTTTAATGCTTTTTTAAGTTCAACTTTTTCATATCTTAACTATTCCTATTTAATCATATCAGTGATTTTCTCTAAAATTTCAACATTTTAAGTTAGAAAAAAGCATTAAACAATTAGCTCACAAATCACAGCTTTCTTTTTAATAAACTTCATATCTATAATATAAGTAATTTCTGTTTAGTTTGAAAACCAGCTATATAATACATTACTAATAGTAGTTTATAAATAATCCAAATTTAGAAACTGTAAAAGGTTTGTAAGGTACCAATTTCAAACCGATACTGACTTCCCTAGAAATCTGTTCCTTTAAATTATAGGAAAATACTTATCACTGCATTTTATAAGAATAATTTTACTAATACCTTTTTCCATTTCTAATAAAAAAAATAATTCACCTAGGTTCACAAAAATTATTGAACAGCAATTCATAAGAAAATTCAGATAAAGATCATTGAAACATCTGGAAAATGTTATTATATTTCAATAAACTTAGTGCATTAAAAATCGCATTTATTTGCTGCCCAGAACCATTAGGAGAAACATCATTTTAACGGCACTAGATTTTCTCTGTAACATTAGCTAATCACTATATTTAACCTGATATTATTGAAAAGGAAATAACACACTTATTAAATCCGAACCTTTAACCCTCATCATTATCAACATTTGAAAGAAAATCACCATGTCTAACAATGGGTTTTATGCGAATCACACCCCATTTCCAACCAAGATAACGATCCTTTACAATTTAATCGCCAACGAGGCAATTATCGGTCGCCAAATCCTTCAATCGAAAGGAAGACGTTCTTTATCTACCTCCCCCAAGAAATTAGGCTTCTTTGGCCCTCCTCAAAACATTACCCCTTTAATGAAACCCTCCCCTTTTTTTACATCTCCCCTTGGTGTATTCTAATGAGCCGAGAAAGGGGGCGATCCTGGAAGCAAATCATTTCCCGAGCTGTAATCAAGCCCCCCGGCCACCCCTTGATAAATGGGGTGCGCCCACACTCCAAAATTAAATCTGATGGCCCCTAAACACGTCCAGGGGTTAATTTCCGGCAGGATTTATCACCGAATTCTTTACTGGAAATGACCCACTTAAAGGAGGCCGCTCCCGAAACTTTTGTTCGAAGACGGTTTTCTGTTAATTCCCCCTTTTGCTCGGGGAAGTCGAGTTTTAAATTTCCCAATTTGGTGGTTATTGTAGCCTCAGAGTTTTTGAGGGCACTCCGTCATAGGAGTGAAAGGGGGGTTGGTTAATTCTCCAGACGGGTTCTGAGGGGTTGTGTGGAGGGTAGGGGAAGGTGCCGTCGTCTGCTAAAGAGCCATTTCCGCTCGAGATTGCTGGGAGTTAGGGTTGTAGGGGTTTGAGGAGAATGGGATGTTAAAGGGGATTGGTGGGTGGAAGTTTTGAGATTCATTGTTGCAATCTTCTCGTCGTCTTTTCAGAAGGCAATCTTCTTGCAGTTTCAGGAAAATGGAAAATATGGCTGCAATGTACGCTTAAAAAGGGTTGTTTGTTGTGCAAATTGATAAGCATTTGTTTTGAATAATTTGATTTGTAATATGCTAGAGTTGAAATTTATAAAATACACGATCCTTGATAATATTGTTTAAAAAATCTTAAAATCTAACAGCATGTAACCTGTTCAAACATGATCTCCCTATATTGCCATTGAATTCAATGGGAAATATAGAACGGCTAGGTATGAATGGGTTAACTATTTTCATTGAATTGCACGTTATCTAACTCAGTTATCAATAAATTAAACTAATCGAGAGAAGAAACTATAACTCTTGACTATCTTTGAAAACTCGTTCAAAAGCAATGAACAGGATATCTAAATTTGAAACAAAAATAAACACAACAAAGTTTGTGGTGATAGATTTTCATGTAAATGAAATTAAATATGAACAGAATTATCATAAACTTACTAAATTTTAAAGATTTCACAATGGTTCAATTACAGAAAAAGTCAAATTAATTATTTGAGCGCAGTTTCTAAAACATTTTAAAAAATAACTTCTTATATAAATGCGCATATTTCTGCAATAAGAGTTTTCTTTTTGTATTAATACGTTAATATAAATATAATAAAGATTAATATAAATATAATAAAGAAGAAATATCCTGCATTTTTATATCAACTTTAAGCTCTATGAAATACAAGCCATTTTACCTACTACATAAATATTCTTATTTACTCATCATTGGATCACCTCATAATAATTAAAGCCTTAAAAATAACCAATCGCAAATTAAACATAAAAATCTGGGCGCATAAATTTTGTGAAACCATAGTGATGTTTAAAACAAGTCTGTTCTTGCCACAAGCTGATAATTACGTCCGTATATAATCGCCTTTTTCTCATTACTTCCCGTAATTACAACTGGCGTTATGCCCTCCCGAACACCAGGAACAAAGCATTGCGGGAAGGCAGTATCTTGTTAGCGGAGAAAATAAGAAAACTCCAGTTCTTAAATAGCTTTGACAGAACTCTGCCGCTGGTTTCACAGATATTCTCATTTCGGCTAATTAGGTGTGGGATAAATTCTGTCAGGAGCAGATATAATGTAAATGAACCCAAGACGGTCTTTTTTGCATGTTCGGAAGGTAAGCTACCTACTGCTGACAGTCTGGGCACGTTGGACTTCAATTTTTAGTTGGGTTTACGTTGTTAAGGGGGGGAATAGTTAGAATTATGTGTTTTTATTTGGTTTATAGAATATTTCAGAACTGTTTAGAGGTTATTTAAGATAACGAGAATTTATTACTTTGTACTTTGTGAAGGAAAACTTTTCATTAGAAGAATAAGTGGTTTTTTTATATTGCATTGAATTTTATTATACTTTGATGAATGAAAATATTAACTAACATTTTTATTTCAGAACACCATCCTGGTGTCGGTTATCCACATTGTGAAGAAGACCATATCAATCACAACGCTGACAGGTACGTTTTTAGAAGTATTCACTACTTTATCATTAATTAAATATAAATATATTTTACTGATTGTTACATAACACAGACGATCTCAATTTTTTTCGACAAAGCGTCTCTTTTTGAATATTTATTTAAAAACACAGAAAATATATATTTATCCGTATTTTTATTCAGATTTAATATATGTTTTCTGTAAGGAGTACGTTTTAGTACACTGACTGCTTTGATAGGTCTGCATTTAGGAGATTTCTAGGTTGGAGCACAGGATTAAGCTAGCATAGATTGGCGAAGACTTAATATTATTATTACCCAATATCTTCTACCACCAAAATAATAAGCAAAGGTTAGATAAGTATCAAATATTAGAAAGTGACATAACCGTTGGTATTTTAACAATACTTATTTTGATTCCCTTCATGCATGCAACACATCCTACATTATTTTGACATTTTAATTAAAATAACGCTTTTATTTTGAATAAGTAAAGTAAGAAAAATGGTAAAACTGGGTATGGCGAGGTAAAAGGGTATTGAACTAAGCAGTGATGCAACAGCCCTAGTTGGCCAATGCGTACGATGCCCATCTCGTTTTCTTGACCGTGGGGCCCTGGGAAGCGAAGCATATGTCCCGGTCAGGTGGTCAGACTATCATGAGACCCCAGTGTTTAGTTCCAAAGCATTCTTGGTCCTCATTTCATGCACCCACTAAAGGGATGAAAGGCTAAGTCGACCTTGCCCTGCCCAGGACCCTGGAATCCAATCCCGGACATGTGGCGTGGTCCCGTCACATGTCCGGGATTGGGTATTGGTAAAGAGTATTTTATTCTATTTGCAGGTACCACGTGTCGTACCCGTCCCTGCCATCGAACCGCGCGACGATGCTGCGCCGGCCCCTCTCTACCAATCAGTTCGCCCACTCCCACTTCCAGCTGCGGAAGTCTAACACGAGGCAGTGCAGCTGGAAATGCACAGCCTTGTCCTTCATAGTCGTCACAGTAGCACTCACAGCCGCGCTTGCCTTTTTCCTAAGTGAGTACCACTCGTTTTCTCTTGATTGTTAACTGTTACTTTGATTTTAACTTCTACTTTAACTCTGTGACGTAACTGTTGATTTTCCAATAAATGATTAATGCTGTAATTGGTCTGATACTGATGTTTCCTCTACTGTCTTGGGAAAGGAAATTCTATATGAAAGTTGATAACACCGGAGGTTATTCCTCGCATAAAATACGTTTTTATCTCATATATCCCATTATACCACCACAGAGTATAGAGCTTACAGAAGGTCCATCTCCAGAGACGCTAATGGCAACATTTTAAAGATTGATTTTCCCAATAGACGGGCGTTGCAAAGTTTGCAACGCCTTCTAGCTCCTAGACAGCCTATAATCACTGAGCTATAAAACAAACTGGAGTGACAACCTCCGATACTATAACAAGTGACCAAACATGCCGACGCGGAAGGTTAAATTGCCCCGATTGCTGCGAGCAATCGTGGGAAGTTGGAAGATCATTTCCCCGCATGATCCCCCTTTTAATCCGCCCATGCCTGTTTTTTTTAAATATTATGAACAAAATTTAGAATGGTAGTTTCATTCTGTGGTTACAACTCTGCCGTCCTAAGCGAAAGTGTACACAAACGCAATTTCTTACAAATTTACATTGAGAAAAATCTCGCCAAAAGAGTACTTGGCGGATTTTTAATTCTATGCGGTAGACCCTCCTTTTAAGATCAAATATTAGCTAAGCCCAAAAAAAACCTCAGTTGCAGCGTTGGGTTGCGTTAGGGTCCGGAATGCGGATATATTTATGGCAAGCAGGGTTCAATTAAACAGTTCCAAATTAACAGTTATTAGCATTTCAGCTGCAAACTCGAGCGAGTCGCATATTCCAGATGTAATAATAGCATTGCTATATTATATGTTCTTAAAACAATAAAACAATATGTTTAAAAATATTCCGTTTTAGTTTAAATATTATTTTCAATTTAAATTGATGTTAATTTCAATCTTGAAAAAATATTAGTTTGCTTTCAATTCTGATATTTAAGGAGTTTTTTTCATGATCTTTCCAACCATTCTAGTGGCTTTGGAAGTAGCGAGATACAGTCTCGCCAATTTAAAAACGAGCCAAGGGAGAAAGAAAATGAAGTTTTAAGAAAACTCGTTTATGTACATTTCGCTTAGGACGGAAGAACTGTGCTAACAGATGGGGAAAATTAAAAGACGATGGAAATCCTTTACGCGGTGTGATGCGGTTTCGGCACGCTCACTAGTCACTCCAGTTTGTTTTATTGCTCAGTGCCTATAATAGCTCGACCTCACTCCTGCTACGTCACTCAAATCGGCAGTGGAGGGAAAAGAACAGTGCCACGAAAATTTAGTGCAATGAAATTTAAATGCCACCTGATAGAAGTTTCATATTCAATCAGGAATCACTTTTGCCCTTTCGCTTATTTCGTCTTCTTCTGATAGGTGGATGCGTCCCAAGAGAGGGAAACTGCTGCTTGGACTCTCTGTTAACTTTACTATGTGTATCCCACATAATCTGTAGGATAAAATAATCAACGGAGAAATTTTAAGTATATATACAGGGTTTTTTAACATGCCAGATTCTTTGTGTGAAGTAGATAATAATTGCCCCCCCTTAAAAAAATATATTTCTATGACCTATAATCAAGAAAACTGCGTGCGCCAGAAAAATGTATGAAGTCACATCAGGTTTAAATTTTGAAATCGTTTATATAAAACGTAGGTACCTATAGTTATTGGGATATGTTTGACGACTAATGTGTCAAAAATATCCATTGAGTATGGATACGCCTAACTTGTATTGAAATAATTAAGTTTTCAAACCGATAAAACCTCGCAATTTTTGAAAAATAAAAGTCGTCGTAAAGGTATAGTTCACTAGGAATTTTAAGTACTCTACGCAAAGAATTTTTGGGCTTTTTTTAGGCGGACCAGTTGTTACAACCTGCATAGTCTTATACAATTATCTGGAATCTACAAAAATATTTTTCCATCTTTTACAGTATTGCTGTCGCCAACGTGGCAACAGGATGCCAACCATGCCTGCCCTTTAGTTGAAGACGTTGATCTAGTAGTAGAACCTTCAAAAGCAAAAGGTAATCTTATCTTTGTGTGCAACTATGTTATATTCTACTGGCGAGTATATCTATTTTATTGAAAATGTGAGATGCACCAAAAATACCCTCACTCCCGGTTATCTATTTTTAGCTTTAAAACCCTTCAACATTGTAAGAATATCTAAAATTTTATTCTGGTACGTGATGTTACTTTACAAAACCAGTTCAGATAAATAAGTCAGTGTATGTTTGCTAAAATATTTCACACAAAAGTTGTTATGTTGTTGAATGTGTATGGACTGGACTCGTCTTTTAGGAACCTGAAAAGTTGGAAAAATAAATATTTATGTGTACAGAATAGCGTTTCTAATTTTAAATAATATTAATGCTACAAGTTCTTAAGTTTGATGCGATCCCAGTGCCAAAAGGGTCGCTTACAAAAGGCATAATACTCCATGCTTCTTCCTTATCGCCACTAACATAACCTAACGTTAACTTGGGATTAAAATATCTAATTGGCAGTTGAAAAAAGGGAAACAGGTTTTAAGTCAATAAGAGTTGTTCAAAAGCGTGTTTCCAGGTTAGCTTTAGGCATGGAAGTGGGAAGTTAGGGAGCTGTTGTGGTAAGGATTCCCTGGTGCCAAAGATCGCATCCATAGAGAGATCCAAGGTTCGCGGCATATTAGAGACATATGTGAGGCGGAAAGCGAAAAGGTACCTCTTGTCGGCAAAGTTGATTTCGAGAAAAAGCCAAAAAAAAACCGGAAGAAGGTAAAAACTATTGATTTTTTTTCTCTCGATTATTGATCCTTGGACCCTTTAGAACCGAATTTTAGCTGTATTTTGAAAGTTTTAGGTCGTTTTTCGCGAAATCCACTTATACTATTAAAACTTTTAATTACTAGCGATTCGTCTTTTTTGAGCTACAAGGATGATGATGGTCTTAAAATCTTCATAAATCGGTACAGATAGAGACAAAAATAATAACTCCATTTCGACGAACGCCGACAAGAGGTCCCTTTTCGCTTTCCGCCTCACATATGCTTGCTCACTATAGGAGCCGCTTCGTCATCCTGATTCCGGATTCACAGAAAACAAATAGCTGAAAAAGCGAATACGAGGGATAGAAAATGCGGTTTGGGTAAAACTTTAAGTACACGTACGTGGTTTATTTCGCCTTTTTTGCCTAATCCACGAGCATTTCAGTCGCTCCTCATGATTTACATTGCTACATGTTCAGCTTTTTCAATCAAGAACAATAAAAACAACAAAAACAAAGTGGCTTAAGCAAGCAAGCATACGTATATACCCATCGTCTCCTCTCATGATCAACTCAATCGAGAGTTTTATGCCCAGGTGGCTCCCTTTAACGATGCGATCTTTGGCGCCTGGGAAATCCATTTAGCAAGATAGACCACAGCACTTCCCTATCGTCATACTTCCATGGCTCTAAGTCCGTGAATACAGTCGTCTGTTGTGGTTACTCTGTGAACTGAACACCATCTTCCTTTCTCTCTCTCTCCATTGGCAGCCACCGACTCTCCACCGTCGCCCTACAAGCCGACGACGTCGCTGTCTCCGTCGACGCTGTCGTTCGCGGAGCTGGTGCTGGGGCGGCGGTCCGAGTTCCAAGTGGGCCCCTACAGCCACTGGATCGTGCAGATGCGGCAGAAAGGACCATCGCTGGTGCGCTTCAACTACACGCTGCCGGTGGGGGCGCGGCTAGGGGTGTTCGGACGGAGGAACCAGCTGCCCACCCACACGCGCTATAACTTCCTCGAGATACTCACGACGGACGGCGCCAAGGTGCTCAGGAGCGAGAAGGTACTTCTATACTCTGTTAATTTTGAATAGGCTGCTGAAAAGTAGTGATTTCCCCCTCTCTAGAAGCGTAATCATAGTTATGCCCATCGCGCAGCCAATAGTAAGTTTTCTTCGTCGCTGTGAAGTTGATAGTTGCCATGGTTATTTGGTGGTGGGGGAAGGAAATATTTTCAGCCGCCTATTCAAAATATTTAGATTATAGCGTCAGTTGGTTTTGTTATTGTTTCTAATGGCCACTTAGAATATCAAAGTTCCGTTTGCATAGCGTAGAGAATTTAAGGCAAAGGGAGTCCCATTGAATGAGGTCTACTGAATGCCAGGAGCCTCGGATGATAGATGCTACAACCATCTATCGCAAGCTCTATTATTTAGCAATGTCTATGAAAGGGAAGGAAATAGTCTCCAGTTGACCTGAACCCATGGTAAACAACGCCATGACCAACCACAGGACTTTCACACTCATATGTTTAACTAGCACTTACTTCACATCTCGTTAGGTCAGTTTGTTTTATAACGACCAATTTAAATGACCAGAGTACAACAACCCGAAGAAAAAAATATGCCGTATACATTTGTCGGAAACTATCGTTTTCCTCATTGATGTAGAATTTGGTCCTATTAATTTTTAACTCTTCGACATAGTAGTACCGTCATCAAGGTTTAACGTTCCGGTTACGTGGTTCCGTTCTGGACGCTGCACTGCACGTTAATCCACCCTTAAGGGCAGTTTCCCTTTTTGCGTTTGGTTTAAGTACAACATTCCGGATTTATCCAATGGCGAATCACAGGCAGACAAAAATGACGTCACTTCATTCTGTCAAGAGACAAAAAAGGCAAAAGTAAACGTTCGGACATCATGTAGCCTTAGGTACTTTTGAATCTTAACCATTATGTACTTTGCCGTAATGCAACCAAAGGTTTATTTGGAAACGGCCCTTAAAGATTGGTTTAGGTGCAGCGACTAGAGTGGAAAGACCTGACCGGAACGTCAAAACTGGTAATACACGTAACCCAACGCAACGGCGACATGTTCATTTCTTTGCGTCAACCCTCAATTTTTATTTCATATTCTGGGACAACACACCGTAAAACTTTAGGCATCAAGTGTCATTTTCTTTGAAACCATACAAAGCAAGTTATCAGGCGTAAGAATTCATAAATTGAGTTTACCACACTATCTAAAAGGTTTTAAAAGACATCCAAATCTATGCTTTTCTCAATTATTGTTTTTTTAACTTAAACCACTTTCATCCTGAGATCGGCCCATTTCTTATCAATGAAGTTACTCTGGCCAATTTCAGACAAACTTTAAGGTTTAGCGATCAAAGTTCCATGCGGGTGCAAAACAAGAAAAAATCCGTTTTTGATTTCGACTTGTATTACATGGTGGAATAAATGTTCTTTGATATAATTATGTAATAATCAATTTGTGGTATATATGAAAAAGCAATACCCTAAGGCTAACCCATGTCATGTATTACAAGTTAATTTTTAAGAGGATTACATAATTTAAACATTGTCTATATTACGCTTATAATTTTAACTAGGTAAAAAAATTAACTTAAAATTTTAATCAATCAAACAGTTATGACAGGATTTTAATTAGTTGAAGATAGTTTTCCCTACAGTATTCTATCAAAAATTTAACATAACACGCATTTAAAACTAATCAACCTATTTTTAAACCTGGTAAGTATAGTGTGCAAAACATTTTAATTAATGTATCACATTGTTGCAACCAATGCTTTTGTAGTAACGTGGCTATGTAGTAGCATTAAGCAATCCCTAGACTCGAAAGGATGTAGATACGGGGTTATTCAAAACAGAATAAGCTTATAAACGTCGAGTTAATTCTCATTACATAGAGTGAAAAGCATTTGCATTGCGTTTAAATTAACCGGAGTATTCTTAAAACCTCACGAACTCATTAAGCTGGTTGGTTTTTCAAATAATATATTTGTGTTTTTAAAACTTTCCCTTGAAGTAGGAAAATTTGAGTTCAATGTATTAGTTATATAAACATAAACCTTTTAGGTATAGTTTTTAATTTTCAGGAAATAAATATTTTTACTTTTACATAATTGATGTATGGAAAATATCCATTCCAAATTGTATTTTTATTTTACTCCATCGAAATTATGATAATTTATATTACTTATTAAAAGTGACATTTTCCCATTGGAATAATATACACGAATTATTTTAACATCATTTATCAAAAGAGAATCTGGTTTTACGGAAAAGGAAAACTATTATTTGCGTTTATTAACTATTATTTGCGTTAGGAAACTATTAAGGAAGTGCGTGATTGAGCATGAAAAAACCTAATTTAATAATAATTTTTAAAAAATTATATAAATAAAATTTAAAAAATAACATATTTCACCATACTTTTAAGAAACTTAAGTAACCAAAAAAGTTATATTAATAAATGATGATTACTAGAATCGAAAGTTCTGTCTAAATCATCGATATTTACATTTACATAATAATAAAAGTTTTTGAAAATTACTTCACGATATAAAAAAGCCATCTCAAAAAAGTTTATCAGAAGTTGTAATTTACAAGTTTCATGACGAAGGAATTGTCTTCATCTTGCTGTTTTTCAAGCGCATTAAAGAAGGAGGAATTCCTAATAACTCTGAAATGAGTTAATAATGTTTGAAGTAAAATTAACTTCAGCTCATGTTTCAAATATCCCAATCTCAAGCAAATTAGGTTTAAAAAATGCATTCAACAGAAAGTAAAATGAAAGCTTTATGTCTTAACGTGAGATTCATTTTTGAAACGACCTAATAGGCCAGGCACGGAAGGATTAGATTAATATCTAATGCATTTTTGATTACAGTCTGTTTCAATATGTAAGTGCTGATCCCGTTTTATTAAAATCCTTCGTCCTATCACTGCGTCTGTAAAACATGATATTTGTGTAGCAATCTTTGGAGAGTCTTTCTAGAATTTTCTAAATATATATTATCAAGTATATATTTTTTTGAATATTTCATTATACCATGAGCTTGGAAACCCCCCTTTTTTAATGTCATATTCAGGATAATATGTTTACGATGATTACTTGCTTTCTATTTTTAATATGATGTTTGTTCAGAGCCTATTTCGTATTTGATGAAATATTTCTTACATATTTTTTATAATTTCTTTTCGTAAATATATCTTATATCGGTGAACTGAAGGATTTGAAGTGATGATAATATAGAGCAAATTTTAATGAAATATATTTTTGTTTCCTATAAATCTAGTAAACAGTATTCTTTTTTAATCGTAAAATTTTCAGTGAAGATTATTTTTACAAACCATATATAAACTAAACTGAAAAATATAAGTGAATAGAATAATTGATAAGGCAGCCGGTTCTCGAAATTCTGCTGCATGTAACACCTCCAAAAGTTCTCCTTAACCCGGGAAAGACTGAATTAATTTTTTTTCTCAAATTAAATTTTCCTCCTTACTGTATGCTTATGACATGTCTTGAAGTAGCCTAAAACAATTTTTTCAAAAAAAAAACTTTATTATTTTAGTCAGAATAGGGTGGTACCATATGGTACCGCTAGGCTCTTACACTACCATTTTGTGCACCGTACGTATTCTTATAAGTTTGAGATTTCAAAGTCAAAATAATAAATTTATCACACTTTTATCACTTTATTTACCTTTTTTTTAACTAAAACAACAAGTAAAATTACAATTTAGGCAATGATGATTGACATATTAATTATTAAATAGTTGATATTACTCTCATTATACCAATTAGTAGTTATATTTTGCTCTTAAAATCCTATTATCAAATTTATTTCTAAAATTAAATTTTGTACACACTAGTCCAAAGGTGATAAACAAACTTTTTATACCACGAGGTAAGCTGATTTGATACGGAATTGATAGTTTTTCCAATTTTCCCCTCATAATGAGTGTTAAAATTAGGAATTTTGTTAAAAAACATAAGTTTTAGGCTTTAAAAATTTCATAAACCATATTTTGTATATTGCGTCTATAGTTTAGTTGAAGACTATGAACATTATATTGATGATTTGCATGAAATACTACCATTTTCTAGATGGATATTCAAATCAATCACTTATAATATGAAATTTTTCTTATTAAATTTAGAATTATTGGCCTTAAAAATTAAAATTATGGGAAATACACTATAAATTCAATAAGTTTTTAGCATAAAAAATTATTATATTGGTTTTACCTTAAAAATGAATTGATTTCACAGCATATAAAACGTTTGAAATAAAAAATACACTACTTCAAAATATTAGTACTATTTGGTAGCGTAAAAGCCTAGCGGTACCAAATGGTACCGCAAGATTTCTATACCAAAATTTTCTACCTTAAAATTATCCAATCTTTTCCAAATTTGGGCTATTATTGCATAATACAATTATAAATAATAATTCACCATTATTTAATCCATTTATTCATTTTAGGTATGAATAAATTGCACTTACATTTTCAGACGAGCCTTTTTTCACCTGTCTTAAAAAACACGTTTTTCATTAAGCCATTAAGCAAGAATTTATTGAAATAATTAGTTATTAAATTGCTGTTTACTAAAGTTTGGTCAATGTAGTAGTAACATCTACCGTCAGAATGAAAAAATAAAAGTATTTTGGTAGAAAAAAGCCGTTTTTTCTTAGTGCTGTTTGCCGGTACCATACGGTCCCGCTAGTCCTTCCCGGGTTAAAATATGGGTTTTTGCTAAAATCGTTATTTCATTCTGAAAGGTATTCCATATTTATCTAAAGAGTTCTGAATTATTTAAAATGTTTGATTACCTCTGCGTTGGGGATATTTTGATGACTCCAGACAGGGCTTGATTTCTTGAAATATAGCTACAAGAACAGTGCCATGGATATTCCTAGTTTCATGGTTTATCCCAATTCTATGAGTAATGGAACGCCATTCTGACACGTTCTGCCTCTAATTGAGTCCTGAATCCTTGTATAAACAATTATTTCTGATACTTTTGAGTTGTGTGATTACTCCCCCTCAAAAAAATTAATTATTTTATTAAAGTATCATTTCCAAGTTCGGTTAATGTTAGTTTTCTTCATTGTGAAACAAGTCTAACCGTGATCATACTTCGCCTTTTTCCGCCATCCCTCTAAAAATAACTGAAAATCTATTTTTATTTATGAGATAAGGAAACAAGTTCAGTGACCTTCTCATCTGATGCTTTATATTCGGCATTTCAAATATATCTCCCATTCTTTCCAATCGATCCAAAACTCTCCCACAGACAAGGACTAAATCAACAAAACTATGTAGACAATATCGCGAAAATTCCATAAATTTCGAAGCATATGACAGACGGTCGGCGCGTACAAATAACTGCCCCGGAGTCAAATATAAAACCGGGAGCGTCCATATTTTCCAAAAGAATCTTCAGATCAAGAGGTATCGGAACAATATCCCACGAAAGAACGTCTTCAAAGTCCTCCAAGATATCCCTTCAATTCATTCAACGGCCCTTCTTCTCTAAACAAAAGCAAAGGCCATATAATCCCATACTCGTAAATACTCTGTAACGTTTGCTTCTGTCAGGGATAATAAAACATTCCCTTTTTCTTTGGCCCGGAAGATAGACCACTAGAAAACGACGTTGGAACGAAACAGAGGGGAAAAACAGTCGCCATCTTGCTTTTGTTTTCTGCCGTTTCAAGAGCAGCTGGTTTGATTGGAAAAACGGTTTAAACAGTATGTCGAGTCAAAATTGGGTTTCATTCTGGTCTCGTGTTTTATTGTAACTCCTGCTATCGAATTCGGTGGAGAATGCGGCCCTTATTGTGTTCCACGGACGGGTTTTATTGACTCTATCGCATGATCGGTTGTTTAAGGGTGTAGTTTTTCGTTCGCTCTCTGTGTTTTCGAGGTTTCAGAGAACGTTGGGCTTATCAAGGAAATATTAGTGGAGTGAGGTTTTTTATTGTTTCTCGGTGCACTGATAAAAGATATAAATGTCTTTTAACTCTTAGGATTTGTTTGCGATTTAATTTTCTTGATACAACTAAAGAAGTTCTTAATTGCCTTTTCTTTTGCCTTTTTTTCATTTTAAAACCATCAAAAAAAGTATTATTTAAAACTTAATGTTATGAAAAATGGCATTCCTAAATTTTAAATTCAGAAAAAGAACTATCTGGAATTTCTCGAAATCCATCTCTTCGTTTAATCGCACATTTAGATAAAAATAATAATCATCTTGAGATTTATTTTATTGTGGATGGTTGATAGTATAAATTCATATTAATTTTTAATATTAAATAAATTAAGTGAATACTACTTAAGAAGTAAACAGAATTAACAGCTACTATTAGATAGATATGTTATTCTATAATCTGAAGTCGATTCTTCAATCTATCATACAGCAGATGAGTTAATTGCATAGCACACAATATTAGCTTGATATTGGGATGAATATACTAAAATAAGGATATAATATAGTTTGATATCAAATAATATTTAATATTGTGAGGTACTAAATGAAAGACAGTGAAAATAGGTTTTTCCATTTAAAAGTGTAAGAAAATGAAGACAGTTGTTTACTCAATGGCCTGGGATAGGACACATGTTAATAAGCTTAAAAAATTGGACATGTTAATCTTTATAAGAATGTTTTTCAAAATTTATAAATTTCAAAAGATAATTTTTCCTTAAAATATTTTTCCTCTTAGTTCCGTCATTTTATTATGTTTGGTACTCTTTCAATATATTCCTTTTCATTTTAGTGTTTGTGAAATTTTTTCTCAGCTCTCCCTTATGATAGCTCAAAATTTTCTTTTACGCATTCAATTTTTCTATCACCAAACTTTTCACCCAGACTTTTAATTAAGTAACCATAGTTCGTCACTTTATGAAACGTTTTTCTTTACTCGTTTCTACCCTTCTGGTATAATCTATTGAATTCTCAATACCACATTTTTCATACGCCATCGTCTATTCTTCCTTCCGGGCACATATTGATCTCTCTAGACCTATTGAACTCGTTCCAGACATCTTCAGGGGACGTATAAGGTGAAAATAAATATCTGAAATCTCAGTCGCCTGTCGCCGCTTTGTAATGCAATTCTACCCAGTATTAAAATATCTGTGCACGGCCCTTGTATTCAGCTAGTATTTCCACAATAACGGTCTATTTATAATACTTGATAACTGTAGAATATTCACTATTCAGTTTATTTTCTGAAATATAAAGGATTAAAAATATAAAATATATATGTCGCTTGTCATTGCTTACATTTATTACTTAAAAATTAAAATGTTTCTCTCATAAAAAGCTCGTATGTGTCAGATTTCATACTATCAGATCATTTTGATTATTATTTTTATTGTTAAGGCTGAATACTGTTTTTTTAATAAACCTTTGGTTTTGAAGGCGTTCCTACTTGTCTCATTGTGTCATTGTGTGTTCATTGCTTTATTTATTTGCGTATATTAATTTGGACACCGCAGGATTAAAAAATATTCTAGTAAAACTAGACTTGAATAGTAGCCTGTTTTCACCTAAGAAGTCGAATAAGGGTATAATTTGTACTTAATAAGTCAGTTTGAAGAAGGGAATAAGTCCAAAAATCAAGTTTTGAGAAAATCGAAAAAAAGTAATGGAATTTTCATTGTAATGGACATCGATTTCACAACTTCAAGGGGTGATACCTCCCTATAGGGGTTAGTTATTTTCCCCCTCTTTTCACCCATGTGTAGGGCAAAGCTTGGAGATTGTTTTGAGCACAAAAAGTCAATTTGTCATTTTTTGGTCTAATTCCCTTCTTCAAACTGACGATTCAATTAATAACAATGCAACTAAGATTTTCACAATAACATTGAACTTCTATAAATTCATTGTATTTCATTTAATACACATGAAGGGTTAACTGAACACCTTATATATTTTAATTGTATAAAAGTAAAAGGTTAAAGGTAATGAAAATCCTTCCTTGAGTCTTGATTGCTGAACTAGGATTTTTCACCAAAATATCCGTTTACAAACGTATAAATGGACGTTGTATTTCTTCGTAATACAAGATCTCTAAACTAATTAATTTTCTTGTTTCCAGGTATTTTAAAGGGTTGAAGTAAAAAACTGCTGTTTTTATTTTGCAGAGATTGTATAGTGTAGAATTCATCCAGTTTCTTGAACGTGGTCTATGGTACATATCGGCTTACAATGATGGGGATCAAATGTTGGATGTTTCTTTCGTTTCTCAGAGTACAGGTAATTATTTTTATAGATAAATTTTTCATTAAGATATTTGTGCACGTAGAATTCACGTTAATGAAGTTTATTGTTTAAAGATGCGATTCAATAGAAAGTAGAGTCCATCAGTGAAAAAAATGCGAGGTTTAAAGAAAATGAGCAGATGATTTTTTTAAAGAATCCACACAAAATTAATATAGAATTTAACTTACCTAAACATTTTGTGCACATAATACGCTTGATATTTTAAAATAAATAACATTCAACCGTTTTTTCTTTATTGCAGTTAGTTTTATAAGAATATATGTGACGAATTTGATTCCAAACAAACGTTTCAAATTAAAAGGGTTTTAAATTTGACTAAGGAATGGAAAAGCTACTAAAGCCTTAAAAATAAGTATCGTTAACCCTTTTCATTGAATAAAAAATGACGGTGATATTGGAACCCAAAACTGTGTTATGCTCCTAAAATAGCCATGGTACTCTAAAATGTCTTGAAAGCTTAATTGCAACTGTAATCTAAAAATAGTGGTGAGTAACTATCAAAGTCGTTTTCACTTACTTATTCTTATTATACTGCATCAAGTGCATAAAGTTCCAATAAATTTCCAGTATAAGTAAATGGAAACAATTTGTGTTCCTCAAACTATATCTACTCCTTTGATCTTTAACATTTAAGTGTCTGATTAAACTCAAAAAAAGTTTTATTACATCACAACTAAAGGATTCATCGTATTTTACTCTAGGCAATACAACATCCTCAACTCTAGCATTTAATGGAATCGGGTTAACCACGTCTACTTAAAAGATGTCATCCATATCAACACATTCATTTCTTGATTCTTCCCATAAACTAAAGATACTATCTAACATTAAATATCTCATTCACTCTTTTTCTTACAGAAAGAGATTCCAACAAATACCTCCCTCGTACGTTCCACCAAGAACCATTCGCGCGCGACATTAATTGATGAATGCAGAAACCGACTCTTCAAATACTTTAATCCCATATATATTGACAAAAATCCGCGGCGCGTTAAGAAGCTACAGCATTTCCATACTCTTTTGTCATCAGTCTTAATTACAGACAATCCGACAAATGGACTCATTCTTTATCCCGAAAAGGGGTTTGACAATGATTTATTTGCATACCGAAGGAGTTAAATTAGTTCGGGTCGGAAAAAGAAAAAAAAGCATCGGAAAGATTCTATTACGTGCCATTATTTACGGGCTGTCAGTCACGAAACTTTTCTTAATTACAGACGAATCCAGCCTCACGTGCCCCTACGACTGCCACGGCCACGGACGATGCGTGATGGGGAACTGCGTCTGCAGCCCGGATTTTGCCGGAGAGTCCTGCGCTTATCGTGAGTTCTTTTTTAGTCTTGCTTTGTGTAGAGAGTTCTTCTTCGCTTTCGAAAAATGCTCTTTTCATTGATGGTATCTTGTTACTATCGAGTATTACTGATGAATTAGGGGATTTTGTTGTTGTTGCTGATGTGTGGATTTGCATTTGATGAGGAGGGTTGAGTTCCACTTGCATGGAAATAAGTTGTGCGGGTAATTCTTTTGTTGGGTCTTTATTGGTGTTATAAGAGGTTGATTTAAACCTCTTTCTTATAGAGATAAGTGTGTAATAAACTGGACAGGGCTAATTATACTAATTATATTGGACTAATTATAGGAAATTCACACAGCATAATTATTGTATTAAAATAGATAATTCTACTCCCTTTTTAAATTTAATATCAAATGTGTTACTTATAATATTAAACTAACATATTTAAAAAGTGCTCTTCTTCAATGAGTTCATTCTGATTTCATTCTAGCCTAAAAAGCAAAAGCTTCTCTTAGGCTAAGCACGCACTAGAGACTTCTATCGCGGCGACTATAAACACTAGGTGACTCGAGAGCAATGCATTTCTATGGTAGATTTTTGGCAATCGGCCAAGAGTATCGTCGCCTAAAGCGCTCGCTCTAGCTTCTTGCAATAGCCAGGGTGATAATTTTATCTCTGTCGCCGTGACAAAAGTCTCTAGTGCGCGCTTAGCCTTATAGTAAAATAACTGCTTCCTAAAACTTTCTTTCTCGTTTCCATAGGAAAGTTTCGTAAAATATATATAAGTTTTTATCCAAGAATTTTCGAGATTCAGTTTTTCTTATAGAAAAAAATCTATGTATGGAGAAAAATTGTACATTTGAATATCGCTACCTCAGAGCAACAGTGGAACATCTACAAATGGTCTGGCCGAGAAAATATTTTTGTTATACGATTTTCATCCATTCTGCTTAGGTGTTGTTGGGAGTCATATTCATATATCGCTACCTCAGAGCAACAGTGGTACATCTACAAAACATGCTACTTTTGCACTGAAATATACATCTGCAATGTACTTGAACACCATCATAACCTTAAAACACAAAAAATGGAAGATGTCTCACTGTTGCTCTGAGATAGCGATATATTCCTATGACAAGTTTATAGTAGCATCACATCTAATGTTAACTTCTCTACTTAAACAAATATGTAATTTTTTATTAAATTTGGATGTACTAAATTTATTAGATGAACACTAATAATTACACAGCTTTCCTCTTTCTAACTCGGTAGAAATCTGCTTGGTGCTCAGCATCAAACTCGAATTATTTCCCAGGCTATATCCCCTTCCTAACCTTGTAACATCCATATTTACACATGTTTCACAATACCAAAGTGCAGAAACCGTAACTTATTTCCCATGACACATATATCTAACGTTGTAATACAACATAATGCATCAATTCCCCTGAAGTTCAATATTATCCATCAACCATTACTGTAGTTTTCCATGACATGTGAAAAGTTGCAAAATTGTTGCAATGCAGTCCTCTTTCTTTTCTTCACCTGTAGGAATATATCAAATGTTATTTGTAGCAACCTTTACTGTAGTTTCCCTCGACTCGTGATACGTTGCAAACGGGTTTCTATACAGTCATATCACCTTTCTTCACCTGTAGGAATATATCAAATGTTACCCAGCAACCATTACTGTAATTTCTCATTACTTGTGAAAGGTTGCAAACTGGTTGCAATACAGTCAATCTCTCTTTTCTTCACCTGCAGGAATCTGTCCAGTGCTGTGCAGCAACCGAGGGGAGTACATCGGTGGCGAGTGCGTGTGCAGCCCTGGCTGGAAGGGGAAGGAGTGCCAACTGAGGGAGTACGAGTGTGAGAGGATCGACTGCAACGGACACGGAGAGTGCCAGGAGGGGGCTTGCCGCTGCTTCGCGGGATACAAGGGACCCCACTGCGAAACAGGTGGGCTCTCGGAATGTATGTAGTCATTTATTTGACGATGGTTGTTTTATAAGTGAGATTTGTCGTGTTTACTCTCCAACTACAGTTACCTTAAAACTTTCAATTTGAAGTGAATACATCTCGTGGTAATATTGGATGCATTTATCTATTTCGAAATGGAAAGTTAACCGGTACTTTTCATTATTTAAAGGTCTTATGCGAGCGTCAACCCTTATAAAAAAGCATATTTGAATATCATTCTATGCATCTTTACAAAATGTTAGATAACCAAATGAAAAACATATTGTATAAGCCGACGAGATTTATTTCACATTTTGAAAAAAATCCGTACCATTAATAGTTTACTGTAAATCAGTTTACTATCAGGGTATAAATCTGCTTAAAGAGGAATCATCTTCGATTTAAAGAATTTCCGGTATACTACATATTCCTATCGAGAAACTTAATTCTGAATTATAGATCAGACAAAAATTGTCAAGGATGTAAATAGATTTGAATCCGCTCTTAGTCAGCTCTAACTTAAAGATACTCTTGTTTTATAAAGAAAAACAAAGCTATCTGACTCATAAAATAATTAAATCATTGATCCAATTATTGTGAGAAAATCAGGATATAATGAGAAAAAAATGTATGGACTAGTTCACATTAGTGTTACTAAATCTCTTTTAGATGTTTTAATTTCATGAATAAAACTATTTATCTTTACCAGAAGAACTATAACTATGTATTTTTTATTTCTTTTGTTATATTTTTCACTCTTTTTTATAAGATCCGTGGGTAGCAGAGTAACTTTAGTAAACTTAAAACCTGCATCAGTAACAATGAAATTCTCAGAACTCGTTTACAATGAGAACTCGAACTCAACGAGTAAATGTTGGTAGGTCCATCGCGTAATTTAAAAGCTGTATCTACCATATTTCCCTTTGCTTGTAACTTGAGTCCCCTTTCTTCGCCCCTATTTCATACATTGTATACCAACAACTAGGGGACGGATTTAGAATCACGTCCCATAGTGGTCAGCATCTGACCATTGACAGGTGAACTATTCTGACCCATGTTACCGATACCTAATGAGCACAACACAATGGACGTGAGATACGTCTTTGAAGCGACGTCGAGCGTTGTGGTAGGTTAATGGGGCTGGCTGAAGAGGAGGGAAGCTTGTTAAGTGTTTAGTAGGAGTTGTTTGGCGATGCTGAACATAGAGCGTTTGATGCAATGATATGATGGTATGGTATGAATCATTAAGCTTTTACACTTTGAATTTTATCTCAAGTGGTTTTATGGGTAAGTAACAGTACTAAAATGTAATGTTATGTAAATGTAAGTAAATCCTCATTAAATAACATTTATTTAATTTTCCTACTGAGACTTGTCATTTGAGCTGCTAAGAACGACGTCAAAATTTGAAACAAGGGGGCATTCACAAACAACGTCACATATTTCTTATGATTAGAGGGGGGAGGGGGATGTCAGTATATGGGACTCAATGTAAAAAGGGGTCGGGGTTAAAGCATTTGTTACATCCCATTTTAAAACAAGTTTTCACTGTGTTATGATCCAAAAAGAGGCATTTATTTCACTCCAAGTTCATTTTTAACACGTTACCAATTCCTAAGAACAATGAAAATAAAATAAGATTTTACTGTAGCATAACAATAGTGTAATAGGAGATCGAGTAAAGTATTACTATTTGACTTGCGACTTATGGGAAGGATAGTTATATAAATACACCCCTTAAAATAATGTGACGGGATTTTTGAAGGCATGGATTTGGGTTTCTTTTTAAATCCTTTATTATTTATGAAACTTTCCTAAGTAAAAATTTAAATAATTGGCTACTAAGAGCCATCTCCAGAGGTATGTTTTTACTTTATGCAGGCACCGTAACAGAAAACTTAATGGTGGGCTTAATCCACTGACATTTTGAGAAATTTGTGTCTTACTATGTAAATATTGTTTAAAAATTCACGAATACTTAAAATTAACCTCGCTTTATAAGAAATGAGAAAATCTAAAACATTGTACCAAGTTTATTAAAAATTCATATTTACTATAAATGTGCAATATTTTTGAAGCCAATTTATGCATTTCTATCTCCTTATTCAACCTCTGCATATTTAACTAAGCAATACTGCTCTGTTATTTATTTAAGACGAAATAATTATTTTCATCGTCTTTCATTTCATTAAGCAAATAATACCCACTAATATATTTTTCACTTTTAAATAATAAATTTGCGACATCAAATCCTCACAAAACTCCAACATGTACCTACGCAACAAAAAAAATTAAAAGTAAGCCTTCACAAAACGAAAATCTACAAAATAATCAAAACTACAACGAATTCCTCCCCCAAAGTACCCCAATTCATCTCATCCCTTTCCTCTTTCCGGCTACCCCCTTAAGTTCATAATAAATGAATGTATCAGGAAACAGCTTTCCATTGTCTAGGAAAAGGATTGCGAAACTGCCTTCCTGTCCCCATGCATCGTGTCGGGGAAATAGCACATTGTTTGTATGCACATAATATAACTGGGTACAAGAACTCGGAGCATGTTCCACTGGAAGTACTAGAGTGTCCTGGAGGGGGACATGGCGTTCCTGAATGAGAAGTTCTTGAGAAAAAGAGCAAATATTTGCTTTAGTTTTTGGTCTCTGTACAAACTTCTCGAGCTGTATTTTTTGTAGGGTAAAACAAGCTTCAAAAAAGTGTGGATTTTTCTACAATAATTTCAATTTTACGGTGATGATTTTTGGAAAATGTTAAATTCTTATAAATGCTAGAGCAGAATGTTGTTTGAATATCCATGATAAATGTCATAGTTTCTTCTAAACCTTCTCCTTTATAGAGACTTTCCAACTCACAGTAAAAAAATATACTTCAATTTCAAGTAGGTACTTATTTATTTCTTGGGAAATTATTTTATGAAATTATTTGAAGAGATATTGTGGGAGCTCATAAATAATTTATATTTCAAGAACATTTCTTAAACTTAAATTCAGAAGGGAAGGGTTTATTTGGATACTACGATTTTATATTTCTAGTCTAGACTGAAATTAAAGTATCTAAATGGTACTTGGAGTTAACGCTACGGAAATCTTTAATTTATCTTCGCATTTTAAAACAAAAATTATGAGTTTTAAAAGTTTATTAAATGTTTTATCTTAAATAATCGTTTCAACTAACGGCTTTTGATATCAGAAGAGATATTTTCATACTTTATAAAAAAGTAAAATATATTTCTTGGTGAAAGAAAATACGAATAAGGAATATTCTTTCTCAACTTTCCTTCATTGGTCACTTAAACTTACTTTTCATGCTTCAATTAAAATCAAACTTAGCAACTATTTTTAGAAGAACTGCTATTTTTACCCAGCCTCAAAGAATAACTTTCCAAAACAACAACGCAACAATCTACTCAACCTAAAATCAGCTTTCCCCACAAAAAATCCAAAAACGTTTAATTCTCCCTCTACGCCAACTAGGAAATTCCACCCCACCACGCAAAAAAGTCACAGTTTACATGCCGCCCTTACCTACACGGACATTAATTACAAGGGAAGACAGGACGTTTAAACCTGTCCAAAAGTGTCAAGACCCATCTCACCTCCACAATGTAACACGCGACACCTGTTGCGACAGCACTTATATCCTTAGAGCGTAATTCCAGGCTGTTATTTTTGGACCCACACGAGTAGCATAGTTTTCTAGCATATTTTTAAAAGCTTCCCTCTCCCAGTGCTTGATGGGTTTTAAACTGTTATACGAACACTTAGTGCCGGCTGCTTGGAAACGAGCTATGGGAGTTTGGGGTCTCTGAAGGACTACCCCATTATTATAATGGTAACATAGGTTTATCAGAGAGGCGAAGTTAGTGTATTGAGGATTGCCTGCAGTGCTGGCTGTATTGAAACATCTACGAGTTTCTGGACTTATTTGAGGTAGAGAAATTGAGATTTGAGTGTTTTGTTTGATTATTGCGGTGATGTTATTGGAATTATTTTAGGTTTTTTTTCAATTGGATGCATTTTTTAAACCTAAAATTTATTAAAGATGTGTGGTTTAGTTCGATAAATTAACAATTAATATGGTTTGTATTTTCGTGACAGTATGTTCTTGATAAATTTTACAATGTTTCATCTACCGTTTTTAAAGAATGAGGGTGCTTTTAATATTGTGGATCATAAGTTTTAAAACAATTTTATGTTTGGTCTCTATGCTAAGGGTTAATTCAACAGAACTGAATAAATTATTGTAATCCGTTACCCTTTCAATGAGGAAAACATGAAGGATTGGTGCAAGATCATCCATTTATTTTCAAAATTGTAATCATTTAAAAAAGGATCACTTTAAAAAACATCTTAAAACTGACAGAACAGCATATACCTCAAGTATGAGGAGTTATCATAAATTTTATGAACTTAAACCTTCGGGGTTTAACATTAACACTAATTAAAATATCATTATTTTTAAATTATTATTTATCACCAAATTAGATGTGAACTCACATAAGCGGTTAACTCTGGATACTTTACCTTCACTAACGGCAGTATTCACCTATATTCTGACAGGTAGTTACTGGTAAACCGGCCAACTTCTGATTGGGAGTTAAAGAAGGAAAACTAGATTTCCGCCAATCAACGGTTTGACTCACGGTTAACCGTCGGTCAGGTTAGCGGTGAATACGATATGGCCTAAGTGATTTTAAAACGATACTAAAATTTTCCTCCGTTTTATTTTCAGTGGACTGCTTAGACCCTGAGTGCTCCGACCACGGTGTATGTGTTTCCGGTCTGTGCATCTGCCGGAAAGGTTGGAAGGGGAACGACTGTAAGGACCCGGATACCGACGCACTTAGGTGTCTGCCGGACTGCTCGGGCCACGGACAGTTTGACCTAGAGCTGCAAAAGTGCGTATGTGACGAGCAGTGGACTGGGAACGACTGTTCACAAGGTGAGGGAATTCTGTCTCTTGAAATCAGCCTATTTTGGTTTGATGATTCAAAAGAAAGGGTTTGCAGTGATTTTGGGATTTTATTTCTAAATAAAACGGAGGTGTGAACCATTATTTGAGCAGAGAGCGTTTTTAAATAGTGGATTGTGTACTTATTTTAATGGGTTTGCTTTGAAAAATAACACTGTAATTATACATTTGAAAAATGCGTAACCTTTCGGTACTGACCACTCCGAATTCTTTCTAAGATTTAATGGAAATTCTGGACGGTGTGTGTTTAACAGGGTATCAGTTTACTATATTATTCTTAAGCATGTATAATATAGTAAGCTAAAATTCGAGTGCTTTTAAATTTAGAGGCGTACTTTTAAATATCGATTGAGAAAGATATTTGAAAAAAGAATAAAGAAGTAAAGTCTTTAGTATTTACATTTTACATTTTACAAAAAATACCGTAATAAATTTCAAGTATTTTATAAGATATATGATTTTTTTGTTGAAGACCGGCACGTAAATTCTTCGTCTCGAATTTCACCCATTCTAAAAAATTATCTTAATTGAAACGCAACCCAAGAATAACACTAAACCTTCAAAAATGTTTGACCATTTTTTAGCATCGTCTCTTTTCTCTTAACTATTACTAATCCTTATTCTTTTTCTCACTTCCAAAATTAAATGTACACTTTTACTTTTTGTACAACTTTCGTCGTCAGCACGAAAAGGCAAAAAAGGGGGCGAGAATCCATTTCCTTTGCTTTCAATTAATTATTTCTACAGTAACTATCAGTATCATTAAAATAACCATTTAGTTAAGAATACACACAGCTTTAGTATAGTGAATAAAGAAACTTTACTTTCAACAAAAGGTAATCTTTGGACTCCATACAAGATAATAGTAAACATTTATTTGGGTAATTGCGTATTAAAATCAGACGGAAACAGCAATTCTCCAGACGGTCAGTCCAAACTTTAGTGGACAGGGAAAAGCCTGTTCTGCGCCAGGGTCAGTCTCTCGGGATGTCTAATCTCATAGTCGTTTTTACGGTTTCTTGTCACTGTCTTGTTTGTCGAGGGTAATGTGATTAGGGTAGGGAGTGAGATGGTTAAATATTTACTCGGAGAGAATGGACTTTTGTTGCTGGCTGGTCTAGTACTAGGGTTTCGTTTAGTTAAATCTAGTTAGTTAAAGATGTAGTAATGTTTGAAAAAAAGCCTGTGGGGTAGTGTTGATAGTATATTTGGGTTAGGTACAGTTGAGAAGTCGGGAGGAGAATTAAAAATATAGTGTAGTAAATCTTTTTAGCTTTAGACATTCTCAAACTTATTTAAAGTTCTTAACTACGTGTAAAAACATGTATCTTACATCATAAGGAAGTTATGGCATAACACTCTTTTTTTAACCTGTAAGGTAAGGTACTACTATAACTTTACGAACTTTTAAACATTATGGTGAATATATATTTGCCACATGCCTACTTTTTTATTCCATAATAAAACTACATTATAAATACAGAGTGTTTTAAAAATACGTTCCAAGGCTGTAGATTTGGTACAACGTCTTGTTAGTAATTAATACGTACCTAATAATGCACCCCTATCTAATTCTATTGAGCCGGTAAATAATGGTAAAAATAAAGAAGCTTTAAAAAGATTTCATCTAGAAAATTTGAGCAATTACCTAAGTAAATAAGTGGAAGAAGTTTTTTGAAAATTAAATATCTTTACAATTTGAGTGTAAAATTTATTCTTTTCAAGACCTTGTAAAATAAAATCAATAAAACATTCAAACAAGTAAAATTTTTATTCGTTGTTTTGGTATTCAACATCATTCTTTACAGGCATGAAATTGTTTTATATCATTTATACACTATTAAATTGAAATTACTTTAAATATCAATTTCTAATCCTAAGATGTATATCTTTCTTCCTAATTTCTCAAAAATTCATGAAAGTTTGAAATTCTAGGAGTAAGTAACTGATTTAAAACTTGTTCTACAGAGTATATTTTAACGATGGAAACTTTGAACAGATCAGCTAATTAGCACTCTAATTTTACTTAAGAAACTTTATGTAAATGTAACAAGACAAATAGGACTATTGTTCAGGTTAGATTTAATTAAGAGGTAGTAGGTGGTAATCCTTTAGCTGGGTGCATCGGGATAATAGCTTTCTACATGAAGGGTAAGAACCATTAACGGGGTAGTTTGACTTGGGCACATTTGTGTAAATGAAGTTTTGAAAGCATTACACAACGAAACTGTTATATTTAGTTAGTGTTAGAACTCTTAAGCTGGAATCATTCAAGGAACAAGAAAATGGTATACGCCTGACTCACAAACGTATTTATGGCATGTGTGCGCAGTTGAATAATTAATATTTTTATTCCTGAGATTAACCATTCTTTTACGGTCTTTGAATTGTTTTCGTAAAATTATTCAGATAAATCTATTAATTAGGGCATTAGTGTAAACTGTAAATCTTAACTCTTATTTTCTTATCCATCAATTACTGCTGTTATGTATTTAAAAAGGGGTAATTTATTTTAGGAATTATCTTCTAATTTATCCAAGTTTAACTATCTTGGCATTATTTCACGGTGACTTTATCTGTTGAGTTAATTTGATTTAGGTATACTTTTTCACTATATTTCTCTTGAATGATGGATCAGAACAGCAAAAAAGCTGTTTGTAATAAGAAACTTATAGCTTTCAAATAATATAATTCAACACTTTAGAAGCTTAGTAATAATATGCATCTGAATGAAAAAAAAGGTTTTTTGACTAAATAGGGTTTCATAGCATTGCCTATTAATTTTAATAATTTATGGTTAACTTTAAATAGCTTTTAAGGAAAATCACAGCAATAAGGTCTGCAATTTTTAAACCTTTCTAAAAATATAGTTTATTCTCATCCATTACCAAAAACACATTCTCCAGAAAAATATTTACTATTGATGTAGATGGATAACCAGAACTAGTAAGCTTTTCTTGATTCTGGTAACTATAAACACCTTCTAAACTCCAACCTAAACTTTTCAAATACATGCTTATAAATATTCACTTTCTTCCAAAAAAAAAAGCTAAAGGTAAGAACCCCACATTGTTACCACCACCACCAAGTTAATATTTTCTATGCTCCAAAGAGATTTGATTATAAAAGTTCTCAAACTTCAGTCAAGAAACCTCCCCACTGAAAGATCCCTTCCGTTGTTTGCCTCTAAACCCAGAGAAGCTAATACCTCCCTTAACCGCCAGATGGGTAAAAAGACCGCTAATGCACCCTTCCATTTAATTCACACCTCCAGCCCACCTGCTTTCAAATGGAAATTCCAAAAATAGAACGTCGAGACGGTCACCCATCAGCAGCCTTTGTGTGTGACCTGTGAGAGAATTCGTCGGAGGCTTCTGCTGGTCATTAGAGAAGCGTGTTAATGGATGCGGTTTGTGTGATCGATGCCGGGGGAAGGGGGTATTGGAAAAGGTGGGGTGGAGGGTCCTTTTTGGGGGTCTTTTTCTCGCTGGTTCGATTTTTTGATCGAGGAGTTTTTGGTGACATTAAAGATGCGGGAGGGTGAGTTGAGTTGTTTGAGGGAAGGGTGATTGTTTTTGTTTTGTTTGGTTGGGTTTTGTTGCTGATGTGATTAAGGGTTTAATGAAGAAGCTAATTAGGGTTTTTTGTTTGTTTTGATGATTAGGGTTGATTCGGATGATTTGTTTAATTGTGAAGTTGGTGATGATTTTTACGGACATTCGTGTTTTACGAACTGTAGGCTTGTAAACTTAGCCCCATAGGCATAATGATAATCTTGATTCCAACCTCCTCTTGTGAACCACTTTTTGTAAATTTTTCTACACTTATCCTGGCTTATTTGACCTCCCTCAAAGCGTTTAAGAAATTTTAAGCCACTAATTAGTGTCACAAATAATTCGTTTTCAAGTTATGAAGGTGTGAGTAAGTGTATTTTCGATTTTTTGTGTTCTTAGTTTTACGTTTAAATAAATTGTATATATTTAAAATAAATTGGTTATCTTATTTTATTAAAATTATAATAAACGTTTTTATAATGAGGTTATAAGTCATTTTTTATTACTCGGTATGAAGGGAAATGGCCTTTATATAATGATAGTTTAAGGGGCTTTACTCTAAATTCGATGAAGACTGTATCTGGCATTAGATGATTTAAAACCTAATGATGATATAACTGAAAAAACCAATGAAGTAGTACTCCTTCAAAAATAATTATATATTTTTTTCAATTTTATAAACTGTTAATAAACGGATTTATAAATGTTTCACTTTATTTGAAAATTTCTACTCCGGAATATTTTACCGGAAAATCTTATTATCCAGCCTTTATAAGATTTAATTTAAACATTGCTTCCCCTTTAAATTGAAAACGCTTTTAAAAATGTTTACTTTAAATTAGAAGGAAAAATTGCCCCAAGTGAAATAAATTTTTTACATAATATATTTTCCCTCAAAATAATGAATAAAGTGCATTTCTTTCCTTTTTTGGAGGGCTTTCTTATAAAATATTTTTAATTGGAAAAATATCATCAAGAAAAAGCGTATAGCAACATAAAGTTTTTGATGTCATTTAAACTTCATTGAGGAATTTATGTAACCAGAATTTTAAACTTTTAAAAAAATGGGAAAATGAATAAAAATTTCATTTTTATGGCACTTACAAGTAAATTTAATTCAAGAATATGATTGTTGTCTTTTTGAAATTATTATATTTTTAATCAAATCCTTGTATGTCAGTTTAAAACTTTTTAACTCTTTAATGTGAGCTATATGCAGAAAAAGTGAATACTTTTAGAATACAATAACCGATGCAGAAAACTATACCTGAAACGTGACTCAACTTGACATAAAATCACTTAATTTATTTTACTTAAAACGTTTTTGAATTTAATAAGCCTTTATAGTAATTTATCCAACAACAATATATATCCGAAATCATGAACTTGTTTATAAACCCTTTTAATTCATCATTTTTGAAGGGATCCATACAATAGCCATTCCTAAGAATCAGGCATGATCCAAACCGAACTTTTGATACTATCATTTCCCAAACGAAGCATTCATTCCAAACAACATTCATTTCAATGAATCACTCCCTTTCAACATAATTATGCAATCGACGAAGAGCAAACGAATCTGTGTACCCCTGTCCCAGATTACCCCGTTCTGCGTCAGTACAGGAATCCTGCCCCCTTCCAAATGGGCCGGCAGGTAATATGATAGGGCTTTGTTCAATCATGCAGTAATGATGATCATCCTTCGGAGATAATGGGCAAAACTCTGCAGATGGGTCTGAAACCTGGCATCGATTGCCCGGTTTATGGACAGTTTGTGAGGGGTCATTCCACCGGTGGTTGCAGGAGAGGGGTGGAAGTCGGGGACTGATTGTGAGGGGGATGTAGAATTTTCAGTGCTACTGGTTGTTTATATGACTGCGTTTGTGAGACTGGCACTATTTCCTTCCTGACTTCAACGTTAAGCCAATTTTAAGATTTAAAAAAATCAGAAATGATTAATACAGTTATTATATTTCAAGCATCAGAAACGTTTAAGATTCGTGCTATATTTGTCAAACCGAAATTCGTTTATTTGTACTTTTTGTACGTAAATTAGACATGTTTGCTAGAGCTGTGCTTCTATGAATAAATAGATGTTAACTACTTTATTTCATACTAAGAAAAAACCTAGAACATCAATTCTAATGAAAACAGATTATTTCAAAGAAATAAGATTAAATTTGAAGCACATTTAGGGATTATAAAAAAGGGTATTTTTCCGAAATCCTGGGGCAAGCGATTAAGTCGCCGAAAATGATGCTTCTGTTTCGGAAGGTCATGTGTGAGCTGTCGCCAAAATATCTGCTTGGCGAGATTTGATCCGGTATTCTGTAAGAGTTCTAAAAAGCTTCTTATAAAATTTTCAAATTTTTATATTTCTCATACTTAGCCTATGTATTTATAGTAATTCATAAACTGTCTGGGTTAGCATGTTGTTTCCCGTTTCAAAGCAGAACCAACTGAATTTTTAAAATTGATAAGAACCTCAAGTTGATTTAATGTTTAAATTTAGCCGGGCTATATAAGCTTTTATTCACATAATCTTACCAATATTCCTGCAATCCATTTTTAAAATACTGTTTTTAAAAAGTCACTGGCGTAATGCATTTTAAATTAGTTTTATAGCTTGATAAAATGGTCCTCTTTATAAGGTTTTTTAGTAGATATTATGATTTAGAATTCAATTAAAGCATGGATGAATGAATTCGCCTGCATGCATTTCTGATTTCTCTGTAATACTTTCAATTTACACTTATATCCAGTAAAACGAATGATTCTGACACAGCTACATGCGGAAAAACATAACTTTACCAGGGAGTTTGGATGTGTTTCTGTTTTCTTTGTAATACTCACAATATAAAATTACCTGTAGAACGAGGTTTTCCTTTATAAGAGACTGTATGTAAAGAAACTAACTTTACCAGGTGGTTGTACGTGTTTTTGTTTTCTTTGCAATACTCACTGTATAAACTTATACCTGTAGAACGAGTTTTTCCTTTATAAGAGACGGTATGCAAAGAAACTAACTTTACCAGGAGGTTGTATGTGTTTCTGTTTTCTCTACAATATTCGTAATATACTTTCCTGTAAAGAAGTTTTTCCTTTTTAAGAGACTATATGCGGAAAAACTGGATCTCCTGTCAAATAAATGGCTAAATTTCTTCATTATTAAATTCTATCATATAATTTACTGGGCTATTTTTTAAAGCTGCTTTTTTAATTACGTAAGAATTCTTATATAAGTCTAACGATATTGTTCATTCTTTAACTTTAGAAAAAACTGTATAATTTCCCCTAAGAGTCAAATAAAGGTAATCTAAGATTACTCAAACGCAATTAATATGGTTGGCTTAATAGTAAAAATAAAAAGAAGATTTATTCTTTCTTCATTTGAAATGATTAGTTATGTCTGGGATGTAATTTATTGAATTATGTTATGAAAGCATTAAGAATACTCACTAATAAATTTATTCAAGGAAGTAAAATTAACAAATATTACTTATCCAGCCATGTTTTTATTCATCAGTCAAGAACCTATAATATTATATTAATTAACTTTTAATATTTATTAAACTCTGGTTAATATTTCAATATCAGTAACGAAAAAATATCCCAGAAAAATATTCAGAATAAGATAAATCCTATCACAAACCCTTGTGATTTTTTAATGGAATAATTATCAATCTTGTTAAAAGAAATTCTAGGTCTTTTATAAATCTGTTCTTGATTATTTTGTGTCTGTGATTTTTACTTTGAAAAAAACACTAAGTAGTTTAAAAATTTAAAGGGTCAATTTTTATCGAAAACTATGCATAAAATTTGAATACGAGATAGAGAAGTCACATGACATATGACAATTGAAAATATGAACACAAAAAAATAAGAAATATAAAATTTCAGCACAAATATATATATATATATATATATATATATATATATATATATATATATATATATATATATATATATATATATATATATATATATATATATATATATATATATATTTCTATCGCTTCGAAGTTTAAAGTCTTAGGAATAAAATACATATTGATAAGCTCATATAAATAGTATGATAAATGTTTTGCTTCCGTGAATCGTGGAATATTTATGGGGTACAAGGGTAACGGAAATTGAAAGTGTTATATCTCAAATAATAGCTGCACGTTTTCTGATTTTATTTTAGTAAAGGGGTATAGCTTTGATATATGATTTTTACCTTTTATGTGGGTTACTCTATTAATATGAACCACTTGTGTTGTAGTCAGTGAGATATGTTTTATTCATTCATTATGTAAGGAGCATGAAATTTCGATTATGATTTGAATTTTTCTCCTGAAACAGTAATGTTTCGTTTCATATTTGTTCATGTTCGTTTTATTTTGAGTTTTCTTTATAGACTAAATTAATACTGAATTAATCTCAAGGGTTTTATTATTTTTACCCATAAATTATAATAAAAATTAGTGTGGTTATAACACACACATTATTTCAATATTGATATTATTTCTTATGGATGCACGTTAGAAATTCGAATTGCTAAAACTATAATAATTTTTCCGTGTGATTAAATTTTATAGAATCGTTATTATTTTCCCGAATTATATATAATGAAATGGAATAAATTATATTATTCAAGTTGTCATATAGACGGATAGGACGTTTTTTTACATTCCCCATGTTACAAAACTCGTTCTTTTGATTCAAAAATTTCACTGGTGCATGTCTGATTCTTATATATAATACAAATAATACAAGAGGAAAGCAGGATAAAAAAATTCTTACTCTTACCTGGTACTTTTAAATAACAGATAAGTATATTAAAATCTTATAAACATACTGACATAATCAGAATTTTCACTTACCCAATCTCTTGCGTTACAGGGATCCGGAAAGACCGATTGAGCAATCACAAAAACACAGCAAAAGTTGCTTCATTAGTCTCTTTGAAGTTCTTCCATCGGTCTTTCCGGATTAACCCAACATATCAGACAAGTCGAAACTCCCCCTTATACCTGAAATTGAAGTTTATTGAATCCTTAATAATTCTCCCTTTAGACAATAATTAAGGCAAGACCTTTAGCCAATTTAATATTTTTTATTTTCTACAAATCAAATGGACATATTATTTGGATGGAATGTGGTATGAACATAGGTTGATATAATACTTACAAAATAATCACTCAAAAACCATCATACACACGCATGCGTGTGAGTAACAATCGTTTGAGTTGAAATGTAGTAGAATATCGGTTCCATAATCAAACAAAAATGTAGGTTTCTAATAGAGTACCGTCCCCCCTCCAACTGACATGCTACACTTTGAGTGATTTGACACCGTGAATTAGGCAAATAATGGAACCGCTATTTCATAATTTTCAACTCTGACTACTGTTTTTCACGCGTATGCGTGCGTATTATGATTTTGGAGCAGCTTCTCTTTCGGCAGTATTCTGTGCTACTTGATAAGCGGTTAACCACCAATCAAAGAAGGAATCGCCGACTCTGATTGGTAGAATCCTACTTTGATTGATGTTTAACCGCTGGTCAGAAAACACAGACTACAGCCGTTTATGTATTACATCAACCTACATTTATATCAAATTCAATACACATCTCTCCATTAGATCTGGAGAAAATCAAACAAATGTGCGATTTCTCTTAATTTTTGACACCAGTGTATAAACCTCACTTCTCAAACCCAACCGAATACCCCGAAATTTCCCTTCCCAGAAACGCCTTCAAAGTCAAGCAAACAACCCAATTTACAATCTCCCCTCCTTTAAAGCTCCATCTAAACTCAACAAACTTTTCCCATTCCAGAGAAGTGCGACTTGGACTGCGGCTTCCAAGGCCACTGCGAGAACGGACAGTGCTTCTGCGTGGAAGGGTGGAGCGGCCCCAAGTGCGACGAACGGCTCTGCGACCCCCGCTGCAAGGACAACGGTCAGTGCAGGAACGGCACCTGCCTCTGCATTCAGGGGTGGAACGGGAAGCACTGCACCCTCGGTGAGTGGTGGTCAGTCGGACGTGACCGGTTCGGTAAATATTGGATGAAGGGGGAAAGGGTTGCACTTGAAGCTACTAGGAATATCTGAAATGAGAAGGGGGTTCTGTTTGGTAATGTGTAAAGGTGGAGTCCATTTGGTGGAGGTAGGTTTGCTTATTAGGGCGTTTGAAGTTTTGGTTTGGGTAAATATTAGATGGAGGAATTCTCTGAAAGATATATTTCTGTGGGTATAAGACGGATTTTATGGGAGTTTACCCTTTCAAACCTAACCGACCCAAATTTCTTATTAGATTCAATGGTGATTTCAATGGATTCAATAGTGATGAATATAATTTTTCTTACCACATTACATTATTTTCAAAAACATTCGCGAATAAAAGAATACAAAAATTAAATTAACTTTAAAAATGTTTAAAAAAGAAAGACATTTTGAAGAGAGAAAATACTGTTTTATAGAATATTCTGAAGAAGAATTTCAGATTCAATGATTATACAATGTACTGTGATAATGTTGAATATTCAAAGGATTCAAAGGATTTATTTCAACAAAATATAATTAAAACAAATTACACGAAAGAAAAAAAACAATGGAATAATACACACACGGCATTGAAAAGACAACAAAAAAAGAAGACGAACACACACACACATTACATATAGAAGATAATAGTTTTGAAGTACCAAAAAGAGCTTATAGCATGAAGCTTATGTTGCTACCTTATGTTGAATATTGAAAGTAATTTCAATAAAGGGTTATGGTTGCTTTAAGACGATGACTTACTTTTGTGTCAAAAATGCATTTATTACAGCCATTATGAAAAAATATGTGCGATTAATTTTTATCCCATAAAAGATTTTAAAAGATTAACTGTAAAATTTAAAATATTTTGTAGCAGTTCCCTGAAACAGTTTGGTAAATCGATTAATACTTTAAAATCTTATTATAACTAAATTTTAATTTTAGAAATCCATTAATATATTTAGTTTAGTAGATATGACTTTGGATAGAATTCGTTAAATAAATAATTTATCCTGAAAGTTTGTTTAATCTGTGAACATAAATACTTTGAAAATCAAATTATATATTGTAAATAAATTGGAATTTTAGAAATCCTTGAATTTATTTAGTTTAGTAGATATGACTTTGGAGGTAGAGCTTGTATTAATATTGCATGTTTATAATAAAGTTAAATTCTTGAATATCCTGTTTATGTAGATGTCTGATTTTTAATTTTTGTAGAAAGGGTTAGGTAATCGAAACTTTTTAGGTAAATAAACTTTAAGGAGGTGTTAATCTAAAAAATAAACTTAATTATTCACCTATTTACTAGCTAACTATTATTTAGCAATTGTTTTTCGAATGCGATTTTCATTATTACTGACTTTAATAGACCTTCATGGAAAAGTTATGAATTCATCCAATTGACCCGTTCAACTCTTTAAAACATGTTTTTAGTGAAAAACTTCCTACGATGACCAAATATTTTGAATAAATAATGTCGTAAAAAGTTTTCATAGCGAGGAAACTTTGCTTAGAAGAAAATGGACTGCGTTACTTTGAGTTATTTTTAGAAACTTTCAGAAATTGTTTTTGGAAAAAGTTGCAGACTGAGTAGCTGCATAAAATTACTAAACATGGCATAAAATGTGTCTTTATTATGCACCACCCCTGCATAATTTTACTTACACTTCAGAATAATTTTATACAATATTATTTTTGTCTCAAGATTTTTTTTAATTTTTAAACAAAATATTTAAATATTATGTTCTCTTTTAATTAAAATAAAAGCCTACAAGTCGAATCGCTTTCTTCTTTTCTTACAAAAATATAAATTGCAACTAAACAATGAGGTTAGGTGCAAGTTCAGATTTGCTGATGCACTAATTTGACAGTAAATAGTTTCATGCTAAAATGGTAATTAATTAAATGGTTAATACGTTTCTTCAACATGAATGGAGTTTCTAGAAATAGGCTGAAATGGCGAAAAAATTCTATGATTCAAATACAACTTAAAAAAAAGCTTGTCAAATCATATCAAAACATATCAACCAAATTGTAAGTTTTGTAAAAAAAAAGCGAGAATTCCTGAGATTACGTCTTTTACACACAGAGATGTCTCAACTCGGGTTCTTTTTATACTTACTTCACAATTATAATGTATAATACACAATGTTTATTTGGTTAATGCACGTTTTTACTCGTATTCCTGAAACCTAACTCAACCCTAAATCTGCAAGCATCAGCAACTCTGAACTTGCCCAATTTGTTATTCATATCTATCAATTTTTAACCTAAAATACATTCAAAACATAGCTCATTAACGACCGAATTCACCGGTAACTTGACCGGTAGCTGCGGTTAACCGGTAGTCAACTTCTTATTGGCACTTAAAGAAGAAAAACTAGTTTTCCACCAATCAGATGTTTGTATCCCGGTTAAACTGCCGCTACCGGTCAAGTTAATGGTGAATACGGCTGTTAATGTATAAAATGATAACAAGGTCCACTTTTACACCATCAGAACGTTTGATTTTAGCTAACTTCTTCCAAAACTCCCACCATTCAAGGCTGTATCCAAGGGGATTGGGGGTTCAAACCCCCCTCCCGAAATTTTGACATCAATTTTTATACTGTTATTTTCCATGAAACTTATGTGTCACAAGGAGCGGTCCTCTTCGGGTGCAACCCAAAGGATCTCAAAAGGAGTCAGAACCCTACTTTTAAGGGAAAAAAATTCCAAAATTTTTCTGGGGGAGGACTCCCAAACACCCCTCGAAATTTTGGAATAAAACAATTACGTTTTTCCTTAAAACTTTAGGGATTTAAAAGGAGTGATCCTCTTTGATTTAACAAAAAGTGTCTCAAAATGAGTTAAAAGGCCACTTTTAGGGGCAAAATTCAAAACATTTTCTTGAGTAGGAACCCCAAAACCCCCTCAGAAATTTTGGCATTCATAATACTATACAATTTTTCCCTTGAAAGTTCTGCCACTTACAATGAGTGGTGTTCTTTGGGTGCAATCTAAATAGTTTAAAAATGAGCTAAAACACTATTTTGAGGGGAAAATTTTAAAAAATTTCTGGGGGAGGCCCCCAAACCCCCCTTTTACATGGGATTCACATCCTTACACAAATTTCAAATTTAGCGCACAAAAAGTAAAATCCTACTTCCTACAAAGTAATCTCACATAATCTTAGTATTCTGAAGGAGATACCTCAGAAAAAATGTCGAGTAAACCCCCCCCGAAACAAAAGTCTGGTTACGGCCCTGCCACCATTAAGCATTCTCACCACTTCGACCACCACCAAAAACCCTCCCCTGTCCCTCTACACAATAATTCCCTCCATTACTGCATCCTTACCGAAAAAACATCCAATTCATTGTCCCCTTCATAGAGATATAATAAATGGTGTTTTGTGTGTTTGTGCAGAGGGCTGTCCGAAGAACTGCAACAACCACGGGGAGTGCGTGACCGGTGAAGATGACGAATGGGTGTGCTTCTGCGACCAGCACTGGGATGGTCCGGACTGTTCCGTGCCGCTCGAGAGGAAGTGCGACGACAACAACGATAATGACAATGGTAAATGAGATTTTCCTCTATTAGAGTGTATAAGAAGTGCAAGTCGTTAGATAGTTCGGTTTGTCCTGTTGGAGACTATGTGCGAGGGTTTTATGGGTTAATTGAAAAGAGAATGGTGATCGGTTATTTGAGATTACTGTTTTTTTTTGTGTTTATTTAATTTTTATGCGTGGGATTTTTTATTTGAGAGATTTGGGAAACTTGTTTTGTTGATGCAAGTTGCCCAACACTATTCATATTCATAGTCACAAGTAAAGTATTTTAAAGAGTTTAGCAGGAGAAAAATACTCTTGGGACATACAGGGTGTTTCAAAATTGCGTTGCACGGCTTTTATTCGGAACCAACGCCCCCTAGGGTCATGGAAGTAAGGTCTACCCCTAGGTAAATGACCCTGCGGAATCCATTGAGATGACTTACAGCGCCCCTAACGGGAAAATTAAAAGGTTAAAAAAATTAATTTAAAAACTAACGGAAATAGAGTAAAAACCTCAGTGAGAGTATTGTTGACAACGTCATGAAGAACTCACTGCAAAAAATTTAATCAAAATATCTTGGATATTCGCGGAGATATTAGCATGTGAAAATAGACTCTTTCAGGGGTCAAAAAATAAAAAGTTCACATATTTGCAAAATTTTCATAGTTATTGTGTAGTTTTGTGTTTTTTTAGTTGAATGAACACAAAATTTAATCAAAAAATCGAAAAAATTTGCAAATATACGAAATTTTCTTTTTTGACCCCTGAAAAAGTGCTATTTTCACATGCTTATATCTCCGCGAATATTCAAGATATTTTGATAAATTTTTTTTCAGTGAGCTCTTCATGACGTTGACAACAATACTCTCACTGGGGTTTTTGCTCTATCTCCTTTAGCTTTTAAATTAATTTTTTTAACTTTTTAATTTTGCCGCTAGGGGCGCTGTAAGTCATCTCAATGGATTTTCCATTCTCACTTACCTAGGGGTAGACCTTACTTCCATGACCCTAGGATGCGTTGGTTCCAAATAAAGCCGTGCAACACAATTTTGAAACACCCTGTATATTAATGCAATATAAAAACAAATTGCAAATAAATTTTATAACGAATGAAGAAATGATAAATTTGGGGATTGTTACAACAAAACTTACTAAGCAGATATAAAAAGATAGGTGGGACAAATGTTATTTAAGTACTATTTAAATACAATTTATCCTAATAAAAGAACATTTTGGATATCACACAACAATACCTATACAACACCTGACATACCTGAACACTCTCGACATATCGTTAATGTTGGAGTTTAATATTCTAAGGATTGTTTTAATTTCAAATTTCTCTAATTAAATTAATAAACATCTAAAATATTATTAAGAAACCAAATACTTTAAAAGCATAATAGCGTATAAAATTCTTAAACCTATTCAAGATAGTAATTTAAAAACATTCATCCTTAATTTTGTCAATAAGATATAACATCGGGATATTTCTTTGCATGCTTCAACAAAAATTTCATTTAATTAAAACCCACCATTCCACTCAACAACCATCCAAAGCCAGTGCTGCTTTTTTCTCTCTTTGGGAGATTTCAAAATATTTCTTTAAAGGAAACTTTATTACAAATGTTTCATCATCCTTCTTCTAGACGGTCTCGTGGACTGCGCCGACAGCGAATGCTGCCTGACGGAGAAGTGCAAGAACCACACCATGTGCCAGAAAGCGGCCGATCCTTTGGACATTTTACTGAGGAAGCAACCGCCCGCCATCACAGCTGCTTTCTTTGAGCGGATGCAGTTCCTGATCGAGGAGGAATCCTTGAGGAGCGGCTCTGCCAGGAAGATAGCCATTAATGGCAGGTACAGCCTTGAACAACATACACCTTTAGATATGATGAGTTGATTAGGAAAGCATGGTTCTGCATGGATATCAGTTTGGTTGGTTGTTGGTTGCTTAGGTTTTTTTTGTTGTATTACCGTAAGGCGATTTGGTTTAAAGTGTGAGGAAATAGCATATTATAATATGTCTAACGATTTTTTCTTCTTCTTCTTGCGTAAGAGTAGGTTTAGGACCAGTAGATATTTTTAATATAAAGCTTGCCTTAGGGAATAGCGGGAGATAAGAAAACGCAACGGGACATCGACCTCCGTTCGAGGAGGGATTATCTTTTGTTTGCTAATTGACCGATAGTGACCTGAGACGTGTTTTTCCCAACGTTGTTAAACTCTCAACCTATCCTTCAACTTATGCTTTGTTGGCCAAAAGCTCTCCCCAAAACCAAACAAAGCTCCTCACCCATTTTTATGAACTCTTTTTCCCATAGACGATCTTTTTCACCCTAAATTTGAATGTTGTAAAAGTAATAACTGGCCGTAATGCGCAGGATGTTTACAAATACGAGAGCGGTTTTTTGTGTTTATAAAAGTAGGCTTTTAATAGAATCTAGGAAAGATAACTAACTATATTGGATACTTAGATATAATCATCACTGATATATTGCAAAACTAAAAAAAACTGATACATACTTAGCACTCCCCTAGAGGGAACCTTTGAGCTGAAGCCACGGAGGAGAATTTCCCACAACCACTTTTACAAGGTGGCACACTGGGACATTACCATCACAGGGACATAAACTAACTCCCAAACCCTAACGGGAATCAGATAATTTAAATACTCGGCAAGTACTTTGGCTGAATAATATTTTAGTTGATAGAATACTCAAAGACGGTTTTAAAAATACAATTTTGTGGGTAGGGGTGGAAAAAGTCAATTACAATGTTATCAAGATCATATCAAACACAAAAATTACATGAATCTGGTTTCTTTACTACCCATACTCATAGAAGCACAAACTAGACAGACACTACCCAACCCTACGGATTTTATCGAGTCTAATAACCAATTACACGCCAAACCCAAACCTTCATCATATTACGCGATACACGGGAAAACATCGCCATCATTATCGCCAACAACATCATTGTTTTCCGGTCGAAATCGATCACGTGTAGTCGGCAAAACACGGCGATCACTCAAAGCAAACGGGCCTCAATGATTTTGATGAACGATCCGAAGCCAGCAATTACAAGAACAATCACTCAAAGCAATGTATCGAGGAGCGGCAATGGGTGCACCCTGCTAATGGTGCCGTTACTTTTGTTGCCATTACAAGCGTTATCCGCATTTGGCACATCCCTTAAATAAAAAGCAGTGGACTCATCTTTTTTCCATCAGCACCAGATTCATCTTGAGTTCTGATTCAGTTGAGACGGATCCTCTTTTTAGACATTGAATAATTCATGCCGCGAGAAGTTTCTTTTATAAGCTAACGTGGTGTTCTATTGCGTTTTATTTTTTTCTCCCTTTAGGAAATACTAGTGAGCGTACAATTATCTTTTTAAATTTTTTGCGGATATCTGAAAAAGCTTAGTTGTGCGTTTCCTGAGAAAAATTGTTCATTTTGGTTGGGTAGATATTTATAGTTCTAGAGGTTAAAGGAGGTTGCTTTCAATCGTTTGTGTTTTGATGTAAAATTGTCATCTTTGGACAATATATTCTTGCACGTTACTCTTTAACCCGGGAAATCCTAGCGGTACCATACGGTACCGGAAAACACACACCTTAGGAAAAACCTACTTCTTTACTAAAAATAAATTTATTACAAACTTTTAATTGCAGATATCCCTTCTCGAAAGCTTAAGGATTGAAATTAAATCATGAAATAAAATATTATAATTGTTCAAATATGGTTTAAGACTTAATAAAAAAGGATGTCTTGAAGAGAGGCAAAAGTGGCTTGTTAGCAAAAACAAGTACAAATCATGGGTATTAAATATTTGAAGATAAATTAATCAAACATGAACTATTATTTAGATTCAAGTACTCTTTCGAACTTTGAAGATAAGGTATGATGCACAAAATGGAAGTGTAAGAGCTTAGCGGTACCATATGGAATCGCCCTATTCTGACTAAAATAATTAAAAGTTTTTGAAAAAATTGTTTTATGCTACTTAAGCGGGCTCAGTACCAAAAATATTTTTTTCTCTAATAACAGGATTTTGATTTGATTTTTTGTCTTAACATAGATCAAACATATATAGTCACTTGTAGGCATGGAAATTTGATTATCTATAAAAGTTTCTGAAAAATTTTAAAAACTCTGAAATTTGGCATTTTTTTTTCGAAAAATATCCTAAGTTTCCACTTTACTGCTCCGTAAAAAATTCTAATAAATATATTATAAAATCCATGCCTGAAGATGTTAAACAGGTGTTGCTGATAATGACTACAAAGTTTGAAGTGGTTTGGATGATTAGAAAAAAAGACTTGTGATTTTAAACATTAAAAACTTTGTTTTGAGAAAAAGCCGTTTAAAGATAGAAAACTAGGCTTCTTAACACTATCTAGGCTTCATAAATCTCAAAGTTTTCACATTTAGAATCCCCGTATCATTATGAAACTTGGTAGGAATAATTCTAAGGGTATTATCTTTATTTATATTGCAAAATCTCAAATTCGATATTTTGACAAAATTTTGGTACTGAGCCCCCTTAAAGACACGCTATAAGCAGGAAGTAAAGAGGAAAATTTAATTTGAGAAAAAAATTAATTCAGGCTTTCCCGAGATAAGTCCTAGCAACCTCAAATTTTCCATTCTCAATCCCGAGCAGGTTAAGATTGAAAAGGTTAAAACGACGTTTTTCTTACAAAAGTAGGAATACTATTGGAGGTCTACTTACATCTAATAAATATAAAAATCTCTATAATTAACACAGGTTATCACTTAGTATCAATGGAGTATTATAGTTCCTCTATGTAATTTGTACTATCACAATGTATTTTTTATAACTGAGTCACAAGGTATAGAAACATAAAAAATAGTTTTATGTTATAAACACTAAACATTCACTTATTTTTACTGCAAAAACATTTCCATAATTCTAATCCTTGCCTCTATGTACATCAGTAAAATTCAGAAAAATAAACCTGTTGAAGCACTGAAATTTTATACTTTCATACAAGAAATTCTCAAATTAGTGCAAAATGAATTATTTAATATTTAAAATGTTTTAATCCAAAGCTAGACTCATGAAAAAGACTTCCTTTTTATTTCCCTCAGAGAGAATTTAAAAGGGCAAGGGCATATGCTTTCAAACTAAATTTTAGAAGGAATTGATTAACACACAATTATTTTTCCAAAACTAATTGAAATTTTATTTTTTTTCACTCGCTATTAACATACTATTATTAATGTGTATGATTAATTTCTTTTTCCGTCGTTAAAATAGCAATGTTTTATTAAAATTAATTTTGTTCACATGCGTATGTCCTGGGATTATCTGTCATAGGGTTTTTATTCACAAAGGGGAATCAAATTTAACGTAAAATGCAGCAGGTTTTTTCATTAGTTACATTTAATTAACATGATTAAAAATTTTCTTTTACACATTAAAATCCGAATAATTCTAAAGGTTAAAGACACAAATGTATTTTGTTAATTAAGTTAAATGATTTATATCTTAATGTATGATTATTTCATCTCTAGAAGTATTTTCTTTTCCAGAAATACAATTGTTATCCGAATAAATCTAGATTCTGAAATTACATATTTAATTTAAGTCTTTTCTTTAGTTTGACTAATTATAATTAGTTTGGCTTAATTATAAAACAAGATTTATGTAATCGTGGTTGGAAGTGTTTTTATATGTTTTTATAAATTGAACGGATTCATACGAATCAGAATTAATTATAATCGAATATAAAAAAAGTGTATTTAAAAAGAGATTAATGCCATTGTATACCTTCTTAAAATCTCTTCACATCACAATTTCAATCAAGTATAATTCTGCGATCTACTGATCAAGTTTAATCAATCATTAATCCAAATTCCATTGAATATTCCTTTTCATCATTGAAAAGCTTTTGTTTTTACGTTATGATCTCTGCACCGTCAACTCAATCTAATATAAACTCTCGTCTTTGAATCTATGTGCCTCAAGATTTCGAGCCTCGCCTTCTCATGCGCATATTTTATGCACGAATTTAATCACGTTCCGGATTCAAGCACGAGGAGTTTACTTTTCTTCTTCCACCACCTGTTATTTTTTCTCATGTGCCTTTCCTTTCTTCTTCCATGCAGCCTGTTTTGGAACCGCTACAAGAAGAGGTAAGACATCCTGCGCTTTGCCTCTCTTAGAAGAAAAACGTAAAAATTTCCGCGGAAGTACCGAGTTATTTATTCATTTCCGATTTCAAACACCGGAATTCTTCCTGCAGACGGAAATCTCCCCCTTCTTATGCAACAGGGGCTTCATCAATTTTTCAAGCTCGCTGTTAATGCAGAGGAGGAATGGTAACAAGAAACAATACAAATCCTTAAAATTTCATCTACATGGTGCATCGGCTTAGTAGAAGGAGGGAAGTTTCGGAGATGTATATAAAGATGCTTCTTTTCTATCAGTATGTTGCGGAATTTGATGAATTTTAATTTGAGGCTCTTTAAAATGTAAATCCCCTTTTTTGGTGTTTTCGCGCGCGCTCTTTCCTTGTGATAGAGGGGTGATCTAAATTGAATTTAAAACGACTTGGAGAAAATAAGTACGGTGTTGTTTACTAGGTAGATTCTTTATACAAAGTATGAAAATGTTTCAATAAATCTTCATGCTGCCACAGATTTTTACCTAGTTTACTCTGTGAGTATGATTTCAATTATGCGTTTGATTTTTTATTTATGCTACAGAAATCTCTGTTTTGAAAAAAAAATTATCGGAAATTTAAATATCTGCAACTATCATCCGTGTTCTGGCCGTTTTCGTTTATTTACATACGTAGTAAATCATGACTAAAGGCAGGTTGCTGGAACACATTTCAATTTAATACATTTCATTTAAAGGAATTACATTTACAAAGACTCAACTCAAATTTTTAATTTCCAAAACAATAATTTTGACAAAAAAAATCTAGAATACATTTAAATTGTTAGATACATTTAAATGCATATTTCTTATCTAAACTCAATCAATGGACAATTCCCATATTTTTTAAAATTGGATAAAAAGCAATATTTCTAGTAAAACAAATGGTTTTACTTTCAAAAATCAGCTTTTAAGTTTCAAAAAAATTTCTTTAATTAGATATTTGAAAATAAAAATAGCTAAATTTGAGTTGCCGTCGAAACAGGCGTGACGTAACTGGGCACAAACTAACATCAAGAATTGCCGAAAGGATATACCTGATTGGATGATCGTACTGTTATTCATGCCCACTGACGTCACACAACTGTTTGTGAAGAAGCAGCCGTTTTTGTGCCTTTTTAAAAAGACAAACTTTGAAATTAAATTAAAAAATAACTAAACATGGGAATAAAAAATTTTTTCAGACAAAATTCCTTTTTCATCGATCTCTTTCGAAAAAAAAATGCGGGAATTGTCCATTCTTTCCTACCATTTCGATAACAATGCATTTATGACAAAAAACGTATTTTTACGTCGTAGTTATCATTTAACAGACAAAATTATAGTTTTCCCTGTGATACCTTGCATTTAAGAATACTTATTTGTAATTTTCAGCCGGACAAGCGTCATTCGTGGTCAAGTAGTCAGTCCAACCGGAAGTGGCATCGTCGGTGTCAGAGTTGGTATCGATCCATCAAGTAAAACCGGTTCCATTCTCACTCAAGAAACTGGGTGGTGAGTAAAACATTTTTACTTTTCTAAATGACAGATGATATTTTAGTGTCAATATTTGTATTGTGTTCCCTGTAGAAAAAATGCATGTGAACATATAATATAAAATGTAGTTGTTTGTTCAGAACACCAAAATAACTTGCAAAAAACAAAGGGAATTTAATCACCCATGAAATGATTTTCTAACGGTTTATCAAGAAAACGCCTCCTCTGTCCAAATCAAACGCTCCCAAAGATTCCAGTAGGTACAGTACTGGAAAAAAAAATCGACTCAGACCCTATATCTCCGGAACGGCTTGTGATATAAAGACAAAATAGGTATCATTTTTCATGATTTAAAGTATTCTATATACAGAAAATTTTTCAAGTTCTTAGGGGGTCGTCTTCATATTAAACGAAGCACCAACTTTCGTTTTTCCTATGGGCGACATCAAAGATTTTTCCAGATTCTGAAACAGCACCCTCTAAAACCCCCCAAAAACCAAGTTTCGTGTTATTTGGGGGTCAAACAAAGCCAGGAAAGGGGTTTGAAAACTTTGGTAATTTAACTTCAAAGAGGAAAGATTGGCGACAATTGTTTAAAATTCTCTAGTAAAGTTAGAACAGATTTGGCTACTTATCTGTGTTTTGGCACAATTCCTACAAAAGTTAAAGCAGATTTGGCTATTTATCTATATTTTGGCGCAATTTCGTCTTCCAATTAGAATACCCTAAAGTTGTAGCCCACTTGGTAGAGTAACTAGCTCGTGATCGCTAGGTTGCAGGTTCTGCCCCGCAAATCCACATGTCTCATTGTTCAAAGTTAACCTTTCGGGATACAGGCAAACACAAAGATGAATAGGTTGAATACTTTTTTTCAAATCTAAAGCCTTTAAAAAAAATTTATAAAATTTTTATTGCCGTTTGTTTACTAATAATAATAATTAATTGAGAGTTATTTAAAAATAACATTTTTTTAATTCTGGAAAAAAGGGAATAAAAATTTAAATAAAGTTATTAATAATCACGCTAAATTATGAAAGTGGTTTTGTTGATAAGAGATAGAAATTTAACTAATTAATGAAACAATAAATCAGGCTTTTGCGGCTCAAAAATTCCTATAAAAATACTTAAATACAGATAGCTTGATTGATTTTTTGAGGTATTTTTAGCATTGATATTTAATCGATGTTTCTAATAATTTTCAATTTCCACTTACGAAAACTAACTTATCTTGAAAAATTAAAGCAATTACAAAGTTTAAAATTTGCTTATGCATATAGGAGTAGAACAATTTTCAAATACTGATTTTAATGATTCTGCAGTCTTTTTTTAATAATTAATTACGAGTTATGATTCATTAGGTTGGATACAGAGTTTATTAATTTTTAAGGATAAACATTGAAGTTTCTGAACGTATGTGCTTGATGAATAAGATACTAAAATATAAATATGAAACATGTTGACTAGCCAATCATTAAATTTCAAAGTTAATAAACTTGATGAATTAAAATTAATTAACTTTAATCATATCGACTGGGGTGTTAAGGAAAAAAAAGAGAGGGGGGTGATTGGAAAGGGATATTGGAGTTTTATTTTAGGGGTTGGATATTTTTTTTCTGTTTGTGTTTTTAAATTTTAACGTTAATTGGCATGCTGCTTTTTCTTGAGCCTCAATAAAAATCAGCATATTAATTAATGTTAAATTTTTCAAACTCAACCTGTTCAAGTCCCTATTTCTCCTATTTCTATTTAACCTCACCTATCACACTTAAACAAGTTTAACATTTTCAAAATTAGTTTCTAAATCCGATACCGGTAAGAACCAACGATATCATCCATATATTTGGTGACAATAGTGGATGGATCTACTGTGCTCCCAATTCCAGGTTGAATGCAAGAAACGATTGACTTTGACTATACGTATAAAAAATAACATTAAATTAAAAAGTGGTAGCTAAATTGTTATTATAGTGTTAATCTTTTATTTTGTAGTCACCACTATTTTATTTATTATTAGTTAATTATGTAAGTCAACTTTTATTCCAAGCATTGAGCCCTCTGGCTGCGTAGGGTAGATTTAATACGCTGCTTGCCTTACCCCTGAAAACTACTGTAGGGGTAGGCGGCCGATGCAACCCTTCGATGAGCCAGTTAGGGAACATCCACAAATTATGTGAGGCGTTTTTTCCAAAATCTGAACCCCCCCCTCCCCCTTTGTGAGATTTTGCTGGACCCCCCTCCCCCAAGTGAGATTTACCTACAACTTTTTAAAAATAATTTGCAGTATCTTATCTGTGTATTCTTTTCTCATACTTAAAAACAAGAAAATCTTATAATTTCTAACTTAAGAAGTTGACGTGAGATTTTGATCGACCCCCCTTCCCCCTTGGTGAGATTTTTCCAAACCCCTCCCCCCCCTTTTTGACCTCGCGTAATTTATGGATGTCCCCTTATAGGCAAAGAGATGGTGTTAACCCTGGGGTGCATCATATGGGAAAGATGTGTGATCCAAAATTCAGCAACACGATGATATTTGTGTCATGGTTAAATTAATTCATGTCTTGATAACATTTAATATCAGATAAAACGTTGAATTTCTTTTAATAAACAATGCATGTAAGACGAGACCGTCCTTATTTAGCGACGACTTTTCTTGACCTGAGATTTATATTTAAAACCACAAATATCTGCATGAAATCTGTCATGAATTCGAATCTTTATATCGAATACTCTTTTTTGAAACTTTATTCACGTAATTCAAAAACATTTCAAATTTAATGCAGGTGAAATTTTTAGTCGAATAATTAAGTATTGTGTCAAAACTTTTTCATCTGAAAAAATTGTAATTTTAAATATTTTTAATTTGTGAACTTTTATTTAAAAATATCATCAAAATTTAAAAACAAATGAAAAATATTACATGCACAAAAAAATAGGTTAATTTTCCTTTTACTGAAATTAATAGAGTAAAAAATAAGAACTTATTAATTCTAACTCTATCGGTAGTTTAAGTTCGAGGCATACACAAACTTCCAAAAGCAAAACAAGAACACGGAAGCTATGCGGTTCGAACTTGGCTCCAGAGATTTGCGACCAGGCACACTAGCCGTTAGGCCATACGGCTACGTTCAACATTAAGGTTTAAACAATAAATGTGTTGATTTCAGTTAGTAGAGTATGGTTACCGTAAGGTTACTGTAATTTTCATAAGTTGTATGTCTTTGGCGGTATGAGATTGGCGCAAATTTTTCTAATTGAAATTTCCTACAGTGTGCGTGGGGTTAATGGTTGTAAGGATCAAAATCTATGAAAAACGAGATTTCAACGTAAATTCAACGAACTTCAACCCCCACTCCTGGCTTCATTTGGGGACCAAATGACATGAAAACTGGTTTTGGGGGGTTTTAGAGGGTGCTCTTTCAGAATCCGGATTAATCTTTGATGTCGCCTATAGGAAAAACGAAAGTTGGTGCTTCGTTTAATATGAAGACGACCCCCTAAGAACTTGAAAAATTTTCTGTATATAGAATACTTTAAATCATGAAAAATGATACCTTATTTGTCTTTATATCACAAGCCGTTCCGGAGATATAGGGTCTGAGTCGATTTTTTTTCCAGTACTGTACTTTGGGTTTTATTATGCATCTCTATACACACAATGCAGTTACTGCTGAACCAACGATAGTAAAATGGTCCTACAAATTTTCATATTTTAGAAACTTTAATCCTTCTTGTCCCCTCAGATGTTATTCAATGATTAAAGTAATGGTAGTTGTCAAAAGTGAATAAGATTACCGAATTTATCCACACTAAACAGGGGAAAATTATAGCAATAACTGAAGATGGGGACTTATCTTGAAAAATTAAAGCAATTACAAAGTTTAAAATTTGCTTATGCATATAGGAGTAGAACAATTTTCAAATACTGATTTTAATGATTCTGCAGTCTTTTTTTAATAATTAATTACGAGTTATGATTCATTAGGTTGGATACAGAGTTTATTAATTTTTAAGGATAAACATTGAAGTTTCTGAACGTATGTGCTTGATGAATAAGATACTAAAATATAAATATGAAACATGTTGACTAGCCAATCATTAAATTTCAAAGTTAATAAACTTGATGAATTAAAATTAATTAACTTTAATCATATCGACTGGGGTGTTAAGGAAAAAAAAGAGAGGGGGGGTGATTGGAAAGGGATATTGGAGTTTTATTTTAGGGGTTGGATATTTTTTTTCTGTTTGTGTTTTTAAATTTTAACGTTAATTGGCATGCTGCTTTTTCTTGAGCCTCAATAAAAATCAGCATATTAATTAATGTTAAATTTTTCAAACTCAACCTGTTCAAGTCCCTATTTCTCCTATTTCTATTTAACCTCACCTATCACACTTAAACAAGTTTAACATTTTCAAAATTAGTTTCTAAATCCGATACCGGTAAGAACCAACGATATCATCCATATATTTGGTGACAATAGTGGATGGATCTACTGTGCTCCCAATTCCAGGTTGAATGCAAGAAACGATTGACTTTGACTATACGTATAAAAAATAACATTAAATTAAAAAGTGGTAGCTAAATTGTTATTATAGTGTTAATCTTTTATTTTGTAGTCACCACTATTTTATTTATTATTAGTTAATTATGTAAGTCAACTTTTATTCCAAGCATTGAGCCCTCTGGCTGCGTAGGGTAGATTTAATACGCTGCTTGCCTTACCCCTGAAAACTACTGTAGGGGTAGGCGGCCGATGCAACCCTTCGATGAGCCAGTTAGGGAACATCCACAAATTATGTGAGGCGTTTTTTCCAAAATCTGAACCCCCCCCTCCCCCTTTGTGAGATTTTGCTGGACCCCCCTCCCCCAAGTGAGATTTACCTACAACTTTTTAAAAATAATTTGCAGTATCTTATCTGTGTATTCTTTTCTCATACTTAAAAACAAGAAAATCTTATAATTTCTAACTTAAGAAGTTGACGTGAGATTTTGATCGACCCCCCTTCCCCCTTGGTGAGATTTTTCCAAACCCCTCCCCCCCCTTTTTGACCTCGCGTAATTTATGGATGTCCCCTTATAGGCAAAGAGATGGTGTTAACCCTGGGGTGCATCATATGGGAAAGATGTGTGATCCAAAATTCAGCAACACGATGATATTTGTGTCATGGTTAAATTAATTCATGTCTTGATAACATTTAATATCAGATAAAACGTTGAATTTCTTTTAATAAACAATGCATGTAAGACGAGACCGTCCTTATTTAGCGACGACTTTTCTTGACCTGAGATTTATATTTAAAACCACAAATATCTGCATGAAATCTGTCATGAATTCGAATCTTTATATCGAATACTCTTTTTTGAAACTTTATTCACGTAATTCAAAAACATTTCAAATTTAATGCAGGTGAAATTTTTAGTCGAATAATTAAGTATTGTGTCAAAACTTTTTCATCTGAAAAAATTGTAATTTTAAATATTTTTAATTTGTGAACTTTTATTTAAAAATATCATCAAAATTTAAAAACAAATGAAAAATATTACATGCACAAAAAAATAGGTTAATTTTCCTTTTACTGAAATTAATAGAGTAAAAAATAAGAACTTATTAATTCTAACTCTATCGGTAGTTTAAGTTCGAGGCATACACAAACTTCCAAAAGCAAAACAAGAACACGGAAGCTATGCGGTTCGAACTTGGCTCCAGAGATTTGCGACCAGGCACACTAGCCGTTAGGCCATACGGCTACGTTCAACATTAAGGTTTAAACAATAAATGTGTTGATTTCAGTTAGTAGAGTATGGTTACCGTAAGGTTACTGTAATTTTCATAAGTTGTATGTCTTTGGCGGTATGAGATTGGCGCAAATTTTTCTAATTGAAATTTCCTACAGTGTGCGTGGGGTTAATGGTTGTAAGGATCAAAATCTATGAAAAACGAGATTTCAACGTAAATTCAACGAACTTCAACCCCCACTCCTGGCTTCATTTGGGGACCAAATGACATGAAAACTGGTTTTGGGGGGTTTTAGAGGGTGCTCTTTCAGAATCCGGATTAATCTTTGATGTCGCCTATAGGAAAAACGAAAGTTGGTGCTTCGTTTAATATGAAGACGACCCCCTAAGAACTTGAAAAATTTTCTGTATATAGAATACTTTAAATCATGAAAAATGATACCTTATTTGTCTTTATATCACAAGCCGTTCCGGAGATATAGGGTCTGAGTCGATTTTTTTTCCAGTACTGTACTTTGGGTTTTATTATGCATCTCTATACACACAATGCAGTTACTGCTGAACCAACGATAGTAAAATGGTCCTACAAATTTTCATATTTTAGAAACTTTAATCCTTCTTGTCCCCTCAGATGTTATTCAATGATTAAAGTAATGGTAGTTGTCAAAAGTGAATAAGATTACCGAATTTATCCACACTAAACAGGGGAAAATTATAGCAATAACTGAAGATGGGGACTTATCTTGAAAAATTAAAGCAATTACAAAGTTTAAAATTTGCTTATGCATATAGGAGTAGAACAATTTTCAAATACTGATTTTAATGATTCTGCAGTCTTTTTTTAATAATTAATTACGAGTTATGATTCATTAGGTTGGATACAGAGTTTATTAATTTTTAAGGATAAACATTGAAGTTTCTGAACGTATGTGCTTGATGAATAAGATACTAAAATATAAATATGAAACATGTTGACTAGCCAATCATTAAATTTCAAAGTTAATAAACTTGATGAATTAAAATTAATTAACTTTAATCATATCGACTGGGGTGTTAAGGAAAAAAAAGAGAGGGGGGGTGATTGGAAAGGGATATTGGAGTTTTATTTTAGGGGTTGGATATTTTTTTTCTGTTTGTGTTTTTAAATTTTAACGTTAATTGGCATGCTGCTTTTTCTTGAGCCTCAATAAAAATCAGCATATTAATTAATGTTAAATTTTTCAAACTCAACCTGTTCAAGTCCCTATTTCTCCTATTTCTATTTAACCTCACCTATCACACTTAAACAAGTTTAACATTTTCAAAATTAGTTTCTAAATCCGATACCGGTAAGAACCAACGATATCATCCATATATTTGGTGACAATAGTGGATGGATCTACTGTGCTCCCAATTCCAGGTTGAATGCAAGAAACGATTGACTTTGACTATACGTATAAAAAATAACATTAAATTAAAAAGTGGTAGCTAAATTGTTATTATAGTGTTAATCTTTTATTTTGTAGTCACCACTATTTTATTTATTATTAGTTAATTATGTAAGTCAACTTTTATTCCAAGCATTGAGCCCTCTGGCTGCGTAGGGTAGATTTAATACGCTGCTTGCCTTACCCCTGAAAACTACTGTAGGGGTAGGCGGCCGATGCAACCCTTCGATGAGCCAGTTAGGGAACATCCACAAATTATGTGAGGCGTTTTTTCCAAAATCTGAACCCCCCCCTCCCCCTTTGTGAGATTTTGCTGGACCCCCCTCCCCCAAGTGAGATTTACCTACAACTTTTTAAAAATAATTTGCAGTATCTTATCTGTGTATTCTTTTCTCATACTTAAAAACAAGAAAATCTTATAATTTCTAACTTAAGAAGTTGACGTGAGATTTTGATCGACCCCCCTTCCCCCTTGGTGAGATTTTTCCAAACCCCTCCCCCCCCTTTTTGACCTCGCGTAATTTATGGATGTCCCCTTATAGGCAAAGAGATGGTGTTAACCCTGGGGTGCATCATATGGGAAAGATGTGTGATCCAAAATTCAGCAACACGATGATATTTGTGTCATGGTTAAATTAATTCATGTCTTGATAACATTTAATATCAGATAAAACGTTGAATTTCTTTTAATAAACAATGCATGTAAGACGAGACCGTCCTTATTTAGCGACGACTTTTCTTGACCTGAGATTTATATTTAAAACCACAAATATCTGCATGAAATCTGTCATGAATTCGAATCTTTATATCGAATACTCTTTTTTGAAACTTTATTCACGTAATTCAAAAACATTTCAAATTTAATGCAGGTGAAATTTTTAGTCGAATAATTAAGTATTGTGTCAAAACTTTTTCATCTGAAAAAATTGTAATTTTAAATATTTTTAATTTGTGAACTTTTATTTAAAAATATCATCAAAATTTAAAAACAAATGAAAAATATTACATGCACAAAAAAATAGGTTAATTTTCCTTTTACTGAAATTAATAGAGTAAAAAATAAGAACTTATTAATTCTAACTCTATCGGTAGTTTAAGTTCGAGGCATACACAAACTTCCAAAAGCAAAACAAGAACACGGAAGCTATGCGGTTCGAACTTGGCTCCAGAGATTTGCGACCAGGCACACTAGCCGTTAGGCCATACGGCTACGTTCAACATTAAGGTTTAAACAATAAATGTGTTGATTTCAGTTAGTAGAGTATGGTTACCGTAAGGTTACTGTAATTTTCATAAGTTGTATGTCTTTGGCGGTATGAGATTGGCGCAAATTTTTCTAATTGAAATTTCCTACAGTGTGCGTGGGGTTAATGGTTGTAAGGATCAAAATCTATGAAAAACGAGATTTCAACGTAAATTCAACGAACTTCAACCCCCACTCCTGGCTTCATTTGGGGACCAAATGACATGAAAACTGGTTTTGGGGGGTTTTAGAGGGTGCTCTTTCAGAATCCGGATTAATCTTTGATGTCGCCTATAGGAAAAACGAAAGTTGGTGCTTCGTTTAATATGAAGACGACCCCCTAAGAACTTGAAAAATTTTCTGTATATAGAATACTTTAAATCATGAAAAATGATACCTTATTTGTCTTTATATCACAAGCCGTTCCGGAGATATAGGGTCTGAGTCGATTTTTTTTCCAGTACTGTACTTTGGGTTTTATTATGCATCTCTATACACACAATGCAGTTACTGCTGAACCAACGATAGTAAAATGGTCCTACAAATTTTCATATTTTAGAAACTTTAATCCTTCTTGTCCCCTCAGATGTTATTCAATGATTAAAGTAATGGTAGTTGTCAAAAGTGAATAAGATTACCGAATTTATCCACACTAAACAGGGGAAAATTATAGCAATAACTGAAGATGGGGACTTATCTTGAAAAATTAAAGCAATTACAAAGTTTAAAATTTGCTTATGCATATAGGAGTAGAACAATTTTCAAATACTGATTTTAATGATTCTGCAGTCTTTTTTTAATAATTAATTACGAGTTATGATTCATTAGGTTGGATACAGAGTTTATTAATTTTTAAGGATAAACATTGAAGTTTCTGAACGTATGTGCTTGATGAATAAGATACTAAAATATAAATATGAAACATGTTGACTAGCCAATCATTAAATTTCAAAGTTAATAAACTTGATGAATTAAAATTAATTAACTTTAATCATATCGACTGGGGTGTTAAGGAAAAAAAAGAGAGGGGGGGTGATTGGAAAGGGATATTGGAGTTTTATTTTAGGGGTTGGATATTTTTTTTCTGTTTGTGTTTTTAAATTTTAACGTTAATTGGCATGCTGCTTTTTCTTGAGCCTCAATAAAAATCAGCATATTAATTAATGTTAAATTTTTCAAACTCAACCTGTTCAAGTCCCTATTTCTCCTATTTCTATTTAACCTCACCTATCACACTTAAACAAGTTTAACATTTTCAAAATTAGTTTCTAAATCCGATACCGGTAAGAACCAACGATATCATCCATATATTTGGTGACAATAGTGGATGGATCTACTGTGCTCCCAATTCCAGGTTGAATGCAAGAAACGATTGACTTTGACTATACGTATAAAAAATAACATTAAATTAAAAAGTGGTAGCTAAATTGTTATTATAGTGTTAATCTTTTATTTTGTAGTCACCACTATTTTATTTATTATTAGTTAATTATGTAAGTCAACTTTTATTCCAAGCATTGAGCCCTCTGGCTGCGTAGGGTAGATTTAATACGCTGCTTGCCTTACCCCTGAAAACTACTGTAGGGGTAGGCGGCCGATGCAACCCTTCGATGAGCCAGTTAGGGAACATCCACAAATTATGTGAGGCGTTTTTTCCAAAATCTGAACCCCCCCCTCCCCCTTTGTGAGATTTTGCTGGACCCCCCTCCCCCAAGTGAGATTTACCTACAACTTTTTAAAAATAATTTGCAGTATCTTATCTGTGTATTCTTTTCTCATACTTAAAAACAAGAAAATCTTATAATTTCTAACTTAAGAAGTTGACGTGAGATTTTGATCGACCCCCCTTCCCCCTTGGTGAGATTTTTCCAAACCCCTCCCCCCCCTTTTTGACCTCGCGTAATTTATGGATGTCCCCTTATAGGCAAAGAGATGGTGTTAACCCTGGGGTGCATCATATGGGAAAGATGTGTGATCCAAAATTCAGCAACACGATGATATTTGTGTCATGGTTAAATTAATTCATGTCTTGATAACATTTAATATCAGATAAAACGTTGAATTTCTTTTAATAAACAATGCATGTAAGACGAGACCGTCCTTATTTAGCGACGACTTTTCTTGACCTGAGATTTATATTTAAAACCACAAATATCTGCATGAAATCTGTCATGAATTCGAATCTTTATATCGAATACTCTTTTTTGAAACTTTATTCACGTAATTCAAAAACATTTCAAATTTAATGCAGGTGAAATTTTTAGTCGAATAATTAAGTATTGTGTCAAAACTTTTTCATCTGAAAAAATTGTAATTTTAAATATTTTTAATTTGTGAACTTTTATTTAAAAATATCATCAAAATTTAAAAACAAATGAAAAATATTACATGCACAAAAAAATAGGTTAATTTTCCTTTTACTGAAATTAATAGAGTAAAAAATAAGAACTTATTAATTCTAACTCTATCGGTAGTTTAAGTTCGAGGCATACACAAACTTCCAAAAGCAAAACAAGAACACGGAAGCTATGCGGTTCGAACTTGGCTCCAGAGATTTGCGACCAGGCACACTAGCCGTTAGGCCATACGGCTACGTTCAACATTAAGGTTTAAACAATAAATGTGTTGATTTCAGTTAGTAGAGTATGGTTACCGTAAGGTTACTGTAATTTTCATAAGTTGTATGTCTTTGGCGGTATGAGATTGGCGCAAATTTTTCTAATTGAAATTTCCTACAGTGTGCGTGGGGTTAATGGTTGTAAGGATCAAAATCTATGAAAAACGAGATTTCAACGTAAATTCAACGAACTTCAACCCCCACTCCTGGCTTCATTTGGGGACCAAATGACATGAAAACTGGTTTTGGGGGGTTTTAGAGGGTGCTCTTTCAGAATCCGGATTAATCTTTGATGTCGCCTATAGGAAAAACGAAAGTTGGTGCTTCGTTTAATATGAAGACGACCCCCTAAGAACTTGAAAAATTTTCTGTATATAGAATACTTTAAATCATGAAAAATGATACCTTATTTGTCTTTATATCACAAGCCGTTCCGGAGATATAGGGTCTGAGTCGATTTTTTTTCCAGTACTGTACTTTGGGTTTTATTATGCATCTCTATACACACAATGCAGTTACTGCTGAACCAACGATAGTAAAATGGTCCTACAAATTTTCATATTTTAGAAACTTTAATCCTTCTTGTCCCCTCAGATGTTATTCAATGATTAAAGTAATGGTAGTTGTCAAAAGTGAATAAGATTACCGAATTTATCCACACTAAACAGGGGAAAATTATAGCAATAACTGAAGATGGGGACTTATCTTGAAAAATTAAAGCAATTACAAAGTTTAAAATTTGCTTATGCATATAGGAGTAGAACAATTTTCAAATACTGATTTTAATGATTCTGCAGTCTTTTTTTAATAATTAATTACGAGTTATGATTCATTAGGTTGGATACAGAGTTTATTAATTTTTAAGGATAAACATTGAAGTTTCTGAACGTATGTGCTTGATGAATAAGATACTAAAATATAAATATGAAACATGTTGACTAGCCAATCATTAAATTTCAAAGTTAATAAACTTGATGAATTAAAATTAATTAACTTTAATCATATCGACTGGGGTGTTAAGGAAAAAAAAGAGAGGGGGGGTGATTGGAAAGGGATATTGGAGTTTTATTTTAGGGGTTGGATATTTTTTTTCTGTTTGTGTTTTTAAATTTTAACGTTAATTGGCATGCTGCTTTTTCTTGAGCCTCAATAAAAATCAGCATATTAATTAATGTTAAATTTTTCAAACTCAACCTGTTCAAGTCCCTATTTCTCCTATTTCTATTTAACCTCACCTATCACACTTAAACAAGTTTAACATTTTCAAAATTAGTTTCTAAATCCGATACCGGTAAGAACCAACGATATCATCCATATATTTGGTGACAATAGTGGATGGATCTACTGTGCTCCCAATTCCAGGTTGAATGCAAGAAACGATTGACTTTGACTATACGTATAAAAAATAACATTAAATTAAAAAGTGGTAGCTAAATTGTTATTATAGTGTTAATCTTTTATTTTGTAGTCACCACTATTTTATTTATTATTAGTTAATTATGTAAGTCAACTTTTATTCCAAGCATTGAGCCCTCTGGCTGCGTAGGGTAGATTTAATACGCTGCTTGCCTTACCCCTGAAAACTACTGTAGGGGTAGGCGGCCGATGCAACCCTTCGATGAGCCAGTTAGGGAACATCCACAAATTATGTGAGGCGTTTTTTCCAAAATCTGAACCCCCCCCTCCCCCTTTGTGAGATTTTGCTGGACCCCCCTCCCCCAAGTGAGATTTACCTACAACTTTTTAAAAATAATTTGCAGTATCTTATCTGTGTATTCTTTTCTCATACTTAAAAACAAGAAAATCTTATAATTTCTAACTTAAGAAGTTGACGTGAGATTTTGATCGACCCCCCTTCCCCCTTGGTGAGATTTTTCCAAACCCCTCCCCCCCCTTTTTGACCTCGCGTAATTTATGGATGTCCCCTTATAGGCAAAGAGATGGTGTTAACCCTGGGGTGCATCATATGGGAAAGATGTGTGATCCAAAATTCAGCAACACGATGATATTTGTGTCATGGTTAAATTAATTCATGTCTTGATAACATTTAATATCAGATAAAACGTTGAATTTCTTTTAATAAACAATGCATGTAAGACGAGACCGTCCTTATTTAGCGACGACTTTTCTTGACCTGAGATTTATATTTAAAACCACAAATATCTGCATGAAATCTGTCATGAATTCGAATCTTTATATCGAATACTCTTTTTTGAAACTTTATTCACGTAATTCAAAAACATTTCAAATTTAATGCAGGTGAAATTTTTAGTCGAATAATTAAGTATTGTGTCAAAACTTTTTCATCTGAAAAAATTGTAATTTTAAATATTTTTAATTTGTGAACTTTTATTTAAAAATATCATCAAAATTTAAAAACAAATGAAAAATATTACATGCACAAAAAAATAGGTTAATTTTCCTTTTACTGAAATTAATAGAGTAAAAAATAAGAACTTATTAATTCTAACTCTATCGGTAGTTTAAGTTCGAGGCATACACAAACTTCCAAAAGCAAAACAAGAACACGGAAGCTATGCGGTTCGAACTTGGCTCCAGAGATTTGCGACCAGGCACACTAGCCGTTAGGCCATACGGCTACGTTCAACATTAAGGTTTAAACAATAAATGTGTTGATTTCAGTTAGTAGAGTATGGTTACCGTAAGGTTACTGTAATTTTCATAAGTTGTATGTCTTTGGCGGTATGAGATTGGCGCAAATTTTTCTAATTGAAATTTCCTACAGTGTGCGTGGGGTTAATGGTTGTAAGGATCAAAATCTATGAAAAACGAGATTTCAACGTAAATTCAACGAACTTCAACCCCCACTCCTGGCTTCATTTGGGGACCAAATGACATGAAAACTGGTTTTGGGGGGTTTTAGAGGGTGCTCTTTCAGAATCCGGATTAATCTTTGATGTCGCCTATAGGAAAAACGAAAGTTGGTGCTTCGTTTAATATGAAGACGACCCCCTAAGAACTTGAAAAATTTTCTGTATATAGAATACTTTAAATCATGAAAAATGATACCTTATTTGTCTTTATATCACAAGCCGTTCCGGAGATATAGGGTCTGAGTCGATTTTTTTTCCAGTACTGTACTTTGGGTTTTATTATGCATCTCTATACACACAATGCAGTTACTGCTGAACCAACGATAGTAAAATGGTCCTACAAATTTTCATATTTTAGAAACTTTAATCCTTCTTGTCCCCTCAGATGTTATTCAATGATTAAAGTAATGGTAGTTGTCAAAAGTGAATAAGATTACCGAATTTATCCACACTAAACAGGGGAAAATTATAGCAATAACTGAAGATGGGGAAACTGCTAAAGAACTGGCTGCAATAAAAGACATAGCTGGTGTTAGAGTTCAGGCGAATATACAAAAAGAAAGCAATACAATTAAATTCTTATTAAAAAACATACCTCAAGAAATCAGTTTAAATGAAATAAGAGAAGATTTTGAAGGAGAAAATGAGCTATTTATACACAGTTTAAGAAGATTTACAAGGAAGAATTATAATGAGTTCACAAAAACAAAAACAATTTTAGTAACCATATATGGAAGAAACCTCCCCCCAAAAATAAAAATTTGGATGACCAGACAAGATCCCATAAGGTTTATAGACAGACCAAGACAATGCTTAAATTGCTTTAAATTCAATCATCCAACGAAATATTGCAAGAATCCCAAATTATGTAGAAATTGCGGAGAGTCTCATGACGATAAAGAGTGTAATAATCCAGATAAGAAATGCTTCTCATGTGGGAAAAGTGGTCACGTACCAGGTGAAAAAGAATGTGAGATGTACAGAAGAGAAGAGGAATTTTTGATTTATAAGGATACAAATGGCCTCACATACAGAGAAGCCCGGAAAAGATTTGAATGGAGGTCACAAAATTATGCCAATGTAATTAAAAAGAACATAGAAGTCGAGAAGAAATCTGAAGAACTTAACATTACTATGGAGAAAAATAAACAGGAAATAAAGGAATACATAAAAGAAACTATTAGTGAAGCTATAAACGGTATACAAAGGATGCTAATTACCATCTTAGAAAATAATACTAAAACAGATACTCCTAAAGGAAAAGAAGTTATCATCACAAAAATCAAAAATAAAGAAGAAGACAACCCTGAATCACCCAGAAAGAAGAAAAAAGAAGACTTCAAGAAGAAAAACATCAAACCAGACGAAAGCGACATGCAATCAAATTTTCATAATTCGGAAGAAGTAATTAATCATATTAAAACAATCCAAACGGAAGACAACAGAAATCAAGAACGAACACGAATCCAAGAGAATCAGAGAGAAACTCCGCTTTCAAATATAAGAAAGGACAATCCATTTTTTTTAAACAAGCCTTATAGTCAAAACTAAAGAAGTTAGTCAAGAACAGATAAAGCAAGTAAGACCTTTACAATTTTATTTTCATGTCAAAGTTTAATTCAAAATTAAACATAGTTCAATGGAATGCCAGAGGCATTAAGAATAAAACACACTGGCTCAAAGAACCTTTTTTCATGGACTCTGACATTTTGGCCATTCAAGAATCCTTCCTCAAGTTAGACGAAAGATTCAAAATAACCAATAAGACAAGTTATAGGAAAGATAGAACCACAAAAGGTGGTGGAATTCTGACCGCTATAAATTCGAACTTCCCTTCAGCTTTAATTGATTTATCAAGCCTCCCTCCTACGAATAACGAAATTCTTGCCATCAAAATTTTTACAAATAAAGAATCTATAATAATTGTCAACATATATTCTCCCAAAGGGATTTTTGAATCAGCTTTGCTAGATGAACTAAAAAAGATCCTGGTCCCGCCATTTATAATTATAGGAGATCTAAACTTAAAACATCCTCTTTTGGGTTCTCAAAGAGAATCTCAAGATGCAAGCAAATTCTTTGATTGGTTAGACGATATAAATGGTGTTTTGATAAATACGACCAAGCACACCTATAAGTTAAATCAATATTCCTCTCTGTTAGATCTTACCATCGCTTCTACAGACATCTTTAATCAAACGAATTTCAATGTAAAAGAGGATCTTTTTGACAGTGATCATTTCCCTATCCAAACATTGATAAACCAAAACAGCAACGGAAAAGAACAAACAAGACAATTAATTTTATGGAAAAATATCGAAAAGGGTATAGAATACATTGATTATGAGAATAAAACTGAATTTCTTTCCGAATGCACGAAACTGATTGAAGAAAATACAAAACAAGTAAAGATAAAAAAATATAAAGAGCCATGGTGGAATTCAAAATGCGAAAGCCTCCTTCAACAAAAAAGAACACTTTTTAAATTATCCAAAAAATTCCTTTCATTGGATCTTTGGATTAAATACAAGAAAGTAGCAGCTAAACTTCGCAAATTAATTAAAACTAGCAAAACAGGTTTTTGGAATAATTTATGTGATAATGAAAAAGAATCTAAAAATATTTACAATATTTTGAAAGCTGTCAATAATAAACCACATTATCCTGAAAATCACAATTTATTAATACAAGGAAATCAAATCATACAATGTCCCAAGGAACAGGCTAATTTGTTTGCAAATTCATTTAAGAAAATCAATATTGACGAATATATTCCTCTTGACTTGAGTACTCACGATGATGAACCGTACAATCTTCCTTTTACACTGGACGAATTAAGACAAGCAATAAAGTCATCAAAAAACTCAACTCCAGGAATTGACAAAATAAATAATAAATTTTTAAAACTCCTAGATCATAATCAACTTAATACCATTTTGGATATCTATAACGAAAGCTGGGAAACAGGAGTTATACCAAAAGATTGGAAAACGGCAATCATCTTACCCATCATCAAACCAAACAAAGTAAAAGATCAAACCAATTCCTACAGACCTATTTCATTGACCTCAGTAGTTAGTAAAACCTTTGAAAAGATGATTTTAAAAAGACTTGTTAAACACTCCCTAAATTCTTTTAATGAAAATCATGCAGGATTTATTCCGTTTAAAGACGTTACATACTGCCAATCTCTTCTTTTTCAAAAAATCACACAAGCTAAAAATAATAAAGAATTTTTCCTTTTAGTAGCTTTGGATATTAGTTCAGCTTACGATTCAATTTACATTGATGGCCTCATATTAAAATTAATAGGAAAAGGCATCAAGGGCAATGCTGCTAATTGGATATTTAACTTTCTTCAAGATAGAGAGTTTCAGGTTAGGTGGAGAAATACTTTGTCTACCAAATTAAAAAATAATCGTGGTCTGGCTCAAGGGAGTGTTTTAAGTGGATTTCTGTTTACCATCTACATGTCAGACCTTTTTGAACACATAGCTGGTGCCAAAGTTATAATATATGCAGACGATATATTTGTTTATTCTCATCATTCAAACCTCAAACAAGCAATGAACAACATACAAAAAGCTTTATGTAAAATAAGCCTTTGGTGTAAAGAATGGAAATTATCATTATGTCCTCAAAAATGTAGTGCAATTAACTTCTCCAACAGAAAAGAACTTCCTAATGGAAACCTCCTCATAGAGAACACGGAAATTCCTTGGAAAGAGCATGTGAAAATCCTAGGGTTATATTTTTCTAGAAACTTATCATTTAAAGAACATTTCATTCATTTAACAAAAAAAGTGAATAGGAAAATGAATGCTCTAAAAGCAATAGCAGGAGCCTCCTGGGGAACACGTTCATATCACCTCACACATATTGTAAATGCAACAATAAGAAGTAATTTAGAATTTGGTTGTCAGATTTTTAATAGCACTAGCAAATCCCTATTTCACAAACTAGAGATCATTTATAACAAAGCTTTGAGGATCGCTACAGGCCTTCCTAAGTGGACCCCTATTCCCCTCTTATACAAAGAAGCAAATCAAATGTCAATCAAGAATCGACATAAAATTATGTTCATAAAATTTGGAATCAAACAAATATCTCATGGAAACTATTCAGCATTGAGTGAATCCCTGTTAACTTCCTGTGATCCTCCCCGGTTGAGTCGGCATCACTCAATACAATACAGATTTCAAGAATTAATGAATTTTTATTTCTTAAATACAAGAGACATAATTAATGAAAGATTAGAAATTAATACTCATCCTAATTTGAAACTTAGTTTACATAATTATAGCTTTCAAAATAAAAACTTATCTAACGAAGAAATTCGATGTCATTTTAACCGTTGCAAATATGAAGATATGAGAAACAGAATAATCATTTCAACAGATGCCTCAAAAAATGAAACACATACCAAAGTAGCGGCGATAAATACATTAACATCCAAAGTAATTGCTGGATCTATCCCAAATATAAATTGCATTTTTACAGCTGAAGCGGTTGCGATTATCATGGCAGTTCAGGAAATTTTTGAAGCAGACCAAGAATATATAATATTAACAGATAGTTTATCAGTACTAAAGGCCCTTTTTTCAATTAACATGAAATCTCCAAAAGTAATAATTTATTTGAACAATTGCATTAATAAGGCCCTTGAAACAGTTCGACACCTAGAGATCGTTTGGACACCAGGTCACAAAGGTATTCCTGAAAACGAACAAGCCGATCAAGAAGCGAAAAAAGCTCCCACTAACATTATTAAGCAAATAATAGCGCCTGAAGATTTAGCAAAAAACATCAAACATATAATTATAAAAGAAGAAGAAGAAATTTGGAAAAGAAGCAAATATGCATCAGACTTCGCTCATTTGGAACAGGATACCTCAAAAGTTTATTTAATTTCCTCCAATCGGAAAATGGATGTTCTTCTGGCAAAACTAAAAACTAAAACTTTATTAACAAAACAAAATTTATTTAAGATTGGGAAAGCAACAAGTCCTCTATGTTCATTCTGTAATGAAGTAGATTCTAATGATCATTTACTCCTCCAATGCAAAAAATTCACCAATCAAAGGAAAAAGCTTATAGAATCTATAAATACGTCTTCAACAAGTTTTACAGAAATATTAAAAGTGACTAATGAAAATGCCAAGGAAAAAACCAAAGCCATAATCAACTTCTTAAAGTCAATAGCAGACATTATGTAGAAAATCTTTATAGCCCACACAAGGAAATATAAACATCAGGAAGAAGAAGACGAAGCGACTTTTCAGTCAGCGCAAGTCTCATTATAACTTGTAACTTGTAACTTGTAAAGTAATGGTTTTTACCCTAAAAATGACCCCGAAGTGAGAGATAGTCTTCCGAACCCTTCCGCGGGTGCTTCGGGGACGCTAACACCTCAACCGCTTTTAGTAAAAATCATTACTTCCTATTTTTATTTAATTTGGATCCTTGTGGAAGATTTAAGACCGTTTAAAGAGGAATTGCGTAAAAACTAAAAGAAAAAAATATTGTAAAATAACCTCTATCATTTTTAACGTTTTTTGTGCATTTTTGGGGGGGTAATTACCCCTTAAACCTATCCATTTGCTACAAATTTTCATATTTTAGAAACTTTTAACCTTTGTTTTCCTCTAGGGTGTAATTTAAAGACTAAAATAATGTTTTTTTAACCCTGAAAATCGAGTTCAAAGTCATTAATTTTGCTTTTTATGCACATTTGTGGGGTACCCTGTATCTTAAAAAGTTGACGTGATATACAAAAACTAAAGTTTATAAATTGATGAAAACTAAAACTGAAGTTATTTTTGGAATCAGGGGCTAAAAGTGATTCAAAAACAAGTCACAGTTTTAAGTCAACGAAATTGCTGTTCCCCACTATTATCTGAATGAACTTAGGTTTTTTCTCAAAAAGACTGAAATTTCATGATGATTTATGCTATAACTTCAGTTTAAAGAAATTTTTTGAGAAACATCTGTGTTAAAGTATGTAATATAGCGTCTTTAATAATGATACCAAGTTAAAATATTCTAATAAAGTCTAATAGATTTGAGAAAATATTCCTTTTATAGTAAAAAATTCAGTTTGAGAAAAATGGAAATTTGGTAAAAGGCTTACTTGTTAGTAGTGCATTAGGTATTTCCGTAAAAAATAATTAAAAATACTTATAATCCGCGTAGAGTAATAATTATGGTGTCGTTTGAAGCGTAAAATGTAATACTCAAAACGGAAAACGCAAAAATTGAAAAATGTGTTTTTTGGTCGAAAGTTGTGCACCTACCCCCTTAAATTGACATTGAAATGTATGCAATTATTTAGTATGTATTTATGTATACTGTGTGTTATGGTATGTTTTTTTTTAAATGTTACCATGGTGAGCTATATGTCAACTTCCTTGACTATACAGTTCATGAACTAACATGTCCTTGCTAAACCATCTTCCCGATATATACAAAACTGACGATTCTGTCATAAACGTCGAAACATTCCCATGTTTAGAACTCGAAAACACAATCAGGATTTCCCTTTCTGGAAAAAACTCAAAAATGCCACTTATTTGAGATGGTTAACGATACACACACACGTGGCAAAGCATCAGAACCTCGATTACCCCACAGATGGTATATCCCGTCACTTAAAATCTCCGATACTGTCAATCAAGCAGAATTCCAGCGATTTTCAAAGCAGGTTGGTCCTCTCTTCCATTGCATCCAGAGTGGAATAAAAAGGAATGCGCTGGGAACAGCATGGGGCGGCAGAGAGGACCGTTTGACAGGCGATGCCATCCGACCTGACACAAACTCGTAGCCGCAAACGATAATATATATTTATGAATTTTATTTTTGTGGACGTCAATCTTAAGTTAGAGTTTTATGTAGCTTGCTGCCTTGTTATGAGCGAGGCCTGCGAAGGATTGTCAATATAAAGTTTGGAGGAAAGTTTTTTCTTCGGAAGTCGGTTTTCTGTGTTAAATCTTTAAGTAACTTCAAAGAGATTTAAGCCATCATAGGAAAAAAAATACTGAATTATCATTAGGGATACGGTTTTAGATTTTATATCTGTTAACATACTTATGTTTACCTAAATTATTTAGTGGTTGACAAGTAATTAATGGAGTTTATGTACCCCGTTTTGAAATTATAGATATGTCTAATAAAATAAAAGGTTTTATCGCTCAATATGCTGATATTTTGATAAAATCTTTAAATATAAGAAGAAAATTATGATATATGGTTTGGTTTTGATTTTCTACGCAATTTAAATAAAAGAGTTTTATGAAGCTTCTTAAAATAACGGAAAGTTTCTCTCATTTGACAGAAAAGAATAAAAAATGGATATTTCCTCAAAGTACAGAAATTAACCTACAACGGTGCTACCGGACACATTCCTGTTATTTGAAAAAAATACAGTCAAAAAGGGACAATTTAAAGAATTTCTACCTATATTATTACGTAACGGGATATTTAACTGTAAAAACTGGTTCCAAATATCAGCAAGCGAGTTCTTTTTTAGTTTTTGGGGCTTCTGGGAGGCTAACACCTCAGCCGCTTTTAGTAAAAATTATTGCTGCATATTGTCATCAAATTTTGGTCCTTGGGGAAGGGTTAGGACCTTTCAAACGGGAATTGCGTAAAAAATTAGAGGAAAAAATAGCGTATAGAAACCTCTATAATTTTTAGCTATTTTTTGTATTTTTAGGAGAGTAATTACCCCTTAAACCTATTCATTTGTTATAAATTTATCATATTTTATTAATTTGAACATATCTTGTTACCTGGGGCAATTTCAAGACTAAAACAATGCTTTTTGACCCTGAAAATCGAGTTTAAAGTTATAAAGTCGTCGAAAAACGTAAAAAGGGGGAGGGGCTGTTCCCCGAAAATCCCGAGTCAATTGAAAATTTTAATGGGGATTTTCGTATTCAGCGACCCAAACTCTATAAGAAATGACTATTTTCATCAAGGAAAAAATTTTGAAGGTCAAATTTGTTGAACAGTGGAATCAAGTGGTCTCCTGGGGTTTAGCTTGTAACCAGCCACTCGGCCTGGACACAAGCTAAGCAATTAGCACCGAAGGCCAATCAAACAGAGATGGAGCACCACTTGATAGGCCACTATAGGCATGCGCAGAACTTGATTTTTTAGCATCATGTTTCAACACCAGCCTTTTCCAGGTTCGACCTACTGGTGAACGGCGGCGGCGCAGTGAAACTCCATCTTCAGCGCGACCCCTTTCTGTCACAGTCGGTTACAGTGATGGTCCCTTGGAACGAGATCGTGGTGGTGGACAAGATCACGTTGCAACTGCACGACAAGCGACAAAAGACTGAGCCGGAGACAAACAAGGCGGTCACTTGCCCTGACCACGACTACGACACCATGAAGCCCGTCGTTCTGGCAACGTGGAAGCACGGATTCCAAGGGGGGTGTCCGGAGAGGAGCTCGGCACTTGCCGAGTCACAGGTGGGTTGGGGGTTTTGAATTTGAGTCGCAAAGGATGGCCTGTTATAGGCGTTTATGGGTGATCTACTACTCTATTCATTTTGAATTGGCACCTGAATACATTTCCTTCCCGCACCACTGGATCGGTAACCATGGCAACTATCAATGTCAAAGTGGCGAATAAGGTTCACTATTGGCTGGTAACCATGGTTACGCTTTTACCGAGGAGGAAAGCACCATTTCTCAGGCGCCTATTCAAAATGAACAGAGTATAATTGTGTAGATACCCATTAATTTTGATTCGATTCGCAAACTGTGCCAGTTTTTGTGAAATTCAACGAGTACCTATTGCTAATTTGTGCCACACCATAATATAGTTGTGGTTTTCAGTCACTAAATGCAAGGAAATGGCTTCTCGTAAACATGATTTGGAATGAGATTTTTTCGAGTAACTTGAGGTTTCAGCTAATATGAGCATTTGGTTTTGTATTAATGTACATTTGTTTCTTCCGTATTATTGTAAACATAAAATCGTTCAAAAATATTTTATTAATGTATAGTAAAACTTAAAGAAACAGAACGAAATACTTCCTGACTGACGAAGTTCTGAAAAACCGATAAGTGATAATGATCCTGACGGTACACTAAGGAATTGCATCGGATTGTGAGCTAAAAAATCCACGAAAACTGTTTACCTTTAATAATAAAAATACTTTTTAGCTGTTTTAGAATCAAGTTAATTGAGCTTTACGTTTTGTAGCATGTGCCTTTATTGCGCTAGTACTATTTTCTAAAAGTAATATTTGTGCCCATTGGTTTACCCGAATTAAAATACGTATGTTTCTGAACTTAAAATCTGCCTTTAAATGTTGTTTCATTCACGAGCTTCTATAGAGAAAATTCTTAACATAGGTAAATGAAAGATTAATTTTTGAAAGGTATGTTATGATTTTGTTGTAGGTAAGAGTGAACTAAATGTATGCAGTAAATCGTTCAAAATAAAAACGGTTAGGTCATTCCAAAGTGACTAATGTAACATTCAGACTAGATTTCATTTACATTTTTTGCTTAAAACACAATAATTTAAGATAACAATTTGTACTAAATGGTCTTTTTAAGTGCAAGTATGATTATTTTGTAAAATCCTAAATTTATTATTTTTTATATTAATGTTAATAGTCATTTATTTAAAAAAAACGTCATCGTGACTAACGTAACGTTTTTGCTCCATGTATATGTGGGATTGGATTAGAACCATCTACTCCCAAGTTCTAACCATCAACTCTTCGTCTGTGCCTCACCGCTACTCTCCTTTGCATTCCCGTGACTTGGTTGGCAACAGCTCATCTTCCGAGGAAATAAAAGGAGCTGGATATGCCGACACCTCAGCACTCAGCAGCTTCGCGATGGACACGTCAACTTTTTAGCGTTCCTGTTCTTTAAATCTTGTTCCTGTTTTCACTTTTACATTTTACAAATTTCTAATTAAATTGTTTACTTAAAATAAAGAGTTCTTTGCTTCATGAGGTGCTCTTCTTCGTCCATATGGGGGCTCGTGCCTCTCGAGAACCTGCTCATCAGGAACCAAGGTGTTGAATGATCTGACCTCTAAGGATGCCCAGCGACCTAGCTAAGGATGACCCAGCGATGTATGATCTGACTCTCAGCAGATTTGACCCAGCGGAGACCTCATCGGTTAATTTCTATTGATGGCATGATGGCGACTGGTAACTGATGCAATGCCGTACAGTCTCAAGGATCACACGTGAGTTATTTTTTCTCTAAATCGCAAGGGAGAAGACTGAAATTCTTGAAGATTTTGAAGAATTGATGTGCATTTGATGAAAATTGATGTCTATGAAATTTTTGATGAATTCAATTATTTGATGAAAATTCAAGTCTTCTCGGTTGTCTTCCCTGCGATTGATTTCTACAAAATTATTGAAGTTGAAGATTGAAGTTTTATATTTGAATAAGAAATAGTGTTTTTGAAGATCTCCAAACCTGAATTTAAGTCGTAATGATGGCTTGTTTAGAGGATTTTCCTCGCATTAGTAAATCAATTTCAAGTGCGTCTAAGAGTCACATACAAATTTTACACAAATTTATCTTTGATGAACTGGGTAATCGCCAAAACAGGCAGAGATTAAGAGAGTTCAGGGGTTTCACTGAAGATCTGACAGAAAAGAAAGAACGCGTCCTTAAAGAGTTTACCCTTAAAGACTTAATAATTGTTTGTAATCTTCTACACATTCAGTTTTCGACCGATCTGGGGAAGTGTTGTGATCTAATTTTCGATGCCCTGAGCAATTTTTCCTTATTAAACATAGACCCTTCTGATGAAAGTGTGGATGAAGATGATGATGACGAGGAGGAGGAATTGGGAAACCATGTTTTGAGAAAAGATGAGGTAACTGACAGTTCTAGATCCGAAGGTAAAATTATTCAAAATGAAGAAAACTTGTATCTTTTTACTCAACCTCACCATGAATCACCCCCTCGGAGTCCTTTTGGCAATTGTTCCTTTCCCTCTTTCAGTTTAAAAGATATAGTGGAACTAGTCAAACCATTTTCGTCACAAGATCAATACAGAGTCGAAAGTTTTATTTCAGACATTGAGGACGTTTTTGAACTTTATGAAATTAAAAATCCCATTCATCGGGTAATTTTCGCAAAAAAATGTTTGAAGGGCCCAGCTTTAACTCTGATGAAAGTTATTCGCGGGATAAATAATTGGGAGAAAATGAAACGCCACCTTTTGGATGAATTCGCCGATACAGTTAGCAGTTTCGAATTACATAATAGCATGAAATCAAGACACTTAAAACGTAATGAAACTATTCAGGAATATTTTGTAGCTATGCGAGAAATCGCTGCAAGGGGTGCTCTCGATGACTTTTCTCTCATTGAATACGTCATAAATGGGTTACCGGAATCTCCAAATAAGGTTATACTCTATGGATGTAAAAGTTTGCCAGAATTTAAAGAAAAATTAAAGACTTTCGAAAAACTTTTTAGTAATCAAAATTCTAGGGGACATAATGACGGAAGATTTGGAGGATATCCTTCGGGAAGCCAGAACGACCGTAGACATTCTCCAGGTACACAGATAACTTGCTACTCTTGTGGGTTGAAAGGCCACAGAAGTGACCAATGTAAAAATAAGGCACGCGGAAAGCAGTGTTACGGTTGTAAATCTTTTGGTCATATCCATTCTGAATGCCCCAGGAATCTTTCCGATTCAAGAACAGTCCAACAAAATTCTACTACAAATAGAACTGTTAATCCTATTTCTCAATCTGCCCCTTCTGCTAACCTGATGCATACCCCAGTAGATATTTTAGATATTAGGATAACTGCCCTCTGTGATACTGGAGCACAGGCCACGATGATTAACGAGAGTACGTACAAAAAGATCGGTTCGCCTACTTTGTCTCCCTCCCAACTTACTTTCTCTGGCATAGGAAGAAACAAGGTACAGTCAATCGGGTTTTTTCAGGAATTTGTAAAGATTCAGGGTTCTAGCTTTTTAACTAAGATTCATGTTCTTGGAGATGACTTGATCCCCCTTGATGCAGTCATCGGAACGGATATTTTGCAACAAGCCCAATTTACTTTTGGAAAGGATGGTATCCACTTGAGTAAAACCGTTGATGATGACACTTTAGTTAATGTTGCAGATGTGTTGGATGACACATGTCCTCTTGATTTGTCCCATATTTTGAACCGTAAGGTTCGCGAAGATGTTAAAGACCTTGTTATGTCTTATAAACCCCAAAAAGTTAAGGATACGGAGCTTAAAATGACAATACTGTTAACGGATGATATTCCGGTTGGTCAACGATCTCGGCGTCTTCCTTTTACAGAGCAAAGAGTAGTAGAAAACCAAGTTCAAGAGTGGTTAAAGGATGGGATAATTAAAAATAGTTGTTCTGATTATGCGTCCCCCATAGTTTTATGCAAAAAGAAAAATGGAGATTACAGACTTTGCGTTGATTACCGCCAGATAAACAAAAAAATGGTTAAGGATAAATTTCCTCTGCCCTTAATTGAAGATGTCCTCGATAGACTGGAAAGTAGTAAAGTTTTCACAACTCTTGACTTAAAAGACGCATTCTTTCACGTTCCCGTAGACCCTAAAAGCACTAAATACACCGCATTTGTGACCCATGAAGGGCAATATGAGTTTTTGAAGGTACCTTTTGGATTGTCCAATAGCCCCAGCGTTTTTCAACGATTTGTTAGTACAGTATTTAGAGACCTAGTCCGGAACAATACTCTTTTGATCTACATGGATGACCTAATAATTCCCTCCCAAGATGATATTGAAGGACTAAATAAATTGCGTTTAGTTTTGAAAACAGCTGCAGATTACGGGTTGGAGTTGAATCTAAAGAAATGTCGGTTTTTACTGCGCAAAATTGAATTTCTTGGTTACGTAATTGAGGACGGTAAAATTTCACCTTCATCATTGAAAACTCGTGCAGTTCAGAATTTTCCCCAACCAACTAACGTAAAGCAGTTGCAAAGTTTTCTTGGATTGACTGGATATTTTCGCAAGTTCATTAAAGATTATGCAATCATTGCTAGACCATTGAGTGACATTCTTCGAGCTAAATCAGAATTTAATTTTGGTCCTACACAAATAGCTGCCTTTTTGGAGTTAAAAAACATTCTATCTAGCACGCCGGTACTTCACATTTTTCAACAAGGGTATCCGATTGAGCTTCATACAGATGCTAGTTCATTGGGATTTGGTGCTATTCTTTTACAGAAATCTGATAATGGAAACTTTCATCCTGTTCATTATTTTAGTCGGAAGACTTCAGTAACACAAGAAAAATATTCAAGCTATGAGTTGGAGATCCTTGCCATAGTTGAAGCACTTAAAAAGTTTAGGAATTATTTAATGGGTACAAAATTTAAAATCGTTACAGACTGCGACGCTTTTACAAAGACTATGCACAAAAAAGATCTACCCGCCAAAATTGCAAGATGGGCTATGTTACTGCAGGAATACGATTATGAGGTTATTCACCGTCCCGCTGTGCAAATGAAACACGTCGATGCCCTCAGTCGTATCCCAATTCTTGTCATTAACTCTAACGATGTTACCCCTAAAATTAAAGATGCCCAAAACAAGGATGAATTTATAACCCAAATTAAAAAGATGCTTGAAACTACAACATCGGATGAATTTTTTCTTAAAAATGGAATTTTGTATAAACTAAAGAATGACAGAGAGCTTTTGGTTATTCCACAATCAATGCAGAAAGAAGTGGTCCAACATGCCCACTCTCAAGGTCATTTTGCGTGTGCGAAAACAGAATCATTGGTTTCTAACGATTATTACGTTCCTGATCTAAAGAAAATAGTTGAGGAAGTTATATCGAACTGTATCCCATGCATTTTGTCTAATCGTAAGTCAGGAAAGGCCGAGGGATTTCTTCACCCCATCCCGAAAGGAGATAAACCTTTGGAGTGCTACCATTGTGATTTTCTAGGTCCTTTGCCTTCTACTAATAAGAATTATAAATATTTGTTTACAGTGGTCGACGCGTTTTCAAAATTTCTATGGATTTACCCCGTTAAATCAACATCTTCAAAAGATGCTTTGGACAAGCTAAAATTACAGCAAACAACTTTTGGAAACCCTTCAACGTTAATTTCGGATAAAGGTTCAGGTTTCACGTCATCGGAATTCGAGAATTTTTGCCAGGAACACTCCATCAATCATATTAAGATAACAACCGGTGTACCACGTGGCAATGGCCAGATTGAGCGCATACACGGTATTATTGTCCCAGTTTTGGCTAAACTTTCCATTGATGAACCCGAAAAATGGTACAAACATGTTGATAGTTTACAGAGAATTTTAAATAGTACGGTAACTCGAAGTACAAAATTTACACCTTTTGAGCTTATGTTTGGCATAAAAATGAAAAATAAAGATGACCTAAAGATTAAATCGATACTCGAAGAGGAGCACTTTCAGTCCACCATAGATGATAGACAAAAGCTGCGCGACGAGGCCAAGCAAAACATCTTGAAGTTGCAGGAAGAGAACGTTCGTACTTATAATAGGAAAAGAAAACCACCATATCAGTACAAGTTAAATGATAAAGTAGCGATACAACGAACACAATTTGGCACTGGCTTGAAGTTAAAACCTAAATTTTTCGGACCATATGAAATTACTAAAATTTTGCCTAACGACAGGTATGAAGTCAAAAAGATAGGACAACATGAAGGCCCAAATTCGACATCAACAGCGGTTGATTATATGAAAAAGTGGATTTGATTTCATACATTTTTCGAACAGTTTCCTTTGTCTTTCTTGTATTTTCAGAAGAGCTGACGTCGCTACGGCGAGGACGCCTATTTGTTCAGTATGGCCGTGTGGGATTGGATTAGAACCATCTACTCCCAAGTTCTAACCATCAACTCTTCGTCTGTGCCTCACCGCTACTCTCCTTTGCATTCCCGTGACTTGGTTGGCAACAGCTCATCTTCCGAGGAAATAAAAGGAGCTGGATATGCCGACACCTCAGCACTCAGCAGCTTCGCGATGGACACGTCAACTTTTTAGCGTTCCTGTTCTTTAAATCTTGTTCCTGTTTTCACTTTTACATTTTACAAATTTCTAATTAAATTGTTTACTTAAAATAAAGAGTTCTTTGCTTCATGAGGTGCTCTTCTTCGTCCATATATATTAACACCTTCATACTAATCTAAATTCCTCTAAAACTTGAAAAGGAAAACAATATTTAAAGATTATTTTCTCATAAGCAAATAATGAATTTTAAGAATATTGCACAGTTATCAAAAAATATTTGTATTTTTTCTAACAAATTAACTCTTTAAGCTTAAAAGGTGTGTGACTAAAGTAACAAAATAAAAAACAGGTAGGGAATGAACATATTGTTTATTATTTCAAAAGTACCAAAGTTGGAATGAAGTGTAATGACAGATATTAAAGTGCATTTCATTCTTTAAACCTTTTATGTTCATCAATTAATTTTTTTAGATCAGAGTAGGAAATAAAAAATGGTAAATTTCCTTTTACTTCAATTGGGTCGTACAAAAAGAATTTACTTTCAACTAACTGAATATCATCAGGCTTTGGCCAAATAAACCCGAAATAATAAAAATATTTTTGAAATTGATAAATCATTTTGGATAGAATTTGATGAAATTTAATCATTTTTCTGAACCATGTGTTATTTTGTTCTAAAATAGCATTCCACTAGATTTTTTGTACTGTAGCCCAAATATAGGTCTTGAATGTGTAACAAATAAACAGATGAGTCACTTTTAATGTTTTGTAAAGAAAAAATATTGGTCTGAAGGTTGACATTAAACTGGAGTGACCCGTAATTGTAGTATAGGTATCATTTTTAACCATGGTTTTCTGGTGGATATATCGTTATTAATTATAAAGAACTGAACTTAAAATTAATGAAGTAGACCAAATTGATTGTAAAATGGACATTTATTTACTAACAGGATTTCATCTTCTCATCTGGATACGATCTGTGATCTATACTTTAAATATAATTTACATAATACTGTTTTAGGCACCCTAACCATGTCAAACACAGCTCCCCATTCCTTCAGTTAAACAGGGCAAAGGTTTGATATATTTCTATTATTTGACATCAATTTATTACAGTAGACAGAGGTATCTTCTCTAAAAATCTCTAACGAGACAGATGGAGTTTGTGTCCAATCCTCTACATGCCAGCTGTCACTATTCTCCTAATAACGTGATCACTCAAATTGGAAGATTTGATTATTTCACTGTAGTTATACGTACTTCAGAAGTTTTATACTAAGCAGCTGTTCATTCCAACTTATAACTCTAACTATTCTGGTATTATGGCAGTATTCTGATATAAAGTCTCGTATACAATCCCTTTTGACGTCAAAAGGTATTTGGTGAACATAAGGCTGAATTCCCAGAACTTACCAGGAATATGCATTACAAGACGTCTATCACTGGCAGTCAAGCTTGAATGGATACGATAATCGTAATTATAATTAAATGGAAAATTCGTTAACTTTCCCTTGGAAATATTGAATCTTGGTGTATATGTTACCGCTAAAGTTGATAATTAGTTAATCTGAAGAATACCTAGGTAAACTTAAGATTAACTGATTTCTGTCGTTAATGTGCGGATTTTTGAGTTTTTCGCATTTTACCTAGGGAATCTACACTATAACGGCCTCTTGATCGTTAAAGTTCAAAATAGTTTGTTTCGTTCAATACTTTCTGTTAAAATGTTGAGGTGCTTACTGAGCCATGCGCTTACCCCTGCGCAGTTGGGTTTCAATACGTAGTTTGTTGTCATATTTGGTGTTTTGATTTCAAATTTAGAGCGTAGCACTGGTAGCTGTCATGTTGAATGTTAAAACAAAATAATACAAGCAAGTAAGTACTGTAAATTTACATGATTAAGTACAGTATATTACTACTAAAACGGGTATTTTGAAACAATTGTGTTGAAGCTCCGACTTCAGAGTGACAGATATTTCTTTTAACGAAAGTAAATGTCCCAGCTGTTGAAATATCTTTTCAACAAACGTTAATTCAACAATCGCTGGAACCTGGGCAAGGGTTTAACATATGTAGTCGATCGCGAATCCTAGCAATAGTTCAGTGCAGGCTGCCAGCCGATTACACCGCGCTTTCATTAAGATTTGCTAGTTTAAGTGCTCATTGAAATACGCTGTCAAATCGAGATCGAAAACCACAATTGATACAAATCTCAGTTGGTACTTTAATATTCTATTATTATTGTTTTTATATTCTAGTTTTAAAATTGCTATTTCATTACTATTTTTGTGGGATTTGCGTGTTTTGTGTAATATGAAAAAAGTACCGATCCCCCTTTTTTGATTCGTCATTGTTACTGTTTACCCCCAAAACGAGTTTGGTTATAGTTAGGGCAGGGGGGTTTGGGGGGGCGGCAGCCCCCCCAACCTCCTTAAACTTTTTATAAAATAAAATAAAATTTTGTACTTTAACGGATCACCCTCGTTAATATGTAAAATAACTGATTACAGGTAGTATGCAGATTAACGAGTGTCTAGTCGGTAGGGTGCAGAATACCTAGGTAATTTCAAGATTACCTAGGTAATCTTAGAAATTGAAAAAAAATTCGCTCTTTAACGGATCACCCTCGTTAATCTGCAAATTACCTAGGTTATCTGTAAATTAACTGATTTCCGGACTTTAACTGTAACATATATAATTTCCCTCTTACTAATTAAATATTCTTCTCTCAACGAACGGGTGTTAAACGATTTCAGTTTTTAATCAGACGCTTTATTTCTCTTTATTATGACCTTGCATTTTAAATGTAGTACTTTAGTTAAAAAGTTTAGTTAGATTGCAGTAAATAACATGGATGCTATATAATATTTAACATCAAATAAATTCAGTACCATTAAAAACACTACAACAACAGTAAAAATCTAACGCAATAAATTAAATTATATTCCTATCTTTATAAGCAAATTAAATTTTGATATAAATTGAAAAATGTTTTTTTAATTTAAGCATATTACTCTTGGAAGTTTAAAATTTACAAATCCGAAAATTAATTGATAAAATAGAAATATACTAAAAAAAAATAAGTAAAATTTTTAAACTAGAACAAAATATATATTTCAACTCAATTCTAAAGATAAAATTCCCAACTTTAAACTTTCTTTTTCATCAAAACTCCCAATTTATTTGACACGAATATAAAACTACCCAGGCATTCTTCAGACTTCAAAAGATTGTCTCTTCTTCCCCCTTCGCCAAGAAAAAAACCGTAATTACAAACTCACAGAGCGGCGGTAAAATATTCATAACTTCGACAAACCTCACGGCGAGCCAGTTTACGAGATTAGGGCCACAGAACCTTATCAAATAAGAGACACAGAACCCTTACGTAATCGATTCCCTTTTTGGGCCAAAAAGAGTTCCGCTACTTATCTAGTTAGCGTGAGGCTTTATGCAAATACATAAACCCGGGTGAGATGATTTTATCGCGTTCTTTCTATTTATAAAACGAATGGCGTATAAAAATATATTCCGGGTGAGATTGAAGGGGCAAATAGAGAGGAGCAACAGTTCTGTATCCTCTAATACAATCATAGCACGGCCGGCGTGACCCACTTCCATAAAAAATTCCTTGAAAACCTTCCATAAAACTAAGATCGCATCAAACCCTGGGAGGATGCTTCGTCTTTTTTTTTCGTCTGAAGCGGAGTGTCCATAAATTCGGGTCGATAGAGGATTTGATTTGCTATCCGGAGTATTCTCACAATTGGATTTCTTCGATCCGGAGAATAAAATGGTCAGCGGCGGGAAGGGCACGCGCGTGCTGGGAAAAAAGGCCGGGAAAGACAATGAAATTGAGGCATTTCATAAGAGATGTGGAGGGGATTTTATTTCTATAAACCCGTTCGGGATATGGATTTGTTTGGTATTTTTTGTAGTAGGCTTGTGAGATGGTGGTAGGTAGTTTTCCAATGGATGGTTTGTGAGAAAACGGTTTTGGTTCATTTTAAAGTTTAGAATATTTTAAGGATACTGTAAACATTTCCCTCGCGTTTCCTTTTTAAACATGTTTTACTGCTAACTATTCCGGTTATCCATAACTTGCATGGATTCCATCCCAAATTTTAGGTTGGTGAAAGGGTTATAAGCACACAGAATGTGTTAATAGTATAAAGTAGTCTAATATATTTCTTTTGTACGTTGCAACATTTTTAATTTTGTTTGTAAAATGATCCAAAATTTAAAAACTAATTAGTTTTTTATTAAAACTAACTATTGCTCATTTTGTCGTTATAAATTGTAAGACTTCAATTTTTACTATAGTATTAGAGACATATAATATAAATTTTACTCCCAAATGCCTATGAGTTATCTACCTATATTTCTCCAATATTGGGATTGTTTGAATCCCAATTTGGCTAATAATTTCTTCTACCACCATATTCCGAGATAAATAGTATACTTCTTTTTGGTTAGTCACAACTAATTCATTTTCTAATGGGTTTGATGTTATTTCTGTTGGAGAGTTTACTATATCAACATCCATAATGCAACAGTTTAAATCAACTAATTTTATGTTTCTTTACGTTTATTACAACATATAAAACTTTAAAAAATTAACTACTTTAAATATGCTGATATTTTATTTTCATTTCCAAATTCGTATTGGTATTCATTGATGTATAGAGAAAAAGAGACAGACGGGTCTAGACATTTATATCAAAAGTTTGAATAGAAATTTTCTAATGTTTTCAAATATTAATTTCATGCCTCGTTGGATTCGAGATTGCAAACCAAACATGTTTTCATGCGAAAATTGGATTTAGTTTGAGGGAATGGTAATAGAATCATCCTTGCAGAAAATACATAAATATAACGAATGTTTTAATAAGTTTGTTTGAACATCCTATTTATTTTTATGATCTAAAATATCAGTTGGAGTTTTGTAAAGGTGAATATTAAGAAATAGTTAATATCGTAAAAATATAAAGGTACGTTTCATTTGAATACTATAAAGCATTTTTTCTCCAGAAAAGTTTCCATAATTGAATTCAAAACCAATTCAATATGAATCAAGATAAAACGCTTTTCATAAATTCGTTTCTTATCTCTTTTTAAAGGTTAGAATTTAGTAACTATAAATATTATAGTGAGACATTATAAGACTGCGTTGATGTATTTTAACACCCACGCTAAGTTTTTGATGGGTATTTTATATTCCTTTTATGTAAGAAGTTACGGATTATCCACAGAAAAAGAGAAAAAAATGTTCCTTATTAAATTTTAATTATTATAAAAAAACTCCATGTAAATCTTGAGTGGTTTTAATATATTTATAGGTTATCCAAGAGAGTCTTCCCATACCAGGCACTGATTTGCATCTAGTCTACCACAGCAGTCGTGCCGGTGGATACCTGTCTACTATTCAGTTGCAGCTCACACCTGACACCATACCCAAAGACCTCAAACTGATTCACCTGAGGATATCCATCGAAGGCATTCTCTTCGAGAAGCTATTCGAAGCAGACCCAGCTATCAAATACACGTATGCTTGGAACCGAAGAAACGTCTACAGGCAGAAGGTGTACGGAGTTGCTACAGCTACGGGTAAGATTTAAAAGATAATAGATTTCTTAGAAGTCAGTGATATTGGTATGTCACTAGTGTACTGTATGTCACAGTGCTTATAATTTTATTGCGTTGTCAACTCGCTTACGTTTTTTTTATAAATAGGTAAGGTTTCTCACTAATTCAAAACAGTAACAGTCACTAATTCAAAAGCTTAGCAAATTCGTAACCTGTAATTGTCAACAAAACTATTAAAATTCTACGGTACTTTTGAATTGATTTATTTTGGATTTGGTCGAAAGCATTGTCTGTGTGGAAAACTATCAGATTTATCAACTGTATCTCCCGATCAAAATATCAAAAACTCTTAATCGATTTAATAAAACTAAATGCTAAAAAATGACGTGTTTCTTTAGACAATATTTAAATATCGTTTGGTTGTAAATTTCTAAACCCACGTGACTTCTACAAACTTTCTTGTTGTTACAAACAAGGTAATTAATCAAGGTAAGTTTCTCTTAAGTTTTTGAAACAGTCACTAATTCAAAAGCTTAGGGAATCCTAACCTGTAATTGTCAACAAAACTATTAAAATGCCACGGTACTTTTGAATTGATTTATTTTGGATTTGGTCGAAAGCATTGTCTGTGTGGAAAACAATCATATTTATCAACTGTATCTCCCGATCAAAATATCAAGAACTCTTAATCGATTTAATAAAACTAAATGCTAAAAAAATGACGTGTTTCTTTAGACAATATTTAAATATCTTTTGGGGGGAAATTTCTAAACCCACGTGACTTCTACAAACTTTCTTGTTGTTACAAACATGAGCTAATTTAACCTTGTTGTCTGAATACATAATGTAAAAATAAACTTAATGTTTTTTACCAAACAATTGGTTTCATTCTATCTATTTCAATCTGAATGCGTGTATCTAAATGTAGCAATATGTATGCATTATGCACGAAAAAAATAAAAGGAAATTCCACTTGAGTTCCCATAAAGAAACATAGAATTTCTTAAAATTGTGCAAAATAGAAATACGATACCTTACAAGATTAAGTTCAGAGTCGGTTTTCTGAAAATCTCAAGAATTTGAGAGTCAGTGCTTTAGATTTTAAAATTTTCACTTCGATTAACAAGTTTTTTGTTCTTCACAGTTTATTCTTTCCTAACTAGGTTATTTCAAACTAGGTATTTTTAAGTCGAGGATCAGTTGAGTATTTTTAAGTTAAATATTGCCGGAAATGGTTTTTTAACATTATTTAGTGATACTTTCAAAAAATAAAAAAGTTTCACTTGTTTTCTTTTCTTATTTATTTTTGTCACTTTTTCTACATTTTAAAAATAATCCAAAAAGTTTGAGCTAATAATATTTACATACCTAGGATTTAGCTCATAAATTTGAAGTAACGTTTTAATACAAAAGTTTTTTTTAAACTTTCTTTTAATAGAAGGAACATTGAAAACATTCTATAAATTGAACTTATAAATACATATCCAATATTATAAATAAAAAAATAAGCTCATAATGGAAATACTAGTAACAATAAATGGTAATGTTTCATATTTAAAGATATAAATATTAAACATATTTTCTGAACCATATACCTAATGTAAAGAAGTGTTTGTAGACATCAGTAATCATTCTGCAAAACACAATTTGAGAACTCTGAAAAATAAGGAATGGAAAATCTTTAAAGAATAAAGCATCATATTTTCTAACATTAAATATATCTCCTACCCAAAATTATAACTAAGAAACACATCGATAGTAAATTTTATTTTCATTTATTCATTTTTAAGATAAAGTTTTATTTTTTGATTCACACAGAAGTTGAAAATGCATCTATGTTTAAAAGTATCTTCGTAAGTACATAACTTATTACCCCTTTATTCTTTAAAACATATATATTTCATAAAGATGTTCGAGAATGGTTCGCATTCTCCTCGTAATGAACTAAACCACTCCAATGCGAATGGAATAAGAGATCGAAAAAGCAAAACAAACTCATTCATCATTTTTTTTCACCCTTTCCACGAAGTTAATAAACCAAGAAAAACGGAATAAACTCCAAAACTGCATAAACCAATGGTTACTATCCAAACTCTTACCCCTCTCCATATTATTTAGTACTGCGTAAGACTTCTTGGAAGAACTTCCAACAAAAACACAAAACGAGCTCCCATCTTTATAATATTCTATCTTGAATTCGTTTCTTCACGCAAACCGTTTGTGCTTTTTGTTCATCCTCCGAACTCATTGTTATATCCGAATTCTAAAGGTTCCATTGCGGACATAAAAACAGGCAGGCCTCAATAGCTTTTTCAAGTGCTTTCTTTCGCTCAAAAAGAATATATTGAGCAGTAGATTGTAATAATCAAACACTTTTGACATGTATTGCCTTCTTTTATATCCATTGTCATTTATAGGGAGGTTGCTCGTGCACACATCAATGAAAAATAAAGGAATAAAAGAAGCAACTGCTTCTGCCACTTCTTGCTTGCATTTCCCTCCACAGAATTACCTACATTAATTCAAAGAGCTTCCTTCCCTTCCAGCTAAAGGATATTTCTTTTGTGCGATTGTTGGGGAAGGGGATCGTAAGGTGTAATGAGAAATGATAACTTCCTTGAGCTTATGATTTAGGGAAGGAATATTCTAATGATATGCTATTTTGGGGATGGTTTGGAAATGCTGTTTTCATGTGAATTGTATTATTTCAGTTTAAAATTTATTTATGCTGTTTTTTTTTTGTTTGAGACGCAATTTGTGGTAAATTGTTTCAATCTCAATTTGTGTACGCTTTTGTTGAAGGTTACCAAAATTACATTACAAATATTTTGTTCACACATTTTGTATTTTACAGAAATTGTTTTATGGTGTTATTTTTTCCATGGGGTGAAAATATTAATGTAGTATGTTGAGCGATGGCAATTTTTTTTGCGTATGTGAGGGAAATTTAAAGAAGCAAAGATATTCTTGTATCTATAGTACTTAATCAACATTTTTGAAGTTGTCAAACAGTTCCTTGTAAAACTGCTTAATTTCTGCAAGCCAAAAATAAAATGTTGTACTTGTAATGAATCGAAATTTCTATCTAATGAAATTTAAAGCCAGCGTTTATCTACACTAGCAGAGAGGAAACTGCTCCATGATTTACGACCTGAAATATTTAACACATCAATAATACTTAAATAACTATCATTTCCAATAAAAGTAAAACATAATACAAGTTTCATGCTGAAACTCTCTTAAAAGTACAATTTATCTTTTAATTTCAGTGTTTTATTTGTTCTTCCCTTGGTATAACTAAGCGGATAGTGTTACATATTGGATTATTTATACAGGTGTTCTTTTCAATTTATGTAACTTTTATGATTTACTTATTTTCTTCAGCACTCTTAAAAAGACAGTCTCAAAACTGAGTAAACAAGTACTCAAACTGGCTCCGATCCAAAAGTACTATTGCTACACAATTCAAAAAGGCAGATAAATCCCCTTCCACAAACATAAAAACCCAAAACTATTTACAACCCCATAAAATAAAAATAAAACTCCCCATCCCACAAGTTCCAATCGCAACAACATAATAATGCTACATCTCAGAAAATCCGTCCCAGCATTCACAGGTGCCCCACAGAGTGAACACAAAACATCACGAATCCACTTAAACCGATACAAAAGCATCTGGAAACAATACCCACCGCCAGTGATCAATTTTTCCGAATCCACTTAAGGGCACGAGAAGGGATTAGGGGCATTAAAAATGTATATCTCCCCATCCTTTAGAGCCATTTGGGTAAGTGAAAAGAGTGGAAATTGATTGAAGAATCCGCTGAAACAACACCTCTTCCGTCAAACGCGATGGAATTGAACAGAGGCCCGTCTGTCCGCGATTGTCAATAATGTGTCACTCTCAAGAGTGGACTTCGCATTATCCTCAGAATCGGCCTTTTCGGCTACTGACTGTGTGTAATTAGGATAAAAGCATTCCACTCGATGTGGTCTTTTAATATCGGAATATTTCGATCGATTTTGTCAATCGCCGGGTTTTCTCATCGATTTTTTTTTCGATTGTGTGTGTTTTTGGAATGGTGTTGTGGATGATTGGAAGACTTCGCTGGGGTGTGGGTTTTGGTGGAGTATCGAATTGGTTACGTGGAAGTGGTGATTTGGGGTTTTGTAGAATTTTAGTGAATCGAAGTGTATAGGGTGTTTCAAGTTAGCTTTTATTTGAAACAACGTCTTTTTGAGTCATGGGAGGAAGGTGTATCCATAGTAAAATTACTACACTGTAACAAAATTATTTCTTCAAATAACGGATAATTTCTCTATTTTGAGGAAATTGTTTTTTGTTTCTTTTCTGTCAAATTACGAAAAAAATTCGTTAATTGGAGACGTATGAGAGTTCTTTTGGATTAGTTACAGGAGGAATCCTTTATAACAATTAATATGATTATATCAAATTTCATAATCCTGAATGACGTATAGTATAAACATCACCGGCAAACATATTGCACACGTAGCTAAATAAAAAAAAGTCCTCATTTATACTAAATGATGATGAGAAATTTTGACTTGCACGTACATTTTTTAAGTTATTCTTTTAGTAGGGATTTTATTAAATCTAAATTATAATGCAGAAAAATTTTACTGAAAACACATGTGTGTGTTTTCAGTAAAATACAGAAAATATTCTAGCCATACAGAAAATTATCATAAAAAACCATAGAAAATTTAGAGTAAAAAGATTAACTTTTTTGCAGTGTATGCTGAATCCGTTGAGGCTGTTAATCACGTTATTAGAGAGGAAATAAGAAAATTTATAAAAGTATTAAAAACCAAAAGAGATAGGAAAATCTTCGGTTTGAAAAGTGTTTGGTATCTTAACAAATGCACAGAAAAATAGTTTCACGAAAATAATAAGATATAAGTGAGGGTAAAAATAGCGTGCTTTTGGGCCTCAAAAAAAGTTAACAAATTTAAAAGTTTCTTTGATTTTTAAAAAATTAAAATTTGTCTTTATTTGATTAAAAAACGCAAAACTAAATATTAACATTAAAAAACTTTTGAATTTGCGGATGTCTTTTGTGAGGCTTGAAAACGATAATCTGCATTTGCCTCATAGGAAAATACTAACTTTCTTCATACTATTGATTTTTATACAATTTTCAGATACAATGGTGTAAGATGCATATTTAATAAAAAATAACTCTTATCAGGGGATAAAAAGCTAACTACGATGTGCATTTCACTAAACAATTGTGTAGCAACATACATACGTTGTAATAAAAAAATTCGAACAAAGCATGTAAATTCCACACAAAAGAATTTTGAATGAAACTTCTAAAAGGTTCTGAATGGAAATTAAAAGAAAAATTCTCCTCGTTAAACACAACATCTAAAATTTTTGTTCTTCCGTTTTCCATAAAGTTCCTTATTTTGCTTTTTATGTAATAGAACGCATCATGGATTCATTTAATTGAGGAGAAAATTCTTCTAAATAGAAACACAAAGACCCAAAGATAAAGTCGGTCTTTATTTTTTCGGTTTGAATTGCAAAACACTTCAGTTGAGATAAAACATCTAATTAAAGAGACTACAGCAAGAAACAATGCCATCTATCTTCTTTATGCAATAGAAGAACTCTCAAAAACAAAGTAAACACATTTTAGCACTTTTATTAAAGAACTGTATTTGTTTTTAGACGATAGTTATCTTGACAAAAAAACTGACATAAAAATGTTCTTAAATTTCTGCATACCTTTTGTACTATACTAGACGTGCATGATGAAGATTTCCGTTCGTGTAAAATGTATTTTCTTCCTCATGAAAATTTATAATGAAGGATTAAAGTTAATACATTCTGAAATTCAATGTTTCAATTTGTTTTGAAAACAAAGTAACTAAACTTTTAAACTGAAAATAAGTGACTCTAAATGTGAGCAAAACATTTTTAATAATTTAATTAAGGCCTGAGTTTTTCACCGCTCTATAATAAACTTTATATATTTTGTTTCCTAAAATATAATATTCACAAAGTAAACCATCCCGTTTTTTTGTTGATGATAAAAAAATATGATGATAAAAAAGTAAAAGTTAAAACAGCATGTGATAAAGGAATAAAAATCTAAAAATAATCTCGCCTCATTAATTTAGAGAGTAAAAGCCCTCTTCATTGATGCTTAATTTTTCAGTTTTTGTTGGATACGAGTATGGATCTTGCAACAAAATAATTTGGGAAGTCCAAACAACTCAAGTCAGTGGCCACGACATGAGTGTATCCGATATTGGAGGCTGGAATCTGGATATTCATCATAAATACAACTTCCATGAAGGTAAGTTAAGTTTGTAAAATTCGATTATGTAGATTCTGTCTATAATACGGACAAAAACGGCAGCCAAACACATTTATGGCCATAAAATGAATTTAAGGGTGTCAGTGAAATTAGTTGGGTGTTTAAAAAACTCTGTATGAAACAATGAGTCAGTAAGTGTAAACTCACAACTCTGAAGCGTCACCTCCAACCGTTGACCGGTTTCGTCCTTGTTAGGACTCATCAGCACGGTATAGGATGGTAACGCAAGAGAGCAGAGGGCAAGTACTAGTCTAGCCGACTATAACTGAAAAGTGGTGACCATTGATTAGTCCTCCACTCATCTGCTGGAATGACATTCCTAGGACAGATTTAATTCCAGAAAGGCAGATGAGTGGAGGACTAATCAATGGTCACCACTTTTCAGTTATTGTCGGCTAGACTAGTACTTGCCCTCTGCTCTCTTGCGTTACCATCCTATACCGTGCTGATGAGTCCTAACAAAGACGAAACTGGTCCACGGTTGGAGGTGACGCTTGAGAGTTGTAAGTTTACATTTATTGTCCGCTTAACCCGTGATAAATGGTGAAATTCTCCTTTCAATGAGTCAGTATTCATATGAGTGGAGAGGAAATTTTTAGAGACGCTTTTTAATGTGTTGAAAAAAAAATATTAGAATATTTTGTATTTAAATCCCTTTAAATAAATAAACGCTTTGAAACATCATATGAAAAGATTTCGTCATTTATCGGTATTTAAGAGGTACGCGTACAACACATGCGAATACCTACTGCATAATGATGCTAAAGGCCATTGTTGCTGAAAATCCTACAGAACAGGGAAATTGTATCTAAGAATTGGTATAGATACTTTTTAAAATACTATAAATAAATATGTATAATTCTGATAATCAGCTAAGTTTTACAATAATTCAAAAGATTACTCATCCGCATATAAATTATAGGAAAGTACATTATTACTTAGTACCAGGTAACTTTTTTATGTAAATAACAAACAAATTTAACGCAACAATTTCGTAATAAATGTATAATTGATGAATTCACTCAGAACCAAACAAAAATATAAAGAAAAGTTTTTATTTTATCCTCTACAAAACGCAACATCTAGCAGAACATCATTCATATACGTCAACAATGAAGAGAATATGAACAGTATTTGCCCAGCACTATATGTCTAGTATTTGCGAGCTCTAACTAATTGATTTATGCCCTAAACATTCCCTTATTTTAAGCCCACTGATCATCTCCCTGATTGGGGCCCCTATGAAACAATGGCACAAACGTGAGTTATGTATTCTGAGCGTAATGATCTGCGGAGAACTATTGTTACGCGTCGATCTTTCAAATACCATGATCCCTGCTAGGACCCTGATGTTGCCCTTCATTAATTATGGGATTATGTATTTCTCGCCACCCGGAGGTAGGCATTTGCACCTAACTAGTGGAGGAATTTAAGGAAATTCGGTGCCATAATAGGATTACGTTTTGGATAATAATAGGATTACCTACAAATTATCAGATGGCCGGATGTGCTATTTGCAGCAATAAGCTCTGTGCGCGGGGTTTCCGGAACATCGATTTGATACTAAATTCGTATCTTGGATGTTTCCGAAAGATGGTATGCCAGTAATAAAATTTCGAGTGCAAAAACATTATCTTACGAGCTCGAAAATAACTGTTAAGGTGTCCAATCTTCTCTGATTTTTCATCTCTTTTTACAGCAACTGTTTTAATGTTGTAGATAAAAGGATGTGACAGTAAAATGAACTGAAATTACTTACATAAATTAGAGACATAAACAACAGAAAAAGCATTTGATAGAGTTCCAGGCACTTTAAAAGTAACTCAAATAAATCTTATACCACAAACTTAATTTTTTATTTGTTCAAAGTATGTTTCAAAAAAATCTTTACATTAAAAACTAATATACGACTTTTACACTTAAGCGTCTACAACCTCCTTAACTTAAATAAAACATTGAATTTTAAACACATGCTCTTAACTCAAACTATTTAAGATCAATAAAAACTCACTAAAAACAGTTTTCTAATGTACTAAAACTACTTATTACGGTGAAAAGGTGAGATTCAAGGTATCTATCTATCCTAGAACAAACCTAATAAAAATATTCTCCAAGTTTGAACCCCACCTTGAATACACAGAATTTATCACACATCAAAACTGCTCTTGATTTCTAACCCAATAATGTAAAATTACAAAATCTCTATCGATAAAAAATGTACAAATCTGCAATGCAAAACTTATGTCCCCATCACTTTTTAAAAAGCAACCCTTTACCTACTTGAACACCATTCAATAGCCCAACACTTACCCAACAACAATTGGTAATTCTCCCTGGATAGCCTTAACCTTGAAATCGCTCAAAAGGAGGCTCAACGGAATTACTCTTGACCACCCAGTTGAGAAAATCACCTCCCGTCGCTAATCAGCCCTTTATGGCCTCAAGACCCCCTTGAAACCGTTGGTCCCGGGGCTCAATCGAACCTGACCGCACGAGCTACTTTCAACTAATCCCTCCACCCAACGAGTTGAACTCCCACAAAAGCCTTTCAATGCAATAAATTAATTTAATTCAAAATAATTCAGCTTGGGAACTTTAACGACTGGAATTTCTCGGGGCATGATTTATTCAGGACCACCAGGAATCTCGATTTATTCAGGGGTAGGAATCTCGGCGCGGCCTTTGATGCAAACTAGACAAACAGTTCAACGGTTGTTTCATTGATTCCGCTGCCGTAATTTATTCGACATGAAGCTAGTAGTAGCTGCAGCGGCGGCCGAGTCGAAACTAATGAAGTTTAATCATGACAAACGTCAATGGAGCCACGTTGCGAATGGTTGGTCCGCTGCGTTTCGTTGTTTCGGTTGGACCTCTTTTCGGGAGGGGTGAATGTTCATTAAGGGACCTCGGGAGGGAAGGGGGTAGGGAATTTTGGGTTTGGGTGGTTAAAGTTGATTTAGGTGGAGTTATTTAATTGCACTCTAATTCCCGCAGTAGCGTATTCGGTAGTATGTGTCATACTTTCAGCTCCAATTTTTATCACGAATTACATGTGTTATGTTTTACTAGTTATTACAGAAAGGATTCTACATTGAGGTACATAATCTTATAATTTCGAGAGCAACAGGCGCTTCTAGTTTTTTAACCTTTTCAGTCCTATTATCCAAGAATTTTCCATAGAATCAAATGATTATATCCGGGGCATTGGGATCGAAAGGGTTAAAGTAGTTGGAAGCAACTTATATTGCATTTACAGGAGTGAATCGGTGCTCATCTTTTCTAAAATTTTACTGAAATAAAGCTTTAATAAATGTGGGAGTCCATAAGATATTCGGTACAGAAAATAATTTTAATTATGTCATTTAACATGGGACAATATTCACAATAAACTATTTACAAAAGATATCAATCCAAAAATCCTATGTGGCCACTATCTTCACTTCTCTCAGTCTGTTGTATGTCATCTTGTTTTAAGTATAACACTACTCACTACATACTTTCACAAGTACGACACAACCCAATCCTACTTAAATAAGACACTCAATAAAGAAGTGTGGAGTTGAATTTATCACTGAAAATCATAAACAGAAAAGTACCATTTTCCCCATTTAGGTATCTTGCAAAAAGGCGACGGGAACAACATCTATTTGAAGAACAAACCCAAACTCTTACTGACCACGATGGGCGACGGACAGCAGAGGCCCCTGCAGTGCCCTAGATGCAATGGTCTGGCAAAGACTCAACGTCTCTTGGCCCCTGTAGCGCTGGCCAGTGGTCCGGACGGGACGATCTACGTCGGTGACTTCAATCTGATCAGGAAGATCACCACGGATGGACAAGTGACGACTGTTGTCGAACTGAGGTGAGATAATTTAGTTTATATCGCTACACACATAGACTTAAGCAGCATTTCCTTTGGAGCGTTAACGCTATAACCTTTGGGCATGGCAATATGGGGAGACCGAGTGGGCGAATAAAATAACTTTATTTTTCTACTTATATTCATTAGCCTTGGCATATTACTGTTTCGCAACAGATCGGATAAGTGGAAACGATACCTTATTTATATAGGTACACGATATAGTATATGCGAGATATATCCTTTAACCGGGAGGAAGACTGGTACTGCATGTTTCACAAGAATTTTACCCTCTTTATTTTCATGAAAGTGCTTACAAATATTACATTATTTGATCGCTTGTACATTGATCTAGAAACAAGTTAAAGATGGAATTTTTAGGAGAAAAAATAATCAACTTGTGCAAGTTGTGTAGACTGTATTTATCTCCAACTACCTTAAAATTAGTAAAACAATAGTAGTTATTGTAGCATAATAGTATAGTAGAAATAGTTGTGTCAACTAAATATTATCATATGTGTATCGATTTATTTCTCATAAAAATATTTACATTATTTGACAAATCCTCAAAAGTCTAGCTGGATCGAAAAGTGATCAAAACGCTGAATTTCAAATGCAATATCAAAATAATGAAGTAAAATAAGACCACTCTTAAAACTTCGCATAATCTTTGAAGGCAATCCCCATTCATGTATTTAATGATAGTGCTTTAAAAAGAATAGTTTCTGCATTCTCTAACCTTGCACACTTCTTATTCCAGCCCCGCCCAGGTATCCTACAGCTACCACTTGACAGTGGGCCCAGTGGACGGGCACCTGTACATCTCAGACCCGGAACAGCACCAGATCCTGCGGACCATCTCGATGTCCGAGTCGGCCAGCACCCGCAACAACACGGAGGCGGTGGTGGGCAGCGGGGAGAAGTGCCTCCCCAGGGACAAGGACCAGTGCGGTGATGGAAGGCCAGCCAGGGATGCCAGGCTGGCCTACCCCAAAGGTGAGGATTGGTTGAGGGTCTTTATGGGTTCGTTTTACGTTGAAAACGCGACTTTCAGTGGTGATCAGATTAGCGGTTAAGGGCCGTATTCAGATTAACAAAACACGTAGAAGAAAAGAGAACGGTACGGAAACGGTTGGTTTGAAACGGCAACTCAGAAGCCATCGTTCCGAGATTTGAATCTTGGCGGATTGCTTTTATACTTTTTGTGGCATATTAAATAGTTAAACAAACAGCTACTTATTGTAAAAAAACCTTTTCAATCATTAATATATTCCAATAGAATTGACATCTTGTGTTAGCGGTATTCGTATTAACAAGTGTTAAATTATGGGTAAGTGTAGCACACACTTATAAATAATTAAATATTATTCTCTATAATCTGTTCCTTTCATGATTATTCCTTTCATGAAAATGTTTCAGACAAAGTGAAAATATATTGTGACTGAAAACATATTGACTCTGAAATGAAAATATGTTGTAGTTTAGTCTCATATCCCATTAGTTAGACATAATTCTCGACTATTCAGTCGACTAATATCTGATAAAATAAATTCTAGTATGGTATCATTAAATGTAAATTCATCAATATGAAACATTAGGGAGTTTTTTCTTCCATTCAATGCATTTATGATAGCGTTTCAACACATGAGTAATGTGTCTGGTACTTATCTAAACAGTCATCAACATTTATTACAACTTATAAATGTTGACAAGGAATAGTCTATTATGGATAAAGCCAGACAGAAGCAAATCCACAGAGAGAAGTGTTTCACTATAAAAACGTTTCTTCCAGGAATCGCTCTGACGAAGGACGGGGAAATTTACATCGCAGACGGTACAAATATTCGCTATGTTGACACTCGTGGCATCATTCATACTCTCATTGGAGACTACTTTCATAAAAGTTGGAGGCCGATTCCATGTTACGTTACATTGACATTGGCTCAGGTAATGAACATTGTTTCCCAAGCGATATATTTTTGTGTGCTATAAATTTAAATACATTAAATTCGAATTGGGTATTCATTTATTCTAAAATTAGACAACGTATGGAAGGAGGTTTACTGCTCCCTAATACCTGAATTCTAGTTTTATAACATTTTATATTATGTAGATCTACTAATGTTAAGAAACAATATACCACAATTGTGTTTATGAAGAAAACTGATTGGTACAATTTTATAATCCAAGAATAAATATATGAATGTAAATTAGGCTTGGAATATTTTAGTAATTTAATATACTTTTTAACACAGCCCTTAAGGCTGGGAAAACGGTGAAATTAAAATTGACCTAATTCTGTTTTTAATGTAATTATGGATGAGGCCCTATGTTCAATACAAAACGTAGTCAACCAGTCTTAAGTTTTTAGTTTTTCTTCTAATTAGTTAATTGAGTCGCTGTTTGATAAAAACGAATCTACAATTTGTAAAAGATTTAAAAATACAATCTTTTCTCACCCACCCTTTCTGGCAATTTTGGTGGTTCTCATCAAGCATTTTCATCCCTTAAGAACCAGTATTTCTCTATTTTTTGTGGCAATTCATATAATTGACAAAGAGAAGAATCGAATTGACTATATTTGGTAAAAATTTTAAATGTCAGGTCGATAAATCCAAGAAATAGTCGCCTATAATTCCAATATTATTCTTCCTATTATTAATAGTCGTTAAATAAATCATGAAATACTGCATCTGTGACAATTGTTAGATTAAATTTACTGTTATTCTTATTGACTTAGAATAATTTGAAACACTAAACTTGAATGTTGTGAAAGGACTTTGAATTTCTGGTTAAAACCAATATAAAGCATAAATAGATATTTTTGTTAGAATATAAGGTGATAAATATACGAGTCTGCATTACTTTCTCTTCAATGTTCCTAAAACGTCCAAACAGGTGAACCTCCGCTGGCCCACGGAACTCTCCATCAACCCCCTAGACGGCTCTCTCTACATCCTGGATGACCACCTCGTCCTTCGGGTCACCCCAGACAACCGCCTCAAAGTGGCGGTGGGCCGTTCCCTCCAGTGCCCCCCTCAGTCGGGCGGGGCCAACGCCCGCGAGAAGAGCGACCTTGCCACCGACGTCTACCTCGAGTCCCCCCAGGGCATCGCCTTCGCCCCCAACGGCGACCTCTACATCGCCGAGTCCGACTCCCAGACGGTCAACCGAGTCCGGGTCATCGGCAGCGACGGCCGGATAGCCCGCTTTGCCGGATCCGAGTCAAAGTGCAGCTGTCTGGAAGAGACCTGCTCCTGCTTCGACGAGGAACACGTCCTTGCCGCCACTACCAAGCTAAGCACTATCTCTTCGATCACGGTTTCACCTGACGGATTGCTGCACATTTGCGATCAAGGCAACCTGAGAATCAGGTCTGTAACCGCTTCTCTGCCGCAGTTGAACGATTTGAGCGAGTACAACATCTATTCGCCGGAGTCGCAGGAGATTTACGTGTTCAACCGGCACGGGCAGCATATTTCTACCAGGAATACCATCAGCGGGAAGGACGTGTACACGTTTTCGTATAACGTGAATACCAGTTTCGGGAAGCTGAGTACCGTTACGGACGCCGCAGGGAATAAGATTTATATTCTGAGGGATTACAACAACCAGGTAGGTTTAATTTGATGATAGTGCTGTAGTTGGTAATTAGAGTAAAATGATTATTACGCGTACCAGGAGAAAATAAAAGGATTAGGTTAATGTATTTGCTTTTAAACGAATTTGTTCTCTTGCTCTATTTATGCTTAATGTTCTTAACTGTCTTTTAACTTAACATGTTATGTAGAATTGCTAATGTAAAATTGACTGTCTCAATCGTTATCTTGTTAAGAAACACGTCAGTTAAGCTTTTATAACTTAGATCCATAATTGTATAACGAATTCATTACTGAAGCGTCAACCTACTATGCTTAAACTTACTACCTACAAGGAACAACCTATAAATGTTAAAATAATTATCTTCTCTAGAGACAAAATTGCTTTCGAATTATGTAAACGGAACTTTATTGCAAATCCTTTTAAAATTGGAAAAGCTCTTTTATCATTAAATTTTTTATCCTAACTATCATTAGAAAGATACACTGTAACTAATAAATTAATAAATAAAAAAGAGAAGAGGAATTACGAAATAAAAATTATGATATGGTTGGGTGAATTTTCTACGACAAAACCAGCTAATCTTAATTTACTCGTTTCAATATTTTTTCTTAGACCATTCCTAATAATTTTCCCTTATCTTTCATTCTTGTTAATTTATTTTAACTTGTATGAAGTTAAAAATTTTCAGCGTTTTCTAAAGAAAGAGCATAGCAAGGAATTATTAATTGCATTCCAAAATAAAATATTAGCAGAATCAAAATTTCAAGAATGTTTGACAAGAAAATATCCGACAGAAATATTACAAAAGGATTCCTCATAAATCTGTGAAACCTTATTAAGTCAACCTTATTAGGTCAATAAACCCTATTAACGCCATGAAACTGAGGCTGTAAAAATTTAAACTGACCCATAGAGGCAGTACATAGTTTTACAATGGACGATTTTATGGCGCAAAAGAACATATGGGAGAAAAAGGGTAGATAGGGCAAGCAAAGAAAAGTATGGAGCCCTTTAGGCGGTTTTGGGGTTCCCCACACTCTTGTAGAGGGAGGGCTTCTTGTTGTGCATTAATTGATCACTATATAGCGCCATGAATCTGAGGCTGTAAAAATTTAAACCGACCCATAGAGGCAGTAGATAGTTTTACAGCCGGCGTAAAAGCACGGCTTGGAAAAAAAGGGTGGATAAAACAACAAAGAAAAGGCCACTACACCGTTAAAAAAATTCAACCTTTCACCACAAACGTGGTTCATATTAGTTGCAACCGAAATGTCGCAAAAAGTTGAACTTCTACACTTTCTGTTTTTGGTGCTTTTTATCAAGTTGTTTTCGGTGCTTTCATGCACCGAACATGGTTCAAATTTTCGCTACATTTCGGTCGCAGCTTTTGTTGAACCGCTTTTAGGTGAAACTGCCTAACCTTTCACCACTGAACTAGTGAAAGGTTGAACTCTTTTTTTTAACAATGTAACGGTCAAAAAGTGAACAAAAGAAAACTTGGAGTGCAAAGGGAAACCCCCAAACCACACAAAGTGCTCCTCTATCTAACGGAGTCATAAAACCGAGGGTTGATCATCTCATCGTCTAGTTGGTCACGACACTTAACACCAGGGTTGGCTGGATTGGACCCAATTGGGTTGGACCCAATGGGTTTTTTCAAAAAACCCATGTGAAAAAACCCACATTTTGGACCCATTTTTGGGTTTTTTCAAGAAAAATCAAGATTTTGGCAGTTCTTTCAAAATTTAATGGGTTTTTTTAAAGTTTAGGATATTTTTAAAATTTTAATGGGTTTTTTCAAAATTTAAACTAGGTTTTAAAAATTACATGGTGTTTTTTCAATTTCAGGGAGTTTTTTAAAAAGTTAAATAGGTTCTTTATCATTATTCAGTGGGTTTTATTATTGAATAGGGTTTTTTCAAAATTTAGGACGTTTTAAGTTCAAACTAGATATAAAAAATAAAGAAGATTTTTAAAAATTTCAGTGGGTTTTTTCAAATTTTAATAGATTGCTTTCAATATTGAATGGGTTTTTTCAAAGTTTAGGATATTTTTTAAATTTTAATGGGTTTTTTCAAAATTTAAACCAGGTTTCAGTAAATAATGGGCGTTTTTACAATTTCAGTGGGTTTTTTCAAAGTATAAAAACTTTGAAAAACCCCCATTAACTGTGGAAAAACTGACATTATTTTGACAGAACACATTTTAAATGGAAAGAACTCACCAAAATTTGAAAAAACCCACTTACTTTAACGGAGAAAACCACTTAATTTTGAAAAAACCCACACTTTTTCCGAAAAAACCCAGTTTTATATCGGTTTTTTCAGGGTTTTATTGAAAAAACCCGAAAAAACCCAACCCACTTGGGTTTTTAAAAAAAAACCCGGGTTTTTGCCAACCCTGCTTAACACACACCAACTTCAACCTCCCTCGCTCTTTCCCCCCAAAGGTGAACACCATCGAAAATACGCAAGGCGGTAAATGCCGGCTGGAGGTGTCCCGCATGATGATGCTGCAGAGCTTCACCACCCCTTCAAATTTTAAGACCACTTTCGACTACCACGGAAGCACGGGGCTTCTGCGCAGCAAGGAGGACAGCACGGGGCGCTCCTATATCTACAACTTTGACGAGTACGGGCGGCTGACGGAGTCTGTGACCCCCAGCGGACAGGTCATCCGGCTGGAGTACAACCTTAGCCTCAAGGGGGCGTCCGTTACCATCACCAGGGACGACAGGGACCCTGTGTCGCTGCTCATCAAGGGGTCGGACGTCACCATGAGGAGAGGTGAGTGAAGGGTCATTTACCCTTCTTCTTTTGGTAAGCCCCTATCCTTCCTAGTATTTTTAAGCCCTAGTGTTTTTTAAAGTACGTTTAAGGATTTACGATTGCACGCATTGAAAATATTTTACGCGCGATTGACCTTGGTTCCCTAATCTAAATTGAGTCATTTGATCAGAACAGGCTGTTTGGTGTACTTTTATAAACATTTTAATTTTAAAAATTAGTTTATCACCTTTATTATTCTTTCAATCTAACCCTCTACTGCCCATGGTAACAAATATGCTGCCATAAGTTTAGCTTTAATTTTCAGCATGAAGCAGCAGCTAGTTTAGGTTCAGTCTCCAGTTTAAAAATTTAAAAAAAATGAATTAAAAATTTTAAAAAGTAAAAAACTGTTTGACATTTTTATTTTATTTGGCCCCAAACTACATAAATAGGGTAAAGTTTTTTGTATGTCATTCCCTATTTATCACTAAAATCATTCAGTAGCTTTGCCTAATCATATCAAATCAGAAAATTTTTAAAAACTTTTAAAATTATTTTTGTATAAGGTGGGTTGGGGTAAAGTGGGTCTTGGGGTAAAATGGGTCAGTTTTAATTAACTCGATATAAATCAAATTTAAATTGAATTATTTTCGCTCACTTTTTTGTACTATAATCTTTTATCTGTGTGTTGGCAACATTTTCCGACTGTCAAAAATTAAGATTAATGAATTTAAGAACCGAAAAAATATTTTATTTGAACGGTAAATGATTTTGCTCAAAAAACAGGGTTTATTAACTTCCAAATATCTATATATTGTAATAAATTACAGCAGACTTTTGTAATATGGTGGCCGCGGTGGTGTAGTGGTCAGCGTGTCTGGCTACGAGCATTACCGACCCAGGTTCAATGCCTTGCGGCTTCTCCTTGGGTAGCTGGTCATGGGTCAACTCAGCCCTTCATCCTTCCGGGGTCGATGAATGAGGAACAAGCTCTCTTGGGGAATCAACTGGGGGTTCAGCGTCGGGCTAGCCACTCGGCCTGGACACACGCTAGTAATTGGCACCCCAGGCCCAAAGGCTACAGAAACGGAGATGGGCACCGCCTGATGGGCCACTAGGCCCGGGAAGACTTTGATTTGGTTTAATTTGTAATATTTTTCCATAAGGCTAAGCGCGCACTAGAGACTTCTGTCACGGCGACTATAAACACTAAGTCACTCGAAAGCAATACATTTCTATGGAGATGACTCTTGGCAACCGGCCAAGTGTCTCGTCGCCTGTGCGCGCTCTCTAGCTTCTTGCAATAGCCGGGGTGATAATTTTGTCTCTGTCACCATGACAAAAGTCTCTAGTGCGCGCTTAGCCTAAAAGAAAGTCTAAGAGACATTTCAAGCCAATCAGCTTAGAAAAATATTATTTCCTTCAACTATACATTGAACTGTCAAACAAGTTTATTTTTTCTCCAAATGAAGTATTTTAATTGCTAGAATTGAACAATGTTCATTAACTTCGGACGTTTACAATTTCATTAAAGTACAACTTTAAAAAAATTTCTTCAGATAAAAACGGCTTAGCCGATTGCCTTTTTTCTTATTTTCATGTATATTTAGTAATAAATATATTTTTGACATCTTATTGTAATGAGACCCATTTTACCCCACGTTGGGGTAAAATAGGTCATTACTTTTGATGCTTGCTAAGTTCAACCAACTTATAACTAAAAAATATTTTATAAAATTAAATGAAAATGTTCTGAAGGATTGTAATGTCAAGATCCAATTGAAAGAAATCATTAAAAAGTAATAGTTTTGATTAAATAAAACTTAGAATGTGAAAGAGTGTACCTAAAAAGTGACCCATTTACCCCAACCCACCCTACTCAATAGTGTACAGTTGGGGGAAAAACGACTCAGTTGCGATTTCTGGCGAACCACTTGGGTTAAGAAGACGAATGAGGTGTCATTTTTCATTGTTTAAAGTATTCTTTAACCAAAAAAAATGTTCGAGTCCTTAGGGGGTCGTCTTCATATTAAACGAAACACTAACTTTTTTTTCCAATGGGGACCCCCAATTATTATTCGTTTTTCTGAAAGGCCATCTCCCCAAACCCTTATATACCAAGTTTCATTCAGATTGATTAAAAAAAAATTTATTTTTCAAAAATGAACTTAAAAAAATTTTTTAATCGTGAAATTTTTTTATGGTAATCGATTCTTTTAGTAATTTCATGTAGGAAACCGAAATTTCAATCGATTTTATCCAATAGTTTTTGATAAAAACGAACTAATATCTTTAGGGGCCGTATACCGTTGCCGAATGCATACCGCAAATGCTCTTTCTATAGTTCGTTTTATCAAAAACTATTAGACAAAATCGATTGAAATTTTGGTTTCCTACCTAAAATTACTAAAAAAATCGATTACCATAAAAAAATTTCACGATTTAAAAAAAAATTTTAAGTTTATTTTTGAAAAAAAAATTTTTTAATCAATCTGGATGAAACTTGGTATATAAGGGTTTGGGGGATGGCCTTTCAGAAAAACTAATAATAATTGGGGGTCCCCATTGGAAAAAAAAGTTAGTGTTTCGTTTAATATGAAGACGACCCCCTAAGGACTCGGAAAATTTTTTTGGTTAAAGAATACTTTAAACAATGAAAAATGACACCTCATTCGTCTTCCTAACCCAAGTGGTTCTCCAGAAATCGCAACTGAGTCGGTTTTTTCCCTAACTCTGTACATTTGAGCATTTGTTTGAAAAATATTGTACACACGCACACACACAATTGTGTGTGTGCGTGTGTACAATATTTTTCAAACAAATGCTCACAAAAATATTAGGATAATTTGAAGCTCGCCCTACAGCACCTCACAATCATTTATACCCACTACTAGATTAATATTTTGGGATTACCCGTATTATTTAAAAATTTAGGTACTTACTGTCGAACCAACGATAGTAAAAGGGTCACATGATTTTGACATAATCGGAGGGGAGAAAGGAAGAAGCTAAGGGACAGTTGATCGAAATAGGAAGATACATTTACTCCCTCTAACCTTAGTTATACCCTCTATATACATAAAAAATCAGTATATTTTAAATAAAATAAAAAATACTGAAGCAAAAAATCACGTGACCCTTTTACTATCGTTGGTTCAACAGTACGTATTATAATTATACCGTCGATCGTTCAGCAGCCTTTAAATTGAGCTGTACAGCTATAGAACAGTCAATGGGATTATTAACTTTTTAGAATCAGCGGCACGGTTGACGGCATATTACGTAAGAACTAAAATTTAATCATCAAAATTATTTTCTTTCTTTCTCTTTCTGTCTTTCTTTTCTCTTTCTTGAATATCCATATCATGTATAATATCCAGTACGAGTCAAATTGACTTCTTGATGTCTAAAATGTATATTTTTGTCATTTTCCCTTTTTTTATTTGTGACATAAGCTTCTATACATATTTTAGTAAAAAATAAATTTTTGGTTTGATTTTATTTCTGGTTTTGATCATAAAAGATTTAAAATCAATCAAGGCATATAAAAATCAACACTTGTAAGGAGCCTTGTGAGTTCTCCCCTCCAATCTCTAATATAACTGCTTCAATAATACCAGTTCGTTGAATACATACTCATTCTATGCTTCACCAAGCCCAATCTCAACTCTAACCACTCCCTCAGATATTCTCACCCCTGTCAATCAACCCCACTCATGCATGGTAATCCCCCTCGTCTCTCCCTCAGGCTCAATCGAAGAACGGATCACTCAACACCAGGACGGCAGCCTGTCCATCTTGCAGCCGGACTCCAGCAAGCTGGATGTGGAGACGGTGCCGAATCCGGTTCTGTCCAGCTCGAATCCGGTCTCTGGGGAGATGTTCCCAGTCCCATCACGCATGCGTATGGCCTTCAGCGATGATAACGCTCAGTATTTGGAGTGGCACTACTTTGTGCATGCGGATGGGAAGAATGGAAATAGAAGGATCACTCGGGTTGGAAGGAAATTTAAGGTTGGTACAAACTTAATGTAGCTAAATTGTTGAATAAACTTTACTAAATTTTGTTAAAATAACAAACTTATAGTATTAAGAGAAGGTGACCAAGAAGAAATTATCTCATATAACTTAATGTAATTTAACAATTCCCTCATTAACATTAAATTGCCAAAATCGCTTTTTCGTATAAGTTCATAAACATCAGTTCGTGTAGTATTAACAATAAAGACATAGTGCATATTGATAAAAAAAAAGGCTACATTTAGTATTCATTACCCTGACAAAAGCGTTTAAGTTGTTTCTTCCGTAGTACCTGAAACATCCTGTAAAACTGTTTTTCCTTTATACTTCACCTAAAGCAGTGAAACCAACATTGCGTAGACAATTCCATTCCAAACAAATGTTTAAAGTTGTTTCTGCTGTAACACTAAAAATGTCTGTAAAACTATCTTTTCCTTGATATTTGGCTTCTAGCAGAAAAACAAACATTAACTAAAACGCGGTTTTGAATTTTTGTTCAATTTTTCGAAATAAAAACGTACCCTCGGCTTATACGCGGTAATACATGGTGTTTGGTGGTGATTTTTGTGTAATAAAAATAAATAACTAATATAACATAAATTCACAGTGATTAAAAATTTCTTAATAATAAGGTCTGATAAGATCTCGAAAAGCACTTTTTTAACAGTTATATTTCTTTTTAAGAGTAGTTTATAGTTTAAAAAAGATGTAACTAGATGACTTTTAATATGTATGAATATTTCAAAAAATATATAAAAACTTATGTTTTTTAACAGCGTAACGGCGAACTTATCTTCAGCGTAGTCTTCGACCGAGATCAAAACTCTGAGATCATCTACGATCGCCACCAAGTCCCTTTAGTGACGGCCACCTATGACGTCATGGCCAGGACCGTGCAGTGGCAGTCTCCTCAGAACATCACCCCTGTCCGGGTCGAGTTCGACCAGTTCGGACGCTTGACCAAGTGGGAGAGAGGGCACCTGACGAGGAACTACGACTTCGACATGCAGGGAAGACTGGTGGAAGTCAGACACTCGGATAGTAATGGGATTATGTACAAGTACGACAAGAAGGTGGTCGATATGGTGAGTTTACGCTTACTACACTTTTAAAAAGATAGTTTCAAAACTGAGTAAAAATTACTCAAATCTGAGTATATCACATACTCAAACAGGTTCCCAGTCAAATTTACTCAAACTTGAAAACATGCATGTTGTACTCATTTCTGAAAATGTGCAGATACTCAAAATTGAAACATCAAGTGTGCTTATTTTTGAGTTAGTGCCTGGCATTTGCATATATAGAAGAGCGACGAGAATATTAATTATAGAAATAATTTGGGTGTAATATTACAAAGTCGTGTTTCGCGCAACCATACCAAATATTGGGATATTTATCAGTTTTCCAAAACCTTTCCAATTTTCAAACATAAGTTAGAAGTAAGTATAATTTGAGTGGTGACTATTGAATTTTTTGAAATTGAGTGTCTGGTGTTTCAATATTGAAATCATTGGGTCGTCAAATGTGAAACAAAAAGTTTCATACCAAGATGATAACATCGATTTATTCAATTTTGAAACTGTGATTTCTCTCAGTGTATTAGTTATGATCTGTAACTATTTAAAAGTTCTCTAAACTTTAAACATGATGGAAATAACTGCCGAAATCTACCTTCTTAGCTTTCAACTATTTACATACAAACTCGACTAGAAATCTTTCATATTAACTAAACAAATCGTTATGTACCCAACAAATTCCAGACACCAAATAAATATAGCAAGTTACATACCACATAACATAGGGATTTCAGGCATGCACATTGCACGAGTTTGGAATATTTGGAGGTTAGATATAGATGGTGAAAAATTGACGGACCTGTCAACAGTGAGAGCTTGAAGAGATAACATATATTATATTTTCTAAAGTAACGGGATAAGTAACGGATAGTGTCTGTTTTAAGGGAGAACGCATATGATAACCTACATGAAGTAGAACAAGTAAACATTTTATGTATGTATTCAAACATGTATCTCTAGTTTAACTTCGATATCATTAACTCAAATAATTTCCTATAAAATAACTAAATCTTTCTCAATCTTCTCAGCCCAGCGAACTGATCCTCCCCAGCGGCAGCCGATACCTCCTCCAATACCACACCACGGGCGGACTGCACACCATCATCACACCTAACGGTCACAAGCACGAAGTGGCCGTACAGACCTCGCTGGGCTTCTACAAACTGCTGTACCTCAGCCCGGCCGGAAAGTCCCCCTTCGTCGTACACTTCAACGACAACGGTCAGCTCATTGCCAAGATGTACCCCGACCACTCCGGGAAGGTGGTGTACGCGTACGACTCCAGCGGAAGGCTGGAGACGGAGTACTGTGGAAGGGAGTTCACCACCTTTACGTACATGGAGCACAAGACGCTGATCCGGGCGTGGACCAAGAATGCGTCAGATTTGGAGATGAAAGGAGAGTATAGGTATGTGGAGAACATTCCCATGTTTACAAAAGACGTTTGGATGTTTATGATGATGAAACTGATGTGTCAATTTTGACTATACTCCCGAATTGGTCTTCCCGAATTTCCGTAACTGAAGGTTGAGTGAATAGAAATAGTGCTTAATTCTTACAGGAAAGTTTTATAAAAAAACTATGTTTGCGTAAGTTCTAAGCATTAACATGTCAAGATAAGAACTTTGTTTTAGAGCTTCTTCAGAATTTAGAAAAATATGTGGCTCTTTTTTAATGTTCTAATCTGAATAATTATCTTCCTAGAGAATCATAATATTACTATTTACATAATTATTAAAAATAGTAAGAATTAAGCAAAGTACGGGGGAAATGTCGTTTTAAGCATATTGATTCATCTAAGTTTTAATTTAAATAAAATTAAATTTTTTCAACTACTATACTTTTTATGTATACTTTATAATGAACAAAATGTTACTTCTTCCATTTTTATATATATTTAAACAATTTACTTCTTTCTAATTTAATTTTTCAAAACTTATAACTTAGGTATTATATGTTATGTGCAAGTACCCTTTTATTAGTATTCTCTCTCTTCACTATTTTTCTTCTCTTTCTACTCTTATACAATTACTTAAAATTTCGTTTCTAAAATAAGTACTATTCACTAAATAATATATTTTATTTTAACTTTCAGATATCAAGGTACTCTTATCAGAGAAGAACGCATAAGATTCTCAGCTGAAAGTGGACTCAACAACTTCAAGTACAGGTACCGGTACGAAGGCCAAGTAACAGTGGTAGAAGTGGAAGCTGGTGGTAAGGTGGTCGCAGACGCTCGTTACAGATACACCGGACAATCAGGAGCTGTTGAACAAGTTCAACAATTCCTGGTACACAGACCAAAAGTTCACAACGTATTCATTCAAGACGAGCAACGGCATTTTAGCAAGACCATTGGGCACGATTCTTACGGTTTCATATCCCTGTTGGCCGTCACTCTTTGGACAAAGGAGGTGTATTCTCTGTCCATCTTTTATGACAATCGTGGTAGGATCCGTCAAACGCAAGCCAAGTCAGCACCAGAGAAGGGTATAGATATTACCAACTACACGTATACGCAGGATGGATATTTGGCGGAAGTTTCTGGAAGGAAGAGATATAGGTTTGTACTCTAGCATCTACTTTATATCTGCATTCGATACAATCTCGGTGAACTGATAGTGAAATCATCATTCTTAGCATGAACGTACTATCCTATGAACTCTAAATTAGAGATAAGGAAGTTTCGTTTTTTTCACTGAAGAATTTGCTAATAAATCACTTACATCCTTAAAAATAAATTCTTGAGGCGGTCTAATATGAATTTTCTATCTAAACATTTTTATGGTGAAGAATTTTCTGAAGTGTAAGGATCTATTTTATTGCTTATAAATAGAATAGGGAGAATATGTAAAAACACAGAAATTGTGATATTTTTCTTAAATTTGTAAACCAAAACTTATTGGACCTTAATAATTTCGTTTTGGATAAACTGTGAACAAATTCAATCTTAAACAAAAATGCAAATTAAACTTACTTAAAATAATAAAATTAATTATATGCAGTTTTAGAGAACTTAAGAGAAAAACACGTTTGCATAAACACGTCCAAAAATTTCTTTACTTGACAAATCAATTCTCTAATTTTAGATTCCTGTACGACGTAAACGGCAACATGAACTCTTTCTGGAACGGGGACCGTCAAATAACGATCCAATACGACTTAGGCGACCGACTTCTAAACTACGACACCAGCGTCCCTTACGTCGTGGACGCGAGGGGCTTCATCGTGTCCAGAGGCCAAGAGAAGTTCACATTCAACGCCAAAGCCCAGCTGACGAACGCCGTGGCTCCAGGAATGTACGACGTGACTTACACGTACGACGCTTTGGACAGACTGACTGTGCTCAGCAACGGGATCAACGAAACTGTTCAGTTCTTGTACACGAATCCGAAAGATGTGAAGCAAGTGACGCATGTCCATCTGCCGAACTCGAGAACGACGATGTCCTTTTTCTACGACACCAATGGCCATCTCATGTATATGGAGGATACGTCCAGTAATAAGTTCTTCGTGGCTTCGGATCATTTGGGATCGCCGGTGGTGGTGTTTGATTCAGGGGGAAGTGTAGTAAAGAAGATTATTAGGTAAGTCGTCACTTAAGAATAAAAACTACCATCTCCGGAAAAATCGCATCAGTTGTCCAGTTCCGATTGTGTAATTGGCGGAATCAGTCTTTAAAAGGTTGCTAGCAGGACATTTCTAATCCTTTCAGTCCTAGCCGCTCCCAATTTCCCATAGGATCCAATGGCAATCTTAGATGTTCTGATGTAGCAAGCAGGTTGCCAAGTCAGGTGCAAAATCTTTCATCATAGTATCAAATAACATTGTATTTTTTTCTGTTTCGGGAATATTCGGAAATTGAAGCGGAGAAGCTCATTTGATTGGTTCGTAAGGGCTGACATCATCCGAGCTAAAACGATCCAAACCAATTAAATAATCAATCGTAAGTGGATTCCCGAAATTTGCCAAACAGAAATAGAAGTGTTTTATATTATGGGGAGAAAGTCTGTGATATAAACTTTAACAATATTCTTTGTATAATATATATAAATTTATTTTCATTGCTAGTAAATAGCGGGAGTTTAGAAACACGTTTAAAGAGAAAATATTAAACTGCGCTTAAGAAGTATTTTAACACGTTCTTGCCTCTCTTAAGTGAATATTTAACATAAATGTTACTTTCAACTATTTAGGGTAATTATGATCCCCACAACTTTAATGCAAGCTGTCACCACTGAACACAATTTTTACCATTATCATCGTCTATACACTGCTACACATATTTAGTAGATAGATATTAAAGTACTGAAAGAGGTGAAATATTGTTAGAAAATCTGTTTTCTTTTTGTTCGGTTAACGTATTTAATGATGATAGCCTGCTACCTTTTCAGAACTAAACATCAATGAATTTTTTTTATAAATAAATCACTCTGCTAGAGTATGGTATCGTGTTAGCAACTTTGAAACAGTAGAAATAAAATACGATAATGGTTTGAAAGAAAAATTAGTAAGAAAAGTATCGAAATCAAAAGTATCTACACAATGGAAAACGCCTAACATAATACAAAAAAATATTGAATATTTTAACTATAATTTTTTTATCTATGTATAATAATACATTTCATTTTAGAAATATTTAATAAATTAAATCTGAATTATCATATCCCTTACTTTCGATGAACAATTATTTTATAGATCACTTAATTTTATTCTACTTTTAAGAGCAGTGCATTGTCATAATGAGTAGGTACTCCTAAGATGAACTTATTTAAGAGAAGGGTATTATACTCAGCAGTTAGAAAGTAAAACCAGTACGTTCCTTTTACATTGAGGATCTCCCGTAGTAATTTTCTATCAGGACGGGTTTTTTTTGTTAACTCTTTAAGTCCTAAGCTACACGAGATTACGGTTGAATCCAATGGGAATTTCGGAGCGGCTAGGTCTTAAAGGGTTAAGGAACTAGGCTTTTAGCAATGAAGTGTTTGGTATAACCAATATAGTTCCCCTTTTCCAATCCCAACAGATCACCGTTCGGAGCAACTGTCTCAGACTCCAACACTCACTTCCTGGTGTACATAGACTTCTGGGGGAGCATCCGCGACCCTTTCACGAAGCTTCTGTTCTTCGGGAGTCGGGTCTACCATTCGGAAGTGGCGCAGTGGCTCACACCGCAGTGGGAGGACATCTCCGAAATACTGCACGCCCCCTACAAAGTGCACATGTACAGGTTCAAGAACAACGATCCCCTAAGTCCACATGCGGGGAGTGAAGATCTAATGATGGGTGAGTACAAGTTGTTTTCTCCTTTCGTTTATCGAGGTATTAAATGCCCTCGAAGGTTTGCTCCAAAATGCTGGGAACCTTTCAAAAAGATTTCGTTTTCACTCCAAACGTGTATATTTATTTATACAAAGTGATTCAAAAGTCATGGCGAAAATAATAGGGGAAGTAGACTACTCAAGAATTACCCTGGAATTGAGGGTCCCTCAAGCTTAAGCAATCCTGGGGCGCTAGAGTGCGGGAAAAAGATGCCACAAGCAATTCAAAACGGATTATTGAGGGCAAAAGGAAAAAAGGGGAATAATATTCCAGAGTCAATTATGACGTCTAAACTTATTAACATCTGAGTGAAGTTTTTTTTCTGAAGAAGCCGTCTTCACAAAAATGTGCAAACTAAGTTATTATTGCCGCATTTTTGAAGAAAAAAACTGTTAAAGTAAGGGAATTTTCGTAGTATGACTACCAAATTTTTATTGAAAATTAGAAAAAGAGCAATTACCAAAAAAATAGTTAAATACATTTGAAAAATAGTATGGGCTTATTCCATTTTTCAACCTTAAACACCTTCAAAAAATCGATTTTTATTTTTTTATCCCAAAAAAAAGTTCAATTTCTTCTGATTCCAAAAATATATAACGCTTATATGTTTTGTATTAAGTTAGGCCCTAAATAACTAAAGTGAAATGTAAATTAAAGCACCCCCCATGTCTTTTCGTTTTTCTTTATTATCTCAAAACTAGTTTTTTTAAGTTTTAGGTACACATTTTAAAAAAACTATCCAATTAAAATGTTTGAAAATTTTTATATATACTTTTAACAGTCTTATAAATAAAGTAGACCAACTTTTTTTCTAATTTTACTCATACCTGATTTTTTAAAAAAATAACAGTTTTTAAAAACATAAGAAAAATTGGTAATTTTAAAACTATACTTTCAAATTTTTTTAAAAAATTACCCAAATGTTTACTTTTTATAAAATTTGGTCTTCTTTGTTTTAAAAATAGTTCTTAACATAAGGTAAATGTGAGTATAGTGGACACTTTAAGGAAAATTTTTGCTTAAATTCTCAATAAATACCAACCTATTTGCTTGGAAGCCGTTATCATCCTATTTTTAGATTAATTGGATCTTCTTCTTTCGATTTTACCATTAAAAATTTTAATTAGATTGGGTAAAGTATTTTTAATTAATTTTTAAAAAGTACTCCAAATTGCATCTATAGGGGCCACATAGATGTAGCTGTTGTATCTATGGTGGACACCTCTTGCATTTATAGTGGAAACCTCTCTTTTTCTGCTTATATGAGGGGTTTATGCATGAAATTGATGGGTTTTTTTTGGTGTAGTCGTTTATTTCTAATTAAATCTTCCTTCCCCACGAAATTTATTTTATATCAAATCAAATAAGCTTTATTTTAAAAAATACTTGAAATTTTCGGGCCGAAAGCCTACGCTGTAGCTGATTTGAGAAGTTAAAACATGTAATTCAATGTTTTGGAAACCTTGGTCCCCGAAGTCAGAATGAAACCAAATTCATACGACACTCATTTTAAAGCACAATCAACAGTTTATGAAGAAAAACTGATCAAAATTCAATGTTATTTAAGTTTCTATTAGAAGCCATTGCGGTGGCCACTATTGGAAAATCTAAGATATTGTGTTGGTATAGTGGCCACCCCCATAAATCCCTCGTAAAGTCAACATTTTATAATAAATTTTACTTATTATCATTTCATACACTCTTCTTTATCTTAATATAAATTTAAAAGTACATCAAACGGCTATAAATACAAAAAAATCAGTTCCGATATACCCGTTTCCTTACGCGATTCAATAAGCAAAATCAAATTTCAGTCACTCGGCCGATGTTGTTATTTTCAAATATTTAAATATCCTTCCCATGCCGATCTGTGGTATCGGTGGTAATTTACGAGCTTACCTGATTGCTTACTTGATCTAATATGCCTATGAATTTTGACGCTGTTTGATGCCTCTAACTCGTTTTATTTCAAGTTAATCAGCTATGTGGCCACTATTGGTACAGTGTCCACTAGGGTGGTTATAAAAACACCGACTTCCGAATTTCTTCGGAGGGACCCCCCTAAAATGTGACAATGGGCTAGAAAACAGGATTGGCAAAGTTTAAGCTCAATCGGATAATATTAAGACCCGCCTCATTGAGGTCAAAGTTCAGAAAAAAAGCGAAAAAACGTAGTTTTTTGCTCATAAAATCGGAACTATGCGTCCTAAAAATATAGTTCGCATCTCATTTCACAGTAAATTTTATTGGATTGAAGATAGATCTGCTAAACTCTTTTTATTAAAATTTCTAGAGCGAAATATCAACATTTTTGTCAGGTAAGGTTGAAGAACTCCCTGTAAAGTTAGCTTTCCAGCAAACTCGTAAAATCTTCTAATTATTCAATTAAAAAGGTTTTTTTGAACTTTTTTTGGTGTTTTCACTTTGTGCATCAATAAGTGTTCTTCAGTTAGAAGCATGGATGGATTTAAGGGGGCTCATGGGGGGCAGTGCCCCCCCAATTTTTTTCAGGAAATTCCGTTTTTATAATGGAATATCATGTTTCCAAAGCCATCGGAGACATATTGCCCCCCTCAAGGTTTCCAGTGTGCCCCCCCCAGGGTCCACCACCTAAATCCGTCCATGGTTAGAAGTATTTTCAAAAGAATATGCAACAAATAATTAATTCAAAGTAGTAAAATTAGAAGTAAAAAAGAGGAAACGTAAATGTGGGAAATAACTTCAGGTAATCAAATATATTGAAGGAGATTAAAATTTATTTAATTAGAAAAACAATTTGATCAGTAGGATAAGTTGAAATAAATACAAACGAAATTTCAAACGAAAATAAAAGATAAGAAATAATATATTCAGTTTTTTAGATTTTTCTCTTGGTATTTTTCATTTTGTGCATTAAAAAGGCTTCACTTAGAGATATTTTCAAAAAAATATGCTACAACATATAAATTTAAGATTATAAAATCAGGGGGAAAGGCGAAGAGAAAGAGGAATTACAAAATGTGTTCTGGATGGTAGCGTTTCCAGGTCTCCCTCTTACTGAAGGCTTAACCCCACCACGGAGTATTAACGAGCCATGGTGTAATGCCAACAAACCCACTTTGGCCCCAACTAAGACCTTCAATTAATAAAATCTTTGGTTGAATACAAGAAAGTAGATAAAGAGGTAGCAAACGAGGCATTGTCGAAACTAATAAACCATCTATGGTACCTCAGCTCTGAGCAAGTTGCCTTTTCATTTTTTGGTGATACTTTGGATAAAGAAGTAAAAGAAAGGATGGTAGTAAAATTAAGGTCCCAGGTAGAAAATGAAAAAGAGGAGCGTGATGAAAGAGACGCAATGAAAGTAAAACTCAACCTCCAAGAAGTTGATGAATTAATGGATAAAGAAATCGAATATTTTGTTTCTTCTAGAACTCTACATTTTTTTAAGCGGTTTAAAATTAATACTGATTTTTTAAATACTGAACCTCATGTATGGTGTGAAAATGAAAATTATTTAAACGCTCAAAAATAGTGAAAGGTTTAAGGATTGTTAATGACACTGCAGAGAGAGGAGTAAAACTAATCCAAGATTTCAACTCTTTTTTTGACAAAAGACGAAGAACAGCGACAGTTTGTGTTACAAGTTGTATCTGAATGTAGGCATATTTTTTCGGACTCATCAAAAGCTACCATATCTAAAATATTACCACCTTAATTTTTAGTTTAAAATAATACAGATGTAATTATATTTACTTAAATTATATATAAGATTTGTAAAATTTTAGAGAATTGCAGAAAATATCTCATTACTCTATAGAAAACATTGAAGAATATTTTGAATTTTAACTTAAAATAAAGTTTCATTTGCAGTTCAGCCACTTGTTGTAAATTGGTATTATTTATTCCAGATGTTTTCATTTTTGAATTTGTTCGGGTTGGTCCTTTTCCCTAATCTAGAAATAAATTACTACTTATGTTTTATTTTAGTTTGTATTTATTTCAACTTATCCTACTGATCAAATTGTTTTTCTAATTAAATAAATTTTAATCTCCTTCAATATATTTGATTACCTGAAGTTATTTCCCACATTTACGTTTCCTCTTTTTTACTGCTAATTTTACTACTTTGAATTAATTATTTGTTGCATATTCTTTTGAAAATACTTCTAACCATGGACGGATTTAGGTGGTGGACCCTGGGGGGCACACTGGAAACCTTGAGGGGGGCAATATGTCCCCGATGGCTTTGGAAACATGATATTCCATTATAAAAAAGGAATTTCCTGAAAAAATTGGGGGGGCACTGCCCCCCATGAGCCCCCTTAAATCCGTCCATGCTTCTAACTAAAGAACGCTTATTGATGCACAAAGTGAAAAACACCAAAAAAGTTCAAAAAAACCTTTTTAATTGAATAATTAGAAGAATTTACGAGTTTGCTAGAAAGCTAACTTTACAGGGAGTTCTTCAACCTTACCTGACAAAAATGTTGATATTTCGTTCTAGAAATTTTAATAAAAAAGGTTTAAGAGATCTATCTTCAAGCCAATAAAATTTACTATGAAATGAGATTCAAACTATATTTTTAGGATGCCTAGTTCCGATTTTATGGGCAAAAAACTACGTTTTTTCGCTTTTTTTCTGAACTTTGACCTCAATGAGGCGGGTCTTAATATTATCCGATTGAGCTTATACTTTGCCAATCTTATTTTCTAGCCCATTGTCACATTTAAGGGGGGTCCCCCCGTAGAAATTCGGAAGTCGGTGTTTTTGTAACCATCCTAGTGTCCACTATACCCACATTTACCTTATATGTGAAAGAATTTTTCAAAAATATTGAATCATTTTTCTGGAAATGGTACCTAATTACAAGTATCTGTTTAAGAATCTCAAAATTTCAAAAGTTCGACTAAAAATTAAATATATTAATATTTCACAGAGAGTTATTATTTACAATTGAAATTGGTTACTTTAGTACTATTTCTATGTACAAAAAAATTTGAAATCCTACATTTAAAAATTTTAAAAATATGGCCCTTATAGTAAAACCTAATTTTCGTCTTTTTTCGTCACCGAGCACGTCCTTGTACCCTCAAATTATGTTTCTGCTTAATAAACACGAATTCTTAACTTAAACTTAATGAAACTTAATGTTCACGAATTAAAAGTGAGAAATAGAAAGACTAAGACAAAAAAAATCAAATACTATATTATGAAACTTGAGTCATTAAGGCAGTATCAATGAAGTAAGTGAATATGAACATTCAATGGTTAAAAAAAAAGTTTAAAAAAACTTTTAAATTGAAAGCAGATTTTATTTTGCTTTAGTTTATAGTACAAATAACATGAAATGAAGACAAGTTAACTCCAATTCCAAATTAAATTAATAAACACAATGAATGGACATCGTTTTCGCAAATTCAATAAGGGGCCATTCATTAATTACGTAAGGATGATTTTGGCAATTTTTGACCCCCCCCACCCCCATGTAAGGGTTCGTAAGATTTTTCAAACCCCTCCCCCCTATTCTTACGTAAGATTCCAAAGTTGAAACTAAAACTAATAAAGTTTTCTCTCTCTTTTTGCTTTTGTTTTGTTTCGACTTTTGACAGCTGGAAGATAGATTCAACAGTTTTATTTTTCATCTCAACTTAATGCTACTCCAATAAAAAAATCGTTGGCATTTTAATTTTTTCGGAGGTTATTCAATCGTAATTTGATTAGAATATAATTGGAATTTGTTTACATTAACTTGGAAAATCTTACGTAAGAATGGGTTTGACCCCCCTTCCCCCCAGGTTAGGGTATGTAGAGATTTTTCCAACCCCCCTCCCCCTCGGGACCCTTACGTGATTAATGAATGGCCCCTAACTGCCTATAAGTAGTTATTTTTATTTCTCCTCGCTTTCTACTCACGTGTAGAGCAAAGCTTGGAGATATTTTTTTTAGCACAAAAAGTCAATTTGTCATTTTTATAATTATTCTCTTTTTCAAAATGGTGATTCAATTATAAATTCTGATTCCGTTCCCAGGCCTCCCGAAATGGCTGTCGTCGTTCGGTTACAACATGGACTACTACCTCCGTAACCCCTTCTCCGAGCCAACCCCTTCCCCGGCCGCCATGCGACAGAGCCTTCCGGTCATCTCGGGGCTGAGCTGCTCAGCGGAAGTGGTCACCAAGCACTTCGCCAGGCTCAGCGCATCGCCGCTGTCCGGCGCCAAGTAAGCATCTCTCCGCCTCTTCCGGATATCCTTGACCGGAGGTTTCTCACATCCTCTTCTTCTTTAGTTTTGTTTGTTTGTTGGTTGGTTGATGTTCTTTGGATTGTTTCGGTTGGGGATGAAGTATCCGGGATCAGTAGGTGTTTTCGTTTTTTTTATGTGATTTTGCTTTGGAACCGATATTCTTGTTTTGGTTGTATTGCATGTTAGATATGTTATTAATTGAGGTAAGTTCTTCATTATTATATAGTTTAACTTCAATGTCTCTAATTCGAAGTCAGTAATTCTTTCGAAAATTGATTTTGGACCATTAGCCATTTAATGTTTTCAAATTTACTATTTTTTAATAATTCAAAAAAATTTATAGTATTTATAGCTTTGACATACCACAAGTTGCACTGTATTTATCTGGAAATGTATAAAAACAATCAAAATTGAAGTTTAATTTAAAAATGAATTAATAGAGTAAAATACTGTAGTATATCATATAGAAAAAATTTTTCACAATAGCACCAATTACTGTTTTTAGCAGTTTTTTGCTTCTAATGGACTCAAAGGAGTAAATTAAGGAATAGTCTTGGTCTAATTTTCAGTTATATATCATCAAATTTTCTTTCTTATTCCTGCTTACAACGGAAATCTATTAATTTAAAGAATCATTTGAATTTATTTAATTTAATATTTATTCCGAAAGTTAATTAAGTATTTATCATAAAAATGGGTATAACTCTGTCAAACACTGTTTTTAAAATCATTGCCAATGCATAAAGTAATTATGAACTAAATATATTATGATTCTTATGACAGACTCTGAATACTGTTTCCTCTAACTTCACATTTAAAGGAATGAATACGATAAAAAATACATATTTTGATCAATTTTAAATAATTTTAGATTATTTAAAAAGCCAAAAAAAAGGAAAATGGCAAAAACGTCCACCTAACCATTTATTATACTAAAGATGGAGCGATTGCTGAAAACAATCCCTCCTTAGTCTCGCTTTGGCACCGAAAAGTCCCTCGACTTGTGAGTGTTCCTTTTTTTCTTCGCACGGGGAAGAGAAAAAAGAGTGTCTAGAAAAGAGGAAGGCCGTTTGTTTCGTAGTTAATGTTCCTTTTCAAAGAAGCAGTTGGGATGGAAGGTTTCGGTGCTTTTCTCGAGATTAATGGCGATTAAATGTTTTCTCGTAAGGGCTTGTGAATTTTTAATGCGATGTTAAAGTTTGAGAAATGGTTTAGTTTTCAAAAAGCATTTTGAAGTATGTTTTTTTAGAGCTTTTAAAGAGGGGTCGAAATCGTGGAGGCGGACAGTGTTTTGCGCGTTTGTTGGATACTGAAGAGTGTTTTCTTTCGGTTATGCTTGAGTAATTATCATCATGCTCTTACTCATGTTATATGGTTGGGGAAATGAATATTAAAATGAACGTAAACAATATTTAAGTTTGCAGGAATGTAGTTATAAAAATTGAATAACGTTAATTTAAGTAAATCTTATTTTTAAATATTTTCAATCATCATACACACAATAATATATCACAACTCATCAACCATCGCTTATTGATCGGATTCTAGCGGCTCTGGAACGGGGTTACCAACCTTACTTTGGGGAATCTATATCTTGTTGGGGTTATACTAGATTACAACGTTTCCTGTTGGTCAGAGCTGATATTGGGGGGGGGGGGTAAGTCGTGGAGGAGACACCGTCCCCAAAATATTTAGAGCATCCCCCAAAATACGGTGATTTTGATTCAAATCATGTAAAAAATTCTAAGAGGAAGATGCGAGACCCTACAAATATTTTGCTTCAACTGCAGCACTGCTGTCACCGGTTGACGTATGAAGACGGACCACTTTCTAGCTACCTAATTGGCTAGTCAGAAATGACTCTCGCTCGCTGTCTTATTGGCGTCTTCCAATAAGTACCACCCGTGACGTCACCAGGCGCGAATGCATATACACAATACGTGCAAGGTTTTTATACTTTGATAACAATGCGCATGCGTGACAAAGAAAGAAAATGTTATATAGTGGCTCTTAAAGTTACTGAATCCTATCTGAAGCTTTACCTTTTAACAAAAAAATGTCAAAATGATGGGAATTTTCTAAAAAGCATCACGCAAGATCCCCTTGTGATACCGCTGGGGGTATGGGAGTCCTCCCCCAGAAAAAATTTAGAAATTTTACCTGTTAAAGTAGGGATTTAACTCACTTCGAGAACCTTTGTGGATTCGAGGGAGGGGCACTATATCCAGAGTGCCCCCCCTTTGGATCCGTGCCTGGATGTCACTGACAGGAAACTCTGTAATCTAGTTTAGTTTTTACCCCTTAGTTATGGCTACAATCTTATTAAAGTCCTATATAGATTTTTCTGTATGACTTTTTAAAGATGCATCTTCCCAACAATCCTTTCCCCTCCTCCAGGTACCAATCCGAACTCCAAGCTCAATTCGCCAACCTTCCCTCCGTTCTGGGCGACGGCCTCCTCCTGTCCACGCACCAAGGACGTGCCTACGTGCACGTCCTGAGCGACGCCAGCCCGATCCTTCGCGACGTCATGACCGAAGTGCTCAACGACACGGACTTCGTGGACGTGCACTTCTCGCTCAACGGGCAGGATTCCTTCTTCCTGGTGCAGACGGACCAGAAGCGGGTGCAGGAGGACTGGGACCAGCTGCAGCGGCTGGGGACCATGTTCAACGTCACCATGCATGCTGGGGACACGCACGTGGACCTCAGGCTCAGGAGTCCCGCTCTGCTGCTCAATATCAGATACGGAGGTGAGGAGGACGTATTGTTGGGTTAGATTAGTTTGTTTGCATGTCTTCTTGTGTGAGGAATGATGGAAAGAAAATTGATTTTCCTTGTTTAATACAGTTGGGGGATTAGAGATATATGCTTGCTCTAAAAATGTCACTTTATCTTCTTCTTTTGATTTTTTATTATGTATAACTAGAGAGCCTTAAGTAGAAGAGAGGCGACAGCAAGATCGATCTTTCGAAATTTTTACCAAAGAGACTGAGCAATCGAAATTTGTTTGGGGGCATCCATAAATCTCACCAAGGGGGAGGGGGGGTCGATTAAAATCTCACGTCCACTTTTTAAGTTAGAAATTTTACGATTTTCTTTGCTTTTAAGTATGATTTTTATAATAAAGAAAACCTGATGATAACATAATGTCTTTTTCCCCGTGAATCTCACTTGGGGGGGAGGGGGGTCCAGCAAAATCTCACTAAATCTCATCAAGGGGGAGGGGGTGTCCAGATTTTGGAAAAAACACCTCACGTAATTTATGGATGTCCCCTTTTTATCAAACAGTCTCTGCGTAGACTCAGTGGTAAAAATTTCGAAAGATCGATCTTGTTGTCGCCTCTCTTCTACTTTGGGCTCTGTGTATAACGATGTTTTTATGACATTATCATTAATTTGTTTATATTAAGTTTTATTCTTTGCTTTTTTTAACTTTAAAGAAAGCTTTAAAATGGAATACATTTCTCCATTGCCTTCTGTGGATCCCGTGGCCTGATTGGTTAAGTGCCAGACTTCACTGCCGAAGGTCCCCGGAACAAACCCTGGCGGAATTCTGAGATTTTTATAAATTAATCTACTTTAAGGAAAGCTTTAAAATGAAATATGCATTTCATCCGCCTTCTACCTGATGAGCATCTAGCCAATGGCCCAGTTGGTTGGTCTCCAGTGCAGAAGGTTCCCGGATCAAACCCTGATGCCTGACGGGTTTTGAAATTTTAATAAAATTACTTAAGTTTTGTACTTCAAATGAAATATACATTTCATCCATGCCTTCTAGCTGATGTGCATCCAGTGGCCTGGTTAGTTAAGTGTCAGTCTTCAGTTCAGAAGGCTCCCGGTTCAAACACTAGTGGGATTTTAAGATTTTAATAAATTTACCAAAGTTTATTTCTACTTAAAAAAAGATTTAAAATAAAATATTTAAGTTTTGTACTTCAAATGAAATACATTTCATCCATGCCTTCTAGCTAATGTGCATCCAGTCTCTTGGTTGGTTAAGCGTCAGTCTTCAATGCAGAAGGTTCCCAGATCAAACACCAACCGGATTTTGAGATATTAATAAACTTACTAAAGTTTATTTCTACTTAAAAAAAGATTTAAAATGAAATACATTTCATCCATGGTCTTCTAGCTGATGTCCATCCAGTGGTCTGGTTGGTTAAGTGTCAGTCTTCAGAGCAGAAGGTTCCCGGATCAAACCCTGACGGAAGTTTTGTACTTCAAATGAAATACATTTCATCCATGCCTTCTAGCTGATGTGCATCCAGTGGCCTGGTTGGTTAAGTGTCAGTCTTCAGTTCAGAAGGTTCCCGGTTCAAACACTAGTGGGATTTTAAGATTTTAATAAAATTACTAAAGTTTCTCACTTTAAAGAAAGCTTTAAAATGAAATACATTTCATCCATGCCACTGATGTGAATACAGTGGCCTGGTTGGTTAAGGGGCAGTATCAGAGCAGAAGGCTCCATGTTCGAACAATTTTTTTAAAATATTTATAAATTACTTTAAAGATTGCCTTCTTGCTAATGTGGATTCAGTAGCCTGGGTTCTCGTCTTCGGGGCAGAAGTATTCGAGATTTTTGTAAAATTACTAAACTTTTCTACTTAAAATAAAAAGCACATCAACCATCGCCTCCGTACTAAAGTGGAACCGTAAGCCCAGTGGTATAGCATGCCTCTATGGCTCAAAGGTTTGGGGGTTCAATCCTGGAGACCGACCTTCAATTTTAAAAATATTTTGACTGATACAGTTATGGTCACAGTTAACGGTTGCAGTTACAGTCACAGTTAAACATTAAATATAGCACAGTTAAAATTAATATACAGCAATAAAATTTTGAAAAACTTCAGGTGATGAAAGACGGGTAATGGAGTCAAAATTTTGCAATCCAATAACTAAGGGGGGCCGTCTCCATATTGCACTCCGTCAGGGACTGTCCACAAATTGCGTATTGTAACCTAAAATTAAAACTTTAGGAAAAACTGGCTTCCTGACGGACCTTTCTCTGCTGGCCCCCAGGGCGAAGGGGCTTTCGGGGGTTATCCGAAGAACCCCCTAGGCCCGCGACCCCCCGGGGAGCAGATCAGGTCCGTCAGGAAGACCTCCTCTTGTCCGAGCCCCGACATCTTCGACGGGAGAACGGACTCGACTCGGTCACCAGTTTCTATCCCCTAGGTCAGATGCAACATCAGGTACTCATAGAAAATAAAGTTCATTTTGCTTAGGTTAAGTTAGCAGACAACTATTAAGAAAGTTGAAAGGATAAGGATAGGCAGATTACAGAATTACAATAGGAAGTTAAGATAGTAGGGTTTGAACGGAGTACCTTCTGTACACCAGGACCGCGACTCTACCAACTGAGCCATCAAGGACGTTTTGGAAGTAGCTTCTGGTCAAAGTGTATTGTGTAGAATTATCAGTTCTTGATATTTAATTTAGCTGTAAAATGCACTAAAATAGGAAGTTAAGTTAGCGGGGTTTGAACTGAGTACCTTCTGTGCAGGACCGCGACTTTACCGACTAAGCCGTCAAGAACGTTTCGGAAGTAGCTTCTGGTCGAAGAGTATTGTGTGAAATTATCAGTTCTTAAAATTTAATTTATCTGTAAAATGCACTAAAATACGAAATTAGCGTTATTTGAACTGAGTACCTTCTGTACAATAGGACCGTGACTTTACCAACTAAGCCCTGAAATTTTTACATCTAATCTAAAATGTTACATTTCCATGAAAATTCTGCGTTGGGCCGATTCTGACTTAAAACGCCTGAGCCATAATTTCTCCCCAGTCTGGCCCGGCTAACAGTGAATAAAATGAGTATTCCGGACCGTAAGTCTTGGCAATGGTAATACACTGGACGGTTCAACCAAAGAGTACCAGAACCGAGAGTCCAGTCCATGACCATGTGATGTAAATCGAAAAGGCATGGGGTATGCCTTTTGTGACAGGAACCCTGTTGGCGCTGGGATCGCATCAAACTCATGCCTCTCTTGTCAAGTCACGAAAGGCAGAGTAATATAATCCCAATCGTTGAATCATCTAATATCCCTTCGAGAGTGTGACATTTTAAATGAAACCAAGTCACAATCTCCAAATTATACCCCCTACCCTTCTGTCAATCACAGAAATTTGCAGTGCTGCCCTATATTATACGATGGTATTTGAAAATAGCATTTTGGACCATCTGTTAGGATTTTTCTTTGTGGTTTCGATCTCATTGGGTCATCATCAGCAGTATTAACCCTTTATGTCCCGACGGGACTTCACTTCCCAATGTTCCTATTTCGTCCAATTTTCGTCATGTAAGGCCAAATTTAGTTTACGTAAACTTGACATATTTTAGATGAGGAAAATAATTTGGGGCATATAGGGTTAAAGTCTTTACTGAAGGTTAAATATATCGATTAAACTTATTTTGGTCATACCAGTTAGTTTTTGTCTTTCTGGTTTTTGCCAGAGCTGATCATCGTTTAATTAAAATAATTTATGTTAATTAAATTACTAACAACCAATTGGAAACCACCATTCAATGACGTATTCCTGGTATATTGCAGGAAACGCGGAGGAAGAGAAGAAGCGGCTGGTGCGGCACGCCCTCCGCAAGTCGGTGGATGAGGCGTGGCAGCGGGAGGCGGACCTCGTGAGGCGGGGCTTCCGGGGGAACCGCCTCTGGAGCAAGGAGGAGCGGCGGGAGCTGATGGAGAAGGGCAGCGTAGCCGGCTTCCACGGCCTCAACCCCCACGAGGACCGCTGCGAACTGGCAGACGACCCCACCGCCGTCACCTTCCACAGAGGACAGCCGAGGGGAGTCTGAAGGTAAGACCCAGAAGTGCTAACGACTTTACATTCCGGAAAACTACTAAACTAAACTCATTGGCGCAATAGCCCTAGTGGGCCAAGGCCCACGATGCCCATCTTCGTTTTCGTGACCGTGGGGCCCTGAGGTGCAAGGTGTTAGGCATGTGTCCCGGTAAGTTGGTCATTCTAACGCGAGACCCCCAGTGTTTAGTTCCCAAGCACGCTTGGTCCTCATTTTATCGACCCACTGAAGGAATGAAAGGCTGAGTGGACCTTGCCCAGCCCGGGAATATTCCGGAAAACTAATTGGAGTAATAAACCTTTTATCCGGAATCCTAAATTCCGGAACGTTTACAGCTTAGATAAAATCTTGTTCTAAAAGTGTTTTCCCACATAACGTAAAGATCTCCCGATAAATGTAAGGCGGATGGAGACAACTCCGCAACCAGTTTGGTCTGAGTTAGGTGTCTCCAAAATTTTTATCATTAAGCCACTCTACCAACTACCCCATAATGTCTTGAGGGCCAAACTGAAACTAATTTTCAAAATTTTAGGTGTAAATCATTATGTAAGAATGCTTACAAGGAAACGATCTAGGCTGAACTCACAGAAATAGATGACAATTTTACAGGGGTTAGATCAGGGGTCCCCAACCCTATGCCCGCGGGCACCATGGCGCCCGTCGATCGGTCTAGGTGCGCCCGCTGATTGTGCCCAAGAATAAAATATTTCAGTTTTCCACAATCCCATAAAATTCTAGAAATGAAATAGCAACATACATTTCAGAATTTCTTCAAGAAAGGCTAGAATAAAAATTTTGGATCTTCAGAGTGACATTATCCTCAAAACTATTATTAGATGATATGAGAAATTCTGGAATATAGTTGACAGAAATAAATTTCCATTCTTAAAAAGAGCAGCATTTTAAATAAAGTGGTTTTTTGGTTCCACACACTTATGTGAATCATTTTCTCGACAATGAATATAATAAAATCAAAAACTATAGATCACGACGTACAGATGTACACCTTGACGGTAACTTGTAGGCAAGAATTTCATCATCTCCCAATTAATGAAGCGCTGGCCGGTGAAATGCAATGTATTTTATATATTTTATAAATAATTTTTATACTTCGTATTTTTTGCAAGCAATTAAATAATAATTTATTTTACAAAAGAATATTAATACTAATTATATTCATTATGTTAAATTAATTTTTAAAATTAAATTTTTTGTGCATTATATGTTGTGCGTATTATTAACTATGTCCACCAACTATAAACTTATCATGAAAAAATAAATGGTGCCCGCCATTCGACCGATATTCTGGTATGTGCTCTTAGGTACAAAAAGGTTGGGGACCCCTGGGTTAGATGATATAAAAAACTAACCGTAAAAAAATTAGCAGCTAAATTAATCATGAAAAGTATAATTTTCAACGCCAAGTACGCAACCTTAATAGGCAAAAAATGCAGTGAAGGCGCCAAAAGGCATAAAGGAACTGGCAGCGTTTTCTCTAAAGCAATTTAAAATAGTAAATCAAAAAAAGGTTCATAAATTTTACAGCATGAATAAAATTTAACTAAAAATATAAAAAAGCCCATGAAACAATACAAAATTACCACAATAATTTACAATCAAGCCAACAGTGACATTTAGGACTCCCAACTCAAGGGTATGGGTCACTTTTTAGTACCCAAAAAGTGACCCATTTTCCCCCACCCGACCCTAATTTTTTTCTCAAAGTAGGCCTCATTTGGATATTTTACATGCAAAAAGAATTCAGACCAGTTGGAACCATTATTATAACTTCTTTTCAATGAATGAGGGTATCAGCAGTAACTTTAAAAACTGTCATTTTCTTGTTTCAGGTCAATCGAAGCCGTTCATTGATGTGAAAACTCCAATTCTCTCGAGTGGGGTCCTGTGCGATCCCTTTCCCCTGCTCCGTCCATTCAACAGCCTCATGTTCAAGCAATCACTGGACTCTGCTCATTACGAATATCAGTGGCAAGGAAGCCATCTGGATGAATGCCAAATACACAAGTTCCCTCTCAGGCAGTGTGGGACTCGATAGGTGATATTGTGGACAGGTTCAACAAAAAATCTTTCTTTTTAACCCAAGACAAGCCGTTCATCTTTGGTTCTTAATGCAGAAAATTTGATTTATTTGGACTAGTTCTTAAACATTGTTGTTTTAAAAAACAAAGGTGTTTTAAGGAAAACAAAGGTGCAAGGCGGTTATAGTTAATACTGCAAAATAAGGGAAATCTATCGATCCACGCAATATTTAATCCTAAAGAGAATCCGAGTGGATCTACTGAAGGTGCTTTCCAGAAACATTTTCCTACAGGTAACTTAATCTTTGTTTATTTGACAAAAAATGACATGGAAAGAAATACTTAAATTAGAATCGTGAATAACCCTCATTTGTTTAATTCAATATATTCATGCACAAGTGTTTTCAGTAAAAAATTTGTTAAACAAGATGATTGAAAAAAAAACAAAGTATCCTTTAAAACCATAATTATTTAATTTCTTCTATATTATTTTCCAACTAGATAAGGCACTGTAAGCTTAATTGAAACAGGGTATCTACACAACAAAGCCTTATCAATATTTTCAAGCCCCTAATATAATTTAACTGAATATGTACATGTATATACTTAATTTTTTTATCTTTAATTTTGAGAGAAAGAAAACAACCGGAATCGAAATTGTTGGTATCAATATGTATTGCTGTTCAAAAATCAAAGAGCAGCCCAAGGCTATTCCAACAGTAAGCAGAGTTTGTATACGTAGACTTTTTCATGGCAATGCATGTTGTTCGCACAAGTGTTATTACCCTAAGTATTATATATATATTACTTTGTACATAAGAACAAAAGCTCCGCCACTTGCTTTTTTAAAAGTGAAATCTGTACAGATAAACGTTGCTTAAGTGTAATTTTCAAGCTGTTTCACAATGGCATTGATACTATGTATCAACCCCAAATGTCTTTTCATGCACTTGTATGAATCTAATAAGTGGAGATAACTTTTAAAGAACAACATTCCAAAACTGTTATTTGTTGAATGTGGCTATCCTTTTATCCTATGACGAACATAAAAGTGGAATATCATACGGTGTTTTTAAAAGGTACGACACTTTTTGGTAACGCAACTGACTGAAATGCCTTTAGGCCACAACAAAACAGATTTCTGAATTTATTTTATTTCTCATCTTGCATAGAGGTGAATGTATTATCTCTGGCAATCCATATGAAAGGATATTGCAGTGCTCAAGATTCTGTTCGGAAGCTTTTTTTGAAAACTTCCCTCATCCTCTTACTGTTTCCATTCAAACAAAATTATTACTATTACTACAAACGGCATGACAATGTGATGAGTGAGATGTTTCCTTTATTGCAAGTTATTGTGATGTTCTGATGACTTTACCAGAGGGTAAATGAATCCCTGTTACTGACTTATGATTGAATAAACAATGTGCTTGTTACTCATTTGGTTTTTCTTTCACTAACATGAAAGACCTCATAGTTCCTTTAATTTGGGATACCAATGTTAATTTCACTACCACCAACAATACAAAAATGTGTAAATATTCATTTTCAAATGTTATTTTCACTGACATTTTTAATGTAGATGTCCATTTTTTTAACCTAGGCATTATTGCTAACAGCCTATAAGGGGTGATTGTGACTAAAGGTGAAAAACCCAGAAAATTGACCCAAAAACTGGAAAACCCAACAAACGTACAACAAATCCAAAATCCTTCAATAAATAAATTATTTTAAGCAATGTATCCGGCTGAGTAAAGGGGAAATAAAGATAGTAAAACCTGGATGCATCAATTAAAAAAGACCCCTGAGACTCAGGGTAACCCCGGAACACAATCACCCCATAGGTTCTGTTAACTAAGATAACACTTCAGCATTCTTACCCAGCCTATGAAATATCCTGTGACTTAAACTGTTCTGTTATTTTCATTAAATGTGAAGTGAATTATAGTCACAACTTTTAAGGCTAGGAAAAAGTTAGTTAGTTCAGCTTACTATATATTCTGTCTAACAATATCTAAGCTATTATCTACTTTACTATTATTTAGTTTTGTTAAATTTTTATATAATGGGGTTCACCTTCCTTACTCCATTGTGTACAGTTATAGTCCTGTAAAGTAATACAAGACTAAAAAGTTATTTTTTTTAACATCTGATGAGATTATTCTTATTGGTGGACCAACTTGGATAATTTTTTAAAGCAATTAAGTCACCACTTTTATAATTATGAAAAATATTTTAAGTTATGCATCCTTTTCTCCTATTCCCAACATGAAATTGTAAAATTTATCCGAAAAGGAAAAATGGAGAGATGTTAAAAACATAAAACATTGAGAATCTATTAGTTCTCAATGGCGTTATGAAATAAAACTAGACTTCATAAGAAAGGGACCAAGGAAGTAATTAAAACATTTATTGTAAGTACATTTTAAACTATAAAATAAAACTGCCAAATTTTTTCACAAAAGGTAATCTCAGAGGCGTATAAAATGACAGTACTTAACCATTAGTGTAGCCCTCTTGAAGTCGATCTATATTTAACCAAAAAGGTTATGTTGAACTTGACCAAGTAAACTAAATAAACATAATTTTAATGAGACAATTGTTAATGCTTTAACATTTGCATTACTCATAAGAAGGAAAGCACAGTATTCCCCCATAAAGGCATGAATGTGTTATAAAGCAATGAATTCAAGTTAATATTCTGACTGGAATTCACTTGGCTGTTACTCATATTTACACTGAAACAATGATGCAAGTCTGAATGTTAACAAGCATAGGTAATTAATTCTAACCGATTTGGAAGCATTTGTCAAGTAGGACCACAATAATAGAAAAGTACCAATGGGACATATCTAAGGCATAGAAAAATGAATCTGAATGACATTCTTTATCACATTGTCAAGCAAAGGCAACAAATGGAAGGATTGTATGCCAGTAAGCATGCACTTACAGAAGCACTTGACTGCTCTGAACAGAATTACTGTAGAGTTAATATTACAGAAAATACTTTACACCCTTGATGAGATGAGTTAAATACATAACATCTACAAATGAGTTGTTTAAGATGCTTTGCATGTAGGCTTAAAATGCAGATTTTGCAAGAAAGCTGGTAACTGCGTTTTAGGTTGATAAATTGCATGCCTAAATTTGAGATGCTTTTATTTTTGAGCACTAAAAGGCAACTTAAATTACTGATTTTTTCAAATTATGAACCTTAATAGAACTCAAGTGCAAATCATTTCATTGAATGATAGCTATTACTCAAACAAATTAATAGTATCCCACTATAAACAAATTTTTTTAAAATCATAAAAAGTTTAACACCTAAAACTGCAGAATACATTTGTATACAGGTATAAAAACTAGTTTTAAGTTTAAGCATTACAGCAGAAAACCTTTCAAGTTTTTTATAAAAATATTTTTCATTACCTATTAAACTGTGCTAAGGTCCATTATAAACTTTATATTAGCTCTGATAAGAAACAATAAAGGCATGATTATGTATCTGACACTGCTAGAAAGAGACATGAAATGGCATTTCTATTTTAATGGTTTTATTTAAAAATACACCAAAAGGCATTACGAATTGGAGAAATTTAATCTAGATTTTTTTAATAAAGAGATTCAATATAATTTTTTAACATTAGTCATTACATTTTATAATTAACAAAAGTATGTCTGAAAAACTGGATTAATAGATAAATAAAGTTAGTATCTATGTCTGATTATTATAAAACATAAAACTTAATAACTGCAAAAGCATTGAGTCAAACTATAAAAATAATGTCAAAGACAAATTTAAATAAAACAAAACCGCACAGTAACTTTTCAAAATGCAATGGTAACAAAAACTAATAAAACAATTGAAAAGGTCACAAAACGCAAATACTTTAACAGAAATTCAGCAATAAAATAGGAATTCTAAGTTTATAATATATTTGTGATTAAAGTCTTTTAGATTATGCATTTTTCAGTTTGAAAGGTAACTGAAAAATATAACTAAAATATCTCAAGTTTATATGAAATACAATAAAGGAAATAGCAAACCTAAATATGATTTAATTAACTAATATTAATATTATTAATGCATTCAAGATTAAAAATTCATGTCACAGCTATTCCCAACAAAATACTAAAAGCCTATTTTAAAACCTAAATAATTGAAATAAAAATAACTTGTTGAATCATAGAACAAATAAAAAGGGAGTGGGTGTTTTTTTACTGTTTTAAAGCAAAATTAAATTTACAAAAGGAAAATAAATTTTATTCAGGCATGGAAACATTTCTTACGGAGGGAGTTAAAAATGTGCAGCTCTTTTTTAAGATTATCACAGATCCTTAACCACAGAGTATAGAGCTAACAGATGGTCCAAGTGGCGGTTTTCCTCTTTATGTCAGTAATTTAATTCAAGCTCGCAGATTATAATTTACTTTCAGCTGCCAATCAGAAGAAGGCAAAATGCAAAGGTCCTGATTGGATATGGGAACTTGTATCAGGCGTTGCATTTTAATTTCATCAGCGCTGCTCTGGTTTTCTTAGGTGGTAGACTCTCCCCCTAAAGTAGTTAAATTATCCATTGCGGGAACGAAATTTTCCCTTTCTTTTTAAGCCTCTCTTTTTTAGGCTTATTTTTCGTTTTTATGAAAGCTTTTTTTCTCGTAACTTCCGATTTGAGGAACAGCTTCAGTGGGAGAGTGACAGAGACGTAGCAGGAGTGAGGTGGAGCAATAGGAGGCGGTCCTAAGTGTTTGAAGTGTCTATGGGAAAATCAATGCTTTAAAAGTTGTCATTAGCGTCTATGGAGATGGACCCCTTGTTTAGCTCTTTACTCTGTGTGATTAACTACCTTCAGAGGTAAAATGTGAAAAGGGGGATTTTATTCAAGTCTTGCTAAGCAGACATACCCAATCAGTTTGACAAATTTTATATCAGCTGACCTACTTTTTTAAAATAACCAATGTAATAATTTAACATTCTAAAAACTAATTATAAATAAATTAAACTTTTACAATGTACTTATCAAATGCATGACCGGAACTACTGATATCAACAGACTAAAATCCACTGAGAAAATATGTACATGTTTTGGCAAGGGAATGTTTGCATAGAGGCACAAACATAATACATCTCAGAAACTTTGAAAGTACCCAATGATGTCATCTCCATATCTAAATATCGATACAATCTACACTTGATTAAAAACTAAATAAATCATAATTTAAATAGTTAGTGTTTTTTATTGTGGATAACTCACTGATGAATTTGCAGATAAAAATCGAAGAAATTATTGGTTTTTAAAATAGTTTACCATCAATTTCTATGAATAGCATCAAATGATTGGCATAAAATATAAGTCTGCATAGACGATTCACATAAAATCTTTCTGTACAATCTTGTTGAATCTATTTACACATACAATAATTTCTTTTAGCTCACAGAAGATTTTCAAAATACCTGTAGCTATCACACTAAAATGGAAATCTACTTTTATACGATTTCTCACCGGACTACTTCGCCATTTACATTTTCTCTCCCCAGCATGTGTTGGTTGTAAATATTGCTTCTGGACCGACTGCGATTTAGTTGAGCTCTTCGTTCTGAAAGACAAGAATTAATCCGTTAAAAAAAGGCAGACTGAACACTAGTACTAAAGAAAACACTAGTGACCAAACAGATCAACCATTCATTATTAACACTACTCCTACAAACTAAACAGAATGCAAGCAAAAATCTGAAAATTACATAAAACATTCCATTCAGCAAACTCTTTAGAAAGAATCGCATAAATTAAAAGAAAAAAGTGAAAGTCACTGCAAAAAGTGAAATAAACAGAAAATTAGAGGTGGGTTCAAAACCTTAGAATGTTTCAAACTTACATAGAGGAAAAAAGCAATATAAACACACTTATCCATCAAAACACGATTTTCCTCTTGTTACCCCCCAAAAAATAGGCCTGTTAATTTTTTTTAAATACTGGTACTATTATGTTTAAAAACCAAAACTAAATCGTTTTTTATCAAAGGTATTTACTGGATATCGGCATTCAAATTCAAATTCCCAGGAACAAAATTTTTTAAGAAATAAAAAGCAAACCAAACATGTTTTTAATTAAAATTTAAATCAATTCCCAGTACATGCGAAAGCATTCTTTAATCAAAAGCATGCAGCATGGTTGCATACATCTATTTAACAGGCATAGAAGGATAAAACCTGCCTGTGAGTTACTATTGGTTGAGCTTTCAACAAGTTCTGGCTACTGTATTTCTAAAAAGGTAACTAACAAAAACAAACAACATTAGAAACATATTAACAGGATATGCAAAAAAAGGCATATTAAATTGATGCTAAGAAACTTATGAAATGTGTTATTAGTATGAATACATCAAAACAATTGAGAAACTGATAAGAAACCTCACATTTGGAAAAGAATAATAGGTTAAATTTCAAAATTGAAATTTATTCTGTATTGCAATATGCAGACTTGCCAACCTCTGAAAGTCAAAAATCAGGAGATTTTCCCAAGAAATCAGGAGAAAATTTTATCGACGTACAGCCCTTTGCAAACCAATTATAAAGAGATAATGCTTTCCCATGGGCTCCAAAAAAAATTCAACTATTTTAAAAATTTTTTTATTTAGTTATTAAAAATATAAAGGTGTAAAAATAATAAGTAACAATACAAAACTTTAGAAAAGGAATAATCTCTCTGTAAAAAAGTTGAATTAAAATTAATTTTATGTTCAGTTTTAACGCTAACATACCTTTTACAGGGTTCATACAAGTTTTTAGATATCAAAATCAAGGAGTTTTTAAGGAGTGTTTTTAAAAAATTCAAGAAATACCTTTTCACATAACTTAAGAAAGACAAATTTTTTACACAGATTCAAACACACACTATACCAATCACATTCCTGAATCAGGTTTTAAAACCACTTTAAAAGTCAAAATTCAAATAAAAATAAAGGAAATTATTAATAGAATAATTATTTATGTAAAAATTAAATTTCAAAAACAATATTGTCAAAAACTTAAGTGGAGAAAAAAGGAAGAAATTAGCATTTTTGAAGTTATATTTAGAATCTTAAATCAGATAAGGTACCTAAAACAGGTCATAATCTAACAAGATTTTAAAAAAACCCACTGTATTATCATCTTATTTTAAGTTTCTATAAAGCAGCCTTTCAGTAAAAATTTACAGAAAATCCTCTTCAGAAATTCAGAATACTTAGAAAATCCTCTTATAAAAAAAAGGCTGATTTATTACTGACTAAAATAGAAAAAAAAACACATCTTATTAGGCTTATCAGGCTGCTCTGACCAAAGTAAAGTTGTTTTTTCTGCACCGCTGTTGAAGCTAACTTCAACAGACGTTCGTAGGAAAGCAGTCGCGGGAAAAACGGAAGTACCGCGAAAAATCGCAATTTTCCCGACTTCCGGTCTTGTGGGCTTCTGACCATGGTAAAGTTGTTTTTTCAACATCGCAATAATGACTCAAGAAGAAGTCAACTTGAATCGGCACCCGCGGCCGACCAAGAAAGTCGCGGGAAGAACGGAACACTCCGAAAAAAAAAAAAACTTTCGGGAAAATTAGCTATTTTCCCCGATTTCCAGGACACTGGTTCCAGCTTTTACTGAAGCACCTTAATACTTTCTTCCAGTGCACTAATCAGAATTTCAGGGGCAGAATTTCGATAAACGAAGAATTCCGAAGAAAAGCGGGAGAAACCGAGAAAGCGGGAGATTTTTGGAGAAAATCTGGAGGGTGGGAGAAAGAGCGAAAATCCGGAGTCTCCCGCCAAAATCCGGAGAGTTGGCAAGTCTGCAATATGGCTAATCTAAACTTGGTTCCAACACAGATATTAGTAAATAAGATTATAAGTTGAAGAGAATAAAATTGCAGTCAATATTGACATCACTTAAAATTAAAAAGCATTAATCTCACATAAATTTAAAAAAACTATTGTATATTATTACCACCCCACTTAAGTGTGGCATGACTATCAAAGTATACAGAAGAAAAAACTGATATTACATAAAAAGATGACAGATATAGTAAAGATTCTTTCTTAAAAAATGAATAATTAACTCACCAGCAGAACCTCTAACAGGCTGTTTGCGTCTTGGCTTGTGTGAAAAAGCTGAACCAGTTTTCAGAGCTTCCAGTAAACTATCCATGACTCCTTCTTGGTCTTCGCCTGTAGATAGCAAATGTGTTTCAGACAATGTAAGTTAAAATGTGAATACAAATGAATGATTCATAGAAAAAGCCTTACCTGAACTGATATCAACTAGTTGTTTCTTCTTGGCTAATCTCTCTTGTTTTTCCTTTTCAGCCTTTTCTTTGGCTACCTTGGCTCTTATCAATTTCTCTTCCTGTTCTCGAACATGCAGATTGTCTTTGTAGGCTTCCTAGGTAGCAAACAAGTTTTAAAACTTATTAAACTTAGTTAATAGCACTGCATAGACAAAGAATAAAAACCATTTGGAATGACTCAATATATATTTGCTACTAACAAGTTGAGCCATCAATCATTTTGTTAATGCTAAACTTGTTGCAAAAGAGCAGAAAAGGGTACATTGCTTACGACCATATTCACAGTCACCAGAATCAGAGTTAACACCTTGGCGACGAAGTGTCAAGTCCAAAAAAACCCAAAAACTGTATTCATAGTACCCGGTTCACACCGTAAAACTGTGTTAGAGTTGATACCCCAGAGGCCGAGGTGTCAACTCTGAATCAAGAACCGGCGCATGCGCAGTAGCTACTTCTCCATAAAACAGGAGAGCTTTAAATTAAATGGCGGCCAACCAAGTATTTTGCAGCGCAAATTTCAGAATATGAAACCAGAATATTAAAGCCCGATGGAACAAATCTCCGATGAAAAACAATTTCTGCGATGGAATGAAGAAGATAGAGGTAAGTTTTGTATAAATACCGCTCGTAAAAATGTCGATCTGGAAATTGCTCATTGCATACACTACTTGATACTACAATATAAACATGATGAGAGAACTACTTAATAGATCGGCCTTAAAATAATGTCTCATTTACTCCTATATCTAGATAATATTTATTTTCTTCTTGTTTAACTTTTTATGTTTTGAATCAATCAATAACTTTTTGAGTTCTTATCTATTTATTATTTTAAAACGGTCAAATACTGCCCAGGCGAACATTTGTGATTTTAGTAAATACTCTAGTTTAAATTGAAAGTTTGTCACGTAATTGTAAATAAGTTGTTAAAATATTCATTCAATATAAATATAATCAGTTAAATTATTTTAATGCAATAGCACTGTATACGAGAATTGTTCCGATTGTATGTGTTTCATTCTGCAAACGATAAAATAAGAAATTGAATTTCTGATGTTTGAAAACATTTGTTAGAACACTCATTCATAATTCTTTTTTCTAAGCAAAACATTTGTTTTAATCTGTTGTGTTTTCATGAAGAACAAAAAATTAATTAATAATCTTTTTTCAATCACTAATTATAATCTGAATATTTGAGGGCTTAGATTTTTCTTTTTATTACATATTCCATATAACAGCTGCCTATATGTTTATCTTTCTTTAGCTCCAGTCTGTATTTGTGCCTTGAAAAATCCTTTGAAAATTATTGATAAGTAGTAGTTTCAGTTTTAAATTGTGAAATAAAATATTTTACCACAGTATCATAATTTCTTTGCGTTTCTTAATTGATGATGTCATAAATTATACACAATAAAGGTATGTTTTATTCATATTAGTTATGATTATTTTTGTAATAAGAGTAGTAGAAAATTATTAAAAGGGTCATTCCATGTGAAATCAACCAATTAAAATGCAATTTTTGCAGGTGATGTCTCAGATTTTCTTGAAATTTACAATATGTGTTGTACACACTTAGTGTTGTAAAACTATGAAGTTTCAGATTTTTCTGATGATTTTTTCAACAGATATGGCCTTTCAAAACTTCAAAATTTTCAGTTTTCTGGAATTTTAGGTAATTTTCAAATAGCTGTATCTCAACAGCTATTCATGCTAAAGACATGAAATTTGTTTTTAATTATTCAGTATTGTATGATGTTTCATAATATATTAACCCTAACAAAGATATAGATTTTTAAAATTTAAAATTTTTTAAATTTTTCAAAAAAAATTAAATATTTAAAATAGGTATAATTTATTTTCTTTTTAAAAATATATTATTTCAAACACACTTTCAGCAACATATGGGCCCAATTTAAAGATGGTATCTTCATGGGTTCAGAGAGAAAAAAAATTTTTACCATAATGTGCTCTTATATTTGGAAAAAAAACACATATTTTGAGCTAGTAAAGAGCATTTTACCTACAAATACTACCAATTTATTTAGGAATATTGATATTTATGCATAATTTACTCTTACTTTCATTTTGAAATATTTAAATTTTAAAATTTTATTTTAATTTTTTAAAACTTAATTTTTTTTTAATTTTAATTTTGAAAAATGAAATTTATTTCCAATTAAAATTAGACAATTTATAAGAAAATGTTCAACATAATACTATTACTTTATCTAGTATCAAAGGATTGTAAGAAGTTCTAAAATTTTAAAAAGTAGAAGATTAAGATGGAAGAGCTCTAAATAAAATTCATTGTCAGAAATGAAACTGTAAAAAGCAATCATTCAATAATTTTGTCTGAGAAATCTTATTTAGTAATGTATAGGTATAAAATTGCAAATTAAACATACCCAAGTGATGTGTATCGGAAAAGGAGAGAACAGTCTTGTTAGTATTTATTCTTTATTCAAAGGTATAAAAGCCAGGGATGTTGCACAACTTTGAGCATTTTGTAGCAGTTTTTGTAGCAGTTAAATTAAAAATTTGTAGCGGTTTGTAGCAGCTAAATTCAAAAGTTTTAGCAGTTTGTAGCAGCTAAATTAAAAATTTGAAGCAGTTTGTAGCAGCTTAATTAAAAATTTGTAGCAGAATAAACCATTTTTTAGCAGCCGATTTTAAATTTTGTAGCAACTTATCTTAATTTTAAAGCAGGAACAGGGCGAATCAATTTTTTGCAACAACCAAAGTTAAAATCCATAGCAGGGTTAATAGTTCTTGTTACTAAAATATCTGATAATTTATCCCAACTATTAATCTTAAAACAATGCATGATTAAGTAAACTACTAAAAATTTATAATACGAATTACGCAAAAAAACAGGTGTTTGAACAGCTAGAGATCTGTCTTAGCAAAATTGCAACCCTTTAAAGGTACCTTAGAAAATTTACCATTTAAAAATAGGAGCATTTATAAATTAAAAAAGAGAAAAAAGTACCTTCACAAAACAGATTTTAAAACCTCTGATAAAGCCATTTTATCATAAATTAAAAGTTAAATGGTAATTCCGAACAAACTTTTAATTAATTTTTAATGTTTTTAAAATAATGTTATTGTTAATAATAATAGTCAATACAATTTTTAATTTTAATAACAACACACTATGCCAATTATATTCCTGAATCAGGTTTTAAATCCACTTTAAAAGTCAAAATGTAACAAAATGAAATAAAAATTAAGGAAATTAGTTAACAGAATAATTATTTAAGTAATAATATTAAATTGCAAAAACGATATTGTCAAAAAATTTTAGTTAAGTAGAGCAAAAAAGTAAGAAATTAGTATTTTTGAAGGTATTTTTGGAATCTTAAATCAGATAAAAAACACTATAATAATCTAAGTTGCTATAAAGCGACCTTTCAATAAAAATTTACAACTTAGAAAATCCTCTTAAGTTGAAAATACTGACATAAATGAAGAAAAAATAATCTTATTAGACTTCTCAGGCTGCTCTGACCAAAGTAAAGTTGTTTTTTCTGCACCGCCGTTGAAGACGTCTGTAGGAAAAGCAGTCGCGGAAAAACGGAACTGTCGCGAAAAATCGCTATTTTCCCGATTTTCGGAACACCAGACTTGTGGCCTTCTTACAACAGTAAAATTGTTTCTTCTATATCACAATAATGACGCAAGAAGAAGCCAACTTGAATCGGCACCCGCGGCCGTCCACGAAAGTCGAGGGAAAAACGGAACACTCCGCAAAAAAACCCGAAAAAAATTTTTATTTTTCCCAACTTCCGGAACACCGGACTAGTGGGTTTCGGACCAAGGTAAAGTTTTTTTTCTACATCGTCGTAACGACGCAAGAAGAAGCCAACTTGAATCGGCACCCGCGCCCATCCACGAAAGTCGTGGGGAAGAACGGAACACTTCGCAAAAAAACGAAACTTTTGCGAAAAATCGCGATTTTTCGACTTTTCAACTGACTTAGCACAGCAAATTGAGCTGCCGTCATCGGTCTTGGTTTTGAATTCAAGTGGTAGAAATGTGGAAAAGATTCCATAGACGATTTGAGTTTTTTTCCCTAAGGATGAAGGTATTCTTCGCGTGAGAGGAGAGTTTGATAATTCGATTTCAAGAAAATCGTATTTGGCGCAGTTTTGGCGCAATTTTGCTCAAAATACGGTTTTTGTAGCAGTTTAGCACATGAATTAGGATTTGGCGCAGTTTGGCGCAATTGGCGCAGCCGCAACATCCCTGAAAAGCACGGTATTGTTGTGTTCCAACAATTGTTATGGCTAATCTTGTTTTTAATGACTTTTCTTCTTCAAACAGTCTGATATGAAAACAAAACTTTTATGAGTTTTTAGTAAATCCCCAGTGGCAAAATCAATTTCTTTAAAATAAACAAATTGAACTGTTGCCATAGCATTGTTCCAGTGGAAGCCTTGTGTAAAACCATCTTGTAAAACAAATGAATAATTCTCAGCTAAGTCTAAAATTATCAGCTTCTGTTTCCTCCAATCTTAATTTCTTTTCAATGGTCAGTAAAAAATTTACCATCCATCTCCTTTTTTATGTCAGCAATATCGAGTATATTGAAGAAGGAAAGTCATTAAAAACAAGATTCGAAAAAGCCATAACAGTTGTTCGAACACAACAATACCATGATTTTATACCTTTGAATACAGAAAAAATACTAACAAGACTGTTCTCCTTTTCTGATACACATCACATGCATATGATTAAAGCAAGTTCTTGTGAGGAAGATGTTCCATTTGAAGAGATTGTTGGGTATGTTGCCTGTGAGAATGAATGGTGGATGGGATGTGTTATGTCAAAAGACCAGTCAGAAGAAGTTAAAATTTCTTTTTTACATCCCTGTGGACCAACACCATCATTTTCTTATCCAAGAAAACCAAATATTTTGACTGTGCCTAAAATCTTTACATTGTGTAATTTACATCCAAAAACTGCAAGGGGAAGAATATATCAAGTTCCTGAGATTTTGCAAAAGTCTGTTGTAAAATTTTTCTAAAATCTGAACTTGTGTAATTCATAATAAGAATTCAAGAACTTAATTATGTAGTGATAGGTGTACATAATTTGTAATTTTATACCTATATATTATTAAATAAGATTTTTCAGACAAAATTATTGTATGATTGCTTTTTATGGTTTCATTTCGGACAATGAATTTTATTTAGAGCTCTTCCATCTTAATCTTCTACTTTTTAAAATTTTAGAACCTCTTACAATCCTTTGCTACTAGATAAAGTAGTTGTATTATGTTGAACATTTTCTTATAAATTAACTAATTTTAATAAAAATAAATTTCATTTTTCAAAATTTAAATTTAAAAAAAATTAAAATTTTAAATATTTCAAAATGAAAGTAAGTGTAAATTATGCATAAATATCAATATTCCTAAATAAATTGGTAGTATTTGTAGGTAAAATGCTATTTACTAGCTCAAAATATGTGTTTTTCCCAAATATAAGAGCACATTATGGTAGAAAACATTTTTTTCTCTCTGAACCCATGAAGATACCATCTTGAAATTTGGCCCATATGTTGCTGAAAGTGTGTTTGAAATAATATATTTTTAAAAAGAAAATCAATTATACCTATTTTTAAATATTTAATTTTTTTTGAAAAATTTAAAAAAATTTAAATTTTAAAAATCTATATCTTTGTTAGGGTTAATATATTATGAAACATCATACAATACTGAATAATTTAAAACAAATTTCATGTCTTTAGCATGAATAGCTGATGAGATACAGCTATTTGAAAATTACCTAAAATTCCAGAAAACTGAAAATTTTGAAGTTTTGAAAGGCCATATCTCTTGAAAAAATCATCAGAAAAATCTGAAACTTCACAGTTTTACAACACTAAGTGTGTACAACACATATTGTAAATTTCAAGAAAATCTGAAGACATGAGGTTTTGACCATTGGTTGATTTCACATGGAATGACCCAAAAGGTAAAGTATGACAATAGCAAATATTGCATGGAAGTTAAATGAACTATCCAGACAGAATTGATTGCCTTTTTTAATATTGTGAGAACTAGCTTATTAAGTTCTTTTTTTCTTATTCTTTTCTTATTTCATTTTTGCTCATATTAATTTTTGCTAGATAAAAAAAATAAAGATAATATTGAGTAATAACCACTTGGAGTAAGTACATTTTAAAATTTGTTCCTCAAATAAAAAATATAGTATTTTTACGGCTGTTTTTGTCCCTGAATTTTGTAAAAATATGAGCCTTTAAGAACTGAAAATCATTAAAAAAATAAAATTTATTACAGTCAACATCTAAATCAAAAATATTTTTAACCCCTAGTTTTGTTTAATAGCTTTAAAATTTAATATTCTTATCAAGGAAAGTTTCAGGGAAGTTTTAAATTGATAGTTAATACTCTGATAGGTATATAATATCTTGTAGATTGATTCAAATAGATTTAATATTAAGAGGCAGATTTTATAAGGAGCGGGCAGAAATGCGGGGGTCATTATTGTGACCATTTTTGATTTTGATGAAATTTTTATGATGGATACTTCTAATGATTTTAGAATACCCCTATTTTTTCTTTTTCCCGAAAAAAATTTTTTTCGGCCTACAAAAATTCTCAAAGTTGGTCGCGACCCGGTATTTTTTTCGAATCGACATATCTTTGTACAACATTTTCTCAGTGCATTGAGGGTCAACCAAAGTAATTCTTGCGGTAACAACATGTCCTTAGATAGCTTTATCAAATTCTTTTGTGAATTTCATGGTTCACCTTCCCTGCAAACTGGAAGGGTTCGCCAAACTTTGTCGAAAAAAATGAAAAAATGCCAAATTCGAGCCTTTATTGACCCCAGCATTGAGGGTCAATCACAGTTTTGAGGGTTAAAGTGTCTAGTACTGCTCAGTATTAGCATAATCAGCCCATTGGTTGTATGGTTAACCCTCATGGCAGCAGAAAAATGGCTACTTTCGTAGCTATCAAAACAAAAAGAGGTCATTTTGGTGACCCCGTATTTCAGAGCATTGAGGGTCAATCAATAATTCGAAATATACGTTTCTTAGTACAATACCTCTACTTTAAGAATCAGTTGACAAACCTATGGCGTCTCGATCTGTGATCACGTGAGATTGATTTTTGTAACTTAAAAAATGGAAAAAAGGTCATTTTGGGGACCCTGTATTTCAGAGCATTGAGGGTCAATGACGAACTGGAAATATGCATTTCGTAGTATGAGACCTACCCTTTAAGAAACAATTGACAGAATTATGGAGTCTTGACCTGCGATCACGTGAGATTTATTTTTGTGACTACAAAAACGGAAAAAAGGTAATTTTTGGGATCCTGTATTTCAGAGCAATGAGGGTCAATGACGAACTGGAAATATGCATTTCGTAGTATGAGACCTACCCTTTTAAGAGACAATTGACAGAACTTTGGTATTTTGCCCAGCGGGCACGCCTAAGACTTACTTTTCTACATAGCGAACACATAAAATATGTGATGCTTACAATTAGCTTTGTAGGTTGTTTTCAAAAATTATTTTCAAATTACATTTGGTCTCCCAAAGGAAAGACCTCCAAAAAATAAACCATTTAATGAGATTAAATTTTTATTTGGGCAGTGATTTAAGACAATTTGAAAAACATTAGCCTTGAACATATAAAACAGCAAAATATCTCAAAGAATTTCAATAAAACAGCAAAATATTTCAAAGAAAGAAGTTTTAACAAATATAAACACAAAAAAGTTTATTTCTCCCAAGTTATTTCATCTTCTTTAATCTTTGAAATTATCTTTTTGATTTCCCCAACAGCTTCAATACCGAAATACTGAAATAAAATAGAAATATAAATGAACCTTAGATTTGCAGATGATTTAATCAGAATTAAATAGAGTTAATTTAATCTCATTAAATGGTTTATTTTTTGGAGGTCTTTCCTTTGGGAGACCAAATGTAATTTGAAAATAATTTTTGAAAATAACCTACAAAACTAATTGTAAGCATAGCATATTTTATGTGTTCGCTATGTAGAAAAGTAAGTCTTAGGCGTGCCCGCTGGGTAAAGTTCTGTCAATTGTCTCTTAAAAGGGTAGGTCTCTTACTACGAAATGCATATTTCCAGTTCGTCATTGACCCTCATTGCTCTGAAATACAGGATCCCAAAAATTACCTTTTTCCGTTTTTGTAGTCACAAAAATAAATCTAACGTGATCGCAGGTCAAGACTCCATAATTCTGTCAATTGTTTCTTAAAGGGTAGGTCTCATACTACGAAATGAATATTTCCAGTTCGTCATTGACCCTCAATGCTCTGAAATACAGGGTCCCCAAAATGACCTTTTTTCCATTTTTTAAGTTACAAAAATCAATCTCACGTGATCACAGATCGAGACGCCATAGGTTTGTCAACTGATTCTTAAAGTAGAGGTATTGTACTAAGAAACGTATATTTCGAATTATTGATTGACCCTCAATGCTCTGAAATACGGGGTCACCAAAATGACCTCTTTTTGTTTTGATAGCTACTAAAGTAGCCATTTTTCTGCTGCCATGAGGGTTAACCATACAACCAATGGGCTGATTAAGTTAATACTGAGCAGTACTACACACTTTAACCCTCAAAACTGTGATTGACCCTCAATGCTGGGGTCAATAAAGGCTCGAATTTGGCATTTTTTCATTTTTTTCGACAAAGTTTGGCGAACCCTTCCCGTTTTCAGGGAAGGTGAACCATGAAATTCACAAAAGAATTTGATTAAGCTATCTAAGGACATGTTGTTACCGCAAGAATTACTTTGGTTGACCCTCAATGCACTGAGAAAATGTTGTACAAAGATATGTCGATTCGAAAAAAATACCGGGTCGCGACCAACTTTGAGAATTTTTGTAGGCCGAAAAAATTTTTTTTCGGGAAAAAGAAAAAATACGGGTATTCTAAAATCATTAGAAGTATCCATCATAAAAATTTCATTAAAATCAAAAATGGTCACTATAGTGACCTGCCCGCTCCTTATAAAATCTGCCTCTTAACTATTTAATTGAGTTTCAACACATGTAGGTTTCCAAAACCGTTCTAGTCCAGACATAACGCATACCTTATGCTATGCTTTTGTGTTTTAAAATTACGCTTAAAAAAGCACTTAAAAAATTAGTTTTCTTCTCCTCGGAGCTCCCTTCATTATTTTTTATATTGATGGTTATATTTTTCGCTCCAAGAGAGCAGCTGATTTTGGTTGAAGTATCTTTTGCCACCTGCCTTTCTCTTCACAGTTTGTTTTGATCCATTATTATGACATAGGTTTTAAGTATTTTATAGCAAGTTAATCTAGTTCCTTTTGAATTATTTATAAATTATAGATTGTTCGTGTTTTTAATTTGAGCGCAAATAAGTTCGGTAGAAAACTGATTAAAACTATGCCACCACGGGTATAATACCAATTTTATTCTCAGAAAGACGTCCCGAAATAAATGTATTAAGGAAATACTTTGTAAAATAAATTGTTTGCTATAAACCATCAAAACGCTTTATAATTAATGTTTTTTCCTTTGAGTTTAAAGTACTAAAGATTAGATAAATATGTTGCTTTATATGCCAGTTTATAAATATATCAGCAGGTTAAAAACTCAAAGTAATTAATTTAATTTGATCTATTATAGTTTTACGATTGCATTAAGCATTGCAGTATTTTTACCTAAGCCGCTCAGCCAGCGTAAAGCATTGCCATGTGTTTGTATTTACTAAACAAACAAGTTTCAAGTGACGCGCTTCTCTTTATCCAATCAGAGAAGACCTTTAAGGCGTGAATCAACTTCGCCAAGCAATCGCCAAAGCCAGAACAATGTCAGCTAATCCGAGTACAATGAATACGGAATCGGATCAACTAAGTGTGAACTTTTTTGCCCGTTCAAACTAGTGCTACCTGACACCGGTGTCAACTCGAAAACTGTGAATATGGCCGTTAGTGTAGTGATTAAGTAACTTTTAGCAATGGTTGTGATTATTGCTTAATAGTTAGGATCTCAATACCTAAGTATCAATACAGTTTTAAAATTCATTACCTATTGCTTTTGAAAATACTCTGGAATTAGATAATCAATACATATGATCAGATCCTGTCAATTTTAATAGCATTATCTGATTGATAATATTAACTGTGATCAGATCATACTAAACAGACTTGACTGAAGTAGTAATAAAGTATTTAAAATTGGAGAGCAAAATAAAACTTACTTGAAACATGTCTTTAAAAGTTTTGATATCGTTGAAGAACTCCTCGGATGCATATTTCTTTGGATCAAAAGCGTAATAAACTGATAGTTCGTCATACAATTTTTCCATTTGTTTGTACATGTTTTCTAGAATGTCATATTGTGCAGATGCCTCTTTGAGGAAACCCTGATTACAGTTAAGAAACATAAAACAATGGGAAAAACTAAAGCAGTTAAATATGGGTATCATAAAAATTTTCTAGTTTTTGAGCTTTAATTATTTTATAAAAGAAGTGACGAATAAAGAGTAAAATACAGAAAATCCCCCTAAATGTGTATGTAACAACACCAAAAGTTCAAAATTAATATTGAATAAACGATGCCAAATGAAGCATACAATAATTGTTTATCATATTCATACACCCAAATAAATAATAAATAACACTGTTCTACACTGAAAAAATTTCCTTGATGAAAATAGTCATTTCTTATAGATTTTGGGCCGCTGAATACGAAAATCACCATTAAAATTCTCAATTGACTCAGGATTTTCGGGGAACAGCCCCTCCCCCTTTTCACGTTTTTTAACGACTTTATAACTTTGAACTCGATTTTCAGGGTCAAAAAGCATTGCTTTAATCTTCAAATTGCCCCCCAGGGGACAAGAAATGTTCAAATTAATAAAATATGATAAATTTATAACAAATGGATAGGTTTAAGGGGTAGTTAACCCCCTAAGAATGCAAAAAATTAGCTAAAAATTATAGAGGTTTTTATACGCTATTTTTTCCTCCTATTTTTTACGCAATTCCCGTTTGAAGGGTCCTAACCCTTCCCCAAGGACCCAAATTTGATGGCAATATGCAGCAAGGATTTTTGCTAAAAGCGGTTGAGGTGAGAGCGCCCCCAGAGCACCCACGGAAGGGTTCAATGCCGCACTTAGAGTTTAACTGTGCTGTACAAAAAAAATTTGAAGCCACTTACTGAATTTCAGCTGATTCTTGTGTAAAATGATCTGCTGAATGCAAATATGACACCCATTTTCCTCCATCACCCTCAGTTTTTAAGGGGATGCCCCCTAATTGTTATACACAGCCGTGCATCTATTAACATCTTGAAACATGGAATCCTCACTCTTTGAAAACCGGTAAGTTTTTAAAGAACTGAAGAGTTTCTACTTAGGATACACCCAAAATATAAGAAAAACATCATTTGTAATCTTTTCAAAATCATCGATATTAATTCCTGAACTCGCGAGCGCCTTCGCGATTCTGGAAGTCTTCCGAACTCTTCCGCGGGGACTTCTGGGAGGCTAACACCTCAACCGCTTTTAGTAAAAATTATTGCTGCATATTGTCATCAAATTTGGGTCCTTGGGGAAGGGTTAGGACCCTTCAAACGGGATTTGCGTAAAAAATAAGAGGAAAAAATAGCGTATAGAAACCTCTATAATTTTTAGCTATTTTTTGTATTTTTAGGGGGGTAATTACCCCTTAACCCTATCCATTTGTTATAAATTTATCATATTTTATTAATTTGAACATTTCTTGTTAACTGGGGAGCAATTTGAAGACTAAAATAATGCTTTTCGACCCTGAAAATCGAGTTTAAAGTTATAAGGTCGTCGAAAAACGTAAAAAGGGGGAGGGGCTGTTCCACGAAAATCCTGAGTCAATTGAGAATTTTAATGGTGATTTTCGTATTCAGCGACCCAAAATCTATAAGAATTGACTATTTTCATCAAGGAAAAAATTTTGAAGGTCAAATTTGTAGAACAGTGTAATAAGGCACCTATATTGGGTACTTGCATGCAAAGCCAAACAACTGCAAAAAGTGCAAGATATGTCAGACCTGATATCTGAGCCTTTGTTTGGAATCGCAAACAGGAGATTTGTTTACTTCAGGAAACTTGACTTATTATCTACAAATCCTGCATATAATCTCACATACATTTGATAGTAAAATACTGATACTCCATATGCAACTTAAAGATAAAACTCAAAAAAGTCCCTTAAAAATCAGGAAGTCTGGGGTATCCTTAGAATACAATCACCACGGTCATACACTTTGTTCATTTAACACAGATTACCAAAATTCACAAAAAAGAAAATGAGTAGTATCAGGGATACCCCTACCTTATTGTAAAACCTAGATTTAAAAACATTATTAAAATTCTTATTTTAAAGCAATTTAATCAGTAAATAAAAGTTGGTTTAATATTATTTTCAATAAATATCCCTAGTCTATCTTTTAAGATGTTTAAATAATAATCACACCAGTTATAACATAAAGGATACAGTCATCACTTCAGCAAACTTATCTTCATCGTTATGTGGGCGGAAATTTTTCAGATCAACTTCCAACTGTTGGACAGATTTTTTCATTTGGCTTAAATTTTTCTGTATTTGCTCATAAGATACTGAAATAAAAGTCTGTATGTAAGTACAGTAGAACCCCGATTATCCGCGAGCGGATGATCCGCGGTGCGGATTATCCGCGAGTGCCCCGAAACAAATTTTTTAACGATGAGAGCAAATTTTAGATGAGATTAGAGACATTTTAGATGTAGAGCAAAGGTTTCTGCTGTACTGTACATATTTTAAAAGTTTTACATATCATGTTTTTTGTACAATAAACATAGTTTTTATGCTGAAATATTTTTTTCGTGTTTTCACCTCATTTTTAGTCTTTTTTCGGGTTATCCGCGATTTTCGCTATCCGCGGTACCCTTGCCACCCAATTGCGCGGATAATCGGGGCTCTACTGTATATAGATAAATCAAGTAATAAATAGTCCATAATCTTCTTAACCCTTCAATACGATAGGACATATGCTGTTTCATCAACAAATTTAACCATTAGCTTGTAATATCATAGTTGATGAGAAGTCCTTATAGATCGTTTATGCATCTCTTAGACTTTCAGAGAGAAAAGTTTATTTCATCTTAATAATCACTTGGAGAAGAAATAACTGTTCCCTGTAATGAGACACTATTAAACTGATATTTTTGCTATTATTAGCAGATTCAATATCAAAAGAAATATTTTAAGTTACCTCTTGCAGCTCTGTCAACATGCATCAACTCCTCTCCAAAGTTCAAAACATCTGGATGCTTTTGTTCTACAACTTCCACTACATAGTGCAGAAGAGTTGTTTTATGATCCACTGATTTTGTGGAGTTAAGCTAAAAAGGCATAAAAAATGAGATAAACACAACATATGGAAAGCAAATTTAGGATGTTATAAATAACTTATAGAATCAAGTTACAAATAACAAAAATAAAATGGAATAAAGGGAACAACTATTAAAGTTACATAAGTAAGAAAATGTAAAAAGCACTATCACTTAGTTATTAGTTAACAGGAGGGTATATCAGGGGGTGAGGTGGCCCAGCCCCCCCCCCTGAAATTTGGACTAAATTTACCAAAACAAGTTAAAACCGTTTTTGGGGGTCAAATTTTCAAAAAAATTCTAGAGGAGGACCTCTAGACCCCCTTTTGTATTAAGAAATCTATTCTTCACAACTCCATTCCTATTAAGTTCATCAAATTGCAAATCTAACCTAAAAATTTGCATTCAAAATTCAGACTATGTGTACCAAAGCTATGAATACGTGTTTTTTAGGGTAAATTTCCAAAAATTTTCCAGACTAACCTTAAGTATTTAGAACTTTATTACTTATAACTTTTCTTATAATAAGTTCTCCAAGACATAAATTATACCTATAAATGAATTAAAAAGCTGCATTTAACCAATAAAATATGTATGGGGGCTGGGGAATAAATTTATTCCTACTCCCAAAATAAATTTCTCAAACTCCACTGATTGTTAAAATTGGATTTGTTTGTTTAGTAGAAATCATGCTTTAATCGACACTCAAGATTATAAATATACAATACTACATTTTGATTATTCAAATAAAAATATGCACCTTTAACATAATAACATTGAAAACAGAACTATTTAAAGCACAAGCCATTATTTGATCAATGCAAATAATCTGAAAGTACTCAGTAAAGGAAACATTTTGATACCTTTGTTAATAAACTTATTTCAAATCCCACAGCCTGTTCATTTCTAGAACCAGCATTCATGTAGTTTCCTATTAACAAAATTATTTGAAGGAGGGTACAAAATTTTTTGCTTTTCTTAACTTCTTCTGATGCAGCCGTGGCAGCTACTATGTCCTGTCAAAAAAAAAGTTATGTTATAATATCTAATAATTTTCAAAATAATTTAATTTAGGAATAATGATAAATATATCAAATACTTACAGGCTTTATATCTTGAACAAGCTCTGAAAATCTCATTTTAAAACTGATAGATTCTAACCTTGGAACCAGTCTTTTTATACCGCCCATCTAAAATACACAGAGTTAGTCAGATGCATTCATCTGCTGTAGATAAATTGCTTCTTATATTTCAATGCAATAAAAAATGCACAATGCTTACTCTCAATTTACACTACTATAGGAAAATACCAACCACAATCCAATAAAAATAGAGTAGGGGAGAGTGGGGACGATTGTAACAAAATTTCTTATTTGATCTCAAACTAAGCCATTTTTTATGTTAGAGTTATGAAAATTGGTATGAAAATAGGTTGATATATCCCAATTACAATTTTGTTATGAAAACCGTCCGGTGGACATGCATTGCAATTTAGTAAATAAAACATCGAAAATCGAAAAACGTTACAATCCTCCCCACTTGAAGGGTCAATTGTAACACATATAAGGGTCAATTGTAACACAACACAAATTCATAAACATAGATAGAAAATCATTCAAATTTATTAACAGTTTATATTTTCTTGTTAAATAATAATTAAATACATAGACTAGAATGGAAATAATGAACTTTTCACTCAAATAATGAGTTTTAAATGATAATGAATGTTGATGAGTAAGTAATAGTAAATAATTATTCACAAGGGCAATTAGGGTATTCATAACTTAATTCCCCTGTAGTGCAACGAACGTGGGACCATTTTTTGCACGAAAAATGGTTCCTCTTACTGCTCTTGATCGAAACTTTATTGTGTTGATTATAACCCACTTTAGGATTTTCATTTTTATTTTCTTCTGACAGAATCTGTATAATGTTACATAAAAATATCGTGCTCACGAGCAACACTTCTAATAGACTTTTTAGACACAGAAACCTCAACAGCCTCTCCCTCCATTTTTTCTAGACTAATCAGCCCCCTTTCAGTTTTCCTTTTACGTGATCTCGGCATCCTAAAACCGTAAAAATTCATAATTATATGCCAATATTAAGGGTAAGTATGAATTATAAATCAATACATCGAAAATACTTTTGAAACATGTTATTTTCTACATTGGGGTCAGTTGTAACATGTTACAACCGTCCCCGGCTGAAGTGTTACAATCGACCCCACGTTGCCATTTTTAGTTAAACCCTCGTTTTCCGCGAAACTAACAACAGTATCATCTTGAAACTAAGCAGAATAAAACTAGGATACATGTACATACAATACATAAAATCAGTGTTGTTGTGCTTCATACCTGCAGTGCAAGAGAAGGAAAGTTACACAAAAGTAAAAATTTACTTCGATGCTCGAAAAACACTCTTTTCTCAATTACACAGCCACAACTCAAATGTCGGCCTTGGCAATCTCTCACACTGCAATTCTGTGGGTCTGCCGAGAGACTGTAAAATTATATTGGTCTTAGACAATTGTACAGGACATCCTGCCGCGGAACTCATGGTTGGTTGGTGGTTGTTTGGGGTTTTATGGCGCAAGATCCCAAATAGGACATTCTACGCCAAACAAGACCAGAAAAATAATTCAAGTATTATTATTCAGCGAGCAATAAGCTCTTGTTTGATGTAATCTATACATCTCAGATAAAAACCTAAAAAATACAAGTTAAAATCCAAACAGTGTAAAATATGAAACGAATTTGTTAAAATGTCATACATGATGGGTAAAACCGATGATGTGAATAAAATTAAGAACTAGTTTAAAATCAGCGTTATGGTGTAAAACATCAGATATATTAAAATTTGTATGTTTAAAAACACGGAACCTTTGAATATTAAAACGTGGACACTCACAAATGATATGACGAATTGTAAAAGGAACTTGACAGAAATTGCAAATAGGAGCCTGCTCCCCTATGCAGATGACGGTGGGTAAACCGGGTATGCCCAATTCGAAGCCAACTGATTAGAACTTCCTCCCGACGGCTCAGTGGAAGAACACGGTGAGGAGTTAACAGCGGCATTACCGAATGAAGCTTGTTCCCCAGCTGGGTATCCCAGCTGGCCTGCCACTCGGAACGAAGCTTCTGCCGGAAAAATGCCTTAAGGTCAGAGAAAGGGACTGGAAAACGATTGTGGTCACCAGTCGCAGTACGTGTTAGCACGTCTGCTTCTTCATTACCAGCAATTCCGGCGTGGCCAGGGACCCAACAAAAGCGAACTTCATACCCACGTCTGTTTAAATAAACAAGTTTTAAAAGAATGTCAATGAGGATGGGATGAACGGAAACTTCATATGAAGCTAATGACTGTAAGGCTGATAGTGAGTCTGAGTAAATAATGAATTTTAAGTGATGGGAAAGTTCCAGATATTCTAGAGCCATCCTTATAGCATGGAGTTCAGCTGTATACGTTGATGCATAGATGGGCAAGGCATCGTGGACGGAAGCTTGGAGACAAACAGCAGCCGCCCCAACGTGGGTGTCCGACTTGGATCTGTCCGTGAAGATCGGAATAAAGTCTTGGAAGCACTCTCGATGTTCTTGAAATACAGCCCGATACACCAACTCCGGTGAGCAGGTTTTTTGATGAACAGTTAAAGAGAAGTCTACTTCAGGCATTATCCACTCCCAAGGAGGGAATGGCGCTGTGGTGGATTGGGCAATCCGACCAAGCGATATGTCCATTTCCCTCATGAGGTTCCTCATTCTAAACTGAAATGGTGGAGTATAAGACCGGATGGAGCGATGAATAATGAGTCTGTGCAAGTTAAAATTAAATAAATAAGTGAAGGATGAGTTATAGCGGAGCGACCTGATTTTAATGAAGTGAGATAATGAAAGGTACTTGCGACGCGAATCTAATGAGGGCTCATTTGCCTCAGCATACAACGATGCAATGGGCGATGTACGAAATGCCCCGAGGCAAATTCGGAGACCCTGATGGTGGACTGTGTTTAGCGACCGCAACAATGATGAATATGCAGATCTATAAATAAGACAACCATAATCGATCTTTGAGCGAATAAGTGCGCAATACAAGCGTAGCAGCGACGTCTTATCCGCCCCCCAGCGGCGTGTGTTTGATAGCATTTTGATTATATTCAGTGCCTTTATGCACCTAGTTTTTAGATCTTTAATATGGCTATGGAAGCAGAGCTTCCTATCAAATATAACCCCGAGAAAACGTGTCTCCTCTATCACTCTAATGGGAGTACCCTCTAGTTGAAGCTCTGGGTCAGGGAAAAGACCCCTCTTCCTACTAAAAGGGACACAAACAGTTTTCTCCGCAGAAAAGGCGAAGCCATTCTGCTGGGCCCACCGGTTCATCTTATTGATGGTGATTTGAAGTTGTCGCTCAGCAACTGATAAAAATGGAGAGTGTAATAATATAGCTCCAGACTGAACAATCTTAAGAACTTTATTGAGAACAATTCAGGTGTAAGAGAAAGATCTAAACATAAGAACAGCAGCACAATTTTTAAAAAACTACTGAACGGTAATTGTTACAGTTAACTCGTTATCATAGTTTAGTTTATCTAATTACAGATTCACTAGTGCGCAGATTCACTAGTGTTTCAGCCATCATATATTACAGAGAGGAATATGAAATTTGGAGACCATCAACATAGAGTGAACACTGAACCCCGTGATTAAGGTGTTTATTGATGTTAATTTTAATGATAAAAAGTAAAACGCTCAGGACAGAGCCCTGAGGTACCCCTTGTTCTTGTATAAAAGTGGATCGCGGAACTCATGAAAAAGGATAATGTTAGTGTGGTCTATTTACCACCGAACTGTACTTCATTAATCCAGCCAATGGATCAGGGAGTCCTTCAATCCCTGAAATACCGATACAAATCCGATTTCCTGCGGAGACTGTTGAACTCGTGCAATTCCGGCAATGGAATTCAGCAGTTTTTGAAGGACTACAATATCAGAGATGCCATTTTTAATGCCGCGAATTCGTGGAATGCAGTCTCTAAGGACACCCTCATCAATTCATGGCACAATCTTTGGCCGGCAACCATCTTATTGGATAGTGAAGATTCCAACCGGCCATTTAACGGCTTTCGAATATCACAGGAGTAGGAAATCATGGATGATTTGATGCGATACGCCAAAGGATTACCAAGTGATGCTGCAAAATTTATCGATGAGGCCTTTCAAGAATGTGTATCCATCGATGAGAATGCTCCCGTGGTACATCAATTGACGGATGAAGAAATCACCAACATGGTTCTCAATCCAGACGGAGGCGTAAGTGATTCTTCCGAAAGCGACGATAGAGAGGTTGATAAAAAAATATCCATCGACCGCTGCATTAAGTTGACGGAGGAACTACTACGCGGTATGGAAAAAAGTCTTTTTTCACTGAACAAGACATCATGTCCGTGTATAAAATACAGGAGAAACTTTTAAAAGAAAAACCTAAACACATGAAACAAATAAAACTAAGTGACATGTTTGTGGTGAATACGAATGCTTCAACTTCAACGTAGACCTTTTTCATTTATATATTAATCAAGGAAAATAAATAGCAGTGTTTTCAATCGTTTTTTATTCAATATGTAATTTTTATAGTGTTATGTAACCTCATTTTTAATTTTCAGCAAAGTCAAAGTGAATGTGTTAACGACGAGGAAGTAGACGATCGGGAGGATTGTTTATGATTAAGGATAGGGAGAATTGTTAATTTCACTTCGGCTTTTCAGAACGGGAAATGTTCGGGAGGGGGATGCCAGGGGCTGTGCCAGATTGTTTGTTTATTTATTTTGCTCTCTCGCGCGACCCTGCAGATTGCGCGATTTTTTCGTTACGATACAGCCGCAGTTATGTTAGTAAACAGACGCGGTCTTTCAGAGCTTTTTTTCGGGAATTGTTCCGAAAACCGGATTTTCCCGTAAACCGGACTGATGCCGGTCCCGAGCGAGCCGGATACAGGGTCCTATACTGTATATAGAAATAAAAAGAAAATTTTACTGTAAAGAACTAAATAAATATCTGTTTGTGATATTTGAATAGGAATGCATTAAGTATTTTTTAATACTAGCTACCAAACGTAGAATGATCAAAAGGCATTCCAGAATCATGGCCAAATTATCTGGAACTCAAAACGAAATTTTGTTTTTCTTGTTTAGGAAGTGGTAGATAGATTCAAAATTGTTTACTTACAAAATAATCAAAATCAGTTAGCAAGACTAATTACTCAAAAAACTAAAAAAAAAAAAACAATAATAAATTTTAAAAAACCCACAGTTATAGCAAATTGCTCAGCTTCTGCTAGCTCATTGTACTGATCTTTAAGTTGCTCAAGCTTAGCCAACTGCTCAGGTCCTGGCATGTAACGAATAAGCTGCTGAAGCATAGCATCTGTAAGCTGTTCTTCATCCACCCGAAGAATATACTTTAGCATGTCTTTAGTTGATATCTTTACAGAACCAAGCAGAATCACTGTAAATATGATGTGAAACAAATGAATGAAAAAGAACAAAAAAAAATATTTTCAATAGCAGTTAAATATTTTCATATAATCAAAATCCTTACTTAAATTTTGTGCAGATTTTCCATCCAAAACTTTAAAGTCCTTTGCTTTTTTGGAAATTCTCTTGCCTTCAACTTTGTTATTTTCTTTTTTGACTGTAAAAAAGAGACATTATGTAATAGTATTGTTTTTATTTAATTAAGTTATTTAAAAACAATTTCATTTATATAAAATTTCCACTGCAAAATACTTATACATACCAAACACAATAATAGCTATATACATTACCTTGAGGTTTAGATGAAAACTTTGAAGAAAGAGTCTCAAAGATATCATCACTGGCAAATTTATCTTCATGAACTTTGACCCAGAAAGCTTTTTCAGACAGTTTTTGTGGTGGGATCTATAAAAAATGCAATGTAGAACTTTTAATATTAACATTACTTGATCCACGGTTTTTACTTGGGAATGACTTCAAATATAACATTACAAAAATCAGACAAAATTGGTCCGTGTTTTTTTTAAATGTCCCCAAAAAAATTTTTTAAATCAAATCATAGTATTTGAGACTTGTGATACATGTTTATAGGCCATTTCTCAGTGCGTAATACGGATACACCATTTAAATTTTTAAAAATATAAAATATTAATTTAATTATTATTAATATAAAATTTTAATTTTTTGCTGGTTAAGTTACAGATTGCCTGGACTACTCTGCCATCCTAGGCGAAAGTGCATATAAAGGCAATTTCCGACATATTTACTTTGAGAAAAATCTCACCAAAAAAGAGGGTGTTCCCTTCTGTGTGATCCCAAGTGAACATCCAATTTAACCTTTTGAATTGACCCTATACAACTTCATTTCGTCAGATCCAAAGACAACCTCAGCTTATAATAATCAAATTTTTAAAAAAGACAGTCGAAGCCATCACTCACTTTAGTCCAATTAACTCTCTTCAAGGGCGTCTCCAAGGTATATCTCTTCTTTGGCTGCATCCCGTGCGGCAGGACTAGCGGTGCAGGCAGACCAGGTGACAGGCCCCCAAGAGGAGGGGGCGGGAATCTCATCCCCCCAGGGGGAGGCGGCGGCGGAGGGGGCCCGCCCATTCCGGGCATGGGTGGAGGAGGAGGCGGACCTCCCATCCCAGGCATGGGAGGAGGGGGAGGTGGGCCCATACCAGGCATTGGGGGTGGAGGGGGAATGCCACTGCCCGGCATAGGTGGGGGTGGAGGAATGCCGGACCCAGGGGGAGGTGGAGGAGGGGGTGGGATGCCGCTACCAGGGAGCGGTGGAGGTGGAGGAATGGAGGAACCTAATAGTCCAGGGGGCAGCTGTGGTAGTTTGCCCTAAAATGAGAAAGTCAGATATAGAAAGCAACGTTAAATGCAACTCTTTATAAATTAACAAACATGATGTAACAAGTTAAAAATGGATTGATAGGATTTCATATAACAAGACATTTCAATATAGAAACATTTTAATGTTTAACAGATTAAAAACTATTTTGTTCAATTTTTTAACCAATGAAAAAAGGATTCAATAAAAATCCCTTATATATTTATTTTACACAGGGATATGATTGACCAAAAAGCAAAAAAGAGGAAATCCTAAATGATATACTTACTTTTTAGGTGTTTAATTTTAAGATTTTGTTTAATATATAAAAAGTGGTTAATTATAGAGATCCAAGCACAAAGAGGGTCTGGGGTCCCCTCCCAGAAATTTTTTCTTGAAATTTGACCCTTAAGGTATCCTAAGGTAAGCTAGCCTACCCCTAAAATGACGATTTTCGACTTTTTCGTCAAAAATTTTTTTTCTTACTTTTTCGAGTAGTTTAGACTTTTATCTTTCCAAAACTGTTTTCATTTTACTTATAGGTGAATTAGAAAAGAAATTACAGCATTTTTTAAAACAGATAGTTGTGTGTGATCGTATACAAATATAAACTTTGAAGCTAATTTTCTCGGAACTAAATTTTGCATAAAAACCCTCCACTATTTACATGATTACTCAAAAACTATCCAAGATATTCACTCCAAATTTTAACAGTATATTAATCATACTGTTATTAACCAGATGGACCTCAGATTTTTATGTAAGTTTATTTATTTTGTTTTTATTGATGTTTTTTTGTTAAATGGTAGTAGAAATTTTGAAATTTTTCATTGACCTTTACATTTTATGCTGTAAAACAATTACTTTTCAAAATATGTCTTAGAAAATAGTCCATTCTGAAGATAAGTGTTATAGGATACTTGTGTCCAAAGGAAATTTATATAGGGGTAATAGTTTTTGGGCAAGAGTGAGAGGGGTTTTATAAAAATTCACTTAAATTTTACACTAATTACCCCATATTTTAGAAAGTAATATAATTAATTTTGTTTTTTTAGCATTGATCAAGGTTTTGATGTACATTTAAACTAAAAAGTAAAATTTGTAAATCAAGTATTTCAAAAAAATGGTCTCAAAGGTAGGCGGATACCTTAAAAACAAAGTTTTAACTTGCTTTGGACAGCTAGTCGAAACGCGGAATTCCACGGATCCGCAGAAAAATCACATCCCTGTTGACATGAACTATAATTTAACTCCATACTATAATTTAAAATTATTAAAATCACACCATTCACACTGTAATCAAGAAAACCAACCGTACAGCAAATCTTAATTTTTAAATACTGCTGCAGTAGAACCTCTTTATAACAACCCCTCCATTTAATGATCCCTATTATTCAAGGTATTATATCCAGGGTTGCCAACCTGAGACAACGCTCATCCGTAATCGCCCCCCGCGCAAAAAAAATTCGGCGTGACGCGTGGCTTGCCGAAAGACGCCACGCTTTCAGCGCATAAAAAAATGGCCCTATATTTTGATAAGTTTCAGAAAAGTCCTGAAAACCCAAATATTTGAGAAAAGAAGGCCTTTTTTTCTCCTATGAATCAATCATCCATGCAGATTAGAATATTCCGATTTCCGATTGATTTCCCCTTCTTATTGCTCATCTCATCAGTTACTAGCAACTAGCGTTATCGTTTTTATTTGCAATTCTAAGTAAAAAAAATATGTATTGTGTAAGGATTGAAGCTAAAAACAGAGAATTGAGAAGAAAATTTAATACATTCTTGTTAAAATATAATTAACGTAGTTTCCGTAGTTTTTCTAGCTTTACCCGTAATTGCGGAATTCGGGGCCGAAATGCGGAATGATTCCGCAAAATCCGGAATGGTTGGCATCTCTGTATATCCATATTTTATTTCATTGTGGTTCTAATTGTTTTTCGTTTGAAATTTGATTTGAATTTTTTGGTCCTGCAAGGTGTCACTATAACGAGGATCTACCGTATTTTCTTTTGAGGCTTTGTTAAGCTTAAATAAAGTAGTAAGCTTAGTAGTAAAAAAGTAATATTTTTGAAAGTGCATACCCCTTTTTGAACTTCAGAAACTATAACTTCATATTCTTTAAGCCTGTTTTCAACTTGAGATAACTTTGCGTCAGATTCTTGTTTGGCTGTTAGTGCATCTTCTAACTTTTTACTAAGCTCATCTGAAATTCTTTCCTCTTCTTGTTTTGATTTGTCAATAATGGTTTCTAAAATTGATCAAAAAAAAGGTAGTGTTCTATAAATTAAAATGGTTTTTGAAGGAAGCAAAAATTCAGAAGTAAATGTCTAAGACTATCAGCTTAATATTCATTACATCTAAGAAATATTTTAACCCTTTCAATCCTAAGCCGCCTGAGATTACCATTGAATCCAATGGGAAGTTTGGGCCGGCTAGGTCAGAAATGTTAAATTGAAATAATTTCAAGAAAATGAAGAGAATAAATTTTTTAAAAAATATAATGCACGCTTATAAATGTGTTTAAAAATTTACCAATTAGAGGTTCAACGTCAATTTTAAAACGTTTTGTGTGCCTGAAGTCTGGATCACAACCATTTTTATGCAATACAATTTGAGAAACACATTCTTCGATTAGTCTATAGTAAGCAGACCTAGAAGAGGGAAATTCAATTATTTTTTGTAAAACAGTTTACAGTAATAATACTACTTTATTAAAAACATGTTTGTACAACAAATACTTACTAAACATGTTTTTTTACCAACGGAAATACATTTAGTGCATAAATTTAACCCTTTATTTACCGACGGTACTTACAAGTACCACCAACTTTAAAATTGCATAGAATAATCATCCTTGCGAATATATTGACGATAATTTGCAGGAACACTCTTTCAGTTATCCTCTTCCAGGATAAAAAGCCGTGAAGGTTCTATGATGAGTATTTTAGCGGGAAATGCGAATAGATTTAACTGAAGTTGTAAGTTTAGCTGCCATTTCGATAGGATTCACATGATAGTCATTTTTGTTCCCACAAAAAAGTAGTTAAAGTCAAAAGTAAAGTGTATTATTTTTTAAGACTTATTACTGTGATAAAAAAAGCTATGTTTTTCTTGTATTGTCAGAATATTTTAGCACTCCGTGTACTGGCAGTACCCAAAAGTATAAATTTAAGTAATTGGCTCTAGCGGATTCAATTTTCCAAAGATGATTATTTTATTTATGAATATCCCTTAATTTTCAATTTAGTGACTCAAAAAAAGTATTTGCACAAAAAAAATTGCAGCAAATCATAATGCGGTAAATAAAGGGTTAAAAGCATTTGCTGAAAAATGGAGTATGTCAATTGTCCCAAAATTATTATGTCTATTATTTCTTAGAAATGTAGAAGTTATCAATTTATTTAGAAAGCAAATTTAAGTAACTAGTCTATGGTACAGTAGGGGGAAATAGGAGACTTTCAATGGAAGTGAAAAAAAAAAGTAAAAAAAAAAAGATTTAAAAAAAACGCTTTTATTGAAGTGTTCTAAAAGGTCAAAAATAATTTATTGGGAAGTAGAAAATACCTTTTTGGTAAGTAAATAATAACTGATTTTCTAATTACTAAAAATAAAAGCGTGGGCACTAGTAATTTATATATATTTTTTAATCTAAAATTTTGTTTATTTATTTTTTAAAATTTTTACAAAATCACCTGAAGGTATGGACCCGTATATGAGCTGGTTAGGATGAAAGTGGTCTAAGTCCACTGAACTTCGTTTTGTGTAATTGAAGGTTTTCTAAAAACATCTCCAAAAAAATCAGTATTGCTTATATTTTTACTTTCTGGGGTGGATTTGTCTCTAGCCATGGATACAATTTTTGCTGCGATACAACTTTCATCGAATTTCAACTGGAAGTGCTTTAAATTGACTTTAATGGACTTAGACCACTTTCATCCTAACAGATTGGCCGGTTTCGGTAGGAAGATTGCTATTGGGATGTAGTAAATACGACATCACGGGCGACTGGTTTGTATGAAACTTGATTTTATTGTTCTGTTCCATTGAATTTGATGCGTAGGTAGGTTACGAATATTTTAGGTTGCTTGACCACTGGTCAAAATTGCTCTATATGGCTAAAAATCATTATAAATTTATGTGGGGGTTTCTAATATTTTGTATTTCCTATTGTTATAAAAAGTAATTTTAGTTCAGGTTGACCATTGGTCAGTCCAGTTAACTTTTTGCTACTTCTATACTTTGGCTATGCAGAAGGTAATTAGGGGCTAAAACCAAATGCCTTGAGACGCGAAACATTTTGTCTTGGCCAGTGGTCAAGAGATTTTGACCAGTGGTCAATCTACTTTTTCTTGCCCGATATAGCTTTTCTGACCTTTTCTTTCTATCTCGTTGTTGTTTTGGAGGTCCCTGAACTTAGGTCAATTCCATTTGACCACTGGTAAATTTTTAATTTTACGACTTTATAGCTCTTTTTTTCTGGGACCCTCTTTAACTGCACAATATGCTGATCAATAGGCATAATAAAATTTTTTCCTTGAAACACCAATTAAAAATTTGGTTTTGTATTAATTATTTTCAGGTGATAAAATGTTTTCCGAATAGAAAAAGTCAGAGAAAAATCATAAAGCATTATGAAGATTATTTTATATTTCAATGGGTAATTTCTATAAACAAGATGGTTTAGGTAGTGCCGGAGTTAAATTGTTTCTCTCAATTCTACACTATAACACGGTAAGCATCATTGCTTATAAAGATATTTTTAAAATAAAAAAATCTTTAATTTCACAGAAATATTGTCAATAACAACTTGAATTTATCAGAACCCCAAAAATATCCTTCTGAAATTAAGCATTATGATATCAAAAAGGAAATTTCACTCAAGTTTTATAATGAAAATTTAGTACCATAAACGTAAATTTATACCTTATAAAAAATAATACATTTATCCCAAAACCAATATCAGTACCTTAAGTTACTAGCATACTGTAGTTTATATAGAATGGATGCTAAAACACTTACATGATGTTGTCTGTAATCAGTTAGATTTGGTATTTAAATCCTCTGTATTAGCCACAATGATTAAAAGACTATAGCTTTCCCGCCTAATCTAATAAAGCGCGGATTTATTTTCTGATATTTTCTTACAAAAAGGGGTCAGCCAAATATATGTATTTAAAATATACAAAAAAGCCTTTCTCTCTAGTAAAACAGTTGTGGGTCCCTCCACTGCTGCAGCTGTGCGAACGACCTTGAGTTTTCTCTTATCAAAACGCTCACCGAACGAAGCAGGCGAATGGACTAAGACCACTTTCATCCAGGCGAAAACTGCTGTTTCGATAAGGAGTGATTTTTTGAGTCGCTCTCAAGGGGCGAAAAATTAACCTATCGCTAAACCGACCATTGCATTAAATAAAGGACCTAAAACTCTATCCAAATCCACTCTTAACTCAACTTTTGTAATTTGTGGACTTAGACCACTTTCATCCTGACCAGCTCATATGTAAATTCAAGTTCAGTAACACTAACATCTATGCCGAACGAGGGTTCGGACCCCAGACGTACGGCTTTGCAGTCAGATGCTCTAACCACTAGGCCAATACGTCGGCATTTATGTATAATTTTACATAGAACACAGAATAAACATATGAAATAGTGTAGGCTTACACGGTCAGATTCAGAGTTATTTATTAAAAATTCTTCCGGGTGTAAGGACCGTGGTCTATGAGTAAAAACGGACGTTTCGTCTACATCTGTGGTAGACATCTTCAGCGAGACTGAAATGAAAAGTTAAAGAACGCCAAAGCTGACAGTGTCACGTGGTAGATCCAGAGGAGAAGAGTCTCATTGGTCAACGTCACTGAGAGGCTTGATTCTAGATTTCCGGAGGGCTGGGTGCCAAACACGTGGAATAGTTAGCCCCTCCTCCTTGCGATTAAAATTATTCTGGTGTTTGTGAATCTCAATGGCTTCTCTCACAAGTCGGGCTTGGAAATGTGTCGATCTGGATAAACATCAGTGTGATCAAACTTGATAGTATGGTCTTGAGATAAAGCATGTTCAGCGATTGCTGATTTGTCCGGTTGTAAAAGGCGACCATGTCTCTTATGTTCAGAAATTCTGGAACTTCTTAATTAATACTGCGTTGCAAGCTAACGGATATACTACATTTCAAATTCGCAAATCCATTCACCCCAAGAAATCTGTTTCTGCAGTGTCCAGTAATACCAGTCAAGGTCAAAAATCACGTCTAGTTTTCCTTCCTTTTATCCAGTCTGTCACAGATCGTATCGGTAAAATCTTAAAACGCCACCTCATAAAACCGATTTTCAAACCTACGCAGAAAATATGCAATCTCTTACGCTCTGCAAAGGCCTAATATCCTAATAATAGCCTAAATATCTATATTACGTTTTTTGTATGCTCAAATTTCGTCGAAAATCGCGTATTTCCTCGTTCAAATCAGAGCCCACAATCAACATAATATAGAGGTTTAAGTTATTATTCAAGTTTTTTCGGGTAGCATACATCATATAGAGTCCATAACTCGAGACGAGACATTCGTCGTGTGATTAGGGTAGAAATGAGGGGCGAAAAACCAATTTTCAGCCTTTTTGGCGGCGCGCCCCATTGGATTAACACGGGGAACTTCAGGGCCAATGTGGCACCTTAAGAAATTATCCAAAAATTCTGAAAAAATTCACAGGTACTCTCTGGCACCTTAGACAACTTTTTCGCACTATTACGTCATCAAAATCGAAAAAAGTTTTTTTCCATACACCCTATTGATCACACTGATGTTTTATCCAGATCGACACATTTCCAAGCCCGACTTGTGAGAGAAGCCATTGAGATTCACAAACACCAGAATAATTTTAATAGCAAGGAGGAGGGGCTAACTATTCCACGTGTTTGGCACCCAGCCCTCCGGAAATCTAGAATCAAGCCTCTCAGTGACGTTGACCAATGAGACTCTTCTCCTCTGTATCTACCAAGTGACACTGTCAGCTTTGGCGTTCTTTAACTTTTTCATTTCAGTCTCACTGAAGATGTCTACCGCAGATGTAGACGAAACGTCCGTTTTTACTCACAGACCACGGTCCTTACACCCGGAAGAATTTTTAATAAATAACATAGAATAAACAAGTTAGAATAAATAGTGAATGAAGAATTACTAGCGCCCACACTTTTATTTTTAGTAATTAGAAAATCAGTTATTATTTACTTACCAAAAAGGTATTTTCTACTTCCCAATAAATTATTTGTCAAACCGAATTAATTATTTTTGACCTTTTAGAACACTTCAATAAATTCGTTTTTTTTTTAAATCGTTTTTTTACCTTTTTTATTTTCTACTTTTTAGCCAAGGCATAGCTGCCAACTGAGTTTGTTCAAAAACCGGAAGATTTTGGATAAAAACCTGAAGATTTTAATATACATGGACGCATTGATATTACTTAAAAAATTTGTCTTTTATGAACTGAAATGAGGAACTAATTTTAATTTTTACAATAAAATACACATATTCATTATTTCAACTTTTTGTTTTTTTCCTTGATTTTACATAGTTCTGCCAAAATCGATTACTTTGAATCAGTATCTGAAAATGCAGACTGTATTGAGGCTCAAATGAGCAAAAAGTAGAGAAAACTCACAAAAATATAGAAATTTCCTGAAAATTGTGAAAACCGGGAGAAACTAGTGTCCGGCCGTAAAATCGAGAATGATTGAAAAACCGGGAAACTCCCGGGTAAACCGGGAGGATTGGCAGCTATGCCATGCTATTTTTTTTAACAAAAACTCATAAGAAAAAATGTATTTATTTCAACCATATTTAATCTGATGTTAGGATGGAATTTTAGTTTTCTATAATATGATGGTGAAATATAACACGCATCCGCTCACTCGCCGATAAAATCCATCCATATCAAAAAGATTCACAAGAAAAAGAAAAATCATCCAATAAAATAAAAAAAATAACCAATCGTATGGTAAGCCCAGACCAAAATAAAACTCAGAATTAGTGCATCAAGGAGCGAACAGTACCATTCAGTCTTTTCAGTAGTCCATAAATTATAAAAGTAGCATATTTTTCTTCTCTCGCGATTCCTCGGGGTGGGGCACCAATTTTCGGCGATTTCTCGCTCCTTCTGGCGATTTCTTTCTCGCGGTTATTATCTTAAATCTCTAAATATCTTAATTGTTAATTGGAAGGTAAGAAATCATGTTTTGAAGATTAAATATTGTAGTGATATACATAATATATTATCTTACAGGTTTTGGGAGCCATTGGCTTCACGGAAGTGTCTCAAATTTGAACTAAAAGGATAACTAAAAACACTCGTTAATTACCTTCATTACGGAGGTTTTGACTAGTTGATTATTGAATATTGCATTGTCATCGAGTTTACACCATGGTGCAAAGTTTCAGAACTTTAAATCGTTTGGAAGTGCCTGAAATTTTATGTACAAGATCTCGTAAAAAAAAGTGATTAATCGTCTAAAATTATCATAATTACTGGGCAATTCTCGTTTTGACTTTTGAATATGATGAAGTTATGCCTTATACACCATTATCCACGGTTTAGGGAGAATAGCCCCTTGGGAAAGGTCTCAAAATCTGGTTTTTCTGTTAATTAAAAATACTCGTTAATTAACTTAATCCTTTGGTTGTTTGACTAGATAATGGTTGGATATTGGAGTGTCATGAGGGTTACACCTATGTGTAAAGTTTCGGGGCCCTAACATATCGGGAAGTGCCCGAAAATCGAGTTTTAAAATTCCACCCGTAAAACGCCGCCAAAAGCAAGTAGAATAAAACATTTAAAAATGGACCACTTCCAATGGAAATTTCCATTGGAAGTGTCCCATTTTTTTACCTTCCATTGAAAGTGTCCCATTTTTCCCCATCCATTGGAAGTGTCAAATTTTTTCCCCACTGTACATTCAGAAGTCATTTGTAAAAAAAGGTTTGGAAATTAATTTTCTACAATATTGCAAAATCATATTTATGAAGTCTTACCTCACAGTAATGTCATCCCGTAAACATATTAAGTGTTGCAGAATGGATAAAAAGTCTCCTTCAGCAGGTGTTTCAGCAACTGTCTGGCGAATGAGGTCATAGCAATCATTCATTTCTCTATCACCAAGTTAAGGATTTTTACTTTTCAGTAAATAAAAACTAGTATTTAAAAGTAATTGGTATTTAGAGTAACTTTTGAAATAGTTTGTTTGGAAAAGTATATTTGTTTAAAATATTTTGAAACCTATTTTTGTAAAATATTTTTTTCTATCTTAAAAACATCTCTTCATCTCTATACCCATTTCTTTACTTAAAAATAATTAGCTATTATACTTTATCAGCAAAAACCCTAATTTTGTTTTTTCCATAAACCAGTCTTTCTTCAGGCATTTAAAAGAAATACAGTGGATTCCAATTAATAGATGCACATTAGGACTGGGGCATTTTGTGTCAATTAAGCGGGTTTCCCTATTAAGTGCTTATCAGGGGGGCCCATCAGGCTATCAGAATTGTTACCATCCAAGATGACGTAATTGGATGGTAGGCGTTGACGCGTTGACGTGTTAACTAAGCGGACTGACCAATCAGGGTTACTTAGGGAAATCGGGTAGCTTCTTCTTCAGTAGAAAGGGATTAAAATAATATGCGGGGAAATATAGAGCTGTAGAGCAGCCACTTAAGGCAACAAATCCTAAATTTAATGCAGCATGCGTACCCACAAATAACGCAGTCCAGTCAAATTTAAAGCAACGCTTGCGATCTCCATGGGACAATTTATTTTTAACTTATTTTTGGTGAAAGCCAATACAAGTTTTACATCATATTAAATTATGAGTATTTTGTTTTTCCTTCTAATTTAACAACGAAATAGTTTCTAGCTAATAAAATAGTGTATTGAATAAAATCATGAAATTTAAGACTGATTTCAATGCATAATTAGAAGGATTCATAACTTATTTAATTTTGAATATTTGAATATTTTTATATATAAGGTTGCAATCATTCCTAATACCTTTCTGATAGAAACTTCTAAATACATGTAGTACCAAAAATCTTTAAAAGCATTTTATTAAAATTTTATTGATGGATTAATTTTTTAAATTAAAGTTGATGGATTAATTTTGTCTTCCATATGACACTTTTCAATCCAAATATTTTGAAGATAAGGATAATTCGGGAACCGATGATAAGAAATAGAATTTCGAGTCTTATGCCAATAGTTTTTACAAACTGAAACAGGGCAACGAGACATTTTACACGGTTTTATTAATAAACGAGAATCAACAAGCGAACTTATATCAAGATCCCTTCAAAGATTAAATATTTAGTTGTATTACACCTCTCCAAATATATCCTCCGCCCTGATTTCTAAATATATCTGATGTCAATAAATCAATTAATAAATTAATTATGTATCTGGAACTATGTACTTTTTGTGTGCATCTTCAAATTAGCCACAGGTAGTTAACACGGAAATATAATATTTATTCAATCATTCAATCTAAATCGAAAACACTTTTTGATTTCTTAACTGAAATGCTGCACTATTTCAAACTTGAACCTGTTGAATCAAAGATCAAATATCCCTCTTATTTTATCAAAAATCCCTAACCTATACCGCGCAGAGCAACTCATACGCCCATAATAAAAGTGATTGGTTATTGCGGATTGGTCATTATGACGAGGAACTACGTATTTGGATGGAAGAGCATACGTCAGTCAAATTTTCATCTCTATGTGAAGAGCCAACCTTATCTTATTCTATTAACCTTGAGTGCTTATATAATCAATCGTCATACAGAAATATTTGTATGTCTTTCTTTTATAAATTAAAATCTGTAGTAATATTTTACAAATTAACATTTAAAGTAACTACTACATTGCTAATAGTCCTTTAAAAGTCCTAGAAATCCTTCTGTAATTCAATAAAACAGTTAAAATATTCAAATGTGTAAAAAAGCCTGATTTGGTTAATCTTTAGCCACATTAAAAAGTTCACTATCTGACCAAAGACAAGCAATTAGATTTAAAATAGCCTAGAACAGGGGTTCTCAACCGGTGGGTTGCGACCCCCTGCCTCATGCGTGGCATGGTGGGTCGCGGGGCATGCCTAGGGAGGTCGCGAAACAAAAATTAAAAACAGTCATATTTACAGAGTTGTTTTTTATTCACACAAAAATTTTCAAAACTTATAAATTGTAGATTATTAGAGAGAATGGTTTGTTTCATGCATGAACTATTTTGAATAAGAGTAAATATAGGAAGCATTGGCAGCGTATTGCGAGTGAAATGAAAAATAAATGGTAAATAATTATTAAAGTCTTAAAATTTTAGGTCTGAGGGGGTCGCCAAAATATTTTCCCTGAAAAGGGGGTCGCGGAGTCAAAAAGGTTGAGAACCCCTGGCCTAGAAAGTAATTATATGAAGGTAAGAAATTTTTAATCAAAAACATAAAATAGTTCACTGAAAATAGCGAAAAAAAGGGCCGAACCTCGGACAAATTGCAATAAAAGGTTTCTCAACGGTTTTCACCTAGGAATGACCTCAATAATAACATACTAAAAATCGGCCGGGGGGAAGTTTAATTTTTTTTAATTTTTAAAAAATGGCCGAAAAAAAATTTAAAAAAACCCAAAACAATAATATAGACATGTGATACATGTTTATAGGTTATTTTTGAGTTTTAAAACCGAATATTGCCTTTAGTTTTGAAAAAAAATTGAAATTTCAATTTTTAAAATTAATTTGAAAAATGAACTATATGAAAAAATTAAAACCCCCCTAAAAACCTAACCAAATCATCAAAAGAGATAAATCAAATGGTTTTCATTTAGAAATGACCTAAATATAAACATACTAAAAGTAAAAAATTTTACGAGTTAAAGAAGTTCAATTTTTTTTTAAATTTCAACTTTTTTTTGCGAAAAATGCATTTTTTTTTCAAATTCGTGCCCCAAACTTTTGAGGCTTTTGAAAAGGTCATTTTTCGGTGAATATTGTCCACAGATAGTTATATAATGGAAAACCGGTGGAATTGACCCTCAATGAATTAGTTTATTATTTTATTTAAAATTTTGAAATTGGTAAAATGTAGTAAAAAGTGAAAAAAGGTAATACTTTGGCATATATACATCAGAATTTAAAATAATTAACTAATTCATTGAGGGTCAATTCCACCGGTTTTCCATTATATAACTATCTGTGGATAATATCCACCGAAAAATGACCTTTTCAAAAGCTTCAAAAGTTTTTGGCACGAATTTGAAAAAAAAAGCATTTTTCGCAAAAAAAAGTGGAAATTTGAAAAAAATTTAACTTCTTTAACTCGTAAAATTTTTAAATTTTAGTATGTTAATATTTAGGTAATTTCTAAATGAAAACCGTTTGATTTATCTCTTTTGATAATTTGGTTAGGTTTTTAGGGAGTTTTTAATTTTTTCATATTGTTCATTTTTCAAATTAATTTTAAAAATTGAAATTTCAATTTTTTTTCAAAACTAAAGGCAATATTCGGTTTTAAAACTCAAAAATAACCTATAAACATATATCACATGTCTATTGTTTTGGGTTTTTTTTAAATTTTTTTCGGCCATTTTTTAAAAATTTAAAAAAAATTAAACTTCCCCCCGGCCGATTTTGGCCGATTTTTAGTATGTTATTATTGAGGTCATTCCTAAGTGAAAACCGTTGAGAAACCTTTTATTGCAATTTGTCCGAGGTTCAACTCTATTTTCAGTGGACTAAAATGATATCTGAGTGAAAGGATACTCAAATTCTAGCCGTATGTTCTCATATCGTTGAGAAAATTCATCAAAATCTTCATCTTTGTGGTCATGAAATATTTTCAATTGAATACTCAACTCAGCAGTTGGATTACCTTCTACTTGCAAATTCTAAATAAAAGTAATTAAAAAATAAATTACTCTCAGGTAAATTTTTCAATGGGAAGCTAAAATATAGGTTGTTTAAACTAACCTAGGGTATTTAAATTTCATTAATAATAATTAACTAAGCATTATTAAGGAAAACAATTATTCATATACATCCATAAACTTACTTCCAATACATCAATGAGACCAGTTCGCATAAACTCATTTCTCAAATGTAATCGGAAATCAAGGTCATCAGGAGATGTAACCAACGCATTTATCAGCTGTATGCAAGCAATCTAAAAAATGTGATTAAAATATCTTAAAATGTTGTCCATAATGAAATTAAGACATAAATTAACTCATGAAAATTCTCGATTTTCCATTGGTTGGATTACAGGAGATAGTTGAGATTGTAAAGGATTATACGTAGATATTAAAAAAACTAGCTGAAAATAACCATTTTCTCGATCCTGATGGATAAGAATTCCAATCACAAGCACTTGCTCAAAATACTTACTCGTAATGTTTCATTTCTTGTCTCTAAACCTTGAATGATAGGAGCAAACCTTTCCCGACCTTCAATTTCTCCACAAATTGTGATGGCCTCTAATGCTTTCTCGTGACTAAAAAACACATTTAAAAATTATGACAAATTAACTAATAACATACATCAGTGATTAACTAGAGCTAAAAAAGCAGCACTTCAATTCAAGTTTGCTTACCCATTAGGAGGAACGAGGCACATTGCTGCCATTAACTTTACAGCATCTATCATAATAATTGGCACTGAAGGGTCAATAGAGCGAGCTAGTATATTTAAGGCATCAGGGTGTTTGAATATTTGTTTCAGACCAGCCTAGAGTTAAAAAGTAGCATTAATTAAAATTTAACATCAAACCATATGTGATAATACAGGGATGAGTTTGTCAAAAGATGGAAAAAGAGGAAAAAGCGCGAGAGCTTAGTTATGTATAACATTTTTATAAGTGTGTGAAACAAATAATTTTAACAAGACAAATTTTAATTTACCTAGGTTATATTTTGGAGAATTTAAAGAATTTTAAACTGGCAATAAACTAGTAATTAATATTGATATTCTAGATAAAAATATCTTTAAACAAAGAAAAATACATATTTCACGTTACCTTTATTTGCATGGAAATAACCAAAATTTAACTAAAAGCAGATGAAAATTTAGGAAATCAGTTAAATATTAAGATAATTTATTGATTACTTAAAATATAATTAAATTACTGAATTTTTTTACTAATATTTTTGCTAAGTGAAGAAAAAAGTCAAATGAATTTTTATTATTAGAATCTCAAATCATATCAGATACAGGTTATAATCTAACATAATTTAAAAAACTGAATTATTATCTTTATTTGCTTCTCAAAGCGGCCTTTCAAAAATTAACAACTTAAAAAAACCTCTTAAGTTGAAAATACTGACTATAAACTCGATAAAACGCAATTCTCAGAGACACACTGGTCTTATTAGGCTGCTCAGACACAACACTCCACAGGCATCCGACCCGTAAGAAGCAATTGCAGGAAAAACGGAACTTTCGCGAAAAATCGTTATTTTTTTTTACTTCCGGACTTGTTGGCTTCTGACTACGGTAATGTTGTTTTTTCTACATCGCAATAACAACGCGAAAAGAAGCCGACTTCACCTTAACGTCCGCGGCCGTCCAAGCATAATGGGAAAAGGTACACTCCGCGAGCAAAACGGAACTAACGCCAGAAGTTGCGATTTCCCGACTTTCGCGATTCCGATTTTTCGTAAAATCGCGATTCCGCGGAAGAAACTCATGCCCGAAGGAAGAAAAATTTATAAAAAGCGGAAGTAGTGAAATAAATGAGAAAAAGCGGAAATAGCGGAAAAAATGAGAAAAGGCGGAAAATCGCGTTTCGGCGGAAGAAACTCATGCCTGGATAATAAAACCATAAATTATTTAATATTATTCAAAAATCTGAACAAATGTAAGAAAGCTGATCAAATCTCGAGAGATACAATAAGTTAGTTTAGAACTGAGGATCTATCGGAAAATATTAAAATCCGAATTTATTATTTTTAAAATAAAATAGTATGAACAAATGTTGAAACTAAGCTATTTCTCAAATGATCTTACTGTGTTATTCATTAGAGCTCTAAGGCACTTGATGCATTCATGCTGTACTCTTTCATACTTCATATTTCTGCAAGGAAAAAATAAAATCTCATTTTAAACGACACAAAAAGGCATGGAAACAGTTTGAAAGCATTTTTTAATATTAAAATTATTTTATGCATCAATAACTTGCTTTATCTTGTAACTCTAATATCAAAAATCTAAAAACAAACTTCGGTATAGTATGTTTAAATTATAAATGCTTTCTAATTAAGGTTGATTACCTAACTAAAGATCTAGAATGAAAATTACTTCATATCCAGGGGTAGTATCCGGCAGTACTGTGCAAGGGGTCACTGTCTCCGCCCAGGGTTCACGTCCTTTGGAACCTCAATAGGTGACCAATGGTCAGGGGGAGATATAACGGTATAAAAGGGAGTTCTATTTGAGTTTCAATGGGGAAAGGTGCATGCATGAAGGTCTATGGTGGTTTTAGAAGTGTTCTCCAGTAATGTTTATTTTAAATTTTTAATATATTTTTATTGACATTCATGTTATAAAAAAGCAATGGGAAAAATAGTTGCCTAGGGATAACAAACGGTTAAGGCAACAGATAAATATAATAATTACAACATGCCTATATATTAAAAATTAAAAAACAAACATAAAAAGGAAAGAAAAAAGCTTAAAATTATGCATTACTTTAGAGAAAAAACGGTTCTTATGTATTATACCGTCGACTGTATCGCTTAATCAAAAATGTTATCAAATTTCATAGACTTTTCTATTGATGTGCCGTTGAATTATACTCTATTCATTTATTTCCAATTTTGGAGCTTGAGAAATAGTGCTTTCCCCCACGCTAGAGACGTAACCATAGTTACGCTCATCGAGCAGCCAATAGTAAGCCTTCTTTGTCACTATGATGATGATAGTTGCCATGGTTACCGATAGGTGGTGGGGGAAGGAAATATTTTCAAGCGCCAGTTCAAAATGAGCAGAGTATAGACGGCCCCTGAACGGTCGACGGCATAATACGCAAGTACCGAAAAAACTAAGACAAAAGATTATAAACATAGATGTTACCATAAAAAATAACTAATTGACAGAGAACTGGCTGATACTTTTACTGTTGCTACCTCTAATCTAAAAATAAATGTCTACATCTCTTACAAATGCAAAAAGTATGCATTTAAATGTAAAGTATTTCTCTACACAGACCTGGAAAACCTTGTAACCTTCCCCCGAACATAAACGAAATTTACCCGAACCTAATGTATTGCATCTATGGAAGCTAGCAGGGGTTTCCCCTGAACCAGGTTCAGGCACTTTTTGTAGGGTCTGTCTCTACATTTTGTAAATTAACTGGTAAATGGTTATAGAAATATGGAACTAAAGGAAAAATGTAAAATTTTTTTTCGTTAAAATTGGGAATTCTGCATATTCCATTTGGCCCCGACAGATGTATTTTCTTTTAAATTAAAAACAGTTTCGTTTTTATATAAAAAACATAAAATCATACCTGAAAGGTAACAAGTTAATAATTCTGAAATCAAGATCATCATATTGTTATTTTTAAACATTTAAAATTGTCATGTGAAGATCTTTACGTTTTTCTATTTTGTATCACACATTTCCCAGAGGTGTTTCTGTACCATTAATGCAGGGTTTGTGTGCAGTGTAGATTCCCAGGTATGTTGTTCTGTAGTGGTGTTACAGAGAAAGAAGGTATTTTCCAAATAAAGGCATATTTAAAGGAGACTATTTTTTCTTATGTGTTATGAAGTCGAAAAGAAGTAGTTTTCATTACACTAGGCTAGAGATGGAAAATTTCTGGAAATTTTGGGGAGGCGGAAAAAAACAGAAAAAAAGGGGTTTTTTTTTGGAAAAATTGACCTTTTTGCATAGAAAAGAGTGGTTTTTGAGTACATATTTTTTTAAGAAACTAAATAATCATTCGTTGTATAAAAAAATCATTAGTCATAATATATTATAAGTTATTAAATCATTAAAAATTAATTAAAAATAATTCCGAAATAAATATATGCAGCATTTTACAAGTAATTTTAAAAAAAAACTACAATTTATATAACTATAATATATGCAATATAAATATAAACCATGTGATTGTAATAAATAACATTAATTTAATATTTATTTACTAAACATAAAGTACTTTTGATGAATTAATTTTGTATACAACGTGATCCAATAACAAATAACAGATGTTTGCTATAATATTTAACATCCTAACCTTTTTCACATAGTCATTGCAATCATGTTTTCTTAGAAAGGTTAAAAGAAGAAGTTTGAGAAGTTTTAATTACATTCGGCCAATTTTAGAAAAATGTTGAAGTCATTATATAAAAAAATTAAAAAATTGTTCATTGTTTTGTTTAAATAATTTTGGAACTTATTTTTTTATTATTTAATTTTCATGATATTATGTGTTCATTTTTCGATAAATACTCATACACCATAAATATTTTTTAAGCAACCCCGTAAAAAGCCTCCAATAATCCCAAACTTTGAAATCTGATCTAAGGTTTTTTTTAAATTCAGATAAAGCAGAGAAACTTGAAGAAGTAGTAAGTCATTTCATATGCTTATGATTGTTAGACAATCTGATTTGATGGTTAAAATATTTTTAGGGGCTGCATTTTATAATTAATATATAAGAATATCAAATTTAAATTTCTTCTAATCCTAATTGGTATTATTGATATTTATTTGCATTGCATAATTATTTTTGTTTTTAGAGAGTAAAATAAATAACACTTGGATGTTAAAATAATTTATCTTGCAGCTTACTTTTTCCAAATTTGTGTTTTCAAATGAAATATTGAGTATAAAAAATATCAAATGAGAAAACATTAGGGGACATCCATAAATTACGTGAGGTCAAAAAGGGGGGGAGGGGTTCGGAAAAATCTCCCCAAGGGGGGAGGGGGGGTCGATTAAAATCTCACGTCAACTTTTTAAGTTAGAAATTATACGATTTTCTTTTTTTTAAGTATGAGAAAGGAATACACACAGATAAGATACTGCAAATTATTTTTAAAAAGTTGTAGGTAAATCTCACTTGGGGGGAGGGGGTCCAGCAAAATCTCACTAAATCTCACCAAGGGGGGAGGGGGTTCCAGATTTTGGAAAAAACACCTCACGTAATTTATGGATGTCCCCTTAGAATGTGAAAATTTTTAAATGCATATACTTAAAAATTTACAATTTTTCCCGAGTGGAATCCAACTTTTTTGGGAAAAAAATGCTTATTATATGGTTAAAACTTCATTCTTTATAAGTACTATATTGTATAAGAATATCATCTAAATAATATTTTAATTGATATCGTGGTTATATAAATTCTAAATAAAGTATTTTAAATAAACATTTTCAATTTTTCCGGAAAGAAATAAACCCTTCGGAAAAATCTGGAAAAGTTTCCCAAAGTTTTCGGGTTTTTTCCGGCCATTCCCATCTCTAACACTAGCAGAGTTTATAAATGGTATAAATAAGGTCTTTATAATATGGCTATAGGAATAGAATAAGACATTTTTTGAGTCTTTAAAATTACTTTTCAAATAGGGTCTTTAACCCTCCGTCGGTCGCAACTGAACTTTTTCGCACACCTCATACATTTTCGTTCCCCTTTTCGTTATTTTGGGGGTTAGAAATCTGAAATTCCTGGTAGTCTCCTATCTTTACCGGATGTATGGCGCCAACTAACTCATTAAATTCGCGCGCTTTGTTTAGTTTGGTTTTCACCATAGTTTCACTATTTGACACATTGCAATCGATCATGTTTCAGTTCCTTAGGGTACGTAATATTAATTTTTTGAATCCCTGATGCTTATTTATTTCTTTTATGAGTGTTTACACGTCAATATTATTGAATTTTCCTAATTATGTATGTAATTTTTCTAATTATTTTTGATTTATTGCGGTTGAACATACACCTACAAAATCGTACCTTATACACTTACCTCACCAAAAACAATGTTGTGCAATATGCAAATCTACGTTTACTATCTGTAAATTCACAGTTTATAGCTAAAATAATGTATTTTATTTTACAATAGCTACAAGGAATGTCAACAGTCAATATGCCCAGTCTAGGGTGCATACTAAGTATTACCTGTAAAATGTTTGTTTGTGAATGGTTGTTATCTGGACATGAGTTCAAAAACAATAATTTAGTATTAATTATCCCTCAGGTTTCACATCATTAAGTATATTTTTTGACTAAAATATTGAATTATTTATAACTATGATGCAAAATTAATTTTATGCTATTTTTAATTTTTGTTCTTAATTATTTAAAACAAATATCAATTATTTGTATGTCTGAATAATACTATGAATATATTTTATCGTTTTTAAGACTCTATCATTGAAATTAAAAGGTAGAAAATTGCGATTCTTTCGATTGTGCGTTTTGGCACATTGCGACCGAACACGTCAGTTTAATATTGCGACCGACGGAGGGTTAAAGGGGACAGGGGACCCAAGTATAAAGCAGTTTCAGAAGAGTTAAGCTTTAACCAAAAATTTTAGGTATTCAAAGTAGAGTGAAATAATAAAGACCAATTCAACTTAGTTACAAAAGCTTCATAATCAACATCATTCTTAAAGAAACATTTCTGGAGCTAGTGCAGAGAAAATCAATTTTTTAAAGGATGGAAAACTTAAATAGAAAATGCAGATAGTTACTTAGTAATAAAGAGATCACTACTTACTTGCCATAACAGGAATTTAAAATTTGTAGTAACTTGTCCAGCCCTTGGCTTCCGAATTCTTGCACCCAACTAAGATAAACAGTTTTTACAATTAACTAAACAATTTAACACATATAAAATTTAAGGCTCAAAAAATTATACAAATTCTAAAAAGTTACCAGTAACATTGGTGTCTGTACATACCTGACAGGATTATTAGTTAAGGCTATTCTCAATGATTCTAAGCACTGAAATAGCTTGTGAACATTAATGTCAGGATTGCTTAAAAATGAAATATAATCTGATGGACTGTCAAGGCGACTTTTCTAAAAGGATAAAAAAGGGATTAATTCATACAAAGACAACAATAACTAAAATGAAACTGATGTCATGTACATTTTTTTAATATTTGTGAGGAATTAAGAGACATCAGGGTGTCCACTTAATTCAAAGCTAAGAATTCCCTGAGTTTTCCAGGTTTTCCAGGACAATTTTTTTGATTTTCCAGGTTTGGTCAAACTAAAGCTTTAAGGCGTTTCTTTTTTTTTATTTTTGGTGATAAGATGGAACTTTTATTTTCCTATTATTCATACCATATATTAAATAAACTTGATAAAAAACTGAAAAATTATCTTCTATAGATTAGTATTAATTGGTTGAATAATACATTAATTTTAAAATTAGACATTTAAGAAAAGCTTTGACCAATTATGAGACTGAGGTAAAAACCGATTAATACAAGATTTGAGAAATGACTATACAATACACTGGCTAGAATGGGTGTTGATCCAGGTTTAATTTTTGGGGGTGCTTTTGCAATAATGAAATTATTTTAATAAAACTGAAGTCAGATTATATTTGATCTTCAAATTAGTATGAAAAACCAAAATTGAGAAATGTTTAATTGATAATCAGGAGCCTTCAGTAAAAATTAACTTTAAAAGGCTAATGCTCAATAAGTATCAAATTATTCAGAAATTTAACTGAAAAAATTAAAGCTTCAATTTTAAGTAAAAGATCCTATTTGGGTATAAAGATACCTTGTAAAGAAATTTCATTATTTATTTTCATAAATAAGCTGAAAATCTTATCAGGTTATTTTTTGGAGGAAAAAAACTACCGATCACTCACAACCATACTATAACTATAAAATTATTAAATTTAAATTAAGACTTAAGCAGAGTAATTCAAGTTTTCCAATTAAGTTTCTTTCAATTTTTCTACTTAAAATAATTTTAATTTGAGCACCAATAAAATAAGACTTCATAAGAAAACCGTTGACTTAAGAATATCTCTCCATGAAAAAGCTCAGGTCCGTTTTCCACAACACACAATACGGCGAGAAGCCGACTTTACCGACGATTACGCGCCGTAAAATAGGCTTCTCCTTATCTTTGGGCTGCACAGTAAGAACAGCATGAACACGGCTTTCTTCCAATAAAAGTCGTTTTTCGGTAATACAGTAAACGAACGAGGAGAATGCGCCTTTACAGGCCGAGTCACATGAACGTATTGCCGTGCCGCGCCAATGCGCGTGCGAGCTAGGATGCTGTTGATTTGACTAAATACCGGAGATGGTAACTCCACAATGTAAAAAAATGCTGGAAAACGCTATGCATCGTACAAAATCACATTTTTCCAGAATATTTTTGGAATTCCCTGAGTATTCCAGGTTTTCCAGGGCATTTTCGAATTCCCTGAGTATTCCGGATTTTCCCAGTTTCCAGGGTTAGCGGACACCCTGAGACATTAGGGTGGTCCTAAGTATAATGGTAAAAAAAAATTTCGGAAATTTTGAAGTCGCACCCCCTTATTTTTTTACTTATTGGGTAGTAAATAACTGGTAAAAATTTATCTGAATCGGTAAATATTAACATGTGCCGCAAAAGGGATGAAAATCTGAAAAAACATCAAAATTCTCAAAACTTTGAAAAATCATAATATTTATTTAAAATATATTATTTGATTTATTCCAATACTTTTTTTAACAGAAAATGCTTAAACATGAAGAATATTTGACTTTATAGCCTTTGACAATTTTTTAAAGGTATCGTATTTGCTCCTCATTATGCGTTAAAATATCGTTTTACTCCTCAATCAGTTTGATTCCCCTTTCTGACTATTAATGACGACTTTAAATCCTTCCTGATAATTTCCACACAAAGTTCACGTTAAAGGATTTCTAGAAATAAAGTCTGAAGATAACTTAAAAACTTTCGGAAAAAAATTTTCGGTTCATTTTGCCACAAAATCGGCTAGAGATTTATCTTAAAGAGTTCTGCAAGTTCTTCAAAACTAATTTGCGACCACTCTGATATAATACATGGAGGGATTCTTTCTCTTTAAACCAGTGGTTCCCAACTCAAATATGTCTGCGGACCACTTCACTTAAATTTGAACCTCTGCGGACCATCTCTATTCCTAACTGTATTTTCAAAATTTTAACTTTTATCAGTGTATTCATTTCTCATAGAGGGTACTTTTTCTGAAGTAAGGGAAACCGAGTCTTACAATGTTTCTAAATGGAACTTAGAAAACCAAATAATCTATTAAACTTAAAAGAAAAATTAGCATTACATTAATTTAATATCTAATTTCAAAATATACCTTTTATAAGAGACATAACCATTTTTATCAAGCTCTCACGAAATTCAACAAATAAAATATAGAATCCATTATTAATTACGATTGTTTATTTGATAAGAAAATTTCTTTTTTCAGCAATATACCTTACAAATAAAAACTTCAATTTATCTCATAGGAGAGGCTTCTAACCATGTAACTTTCTTTATGAATAGAAGAGACTAATAAATACATACTTTACAAATGAAAAAAATTGTTCTATTCTGATGAGTGGAAATGGTGTTGGTTTTAATCAATTTCAGTGTCCTCTCATGGATCTATTACCCCTAGAAGGGTTCACACCTACACAAGTTACAGGTTTAAAAAACAACAGTATAAAATAGTTATTTTTCTTTTTCATAACCAACAAAAAAGGTAATATTATATTATTAGTAGATGTAAATTTGAAAAAAAGTACTTAGCTTAAAATAAAACTGCAGTAAAATGAGATAACCAGGAATTGTGTTGATCAGAAAAAAGAAAACTGGACATGAACTGACTGTGAGTTGTGGCAAAGGAAATTCAGAGGCGGGCGAGGCTTACAGATGTTCTCCCGAAAGAAACCGCGTTGAAAGTCAATAATTATTTCAAAGGAGCGATTAAAATAGAAAATAATTTATGTGTTCAGAAACTTTTGCATTTTTGACAGTAAATTTTTCTCATATCTTCGAACAAACCTATTTCATTTCTGTCTCAGAAATTTTCTCTTTTCATACTACAATTTCTTGGAGACCCTCTGTCTGACCATACCATCGCAGTTTGAAGTAATATCTTTCAAGTTTCAACACTTCCAGGCTTCGCTTCGTATCAAACCAAGTATAAGTCCGATCATTCTATTCTTTATTTGCCCCACCCCGACGCCCCTGGGTTTTAATTAATCTGATGCAATACTTTTCCTCATCACCACATTTCGTTTCTACTCTGGAATAAACTACTGTTAAATAAAGTTGTGGAAAATAAGAGAAATGAACAAATAAAGTTCATAGGAGAGAAAGAGAACTTGACATTTTTTATTTATGAGACGCATGATTTTTTACTTATGTTTTTGCATAAATTTCCACGCATTTTTTGTGTAAGCTTAAAAATCTTCTCACGGACCACCTCTAAAGGCCTCACGGACCACCAGTGGTCCGCGGACCACCTGTTGGGAACCACTGCTTTAAACTCTTTGGCAGCTCATTGTTGTGTGGGGACAATCGCTCCTCCAAAACAACTCTCCTCCAAGAAACCCTCCATGACTAATCATTTTCAATGCTGCTACAGATATATTTTCGTTAATTCCTCTGCAGAAAAACAGGCCCTCATGAATTTGGCTTTGTGAGCCATTTACACATCCAACCAGACCCAATAAATATATTTGTACCTTTTAATCCTCGTAGTTCTTGATAATATACAAATTAGTCTCGTTTCTAAAAATAAACATCTTTAAGCAATAAATTTCTTTAGTCATCCACCTAGCATGATGTAAAGCCTCAAGGTTGCCTAAATTTAATCATTTTTGCTTCTTGATAATCAGAAAGTGCTATTGTCAACTGTAGAAACTCTTTATAGCCATCCCTTGGTTGCTGTTCAAGAGCACTTAAAGTTCAAACTTAAGGATTTCTTCTTTGTTTCTTCCGATGGTATTTTTTACAGCTTCATCTTTAATGCCAGATGGGTACTTTGATTTATCGATAACATCCCGAGATTTTTGAAAATGTTTAAATAAAAGTACTTAATATCCAAGATATACAGTAACACAAGCTTCAAAAGCCTTTTTTAACACAAATTCATAAATGAACACTAATTTCAGAAAATTAAAATGTATTACAGTAAACTCTCGTTAGTACGCCCCCGCTTAGTGCGACGTCCCGCATATTACGAAGTTTTTCTCCGGTCCCAGGTACCGATAGGCCTTTTATCATTAAAAACTGTCCGCTTATAGCGCCCCCGCTTATTACGACTTCCCGCATATTTCGACGCTTTTCTCCAGTCCCCCGAAGAAAAATCACGGTTATTGCGTCGTCGAGTTCCTTGTATGAGCTATAGAACCGTTGAAAACGTGAGTAGAACAATACGGCAGAACTGGTCTTTCCCAACCGCTCCCCTTTTTCCACGAATGGCCCCCCGTTGCGCCCTCAAGGATGATCAGTGTCTTGCAGGGCATGTGGGTTATCCTGTGACAAATCAGAACACTCCCAAAATTTCTTGGAAATTATCCCCCTCTCCTCCAATTCGACTTCCGCATTCCATAGCTCAGTGTTCAGCCCACTGTTGTGTAAGTTCAGATACCGTATTCAGTATCCATTCTTTCTCGCCAAGTTTAAAAAGGCAAGTTCTTCTGGAAGTAAAAGGAAAGCTTTGAGTTTCGATGATAAATTGAAGATAATCAAAATCAAGCTTTATGACGAGAAGAAAGGTGTTATGATGGTTGGTTGGTTAGTTGGGGTTTAATGGCGCAAGGTCCAAAAAAATCGGACAAAAAGCGCCAAAACATTGTTAAAGATTTAAGCAGGCTTTAAGGCCATTGTCGGGTGTACTCTATACGAAAGGTATTATGAATAAGCAACAATTTGCAAATGAACAGGGGTTGCCTGTCTCTTATATTTTAGTCTCGTTTCTATTTTAGTGATTAAATCCCGCTTAAAAAGGTTTCTAGGTAAGGTTAGGTATTACGGGTTTTAGGTATATCGCCGAAACGGTGTTTTATGGAATTCCGCATATAGCGTCGTACCGCTTATTACGACGTTTTCACAAATCCCTGTGGCGACCTCGCCATAGTGTTCGATTCCCGGCTTTCGTAGGCTCTTTAGCCTTTCGCAAAGAACTGGTGACGTTTCTAGCTAGCTACTCCAACTTTGACTGTGATCGGCGCTTCTGGTATAAAAGGTCTGACGGTTCAAAAGCTCTCGCTCAGCCCTTCCCTTCTTTTCTAACTTTTCCTGCCTTCACGGAGCTTGTGCCGGCCACTGTCCAGCCACCATTATGTTCAAGCAGCCAGGCTTATGTTAATCTTTAATATTTACTTGTTAATCTAAATTTATTTGTTGTTCTAATTGTTAGTTGTTATTAAAATTAAGTTATTTCTAAAGATGCTTCTTTCTTGGATTTTGGAGTCATACCTTCTTTAAAGGTGTTCTAAATTAAGGCAACAGGCCGCCTTAAGTGGTGACCCTGGCTGGTCGAACAACGCGCGCTAGGAAAATTTTAAACTTGTTCAAAAAATTTTCACTTTTACCAACTTAAATGTTTTCATAATTTTGGAATTGTTGAATTTTGATGGTGATCGTGCATCGATTCGTATTTTGGATTACCACTGAAAAGGATTGGAGCGAAAGGTAAGCTGCTTTCGACGATTCTCGTTCTGCATTTCTCTCAGATTCTTCAAAATTTTGGGTTATAGGTTTGCCCCGGGTTTTGTAAGATGGCCGAAAGTTTGTTAAGCAACCATAGTACCCTACTAAAACAAATTTCAGAGTTAACTGAGCGCGTAAATCAGTTATGTGAGGATTTCGAACGATCTTTTGGCCGACGAAGGCAATCGTATAGCAGAGGTAGGTCTCGCAGCAAAAGTAGGCACGGATATTCGAAGTACAAAGAACCTTCGAACGGTTTGTGCTTTTATCACATAAATTTTGGCACAAAGGCAAAAAAATGCGTTCAGCCATGTTCATTCTCAGTTAATGTAAACAAACAGTCGGAAAACTGAACAGGCGATTGGAAGACGGTCAAACCGATCGCCACATCAGCAGAATTATGTTGGCCGATAAAATAACAAGTTTGGTTTTCTTAGTAGACACTGGAGCGGACGTTAGTGTTATTCCTAAACATGAATGTTTGGATAACATTCGTCCAAACGAATTGAAATTATTTGCTGCTAACGGTAGCGAAATCAAAACTTACGGCACAAAATTGGTTAGTTTGGATTTAAACTTGCGTCGTACTTTCCAGTGGCCATTTATTATAGCTGAAGTTGTAAACCCAATCATTGGCCTTGATTTTCTAAAGCATTTCAAATTGCTTGTTGATGCTAACAATAATTGCTTAATTGATTCCGTGACAAAATTAAACTCTGCTGGTTTACCCGTACCTAGTCCAAATTCACCCTGTAAAATTAGCACGATCCATAATTTTACCCAATTTCATGAAATTTTGTCAGAATTTCCCAGTATAACAAATCCCTCTTTGATTTCTAAACATGGTAAAAATCCTATTGTATTTCATTATATAGAAACGACAGGACCCCCAGTTTTTTCAAAACCTCGGAGACTAAATCCGGAATTGCTAAAAGCCGCTAAAACGGAATTTCAGTTTATGGTTGATCAGGGTATAATCCGACCTTCAAAGAGCCCATGGGCATCACCACTACACATGGTTAAAAAATCCAATGGTGATTGGAGGCCATGTGGCGACTATCGTAAACTGAATACTGTTACAGTTCCAGATAGGTACCCTGTTCCCCATATACACGATTGTACCCAAATGTTAGAAGGTAAAAAAATATTCTCAACTCTAGATCTCGCGAGGGCATACCACCAAATCCCGGTTTTTCCTTCGGACATTCCAAAAACTGCCATAGTAACGCCTTTTGGATTGTTTGAGTACGTGTCCATGCCTTTTGGCCTCAGGAACGCTGGTCAAACATTCCAGAGGTTCATTCATCAAGTGTTACATGGATTAGACTTTTGTATTCCCTATTTTGACGACTTACTTGTCGCATCCTCAAATGTTGAAGAACATAAAAAACATCTACGTCTCATTTTTGGTAGATTACAAGAGTTCGGCTTAATATTGAATCCGTCAAAATGTGTTCTTGGCCAAAATTCTGTTACGTTTTTGGGATGTCTGATAACACCCGAAGGTGTGAAACCTCTCCCCTCTAAAGTAAAATGCATAACCGAAATGCCAAAACCTAAAACAATATCCGAACTTCGAAGATTTTTGGCGATGTTAAATTTTTACAGGAGATTCATACCTAACGCAGCCGAAACACAAGCCCCTCTCCACAATTTTTTAAAAGATTCTAAGAAAAAAGACACCCGCCCTGTCCCTTGGGATGACATTTCTAGTAAATCATTTGAGAAATGCAGATTGGATTTGTCGAACGCCGCTGCCTTGTGTTATTTTCCTCAAAATAATAAAATTTTTTTAATGGTAGATGCATCGGATGTGGCTATAGGTGCAAGTCTCCAGGCGCAAACTGAAAAGGGTTTAAAACCTCTCGAGTTTTACTCTAGAAAGCTGACGTCTAGTGAGGCACGTTATAGCACCTATGACCGCGAGCTGTTGGCCATATACTGTGCTGTAAAGCACTTCAGATATTCAGTTGAAGGCCGTGAGCTGATCATATACACGGACCATAAGCCTCTTGTGTATGCCTTCCGGAAGAAAAACGACACCTGTTCACAAAGACAGTTGAGACACCTGGACTTTATTGCTCAATATGGTTCTGACATCCGTCACATATCCGGTGATAAAAACGTAGTTGCCGACGCCTTGTCGAGAATGTGTACCGTTGAGCTGACTGCAATCAACTACGATGAGATGTCCCGTGCTCAAAAAGAGGACACTGAGCTTAAAAGGATCCTTGAAGACACCCAGACGTCTTGGATCCTTAAGCTGTTCCAGCTCACCCCAACAGCACAACTGTACTGTGATGTGTCGAATGGAAAAATCCGACCATTCGTTCCCGCAACTTTCCGCAGGCAGATCTTCGACTCGCTCCATGGACTTTCGCATCCCGGTATACGAGCTTCTAAAAAGCTGGTACTGGAGCGTTACGTCTGGCCTTCTGCGAACAAGGATGTCACGTCGTGGGTACGATCCTGTATAAGCTGCCAACGTGTCAAGGTTCACAAGCATACCAAAAGCCCAATCCAGCAATTCGGATTGCCAGATAGAAGATTTGGACATGTCCATCTTGACCTCGTCGGACCGCTAGCTCCCTCTGAAGGATACAGGTACCTTCTGACCTGCTTGGACAGATATTCCCGATGGCCGGAAGCCATACCCATTTCGGACATATCTGCCGAGACTGTTGCATCCGCTTTCTTCAGTAACTGGATTGCCCGGTTTGGAGTACCTGATGTCATAACCAGCGACCAAGGTACACAGTTCATGTCGAAACTTTTCTCTGTGATGTCTTCCACGTTTGGATGTCGACAGACCCGCACAACTCCATATCACCCGTGTGCTAATGGGATAGTGGAGCGTCTCCACCGCACTTTGAAGCAGGGTTTGATGAGCCATAATCACCTTCGTTGGACCGAGACCTTACCTGTCGTACTGCTAGGCATCAGATCTGCCTTCAAGGAAGACTTGAGTTCCACCTGTGCAGAGATGGTCTACGGATCTCCGCTGAGGTTGCCAGGACAATTCTTCACGTCAGAGTTACCTGCAACTGAGCCTTCAGCATTCCTCCGTACACTGCGAGAGACCATGAAGCGACTGTCGCCGGTTCAGACCTCATCTCACAGTAAGAGAACCTGTTTCGTTCATCCAGCACTGGACAACTGCAGCCACGTGTTTGTGCGACATGATGGTGTAAAACCACCACTCGTTGCACCCTGCGACGGCCCGTATCCTGTGCTTTCCAGACAAGAGAAGCATTTTACAGTACAGTTTCCCAGTCGTAAGGTCGTAATCAGCATCGATCGTCTCAAGCCCGCCTTTCTTGAAGCAGAGGATCAGGAAGGAGAAAGTAGCACAGCAGTGTCACCCACTGATACTGCGTCGACGGACTTGCCTCCTGTGACTACTCGTTCTGGAAGAAGAGTGAAGTTCACTTCACGGTATCAAGCGTCATGATGTCGTACAGCGTGACCTCTGTACTGGAAGGGGGATAGTGTGGCGACCTCGCCATAGTGTTCGATTCCCGGCTTTCGTAGGCTCTTTAGCCTTTCGCAAAGAACTGGTGACGTTTCTAGCTAGCTACTCCAACTTTGACTGTGATCGGCGCTTCTGGTATAAAAGGTCTGACGGTTCAAAAGCTCTCGCTCAGCCCTTCCCTTCTTTTCTAACTTTTCCTGCCTTCACGGAGCTTGTGCCGGCCACTGTCCAGCCACCATTATGTTCAAGCAGCCAGGCTTATGTTAATCTTTAATATTTACTTGTTAATCTAAATTTATTTGTTGTTCTAATTGTTAGTTGTTATTAAAATTAAGTTATTTCTAAAGATGCTTCTTTCTTGGATTTTGGAGTCATACCTTCTTTAAAGGTGTTCTAAATTAAGGCAACAGGCCGCCTTATCCCCTTGAACGGCGTACTAACGGGAGTTTACTGTATTTGAACTGAAGCTTATAAAATTCAGGGCAAATTTTTTTTGCAACTTTTAATTATGATGAATTACATTTAAAATCTAATTTTCATTGCTTTGAACATAAATTTAAGTTTTGTTTTTGTCCCAACCCTCATGGGGAAATCCTCCACTTTACCTTATATCCTCCATTGGAATTTACATATAATAATGAATTACACCCTAAAATATCTGCAATAACCATAGTGTAGGAGGTTTTCAAGTTTATCATAAAATACATGAAGATACCACCTTTGAAAGTGCTCTTTTTGAAAAAGCCAGCCAGTGTCTAGTCATGCGGCAGAAGATGCGTTGTAGCCGGCTTTCCTACCCTGGATGTTACGGAGTCTTTCGCTTTTATCGTAGTATAACTTCAATCGCTTTGCGGCACGTGTTAATATTAAAATATTTGAAAAATATTTGGTATACTTTCATTACATACCTTAAGGAAAAAAGTTGGGGTAGCGACCGAAGAAATTCCGAGTTTAAAAAATGACCACCCTACTGAGACATATATAAAGAAACAATGTCAAATATGCATAAAAAACAAGCTTTGAAGAATTACAATGATACAGAACAGGGACTAATGCAGGTCGATTTAGGTACCGTTTATCGGCACCTTCACAAAAAATGTGATTGCAAAAATGGCAAAATTAACTTGGGTAAAATACAAAAATAGAAGTAATATTTTATTTTTAAAAAATTGTAAAACAATCATGAACAATTAACTCTTTGTTTATTCTATTCTAAGATCTTTAATCATTACTTGCTTTAAAGTCACTAATTTAGCTACCTTTCACTTCTAAACAAAATATATACCTACTCCTAAAATAAAAAAAAGGAACTGTACAGATAAAACCAATATAAAATATCAATATTTAATAATAAAAAAAAGTGTTTTTATTAAATTGCTTTAAAAAGAAAGAAGTGAAATAGTTGGAATTAGAAAGCAATGGGAAGAGATAAGTTTTCTCAATACTAATGCATTTCTAAAAATAAAAGAAAAAGTGATTATTGTTTAGTATTAGTGAAAAAAGTATTTTCAAATTGAATTTATACTGGGTTTCCCCTCAATTTCAGAAATAAAATTCCCTGACTTTTCCAGGTCAATTTTCAAGATTTTTCAGTAAAAACACTAGCAATTCACAGCCTTTTTCGGATACTTCTTGCATTTTTTAACAAATAATTTTTTCACTTATTTGAGCCAAAATTGACATGCAAACATTAAACATTTTTATTTTCCAAGTATTTTTAATGATTTTCCAGGTTTTTATGAAAAAATGAGCAATTTTCCCTGACTTTTTAGGTGAAATTTAAATTCCCCGACTTTTCCAAGTATTCCCTGACCCGTGGAAACCCTGTTTATTTAAGTATAATTGTAAAAAGAAACAGAAAAGAAAACGTTTTGATTTCACTAGTAAACAATATATTGCAGCTAGAAATTGATGGAAGAAAGAAGTAAACAATGAATATTTTAAAGATTGTTTTTAAGAGAGTATTTTAATCATGTTTGAAACAACAATTCTGGAATCAACCACATCATTCACAAGTTGGAATCTGTTTAATCCAACATCAAATCATGAGCATAAATAACAGAAAACCTTTTACACATTCACTTTTTATACTTGGATTCACTTCAGAATAAATTCAGATTTAAGAAACCGAAGAAAGAATTAAATACTTGAAATAAAAATACATAAAAGTGAAATAGAATCATACCACAGTGCTTCCTTTTATATGCATGCTTAGCAATTTTCTTTTCTCGTTCATGCCTCGCCTTCTCAAAGGTTCTTTAAGCTCTTCCGACAAATTCATATCATCCTGAAATAAAATCAAAACTTGAATTAATAAAAATATTTTCAGTAAGAGGTTGAAAGGATCTTCACAGAACAGATCCTTTAAGGTGCGAATTAAAAACAGCTCTTAGTTTGCGTGTTAGAAATCGCATGATATTCTCCGAAAATTTGTGTGCTTTCTCTTTTTGACAGCTGACACTGTAGTTATACAAAAATGCAAAATTAGTAGTTTTTTACGTTAATTAATAAATACAGCTTAATTAAGTTAATGTAATAAATGCAGTTAGTCAACGCATATGCAAATATAGAGGCTGTTATAAAGCCCCTGAAGAACTACCCCCAACTTGGGATTACAACTTACCAACATAACTTCAAATTGAATGTTAATCTGTTCATCAGTGAGGCTTTCAATGTTTTCAGCATCATTTTGAACTTGATCAGTGAAATCATCTGAATGTGGCCTCTGAGGATGGGCCCATTTCGCTTTATCTTTTTTAGACTTTATTCCCAACCCTCCAATCTTCTCAAGCTGCAATAAAATAAAATTGATACAACTTACTTATTTAAATTTGATTCACTTGTAACTAAAGAGGTGCTATTTTTCACCTTTTTTGCTGTGATAAATAAAACTGCTTATTGTTTCTACAGTTTAAACAGTTCTGTTAAACAGTTTCCACAGCTTTTTTACAATTTTTTTTACAGTTTTTTCTACACTATAAAGCACTTTAAAGAATGATAGATTGAGAGGAAAAATAAATGTGCTCATCATATAATTCATTATTTTACGTTGTAATACATATTCTAGGGGGGGAATAGGAATATTAAGGTAAGTTACTTTAGCATATATATTTTAAGCTTAATATAAAGTAAAGTTATAACTAAAACTTCAAATGCCAAAAGTATTTATTGTAATTAAATGAAAGTATGAAGTGAACCATAAAACAAGTCCATCTTTAGTATCATTAGTTTTACTTGCATATTATCCTGTCAACCGTAAGTTTCTGCGCCACAGTTAATGGAATAATATAGAAGTAACCATATTTTTACTTTGCTATGGAGAAAATATAACTTTTTAAATAAATTACATTCAATTTAAAGATAAACTATGTGTTTTATGGTGATGTATGAGATGTTTGGTACTTAAAATGCTGAAACATACATGTGAAGTGCTGGAAACATTACATGCTCAGTTCGTAACGCTACACGCCCAGGCTTTGGTTATTATTTCTAATAACTTTATTGCTATTAATAACTTCTAAATGTGATTTCAATTAAGAAACATAGTTTGATCTTGATTTCTGGAAACGTTTTAGTCTTTTAAAAAAACTAGGGTTATGTCCTAGCAGAGCCCACACCCTTGGTGTGGCTGGCAATAATTGCACCATCTTGGTAACCCTACTTTGATACACTAGATATCAATTGGTGCCATCTCGTTCTAGTTTGGAGGGGGGTTTCGACTTGTTGCCAAGGGTGTGGGTAGGGTTCTAAAAAATCGTTCGATTCGATTCCGGAATCGATTCCTGGGGTTCGATTCTTTCGATTCAATTCCTGAGGTTCGATTCCAACCTGGAATCGATTCCTTGACGGCAGAATCGAAAAAGTAGAATCGAAAAAAAATTCCCAAATCGAAACTGTAACCTACTTGCGTGTGTCCTTCAAGGTCGATCCCCGAATCTCCCACTCCAAATCAATGAGTTTTTTAACCTCGCGGAGAGGAAGGAGGGGGGTCAAGGGTCATCCGGGGACCGGGGACCGTGCCTCTGCGTGTTTTTATGTCGCTTGTTGGAAAGTGAGGGAGAAGAGAATTTGAGAACATGTTTTCGTTCAATCAGGCCCGGACCGACACACGATCGGGCCATCGTTTTACATGAACTTGGTCCCTACCACGTTACCTTACCACCCGCTAGGGTTCTAAATATTTCTGAAGGAATCGAATCGGCATGGCGTGGCCATGGCATTTCATCTAATTAAAACTTAAATTTTAGTCATTTCAATGATTTCAAGAAATCGGAAAAAATTCCTGAACTCAAATTTAAATTTCGAAATCGATCCATTTTTTTACATTCTAAGAATCGAAAGAATTTCCCATTATTAAATTTTTAATTAAATTATGTCATTGACTCCAAGGAATCGAAAGAATCGAGCGATTCTTTCGATTCCATGGAGTCAATGACATAAGTTACTACAACTGAAGTCAATGAATTTTTCACACGCGCGTCATCAACTCTAGAATCAAAAGAATTTCCAATTGTCAAATTTTATATTAAATTATGTTAGACTCCAAGGAATCGAACGATTATATCGATTCCTTAGAGTCAATGTCATAGACTAAAACTAAAAATTTTGAAATTGCTCCTATTTTTACTTTCCAAGAATGGAAGTAAAATCACGTCATCAAGTTTTTATTACACGTCATTGACGCCCAGGATTTAAAATATCAAATATTCAGTTAGTTCATGCATTTTTTTATTCTTTCGATTCCTGCCTGGCCAAGGAATCGAAAGGATTTTTTTCGATTCTTTCGATTCCTGGCCCAGGAATGAAAAAAAATTCCTTTCGATTCCTGGCCCAGTAATAAAAAAAATTTCTTTCGATCCCTGGGCCAGGAATCGAAAGGAATTATTTCGATTCTTTCGATTCCTGGCCCAGTAATGAAAAAAAAATTATTTCGATCCCTGGGCCAGGAATCGAAAGGAATTATTTCGATTCATTCGATTCCTGGCCCAGTAATGAAAAAAAATTCCTTTCGATCCCTGGGCCAGGAATCGAAAGAATCGAAAAAAAATTCCTTCCGATTCCTGGGCCAGGACAGGAATTTTAATTTTCCCCCACCCCCTAATGCGATACATGGTTCGATTTCTTAATTTTAGCGTGCACATATACCGAAATTTCAGAAGCCTAGAGCAAGCGGTTCGTGTGTTATCCGGGAAAAACGGAGTTTTTGGATTATTGGTTTTTCAGGAAAAACTCCCAAAATAATTTATTCCACACCAAAATGATTTACATATCCGTAATCTGTGAAAAATTATCGATTTATCCATGTAAGACACTTGGGGCGGGGTCAAATTATTTCCGAAACTCTCTTGACACGACTTGTCCCAAAAAATGAAGTGTTAGGCATTAAATACAAGTAAGCCCCAATCTTGTTCTAAAAATCCTGGATGACGTAACAATCACCGTGGATTCCCGGAATTCTGGAAAAACTTTGCCATAACAATTAGTTACTATGAAAAAAATTTTAAAAAAATTTATATTAATATTTTCGGATTTATAAGCTTTCTTTGGACTTGTGTTTTTTCGTCGAAATCTGAACTTTTTTTCAAAGTTCAATTAGTGCCTTAATTACCAACCGATTTTCACCAAAATCGAATATGAGGTATATGGAAGGGTATATTTTGAGATTTTAAGGTCGAAAATTTCATATCGTTTTTCAATTTTAGTAAAAATCACGACTTTAGTGCGACTTACGCACGAGTCCAGGGACCCTAATTTTTGTCCTAAATTCACAAAACTCCTGATTCTGCAAGCTTATGGAAATGTAATGAAGGTTTAAAGGTCGCTGACCTGATGAAAATTGATTTAATTGGTTTTTGAGCTATTCTCTACTGCACTACCGAATCGCATGTTGGAAAGGCCCCTATCACGTAATTCCCGGTCTAGAAAATTCGATATACCTATTGCTCTCGGACCCAGGTGTATTACTAGAATTCTTTGTCGAAATTCCTCGGAAAGCCATTAAATAAAGTATTTTTTAAAGAGAACCTCTTTCCCAATAGTACTGCAGTACGCAAAACAGGGTCTCAGAAAAGCGTCAAGTTTCCTAAATAATGTTCAGAAACAGAACCGTTTCGAATTCCAGATCCTGGTACTACTCCTAGACGTAGAAAATTAACCGACCATCAGTCGAATTTTTATAATTAGTTTTATTATTGTTTTTTAATTTTAAAGTAGCGGTATCGAAAATCCTTGGTTCGGAGGTACTTCGTACTACTGTACAATTACTGCTTTGTTTATTTATATTAAACAGTAATCTTGTAAAATCAGTTAGTAATAATTAAAATTGAAAAAGGAAACATTGATTATTATTAAAATTAACTAAATAGTTAATTATTAATTAGTTTAATAAGTTAATTAAAATTTAGAAGGAAACATTAATTAATCAGAAACATAATTAGACAGTTTAATTACCTAATAATTATAGGTTTTTATTTGAAAAAAAAGGTTCAATTCCTTGGAATCGATTCCTGATGGAATCGATTCCTCGAGAGGTACGATTCCTAGGAATCGATTCCAAGCCATTCGATTCCGATTTGATTCCGGAATCGATTCCTTCAGAAATATTTAGAACCCTAGGTGTGGGCTCTCCTAGGATTTTGCAAAACTAGATTTTACAATGTGCTTTTAGTGTGATTCCAATTGTTTGCACTTTGCCTTTAAATAAATAGAATACAATCGATAAGGGGAAAAACATCATACCTTTAAAATCTATAGGGAGAAAATTTTATAATTCATTAACACTTAAATAGTATTACATTTTAATTTGAAATGAAATATGATAATTTCACTGAATTTATTAAGTTGTGACTCCACAGTGAGAAAAACATAAAAACATTCATTTAAAATGATGATAAAATCAGCATTAAAACATTAATTTGAAAGAATGATAATTATTAACAATAGAAAAAGAAAAATAATAATTACCAAATTTCCTCCTTTCTTGTCTTTTGTTGACATTGTTAACCTGTTGAAAAAAAACAGATCAGAATGATAGAGTAATCCTAAGAGCTTCTTACTTGAAACAGACTATTATGACAAGTTTATAAGATAACAAAATATTTTATAAATTAGTTCTGTTCAATCCCTTTATCATTCCAGCTAAATATCGCTAAGCTCTTTTAAATGCCATAATATTCAAATATTGACATATTTTTCTGATTTTTATTCATAAATTAAACAGTTATTGACGGACCTGGAAAAAGTGCCCGATCCTACAAACTGGGTTCGGGGGAAGCTCCCTGCCAGCTCCAGAGGAGCAATAAATAAGGTTTGGGTAAACTTTATTAGGTTCGGGGAAAGGTTACAACTTTTTCCAGGTTTGGTTATTGATCAAACTAAACATTTTAATCAATGAATTTGAAATTATTATAGTACCTCAAGAGCGAACGTTGGAACGTTGGGGTTTTCGGAGTATAACCCCAACCTTTTTAGTCCTTTTCAACATCATTAAAAATATTTTTTATCGATAGGAACCATAAAGTTTTAGGCATTAAAACTAAGTCTGTTAAGTCTGGACGAAAGATACGATTGAGAATTTCTGTCTTTAGAATTTTGGGAAAAGTTCGTTTTTGGGAATCGGAATTTTTTAAGGGGCTTTTTTTGACAGGGTTCATACACATTTGAGAGAGAAAAATCAAGGACTTTCAAGGCTCTCAAATGTGAAATTCAAGGCTAAGTATGCCCCGAATGCAATCGGGAACGGGACAAAAGCACTTATTATATGGAACTTACTTATTATATACCGTTGACCGTTCAGCAGCCGTTAAATTCAGCGGTACAGCTATAGAACAGTAAATGGGATTTTAAACTTTTTGATTCAGCGGCAGGGTTGACGGCATAATATGAAAGTACCCTTATTATTACTCACCATTCACCAACTAATATAATTTTCATAAACCAGGGGTTTCCAACTTCTCAGTACTCGCGGGCTTCAATTGAAATCACAAGTCCAGTGGGGGGCCGCAAAGTAATCTGGCTCATTTTTAACGATGATAATTTTTTGGGGTGAGAGTCTTCAATATGAAACTTTTCCAGCAAAAGAGGGACGAAGGTTGTTTATATATTTTGAATGTATGCACTACTATATTTTCCAAAATTCCATAGGATATATGAATTTTTTTCTCTTACAACTAGTAGGAATACTGAATATATTTAGCATAATATTCTGAATATATTACTTAAATGAAAAGGTCTCCCTCAAGAAAATGTGTTAATTTTTCTTAGATGATTGTTTTACCTAGTTTTTTATGACTCCATTTTGTCCCTCCTCATGATAAAGGTTTAAAAGCCTTCATACCCCCTTGCTACACTCAGGGGGAAACCTCTCGAAACTTCAAACTTTTAATTCTTGCCCCATAGAAAACGATCGAAGCTAGTCCATAATCTAAGAGTTATATGGGGGGGTTGGGGGCTCTCCCCCGAAAAAATATTGAATTGTGTGCTAAAAAAGTGTTTTGAAGCTACTTTTTGGAGGGTTTTCAGAGAGCTTTGCGGGCCGGAGAAAATGACCCGGTGGGCCGCACGCGGCCTGCGGGCTGTCAGTTGGAAATCCCTTTTATATATTGCATAAGTAACTACGAAAATATCTTTAACAATATATAATTGATTATTTTACATTAACATTATTTTACATATTATTATGATTATTTTACATATTATTATGATTATTTTACAAGGATTTTCAAAGCTTATCTAGGGTAAAATACACTTTTTCAAGGTTTATCAAGGCCTTGAAAACGAAATTTTGAAATTCAAGGTTTTCAAGGCCGAATACAAACCCTGTTTTGAGGATCGGAATTTTGTGAAGGGGCCGTTTTTGGCCCCTCAAGTTTCTTTCAAGATGAACCCTGATTTTAAATCAAAGTTGCATAATATGACGAGATTCAGTAATCAATGCTAATAGGACAAGAAAATCATAAGATTTCTAAGATAAATGGGGGAATCCATAACATGCAGTTGCATGGTTCCCCAAAGACCACAGATGGTTGCCAAAAATTAACAAAACACTACACCAGCCAGATGACATCAAGCACCATCATTTATTGCCTATCATTTGGCAACTATCTCTTGAACTCCACTTATTAGGTAATGCTTGATAAATATTAGGGTGTATCGAAAAAAACTTTTTTTCGATTTTGATGATGCCTTAGTGCGGAAAAGTTGTCTAAGGTGACAGAGAGTACCTGTGAATTTTTTCAGAATTTTCGGATAATATCTTTAGGTGCCGCCAAGGCCCTGAAGGTCCCCATGTTAATCCAATGGAGCGCGCAAGCCAAGAAGGCCGAAAATTGGTTTTTCGCCCCTCATTTCTACCCTAATCACACGACGAATGTCTTCACTCGAGTTATGGACCCTATATGATCTAGGCTATCCGACAAAACTTGAATAATAGCCTAAATCTCTATATTACGTTTCTTTGTATGCTCCAATTTCGTCGAAAATCGCTTATTTCCTCGTTCAAATCAGAGCCCACAATCAACATAATATTGAGATTTAGGCTATTATTCAAGTTTTGTCGGATAGCCTAGATCATATAGGGTCCATAACTCGAGTGAAGACATTCGTCGTGTGATTAGGGTAGAAATGAGGGGAGAAAAACCAATTTTCGGCCTTCTTGGCTTGCGCGCTCCATTGGATTAACATGGGGACCTTCAGGGCCTTGGCGGCACCTAAAGATATTATCCGAAAATTCTGAAAAAACTCACAGGTACTCTCTGCCACCTTAGACAACTTTTCCGCACTAAGGCATCATCAAAATCGAAAAAAAGTTTTTTTCGATACACCCTAATAAATATGATAGGATTGCCCCAATTAACAGTGTTTTTAAAACCTCTATACCAGTGTTTCCCAACCTTTTTCGGTCTATGCCCCACCAAAGCCTTTCTAAACTGTCCATGCCCCCCGGTCTCAGTGGCATATATAGAAATATATTTTGAGAGGGAGCCAAAATTATCTCTTAGCTCCTCCCTCCTATGTTTATTCATTAAGTCTAATGAAGCTTTTCAGAACCTTTTTAGGTAGAATTTGTGGGCTAAAGAACTAAATTAAGTACAGTATAGGACCCCGTATCCGGCTCGCTCGGGACCGGCATCAGTCCGGTTTACGGGAAAATCCGGTTTTCGGAACAATTCCCGAAAAAAGCTCAGAAAGACCGCGTTTGTTCGTAAGACGCGATCGTAACGAAAATACGCACAATCTGCAGGGTCGCGCGAAATAAATAAACAATCTCGCGCGGCCCCTGGCATCCCCCTCGGCACCGAAATGCGTTTTTTCGGCGTACGTTTTTGGAGGTCACGTGAGTCCTACGGACCAATGGCTAGGCGTATTCAACCGGCATGCCGAAGCCGGTTTTCGGCATAGATGGACTTTTTCTCGGCGCTGGAAAAATGTAAGCGTCACGTGATTAAAATCAATTACTTTAAAGATTTTGTACTAAAATAGTTCTTTAGTATCTATAAAAATAAACTTAAGACTAAAGAAATTAAAAGCTGAACTCACCTGATCGGACTTGTTTGTTTCGGTTTTGATACGATGCCGATTTTCGGCACGGTTTTTCGGTACCGAACGTGTTTTTTCCGCGCGACTTTGGTTGCCAAAGTTTATCCCTTTTTGATTGAAAAAAGGGACTACGTCATCCGCGTGCCGATTTTCGGCGCCGAAAAGCGGAGTACATCGGTCGGAACTCACTGGATCCTTTCGGAGCACGGATTTGGAACTTGAAAAAAAAATTTTAATTTTGGAAAAACCGCCGGTTTTCGGAACACTCCGGTTATCGGGACGCCGGATACGGGATCCGATACTGTAATTAAGTTATGAGTTATTAAGTTCTAAGTACCAAGGGGGGTCTGGGGGTCCTCCCCCAAAAATGTTTCGGAAATTTGACTCTAGGAAGTGGGTTTTTAACTAGTTTGGTACCCCTAGTTGCGAAATTTTGGATATATGTACATTGTACATTGTTAGGTAAGATTTACATTTTGATGAACCTAATGTAGAAAAGTTTAAAAAGTAAGCGTTCTAAAAACAAAGATATCTTGGGTCATTCCCCAGGAAAGGTTTGAAAATTAGACTCTAAAAACAGGGTTTCAACTTGGTTTTGATACATACTGTTCCTGATTTCAGACATACATTCTCAGATAGGATAATAGGATCAGATTTTGATAAACTTCTTTTTAAAATTTTTTTTAAATTTTCCCCCTGAATTGGCCTCACCTGGGGGCAATTTGGTTGAAAATTTTCCAATTGCCCCCCAAGAAAATGATATTGCCCCCCGGTGGGGCGTGCGCCCCACGTTGGGAAACACTGCTCTATACATTTGCTATGTACAGATGCCTATGCAGAAATAGTTAAATAAAGGCACAAATTTACAAGTGATCTTGAGCAAAGGTCAAAATGATTTTTCATGATACATAGCTTATAGTTTTGGTTTAACATCGATCAAATATAGTAAAACATGATTTGTCCCTTATTTTGAGTAATACATAAGTAGTAAGTATTGTTGTTATGAAAACAAACATAACCAAACATTGAGATTGAGAAACATATTCAACACATTCTTTTAAAAGTACTAAAATACAACTATTATTTAAGTGTATAGATAATTTACTTACTAGATTGGATACCTTTCCAATCAATATATATTGAAGGAAATAAATAAAAACACTGAATCTGTTATTGTCAGCAGAACATGAATGTTTTAAAAACAAGTGTTCATTGGAGAACTACATAACTTGTATTAAATAGAAATCGCTGTTTTCTGAGTGTTGACAATATTTATATTTTCTAAAACCGGTCCTCCCATTTTTGGGCAACTTTTAAGTGAACTATTTGACTAAAAATTGGGCGTAGCGAAGGAAAATGAAGAATTTTTGAACAAAAATAAAAATCCAGTTGTCAGCTTATAACAAAGCAAGCCACCACAAATACCAATCAGTGGATCTTATTCAAAATAATTTAATATTAAAAAGTTTACAATGTGCGCCAATTATAAAAAGTATACATAAATACCACACACGAATCCTGTTTCCGTATTCAAAACCGTTGCCATCAAGTTCTTTCGAAAATAAACATGACTCATATCTAAAAAAAGCACTGAGAAAAAAAGCTCTGATGCACTCTCTGTCCTCTATTTTGAGGACTTCAAAACCAAAAATACTGAAATATATTTTAATATTCCTCTACTGAAGTGTTAAAAACCATAAACTTCTTGTATATCAAATCCCTTTCAAAAAATGACTCTTAAAAATTAAATAAAACAAATTATAAAGGGGTGAAAATCCCCAAGAATCTTTTGCCCTAGTCAAGCCAATGCTCAACTGTCTTCTCATTAGTCAAATGAAATTTTTTGGTGATGCTTTTCTTTTTTTATTGGGCGCAAGTTCAGAGTTGCGTATGCTTGGCGAATGCGCCTTTTGTGTTTGTTGTGCTGTGGGGCCAGTGGCGGCTCGAAGGTAAAATTATAGGGCAACGTTGGCAACGTATTTTAAGCAATATAATGCCAAATTATATTTCTTTTAAACAAAAACATGAAAAAAATCAAATAGAAAATATGGGAACAATATAAAATTTCGATTTCCCACTTAATAATTAAGTATTCAAAAACTGTCACTTATCTATATATAGCTGATTATTACGAAGATCAGGTTATCAAGAGAAAATGAACTAAAATCCACATTTCGAATTCAATTTGTTCATTATAAAAAGAAATAAAAACGCGTCTACAAAAAAGTAAACATAAATCTTTATTGACTTGCCGAAACATCAGAAAAGATTTTTTTCCCTCTGTTGAAAAGAAAAAAAGAAGCTATGAATAAATATTAAACCAGTGTTGGAGTGAGAAATAAGCTAAAAAGCCAATGTGATTTATTAGTAGAAGAAATCGTATATTTTTCTTCTTCCCTCAATTTTTTTACAGCTCTCTCAAGAGAAAAATATATCATTCTTTTGGTCGGGGCTGCTGAAAAGCAGCCCCTTTTCCCCTAACAGATTCGCATGCTAAATTCTTGATATTTTCTTTGATATGATAGAGATAGAGTTTTATACCAGAATAGGTACATCTGAGGGGGCTGATCGACCCAGAAAGAAATATGTTGGCGAGACGGCATAGCAGAGAATTATTAATTGAAAAAGGATTATAAAGGACAAAGATTAAAGGGTGAAATATATAATTTTTTAAATATTGTAAAGCAAATAAAAATTGGAATTTCGGGAAATTTTGATTGGGGGTGCTGCAGCCCCGCAGCCCCTATGGACGAGCCGCCACTGTGTGGGGCACTTACTTAAAAAGGACTACCGAAACGTACGGAAACTAAGAAAATCCTTCATGAATTTCGTAGCAACTTATCGTCGTGGAAGATGCAATACAGCACATCTAACATTTGAAGCACCTTTAGTATGCGATGCCAATCCTCTTTCTCGCCAAACACTTTTCGCGACTTCGTTTGGCGGCTTTAATATGGCTGTGCATTTTTGTAAACCAAAAATTTTTCAGAAAGTGATGCTTAGATATTTGATTACTTAATCAGTAGGGTGGAGCGAAAAAAACGAATTTTGAATAATCAAAACGTAATAGAGCGGAAAAGTTGCTATTTGTGGTCAGAAATAAACTCCTAAAATTTTAGACCTATCAAATAATATCTTTTACCGCCGCAAGAGGGGTAAAGTTTTGAAAAATCGTAAAAAACACGTATTTTACAGAAAAAAGTTAAAAATACCCAAATTTACCGAAACATTTTCTAATTGGGCACATCATGTTTAGCAATGAGTCATTTAAGTCCCCTAAAAATTTAATTTCCGTGAAATAAAATCTTAAGCCACAGCAAGGGGGTCAAAATATCGAGAAAATGCAAAATATGTCAATTTTTGGGTAACTTTTACTCTATTAGGATTTTCATATTTTTTACATTATTTGTTTACCTGTTTCTGACGTTATGATAAAAGATACTTTACTGCTTGAAATATTTAGTCCAAATTTATCAATATTTATCCCCATATCACTCCAATTAGGATCTTATACTGATCAGTCATCATAAATAAAAATTATCCAGAAAACCGTTACAGATAGATTTAAATGCAAAAAGGAAAACATATTATGTAACTAAACTATAACAACCATTCCAACCTACAGAAACTATAACAACCATTCCAACCTACAGAACCTTTTTATGTGTATATAGGTGCTATATGTTACACTTAATTTATGTTACACTAGTTCTTTAGGGAGTACTTTTTGCAAACATCCTCTGTTTTCAGGAATTTTAATTCAGCCCGATACGAAATGAAATATGTTTAAAAATTTGTAAAAACAAAGTTTCTCAAGTTTATGGAGGAAATATACATAGCATTGTAGCACCATGCAGTGTTAGTCTTTCTACGAAGAAATGTTTCAATCCGAGTCGCAATCTACTTTTTAATTATTCATGTTAATTTACCAACCTGATTTGCAAAATCAATATGGTATCTAAACTTACAATTACCAACTGTTTTTCCCACTTAAAAACACATTTTATGCTTTCTTTTTAGAATTTTAAACCTCTCACTGTAACGGTTTTCTGGATAATTTTCATATATGATGTCTGATCAGTGTAAGAGCCTAATTGTAGTGATATGGGGGATACATATTAATAAATTTGGACTAAATAATTTAAGCATTAAAGTGTCTTTTATAATTACGTGAGAAACAGGTAAAAAATAATGAAAAAAGTTGGAAAATCCTATAGTAGTAAAATATATCCCAAAATTGACATTTTTTATTTTTTCTCGATATTTTGACCCCCTTGCTGTGACTAAAGATTTTATTTCACGGAAATTAAATTTTAAGGGGACTTAAATGACTCATTGCTAAACATGTTATGCCCAATCAGAAAATGTTTTGGTAAATTTGGGTATTTTTATTTTTTTTCTGTAAAATACATGTTTTTTGCGATTTTTCAAAACTTTAGCCCTCTTGCGGCGGTAAAAGATACTATTTGATAGGTATAAAATTTTAGGACTTTATTTCTGAACACAAATGGCAACTTTTCCGCGCTATTACGTTTTGATTATTCAAAATTCGTTATTTTCGCTCCACCCTATTAATCAGGCTTCGCACCTAAAAGTATTTAAAGCATTTTTAAAACATCTTTATAGCTCTAGTAAGCGTAAGCCGTGATTTGACACACAAACGGCTGTCCGAACCGATGCGAAGCTCAACGAAAAATCAAACTTTTCATAAAGCGGAATCGAAAAACTTGTGAAATGGTACGGTAAATGGTCTATTTAAAGGTGATTACGTTGAAAAGTAATTAAAGATGTTTGTATCCTTCCGTAATAACCTTATTTTTAAATATTAATTTGGTTTTTTTATTTTTAAACTATCAAAAAGGGGAATATTTCGAAAAAGAGGATTTCTCTATGGGTTGGCGGGAAATAAGTTCGAGGAGCGTGCTTGAAAATTCGATAAATAATAGAAAAAATGTCCGATTTTTTCCAGTAAAGAGGGTAATTGATCCTCAACCCAGGTAGCACACGAATACCGGCCAATATCGTAACTCGAATAACGGCCTATGCCAAAATGGCACATTTTCCCGACATCGGCCGTTATTCATTTTCGACAACGGAGAATAATGGCCATTGCCGGAGTGACGGTATTCATTTTTTTCGACATTTAACGGTATAGCAACACAACAATGGCCATTATTCTTCTGACGATATCGGCCTTTGCCAAAATACCCTCCCGCTAAATATTGGCCAATTTCCGTTTCCACAATATTTAATACCGTACAATACCGGCCGTTATCAGAATTTGGGAATTCGCACTTTTGGATATTGGCCGATCCTGACAGGTATTCACCTTAACAACAAAAATACCGCACAATACCGGCCGTTATCAGAATTTTGGAATTCGTTTTTTTGGATATTGGCCAATTCTGTCAGTTATTCGACTTAAATTATTAGTGATTGACTAATGTGTTAATTTTCTAAGTACAGACTATTTATAAATAATGTTTAAAATATGCTAACTTTATTCAAATGATCAATTTTATAGATATATTTTGTCAAATCATTGGATCAAGTTAGCATATTTAAACATTATTTATAAATAGCCAGTACTTAGAAAATTATCACATCAGTCAATCAAGAATAAATGTTTTTTAATCTAAAATAGAATTCTTTATATGGAAGATTATTTTCTATTACTGTGAGCAATTTATATTTATAATATATAAATTTTTCGAAAAAGCAAAAATATTAATTTTTCTTAGGTGAAAAGACTGGAAGAAACATTAGAAAAATTTTTTCTTAACTAATATTTATCTGAACACATTAAATTCAAAGTAAAACAAAAATAGCAGTTTATTGAACAGATGTTTACACAAATTTTACAAATACCATTTCTAGTATCCTAGGAATCAGGCGAAGGGATGTATACCAAAATATAACACAAATTAACATTAAAAATAAAATTACACACACAAAACTGGGGGTCCCAGTTACAATATTACAGAATTTGAAGAAGAAAAACCAGTAACATACAACAATTTTTAGTGATATATTTATCTAGGTTATAGTTATAACAAATAAAACATTTTTCCTTTTAAGAAATTGACAAGTTCAAGTAAGTTAGATTTCAGCTAAGGTTAAAAACTCTTTCATAAAAATACCCAACGTTGAATACATAAAAATTAGCTTTTAAATAATATAAAAAAAGAAACATTACAATTTTGACACTGCAGAGGAATCATAATAAAACCATTGATTGTTGATGACTTTGAATGCAACCAACACAGATACAAAAGATCCCTGAAAAAGTAAAGAATTTATTTTAAAAAAATAAATAAGTATTTTTAAATAGAGATTGCATGCATTTCCAAATCATGCTTTGGAACAGTTTTAATTAAAACATGGGTACTTCAATATTATATTTACAAATTGTTTTAGATTTTAATAATTGTGAAAGGTAAGTTACTCAAATATTAAAAACTGCAAAAAAAAGTTTTTCATGGCCTCATTAAAATATGAAAATAGACTGGAAAATAAACTGATGGAAGTACAATAAGGGAAAGGGACATCGAGACTTAATTTACAAGTCAACAGTAATTACAAGATAGGCGCGTAGTTCTAATTTAATAATTATGACATAACTCAATCTATCCTCAAAACTCAAAAAGCACGAACACAACACTTGGTTTCACAAATAAAGTAGTAATAACCAACCATTAAAAGGTAAGAATTAAAAATAGCATTTAAATATATTACTTGCAATTAATTGGCTTTTGGAAAGTCCTTTTATAAAAATAATAAAGTTTGCATACTGATAAAAACGCAAGAAATAAATTTAAGACACAGAAAACATTTGTAACATTAACAGTTCATCTTAAAATATATATATCAGACGATACTTAATAAAAAAATAAACACACTATGTTTATGCATGCATTTTCAGTTCTAGACCACTTCCATTCCATTTCAACAAAGAAAGATTTATTCATTTGGTTTCTTTATTTTTTCATTTGATATTGGGCAAATTTTAATTAAAAGTAATATGTTTTAATCGTTTGCTTTTTTTCATTTTAAGAACAAAGATTCTAAACATTATGCCGCCAATTTTTTTGTAAACTAGGGAGCTACCGCCCCCTGCTCGCTATCGCTCGCCAACCCCCGTTAACTGCTGACGCTGATACTTAAGGATCTCTTTGCCATCCTCACAAAACACAGCTCACAGCACTTACTCATTTTATAAAACATTCTTAAAACAGGGGAACTACTTCTGGGGTATTCTTTCAAAAAAAGGGGAATATTCATTCAGCGGCGAAATTTTAACAGTTCCTTTATGGCAATATGAATTGGCGGATCGCCATTTAATTCCAAGAAAATTAGTAACAAAGCAGTGTAAACTTTCTTTTACCATTTCCCCAAGGTAATATTTTTCTCACACAGATCCATTCAGAAGCACTGAAACATCTCCGGAATAAATTTTACTTTCTTAAAATTTGTAATGATTTTCATTGATTGTCTGTGAAAAATGTAGTAATTATCGTAAACATCACGAAAATTTAGAATTTTGCTTCATGAGAACAAATAAACATCGAAATTGTGTCAGTTGCATAGCAATGACACGAATGTTCTGACTTTCGATTTTTATCTTTATTTATAAAACATTCCCCCGCCATATCTAGTTTTGCGTTTTGGCATTATAAAAAAAAGTTACCTTTTACTCAAGGTACATAAACTAACCAGGTATGCTCTTCCGGCGAAAAAGGCGTGGCTTTTGAAAATGACGTCACCCAGGATATATTCCCTATTCACAGCATGGGAAAATGCTTATTTTCGGCGATTTTTCTTAAAATAAGGGCCAAAGAAACTTTTAAAACCGCTTAGACTGGACACAATTACGAATATATTAATAGGTTATTAAGTGTTTTGAATAAGAACAATAATTTTACACAATAAAATCCGATCAAAAATAGGAACCGGGAGATGCAACGCTGTACTTCAATCTCTTGCCGCCCATTGCTTTTAATTGCTACAATTAAGATAAAAATAATTAAAAAACACTTCTTAAACAAAGAAAACTAAATATTAAGCAAATATTCAATCATGAAAACTTTTCAGAACATTCTTGTTAGGATAAAATTAATATCGCTGTTCTGCTATGTCAAACTTAATTATCCATTGTATCGAATCAGTTTAGATTTTTAAGACAAAAAAATATTCAGTTTCCAAGTAAATGTAGTACTTAAAAATATGGAAAACAATGAGCTAAAATCTAAGATCTGATAAAATAATTTAATAAAGGATTTATTCAAAAGTTTGGTTTTATTTACCTTTTATAATGATACTTGATGGTATCCATCTACAGTCCAGTTTTTTTAGCTTGTTTATTTTTAAATGAGAATAAAAAATATTTAAGTAAAATCGTCAGAGTAATTTAATTAAATTTGTTTTAAATGTTTACTTTTAATCAAGAAATATAATGTTTTTTCAAACAGTGGGTGTTTATTCATTAGTTTTGAGTTTATTTTTAAATTAAGTAGTACACTGAATTTCATTAATATCGACACACAAATCCCAAACGAATTCTAATCGAATTCTAATATAAATTATTTTTTATAGGTTTCTTGAGAGAAATATTAGAATAAATTTTAGTATAAAATATGTTGACATTCTTAAAATTAGTCTACTTACAACTTTAGAGTATAGGATTTGATATAGGTGAACTGAAATATTCTAATAGGATTTATATTTAAATTTGTCAATATAATTACAGTAAACTATTGCTTATATTTATCTCAGCATTATTCAACAATTTATTAAAATCGTCTGTTTTATTTTAATTAGCTGTATTTTTTATTATTATTCTGAAGTAAACTCATATTTTAATATTTAATTACAAAACCCATAAATACTTTATTACAAAAATATGTACAAAGTGGGCTTGAATGAAATTTTGAGAATAATATCACAAAATAGCTGTCTAATTTATATAAAAGTTTATGCATATTTTTTTGTTATTTGATCAAATACTGCATAAGTTGCAGCAAATAAGCATAGCATGAATGAAATGCAGAATTTTTAATAAAATCAATTGTTAGTTTTGCTCTGCTGAATCCTAGCGTATATACTTTTTCTAACAAGGTTTTTGAAACTCTATATCTTGTTCAACAGCAGATCCACAGTGTTTTGAGTGGGTCCGCCATTTTTATATCCTGGGTGACGTCACACAGCGAGAGTTATGAGCATACCTGGTTAGTTTATGTCACAGAGTAGAGAGCTTAACAGAGATACCAAACCGCCGTTTTACTCCTCAGATCTTTAATTTATTCAGCACGCATATTATAATTCAGTTCACTAGTAGCCAATCAGTGAACGCGAAATGTATTTGATTTGAATTTAACACTGATTATAGGCGATTTGGATTTGAGTGACAGCTTCAATGGGCGAATGACAGAATTAGCAGGAATAGAGTGGAGGCGGGACTTGAGGCCAGAGATTTTTCAATGGGAAAAGCCCTGTTAAAAAAGTTGCCATTAGCGTCTACGGAGATGAACACTCTGTTAAGCTCTCTACTCTGTGGTTTATGTACCTTGCCTTTTACTACCTTAAATAATATAACTTGCAAAAGGATATAAAAATAATTATTATTGTAATAAATAAATGCAAATGCCACAACGACAAAGATAAATATATAAATATGAATTAATTATTTAAAAATAAAAGATAAATTAATTATACATTTTAAAATTAAGAATTTTTTTGAAAAATCGAAGGGTTTACTCGGAAATCCGGAAAGAATTCGGACATTTTGATACCATATATGTGTCATTTGGTTCTGTAATTAAAAAGCCTTTCTCTGGAAACCGTTCACCAAAAACTTTTTTTTAGAATAGAGAGACAATGATTTAAAATTATTAAAAAATTAGTTTCTACTTACTTACAATTTATCTTTTTCAAAAATCTTCATTCTGGAAGCGTCTATCCTAAATTAATATTGGTAGTATTCCTCATAAGTGGACGCAGTTGTTTATGGCCGAGTTGGGAGTGACTTCCCGACCGTCGGGTAACCGTTGTGCGCATGCTCGGGTTAAAGGCGTGGTTTTAAAGTATTTAGGATTGTGGTAAGCGTGGCCCCGATGGGGGAAAGGTAGCGCGTTTGCCTGGCGTGCGGAAGGTCGTGGGTTCGAGCCCGGTTAATATTTTTCAGTAAATTTAATTTAAATTTTTATAAATTCCATTAAAAATTGCAAGAATTAATTGCTCTTGTTTAACAGTCATTCCTTATTTAATTAAATTCATTGTGGTTTTTTAAATGTTTTACTTAGTCTAATTTTAAAAAAAAATAATTTAAATTATTAATTTATTGAAAATAAAATTATTTCGCTAAAATATTTTATAGAAACAGCAAGAATCAGGTCCACATGGATGCGCATTGCTAATAAAGTATAAAAATCTTGCAGGGATTGTGAAATACAGTACGAAACAATACGTCGGTCGCCATGGCCGTGGGACTTGCCGTCCGTCGTACGACGGTCGGCTAGCAACGGCCGGATGAGTTGAAAAATGTAAACAAAAACAAAGTCATGTGACATCAGGGAGCTTGAGATACTTCCGGTTTCAAGCAAAAGCATTGTAGATGTATGTGGCGATTTGGCGAAAACGTCGTTTTTACGCTTTGGTTAAAAATATTATTTTTCATTTTGATCCTTTGCAAATATTTCATTTCATAAGAATAAAAGGCGTAGTCACCTATTCATGCAGAAATGTACTTTTAATTTTTATTTTACTGTTTTTATTAAGTAGAAATTAATTGGGTGTGGGCTCTGGATTTAAGACGTGATCGCGGAATTTGGCGATTTCGTAAATTTCTACTCGCATTCTTCGTAGCGGTGTTGTTGTTTGTGTAAATATTGTAGTTTTGAGTCATAATTCTTTTAGGAAATATTAAATTGAAGTTCTTGGAGGTAATAATTCTTTAATGTTTGATCCTTCAATCGTGATAACCCGCTTATATTCAATTTACTATATGTGGAATATTATTTAAAACTTTTCATTGTTTTTGTGACTGCCTGTTTTGAAATGCATTCATAAAAACGTTTCTTAAAGTTTAAAAGATAGCTAAAATTTATCGAATTCTTTTTTAAAATACTATAACCAATATTTAATTTCTTGTTTTTTATAATTTACTATTAGCAGGGTGCAAGCAAACGGATGGATGGATTTGTTGAAAAATATAAACAACATTGCTTAACTTTTCACTTTTAATTTAATTTTTTACTACTATGGATGCGTTGAAAAATTTAACTATCATTGTTAATATCATGAATTTATAATCCCTTCTGGTTGTCTAGTTAATACTTTGTGAGTGGAAAAGTCATAATAGATTTCAGAAACAACATCCCCATATTTACATTGTGAAATGCACCGTCCAAGCCAGCCAGGCAACAGCTAACTTCCACTCTCCTTTGTCAGTAATCGAGTGCAATGGCAAAATTCTGAATGCCCATTGCACTTGCACACCTGGGTATGAAAACTATTATTTTAATAAATGAATACATCTAACATTATCAGGCAATATTTTCTCCTTCCGTACTAGTGGTTCCAAGAGTACAATGATTATGAAATGGAGAGAGAATTCTTATAAATATATTTCTATAACTCTGAGCCAAAAAATCCTATCTATATACAATGTAGCATTGTTCTGCTGGATGCATACACTTATTTATGTTAGATAATTTTACATTTATAACTTCAAAAATTCAAATAAAATATAAAATTTTAGTATTTTTTTTCTGTTTTGGATAATTTAAGTAAAACAGAAATAGGACTTTTTGGCTCCAAGGTACAGATTTAATATTAATGCCATGTTGCCTTAATTGTGAATTGTTTTCCCCAAGGTTGGGAATTTGTTTTTCGTAGTGGTTATTTTCACAACAGTTGAAGCAAGTGGCATCAGCTTCGATGGCATAATGGTTACAGTACGTGTCTACTAACCCAAAGGTCCCTGGTTCGAATCTTAGGGTCCACTTTTGTAAATTATGCTCTCATTTAAGCTTTTATCAGCGAAATTCGTTATATGTAGTTTAGTTACTTTAATGGAAATAACCATGCATTTGTTTTAAAACATATGGAGAGTTCTGGTAAAACCCAAAGTTATAATAAAAATTAAATATTTTTTTATTTTTAGGTGAAGCTTGTTCTCATAGAGCAGCTTTATTACTGACAAATTGAAACAGCTGTTTGAGAAGACGAGCTTGAAGTGTCCTGCACATCTCTTCCTTGCGAGTGGAAAAAATCTGTTTAGAAGGTTAAACTAGAACAATATCTTTAAAACTTAGTTTATCAATTTCAAGTGTTGCTTTTTTCATATTATATTATTCTTATACTTTTCTGTTTAAATTAATGATTTCAGAATTCTAATTTTTCCATCAAATATAATTTCTGTGGACTTTGATTGTAAATAATTTAGAAATACTCTAAATTCTATGTTTTCTCCAGCTCATATACCTAAAATTGTGCATGGTGGTTCAAACCTGAAAATCAAGGATACAAAGGAAAATTTAAAAAAAAAAATTTTTAATCTTGAAAAATCAGAAAAATTATTTGTTTTTGTTATACTATTAAATTAGGGAACTTTTTTCAAAAACATTTATGCTGAACATCGTAACAGTATCTGTAATTCATATGATTTAACAAAGATACTTTTATAATCTCAATGAGTTACATGTTTCACTATATCTATATTTTATTAAACGTCATAAATTTTTATAGGTTCCTCTAGTTCCTGCTGCAAAATCTCACATTCAGTCGTCATAAACGAAAAGTGCTTCTATTAGAAATGCTCCATATCTGTCATCAAAAAGTGTTTTCAAACAGTTTCTTGGAATAATTGGAGTAAGAATTTTTATTTGGTTCAATTCCGTTAACATTCCCGCTAAATATCGGCATCTCTTTGGAACGTCATATATTCAAATATCGACAAATTTTTCTGATTTTTAATGATAAACTGAACAGTTATTCATCTAATTAAACATTTTAATCTATGAGTTTGAAATTATTTAGCAATATATCTACACTTTGGTGTCCAAAAGAGCATGGTGGAATTTGGCGGGAACATTAACGGAATTGAACCCTTTATTTTTAAAAATTGATTATTGGTTATTTTTCTATAATTTGCTCAAAGTTCAATCTAAAATATTTTGTGTCTATCTGATGTTAATATTACTTTTGTCGGCTTCTATTTTTAAAGTAAAAAATTTTTTTACATATAATATTTTGATATTGATTTGATAATTTAGGTTTAAATTAATTAACATTCCCATGTTTTAGATGGGTACCATTTTTCCCTCTTAAATTTGTGCTATATGTGAACTTTTGTTTTAAGCACCATCTCTCGATTGTAATAGGAAGTTAAAACAGCACAGCTTTGATAAGAGTCGACCAGCCACCATGTTTATCCACCGCTCAAATGCTGACACGCATATTCGCACATCCCAACGGTTTGGTCCTGACGAGCTTAGTGCGCATGCTCGGGGAGAAAAAAAGGATCTTCTTCGGATAATTGCTATCATTATTGAATCCCCGCTGGTGCAGTGGTAGAGTGCGTGCTTAGCATGCGGTAGGTCGTGGGTTCTGTCCCCGGTTTATTGTTTTATTAAAATTTCTAAAAAAAACAGCTAAAATAAGTCCACACGCATGCGCACTAAGCTCGTCAGGACCAAACTGTTGGGATGTGTGAAAATGCTGATGGCATACAACCATATAGATCTAATTTGAGCTGTGGGTGAACATGGCGGCTGGTCGACTCTTATCGAAGCTGTGCCAATAAAACATCAAATCATATATATTGCTGCTTTCAGCTGATAATTTCAATAGAAAGTTTGTTTTTGAGGGGAAAAGCCAAGGTCTACTATGGTGGAACTGGGGAGTGATAAGGATAATACACAATTTGTACCCGCAAGAATTTTCAGTAAAAAGAGTGATAAGACATGCTCAAAACTGAAAAAAAAATATAGTTTTCCTGAGATAGTATTTACTCATGGTTAAATTTGAATTTATAGTTTTTTAAAAAATATTCTAATAATTGCCTTGTTATTTTTTGTGATTTACATTTCATTTCAGTAGAAGGAAAACAACACAAAACCGGGTGAGGTTTGTTTTTGAATGTTTCTTTTGAACATCATTAATAAACTTTTCTCGGTTGTCTCACCATCAGAAGTGTCCAACTGAAAGAAAGAAAGGGGACTTTTGGACCCCTGGAAGCCTCTCCCACCCAATCATGTCCCTGCTACCCAGCCTGACCTGTCTTGCTAGACATTTGTAGGAAAAAGTCTCAAATCAAAGCCCTATAAGACGTGGATTTGAAATTTTTGGAGCCTAAATTTTATCTAAACAGTAATATTGTGTGCAGGTAATAGGTATTTTAAAATTTAATTTAATTGTATTTCTTCACGCAAATACTTAGAATCTCAATTTTATTAATTTACTTAATGCTTATAATTATTTATTTCCTGACAAATTATAGGGGCATTTTGGATGTATTAAGAAGAAGAAGAAAAAGTTTTTTCACTTTTTAGATATTCTGGTGCAGAGAGGGTTAAGTAGATAGAGATTATTCAACTGCAATTAAGAAACATTTTCATATTTATGAATTCGAATTTCATATTTCGAATTTTGCCCTAAGTTGGTAAATATGCCTTCCTTGAACAAAAAAATTTACCATCCTGGAAAATACTCATTTGGCTGGCTACCTAGGAAGGGTGACACCCACCCAAGCTTAAAAATTCTGAATGTAGTTTTAAAAATAGACGTAAGTAATTTAAGTGTAAGAATTGATTTAAATAATTTAACAGTTTTTAGGGATATGAACTGGGATGTCACCCATTGAGCTTTATTTAGATCAGTGGTGCCCAACCTTTTTTTTCACGAGGGCCAATTTGCTTATGAAAATTTATCTCGCGGGCCACATAAAAACACTTTTAAGGATTTTCCTAAACATAAAGACAAATTACCCGTTTTCAATGAGAAGTTTGCATCTGTTTGGAGGATACTAGATCTTGTAAATTTGGCTCCAAATTTGTAACACTTATCCTTAAAACTGAATTAAGATTATTATCTGTAAGTCGAGATCAAGCACTAGTTTTTGTTCTTTTCAGAACAGATAATGTTTGTTCTCAAACACACAGTTTGTTCACAGTCTCCTTACATATAAGACACAACGGTTTATTTTCTTGCTTAATGAAGAAATATGAATTTGTCCACTTTTCTTGAAAGTTTCAGCATTCCGAGTGAATCTTCAACTTTTTACGATCGGACATCTTTTCGAAGTTTGGTTCTAAAAAGATCCTTATAAACTGAATTCAAATGGCTAACTGATACTGAAATATATTTATCCAATGGCGAATTCCCCGTATCTAGAAAAAAACAGAGAAGTAAAGAAAAAAATTTTTACTGGATGTTGAAGAATTCCTTTTTTATCATATTTTTTTTAGATGAAGGTACCAAAATGTCTCGCACAATTTCGTGGTTTTCTTGGAAGATTTCTGAAAGTGGTTTTGGTTTTAAGATTTTACGAGTCCGCGGGCCACATGGATCAGCCTCGCGGGCCACATTTGGCCCGCGGGCCATAGGTTGGGCACCACTGATTTAGATGATACAAATTTTCTTGATCACACATAAATGTTTTTACTGAGCGAAAAAACCATTAAATAAATTAAAAAAAATATTAAATGTGATATCCATTTTGAGAGGGACATCAAAGTTTTCCAAGTAGTTCAACAACAAAAGGGTAGGCAGAGAAAAAAGTCCATCAGATAATGATTTTTAAAAATCTTAAATGAGTTCGGTTGTTTTTTGTAGAAAATTTCATATACTCACACCAAAACATAATAAAACTAATTCAAACATTGCAATTTTGCAAATTGAATTTGAAGTTATTAGTATTTTGTGTTAAATTTATCATTAATATTATTTACGTAACATTATGCAATACATAAGATAATATTAACATTTAAAATATTTATCTCATTATTTAGAATTTATCTCATTATTTAGAATTCTCATTTTCAATTCGAGCAGTCCTCTGTAAATCAGCAAATCTAAAATTAACATCTTGTGACATTTTATCTTCATTCATTTAAACAAGTTGATAAAATTTAAGGTTCAAACCTCAGTTCTTTAATAATTTTTCAGTCAAAAAGATTTTAACTACTTTTTGACAGTTCTGTGACTAACATTCAAAAATTGCTAAATTTTACTCTAAACTCTGCTTGCTTGAGAAATTTATAAAATGAAGCACGGGCGTCTTCTCGGGGGGGAAGCTTCCCCCCAATTATTAGAAACATTGTTTGGAAAAACTTTATTTTTAACTTTTGAGGATAGACCAAAAATTTTCATGTTTTTCTAACCTTTAATCATAAAAACTGGTGCTTACCAATGGCACCTAACATAAGAGGCGCATATAAAAAGGGGACGGACTCCCCAAGATTTAGACATGGTTCCCACTCTTTGAAAACATTGAAAATCAAGGACCTCGACAAAGTTTTTCAAGGACTTTTTTCGCAGACATTTAAATATTAGTCAGTTTTCAAGACTAGTCGTTTTTCCCGCATACGATCAAAACGAGATGAGAAGTCGCTCTTCATTGTCAGTTTTTAAAACTGGCCACAAGTTATGTTCATAAGAGTAGTTCTAAAGAAAATTTCTGGAAAAAAACAAAGAAAGATCTGAAAAATTTAAGTTTGATTAGTGGCTGAGTGAAAATTCAAGGACCTAAGTAATTTTTCCAGTACCTAAATTTAGCTTTAAAAAATTCAAGGACCGTGGGAAACCTGTTTAAAAAAATTTTTCATTTAGAATAGGTTGAAGCCAGTGCTGAGTTTGGGGGATATTATTTCAACAAAACTTTTGTTTCGAGGAAAAAAAGTAATAACAAGGTGAGTCCTTTTGCCAGAAAAAAATCCAGCTACAGCACTGATTGAAGCATAGAAATTTGATTTGGAAATTGTCTAATTCAAATAACACTAAAAATGAGTTTGACTGTTTTAAAAGGTCAAATTTCAAAACATTTTCTGGGGAAGGACCTCCAGACCCCCTTTTTAGTTTTTAGTTTAAACAATTACCAAAAACTTGAAGCAAAAGTTTATTAATTGATTCACAAAGCCACCTTAAAATCACTGGGTGGGGTTTCAGCGAAATCAAAGATTTTTCAAAGGGTAGATAATCATGGTTTTGTAAAATCCCTCTGTAGAGGAATCCTAAATCCTTGGGTTGTCCCCCCAATTTTCAGGAGCCGGCAACACTAATGAAATGTATAGTTAGAGAATGCCAACCTCCAACATTTAAAAGTCAATAGAAAACTATTTATATTTATCTTCGTTTTTTCATAATTTGATTACCAGAATTACACACACAAGAATTTTAAAACATAGCTTTTAATTTTAATAATAGCCCATAAAAGAGAAGTCAGAAATATACAGGATGTATTATGCACAAAAAGAGTAACTTCATTAAAAACAAATAAGAGTACAATAATACTTGCGTGATAGGTTTTCACCTTTTCTAAGAAGCAGTGTTTGCATTTTGTAAGGAGAAAGGATACAAAAAATGAAAAAAATTTCAAGAAGAATAATTGACCAGATAAAGGTAGAGTTACTAAAAGAGACAGAAATTTTACAGTGATGTGATTTTTGTATGAAGAATACATCTGGCTTATAGAATCAAGGTTAAAGGGGGTATCTATAAATATTTCACTGGCAGTCTAAAATGCAAATTACATTCCGAAGAAGGTCATTCCTGAAACATGCAGGCAAATTTTTTGAGACAGTTCTACTTGAAGGCCAATGGATCAACTAAAAACATTTCTGGAGCTTGATTTAAAAAAAAATGAAAATTTTCAAAACCGTGTTACTCTGAATTCACATAAGTTGGGGTAGAGAATGAATCAACTTATCAAAAATAAATCAAGACATTTTTGGAGCCATTTGCATGATTCATTCTTTAAAAATTTTGCCGACAGTGGATCTATGTACACCAAATTTGTAAAAGTCCTAAGTCCTTGTTCACAAGTCCTAAACGCAGCTTAATTAGCAATTAGTCAGCCAATTTTAATGACGTGCTTGTTTTGGGTGACCACGAACAGGTGATTAGTTTGAACAAGACAATGAATATTGCAAAGCTTGGATTGAAAAAAATTTGAAAATTTTCACACGCGCTTTCGATAGAAACCGGGATTCTGACACATTTACAATGAGTTGAGTCTTGCCTTTAGTTAAAGGTGGAATAATTCCTGCTGAATTCATACTGCATCCAAATGCACAACAAGTTAATCTAACACTTTTCCTATTCATAGTGAAATTATTTTCGCCGAGAGAAAAATGATAAAACAATAACTTGAGTCAAACATAACTCGTATCTTGAAAATAAAATAAGTTTAGAACGAGCGATGATCAACTGACAACTGTCCAATGAGTTAAGTCTTGTCTAAAATCCTGATGAATTCATACTGCGTCTAAATGCACAAGTTGATCCAACACTTTTCCTAATCGTAGCGAAAATTATTTTCGCTATGAGAAGAATGATAAAACAATAACTTGAGTCAAAATTAATTCGTAACGTAACTCGAAAACAAAATACATAAGATGTTTACGTTTTCGTGCGATGATCAACAACAAACTTCTTGAATGACGCCAACGCCAAAATTAACGCCAATGTATTAACCCTGACTAAACCGGAAGTAAAGTAAGCTCCCTGTCCGTAGCGCCACCTATTTCTTTTTCAACCCATCCATACATTTCAACCGTCAACAGTAACTAAAAGAAAAAAAAGACATTATTATAAAAAACGAAAAAAGACTAAAATTCTGGTAATTCAATTCAAAGCAAAAATATTTAACGAAAGCGCAACATTCTAATGATCAATGAACGAATCGAACGTCGATTCCAATTTTCTGCAAAACAAGCATTTTTATAATAAAACAACATGGATATAAGCAAATGAAATTAGCAATGTTTAAATATGCGACTTACTTGGAAAAGGATGCATTATCTTCTTTCCAGAACTTTTAAAACTCCATTACCGTCGGAGAGCTCTTTTTGTTTGTTCTTTCCTTTCAATATGGCGCCGAGAATGCAATCACCGCTGGCATTTTCGCCGATCCCAACCGTTTCGTCCAACGAAGACTCAGGCGCATGCGTCGAAGTCTGAGGTTGTTCTAGTTGTTACATTTTGCTTGGCGATGGCGGTTAAATTGGGCTTGTTCTGATTGGCGATAAAATTACTTGGATATATTCTGTGGTTTTTTTTCGTTTACAAGTTTATACATTTTTTGCGGAATTGGGTGATGGGATATTTTAGATCTAAGCCAATTTTTGCAAAGCCATAGTACTTATCTTACTTGTTGAAGTAAATATCATTTAAAAGTTTTAAATAATAATTTAAAAGTTTTAATCTACCTTTGTTCGTAATTGACAGTTAGGTACATAATAAATTTTTTGATCTGGTCCACTTATCTAACCTTTGGTATGTAATAAAAATATATTCTAATGGGACTGTATTAAATACACAGTAATAAAGTAATTTTTACTTGAAAATGTGTGAAATTTATAAATAAGGATATTTTCTAATATTATTGATTCATTAATAAATATTATGTTATGTAAGTATCTTTACTAATATGATGTAATTATGTTTTAATTATGCTTATGTAATATAATCTTTTAAAAGTATGTTAATCCAAAGTTTAAAAGAATTATAACTGAAGGGTTTTTTGCAAACAGAAATTTAACTTTTACAGAAATTAATTCTGTGAATAAATGAATTCTCTGAAATCAGATTTACTCCACACATGTGTGTAAGTTTTATTATGAAACGAAATCAGAGTATATAGACCAAATATTTATAAGGGTTAAGTAAATATATACTGGTGTTTCAAAAGTCAGTTTCACTGCTTTTATTTGGAACCAACGCCTCATAGGCTCATGGAAATATGGTCTACCCCTATGTAAGTGACCCTAAAAAATCCACTGAGAAGACTTACACTTGCAGTGCCTCTAAAGGCAAAATAAAAAAGGTAAAAAAATTAACTAAAAATGGAGGAGATAGACCCAAAACCATAATGAGAGTATTTTTGTCATTGGAATTAAAAACCCACTGAAAAAATTCATGAAAATGTCGTGATTATTCGTGGAGATAAATATGTGGCATGTAAAAACAGCACTTTTCAGTTTTTTTAAATGTTTGATTAAATTGTGTCTTTATTTAACTAAAAATACACAAAACTACATAATGACACTGGAAACTTGTGAAGTTGCTAACTTTTTCATTTTTGAGGCCAGAAAAAGTGCTATTTTCACATGCTAATATATCCAAGTATATTTTGGGTAACATTTGAAACCCCCCTTCTCAGCAAAGATAAGCAAACCACAAAGCTCCCTAATTATTACATAAGAAAACTGCCTGATCCCCTTTTTTGTATGAAAAAATTTTAAAGTAAAATTTATTTTTGGTTGAATTTTGATTTTATGCAAAAACGAGAGATTTTCAAAAATGCAGTGTTAGTAAGATCTTATGTAAGCATCACTGACTTCCCATGTTGTCTGGAAAAATAAGCAAAGAGCAAACCCGTCCCCCCCTTAGGTTAATAATTTTTTATTAAAAAATCCACATATTTTTTAAATCTAAATAAAAATAAACTGATTGTTGCAAACCAAGGATAAGAAATACAGCCAAATTTGAGCAACATGTAAGATAACTATATATATTGATGATTATAAGAAAGGTTTAAAAAAAACTTTTGCTTAAACTTTGCCAAACTGTGAAAAAAATGCTTATGTTAGGTATAATTCATGAAAGTAAAAATTGTAAAACAGAACATTCAGAACTCTTAAATATTCCTAAACATATTCTCAAAACTCTCCAAAAACGCGAATTATGCCAAAATTTGGCAACCCCATTCAAGACCACAGAGTATTGTGAAAATATCTAAGTCCAAACGCATGCGCCTGAGTCTTCATTGGACGAAACGGTTGGGATCGGCGAAAATGCTCACCGCTGAATAGCAATAGTACTAGAGCGCATGCGCGTCACATTACTGACGAAAAAAATGACCACTCGGCCGATACCGCCGAATAACGGCCAATACCTGTTCTACGACAATGAGTTAAAAGATGATGTTAAATATGTTTCTTTTAAGTACAAATATATTTTACCAGCTCAAATCTTATGAAATTATCAGGGATTTCAAGTTTGGCATTTGATAATGCTTTGAAACTTTAAAATGAATTTTTTTTGCTTTTCGAAAAATATTTACCAATAATGCCAAATACCGGCCAATAACCTCGCCGACGACAATGCGTTTACAATACTGTCGAATAACGGCCATTATTTTTTCTACGACATTGAGTTAACAATGCTGTCGAATAACGGCCAATATCTTTTTTACGACATTTTTCTGACACCAGCCCCACATCACAGTAAAATAACGGCCGATATCGTCATGGCGATACCGATTTTACGATACTGGCCATTATTGATCGAAATAATTTATTCGACATTATTTTCTCATTTTTATCAAAATAAAGGAAAAAAGCCTAATTTTCACGTTTACACCTATTTTTCTCATAAATCATGTTATTAAAATTGGTTTTTATATGTTTTTAATATGAAAAAAATTTCACAATACCGGCCAATACCGTCCGATATCATTATTTCGACGTCCGACATTCTCCGGTATTCGCGATGTTGGCCGGTATTGGTCCGGCGTTGGCCGATATTCGTGTGCTACCTGGGAAGGATGTACCTATCTACCAGTAGCAAAATTATTTCGAAATTCTTACTACTTTTTTTTCAGGAGCAAAACGGAAGTTAATTAAAAAACAACCCTCGTATATATAATTATTGGTATTAAAAAGTATTCGCTTTTTCAGTTTTGATACCAATAATTTTATCGTTCCTATACCTCTTTTTTTAGAAATTGAGCCCCGAGTATTGACATATATTATTGGGTACTGTACAGTAGGGTGGGTCATTTTACTATAGCGAAAAAATTGTTCACAAATTCTATCGTGCACAGCAAGAAAAAGGTGCCAAATGGTCTCAAACTAACACATGTGAAATATTATTCCATTATAATAACTCTTTTTGCCTCCGGATTGGCCTCAAATGGAACAAAAATATGTAATATTTCATGTTTTTTAAAAATTTAAAAAATTATTTTTTGTCGATAATTATTTAAAGCTCACATATAAGGGTATTTAAAAGCAATTTTAATCATATTAGTCACATTTATGCATTTTTAATTAAAAAAAACAACTTCCAAAGTGGCAATATAATGTATTGCCATATTAACAAAGAGGCGTAGAATAGGAGGATCTTTTTTGCCTACAAACAGTGGATTGTCAGTTTCATATTTTAAATATTGGTTGATCAGATACATTCTCCCTCAATTATGGCCAATGTAAAACGATATTTTTAAATTTTAAAAGTAGAAATAGTTGTGTTTTTCATAAATGTCGCGCTTTCAAAATTCAATGGACAGTTATTTCATTGGCTGGTCTTGGAAACCAAATGTGATCACATAAAATAGGTTGAAACAAATGTCTAATAGATAGTTTGTTTATAGGCAATAGCAATATCATGATGATATTCTCCTCAGTAAGGATATACCTAATTTTTCCTATAGCAATGAAAACCAAGGCTCATTAATTATACTTCTTTAGAGGGAGGATTGACTCAAAATAGCTTCTTAGTATTAACTTATGCGTTCATAAAAGTTTAAATATAGCAAATTTAATTCTCAAAAATAAGAAAGTTCTAAATATTTATGTAGCTAATTTAAAAATATTGAGGATAATACTGAGCTTTGAGCTGAAAACGATGATCTACTGCTCTTAAGAAAATATTTCAAAATTTGACTCTTAAAATGTTTTTAATTTATTTTTTAACATTAAGGAGTCCTATGGAGACATTTGGGAGGGACTATCCCTAATAAGCCACTGAAATTTCAAAGAAAACCTAAACCTTTAAATATTATCTAAACATCTTCCGTATGTTGAAATCTTATAACCCACAAAAAGTACCCATTTTATTACATATCCATTTTGATTAAATTTAATGTTTTTACCATTCTACTCAACCGGGAATAAAGGTTTCGCACATTTTTATGATTCCAGAAAGAAATCTTTGATTGCCGGTTCTAATCATTGAGATACATATGTTGTATTACAACTCAAGTATTTCAACTCTGTGGTTTCCTTTTTAATTATTTTATAGTCTTCAATGAGGTTTTTTATACCATTTTTCACGTTTACATTCATGACAGATTCGTCCAACCGAGGAAAAAGCCCGATTTTCCTTTTGTCCATTTTTACATGAAATTACTATTTTATTCGAAACTTTGACGTCAATCCGGAGGCAAAAAGAGTTATCGTAATGGAATAATATTTCACATATGTTAGTTTGAGACCATTTGGCACCTTTTTGTCGATGTGCCCCTGGGAAAATGTAAAAAAAATATTTTTGACCCACCCTACTGTACAGGGTTGGCTGGATTGGACCCAATGGTTTTTTCAAAAAAACCCAAGTGGAAAAAACCCATATTTTGGACCCATTTTTGGGTTTTTTCAAGAAAAGTCAAGATTTCGGCAGTTCCTTCAAAATTTATGTGTTTTTTTCAAAGTTTAGGATATTTTTAAAATTTTAATGAGTTTTTCAAAATTTAAACTAGGTTTTAAAAATTAAATGGTGTTTTTTTTCAATTTCAGGGAGTTTTTTAAAAAGTTAAATAGGTTCTTTCATTATTCAGTATGTTTTTCCTTATTGAATGGGTTTTTTTTTCAAAATTTAGGACGTTTAAAGTTCAAACTAGATATAAAAAATAAAGTAGATTTTTTTTAAATTTCAGTGGGTTTTTTCAAAGTTGAATAGATTTCTTTCAATATTGAATGGGTTTTTTCAAAGTTTAGGATATTTTTTAAATTTTAGTGGAGTTTTTTTTTCAAAATTTAAACCAGGTTTCAGTAATAAGTAGTTGGGTGGTTTATTACAAAAAAACTGCAAAATGTGATACTTTCATGAAACTTTCAGGGATGTTAGACAATCATATAAGAACTAAAAAATCGATGGGAGCCCAAAATTTTAGGGCGTAGTTTGACCGTTATGACGTCATAACAAGATGGCGACCAAGGGCCTATATTGGGTTCTTTTAATGACAGAAAGACACTTTTGGGGTCAAATATTATGTTTTAAGGGTCAAAAAACATGATTCTGATGACAAAACGTGCAATTTGTTTTAAAAAGTAACTAAAATTCAATAAAAGCACGAATTAATAATACAGTCTATCGCCAGTTGCGCCAAAAAAATTTGTAAAAAAATTAATTTTTTCTACGGTTTTATATGTTTTTTGGGGTGCTGATTCTAAATATTTAGTTCACTTCCACGTGGAAGGTCGGCTTCATATCAAAAAACGCAAAAATATGCGAAAAAATCGCAACATTTTTACTCTTTCTTCGGATTTTCGCTTATATTTTAAAAAATATTAGTTTCTCGAAAATTATTTAAATTACAAAGTTGGAGTAGATAAAATTTCCTACAAAATGCACTATTTAATTTTTGTTTTCCGAAGAATAGTTTTGACGTTATAACTCATTGAAAAACAGATAATTTTAACACAGCATAATTTAAACAGAGGATGTTTGTTTCTCTGTTTTTCAGTGTGTTATAAAGTCTAAACTATTCTTCGGAAAACAAAAATTAAATAGTACATTTTGTAGGAAATTTTATCTACTCCAACTTTGTAATTTAAATAATTTTTGAGAAACTAATATTTTTTTAAATATAAGCGAAAATCCGAAGAAATAGTAAAAATTTTCAGATTTTTTCACATATTTTTGCGTTTTTTGATATGAAGCCGACCTTCTACGTGGAAGTGAACTAAATATTTAGAATCAGCACCCCAAAAAACATATAAAACCGTCGAAAAAAATAATTTTTTTACAAATTTTTTTTGGCGCAACTGGCGATAGACTGTATTATTATTTCGTGCTTTTATTAAATTTTAGTTACTTTTTTAAAAAAAATTGCACGTTTTGTCATCAGAATCATGTTTTTTAACCCTTAAAACATAATATTTGTCCCCAAAAATGTCTTTCTGTCATTAAAAGAACCGAATATAGGCCCTTGGTCGCCATCTTGTTATGACGTCATAACGGTCGAACCACGCCCCAAAATTTTGGGCTCCCATCGATTTTTTAGTTCTTATATGATTATCTAACATCCCTGAAAGTTTCATGAAAGTATCACATTTTGCAGTTTCAGGGCATTTTTATGTAATAAGCCACCCACCTATAAGGGGTGTTTTACAATTTCAGTGGGTTTTTTCAAAGTATAAAAACTTTGAAAAAACCCACTTAACTGTAGAAAAACTGACATTATTTTGACAGAACATATTTAACATAGAAAGAATTAACTAAAATTTGAAAAAACCCATTTACTTTCTAGGAGAAAACCACTTAATTTTGAAAAAACCCACACTTTTTCCGAAAAAACCCAGTTTTATATGTTTTTTTTCAGGGTTTTATTGAAAAAACCAGAAAAACCCAACCCACTTGGGTTTTTTAAAAAAAAAACCCGGGTTTTTGACAATCCTGGTACTATATCTTTGATTAACCCTCCTACCCTCTTGAAAAAAATAGTCACATATTCCCCCTCGTGGTGTCTTATAGTACCCCTTGCGTAAAATGGGCCAATGACTCTAATAAAGGGCAAAAATACCTTAAATGGAAAATAATTATTATTTTTTACTTCTAAAAAAATGCTCAGAATAATTTTTCAAATTTTTTTGGTAGTTTTCTCATTTTTTTGTCCTATTATGGCGTTATTGGGTTTCTTTTGAAACACGTTTTTTTATAACACCTGAACCTTCATATAAGAATTAAATTACACAAATTATCCATAAAGAAGTTGTTTCACTTAAAATGTTCATAATCACACAGCTTTAAGTATACCAGCTGATATACCCGGCCTTGCACGGGTAGAATTTATTAGTTTATTTTAAAACCATTTATGAAGTTGCATAACTCTTTCTGCATTATCAGCTACCTGTCACCTGTCACCCCAGATCATTTTTTTAGTATTATGAAACATTTCAAATGTAAATTCTCCTTTTTAAAAATAAAATAATACAAAAAATTTTGTTCAGATATGTTAGTGAAATCAGTATCTGGCTTGTTTTATGTAAGTTTTCAATGCAAAATTGGTTCTTTTTCTTAACAATTATTCGAAATCACATTCTGAATTTCAGTAAATACTCATAAACCTTTGAAAACATTCTAATTTTTCCAAGAAAACTGAATAAAAAAACATATTTACAAAGCCATTAATTAATTTATTTTTTGTAACGAGCCAACTGCCACCCAAAATATTGGTGCTAGTTGTATGAATTATTTCTTGCTTCCACCATACGTTATAAATAAAATTTCATTAAAAAAGCATTGTTTCTCAGTTTTATGAAAGAAAATTTTATGATACAAGAAGTTATTCAATGCACGATGTCCCAATCTTCTTTTTATAAAAAAAAATGAAAATTTCCTCGTAAATTGCCTTCTAAACCTCTTAATCAGTGGTTCCCAACATGGGGGCGATCGCCCCCAGGTGGGCGATTTGTGTTATCAAGGGGGCGATAAATAAGTGGGGGGCGATTGGGGGGCGATGAGTATCAAATTTGGAAAATAAAATAGTACTGTACTGACAGACTGTATTCAGACTTAAAGTACCAAAAAAATTAAAATCCTGTTTCTTAGGGTCAAATTTCTAAAAATTTTCTAGGGGAGGACCCCCGAACATAACATTGCTTAGAATTAAAATTTACAATTAGAATGAAAAGAGGGGTGATATGTGTTAGTCAACCCCTAGAAAGGGGCGATGGGCCACAAAAGGTTGGGAACCACTGCTCTAAATGCTTCAAACAAACATAAAAACCATGTTTTAGTTGTCGCGAAAAAACCGTTCAATGCAAAAACCGTTCAAAAAACAAAAAACTCATACCTTTACACATGTAATAAATTTATTTGTTTTTTATTCAACGGTTTTTGCATTGAAAGGTTTTTTCGTATATATCCATGTTTTATCAAGAATGAGGCAAAAAAAATCATGCTTTATTTTATTATTTTATCGCCGTTCGTGTATGAGGTCTCAGCAGACCCCAGAGGGGGAATATGTGACTATTTCTCCGACGACACTTAAAAATTGAATAATAACTCCAAAGTTTTAACCCATTGTACAACTTTATGTAATTATGGAATACTAGCATAAGAAATTGTCAAAACAAAAAAAACATGGGAGATATCAAGCATCAAAGTGCGTTTGGGGTCTAAATAGATCCCATGCGGGGTATGAAGGTTTTAATAGAGAAAATACGTTGTATGTGTATAGTTACGTGAATCTACCAAAAAAGGTCAAAACTGAAAAAAAAATGCAACAATAGGAAATTGACTGTATCCAAAGGGGGTATCGTATATGTTTAAACAACACCCGAAATTTTAACTTAATTACTCTCTTTAACGATTTTTATGCCTGTTATTTTTCCTCAAAAATTCTCTAACTTACTTAGAGCAACCCGTTTCTGATGTAACGAGAAAGTGTCTCAAAAAAAAAGTTATAACACTACTTTTGAAGTTTAAATTTAAAAAAACCTAGGAGAATCCACCAAAATCCCGTTCAAAATTTTGGCCTTTGTTTACAATGTTTTTCCACTGGAAATTCTATATAACAAGAAGAGGTTCTTGTAACAAGAAGCCGCTAAACAAGGAGAACACTTCCATAGGTGTTCTCCTAAGATGAGATAACAAGGGCAAAATTTTATTTTTTGAAAATTGGTTTACAAGGAGCTGTTCCTTCAAACTTAATCAATATGATCTCAAAATGATCTGAAACAATAATTTTAGAAGCGAATTTTAAATTATTGGGAGGTCCCCCAGATTCCGATATTAACTAGGAGCTAACATTATAAAATTTTGACAATATGTGCAATCAGTTTTCCTTTCAAACTCTTTCTTGGTTGCCTAGCATACTAAAAGCAAATAAAAATTACCAAAAAAGCTTTTGCGAAGGTAATTTTTAACGAATATTGCAGTGAAGTAACTTATATTGCAGAAAAAAATATATAAATGAGGTTTTTAAACATCGGTACTACAACTATTCTAACAAATAAAAAAACTCTTCAAACAAGTTTAATAAGGTATATGTGGGTATAGTGGAAACTTTAAGGAAAATTTTTGCTTAAATTCTTAATAAATACCAATCAATTTGCTTCGAAACGGTTATCATCCTATTTTTAGATTAATTGGATCTTCTTCTTTCGATTTTACTCTTAAAAACTTTAATTAGATTAGGCAAAGTATTTTTAATTAATTTTTTAAAAGTACTCCAAATTGCATCTATAGTGGCCACATAGATGAAGCTGTTGCTTCTATGGTGGACACCTCTTGCATCGATAGTGGACACCTGTCTTTTTCTGCCTATATGAGGGGTTTTTCTTGGTATAGTCGTTTATTTCTAATTAAATCTTCCTTCCTAACGAAATGTATTTTAGATTCAATCAAATTAGCTTTATTTAAAAAAAAATTGATAGTTTTCGGCCCAAAGTCTACGCTGTAGCTGATTTGGGAGGAATTTAGCATGTAATTCAATGTTTTAGAAACATTGGTTCCCGAAGCCAGAATGAAACCAAATTTATTTAACCCTCATTTTAAAGCACAGTCAACAGTTTATGAAGAAAAACTGATTCAAATTAAGTATTATTTATGTTTCTATTAGACGCCATTGCGGTGGCCACTATTGGAAAATCTAAGATTATGTGTTGGTAAAGTGGACACCCCCATAAATCCTCGTAAAGTCAGCATTTTCAAATAAATTTTATTCAGTATTATTTTATACACTCTTATTTATCTTGATATAAATTTAAAAGTCAATCAAGCGGTAATAAATACGAAAAATCAGTTCCGACTTACTCGTTTCCTTACGCGATTCAATAAGCAAAATCAAATATCAGTCACTCGATCAATGTTGTTATTTTCAAATATTTAAATATCCTTCCCATGCTGATCTGTGGTATCGGTGGTAATTTATCAGCTTACCTGATTGCACAATCTACTATGCCTATGAGTTTGGACGCTGTTCGATGCCTCTAACTCGTTTTATTTAAAATTAATCAGCTATGTGGCCACTATTGGTACAGTGTCCACTATACCCACATTTACCTTAGTTAATACTTAAAAAATTCGGTGATTAATCATCTAAATATTAATTTAGTTTTAAAAGACAAATCTTTAAAAAAAACTAAGTATTTTAAATGAATTAAAAATATTTTTCATGTTAAATATTTTTCGTATAGGCTTGTTAACAAGCCTATATATGTATCACTATTACATGTATCACAATTGTGATACATGTCTATTGGTTAAATTTTAGTGCTTATGTGGAATGTCAGGCAACTCTTGTATCAAAATTTGAAAAAAAGTTAAAAAATTGAAACCCTTCTCATTTTCTTTTAAATTTTTCAATTTGTTTCTCAGATTATATTTTTTCTCTGGGATTTCTAGTATTAGGACCCCTCAATAATTTACTAAAGTTGGCGCCTATGGTGGAAGGTAGTACATGGAAATACTGGACTGATACTATAAAATTTTCTAAGAATAAACCAATATTTATTTTATAGTTTACTGAGTTTTATATAAAAATGTGGATCCAGTGGTCTTCTTACGGAAAATTTTAGGAAATTTTACTTAAAATAGCGTTTTAATTCAGCACTCAAGATCCCCCTCTTTACTCTAAGAGCCCTCTATACCCATTCCCAAACTTCCGACTTTTTAACGCAAATAATGGCAAAATAAATATAGGACGAAAATGATAGCATACTATAAGTACAAGATTTTAAATTTTTTAATTTTCTAAGGATTTTTCTTTTTTTTTTGCCGAAAATTTCAAATTTTAATATTATTGTGGTAATTTGCCTGTCTTTTCCAATGCCATTTTTCATTAGCATGGCAGTTAAATATTTTTAAAATGGTAGAAAGAAATCATAATTAAGAGATGGTTAGTGGTTAGATCACTAATTAATACTCGTAGATTTGATAATCTGAAATTTGAAAAATTGAGATAATGTCTTTCAATCCAGTTTAAGCAGTTGATATCAACAATATTCAGTGGTGAATCATATCGCCCTTATTATAAAAATTCAATTTTTTTAATATTAATGCGTTTATGATATATGTTCATAAGCTAACCTTTAGTTACTTTAGTGCTGATGTTGAAATTAAAGCCAATTTTGGAATAAAAAAAATTGAAAAATCTTAAAACGAAAGAAAACAATGTTGTAACTATAGGATAATAGGAGTTTAAAAATTTTTAACATTAAAATTAAAAATTGCTATGGAAAAAAATTGTAAATTGTTAAAAGTATTTTGTAGGAATTTTTATAAGCCCACTTAAGTTTTTTAAAATATTTTTTGGGTGTATGTTGCATTTAAAATATTTACAAAACTAAATTATCAAGTGATTCGAAATTGTAAAAAGCACAATGTGAGGCAATAAAGTGATTTTAAAAACTGAAGGAAAACATAAAAAGAGAAATGAACAGTGTTTAAAGCCTTTGAAAGAAAAAAAACATTTATACATCCATCAGATACTTTTTGTTTTCGTTATACGGATTTATAGAAATATCGTAAGATATTCCTACCTTAAACACGGTTATTCTCATTCTGCAATATTTATCCCCATTGCTAGGTATTAAAACCAGCGTTTGCAATTTAAAGGAGCTTAGAATGTTTATTCAGTGACCGGAAATCCTGTCTATCTTTCCTGAATAGATATTAGCGGCGTTTAAGTATTCTGGTTGTAATCTAGGTAATGACTTCACAACTGCGTTGAGTATTTACCGGAGTGGAGGGGATTCCTTGTAACTAAAATTTTAACTATTTATTTGATATAGTGACTTCTGTTTAGTGAAATTATTCGATTGAAACTAAATATGATGAAAAATATTTCTCTCAAACCTTTAGGGGACATCCCACGTCCATAAATTATGTAGGGTGTTTTTTCAAAATTTTGGATCCCTCCCCCCCCATGTAGATTTAGTGAGATTTTTCTGGACCCTCCCTCTAAATTCTCACGCATTCTTACATGAGATTTTCTCTATAACTTTTAAGTAAATAAATTTCTTTGATACGTTCGATCCACATTCGTTTGCTTTGTTGAAAGAGGTTTGATGATACAAAAGCATGTTCATGTTGAAATCCAAAACATGGTATCTACTTGTAATTATCATGAATAACCGGCTAATGATTCGCTGTTTTGAAAAATCTGTGCATTTTTTCTAAACTTGTGCTAAAAAAATAAGAGAAAATACGTACATTTTCTTATCTAAAAGTTGACGTGCGATTTTAATTGACTCCCCCCTCCACTCTGATGAGATTTGGTGATATTTGCTTCACCCCCCTTTTTGACCTCACGTAGTTTATGGATGCCCCCTTAGAAAACCCACAGTGTTATGAAGCAATTAGTAGTTGTTAGTTCATTGTACTATTTTCCATCTACTAATATTCATTATGCGCATTTAAACGGGGTTAAATACGAAAAAAACCGGTCAGTGTAAAATCAGGTCAATAAAAACAAATTTATTACATGGTCAAATATATAATTTTTTATTACTGGATTTTACTGACCGATTTTCACACTAACCAGTACTGTCACGGCACCTTCAAAACTGTTTGGAAGAATGGTTGTAACGTGCAGTTAGTAGAAAGCATTGCATAAAAGTTAAAGGAATTTTCTTGAAATGAATAAAACGATGAACTATAATAGCAGGCCCGTGCTGGTTAGGGGGACGTGTATATTTTGGGATTTTTTTACATTTCGACTGGTGAGCTTTACGTTAAAATCAATAGATGTCTACATTCTACTGAAAGATAAAAAAAAACGTTTTTTCATTTTTTGTGGGTTGGTCCACTCTGGCTCTCAGCTCCTCAATTGAAAGTCGGAATCAGAATGGACCAAGTGGCTTGATCCATTCTGGCATTAAATTTTTGTGCGATTTTAATTACTAGATCAAACGAAAAAGTTATGCCATCTTGTGGGAACTAAAAAAATGCATTGTTTTCTAACTGAAATCAATAGATGACTCTAACATTCTACTGTAAAATTAATTAGAAAACAATGCATTTTTTCAGAATGGATCAAGCCACTTGGTCCATTCTGATTCCGACTTTCAATTGAGGAGCCGAGAGCCAGAGTGGACCAACCCACAAAAAATGAAAAAACGTTTTTTTATCTTTCAGTAGAATGTAGACATCTATTGATTTTAACGTAAAGCTCACCAGTCGAAATGTAAAAAAATCCCAAAATATACACGTCCCCCTAGCTAGCACGGGCCTGTATATTAGTAGTAAATAAGATAGTGATAAAAATGAAATGGGCCCTGATACTATGTATTTTTTGTTACTATCTAATATACCTATTAACTTAGTTTTCACTTTTATGAAATAATTGATTTTTAAGATTTTAATTGTTTAATAGTTGAGTATTTAATCAATCATTATGTGTTTCGGGTTTATTTAAATTTTATTTAAATCTATTCTAAGGAGTAATTTAAGGAATTTTCCTTTACTTTTTTCAGTTCAATTCGGTTAAAGTCCCCGCTAAACATGTGAGGCGGAAAGCGAAAAGGGACCTCTTGTCGGCGTTCGTCGAAATGGAGTTATTATTTTTTCTCAATCTGTACAGATTTATGAAGATTTTAAGACCATCATCATCCTTGTAGCTCAAAAAATGACGAATCGCCAGTAATTAAAAGTTTTAATAGAATAAGTGGATTTCGCGAAAAACGACCTTAAACTTGCAAAATGCTATCCTCTCGTTATTTTTCACAGTTAAGGAATGATTTCAACAGCTAAAATTCAGTTCTAAAGGGTCCAAGGATCAATAAAATCGAGAGAAAAAAAATTCGATAGTTTTTTACCTTTTTCCGGTTTTTTGGCTTTTTCTCGAAATCAACTTTGCCGACAAGAGGTCCCTTTTCGCTTTCCGCCTCACATATCACCTATCTCTTTTAAAAGCTTAATTTTCAAATATAAACAATTTTTTAAAAAATTTTAATGATAAACTGAACAGTTACACATCTAATTAAATATATTTATCCATAAATTTAAAATTATTTAGCAATGTTTATACTTTTTGGTGTCCAAAAGATATAGGCGATATTTAGCGGGGACTAACGGAATTGAACCCTTTTTTCAAGTCAACATAAATATCGAAAGAATATTACTTTTGAGAGAATTGAGAATTTGTGAGAATTAATTTTTGAGAATTTTACTTTTGAATATCTAGACTATCTAGAGAAATGAATTCAGCAAATTTTCGTAGGAAACTGTGGAACGAAAATCTAATTAATAAAATGACTGCACAAGAGGATCATCAATAAATTAGAAGCACTTAAGAATATTGATAAATTTTTAGAAATGCTTTAAATTTCCAAAAATGAATTTCTATCAACTTTTCTTTTTCAAAAATTACAAAAGGCAAATCTCTCTATATTAAAAAAAAGTTACTGTCACCGCCGCTGCCGCCGCTGCCGCTGCCGCTGCCGCCGCCGCTGTTTCAGAAAATTTTATTTTTCAACTCTTTGAACTCTTATATCGCAAAAACTACTTGATAGAAATTTATGAAACTTGAAACGTTTGTAGAGGAATATTTGGGGCACATTCTAGAACAAAAAGCTAACTCATGTGATAATTAGTTGTGGGGTATTTTTAAGGTCAAAGTTGAAGTTTTTCTTTTTTCGCCGCGTAATCCAGTTCAGCAAAATCTATTGGCAGCAGAGCTATGATTTTTTGCAGCCTAATACTCTGAAGTATGAAGATGTGCACTACGTCGCCCTTTTTTCGAATTTCGAATTTGGTTTAGAGTAATTAATTTTTTAATTTTTGAAATTTTTGACACTTTTTCGTTTTTTTCTATCTAAAATGAAAACTAATCACGGTATCAATATGATTTTTTAAACACTTATACTCTCATTTTTTAGAAAGAGATTGGCGTTTAATTTTTTAAAAAATTCTAATTAGTTTTGGAACTATTAAGCATCAAAGTTTCATTTTTTTTCATAGTTTAGTAGGTCTTTATCAGACGTGTTTAATGTTTTTAAATTTTATATTTGCCTGTTCACTAGATTGTCGCGAGCACGGATATTTAAATTAAGTTTTGAGGTGCACATTTTTGCTCTAAGTTTGCTAGCGATATAGTATAGACTTGGTTAATAATCTTTTAAAGATAATTCGATATTTTTTGAACTACTAGAGAAATAAATAATTTAGCTTTTTTGAGTGCTATTTGTGCCGACGAAAGGAAGAGGATTTTCGGGAAGTTTGTATTACTCTGATGCTAAAGATCGATTACAGATATTACAGATCGCTTCGCGATCTGTAAAGTGCTGAATAGCAGTTACGGGGGTTGGTGAGCGTAAGCGAGTAGGGGGCGGTAGCCCCCTACTTCCTTTGTTTTGATATTTTCGTGGTAATGATCCGAATTAAATTATTGAAAAGTTTGAGAGACAAAAAGTTTCGATATTAAATGATCATTAACTATACTCTGTTCATTTATGATTAGCACCTGAGACGTAATGTATTAAAAGCAGTTATTATTCTAATTATCGTCAAAAAAATTTTCTTCTGCAATGACAAGGCAACCTAAGCAGAAATAGTTAAAATACTGTAGAAACAATCGGTCACTGAAGTTGTCTGATAAGCGTTATTAAGCATTATTGAGCGTTTTTGATGCTGTTGCAGGCGCCTATTCTAAATGAACAGATTATAAGCAGACAAGTTCCAGGTTGTACTGGATAGTTGAGATGAAACAAGCGAGCCCTGCTCGCTAAGATCGCGAAGCGATCTTCAAAGAACTGCGAAGCAGTTCCGGGGGTTGGTGAGCGATAGCGAGCAGGGGGCAGAGCCCCCTAGTGTTTTAAATTAAAAAACTAAACAATGAAGAGTCAAGTTAATACGTAGCTTCTGGCTTGTTAATAATGCATGAATAACTTCATTTCATTTTACTTTTATGTTTCGTCTTCCAAACATAAATGAAGCCCCTTGTTTACTGCGCTGAAAAATGGATTAAACATGAAAAATGGAGAATGCCCGATGGGGAATTATTGGTATTGATATTCAAATGACGAGAAACAGAACATAAGAATGTTCTTTCAGGAACAAAAGAAGAAAGATCGATATATTTGCTGTCGCAAAGTAATTTGTTCTTGTTCTTACTTCTCCGTAGGTTTAAATATGTCGGACTTTTCAAAGCAGCAACATTGGGAAATAAAATAGTATCTTTTGTAAAAAAGGCCTTATAAACATTTATCGGTATATTCTAGTATCGTTCTTTAGTGAAACTACAAATCAAACAACTATAACAGTTTTTTAGGTTTTAGAAACCTCCGTGCGTACACAAAGACTGTTCCACATTTTAAGGCAGTGCTTTTCTACTTTTTTTCTTCCTTATTTGTGACCACTTTAAAGCTCTAGATCAGTGGTTCCCAACTTTTTGTGGCCCATCGCTCCCTTTCTAGAGGTTGACTAACACATCACCCCCTTTCATTCTCATTGTATGTCTAATTTAAATTTGAAGTAAAGTGTAAATAATAAAGCAATTTTATGTTCGGGGGTCCTGTCCCAGAAAATTTTTCAAAATAAGACTCCAAAAAAACAGGTTTTTAACTAATTATGGTACACCTATTCCGAATTTTGGACTTATATTTTAGGTAGGATTTGGATTTTGATGAACTAATTATAAAAAAGTTTTGAAAAATTAAGTTCCAAGTACACAGGGGGGTTTGGGGGTCCTCCCCCAATAATTTTTTGGAAATTTGACCCTAAGAAACAGGGTTTTAACTTGTTTTTGTACATTAAGTGTGAATACAGTCTGCCAGTACAGTACTATTTTATTTACCCCCTTTGAATACTCATCCCCCCCCCACTTATTTATCACCCCCGTGATAACACAAATCGTCCACCTGGGGGTGATCGCCCCCAGGTTGGGAATCACTGCTTTAGATGGAACCAAGGTGTCCATGATGAAATATTTTACATTATAATTAAAAATTAGTTAAGAAAAAAGATAAAAACCTTAAAAGTGGTTGAAGTCAACACAAATGCAAACATATTTAAATAATCTATTAAGATATTAAGAACCACTAACGCACATCTAACATTCGATAAAAAGATGCATATTAGTATGGGTCGAATAAACCTGTTTTCTCTACTTTCAAAACTCCATACCGCGAAAAACTTGCCTTTTGAGTAGATAAGTAACTAAGCTGGATAAATGTTCAAAAAATCAACTTTTAAGATTTTAAATTTCAAAAATTTTGACGTAGGGTTACTTGGGGTAAGTGGGTCACCCCCTAAAACTATAATATGCACAGGAAATTTCACACTTACTCGCATTGATTATGTTGCAGCTTGTCACACCGATGAGTTTTGCATATATTTGAGATTTGTTTAATTTATTTTTAAGATTATAGAACTAATTTAAAATAGATTCCCAGAATAGATTTTTTGGTGAGTTCAAGACGCATTTTTCAAAGAAGTATTTCCAGGTTTTCATAACATTTTAATATTTATTGAACTGTTTTGCAGAGTTTGACTTAAAATACTTACTACAATTTGAAAATTTTCAAAATTTTTAATTTTGAAGTGTTTAAGAGGGGTGTCCCACTTACCCCATAGTTTCAGCATGGTTGGGGTAAGTGGGACCCCTCAGTGTGGGGTAAGTGGGACCCCTCTTTATTTAGTAAGTGAGACCCCTTATTATGATATAAGTGGTTCTAGAGGGTCCCTTATGATATAGGAACTATTAGGACTATAGGTCTGGGTCTGAAGATATGGGCGGATTTCAGGGGGGTTATAGGGACAATTTTCCCCAATATTTTCAGAAAATTTCGATTTATAGTAACAATATCTTTTACTCACCACTTCAAAATTCATTAAAATTTATAAATAGTTTGATCGACATTTTATATCAAATTTTTGTTTTAATTTAAGTTATGGTGAGTAAAGTGAAATATCTCATCAACAGTGTTCATTCTCATTTAGTGTGTCCGATTTCTTTTTTATCTTACAATGTCTATTAAAGTGCCAAAATAAATCTTAATCAACCTTATTATGTTTTTTCAACACTATTTTATATGCTAAAGTAAAACATATCCCTTTGGCCTTTCGAAAATTCTTTAAAATACTTATTTTGCTTTTCATTCTATTCTTACCTTGTCATATTGATTTTGATGTGAGTATATTTCTCACTCATGGATACACTTACAATAAAATATTTTATATTGAAATTTACTGTACTTTATCAAGTAAGACCCACTTACTTCCATTTAAGTTTTGCTTGCTTTAAATATAAATAATAATAAGTCTTCCCGTCTTCTGACCTGGCGCCTCCTGGCGCCGTACAGGACCCGATGGTAGCGGGAGATGGAACGTTGGACGCTACGATGCCAATCCAGCCACCACGAGAGGAATTACATTTTCGTTGAGGTTTGGTGCCTCTTAAAATAAAGAGGGGGTGACCCACTTACCCCATCTCTTGGGGTAGGTGGGTCACCCATCTCATTATTGATAAAAAGACAAGTTAAGAAAAATGTAAAGCTTTATTTTAGAACATACTGATACATTTTTGTCTATCGATAGACTCTTAAACGAAATTAGTCAACAAGTACAAAATAAACCATTTCAAATTTGTTCTATAAAGCTCAAAAAATGTACTAGGCCAAAAAGGGGTCCCACTTACCCCAAGTGACCCTATTTAAAAAAATTAATAAAATTAATTAATTAAAAAAATAGTAATTTTGTAAATTTGTATTTAAATTGATAAAACTGACTTTTTAAATATGACTTTATAAAAGCATTTCAATTTCTTCGTGAAGAGTAACAATATATTTTACTGTTTTTGTTTATTTTTAATATATTTCCTTTAATTTTTACAATAATTAGAAAGCTAAGCGCGTTTGATTAATAAATTTTTTCCTCTCTATTTATTTACCTGCACAAATCGAAAACTTTATTACAACAATGCGATACACAAACACTACTCGAAAGTATGGAATCCATTGCGTGTACCCGTACGTCATTGTTAAAGTTAAACAAAAAATATTTGTTGAGATCAAAAATTATTTAATTTTCAGCAAAATAAGTTCACTTTGTTTTACTGTTTTTACTTTGTGATTTACAAAACGTTTATTTCTGAAACAAACTTTCATTTTTTGAGATATACTTAATACGCCATTAAAAAGCTGCAGTTTTCTGAATCATGTTGATGGTCGTAAAAAAAATGTAGAGTCCCACCAGTTTGGATCTTGGGAAAATGATATCCCAAATAGTCCAGTAACTTGGTAGTTTTTTCAGGAAAAAAATACAGAAGTTTTTTTCTAGACGGTTTTATATGTTTTCGAGGGTGCTGAATCCGAATCTGAACTTTGCATACAAAATTTCGAATGGCATTTTGGTGAAAATTCGAAAAAACCCTGAAATTTCACCTCATTTTTTGGTTTTTTGTTTGTAGAACAGAAAATATGGGTTTCTCATGAAAACGTTAAATACAAAAAATGAAGATGATTAAACAAGCTACAAAATTGTCAATTGCAACTTTTTTGTCAGACTAATGGTTCGGCCGCTAGAGCGCGTTGAAAATAGGGCAAAATTTGGGCCTTCGGGTAAAAATCCAGAAAATCGAACTTTCATCTAAAAAATAAAGTATTTTTTAAAATAAGGTACTTTAAAAACTAGTTTTATAATGTTTCACATGAAATAAACCATCTATTTAGTCTATTAATTAGTACTTAAATGCAATTCCCTCAGCAGTTTTCCTTAAGAAAGCAGTTTCAATAGAAGACAATAGTGTAATGATAAGTAAGTCGCTTGTTGAAGAAAACATACAGAAGTTTTTTTCTCAACGGTTTTATATGTTTTTGAGGGTGCCGAATCCAAATCTGAACTTTGCATACAAAATTTCGAATGGCATTTTGGTGAAAATTCGAAAAAACGCTAAAATTTCACCCCTTTTTTGTTTTTTTTTGCTTGTAGAACGGAAAGTATGGGCTGCTCGTGAAAATGTTAAGAGTAAAAATAAAGATGATAAAACAATCTAGAAAATTGTATTAACAATTATTTTGTCCGACTAATAGTATGGCCACTACAGCGCGTTGAAAAAAGGGCAAAATTTGCCCTGGCGGTGGAAAAATCCAGAAATTGACCCTTATATTCCTAAAAAAGTGATATTTCGATTTAGATAACTAAGAAAAACTACATTTATAATTTCTTACATGATATAACCCCATTCCCGAATGGAGAAAAACATTATGTTCATCATTTTAAAGAATATACTAGGATAATTTTCTGTGACCATGTAATTTTATATTATAACCAAGTTTTGCTTAATTTCATCCCTAAAAAATCAATTGGATTCACGTTCTTGGGTGTAGAAACTGATAAATAAATATTATAATTGCACGTGTCAAGAAGTTATTGTGAATTTTGGTATAATTACTAATAATCATGCCAGGAGTTTTTATAATCTACAACAGAAAATTATAGTTTTCCAGGAAGAAAAATTATTCATAGATTTTATAAGTTTGTGAGCAGGAGAGGATAATATAAAAAGCAATGAGTGTAGTAGATAAAAAAATTAACTTTTAATGCTCAACAAAAGTTTTCATTGGGAATTGGTGCCTAAGACAAAAAAGAAAATAGCAACTGGATTTTTCTTTGCCTAAAAAACCTGTTTTTTGGGAGGGAATTCCTAAAGAACATTGTATTTACAATTGTATTTACAATATTTGAGATAAATAGAAAATATTTGAAAAAAAAATATTTGAGATAAATAGTAGGATTATATCATGTAAGAAATTATAAATGTAGTATTTCTTAGTTATCTACATCGAAATATGACTTTTTTAGGAATATAAGGGTCATTTTCTGGATTTTTCCACCGCCAGGGCAAATTTTGTCCTTTTTTCAACGCGCTCTAGTGGCCATACTATTAGTCGGACAAAATAATTGTAAAGACGATTTTATGGCTTGTTTTATCATCGTTATTATTTACTTTTGACATTTTCACGAGAAACCCATACTTTCCGTTCTACAAGCAAAAAAACAAAAAAAGGGGTGAAATTTTAGCGTTTTTTTCGAATTTTCACCAAAATTCCATTCGAAATTTTGTATGAAAAGTTCAGATTTGGATTCAGCACCCTCAAAAATATATAAAACCGTTGAGAAAAAACTTCTGTATGTTTTCTTCAACAAGCGACTTACTTATCATTACACTATTGTCTTCTATTGAAACTGCGTTCTTAAAGAAAATTGCTGAGGGAAATGCATTTAAATACTAATTAATAGACTAAATAGATGGTTTATTGGTTTATTTCATGTGAAACATTATAAAACTAGTTTTTAAAGTACCTTATTTTAAAAAATACTTTGTTTTTTAGATGAAAGTTCGATTTTCTGGATTTTTACCCGCAGGCGCAAATTTTGCCCTATTTTCAAAGCGCTCTAGCGGCCGAACTATTAGTCTGACAAAAAAGTTGTAATTGACAATTTTGTAGCTTGTTTAATCATCTTTATTTTTTGTATTTAACATTTTCATGAGAAACCCATACTTTCCGTTCTACAAACAAAAAACCAAAAAATGAGGTGGAATTTCAGGGTTTTTTCGAATTTTCACCAAAATGCCATTCGAAATTTTGTATGCAAAGTTCAGATTCGGATTCAGTACCCTCGAAAACATATAAAACCGTCTAGAAAAAAAAACTTCTGTATTTTTTTCCTGAAACACCCTATTTTTGGCACCAAGTTACTGGACTAAAAGGTATAAAGGTTTTTAAATCAATATTGACTGCGTTTATGCTTATAAAATTAAAAACAACAAAACTAGATATATTTTCGAATTTTTACCGTATACTACATTAACATGGTAAAACTACTTTTGAAAAGCGTATGGGTCAAAAATTGTCCTAGAGACCTGAAAATTTGCAATTTATGTTTTAGTTGTTGTAACAAAATGAGAGAGGGACACCTGGGAAGTTAAAAAAAACATAGACTTTTGCAGCGCAAATGTCTTTTGGTAATGGTTTCTATAATAAGTTCATGGGAGTTTAGTTACTTCATAAAACATCTCCACTCTAAATAAGTGCTTCACAAATATTGAAATTTAACAGTTTAATTACTCAAAAAACCAATTCGAAGAAAAAAAGCTACGTATTTCACATCTTAATACGTATATGGAGATTAAAAATAGCTGACAGTTTTTATTAAGGGTGAGCTCTGAGCAGAAAATAATAACGTTTATAGTTTTTAATTAGGTACTCCTAAAACTAATAATCACATCAATAAGCTTTTTGTACAAAAATTATCTTCAAACATTTTTCTACAACTTTAAGTTTCTATGCAATAGGTTATGAAAGGTTGAATCTGTCAAAAGTGAAAAGAAATAAGGTAATAGCGGGGCGCAAATGTCGCCAATTGTGAACCAAACGCTAGCCAAGTCGCCAAGCCACCTATGCCATGACCCTTATGGTTGTAAGAAATTTGGCGGAATTCTACATTAATTGGCGATTTTTCGCTTGCGCCCGGCTAACGGAAAAGTACCGTATAGGGTAGCAATGAGACCTGATAAGGTAACATAGAGAAACATAACATAAAATCATCTTAGATCGTTTCCATTACCAAACTGCACCTTTAAAAAAGTTTCCATTACTTCTTTGAAAAATAATGTAAAACATTTTTATTCATGTCGATCCAATCATAAGAACCAAAGGAAGATGTATCCTATTATTCCTCAATTGTTTTCGTTCAAATATTATTTACAAGAATAAAAAATGTGGTTATATATTGGGTATTTTACTACACATAATTTAAAAATAAACAGAATATTTTTAAATTCCTTCCTTTTTTTCCAATTTCTAGTTTTAAAATGTTAAAAAATCTCATTAAAAGGATCAACATCCTGTCAGATAGAAAATTGAGTTAATAATCACTTTTGGCATGAAATAAAATTGAAGGGGTTTAGGGAGGGCTTATTGTATTCCCCCCCTCAAAATAATGATGAAATATCAGTTTTAATCAGGAACAAGAAAAACTAGAAAATGAAACTGGAATCTTCAGCATGATTTTGTCGAGTAAGAAAACACAAAAGTTAAAATTAAAGAGCAGTAATATAAATACAGCGCATTATAGACCTTTACTTTTTCCTTTATTTCCTCTTGCTTTTTTTAATAACAGAAAACTTAAAAAGATCTTGTTTACTTATATCTTACTTTCTACACAAGAAATAAATAGATAATCATATTTTTAGGTATAGAAATAATACTGTTTGTGAAAGAACTGTTATTATAAGATATGCATTAAATTTATATATTTTTTTTTATTAAAAATACAAAGCACCTGGGCCCATAGGGCCCTTATCTTTGATTAACAATTACAAAAACAACTTAAAATACAATTCAAAGGACAACTTAAGATACAATTGGACATAAGTAAAAACAATGGACGATATTCATGCCACGCCCATTTAATCACGTGATGGGGAAAAACAAACTCTCTATCAAATCATATCTCACTATCATCATATCTCATTACAAGCTATATCTGTGGTAACCAATTGCAAGCTCAGTAGGTCACATGATGAGGAAAATGTGACGTCAGACGGATATGGTCCATTAAAGCAGCTTAAAATTGAATATAAGGTATGTCTAAAAGCACTGTAGAGGCTAGTGATGGCGCCACAGTATGCGACTGAGTGGCTGACGCCTAGCGTTACACTCAGCCGCATATGCATCTGGCAGCATCACTGCCTCACAAGAAACTGAAGTGAAGATATTGTCATTGTTGCTTTTGCTAGCGCATACCTTGTAATGCTCATCTCCTCGTCAGATAATAAAAGATTTTGAATAAGAACAACATCGTATCCTTATAACTGGTGACTACTGGACATTCGATAACATGGGAAAATCTGATGGAAGCGAGAACGAGGAGAAAGAACAAGACGTGGCGAATCCGGCGAGTCTACCACCGCCGCCGGTGCCGGTTAGGCCTACTGGAGGAAACCACGTGGAGGCGGTGAGTGTGAAAATACCTCCGTTCTGGGTGGACCGTCCAGAGGTCTGGTTCTACACAGTAGAAGCTCAATTTAAAGTCGCTGGAATCACGAGCGAAGATACGAAGTTTACGTATCTTTTGGCTCAGATGGAACCGAGGTACGTAGAAAATATCTGGGACATTGTCAAGAGCCAGTCAACTAAGAAGTATTCAGATGCTAAGTCCCGCGGCTATTGAACACTTTCCGTGAAAGCGAATCAAAAAAAATTCAACGGCTATTAAACGGGGTTGAGTTGGGTGACCTAAAACCCAGCCAACTCCTGCGGAAGATGCAGAGTTTAGTACCAGAGAGCGACGGTGCTGAACCGGATTTTTCGGAGAAAGTCATCCGAACTCTATTTGTGGACAAAATGCCGGCTCACATCCGAAATGTGCTGGTGTGTGGTGATTTTCCCCTGGAGCAGATGGCAGCCATGGCTGACCGCATTCACGACAATAACCCGCGCTTCGAGATGGCGGCCATTAAAAGTGAAACAGAAGCAGCGGCACCATCCCAGCTCATGTATGAGGCCTTGTGTTTGAAGATTGAGGGCCTTCAAAGACAGATTGAGGCAATGAGTGTCAGCAGGCCGGAGCAGCAGAGATTTCGGAGCTCTGAGCGACAGTACAACCGGTCAAGCAGGAGCCGATCCCGGTCCAGGAAGCGGTTTAACCCTAATGGGGGTCTCTGCTATTATCATTACAGGTTTGGTGCAAACTGCCGACCTGAGAAGTGCAAAACTCCCTGCAGCTGGAAGCCGGGAAACCCTTCCCCGCAGTAGAGTCGGCGGTTGGCCCTGCTGTTGGTGGTTCAATTAACCGCAACCTCCGACTATTTGTGAAGGACAATACCAGTGGACTTAAGTTTTTGGTTGATAGTGGGGCAGACGTCTCCATTATCCCACCCTCAAAAAGTGACAAACATCCATGTGACTATAAACTTTATGCAGCAAATGGGACTGAGATACCAACATATGGTGTTCGAATGCTAACTTTAGACTTGGGACTGAGACGCTCATTCCAGTGGCCCTTTGTTGTGGCAAGAGTATCTAAAGGAATTCTTGGTGCTGATTTCCTCAATAACTTTCAGTTAATCATTGACATTCATGGTAAAAAACTAATAGACGGCATTACTAACCTAAAAGTTCAAAGCCAAGTGATGTCTATATCTAATGCAAATATAATAAGCACTTTAACTAATACTATTAAGTTCTCCAATGTGTTAAAACAGTATCCTAAAATAACCCAACCTAATTTGTTTAATTCTGTGACAAAGCACAGTGTGCAGCACCATATCACAACAAGAGGCCAGCCAGTGTATTCCCGTGCCAGGCAGTTAGATGCTAGGAAGACCCTCCTGGCAAAACAAGAATTCCAGTTCATGCTTGACCGGGGAATCATCAGACCTTCGAAATCCCAGTGGGCTAGTCCCTTGCACCTAGTGCCTAAGAAAGATGGTACTCTGCGAGCATGTGGTGATTACCGACGACTGAATGACATAACTGTTCCTGATCGGTATCCCATACCTCGCATCGAAGACTTTCACCTCATCTTAGGAGGGAAAACCATTTTCTCCAAACTGGATTTGTTCAAGGCGTACTACCAAATACCCATAGCAGAAGAAGACAAGCCTAAGACAGCTATAATAACTCCTTTTGGGCTATATGAATTCAACGTCATGAGCTTTGGGTTGCGAAATGCTCCATCGACATTCCAGCGATTTGTCCATGAGGTGTTCCAAGGCTTGGATTTTGTGTTTCCTTACCTGGATGACGTCCTAATTGCATCATCAACAGAAGAGGAACACATTGATCACCTCCACGCTGTGTTTCAACGCCTTGACAACTATGGCTTGTGCATCAATGTAGCCAAATCAGTTTTTAGTGTTTCAGAAATTGAGTTTTTGGGTTACCTCATAACTCCTTCTGGATCCAGCCCATTACCTGACAAAGTTCAGGTTATTTTAGACTACAAGTTACCTGAAACCCTTCATGACCTGAGGACATTTTTAGGCATGATAAACTTTTATCGAAGGTACATTAAGAATGCTGCTGATACCCAAGCCGCACTTCACGAAATGATGAAGGGAGCTAAAAAGAAGGATAGACGCAAGGTTCCCTGGACTTCAGAATCCATGGAGCAGTTCGAGAAGTGCAAGGCCGCCTTGGCTAATGCTGCCCTACTCAGCTACCCAAATGCTGAGTACAAACTCTCCTTATGCACAGATGCATCTGACTGGGCTGTAGGAGCAGTGCTTCAACAATGGGAAGATGGTCAGTGGAAGCCCTTGGCGTTCTACTCAAAGAAGCTCAACGACACGCAGAGACGCTACAGTACCTATGATCGAGAACTCCTGGGTATCTACATGGCTGTAAAACAGTTCAAGTATATGCTTGAAGGTCGAGATTTCCAAATCTATACAGACCACAAGCCACTAATCTTTGCGTTTCAACAAAAGAACGAAAAAGCTTCTCCCAGACAACAACGCCAACTCCAATATATTTCGCAATTCACCACTAACATCCATCACCTAAGTGGTGAGGACAATGTAGTTGCGGATGCATTATCCAGAATTGAAGAAGTGAGGACCATCGACTACGAGGCCATAGCAAGTAAACAACTGCAGAATGAAGAGCTACAACAACTGAGACAAAATAATTCCTCATTGAAGTTTCAACCATCCACTCTACCATCTGGAAAGATACTATGGTGTGACACTTCCACACCTAATATCAGACCTTATATCCCTGAGGAGTTTCGACTGCCACTTTTCCAACAGATCCATGGTTTCTCACATCCTGGCATCAGAACAACTGTGAAACTGATGACGCAGAAGTTCTTCTGGCCTGACATCAACAAACAAGTGAGAGACTGGGCCAAAGCGTGTATCCAGTGCCAGAAGTGCAAGGTCCACAGACATAACAGATCAGTATTCGGCGAATACCAGGTGCCTGATACAAGATTCAGCGTGGTGCATGTTGACCTTATTGGACCACTGCCTCCTTCAGAGGATATGGTATACTGTCTAACTTGCATAGACAGATTCTCTTCATGGGTAGAAGTTGTACCGTTACCTTCCATAACAGCTGAAATGGTAGCGAGAGCTTTTTACGAGCACTGGGTCTGTCGTTTTGGAGTTCCGTCTCAAATCATCTCGGATCAAGGCCGACAATTTGTTGCCCAAGTGTTGCAATCTTTGGCATCTATCTGTGGTGCTAAACTGCTTCACACAACACCTTACCACCCACAGTGTAATGGGAAGATTGAACGCTTTCATAGGACATTAAAGGCTGCAATTAAAGCACATGACAACATCCGGTGGACTGAAGTACTACCAACTGTACTGTTAGGATACAGGGCAGCAATTCGTACAGATACGAATCATTCCATTGCTCAAATGGTGTATGGAACCAACATTAAACTGCCCGGAGAATTCTTTAACAGTCCTAGTGTTGTGGTTGAACCAGACACATTTGTGCATAAACTGCAGCAATATATGTCCTTACTGAAGCCCGTGCAAAAGCACCATGTGCAACAGCACAATATTTTTGTTCACAAGGACCTAAATTCATGCTCTCATGTCTTCGTTAGAGTGGACAGGGTAAAAAAAGCCCTAGAACCACCTTACGAAGGGCCATATCTTGTGAAAACAAAATTTGAAAAGTATTTTACAGTTCATTTGAGGAATAGGGATGTGAACATTTCCATAGATCGTTTAAAACCAGCGTACTTGTTAGAAATGGACACTCCAAACAAAAAACCTGATGCTGTAGATAACAGCCCTGTGGGTCATCAACCAACTGTCTCAAGAAGTGGGAGGCAAGTAAAAAAGCCAGTTAGATTTCTAGATTAATTGAGTAATTAGTGTATTACATTTTTATTTAGTAAATATAACCATTTTCTAAAAATTTAAACTTGTAAGATTGTATAAGAGGTATAATGTGCATTTAAATTAATAGTAATAGGATTGATAAATCTAATAATATTAAAGTTGTTAATAAAATCTACTGGTTATAATGGATTAGGATTATGTACATGTAATGGGAACCCTGATATTCCCCTTCGTATGTATCCACATTCCTGTTTTTCACATGAAATATGTCAAGTTTACCCGATCTGAAGTATTGAATATATGGTATCTTTAATTTTTTTTTCTTTCACCTATCAACTGAATCTCTGTTTATATATGAATATTCCACATATTACTTGAAGAAATATAATAGATAGGTTGTCAGTTTGGATTGTACAAAAATCCGCCACTTCCTTTTCTGTATTTTAAATTGACCAACTGTACATGTAATATTTGTATAAACTAAGTGAGGTAAATATTTGATTCTTGTTAGTAATTTATGTGTTTGAAAATGTTAAAAAAAAAAATTCTAATTTTCAGTTGAATAGCATGAATTATGTCAGGTTATGAAAGAGAGTAAATACTTGTTAAGAATAAACTTAATCTGTGACAATTTAAACTAGATTTTCCACTTCCTGTCATTCCGAAGGCTGAAATTGCAGTTCTCTGTATTATATATATTACTATATTGATTCATCCTTATTTTTTTGTGTACATTGTTATTTCCCAGAATTTTTTCTTGTAGTATGCATGTACTATTATTGGAAAACCTTTAAATTCGTAACTTTGTTACTGGTGAGGGAGTGATGTAGAGGCTAGTGATGGCGCCACAGTATGCGACTGAGTGGCTGACGCCTAGCGTTACACTCAGCCGCATATGCATCTGGCAGCATCACTGCCTCACAAGAAACTGAAGTGAAGATATTGTCATTGTTGCTTTTGCTAGCGCATACCTTGTAATGCTCATCTCCTCGTCAGATAATAAAAGATTTTGAATAAGAACAACATCGTATCCTTATAGCACAATTAAAACAGCAGAAATACAATTTAAAAGTCGTTTAAAATCAAGGCAAGAAAAAAAAATATAAATATACATATATTTATCTAAGATCAACTCTTTAATTAAATTTAAAATCTCACACCTGGCTCAATATGTCTGTGCATAAGAGACCTCGTTCAATATAGCCCGAGGTCTCCTCCAGTTTTTAGGTATGGTTGCATCGTACCGGGCCATGCCTTGAACACAGGGGTTATTGCTGTTATCTATTTTTTGAAAGAATTTTATAGCTATTTTAGTAAAATGATCCTTGATAAGTGTTAATTTAAGGCTTCTAAGTATTATATGGTTTCTGTAATAAAAGGGACTATTTGTCATTAGTCTCGCTATATTAGTTTGAAGTATCTCTAATTTTTTAAAGTGGGTTTTGACGGCACAGCCCCATACGACGCAGTCGTAGCTGATTATTGGTCTGAGTAGTGATTTGTAAATGAGCAACTTATTATTTAGGGATAAAACTGAGTCCCTGGCAATTAGGGGATACAATAAATTTTGAGACACCAGGAACTTTTGCCTAATGGTAGAGATATGCGCGGAGAACGACAGTTTGGAATCCATCGTGACACCCAAATATATTACTGACTTACTCCACGGTATCTCTAGTCCATGTAGTTTAAGAGGAGGAGGCAAGGCTCTCTTGCGAGTAAACATAATAGCCTGGCATTTTTCAACATTAATATCTATTTTTGAATTATTTAACCAGGTTTCTAGGGTATTTAGATAATTTTGCATATTTTCTTTAACCAAGAAAACATTTTTATTTTGGTTTAAAATAGATGTATCGTCTGCAAATAGACCAAGTAGAATGTTATCGTGTTTTGGGATGTCATTAATAAAAATGTTAAGGGGGTAGGTGCACAACTTTCGACCAAAAAACACATTTTTCAATTTTTGCATTTTCGTTTAGTATTACATTTTACGCTTCAAACGACACCAAAATTATTACTCTACGTGGATTAGAAGTATTTTTAATTATTTTTTACGGAAATAATTAATGCACTACTTATATGCAAGATTCTTACTAAATTTCCATTTATCTCAAAACTGAATTTTTTTACCATAAAAGGAACATTTTCTCAAAATCTATTATAGCAAACAACTTATAACTTGGTAACATTATTAATGACACTATGTTATATGTTACATACTTTAACACAGGGGTTTCTCAAAAAAGTCCTTTAAACTGAAGTTATAGCATAAAACATCATGAAATTTCAGTCTTTTTGAGAAAAAACCGAAGTTCATTCAGTTAATATTTTTTTAAAAATAACCAGAAATATTAGCCCTAAAAGCTCATGTTAAAGTATGTAATACAGTTCAGGAAATACTCAGAAAAAATATTTGGGAGCTTTAATTCAGTAGATTTTTTAAAAATGTACCTTAAAAATCATCATTTTTAACATTACGGAGATAGGGATTTAGAAACGTGCACCTACCCCCTTAAATAAAGTAGGACCAAGTATGGATCCTTGAGGTGTACCTGCAAGTATTTTACGTGGGGTGGAAAAATTATAATTTATTCGGACTTTAAAATATCGGTTCGTAAGATATGAATAAATCAGTTTTATAAGATCTTTAGGAATATTCATTTCAATCATTTTATATATCAAGGCATATATCCAAACACGATCAAAAGCTTTAGCTATGTCCAAGAATTAATTAAATTTATATGGTTCCTTTCCTTGGTCCTTTTTAGTTCTGTTTTTGGGTAGAGCTATTCCTTTATTCCCTTTAAATTATTAGAGGAAAAGAGGATAAGAGTACGTACAAAAATCATTTTGGGTTTTAAGTCAAAAATTTAAAAGCATGAAACCCAAAAATTGACTGAATATAAGTTAATTGACTCACAAATCAATATTAAAGAAATGAAAGTCTTGGCTCCAATGGAAATAAGTTAAAAATCAAAAAGAAAAAAAGCGTACTTTTTACCTGACGTGCTTCCAAGTCCGCAGGACGTAGAACTAAAAATACGTGCCCTGAAAACTTTGAATAAAGTGTAAAAAATGTACTACCTCTTCCCTTCGTAATTGGAGGATTCCTCTTTCATGTGTATTTCATTCATTTTCTCGTTATGTATGATCCAAACCATGCATATACATTACATATCCTTGAAAAATCCATTAAACATTACTATGTTATTTACCCAAGATTTTACATAAGCCAATTTTCAGCTGCAAATGTGTTTCATTTTAGAAGAGTAAAATGAGTTATACACGTATATACGATTCTCTTTACGAAAATATCCACTACCTTGTCTATGGGTATACGCATAGATAATTAGGATCCTAAGAGTATACTCTTAGTAATAGACGAGATTAGTGTGACGTTTTTTGTTTTGTTTGGAAACGTAAATTCAGTCTGTGATTGGTTCCGTGAACTGTACGGACAGTACGGATCCGTATGTAACCAATCACGGATCGAATCAACGTTTCCAAACAAAACAAAAAACGTCATCACTAATCTCGTCTATTGTTGAATTATATTTCTACCAAGCACGTGTTCGATTCCCGGTATGGAGGCACGGGTTCGCCTACCACAATTGTACTTACTATTTTATTGATATCGTTTTAATTTTAATATTTTATATCGATTTTGTATTTTATTAAGTTTTAACATAGTGGCATCTGTGGGTGATTGTGGTCGTTCGCATTTTGAATAAAGTTGTATTTTTAACTAAGAAGCTCGTCTGGTCCAGTCTGGTCTACGTTTTTTCTAGAGGAATTCCCAAAGTAAATTTGATTAGAAACGTGTGGTTACACGTGTATAGAGGTTGGTTTAACCTGCTTTTTTAAAAGTAATAATTCTCTAAGTTGTCCTTGAACCAATCCTAAAATTTACTGCAGTTGACGCTGCCATGATATAACGATGCCAAATTGTTCAGAAGGAAGTTTACCCCCATTGTTATTTTCTTTGAAAGCAATCATCACTATTTCTTTTTACAAAACAATTAAGATTTCTTTACGGAAAAATTAGATGCTAGCTCAAAGAAACCATCTTATACTAGATAAATAAAATGAATGTATAATATTAATAATGACTTCTTTTAGGATAGCTTATGATACGAATGTCGTGTGATTATATTTAAAATTTGCTTTGGTGACCATGCAAATTTGAGTAATCAACTTTTTGTTTAAATTTTTTTTGGATATTTTAAATTAATTAATTGGTTTTTAGTATGTTGTTTGTTAATTTACAGTAAATTCTAAAGGAAAACCTTTCTTTGGAATATGAACTTGCTGCTGAAAAAACTATACTAACTTTAATTAAAATTTGTTAAAGTGAACCCTTTTCACTTATTGTAAGCACTTTGAATTATGTTTTATGCAAGTTAAGGAAAAATTACAATGATATATAAATTGTATAATTGTCATTATTTGGCAATAAATAATAACAAATTAAAATTTACAGGGACAAATTTATTTTATTTTTTCAATTAAACAGTGGTAAAAAATATCAAACATAAAAAAAAAACTACATAGATAACTTTTCACTTGAATGACATTTCTATAGCAAATGCAAATAATGTAACGCTTTATTAAATAGTTCGATCCCTCTTCAAACATGATTCTGAATCATCTTGTATACATCACCCTAAGAGTATTAGAAGAAATATACGGATCACCGAAAAACAAGATTTTTGCGGCCTAATAATAGTCACCCTGGCGTGTATAATTCATTTTTACCGATAGATCTGTCCAAGAAAATGACCAAGGCAGAACAAGTACCACCACCACCGGTGATTTTGTTATCCACTCCAGCGGATGGGTTCCTTGCCTAAGGTAGAAAAGAATAGATTTGGAGAAAGACCAGAAGGCTGTTCTGTGTTATTTTGTTATGTGATTCGCCTGGTCTTATATGGTGACAGGTCAAAATGTTATGTACTGTTTGAAGTCTGGTTAACCACTAAGCAGGTATAGAACATATGGATTCGTTATATCTTGAGCTATCTTAATAAAATTAGCCTGGAAAAACTATTGCCGAAAAGAATTGTATTTGACAAAGAGCGAGAAATGAGAAATTTTTACCATTAAAAATGTGTTTCTGATTGTTTTATGAAATGCCTATTTTTAAGAAAGTATTTTTTGTTGAAGTGTCCAATTGTGTTCAACAAAAGGGGTCATTCACATAAATTACGGGGCCGTGATTCGTTTAAGCCAGTGGTTCTTAATCGAGGGTCCGTGGACCATCCGTGGCATCAATGGAAGTGGTCCGCGGAAGGGTAAAGAAAATTACATGCATTTTGCAAAAGATACACTAAATCTGTTTTTGTGAGATTTTTTATTTATGCGGTCTTTTTTTCTGCGATTTTTTTAGCAGTGTATAAAAATTTCAATCAAAAGGGAACATAGAACAAAAATCTTGTCCTACGTGAAACATTTTTATGCGGGTCCTATTCCTAGTACAGAAACAGGTTTGATTGTATTTTTGAATCAGTGCGCCAAAAATAGGAGATCAAATTAGGGGGGATTGCTGTAATTAGAAAATATGACGAAGAGGAAGTAGTATAATAAAACACCTGAAAATAGGTGACGTAATTTGTTAATGGTCTTTAAATGCCTTGAATAACTATTTTCTTCCAAAAATAACGTAACAAACAGCAACAGTGCACATATTTTGTAATCTATCTATATAATATAAAAATGAATGTCTGTTTGTATGTATGTATGTCTTTTATAGTTTTAAACTTTTCGAACCTACATTAACTATTAAACTATACCACGTTGATCTACTCTCTCCAAGGAAGGTTTCTGAATAAAAATTATTTAAAATCGATGCATCCCAACAACTTTTTTGGCCAATTTTATGCTTAAAACCCCAAATTTTTATGCCTAACTTCATGGCAAACCCATTGTTGTAAACATAACAACAGAAGATGTAACTTTAATTGTTGTAGGCATATTATCGATTGTTACAGATTGAAATCGATTGTTGTAGTTTAAAAATCCATTGTTGTAGCATAAACATAAAAATGGATCCTATATTTAACTATTTCCCCATTTGGACTGGCGAAGCCCATCTGTAACACACCAGAATAATTTTTTAAAAGGGACTGGCGAAGCCCATCTGTAACACACGAGAATAATTTTCTTTAAAAATGGACTGGCGAAGCCGATCTGTAACGCACCAGATGATATTTATTAAAAAACCGAAACCCGGGCGAAGCCCGGGTCTAGCGCGTCAACGCTAGTCTATATATATAAAAATCAATGTCTGTCTGTCTGTATGTATGTATGTCCTTTATAGTTTTAAAGTTTTCGAACCTACATTAACTATTAAACTATACCACGTTGATCTTCTCGCTCCAAGGAAGGTTTCTGGAAAAAAAATAATTTAAAATCGAAACGTTCCAACAACTTTTTTGGTCAATTTTATGCTTAAAAACCCATATTTCATGCCTAACTTCAGGGAAAAACCACATTGTTGTAAATATAACAAGAGAAGATGTAACATTAGTTGTTGTAGGCATATTCTCGAGTGTTGCCGTTTAAAATCCATTGTTGTAGCATAAACATAAAAATGGATCCTCTATTTAACTCTTTCCACATTTGGACTGGCGAAGCCCATCTGTAACACACCATTGGATTTGATTTTTTTACGATTTCAGTCTCTAATGATATTATTAGCTGTTCAAATATGTTAAGAGGGATTAAATGTTACTATTTTATTAATTTAATGTTAAATTATTATTTTTGTATACATGTTAATAGTACTTATCTGATATATTATACTGCTTATGGTGGTTTTTCTTGCTAATGCAATAGTACCCATGAATTTTATAAACACTGTATACATATTTTTCATAAACTGTATTTAATGTTTCCCTGCTGCATATTACTATTTATAAAACTCTATTTTCACCAATAAATTTAGTTGTGAATGAATCTCAGCTAAGCTGTACCAGCGTATGGCGAGCGAGGGTAGCGAGCACAGGATTGCGAAGCAATCCTAGGGGAACTGCGTCAGCAGTTCCAGGGGGTTGGCGAGCGATAGTGAGTGGGGGGCGATAGCCCCCTAGTAGCTAGAAATCTCTCAGTTGTTTAAGAAAATGTCTAAAATTCGTAATTAAAAATGTCAAAGTGAAAAAAGGATTTTTAAAATAAAATTTATAATTATTTTCCCGTAGCTTATTAAACATACTATTGACTAAGAAACATTTGTAAGAAAGAAAACATAAGAAAAAAAACTACGACTACTAAACTAAAGATTATATAAGAGAAGATTTTACAGGTACCATATAAAATTGAATTAAATTTTTTACTAGTCGTTAAGTGAATAGATAAAAATACAACGCTTACATAACATATAGCTCAACTTTTTAAAACATAATTCTTTTTATTTCCCCTTTTTTATTAGCGTAGTGTATTTACTGAATGATGTAAGTTTAAACATGGTTACAACATTACTGTTATTCTCTACAACTAAAAAAAATTAAAAGGTCTTTAAAAGAACAGAAATTTTTCATAACTATGTTATATAATAATGTTTATTGCAGAAATATATTTCTTGTTATTACAAAACGCGCAAAGTTTTAATTTAATTAGTGTTTTAAATAAATATAATGCATCAAATGTGATTCTCTTTTATCATTCTCACCTATAATTCTCACTTTTAATGCTTACACAGGACACGTTCGGCTTATTTTAAAAACTACGTATCCATAAAAAGTATATTACTCTGTTTTAAAATTTACTCTCTCTTCCCTGACATCCTTATCTGTTACGAAGCTTAGATAATTTATGCATAAAAATATTCAAATAACAGCTTATCTAAGTTCTTAAATGACAAAAAAAAATAATATATTCACACAAATAAACATACAGATACTGCTCTCTCCCATAGGGTTATGATTCGTTCAGATACGGCACTTCTGTTTCTTTTATACCACCGAGGTCTAAAAGCTGATATAAAGGTAGTACCGTCGAAGCAGAAGTTCGATTAAGTCTAATAAATCACCAAACAATAACGATGGAGCGAATCGCTATCAGAACCAGGATATTGGGACGAAGAAATGCGAGCCATTGTATCAAACGCGTGGAAGAAAACAATCAGGGTATTGGTCGGTATAAAAAGAACGAATGCATTTGATTTTTATCGAAGTTTTATTGGAGAAGTGGAATCGATAGCTCATTTGCATTTGAGAGAGGTTCCTGTTTCGAAGATGCTCATGTTTAGTGCAGAGATTTCATGGAAGAGTTTCAGACATGTAACGCAATAAACTTTTGATTTTAAGTTTTACAGGATTAACCCCATCATGAACTCATAGCTTATAATTGTAGTACAGTCGAGTCCGCTTAATGTGATCGCAATTGTCCAAGACTAAACTGATAACATTATCCGATCGATAACAATAAGCGATCTCATATCAAAAAACAGCAAACAGTGTAACTAGATTGTTTGCTTTAAAATTAAAATTATGTAATCGTAATAAATGTATTCAAAACTCTATTTTTACACCAGGTAAAATTTTAAGGGGAAAATATAAGAGTAGTTCAGTTAATAAAATTTAAATAATCACTTACTTTGTATTTTTAAAGAAAGATCTATCTTTTTTTCCGCCCCCATTATATCCTTCCACTCCAATAAACCATTTATTTATTACATAATCTGAATTCCAGTACACGAGCGAAAATCAAAATCTCTTATCAGAAACATCTGCAAAGCCTGGATCTTGGTGTTTCTTTAACTAATCAGTAATCACAAGTATGGATTCAGACCCCTCATAACCGCTTTCTTTCAATATAACAGGCGGAATGTTTTATTTTTCTTACTCATATTGAGTTTCAGAAAAAAAGAAGCGCCAGATTTTATCATGGAGCAGATGTTTACTTGTAAAAATTGACTTTCAACATGAAATTAGAACTCAAAACTGGTCGTTTTAAAGGGGATATGGACAAATTTTGATAACATTAAACGGAGTGATGATGCAAAGTTGATCACATTAAACGATGTATTTTACATTAAATTATATATGAATGATCGGGACCTGTCGATTCCGATAACATTATCCGATTGATAACATTAACCGTGATCACATTAAGCGGACTCGACTGTATTTGAAGTATTTTACAACAAAACAGACATATTGTCTTATACAGGGTGCACAAGATAACTGTCCACCCCTTTTAACTTTTAACCCCTAGATATATAGTCATAAAATTGACTATGAACTTTCAACGCCCTCTAGCATCCATTTTAGGAGTTATAATTTTTATTTTAAAACTTTTAGAGATTTGCTTATTTATTTAATTAAAAAGTTGTAGAGCAGTATCGATTAAGTAGGAAAAGACACCAAGTGCAGAAAATGTCTTGAATAAACCCCTTAAACGCACGCTTATTAAGGTTGAATTTTCATCGTTTCTACATCTTAAAACGCTTCTCATAAGCCAAATATGAGAAAATTTTGTTTTTATGATCTTTTAGTTATTTATTTAATCTTTATTTGTTTTTATGATCTTATGATTATTTACTTTTGACTATTTGCCTAAGTCATAAAAATGAAAATTTCTCAATGTAAATTGATGCTGCTTTACAACTTTGTAATTGAATAAATAAGCAAATCTCTAAAAGTTTTTAAAATAAAAATTACACCTCTTCAAATTGACACTAGGGGGCGTTGAAAGTGGACCGGATAGGGCATGAAGGCCACTTGACTATTCCTAGACGCCACTTTTATGACTTGTTCGGGTTTTGGAGATGTGGTTTACGTAGCCCGACTACGTACCAAGCGCATTGCGGTTAAAACACGCTCCACGAAAAACTTTTATGACTATATCTATAGGTGTTCAAAAGTTATAGGGGGGGGCAGTTATCTTTGGACACCCTGTATACATAGTTATAGTTATTATCATCACTTTTTTACTCAAAACGGTTTCTAGCTAAACCTAACCTTCTTTTAATTGCACTGTTACAGTGTAGGTTTTTCTTCTCATTTATATCTCTCCTAAAAGACCTCTAACCTTTATTAATGTGATAAAGTGCACAGCTGTGGAAGTAATTTATTCAACTTATTAAAAATTTGTAAATATGCATATTCACATATTTTTTGTTGTATGCAAACTTTTGAAATTTAATGTAATTTAACTGTTGATTTCAAACTTTTTCTTTTTTACTATTTGTAAGAAATTTTTTAATTGATTTGAAAACATTCTACTTTTTTTATTTCGAAACTGCCTGGACATTGTAACATTAATAGAGAAATAACAGTTTGAGTTAAATGTATAAAGATTTGGTGTATATTTTGTATTAATTTGTTCCTTCTTAATTGTTGCTTGAAAAATATTTTAATTTTACAATAAAACTATTTCATAGACTTAATCAATAGACTCCTCTGCACCAAGTTCTTGGACAAGACAACAACAATATAAAACCATTTCGTTTAAGTGTAACATTTAAGTAATTATTTTTTCACAAAAGTAGCTCTGCATTAAGGTACCACAGAAAAAGAAATGTTCTGTTTTAAATATATTAAAAAAAGAGAAAACACACCACTGAAAATATTTTATTAATGAAAACAGCTTTAGATTGAAAACATGCCAGTAAGTAATCAAGTTCATTTTATTCTATATTATTTTCTTTTTTAAAAATCACTTCTTATAATAACTAACACCTTTCACTTCTGTTTAGTATCTGTAGCTGCTATCTCTGTTTGTAGAGGAGGGTGGGGACGATTGTAACACGGGGCAATTGTAACACTTTGATTAAATCAAAATGAGAGGCTGCCATGGCAAAAAGGAGATGGCAGTATACTGTACAAAGCAGGTGAATGAAAGAAGATCAGGGATCGTCAAGTCTAACATTTGTGCTGTGGCTGTGTACGTGATAAAAGAGTGTTTTTAGAGCATCGAAGTAAATTTCTACTTTTGTGTATCTTTCTTTCTCCTGCACTGCAGGTATGAAGCACAACACCATTGATTTTATGTATTGTATGTACATGACATGTATCCTAGTTTTATTCTGCTTAGTTTCAAGATTATAGTGTTGTTAGTTTCTTGGAAAACGAGGGTTGAATTAAAAATGGCGACGTGGGGTCGATTGTAACACTTCATCTGGGGACGATTGTAACATGCCACAGGACCATTTTTAGTGAAAAAAAAACGGTCCCACGTTCGTTGTACTATTGAGGAATTCATATATAAATACCCTAATTTCCTTTCTGAATAATTTTCACTATTATTTACTCATAATCATTCATTATAATTTATAACTCATTATTTGAATGGAAAGTTCATTATTGCCATTCTAGTCTATGTATTTAATCATTATTTAAAAAGAAGATATACAGGGTGTCCATTAAATAAGTAACCCGATTTAAGGCCCTCTAGCAACCAAACCGTCCATTGGAATTGAATGAAATTTTGTTGGAAGGACCTTTTGAGGGATGAGGAAAATAATGGTATGGGGTGGGGCAGTTAAACTTTATCAGTTACGGTTAAAGTGAAATTTTTTTGAAAAATTCCCAATGTAACCCCCTTTTTTATTCGTACTATGTGATCCCAGATGAGAAAAAACACAAATAGCGTTGAAACGGTACCTCTAAGTTTTAAACTCGCTCCTAGAGAGACAAATGAAAACAGCTATGAAACTGTTATTTTTGTAGAAGCTAGACTAGTGAATGGTTAAGAAAAATGACTAGTGAATCGGTAAATAACAATAAAAACTAGTAAAAACAAAGTATGCTAGTAAGTTCACTAGTTTTTATTGTTATTTACGGATTTACTGGTCATTTTTCTTAACCATTCACTAGTCTAGCTTCTACAAAAATAACAGTTTCATAAGCTGTTTCATTTGTCTCTCTAGGAGCGAGTTTACAACTTAGAGGTACCGTTTCAACGCTATTTGTGTTTTTTCCCATCTGGGATCACATAGCCCGAATCAAAAAAGGGGAATTTCACATTGGGAATTTTCAAAATTTTTTTCACTTTAACCGTAACTGATAAAGTTTAACTGCCCCACCCCATACCATTCACATTCCCGTCCCTCAAAACTTCTTCCACCAAAATTTCATTCAATTTCGATGAACGGTTTGGTTGCTAGAGGGTCTTAAATCGGGTTACTTATTTTATGGACACCCTGTATATTGTTAATAAATCTGTATGATCTTCTATCGATTTTTATGAATTTCAGTTAAATTTGTAGTGTGTTACAATTGACCCTTGAGGTGGGATCGATTGTAACGACTTTCGATGTTTTATTTACTATATTGTAATGCATGTCCACCGGACCGCTTTCATAACAAAACCTATATGTATACCAATTTTCATAACTCTAACATAAAAAATGGCTTAGTTTAAGATCAAGTAAAAATTTTTGTTGCAATCGTCCCCACCCTCCCCTACAATAATACCTTTTCCTGAACTTAAAAAGTATTTTTTAAATGAAAGGTTTTAAAAGTCTAATTTATACATTTAAAACAACTGCTAATGTGTATTGTGTTTTTTGTGAAATTATATTAGTCCAATTAAAAAAAACTGAATTATTCTAAGTTGAGGAGCTAATTTTGCACACATATAATGCTGCGATAACTTCTCCAATCTATGATAAACCTACCAACTTCCCCTAACAAACACATAGTACTAATATATTCCTCCCACTATCAACCAGTGCAATCAAACCAACCTCTTACAAGGGCGCATAGTAAAGCATCTATCTTTTCTCACATGCACCCACTCCGGGGGGAAAATATGCAGTTCCATATCTTAGTGATACAAACGGCCTCTCTAAAAATCCGATACTTCAAAAACCGAGATGTTTCTCAGCGATCGAATATAGTCACCCGGTAAAAAAAAGGAGGTGGGCTGCGAAAACACAAGGGGGGGGCAAACACTAAAAAGAACAAACACACCGAAGAACCCAAGAAGAAAAACGGTCGGAGAAGCAGCAGCTTGCAATCCGAAAGGGGTAGTGTGCAAAGACCAGGAACAAACAGGAGAAATCGGAAAAAGCTGCCATCAGGAAAAGAAAAAAAGGATATAAGTAAATTAAGCAGCAAAATCGAGACTGGTATCCTCACACATTTGTTCTCCGCGGAGGACGGGAATTTTTGCGTTTACATTCAATCGAGGGATCTGGCAACGCGGCTGGGACCGGGTCGGAACTGCAGCGCCACCTGGCCGGGGAGGAAACAGTGCTAAAATGGCCGCCGGTACCCTCGCGCCTTGAAAGCTCGCTCCCCTGCATCGATGGCAGAAAAGGATTTTGGGGGACGTTTCGCGCACCCCGGCTGTGACCCCTCGGCGCGCCGTGTATGTCTGCGAAGGCCGTGACTGGGTCCAGCGGTCAAGGAATTCTCGAAGACCATGGGTCGGGACTCGACTTTGGAACGCCTGTCTCCGAGATTCTGCCCGGCTTAGAAGACAGCGGAGTAAGGCAGGTCAGTTGGTTTTACAGGCGGATATCATCATCTCCTTTCGGGAGAACCTATTAGAAACACAGTACCGAATACGTTTGAGCGTTTGAGAGAGAAGTTTTTTTAACGGGCGGGGGATATTTGAAATTGTTGGGGCAAGAGCTGTGAGTGAATTACATAATTGTCCTGGGAGATCTATTGCTCAGTATATAATTGAAAATATTAATAAAATTTTATGATGGAATTTTGTTGTTAGACGAAATAATGCCAATATTAATTGGCTAGTTTTACCTTATTTTTTTATCTATTCAGAGAGGAAGAATAAACCACGTGAATTACATAATCTCTTACCATTCCTGTTATGTAATTATTCTCTACTATAATTATAATAAAATAACATATAACTGCTGATGAAAAATAATAAGCATATAAAAAATAGTATATTAAGCTTTCTTGATTATTATAAACTAAAAAAATTAATTTTATTTTTAATGAAATGAAAGCATTTTTAAAAAAGACTAAAGGTTAAAAGCATTTTTCCTTTAAATCTATAATAACGCCAGGTCGTTTGAAATAAGTTGTTTCCAGTAGAAAAAATTGATTATTTATTAAAAAAATCTATTTATAAGAAATTAGATGTCATTGCTTTCTTTTCCAGTACAAGAATAATTTATTTATTTTTATAAATTTGTAAGAGGCCCATAGGAAAGTATCTTTCAGTACTGTTATGGATGTAATGCATTGAAATCATAACGAACACTGATATAGCAAAAAATCCAGTTATTACGAAAGTCCCCAAACGTTTTGAATTATCGAAATACTGTTACTGTGAAATTTCTGTTACAACGAAAAAATTTTACGGTCCCGTGAAGTTCGATATAATGGCATTTTAAAAAATAGAATGTTTTTATTTGTTTAAATAGTAACAATGTGCTACAAAACATTGAGTTTCATACCTATACAAACCTTTTACGCATTACGTAAATCTACTATTTGACAATACAGTATTTTAAGAGTATGTTTTACGCTTTTAGATTTGAAACAACGTTAAAAGTAGGCGCACCTTAGTAAAATGGCTATGCTAAATAAAAATTCATTCAGTTTTGAGGTTATGTTGTTATACTATATACAAGGGTCATACCGAAAATATAGAGAACGTTTAATTAAAAAACATAATTCATAATGGTAGAATTTCTGTTATATACTTTGAAACTCTGCCTTTAAACTTTAAAAATCCAAGTTGCACTATTGCAACCACTCCATTAACCAAGGTGGTCACTGCATTCAAACACATTCTTTTGTGTTTAAAAAGTTTTACTTTTGTGGATTTCATGCGAAAATACAAATGAAATTTATAATAATAATAATGTTAGTTGGCACACTGCTGATGCAACTCAAGAATTACTTGATCCTTTCTGATAAAAACGTTTTGATTAGTACTCCTTCACCCTGCAGTCTAAAGCTTGCTTTTAACAAATTTCGTTTTTTATCTAACAACTAAAAGTTTCTGGTTTGTAAAGGTTTTGGCGCCTGAATACAATTGAAAAATTCAGTGACTACTTGTCTTACAGTCGTGTTCACAGCTAACCTGGTCGTTGGTTAACCGTTAGTCAAACCTCTGATTGGCGGATAACTAGTTCCCCTTCTTTAATTGTCAATCAGAAGTTTAATTGCCGGTTAAACACCGGTCAGGTTAGTAATGAATAAGGCCTTTGATGACACTGTTCAACAATGAAAAAATTTCCTTGATGAAAATAGTCATTTCTTATAGATTTTGGGTCGCTGAATATGAAAATCCCCATTAAAATTCTCAATTGACTCAGGACTTTCGGGGAACAGCCCCTCCCCCTTTTTACGTTTTTTAATGACTTTGAATTCGATTATCAGCGTAAAAAAGCATTACTTTAGTCTTTAAATTAAATCCAAAGGGACAAGGAAGGTTGAAATTTGTAAAATATGAAAGTTTGTAGCAAATGGATTGGTTTAAGGTGTTATTACCCCCTTAAAAATGACAAAAATTGCTTAAAATTGTAGAGGTTTTTATACGCTATTTTTTCCTCTTATTTTTTACGCAATTCACCTTTGAAGGGTCCTAACCCTTCAGCAAGAACCCAAATTTGACGGCAATATGCAGCAATGATTTTTACTAAAAGCGGTTGAGGTATATTAATGTCCCCAAAGCACCCACGGAAGGGTTCCAATGCTGCACTTAGAGTTAAACTGCTGTACAAAAAAAAGTCAAAATGCCAACGACTGAATTTCAGCTGATTCTTGTGTAAAATGACCTGCTGAATTTAAATATGACATCCATTTTCCTCCATCAACCTCAGTTTTCAAGGGGACGCCCCCTAATTGTTATCGACAGCCGTGCATCTATTAACAGCTTGAAACATGGAATCCTCACTCCCTAAAACCGGGCAGTTTTTAAAGAACTGGAGAGTTTCTACTTAGGATAGACCCAAAGTATTAGAAAAACGTCATTTGTATTTTTTTCAAAATCATTAATATTAATTCCTGAGCTCACAAGCGCCTTCGCGATTCTGTAAGTCCTCCGAACTCTTCCGCGGGGGCTTCTGGGAGGCTAACACCTCAGCCGCTTTTAGTAAAAATTATTGCTGCATATTGTCATTAAAGTTGGGTCCTTGGGGAAGGGTTAGGACCCTTCAAAGAGGAATTGAGTAAAATATAAACGAAATGAATAGGGTATAACAAATCCTACTATTTTTAAAAATTTTTTGCGTTTTTAAGGGGTAATTACCCCTTAAACCTATCCATTTGTTGTAAATTTTCATATTTTATTAATTTGAACCCTTCTTGTCCCCTGGGGAGCAATTTGAAGACTAAATCAATGCTTTTTGACCCTTAAAATGGAGTTTAAAGTTATAAAGTCGTCGAAAAACGTAAAAAGGGGGAGGGGCTGTTCCCCGAAAATCAATTGAGAATTTTAATGGTGATTTTCGTATTCGGCGACCCAAAATCTATAGGAAATGAATATTTTCATCAAGGTAAAAATTTTGAAGGTCAAATTTGTTGAACAGTGTGATCTGGAGAGAGAAAACTGTGAAGTTTCCGAACACATACAAAAAAAGTGAATGTGCACCGAAAAGAGCAAAAGAGATTTAAAGCACAAGTAGACATAAATTATATAACTTTTTTCCAGACATTGTTTGGTTTTAATTCCTCCTAATAATACCTCTCTACAACTAAACATACTTAAATTAGCATCGTATACATTTATAAATTACATGTTACACTTTTATAATATAACGTTCACATAATTAAGCATATATTACGCATAATTACCTTTTTATTAAAAATGGATCGTTAAATATTTACAAAATAAGTCTTAATTTTTCAATAAAATAATTAGATTTAAATAGTTTTAAAGTTATATCGCAAAGATAAACTTTTGTAAAAACATATCCTTCTAAAATTTACGGATATAATTTTTGAAACTTTTAAACTAAAAATAACTTTCTTTTTTAGAATTTTTGGAAATATGATTATTTATTCTATTTCATACCCCATCTCCTCTATCCATAATCAATATTTCTGTTTTAGGATAAAAAAAATTAAAAACATTGACTCTTAATGTTTCATTTATTAACATTTAACATATTTAAGAGTCTAAACATTTATGAATGAAATATGTATAACTCTTTTATGATTGGGCTTTTAAACAACCATTTACCCCAGTTATAGTAGGTATGCATTAAAATTTAAACGAATAATCTTTTTCATATGTTATTCGATTCTGTTTTTATGTATTGAAAGTAATAAACATTTTTTTAAAATACTAGGGAGCTACCGCCCCCTGCTCGCTATCGCTCGCCAACCCCCGTAAACTGCTGACGCAGGTCCTTTTGGAATTGCTTCGCAATTCCCACAAACTCCAACTCGCTGAACTTAATACATTTTATAAAACAATTAAACAATTTACACAGAAAAAACGTCAACTAACTTTCCAAAAACACGTCACCAAATCCCCTTCATGAATAAATCTCCCTTAAAAGTTTGAATATGTATATTAACTCAAACTTATCAAAAATTTAAACAAAATGTTTTTAAAAATATTCATCTTAATTATTTTTAATCTATGATTATAAAAATAACTAATTCTAATTGTTTATCAATATTCGGACCAAACAAAAACCATTATTTTAAAGTAACTCGTTAGTATAATATGCCTAGTGTTTATCATTCATATTTTTTTTAAACCCAGACTTGTTAACCCAGACAATACCGTTTAAGCAATCGAAAATAAAAAGAGACAAAACATCACTCTATGTTTACAATTAATTTCGATAAAATCAAACTAAAAATTACAAATATTGGACAAAAAGGGTGAAATTTTAGTATAAAATGGCGTACATGTAAGTTTTTAGAATATGTTTTTATCAGTCTTTGAGTGATATTTCATCAAGAAAGTACTTTTTTAAATGGTGAAAAAGTATGTTTCATCTTAAAATATAGCGTCAATCGGTCGTTGTGATTGGATGCATAATAATTTGATTGACAATACTTGCTTTGTAACTGCGACCTTATCCGTTATCTAAAAAAATGGAAATATTTTAAAATTGAGAATTTTTTTGAAAAATCGAAGGGCTTACTCGGAAATCCGGAAAGAATCCGGACATTTTGATACCATATATATGTCATTTGGTTCAGTAATTAAAAAGCCTTTCTCTGGAAACCGTTCACCAAAAACTTTTTTTTAGAATAGAGAGATTTCTAAAGAACATACAAGTATAACATTTCAAACAGTATTAACAGATACAAAATTATTTTTACTGAGTAAAAGTATATTTTGAATTTCTTTGAGTTGATAAAACATTTTTTATTTTTGTTTGGTGTATTATAATTAGGATATTCCTTGTTTATTAGCCGTATGACATTTTAATTGTTAAATTAATAAAATAAAAGAAACTTTTCTTTACCAGACATATTTTTTTAAATAAACGAAAACGTATAAATTACTTTCAAACGGATAGGCATAAAAATTGTAATGGAAAAATTTTAAAAAGTATGAATACACTTTAAAGATTCAAAACGAAAAACACAGGGCACGCACAGAAGAAAAAAGATAATGACATAAATAATGCAATCATACAATATAACTGATTAGTAATAATAATTAGAAAAATAAAAAAAAATTTGTGGGTTTGTAATTTTTTGTTAATAAGATTTTTATCAAATTTCTTGGATTTTTTCCTCATACAATCATATATGAGTATCTCTCTTCTCTCTATTCTAAAAGAAAGGTTTTTGGTGAAAGGTTTCCAGATAAGAATTTTTTAATTACTGATCCGTATAGCACATTTTTGGTATAAAACTGTTCGTATTCTTTTGAAGATGTGCAAAATGATCTTAGAATTTCAAAAAAAATTCAATTTTAAAATATTTCAATTTTTTGGAATTACGGATAAGGTTGCAGTTACGAAGCAAGAACTGTCAAACAACTTATAAATCCAATCACAACGACCAATTGATGCCATATTTTAAGATGAAATAATTTTCTTCGCGTTTTCAAAAAAGTACTTTCTAAGTTAAATATCATTCAAATACTGAAAAAAAATATTCTAAAAACTTACAGATATGATATTTTATACTAAAATTTCACTCATTGTGTCTGAAATTTATGATTTTTAGTTTGATAATCTAATATAATAAAGTAAAGTGTGGGTATGTTTGTCTTTTATACAAATCCACAGTTTACTTCCGATCTGCACCAAACTTGGTATACCTACGTAAAAAAACTCAGAAAAAAACATAGGATATGTTTCGAAAACTTTAACTGACCCCTTGACCCTCTTTTGACCCTTTTTATGGTCATTTTGCTGAAATAGCTTTATTTCTCCTCAACAAGAGATCTGCTTACTCCATTGTTACAAAGAAAATTTAATGCTAAACAACAAGTTTTTAATAGAAACACTAGGTAAAAGTCTATTTAAAAATTATAATAATAATTTAAAAATCTATTTCAATGAAATTTGAAAATTTTAAGTACAATTTAACATATTTTTATTTGAGAGTTTGTCTAATTTTTATATTTTAAAAAACTTTATGGAATGTCATTGTTGTTAAGATAGTCTCCATGGAAACGAGGATGTAAAATCAAAAGGCGATAATATTTCAGCTTTTAAGAAAGTTGGTTAACAAACCAAAAACTATTAAAACTCCCTTTCAACTAGAAAAGACTGATTTTTTTCCTTAAATTTCAAAATGGAATAAGCTTTAATTATTGAATAATTTCACGGAAAACGTTAATTCCGTCCTGAAGATATGATTAATCAAGGGATCTAAGCAAATTTAAATAGTTTTTAGAATATTTTTTCTATGTCTTAAATGTGAAAATCATTCAAAAATTATATTGCTTGAGAACTGAAGGAACTTTAGTCCATCCGGGAACACCGGAATAAGAAAAATTAGTAGGAGCATCGGGATAAGAATAGTTACCGGGAACACCGGAATATGAAAAAGACGCCTGGGATACCGGGATGATTGGTAAATGCTGATTATTATACGAAATTAGAAATGTATTTGGGAAAACTTAAAAATAATAAATTTATAAACTGCACCCGTGCAAGGCCGGGCATATCAGCTAGTCAAAATATAATTGTAAACATTAAGTTTCATGTAGGGTTTGTCTTCTATTATTTTCAATGGTTGAAAAGCTATTGTTTAACAAGTCTAGGATTAAACAAAAATATGAATGATGAACACTAGTGTACACTAACGAATTACTTAGATACAATATTTTTAATTTAAAAGATTCATTGGTGTGCGTTTTTTTAGATTGTTACAAAATAAATTATTACAGAAACACGATTTATGCCAATAGCTTAGTGAAACCCTATTAGTAAGTACCCTCTTAGTTTATTTAGAGATTTCCATACATGCTCGCATTATCATACCAAGGTCCTTTTGTATACCATCAGTTTCTTTTAAAAAGTTACTATAGGCATAGGGTATAGATTTTCTCTTTTTAACCAATTCAGCAATATATTAAACTGATGCTATCTTAGAATTTCTTGAGAATCAAGACATTAACTAGTAAATTAAATTTTAGCTTTCCCAGACTTTATATTAATTAAATGCATATGAGAAAATCTTAAAATTCGGTAGCAGCCAGTAATGTTATTTTCAAATCAAATCAAATTATACCCACCAAAAAATTATTAGGAGCTTTATTTTGCCCTGAATGAAGTTTTTGTTGATATTTTTGTGTCTAAAAATATCCTTTAAAGCTCCACACAAGCTTTAAATCATGCAATAGAATTCGAGTTATAATCTTATTCATTATCTATAAATGAAAGGTTTAACTAAGTTTCTCTCCCCCTTTTAAACATCTATGGACTATTTTTATTCCAATGGAGTTTTTCCTTCTCTACCCCATTAACATTTGATTAGGTGAATTTGATCACATGTCCTATATTACCACTCATTTTGGATCTGATGGTATAATTTGTATTGATGATGATGAGGATAATTTCTTTTTAACTTTTGGATATGACTGGCATGTAGGGGCGTAGCCAGAGGAGGATTTGGGGTTATATTTCCCCGAAACTCAGATATTTTCTTTTTTTTCACCTCTAAAATCCTTCCCTATAATTAACAATATCCCCCTTCAAAATTTTTTTCTGGCTACACCACTGGGGGAATGTATATTACGATTATTTAATTTATAATTTCACAAATTTAAAATAAAGGTATGAAAGAATCAACTGTGAACAAAAGAAATTTAATTTAATTTATTTGTATTTACTTTTCACCCACCAAAGTATATACACAAAATACTTCTTGAATATTTTAAAATTAATGCTAATCTAAAAAAAATAATCATAAGGATTCTTAGTTTAACCATCTTACATTATTCATAAGTTTTAGGTCGGTCTTAAATATTAAGAAAAATTGTAGCCTAATTGTTTCGCATGATGAAAAAAACTTTAATGTTCTTTCCGTGGTTGAATACTTTGTCTGATCGTAAAAATGTTAAGCAAATCCTCTTTTTAAAACTTTTCTAGGCATAGCGTTTCCCCACACTGTTTGCATAGAAATGGGAAACTATTTCGTTTTAGTGAAATTTATATTTCCGTTTTCGAGCAGCTATATGGCATGCAGAAAAGCGCACCTGTTCAAACTATAAGCGAAACTATTTTCTTTCCCGGGATTGGTTATAAAAAACATTTCTGCTTATATATGCTTGAGGCCGGAAAAGGAAAGAGATAGGAAATGTAGAAATAACGCATAGGCAAAAAATGCATAGTACAATCATAATAATGTCCATCTAAAGATTTTATATATGTAGTACGTATCTTAAAACTGAGAAATAAATTACCTGTATTTGAAACAACACTAGATTTTGTGGTATCTTTGAATAGTGAGAGTACTTTATAATGCTTGAATGGTTAATTAACCGATTAAATAAGAACGTTATTTCAGTTTGTAAAGTTAATTGTATCCTGGTTTGTTTCTCAATCTATTCATAAAAATTTTTTTTGTAGCTAGTGACAATATTTTATTATAATTGTATATTTAAACTTTACTTGAAATTTTTTGTAAATATACTACAATTAGAGAAATGACAGTTTAAAATCTGAATAAATCGATGTCTTCATTTTGATATGAAACACTTTTTTATTTAAATATGATAACCCGATGCTTATAGTTTTGAAATATCAGACATGCTCTGCTCAGTTTCAAACAATTTAACTTGAAAATTGGAAATCTTAGGAAACTATTGGAAATACCTCAACCTCACTTTGTAGTGTGGTAGCACGACTCCCCACGTACTGCTAAACCAACGATAGTAAAAGGGTCAAGTGAATTTGACAACGATGGAACTAGTATTTCGAAGGGGAGACAGGTGGAAGTCGAGGGGCAGTTGATCGAAAGAGGAAGAGACAATTGCTTGTATATAGAAGCAAAACCCCAACTATCACCAGTTACTTAACTATCGGCTGTGCAAAGTCTGTAAAAAACCACGTGACCCCTTTACTATCGTTGGCTGAGCGAAGTCATACATAATTGACTTGTCATAATCCAATATTAGATGAGAATACTATAGTATAATGCTAACATTCACTTATTTTTGAGTACAAATATAATTTCAGAAGTCAGTATATTCAATTCATGTTTCAAACTTAAGTAAACATATTTGGAAGCCAGATTGAATATGTGGCATACACAATATCATGTTTTTTTTGTATTGAAATTCTTCAGCAACATAAATTAGATTAATTGGAAATTAGATCATCTTTTATTCTTACTATTTTTTAAAAATTAAATTTTATATTTCGTAATACAACACAATGTTATCTATTAAAAAATCCAGCTTTCATTCGTTTTGCATGTGGACAAGGCTGGACTGGCCCGGCTGGCTGGGTGGGGATCGCCACCCAGACGGGGGCCATATGAAAAAGGGGGCCCTAATAAAAACTTGCTTATTTCAAAAAGGAATTCAAAAGGTGGGAGGTCCGCCGAGAGGAGGGCAGAAGCAATAGGGCCCGGTGGTCCAAGGGACCTCCGGGAAATGTAGAATTTTTACATATTGAACCGCGCTTCTGGGGTTTAGAAACCAGTTTCCAGAAATTTTCTGGGGGGGGGCTAGACATGTAACATTGACTTCGGTACTTGGGAGTGTAATATTTACAACTTTTTATAGTAAGTTCGTCAAAATGAAGAAAAAATCCTACCAAAAAAAATATATTAAATTCTTGGAAATGTATGTTCGAAATTCGGATTAAGTGTACCAAAAACAAGTTGAAACCATGCTTTTTAGCCCTAAATTTTTAAAAATTTTCTGGAGTGGAATTTCTGATACTTTTCTGGGGGGAGGACTCCAACATCCCCAATTTTTACTTGCAACTCTGTTATTCACAATTTGCTCCATATTAAGTGCATCAAAATGCCAATTGTACCTAAAAATTTATAAGATAAAAAGTATTTAAGAAGACATGTTAAGAAAAAAAGATGGCCCAACATGAAGTTTGCCCGCCGGGGCCCACTGCTAGCCAGTCCGGCCCTGCATGTGTAACGAAAATATTCTAGTGTTAAAAATTTTCAAAATAATATAAAGACTCTTTTTCCCAACGAAAAATACATTTCTCTAACACCCGTATCCCGCATTCATTTTCTATTCCCAACTAAAAAAAACCCATCCAAAACAGACACTTCAGTCAATCTCCAACACACCCATCCCACCTTCCCAACAAAAAAAATACAGAACGCACAAGAAAAACCAGAACCGCCCTCTTTATTATTCACAAAAACTCCCAAAAACACCCCATCGATCCCATTCGAACACAAACAACCCCCCTAACGAGACCCCCTCGATTCATATTTCCGTTATTACGCATCTTTAGCTAAGTACATCCTGTAGGTAATACGCCCAATTACCTACCCACCCAGGGAAATACATACATACACATACACAGCCACCCAATCCCACCTCTTTTATCCCTTCAGCTCCCATCCATCAGATATCCCTTATCACTGCGATTCCGAATCGAGATAAAATTGAATACGAGGAATGAAAGGTTTCTTTCCTTCTCTCTTTCTCTGCGAGAAGGAAGGTTTCTTTCCAATTTCTTCCTTCCTCCGGGGCAAACGCTATTGAAGAAGAAGAGGCCGGGACCCTCGAGATCTGGGGAATGTGATTGGAAACTGGGGACTTGGGGTTGTTTTTAAATCAAGGGATTGAGTTTGTCGTTCTGATGCCCTTGTGTCTGGTTTGCTGTTTAAATCCTGTAATTAAGTATTTAGTTACAAATGCCCGTTTTGGGAGTGAGTGGCCGTACTGAGTGGAGGAATTTGTTTCGTGAGGAAAAGGTCATCAGTTTGTTTGAGCTTTTTCTTTTCGATCTGTCGGTTGGTGTAATTGATGTTGTTGTAGTATTGTTTTTGTTCATAAAGGAAAGTTTAAGAAGATCGGTGATTGAATTGTGGGGGAGTTTTTGGAAGTAGTAATGTATACTTAGATAGAAAGAAAAACTTGGTTATAATTTCAGATAAAAGGAATTTTCTAAAATACTATTCGAAATCAAATTACTTGCACAATATCATGTAGATATATAAGGAAACTATGTCAATATAGTATTTTAAGCTACTTTAAATAGTTGGGGGTTGTTGTGTATTTGAATAACCAAAAACTTGAATGCATTATAATAGTATAGAACATAGTTTCTCTAACTGTGGGTCGCGGCCCACTGGTGGGTCGCCAGAAGATTTTTAATTTTTCTGAATATGAATTTTTTTTTATAATTTTTACAAAAGTGTTATTGACTTTTGAATTATCAAACTATTATTTGAACTTTTGAAAATTTTCAAATTACCATCATAGTTAAAAGAATAAAAATTTGAGGAAAAACTACACTACTTGGTGTCGAACGGAAAAGGCAACTCATGTAAATACGTACTATGTGTGTCGTTTTAATGTGCCGATAATGCAAATCTAATTGGTTATTCAAATAAGATTTTTAAAAATTATTCAAAGAATTTTCTTAGGAAATTATGCAAACTGCAATTTATCCCATATTGCTAAAAAACAAGTTAAAACCCTGTTTTTAAAGGTCAAATTTTAAAATTTTCTCTGGGGAAGGACCCCCAGACCCCCCTTTTACTGTAGAGATCATTGTTAGCCCACAATTAAACTATTTCATACGCTCAAATTTCAAATTCATACGCTTTTGTTTCTCAAAAGTGGGTCGCGATGTTAAAAAGTTTGAGAACCCCTGGTATAGAAAGTTCGATAGATGATGAAAATAAATTTTTTTTATAAATAAAATATTAATTGAGATATATTGAGACCATAGTTAGTTTTAATATGTGTTGTTTTAGGGTGGAAAATTAGTACATTTTTATATAGTAATTAAGTTAGATTATTCCTTTCCCAACGTGTACAAAGTGCCATCGAAAGCCGGCTTCCCCCAAACACATCCTCGATTGTTTGGGGTTTGTTCTGGAAGACGTTTACACTGATCCACTACTGGTGCTTGACTTCACTAGGGTTCATAGTCTCATGGAGTTGATATAGCTGCCACTAGATCTAAAAGGATTGGAAACAACAACATAAATTATTCCTTCATATTAGCTCAATTAATTTATTACTTACAAAACATTTCTTAAAAATGAGGAAATGTTATTATTAGGAAGGGTGATTAAGTGGTTTTTTATTAATGCACACTATTAGAAACAGCCATTAATCCAGATCATTTTTGTTAATATAGCTATGCCTTATTTTTATTTAATTCGTTTAAAATATTTTTTTTATTAAAATTAAATATACTATTAAAATAGTTATTTGAAAAAACATTGTTTTGTAAGAGATAGATTACCATCTTTCTATGAAAATACTTAATGTGTTTTTTAAATCTTAAAGAGGATTTTTCCAATTAGTGAAACTTAAATGTTCCCCAAAATAAAAAAGTACCATTCAAAGGAGATTAAAGAGTTGTCTCTTCGAATTAATGATGGATTAGAAGTAAACGTTAATTGAGTATGACAGTTCCCTTACTTGCTCTATACTTGAAGAATGCATTCAATGACTTTTAATGAACTTGAATTATTACATTAAGGAAGTTTTGAAAAATGCTGATGATTAAGTTACATCATTAATAAGCGAAATGTGTTAACAAAAATATTTTCAAGCTGTCGAAGTGAGTTATTGCAAAAGGAGTTATAAGGATAAAATGTTGACCCACTGAAATTGTTCTAAATCCCAGAACGGAATTATCCAACTCCAGAACAAATATTTGGTTTGTAAAAAACTGATTGATTTGACACAAAGTAGTATGTTGTAATCTGGAAATTTTAAATAGTTCCTTAACTTTTAGGAAGGGAAAGATGAAAAACACACAATCGATTTAAATAATTATTAATTAAAAACTCTATAAAAATATTTAATTTTCAACTTAAATTATCATAATGAGTATTGATACATTATTTCTTTTTAATTCCTATCACTAATTCTTTAAACTTTAAACTATAGATAATTTTTAAAACATAACTTTAGGGGCTACATGATTTTTAATTGCAGTATAATTTATTTATTTTTTATTTATATGTTCCTTGTATATTTCTAAGGGTATACGAGGAACATAAATCATGCATAACATATGCGTAATGATAAATTAATGGACAAAATACTTGATTATTTTTTAATGATCCAGTAAACTTAAAATAGTACTTTAAAATATAAACTTTTCTATAACATTTTTAACATTATATTATGTGGTAAGCACACGATATATTTCAAAGACAGTATTTTACAGCCTTTGAGTTCAGACACCCAGAATGTAATTTTTCACATCTTCAAATCCATTCGAAATGAAAAATTTCTTCCAAGTGCAAATAACCCGAGACTATAACGCATTTACTTAATCTACTGCTCATATAAAGAAAGAGAGAGAGAGCAATATTTCAGGAGTTAAAAAGTGCCACCTCAACGAAAAACTATGAGGCAAAAGCTCAACTGGGTAACTCAACGTCCCATACTGGACCAACCGACCGCACAGTATACGCTTATAAATTCCCGATAAAAACAACTAAAAACCAGAGACACTTTAACTGCATTTATAACGGTAAAAACGGAAGGGGAAAAAAGAATCTTCCATAAAACGGAACACCCCATTTCCATCAGGTGTTTAATCTTTGATGTGAAGATTTTTCTCAGTTTTCCCCCCCTTCCAAGGAGTTCTTCTTCTTTATACCCTACAAATCGCAATATCACGTCCATCCCTTCAAATATATAGTGGGCGAGTCTTCCAAGGTAGCTATAAATTTCCGATAAACATAGGGAGCTGGTGATTTATTGGGTACTCTACTTTCCGCTTCGGGCTTTTATAAAGACCGAATGGGACTCAACTCTAGTCGTTTGGAATGAACGACCGAGAAAGACAAGGACCCCGGAATGAAGATTTTCGATAACTCTGTGGAGTTCGTGTAAAAGTCAGGTTCAGATAAAAAATAATGCGATAGATTTAATTTTGAGATAGGTGCCATCCTTATTCTATATTATTAAGGAAGTTTAGATTAATTGGTATATTGTATAACATCTTTATTTAATTCTATTTAAAAGAATATACTAACCACAAGAAGCATAGTGAAAAGAAAAACGAATTAAAAATAATAGAAAGATAATACCATCAAACTAGGAGTAAAAGACTTCAGTAGAGCTAGCCTAAATAAAATACAATATACACAAATAATGCTGAGTGAAGAAAAATCAGAGTGTCAATTAACACTATTACATGGAAATATCCACTGCTTTGTATGCTTCAGTTTTTTTAAAGTTAGCTAAAAATTAAAATAATAATACGATACTTGTTATTCTTACTATTCCAAAAAGTGAATGTGGTGTTACTTTTTTCATAAAAGGTTATCTTCGCCTTTTCAAGACTAATTAAACCTATAAAAACAACATTTTCATACAACAACTGAGAATGATTTTGTAACACAACTTTGTAGTACATTAGTCTAAAAACTATGTGTTTTTCATTAAAAAACATCAGGATGAGCTAACATCTTAAATTATTTTCTGTCTCTGTTCTTAGAAAAATGGGAGATATGAATCTTTCTGTCGATTGCATATTAAAATTTAATATCTGTCCATGTCCAGTTATAAATGCAAAAATTGTAGTAAGTAAATGATAACTCTTATCTCGCATTCTGACAGGTTTCACTAACTTAGGATTTAGTTTTTATTTATTACTGTAAGATAACAGTTTTAGTCAAATTTTGTGAATCAGATTCTTTAACTTTCCAACCAAGGCATTGTTGATCTAGTTCAGCCTTGTCCCAACAAACAAGCAACTTTATTACAATATAAACAAAGAATAAAATAATACAAAAAAGGGAAGACATTTTCCATTTGCATCACCAAGGAGGTGAGATCACCTCATACAGGTGAAAGAATATATTTAATATAAAATGAAAAACATGAAGAACACATCCTAAGATTACTAGTTTTATTTTAAAATACTACTAGCTAATAATATCAATACATTTTTAATTAAATAAATTAAAAGATTATAGCAAGCAAAAATTACCACTTACTTGGAAATCCACGCATATTTTTGAAAACTTTAAATTTGAGAAATACAATGATTAAAATGAAAAGACAAAATAAACACATACGCTTCAATCTCGTTTTACCCTACAGCAAAGTATCGATTAATTCAATCTGTCCTTTTTTCATCATTTTCCCCAAACTAATTCAAAAAATCCCTGCAAAATGAAACCCCCTAAAATAAAACAAAAAAATACTCGGTTCATACTATCGAAATCTAAACAACAAAAACACAAAAAAACTCGCTCAATTCTAACAAACCCAATTCCAGATGATACCCCAAACATGCGGAGGGAAGCTAATGAAATCACCAAAACGCCGCTGCTCACATCAGTGAAAAACATTCTGCTCCGTTATTTTGAAAGCATTTGGGTAACTTCATCAAGGGAATCTTTTGATGAGATTGATTTCATGCCGACGGCGATTTCTTAATCAGCGGTGGAAGCACAGACGGCGAGTTTTGCATACTTAAGTATTCCTCCAAGAGGAGTATCGTTCTTTTCTTGTCTTGAGGCGGATTCAGTTTCTGCTTACTTCAAGAGGAAAGTTTACCGATGTGAATATACCTTTCTTTTTTTGTGAGGGAATTATTATTCATAGTTTCGCTAGAAAAATCGGGAATCTAATTGTCATAGGTCATGCCGGTTAATTCAATGTGACATTTTTTCAGATGTTAGAAAGTCTTTCGTTATACCTCATCAGAATACTGATGGTTTTGGGCAGGGAATTTCGTGTTTTACATAGGTTTTTATGAACCTGATATTGCCGATTTTTCTCAAATACTGTACTTTTAAAGTGATTTTGGATCGATTTAGACAATTTTTGTTTTGCATATTTCTTGCTCTGTTTATTTAAATACGTTTACATGTTCATGCATATAAGGAGTTTTATCAACATCAACCATCACATCTGTTGAAAATTGAGTAAAAAATAACTGACAGGAAAATAAAATGCCTATTAATATTTATTACTCCAATATCTAAATTGTTTCCAAACGCTTCAACCCATCAATTAAATGTCAGTTTCCAGACCAAATTGTTGAAGTTTCTTCTACAAGAATTTAAAATATCATGATAAATTAAACGCAACTATATTTCTGTAAATATTTTTATTTTCGAAGATTGTTTATTAATTAAAAAATTGTATAAAAAGTGGCATGATTTTTTATTTTAAAAAATTATATTACAAATATCTACTAAAGTTTCTCTATTAGGTTTCATTATTCAGATGTTGTACTAAAAGTATATATTTTTATATCTGTCTGAAGATCAATTTGTCTACATATTAATGAAACAATTTCAAAACAAATATTTTCCTCCAACATTTTTAACGATTTTTATTGCTTAAAAGTCTAAAAGTTTATAAAAAACCAAAATAATGTTTAATAAGTAATGTTTAAATAGTTTTATCATGCGTAATGTAAATGCACCTAATATTAAAAAAATTAGATAAACAACAAAAACTGAAGTTTTACAAAGAAACACCTCTCGTATATTTGTTTAGTAAAAATTTAAATGCTGACTACTTAAAGGAATTTTTTACATGGAAACTATGTTTTCATCATTTATAAATATAAAAGCAAGTATTAATAATCTCTCAGATTTATGTTTTTTGTGTTGCACCTACTTACAATAATAATTTTTCTATATTCAACGATATTCTTTTAAAATAAACCAAAGTTAAAAAAACTTCTAAAATCCTTTTAGTGGATTTTTTGGTAAATGCAACGAAAAGATTAAAAAGATCACTTAAAAAATGAACTCTTGGGTTTAATAAATGGAAGATCTGGCGATATTTTAATTTCGCTTTTGAGTAGCTTCAATTTTAAGGTTTTTATGAAAGCTGTAACTTGAAATATAAAGCATTCATTTTTTAAATCTGAGTCCAACTAGAGTTTCATGTATTTAAGAATTCCATTTAAATGTTTATCAAAGAAACATATTTCATAGAGATTGCGATAAATTTAAAAATAAATGCAGGTTTTGAAGAAAAATATTCCCTTTAAATGCACGTGACGCATAAAAAGTTATTTTACGATCTCTTAGATAATTGTAAATTGACTGGAAGACTCCTAGCAAAGTGAACACTCTTTGAATTAAATTACCTTAACTGGCAAAATAGCGGCGTGGTTCAATTTGATGAATTCTCAGAGAAAACATAAAAACAAGTTATTTATTTTCCCCAGTCTTTGATCATGAAAATGTTAGAAATGGTAGTCGTAAAAAACGCTTCCGAACTTCTTATCGGAGGGCTTTTCCAAACATTTAGAAGAGATAAAAAAGTTCGGCATTTTTCTGAGGTTGGAATGACAGTTAAAACTGCAACCGTGACTCCTCCCGTGCGCGGGAAATAATGGGAAATCAATAAATGTTTGTATTCCTCGCACTCCGCATGGTTCTAACGCATTCTCAATGATACCAGAGATAGTAAATGTAAAACCGATGGAGTGTTCTGGGCTAAATCTAAATTTATAAAAAGAAAACAGCAAAAGAAAAGCGTGCTTGCCGGTTTTATCGCAGTTAACCCTCTGAACCCTCGCAATGTGCTCCAAACTAGCAAAGTACTCGCCTGAATAGAGAGACGATATACGTTATTTATTGAGAGGTTGTAGAACGTGAGGAGAAATGCAGTATATGGTTTTATGGCCTCGTGCTGTAGGGGGATTGGATACGTGCGAAAGACTTTGGGTTTTATTTGCTTAATAATACACATTTCTTGGCTTAAGGCTCGAGTTACCTTTTAAAATGCAATCTAGAGAATAGTTTCTAAAATTGCATGAATTCTTTATTGAAGAAAAGTAAGATTTCATTAGAAAATTACGAAAGGATGGATACGTTATTGGTTTAACTCTTATTATTTCTAATCTAAATTCAACTGGAAATCCCTAAAGGTAATTAAATATTTCAGACGAAATGAAAGATATTAATTTTTTCATTGATTTAAAATTTAAGACATTATTGTCTTATGTAAAACTGTTTTGCTTCAATGCATAGTATGTATCATGTAGGAATAACAAGGTTTACAGGTTTCATTAATTTTTTTTCTACTTTATGAATTACAATATAATACCAAAAATTAAAAAAAGTAATGGGATATTTAAATTTTACAAAGAAATCCGTTCATTGACGTAATTTTGTAAAATGAACTTATTATTTTAAACGAAATTTATTTAACATTTATTTTACTTGAATAGGAAGGAGATTGAATTCCATGAAATAATTACTTTGCAACATTTAATAATTATCTTCATCATAATAAAGATAAAGCCTTTATGATAATTCATTCGTGTAAACTCTTTGTTAAAAATTATTATATTTTATACAATCCGTTAAAAAGTTATTTAAGCCAAGCGAGAAAACATTGAAAATTATACATAAAAGAATGATTCTGATTATAAAAAATAACCTTCATAACACAAGAAAATATGGTATTTTATTCTTCATTAAAAAACTATTTAACTTTTATTTAAAAGTAAAATTATGCAAGAAAACCATTATTTGGTGTACATGTATTGGTGCATATCAATTTAAGAAGTTTCAGTTAATTATTGTTTTATCTTAAATTTTTAAGGGGGAAATTCAACACAGTGCTGTGCAAATATTTCAGTACCCTATACTCTGTTCATTTTGAACTGGTGCTTGAAAATATTTCCTTCCCCCACTACCGATCGGTAACCATAGCAACTATTATCGTCAAAGTGACGAAGAAGTCTTCCAAGAGCGTAACTATGGTTACGCTTCTAGCGTGGGGGAAAGCACTATTTCTCAATCCCCAATTTTAAATGAATATGGTATAGGCGAGGATTTGAAACTTAGGAATGTTTCATCCCAGCGAGATAAGGCGTTAGTATAAACTCTTGAAAAATAGAAGGCCTTTTAACTTAAAAACAGTGAGTTTTTAATGTAACATTTTTGCTACTTGTTTCGGTTTTTTGATTATTCGCCCACCACTACTATACAAGAACAAAGAGTAATTGAATTTGACCTTACTCCATTACATGACACCCCTTTATACACGCATCACCCGTTACACACACAACAATCAAACCGCATAATCACAAACGCAAACTCCTCAAGGAGACCCCTCATTGCAAGACCCCCTAATTCACAACAGAAATGATGAATAGAACCTGCAGGACAATCACGACCAGATTGACCTTAAGCCCAAACGACTCCTCGGCCCCACAAAGCACCCCCTCTAGAATATCCTCGACCAATCATGCCACCGATAGTTCCTGACAATGCAAATTAATTACCAACGTCTGCCAGCAATTAGTGAAGCCAGGAGAGGGATCAATAACGCAATGAAGTCCTCCGGGGGCTAAAAAGCCCCTGTTTCGGAGGCTCTTTTGTGAGGGGTGATCTGCCCCCTGCTTTCGGGTAATTAATGTTCCCCTTTGTTGTGTCTTCTGTTCTTGGGATAATAGTGAGCACTCGGTGACATGAGTTTCGAAGGTGGTTGCTCTTCGGGGTGGGATTAAGTGTTTGGTGGTGCGATCGGTTTCTTTTTGGGGGAAGGAATGGTTGAAAGGAGGTGATCGGCGAGTTTTGCTTGTTAAATTTGTTCGTTTTCTCAAGATTCAAAAGTAATAAATGCATTGCGTAAACGATCAATCATACTAATATACGTCTGTGTCCAAAAATTCAGAATACTTTGATTTAATTAATGATTTTTAACTAATTACAGACGCCGGCTGTGTAAGCCTTAACCGTTTTATAATTTCATTTGTTAGGAATAACTGTTGTAATGTAGCTTTCAGAGTCCCCAGCCATAAGTCAAAACAAACACATTTTAGAGCTTCAAAAAACTGTTATCGCCCCACCAATAAAGAATCTTGAAGCTAAATCCACCCAAAAGAAAGTTTGAAGAGGCTTCACCTTATATCGTCTAAAAACCATATACCAAAAGGCAATCCACATTTTTTCCATAGGATTCAATAGCAATCGAAAGGATTAGGATTAAAAGGGTTAAACTATTGTTTGAGTAATTTGATCCCGAAACACATACAGGGTGTTTAAGATAAATGTTTCATAACTACTAGGAGGGCTACGGCACACCTAGACGACTCAGAATCACCTATAAATTGGGGGGGGGTCGGAAATACACCCCTAGTGACCTAGAATTTTTATAAGCCAGCATTGGAGGTTGTATAATCCGCAGTGAAAATTGAAACGTGGCTTTCGTTACATAAACTCATTACTGCCGACGTAATGGCCTAGTGGCTAGAGCATCTGACTGCAAAGCCGTACGTTTGGGGTTCGAAACCCCGTTCGGCATGGATGTTAGTGTTACTGTCCTTGTGTGTGTGTTGAATTTACCTACACGGGTCTATACCTTCAGGTGAATTTGTACAAATTTTAAAAAATTAAAAAATTAAAAAAACGATTTAGGAGCTGAAATTTCAGCTCTTTAAATGGTTTTATGGAAACCTGAATTGATGGTTTTAACTCGATCTTAAAAGGTTACGTGACAATTTCTACAGGTAATTTTAGAACCTTCCATGCTGGCTTATAAAAACCTCTAGGTCGTTAGGGGTGCATTTCCGACCCCCCAGTTCCTAGGTGATTCTGACTCGTCTAGGTGTGCTACCTCTCCCACCCCTCTTAGAAGTTATGAATCACATCTAAAAAACGCCCTTTATATATCCACGCGTAAAAGATCCTGTGTCAGGAATTTCATTAATAAAGAAATGAATTTGTATAATAAATCCCAAGAAATAAAATTATCCGTAATTTTTAGACACGAGTGTATAACTACATTTTTTTATCATTTTCCCCAACGCGTGAATATTGTGAGTCAATGAGCGTGAGGTCACCCTATGTCAGAGTTATAAAATCGTGATTCCCAATAAATTTGTAGAAAGCTAAGAAATACGTTTTTCTGTATCAGAAATCTGTAGAGAAAACAATGTTCTAGACCAAAATTTGAAACGATTTTTTCAAAAATTGGAAAACCGAAAATAAGTCAAATCATATGAACTTCAAAACTGTCAGTCTATATACATATTTAAAAAGAAACTTAAAGAATATTTATTTTCAATTGATACAGTGGAACAGTTTTTTCTTTAGCAGTAATTAAAATCTCTACAGCATCTAATCACCATATTGTTTATTATTCATTTATATATATTTATTTGATGTACTGAAAATTCTATATATTTAAAAAGACACCCTGTTTGCCATACCTGATTGCATATATTTTTTATGAGTTGTTTTTTCAATTTTTTGTTTATCGAAAAATGTACATTAATTTTTTTCAAAGGTCACCAATATGGATCAAGTGATCCCTGGTGACTAGAAGTGAAGTTTCTTTGTCTTGCTTTTGTTTCGATGTAACCTTATATGTGTATAATAAAAAAAAGTGGTTTTGGCAGATATGTAAAAAAGTATTCAAACAAAAAATTCATTCAGGAATGAAAAATAAATATGATAGGAAATTTAATTACTCATTTAAAAACTAATTTCATATTCAAAAGGTTTTATAAGGTAATATTTTTTTACCTATAAAAACAATGCTAGAAAATATTTTATTTTGTGTGATGATTTAAATACCAAACAAGTGGTTGTAAACAACCCAAAGCATACAAATAGTCAATCATTAATTCCCTTTAATTTTTAAGGAGTTAACTTTTTGACTAGATACTGGAAAATTAGCAAACACTGTGACAATTCCAAAAAAAAGTGTAACCAGAATGACAAAAAAAGACTGTCAAATATTTTTACTCAATAGTTAAATTTACACTTGGTATTTTCCTCGAGAAAACTGACACGAAAATGGAGACAGTCAAACTTAATTCATGAAGTTTTTTCCCTTCTAAAACTCTTTTGCAGAGCAAATTAGATTATTAAGTTGAATAAATATTCACGGCTCGAAAAACTTCTCTCTAGACTTTCGATTTTATTATAAATTGATTTATCCTGAAGTGATATTTAAATGCCAAAAATCAAAACACATGAAGAAGATTTCATCTCAAATTAGTTTTTCTCGAATTGATATCTTGAGATTTTCCAAAGAATCTACTTAAATAATTTTAGAAACCCTTTCAGAACTAAGATGAGAAAAGCGGAGAAAATTTGTTTTCGGGAAGAGTCAAACTAAATTAGTCGAGCGACAACACCAATTATCTTTTTGACTGACTGATGCGATTTGAGAAACGTTTTTTTACATCTAGGATCATGAATTGTTTGAAAATGAATACGATTATTCATTTTTATAATGCTAATTGGTATATTATTGGTACTCGTGTTTACTTTGATCTTTATGGAAAAATGAGATTCCACTTTACCGTATTTAATTTGTCTTGCTATTTTCTCTGCAAAGTAATAAGTGTATTGTTAATATTAAATAAGGTAAAAAAGGGGTGGAAAATGGAAGTCAGGACGGTGTGTAAAACAGTAATATAAATGCAAAGTTATAAAGAGTAAGGTAAAATGTTGTGTCCAATTTTAAAATCACAAAGCGCTATATTGTTAAGTTGTTTCACTTGAAACTATATTATTTCTAATATATATTTTATTTTTATATTTTCTGTATTATTTTCCTTTCTGTACGCGATTATATTTTATTTAGTCGTTTCGCTTAAATATACTCGAAAAAGCACACATGTAGTACTTTTATGAAAGTATATTATTTGTGTTAATGTAGACTAAAATTATAGCAGAGCAAAATTAAATGTTATTTAAATCAAAAGAAAAATATAAAATTTGTTTCAATGAGAAATTTTAATAGCATTTAATTTTGCTCTGCTATAATTACAAAAAAAATAGTGTATAATTTACATGTAAATTTCATAACCTTTTCTTGCCACAGTCAACTGTTCTTAAACCTTGTAAAAACATGCACAACAACACATAAACCTATAATTCTTCGAAGAGGGGGAAGACGAATAGGTTATTATCAATCTCTGCAAAGCTGCAAGAGCACCGAAAAAACTTATTTCTCCACCCTGCAAAGGGGCAGCAGATGTTAAAACCCCGAAAATACACCCGATAAAAACAGGATCATCACCATCGCTCTTTTCCCCATCACACCTTCTACTGTCCGAAGCCGTTTCGCTTTCGTAGCCGCAATAATTCCTCATAATCACACCATCGCTTATCCCCCTATCACAAACTTCCTACTCATAAGCAGTGGCGGAAAAAACAACGCCTTATCCTTATCACTGAAGAAGAAAACAAAGGACACTGCCAGACCCGGCTCATCTCTTATTAGGGCCCTAATACCAGTACTACCAGGGGGTGGACTGAGGGGGAGGGCAAGTTTATCGACAGCGTGGGGTCATCCAATGGCGAGGGAGAGTGTTGTAGTGACGTCACTGGGGTGCGTGGTGTGACCGCTGAAAATTCGGTTTTTATATTTCTTGATGGAGGGTCGGTGGTTTTTTTGGTCTGCACATATTTGGGAGGTAGGTCACGGCACGTATTGAATGATAAGATGGATCGTGTTAGGGATAAGGTTGGGAATATGGAAGGGGAAATGAGGGAGAGAGTGGTGGAATGTGTGGTGGGGTTTTTTTTAGGGGGAGGCTTCTTCGCTGGAGGATTTGTGGTGGGTTTCTTTCCCTTATTTTTCGGGCGGGAAGGTTGGTGGGTTCGAGGAATTTTCTTTTGAAGTTGTGGTGTAAGAATATGCGAAGACTTTGTTTCGGTTGTTCCCAAAATGTTTGGAGAACTTGATATGCTTGCATCTACAGGATGAGCTTTTGTTGAGATTTTGTGTAAATATTTATGTGATGGTTTGTTTCGTACATCTGAAAAAAGTGTAAATTTAATGTATGATTATATATGTTATCATGAAAAGCGTATAGCGATATTAGTAGTAAGTATATTCAGGAGGCCAAATTTTCAGAAAAAATATTAAATAACATAACTAAAGTTAATGGGCAATACCATCATTTTTTTAAAACAGAAAAAATGCATTTTTCCAGTAAAGGAAATAGATCTAAATAAAAAATCCACATGAAAAGTTTCAAAAAAATTTAGCTAACTAAATATTTAAAATTAAAATTATCAAGCCCTTTGTCTTTGTTTAGGGTAAAAGTACGTCACAACTGATTCATACAGACTTTAATGAGAAACCCAACAATGACTTTGATTTGTTTAAACAATTAAAGCATTTATTTGATTTTCCGGGAAGTTTTCATCAATTTAAATTAAAGCATTGTTTAAAATCAATGTATAGGGTAAAAGTACGTCACATTGGGGAATTGGACGATTTAACGCCCTTTTTTAAAGTCGAACTTTGAAATTAGATAAAAAAATAAATAATCATCGTAATTAAAAAAAAATTTGCGCGTATTTAAGTTTTTTTATTCCTTAAGTAGTTGGAGAAAAATCTATTATAAAATTGATCATTGTCTTTAAGTAATTATTATTAAGAAGTACCAAAATCGTGTTAAAAGTGTTTTTTCTCTATTGAGTTAAATAATGTATCCTAAAATTTCTGCCATGATCCTAATTTATATTGAATGTGATTATACCACTAACATCAGTTCTTTCATAGAGTAAGTCTTCATGATAAGTAAGATCTCATGCGCAATTAGGTATTTAGTTGTAAGACCGAAATATTCCAATGCGCGAAATATGTAGCACTGGAAGAAAAACGGCGAAAAGAAGTATACAATGAAAACTCAATATTCAACGAACGGAATGGCATTGAGTTTCTTCTAAAGTTTTCAGTTTATATAGTTTGACTTTAATCTTTTAAACCAATAAAATGTATCTTCCTAAAATAATATGCATTGGTATAAATAATACAAAAACAAAACGTTAATGCAAACATTAATTGCAAATCAAATTAAAAAAATCAAAACCCTTAAATATATGGTCTTTGGATAAAACAGAAAACTCGTTATAATTTATAATTTTGATTTTAATAAGAACTGAACACACACAAATTAATACCCGTCAAGGGATTACATTATTATTGTATGCCTTTTAGGTACTAATAAATAATTTATTATTTTAGAATAAAGAAATCTTTAAAAATTATTAACTAATACAGATTAAGAGAAACTTAAGCTTTTGTTTACATTTACTATTGAGTAGTAAAAGTTCATACATTCTTTTAATTTATGTATCTTATAATCATGAATAATATGTATATTTTTTATGAACTTGGTAAATTAATGTAGCACACTAAAATTTCCCTTACATAAAAGAGTAAAAATAATAGTAGTTTTTAACGAATTAGGGGTAAAGCTATTGTATTTTTTTATTGTTTTAGAATGACTCTATATAAAATATAAAAGCCTTAAATAAAATGTTAAAATTATAAGAACCAGAAAATAACATTCATCAGTTGCCAAAGTTGATAATAAATCGAACAGAACAAATGGATATTTTTAAGGGGAAAAATTATAAAACTTATCAACCTTGAAAAACAACATTATGGTTCTATAGAAATGAGGGAGAGTTTATCTGTAACTTTCATTTTTTGCTTATACTGACTACAAATCTATATATATATAAATCAATGTCTGTCTGTCTGTATACCTGTCTGTATGTATGTATTTATGTCCTTTATAGTTTTAAACCTACATTAACTATTAAACTGTACCACGTTGATCCACGTTTTAACTATTAAACTCGCTCCAGGGAAGGTTTCTGAATAAAAATAATTTAAAATCGAAGCGTTCAAACAACTTTTTTGGTAAATTTTATGCTTAAAAACCCATATTTCATGCCTATCTTCAGAGCAAAACCACATTGTTGTAAATATAACAAGAGAAGATGTAACATTAATTGTTGTAGGCATTTTCTCGATTGTTGCAATTTAAAATCCATTGTTGTAGCATAAACATAAAAGTCACTCTTTTATTTAACGATTTCCGCATTTGGATTAGCGAAGCCCATCTGTAACACACCCAATAATTTTTTTAAATGGACTGGCGAAGTCCATCTGTAGCACACCAGAATAATTTTCTTTAAAAATGGACAGGCAGGAAACCCGGGTGAAGCCCGGGTCTAGCAAGTCAGCGCTAGTTTATTATATTAGGTACTGTGTAACGTAACTTAACAAATTATATATATTTCCCTATGATATTAATTTTAATTCATTTCAATGTTGAGTGCTAAAAGAAGAACTCATTGAAACAAAATAGTTAAATTAATATCACGTAATTGTCGGTAAAATACCCTATGGAATGACTGTCATCATTTCAAATACAATCAACAGATTTTACTGTTCTTAATGATCTTAATACAGTATGAAAAACGGCTCCCATTATTTTATTCAACCTCTGTGAATATTAGCTACTAATTGCAAAGAAAAGGAGAAATAATAGAAAAGATAGCAACATATTGTCAACTTTTATAAGGATTTTCAAAGCAAAGAGAAACGAAGCCCCAGATTTAGAACTCGCAATCCATAAGAAAAAGAATTTGGCAACAATTCAAATGTCCCATTTTTCCTTTAAAAAATCTTCTCAAATGCTAGTTGGTAGGAAAAAAAATCATACTCTTATTTCTGGGGTTGACAAATGTTTAAAGAGCACCGATTTACAAAGGGTTTTTTTTGAGGTAGTGTTTTTAAGAATTTAATGAAAAACATTTAGAATTCGTCGGGTATACTCGTCAGAATTAATTGTTTCTAGGTGAGATTCCCCAATATAATTTGTGTGCGCGTCAGTATAGTAATTATGTTACTGTTCTTTAAAGAAGACAAACAATTAGATATTAAGAATCTTTGTTACAATTTTAATTAAGTTGCAGTTTCAATGGATTACGTGGGAATTAGCATATTGTTTGATTGCAAAAGCTCTGCCGCTTCCAAAGCCGAGGTAACTCGTTGATGGATTTATTCCGCTTTGAAATAAAGGGAAATTCAATGCGTCAAAATTTATGTGATGAAGTAAAAATTTTATAGAAAGGATTTGTAATGGTGCCAATCAATAACCTTTAAACATGTCATAAAATATTTTATTTCGTTTGGGATTTTTTCGAAAACTTGATGATATTTAGGTGTGATAAAAATTAAAAATTGCATTATAATACAATCTTTTAAGTTAATTGGTTATGGATTAATGGTTTGCTATTAATTGTTCTTCCAACAAGTAATGAGTTAAACTGCTTTTAGAAAGTAAGAGAATATCACCTAATCAGAAAATAAAAAGTAGACACGGATTTTTTTAATACAAAGAAATTTGAGACAATACTGAAGAAAAAAAAGTATTAAACCTTAGTTGGTGTTAAATTAACATGATTTAATTTTACAAAGGTTACTTATTTTTTAAATAACCTTGAAAGGGTGAACAGGTATAATAAGGTAAACAATATTTCTACCTACACGCTTATTTTGCGGTAATTTAATCTTGCAAACCAATTAGTAAATACGATGTATTGAACTAAATAACGAAATGTTTAACGAAATTAGAAGAAACGGAAAATAAAAACAGCGAATACTCACAAAAGAATTATTAATTATAGCAAACGTAAAAAAGGAGTTTAAGAATTTACGTAATTAATAGATTACAACGAACTAGTTTTTCCCTCTAAGTATGTTGATTCAAATTTCAACAAAACTTTCGAAAACAACCTTCTGAATACAAACAAGGAAAGAAATTTGATATTTATCGACTTGAAAGGTTCATATATGAGCGAGCAATTTTCCCAAACCGTATTTCTTGCAAGAAGAATAAAAAATTCGATGGAGAGAATTCGATTCTTCTAATTTTTGTTAGCTTTCAGGGCACTGGCGAAAGAATAAAGCCCGACAATAGGAGCTTATGAACGCAATAAAAAGAACCGTAAATATGAGACTCACGCAGTTTTTTGCAGCACTTTTATATGGAGGTTGTTTTCTCGGGGAAGGAAACGAGGATATCACGCCCGGCGTTTCAAACGATAATTCTCAAATCCATAAGAAGTTCTACGCTGACGGAATAAGGAGGGGATCTCTCCTACGCCAACTGGAAGTTTGTTCCTCGAACGAAAGGAAAAAGGTTTTTTTACAGATGGAACCCCACTTAATAGCGTTCGGAATTACTTTTTAAGTCTCGCTTGGGATATGAGATGTATTTTAAATTCTCGGTAATACTTAAGGGAGGCTTAAGGAGGACTTTCTGTTTATCGACGTTTCTTTGTCGCAGTTTGAAGGGCTTTTGTGAGTCGAGATTCGGCAGTTTTCGGCTGATCTTTGTGTGACAGATTGTCGTCTGGGTCCCTAATCCTTTGCGGGGGGTGTAAGTGGAGTAAAAAATGGAGAGCGGAAAGAACGTATTTGAATTGGGAGTTTTTAAAACTCATATGAATGTCAGCGTGTGGATTAATAAGTTTTTTTTGGTGGGAGGAAAATTTAGAGGTAGATGCAAAATCTTACTTGGTTTGTGATTGTAATAAGAAAATATCTCCCTTTCAATTCTAGTTCGTTGGAAAAAAACCAAAACGATATTTCCAATGCCTGAACTTTAATTTTAGATGCAGTGAAGTTGATTTAGAAAATGGAATCAAGTGTTTATTAAACTAAATTTAGTAAACGGAGTTATCTTTGATTAAATGGAAAATTACTCTTTTCTGTTCATGTGTTTTTGGTTACCTGGTAATGAATATTTAAATTTTTTAAAACTAATTGAAAAATAATCTAAATTGAACGTCCCAAGAAAAGAATAGTACAAACTATGCAATAATTAAATTATTGAAAAATGTATTTTTTTGTTTTTGAATGCTTCTTACTACAGCTAAAAATTAAATATATTTAGTAGTTAAAAAGAAGAAAGAAGCCTATTTCATTTTTTGAAGAACACTTATCACCTTTTTACAGAGTATGTAACTATTTTCTTCCTTCTATGAATTAAAATTTGACTGCTGATTGAAGCAACTATAGAATAGACATAGTATAGAACATACATAATAAAAGTAGCTTTCATCACAACCACTTCATTTTTACTGCAAAATTCTTTTTTTACTGATGGAAATATTTAATTCTTCTAAAATCCTTCCATCTAACCGAACGCATTGCATAACTCCCGAGAATCTTCATTTTTCTAATTTACAAGAAACTCTATAAAACTCTATCGCTAGCACATTGATTATTCCGCATTTTCTTCCCTCCCCCACCTTAAAAATTGTCGGGGAGACTTGGTTTCAATATCCGAAGCATAGAATAAAAGAAGAAAGACAGCGAATTTATCTTCTCTACGCTAATCAAAAGATCCCTATAAGCTCTTCCTAAGCGGAAAAACCGATTGATTTCCCCGTTTTTTCCCTCGTTTACAGCCGACGGTTAGTTGGGTTTGAGAAACTTACTCTAGGGAGTTCGAGAGAAGAAAAAAAAGAGATGAGAGTTAAAAACGTCCCTGTAAAAATCTGCGTCAAGATACACGCTGGTGTAGTTCTTTTTTTCTTAAGTATGTCAAGCGTGCTTTATTTGAATAGTTTGGGTCCCTTCTTTAAGAACGGTCTTTGGGAAAAGAAGCGGTGTAATATTTTGGGATATTGATAGCGTGTGATGTAGTAGCGAGGTGTTGCTACTTTAGTTGTGATGTACTAGCTGGGGATTTTTATGTAACTTGAATTGAAATTGGTTCAGGCACATTTAAAAAAATAAAGTATCTAATGCAGGGGTCAGCAACTGGCGGACCGCGGTCCGCATCCGGACCGCGTGAAGTTATTTCCTGAACCGCCATACCATTTTGAAAATAATTTATTTGTACTTTTACGGAACAAATATTAGCTTTGACAGGCTTTTTAAGGGTCTAATTTGAAAAAATTTCCTGGGGGAAGCCCCCAGAACCCCATTTTAATGTTAAAACTTCTAATCATATTAAATTTAACAATTTTATTTAGCAGATAGCATACTCAAATTACATCTTTGTAAAAATTTATGTGCAACCGAAGATAAAAATTTAAACTAGTAATAGTAGCCTATTTTTTCTCCGGACCCGATGAAAAATTTTCAAAATTATTTGGACCTTAAGTAAAATTACTTGCCGACCCCTGATCTAATGGTTGAAAAAACTGTTATTTAAATTACCTGTAAAAGCTTACAATATTAGTTTTGAAAAATATTGATTATTTCTCGTAAATTAGCTCGTATTTCTACAGGGGTGTATATGTTAAAATTGAGTATAATGGAATTTTGGTGTATGTTATTACAGTCAGGTCATAGTCCAAACTCCATTCGGATTGAAAAGGGAACCGATTTTTAGATGATGAATTAGCTGTTTAAATTGAAAAGAAAATCATCGTTGTTTATTTGGGCACATTTAAAGAAAGAAGTAAAAACCATACAGGGTTATTCCATATGAACAGGGACATGATCAAGAAAAATGAAAAAATAAAATCATAAAATTTTCTAATTATTTTAGGGAATAATTATGCAGTATTGATCTAATTGTGTTTTGCATTGCTTAAATTTTGTGTAAAATTATTTTTATCGGAATGTCAGCATTTAAAGTCAGTATTTAGAAATATTTGTTTTAAAGGTTAATTTGTTAATGAAAAATGTATAGTTTATTTAGAAAATTAAAAATAAATTAATTAGTTTTTACAACTTTTTTGATAAATATACTCATAAACTTTATAGTAAAAATGGAATAAAGTTGTTTAAATCAATTAACGCTTATACACATGTAGCGTGAGTTACGAAGTACTGTAGCGTGAGTTACGAACAGCTCTCTATATTTTATTTTATTTCTGATTTTCTTAAGCATTCCCAGTAAAACTGTTTGCTATTTTAGAATAAAGGAAGTATATTCAAACACCTGACAAGCATATAGAATTATTGAAACACTATTTAAGCAGAAAAACAAATTTGAATTTTATACTCATAAATCCATGTCTTTTTCTTGTAGCGTGAGTTACGACTCTATTTTAATTAATATTTAAAAAACTAAAATTCTTAAAATATTGGCAATACTTATTTTAAATTATTAACATAAATTTCAATATGTATAATTTTTTTAGAAAGAAAATAATAGTTATTTCTATATTTAAAAATTATTTGAAATTGCAATTTTGAAAAAAATGTAGCGTGAGTTTCGGTGGAATTGCCCTACAATTGTTCTGGGAGATACATGGGTCCCTTTCGTCAGTGTTAAAAAATGAATTTAAATATGAACAATGAACATATAACACACCTACAAGAAAAACTATGGAAAGTAATTAATAGTCAAGAGAGGAAAGAGTGAAATGCAATTATTTGTCAATAGATTTGTGATCAGTGATTTATATTTCACTTTAACTTCCCTGTAACTCTTGGTAAATTTATTAAAAAACGTTCCCTAGTTTCTCTTGTAGCTGTATAATCCTATGTTCTTTACCTATTCGTAAGAATTACCACACATTAAATTATTCCAAATTTTCAGTAATATCTTTTAAGTTATTACACAAATATTTTAAACTTTCCTTATACTATACCATCAAACATTTTCCAACATTAACCGCCCAAGAACTATATTAAATACAATCGAAAATTTAAGGCGGTCGGGACTGTAAGAGAAAAAATTATCTCAGTTCTTTTTCACCATGTTTGCACACATATTTTTTTTTCATTTGTTCAAAATTTTTCTTCATTTTTTCCTTTAAATAACAGTATCAAAACAAATTACCTTTGCCACCCACACAAAAACAACATATTCAAACCCATTTCTTTGTTCTTCTTCCAAGAGAACAACGCTTACTAATGCCGAGGAATATTCCGTTAGTAATTTACAGATAAGGCCATTTTTCACTCCTCATCATTACACTATTCCTTGGGGTCTCTTTCGAAATGACCATTCTTTCTGAAATCTCTGAGAGCATCGCAAACTAATCAATTCATATTCGAACCAACCAAACTCGGCGTCTCGTGGGCTCTAATGATTCCTTCATTAGGAGTCATAGTCAAATTCCCTCATTTTTGTAATTAATTTTCGCTTGATCTATTCATTCATAATTAAACAGCCGGTTCAATTAGGAGTAAACATCGGATCTGAAACACTTCGTTAGGAATAATCTATTTTTGTGCTTTGCGAGGGAAGGGTGATCCGATTACATTTCCTGAATGACTGTCAATGTGATTATTTTAGTCTTTGGAGAATTTCAGTGCTTTATGAACCTCTGTATATAGTCTCAAACTCAAATGTAGAGCTAATAGGAAGATAAACAGTAATTTTGTATTGATCCAACCTGTTTTGAAAGTTCTTATTTGAAAAACAAATTTTTTAATCAGTAAGCGATTATTAATCATCTAAGAATGTACAAATGTTCATAACTCGTTAAAATGAAGCATTTCAGAAAAAAGTTTCGAATTTGATTTCTTTCTTTTAAGGCTAAACGTTCGGAGAAATTGAAGATTGAAATTATTTAACAGCTTATAAAATCTTAGCATAATGAAATAACAAAACATTAACTACTATATAAGTATAGTTCTAATTATAATATTACACTATAACGAGAAGGAAATACCTTTTCACTTATTAAATTTGCAAATTTTCATTTATTTGAAGTTTACTTCAATTAATTTTAGTTTGTCATTATCTCGTAACGTTCTTTTATGATATTTTTAACACTAAAAAATTAACTTGCAATTTTCTGAATGCCATTCAATTTTAACACTTGTATAAGGTGTACCTTTGTTCCTTAGAGTAAAACTTTTATGACTAAATTATTTCATTTGTTTTCAAAAAATCATCATATGCAAAGTAGTTGAAATTAAATTTCATTCAATAGAAAAATTAGTATCGAAGTACATTTTAGTTATAGGACAATCAAGAAAACTTGTTACTATCTACAGAATACACGATTGTTCTGGAACTCAACTATTAAAAGTCCTACCCCTTTGAATTTATTCTGACGGGTATCGAATACAGATCCCTTGATACCAAATGTGACAATCAACCAACTGTGATACCAAGCCTCTCATGAATAAAGGCTTTTCGCAGTCTTAACAAATCCTTAAGAATATTAAAAACAATTTATTTAAGAAATGAAAGATGTGCTCGTACAGCTGCTGCACTAAGGTGATAAATCACTTTAATTGCTTTGAGATAACAGGGATTTTCATGCCTGCTTTGTTTCCTTGTGGATACCGTGAAATTGAATGTTTAACCTAAGAGAAAATATGCGTGTTGTAGAGATTCTTTAATAAGCAGGACGGTAAATTTTCAATAATGCAAATTAACTTTCAGTTTGGCTTATGATTTTCCTCTTACACACGTTCGGATTTAAATGTCATAACCACTGAGTTTTATTCAAAGTTATAATTTTTTTAGCATTTAATGAACTATTGAGTTCATTTTGGTCGTGTGCGTTATAGATGCGTACAAATAATTTTGAAACGTATTTCGTTTAAATAGTTTAAAGACTAAATAAGAATGAGAAAGGCATAAGATTGATTTATTTTTTATTGTACTTTTTTTGTTATTCTGTACTTCTAAAAATTTATCCTTTTATAAAACCCCATTCTTTCTCATTTTAAAGTGACTAATTTTTTAAAAATTTGCTTATGATAAGAAACGTTTTGGATGTGGAGAACAAAACATATATATGTTAATGTTTTTCATGTTTGAATCTAAAACTTTCAGGGAATCTACAGATATTATATTTGTTATGTTAAGTTCACCTATCGGGAAATTTACAAACGATTTATATTCAAAACATTTAGTGTATGCTCTTCAAGTCCAGAATGCCTTTTACATGCCCACGATTTACTTTTTATAGTGAACTACGAAAACCCAAAGCAAGAATGGATACAGATTTCTTGAGAAACTGTAACAACCGTTCAAGCTTTAGACAAAATTTGAACCTTCTAATGGAAATATATTATTTTTGTACTTATAACAGAAATGAACTCATTCACGTTTGATCATATCAACCCCAATTTTTCTTTAAACTTCCTGTAACTTCAAAAATATGTTTTGTCAGTTGTAACTCCGTTCAAGCAAGTTAAAGCTAATTCGGACTTTTCACTTCTGATTTTCATTTTGGAGGAATAATCCAAAATCAAGAGTGTTAATTGACTTCATAATGTTTAATCTTCACTGCTTCACTTTTCCATTCAAACTATCGATGAGCAAGAGAGAATTACTCAGAATGAACAGTTAAGATGAAACAGTGTGAATGATCCTGTAATACCACGCACAAAAATAAATAGTTTCATATTTTCCTAAATGAAGGGCTTGGTGGATGAAGGGGCTATGTTACAAGGCCTGTCCCGAAAGTAACAAGACTGAATACCAATCATAATTAGGGAATTCGGTCTCGCGACTTTCGGGACAGGATTTGTAACATAGCCCCTTCATCCACCAAGCCTTTCAAATAACAGTAATAACACACACATAGATCATACCAATTAAATAACCCCAAAATATAGTTATCTTCACTATTTTCAATCAATACCCATCATCAAAACTCCAATTCATCATCCCAAAACTGCCAAAGAACTGCCCCGAACCATCCTTAAACCCACACGGCGCATCAGCGAAAGAAAACTGCCCCGGGGCCAGTCCAACTCCATCCTTGCAGAAATTAAATAACTTCCTCCAGAGCGGTCAAGCGCACCATCGTCCGAGTCCCCGATCCGACACCCTCATCCACCCCATCCGTCGAAATAAATTCCTTTCCTTCCCCCCATCGATTTCCACATACGCTGACGGCCCCTGCCGAGATTGACAAAACTTCTCTGTCCCGAAGAAATGTATTCCGATGCCCTTTTTCCTTCCCAGGGGGTCTTCTGCATATTAAACCCGGTGAAGTTTGTGATAAACTTGGTATTTTTTTGCTGGTCCTTTACTTTATCTTAGATTTTAATATAGCGTTATTTCCAATTCAAAAATTGGTCATAAGTTCTAACGAAAACAAATAAACACCTAAGCCACCCCCACCAAAAAAAACTAAGGCATAAACTAATCTATCTATATTAGTGATGCACAACCTGCGGCCCGCGAACCATCAACATGCGGCCCGCGAACGAATTTGGATATTTCAGATAATTCCTAACTTTTGTTACTTTCCTTATTTTAACCGAGAAAAAGTGACGATTTATAGCGGAAAAAAGTCGGGAAAATCGCGATTTTTCGAGTTTCGTTTTGCTCGCGAAGTGTTCCGTTCCTGCTGCGATTTTTGGGCGGGCGCCAAATTGAAGTTGGCTTCTTCTTGTATTGTTTGTGCGACGGTGCGATGTGGAAAAAACAACTTAACAATGGTTTGAAGTTTTGAAGCCAGAAGTCTTAGGATCATGCGCCGCGGAAAAGTCGAAAAATAGCGATTTTTCGCGAAAGTGCCGTTTTTACGGCGCCTAGTTGAAGCTGGCTTCTTTTCACATTGTAATTGCAATGCAGAAAAATTTAAGCGTGGTCAGAGGAGTCTAATAAGTCTAGTGATACCTCTGACATAACTTTTTTTTTTATCAATTTTAGTATTTTCAACAAATTTTTCTTAAGGATTTCCGAAGTTCTAAATTTTTGCAAAAAGATCACTTTGAAACAAGATTAGATAATAATGCAGTGTATTTTTTTATTTCTTATTAGATCATAACCTGTTTCAGATATGCTATCAAGGGGGATAGCAGAAGGCTGGGGGCCTGTCCCCCCAAAAAAAACGAACTTGATTTCTAAAATAAGTTAAAACCCTGTTTTTTAGGGTCAAATTTCCAAAATTTTTCTGGGGTAGAACCCCCAGACCCCCCTTTACATTTGGAATTCTATAATTATCATTTTTTAAATAAATATTAAGTTAATCAAAATGCAAATCCCATCTTAAAATATATGTGCAATATTTGGGCTAAATGTGCAAAAACTAGTCAATGCTTTGTTTTTTTGGGGTTAAATTTCAAAAATTTTCTTGGGAGGACCCCTAGAACCCTTTAATGGTACAAACTCAATTATTCACATCTTATATTAAGTTCCTTGAGATGCAAATTCTACCTTATTTTTACTGTTACTGTTTGCGGCCCTCCGTGTCTCAATCAACTATGTGAGTGGCCCCCCTCTCAAAAAGGTTGTGCATCCCTAATCTATATATATGTTACAGTTAAAGTCCGGAAATCAGTTAATTTACAGATAACCTAGGTAATTTGCAGATTAACGAGGGTGATCCGTTAAAGAGCGAATTTTTTTTCAATTTCTAAGATTACCTAGGTAATCTTGAAATTACCTAGGTATTCTGCACCCTACCGACTAGACACTCGTTAATCTGCATACTACCTGTAATCAGTTATTTTACATATATTAACGAGGGTGATCCGTTAAAGTACAAAATTTTATTTTATTTTATAAAAAGTTTAAGGACGTTGGGGGGGCTGCCGCCCCCCCAAACCCCCCTGCCGTAACTATAACCAAACTCGTTTTGGGGGTAAACAGTAACAATGACGAATCAAAAAAGGGGGATCGGTACTTTTTTCATATTACACAAAACACGCAAATCCCATAAAAATAGTAATGAAATAGCAATTTTAAAACTAGAATATAAAAACAATAATAATAGAATATTAAAGTACCAACTGAGATTTGTATCAATTGTGGTTTTTGATCTCGATTTGACAGCGTATTTCAATGAGCACTTCAACTAGCAAATCTTAATGAAAGCGCGGTATAATCGGCTGGCAGCCTGCCCTGAACTATTGCTAGGATTCGCGATCGATTACATATGTTAAACCCTTTCCCAGGTTCCAGCGATTGTTGAATTAACGTTTGTTGAAAAGATATTTCAACAGCTGGGACATTTGCTTTCGTTAAAAGTAATCTCTGTCACTCTGAAGTCGGAGCTTCAACACAATTGTTTCAAAATACCCGTTTTTGTAGTAATATACTGTACTTAATCATGTAAATTTACAGTACTTACTTGCTTGTATTATTTTGTTTTAACATTCAACATGACAACTACCAGTGCTACGCACTAAATTTGAAATCAAAACACCAAACATGACAACAAACTACGTATTGAAACCCAACTGCGCAGGGGTAAGCGCAAGGCGCAGTGAGCACCTCAACATTTTAACAGAAAGTATTGAACGAAACAAACTATTTTGAACTTTAACTATCAAGAAGCCGTTATAGTGTAGATTCCCTAGGTAAAATGCGAAAAACTCAAAAATCCGCACATTAACGACAGAAATCAGTTAATCTTAAGTTTACCTAGGTATTCTTCAGAATAACTAATTATCAACTTTAGCGGTAACATATATAAAAATCAATGTCTGTTTGTTTGTCTGTATGTATGTATGTATGTCCTTTATAGTTTTAAAGTTTTCCCACCTACATTAACTATTAAACTATACCACGTTGATCTACTCGCTCCAGGGAAGGTTTCTGAATAAAAATAATTTAAAATCGAAGCGTCCTTATAACTTTTTTAGTCAATTTTATGCTTAAAACCCATATTTCATGCCTAACTTCAGGGCAAAACCACATTGTTGTAAATATAACAATAAAAGATGTAACATTGATTGTTGTAGTTTAAAATCCATTATTGTAGCATTAACATAAAAATGGATCCTTTATTTAACTATTTCCCCATTTGGACTGGCGAAGCCCATCTGTAACACACCAAATAATTTTTTTAAATGGACTGGCGAAGCCCATCTGTAACACACCAAATAATTTTTTTAAATGGACTGGCGAAGCCCATCTGTAACCCACCAGGTGATATTTATTAAAAAACTGAAACCAGTACTATATAAAAACAGTAAGGAATGAAACACTAAAAACTAAGGAATACACTTAAAAACTAAGGCATAAACTAATACTATATAAAAACCCTAAGGAATGAAACACTAAAAACTAAGGAATAAAATTAAAAATTGAGGCAGAGAAACATTAAGTAACAGTGGAACCAGTTTTCTTTCTTAAATTAAATTATTATGTGTAATAGAAATTATGAAAGTATGAAGGAATATAAAAAAAATTTCGGCTTTTTATGGATAACACTTTTTTCATTCTTTAAAATAATTATATCATGTAATAATATTCACTTTAATGGTCTCCTGAGTGTTTATTGATTGGACTTTGTAATGTGTTTCCCGTAATAAAGTCTAAAAAAATCACAGACATAAGCAAAACTCGTTACAAAAACAGGATATTTAATTTGGCCATTTGGAAGTTATAAGTCGGTGAACACTTAGGTACAAAATATATCATATATGAACTATGTGTATATTTATAAAGTAATTGTATAATCTATGAACTAGGGATAGATTTTTATAGTTATAAAGGTAAAAGATTACGAGGGTTAAAGATGTCTAAAATCTGCCTAAGAAAGGTCACTTTATGAAAATAGAATAGAGAAAATTCAGATGTCAAAATATTAATTTGGTTGGTTGGTTGGTTAATGGGTGTTTGATGGCACATGACCCACAACAGGGCATTTAAAATATAAATTTAAAGAATTAGCTGCCAATAGTTTTTACGTCTGTAATGTGTCACTCAGTGCTATTTATGTCACATACCTAATACACCCTGTCTGTGAGTCTAGCGGGATTCATTGGAGCATTAAAAGCGACCCTCTGGCTAAAACCTTTGAAGCGACCCTTGTTCGAAATGCAATTCATGGACGACCCCCGAGAGGCATCTTTCTCCATTTCTGATGGAGAGAGGAGATGTTTCTTTCTGGGGGTGGGTCGGTGGAGCGAAAGGTTGATCTTGGGCATCAGCTGGGGTAGGCGATGTGATTCTATTCTCTGCGGAGTTGAGATTCGGGAGTGCTCTGTTGAAAAAGAAGGGTATTTTCCGACCGTCTAAGCCCCGATCGGCTCCGAGTCGTTCTTGCAAATGCGTGCGCGGGTGACTTCGTTTTCGGTTCAAACACTTGGACGGGGAAAAAAGTTGACGGGGTTTCCTTTAAGGCTGCGTAATGGGAGTAACAGAGGATATAGCTTTCTCGAGCTTTATAGTATACTGCTGTCTTCAGCTTTTGGCTTTTTTGTGTTTGGAATTTGTCTTTGGAAAATGTTATGTAAAAGGTTTTTCTTGGGTATCAATCGGTTTAATGAATTAAAAATTGGAGATCTTGTAGAGAAAACTTGCACAGTAGTAGTCCAATGTGAATATCAAGCATTCCAAAAGTACACTTTATAACTATTTACATTTTTACATTATATTGCATTAGAATTCCGTAAACCTTTACAGTTTTGATTATGGTGGCAAATTGCTGTGGTAATCTAGTCACAAAAGAACCAAACATTTTTTTAAAACCATACTTCAACTTCTGTTGCAAACTTATAACATATTAATTTCAAAATGCCAATTAAAATAATTTGTAACTTTCTTTAATAAGATATACGCAAAACGCAATGTACTATTCATAAACAAATAACTACGAGTAAGCAAATAATGCTTTAACATCATTTATTAGCTGATTACCACAAAACACACAAGCCTAAAAAGCAAAAACATTGCATAAACTACTTATTACAATTCTTTATCATTTTCTATAGATTTTTATTGTTAACGGTATTATCCATAAGATACTTCTACCTCATTAATTAAGTAACCAAAAACCATATTAAATTAACAGATAAAATCAGTTAGTATTTAACCTTTTAAACGCCGCAATTCAAATTTCGAATTAAATGTTTTGATTTTTGGCTTAAATGGCTTGTTTCATCATTACTAAAACCATTCTAGTCAGTTTTTGTCGGAAAAAAATCCTAAGTATGATTTTGAGGATGTTCCCAAATGGGAACATTGGCGTTTGGGGTGAAGTTTTCAGGGGGATTTCCCAAAAGGCACATATTTTACAATTAATTCAAATAAAATTATTGAAATCAGTTTCTACTCAATAATTATGAACATTTTTATGATTGTGGACGGTTTTTTCGAATTTATTATCCATACTTGGACGATTGAGCAACATTTTATAGATTTTCATAAGAAAAAATTAACATGTTTATTACGTACGCGAAGCTTTTCCGTAAATTATTCTTGCACTATTGGTAATATTTTGGTGTAAAAAATACATAAGAGTGTTCCCATGCTCTTTAAAGCTAAAAATTTACGGTTCTGTGAGAAAAATTAGTTTTAATTACGGTTCTATTCGGATATCTAGCATAAAATCCACTAATTGCATTCAAATCTAATTAGCTTTCAAAATTGATAATCATAATTATCTCCATTGATTTATTGACGCTGTGTTTCTCATGGAATATTCCGAACTGAACCACATATATCTTACATCCATCTTACTTTAGAAGAGTGTTTTTAGATGTAAGCACTTTTCCTTATTTTCAAAATTCTTCAATTTTATTCCTAAAATTTTTATGTAAAAAAGTATTTGAACAAAAATATGTACGCAAATCCTCAGAATCACTCCAATTATGCTCTTTTCATAACCCCTTTTGATAAATACTGAAAATTAATCGATCAGGGAGTTAGAAATATATATACAATTGTAAGAATCTGCTATAAAGATTTGGAATTTATTTCTCCATAAATCAGGTGAAAAAATAAAAATTACATATTTTTTTAATTTAAAACATCATTCTTAACCTGTTTCGATCCTTTGAGACAAAAAAGGTTCAAAAAATTAAAGAAAATAGGAAAGAACTTGAATTTTTGCATGCTATAAAAATCCCCTCAAATACTATATCCCAAACGCCGATGTTCCCATTTGGGAACATATACGTTGTATTAGTAATTACTCTCCAAAATTAGAATATGAAGCTATTCTGTCAAGCCAAATCGGAAGATGTGTACTTAAGCTACCTAAACACAACAAAATTATTTAAAACTAAATTTATTTAAAATTTTCACAAGTTGAAACTTATGGAACTTTTGGATGAGCCAAAAATCTCTAATTTTGATGTAAATTCTACAAAAAGGATTAAATTGCACATGAAAAACTTTTGCATGTAAAATAACTTCATATCTTTGAGTTGCTTTCAACCAAGTATCAAATCAAAATTAAGTGGTGAAAAAATTCCTTAAAATGATGTTCCCATTTGGGAACATCGGCAGGTAAAAGGTTAAGAGTAAAGAGCGCAGATATGAAAAAAAGAACATCAAATTTCACGAACAAACCACGATTCACTGAGCACGGAGAATAAAGTAATTTTTTTTCTATTATCAGAAAAATCTTGCAATTAAAAGAAGATAAAATCTACTACTTAGATTTATAAAGCTTTGCATTGGAAATGACTAAAACGTAACAAAATGGTTAATAACTTTATTAGATGAACATTCTGATACAAACTCATGACAATACTGTATTGCTAATCCATTATAATTTCCAGATTATTATTCGAGAAATATCTAATGTCTAATGCAATTAATAAATAAGATGAAATTGTTTATGTAATGTATTTCCGTTCAATTAACCCCGAAAAAAAACATTTTTACAGTCCTATAAACTAGGGAAGAGTTAAACCATAAAAATAAGTTAAGCGTTAAAAATTTCATTTTTAGGGGTAATATTTTTAAATTTCGAGAAAGAAAGATATTTCTCTAAAGTCTCTAGTTGTGTATAAACTCTTGTTTTACTGCTCAATAAATAAATTTGAGCAGCCAAGGTAAGGATAAAATAACATTGGATAAGTTATAATTGCATTAGTAAGTTTTCACTAAGATAAAACATATGGGATCTTCTGAGTTGAAGGATAGTGATTCTAATTCAAATTGTTAAGTGTTATTTACATATTACTCTCGTCTACAGGGTGATTCAGAAATAATCATCAATAATTGGGGGGGGAGGTAGAAGGGCCCTAGACAAGCATATTTCGAATAGGGATGGTGGGGCGCAGCCTTACAGTTAAAGAGCTAGAACCTAATGTATAGTGCGAGCGCCTTTCAAAAGGTCGTTTTTAGAAGGCCCGTGTGACGAAACAAAACATAACAAAATAAAAAAATATATTGCATGAGGTAAGGAAGTATCCCTACTACTTACACCATGAATTCGATAGAATTTGAACCACTTTCTAAACCGTGGAGTGAGTTTCAAAAGTGCAATATTAATCGTTTTGTCAAAAAATGGAGTTCCCTTAATGGTATTTAGAAAAATGATGATCGGGGAAGGAATTTTCAATGATCGTAACATTGATCATTGAAACTGTTTGATCATTGAATATTCCTTCCCCTATCATCATTTTTCTAAATACCATTAAGGGAACTCCATTGTTTGACTAAGAGATTAATATTGCACGTTTTAAAACTCACCCTACGGTTTAGAAAGTGGTCCAATTTTTATTACATTGAGGATTTAAATAGTACGGATACTCCTGTACCTCATGCAATAGATTTTTTCATTTTAATATGTTTTGTTTCGTCACACGGGCCTTCTAAAAACGGCCTTTTGAAGCGCGCTCGCACTACATTAGGTCCTAGCTCTTTAACGGTAAGGCTGCGCCCCACCATCCCTATTCTAAAAATGCTTGTCTAGGGCCCCTCTACCTACCCCCCAATTATTGATGATTATTTCTGAATCACCCTGTATATTTCTTTTACACCTCAAAACATATTATTTTACCTGTTTATACCTCTCTCGAACTTCTATACTCCATTTTATAACTTGAAAATGTGCTGTAAAATTTAAAATATTTTTGTTTTATAAACCAATTTCATTCATTAAAATTAATGGAATGCAATAAGTAATTGAGGCGTTTGCTATCAAAACCAGCTCATTCCATTTTTGGAAATTTACAGGAGAGACAAAAAACTTCTCACGTCCACAGTTCTCAAGCTAAATTTCTTTTTAAAATTTTTAATGAGGAAGTTGCATGATTTTTTTAATTTTTTTAATCGATTCCTCTTGCAAAAATAAGCAACTACCCAAAATTTGAGGCCAATCGAGAAATTTTTTGATTGCCAAAAAAATTAACAAAAATCCCCTTTTTCAAAGCGCGCGAAAACGCCAAGAATTTGGATGTTACGTCATCTTATACTAAACATTGTTGTAAAGCAATGGAGTTGATGGTATTATTGTTGACGTCAGCTTATAGTTTAAACAACTAGGGGGCTCTGCCCCCTGCTCGCTATCGCTCACCAACCCCCGGAACTGCTTCGCAGTTCTATGAAGATCGCTTCGCGATCTTAGCGAGCAGAGCTCGCTTGTTTCATCTCAACTATCCAGTAAAACCTGGAACTTGTCTGCTTAGTTAATGATCATTTCAAATAGAAACCTTTTATCTCTCTAACTTACCAATAACTTAATGCGGACCATTACTACAAAAATATCAAAATAAAACTGTTGCTAAAATATTCCTTTTTAGTTTACCAATAATTTAAGCGAAATGTTTTCAAAAATATCCAGCAAGTCTACTAATTATCATCAACCATCTTAGAGAAAAAAACATGCCATTAAAAAAAATTTAAATTTATAAAATGCACTTGTGTATCTAGTGAATCATCGGGGATAAGAAATAAGAAATCAGACTCATAACAATAATCACCTGTTTCTCTAGTGAATGACCAGAAAGAGAAGAAAAAATTGAAACTTGGTATCTTAATAATTCTAAAACTAATTCGAATTTTTTAAAAAACGAAACACCAATCTTTCTATAAAAAATAATTGTATGCGTGCTTAAAATATCATAGCTCTACTGTGATTAGTTTTTCTATTATAACGAAAAAACCGAAAAAGGGTAAAAAATTTCGAAACTTTAGAATTTAATTACTCCAAAAATAATTCGAAATTCGAAAAAAGGGCGACGAGGTGCACAACTTCATACTTAAGAGTATGTGTCTGCAAAAAATCATGTTTCTGCTGTAAGTAGATTTTGCTGGGGGCGAACTCGCAGCCGAAAAAAATAATTTTCGACTTTGACATTAAATAACTCCAGAACTAATTATCTAATTAATTAGGTTTGGAAACTAAAATGACCCTCATACATTTGTCTACCAATAGTCAAAATTTCATAATATTCCTTCAAATAGTTTTTGCGTAGTGATAGTTCAAAGGGTTCAAAAATAACATTTTCTTAAACAGCGGCGGCGGCGACTCTTACTTTTTTTTAATATACTAGGGGGCTCTGCCCCCTGCTCGCTATCGCTCACCAACCCCCGGAACTGCTTCGCAGTTCTATGAAGATCGCTTCGCGATCTTAGCGAGCAGAGCTCGCTTGTTTCATCTCAACAGTCCAGGCTCGTCGGCTTAGTTAATGCTCCTTTGATACCGAAGCTACTCATCTCTCTAGTTTATCAATGATTTAATTTGAATCATTCATTCCCTCAAAGATATCAAAATAAAACTGTTTCTAAAATATTCATCTCTTAACTTCAATTCTTCTTTCTTCAATTATTGAATAGAAATGTTTTTAAAAAAATATCAAGCAAGTCTACCAATTATCATCAACCAACTTAGAGTAAAAACAAGCCTTTAAGAAACTTTAAATTTTTAATATGCACGTAAACATCTAGTGAATCGTCGGAAATTAAAGAAATAAAACTCATAAAAATAAGCTGTTTCCCTAGTGAAAGACCGGAAAGAGAAGAAAAAATTGAAACTTTGAATCTTAATAATTCTAAAACTAATTCGAATTTTTAAAAAAGCGAAACGCCAATCTTTCAATAAAAATTAATTGCATGCGTGTTTAAAATATCATAGTTCTACTGTGATTAGTTTTTCTTTTATAACGAAAAAACTGAAAAGGGGTGAAAAATTTTGAAACTTTAGAATTTAATTACTCCAAAAATAATTCGAAATTCGAAAAAAGGGCGACGAGGTGCACAACTTCATACCTAAGAGTATGTGTCTGCAAAAAATCATGCTTCTGCTGTAAATAGATTTGGCTGGGGGCGAACTCGCAGCAGAAAAAAATAATTTTCGACTTTGACAATAAATAACTCCAGAACTAATTATCATATTAATTAGGTTTTGGAACCAAAATGACCCTCATACATTTGTCTACCAATGGTCAAAATTTCATAATATTCCTGCAAATAGTTTCTGCGTAGTGATAGTTCAAAGTGTTCAAAAATAACATTTTCTGAAACAGCGGCGGCGGCGGCGGCGGCGGCGGCGGCGGCGGCGGCGACTGTTACTTTTTTTTAATATAGAGAGATAGAGATAAACGTTTTCAGTCACGTGTTTTTTTCTCGACTTTTAAATTAAATGCAACTTCCTTATTGTAGGTATAACCGCCTAGAATTTGATTAGTTTTTCATTTTAATTCCAGGTGCAGGTTGGAATGAGCTGATTTTGATGCAAAAACACGGTTTTTCTTCCTTTTTTTCAGTTTTTTTGTTCAATTAAATTGTGTGAAATTGGTGTTTTCCAGTTTACCAGTTAATATTTGTGTCTTTACGAGTTTTAAATAAATGGCATCCACTTAACTTTTTCAAATGATCTGAAATTTCACAGTTGAGATCACAGTTTTCACCTTTTCATCTAATTTTGGGTTGGAATGAGCTGGATTTGAGCCCTTCGTCAGGTTGGGAAGGACCCTCTAAACTTTCAAAATATGAAAAAAAAAGTGGATTTCAGAAAAATATGGAATGAGCAGGTTTTGATAGCAAACCCCCAATTAATGAAATCACATAAAAAATTCATTCCATAGATCCACAATATAGACAACAACCCAACGCTCCCCTAAAAACGTATATAACTCTACAACAGCAAATAGCTGTTACAACATTGTTAACAGACACCCCCTCACACATCATCACCTTTGTTCAAGAATCAAAAGCATAACCCATCACCGGAAGCAACGCACCAAGAAATAACCCCATCCGCCTCCTTTTGACAAAAACCTCGCAAGTGGAAGAAACCCCCATCTGAGAAAAAGGAGGCGGAGGGCGTTAAGAAGCAGCCCCATCCCTGGGGCAAAGCCTCCTCCCACTAATTTCGAGCAGGGAGCTTTTACAAGAGAGCCCTTCGATTGAGGAAGGATCCATTCTTCGAGCCGCTGGGCCTCTTAATTAATCCTAGTAGGGAGCCAGATAAGGGAGGTTGGATGTAGAAATAATATTCCCCAGCAATCCTTTCGGTGTGAAACCTAATCATGACGGTTACTATTTCTCCCCTCTTTTGCTCGATCGCTGGGGTTGCTGGGACTTACTACCAACTGCCAAGATGGCGGGAAAGGGAAGTTACTTCGTTTCGAATAATTGTTTGTAGTGAGTTCTGGAATTTAGAGTACGGTCTTGTATCCTTTGTACAGACTATGTGTTTTGTTTTAATATTGGAAATCGATTAGTGTAGTTTGTGTGTTGTGTAAGCTCAAGCTCATATGGCTTTTGGATAAGTTAGTTTTAGAACTCAGATGGAAGATGCAGTTATAATTTTAAAATTATTTATTGTTCGTATTTTAATTTTTAAACATTTTATAAAAATAACGTAATAATCATAGTGTTGTAAAAGGTTGTATTCTTAGTGAGAAGCAATGGTTTATTTTCTAATATATAGTTATGATGTAAGTGATAAGTGATAGATATATAGATAAGTGAGTGATATATATATATATAATATAGTATATATAATATAATGTAGTGTATATAATATAATGATATATAGATAAGTGATATGATAAGAGTAAGTGATAGATATATATTTTCTAATATTTTTTCTCCTTCATGTTGCCACCACCACCACAACACAGCAGATTACTAAAGCGGTGGTTTATACATAATGTACTCTTTATTTGTTTAAATATATATGTTATCTATGTTACTATTTTTTGCTTTTTGTTTTTTTTTGCTATTATCTATATTACTATTTTGCTTTGTACATTATTGAAAATAAATTATTATTATCATTATTATCATTATCATTATTATTATATTATGCTAATAGAAAGGCTGTAGAATTTTGCATTTAGTTGTAGTTGTAATGATAGTAAAATAGTATAACTGCAGACTAAATACACAATTTTCCATAAGTACTGAAAAAATCTTATCGTATTTATGCTAATATTATATTATTATCAAGAATAATCGGTATTTCAAAGATAGATTTTATAAGTGTTCAACTGAAAAATCATTTCTACTTGCAATCCTTTCCCATAGAATCCTCATTATTATAGAGTCCTCTCATTGACTCTTTGGTAGCACATATGTATTTCCCCCCTTCCTGATTAGTCTCATTCTTTTTTTTCTCTCTCCCTAGTTTATGTAATGATATATATAATGATAATATAATAAATTTGTTTGTTTGTTATTTTGCGATTATAAATTGTATTCGTAGTAATTTCGGTTGTATTTGAGGCAGGGGCGGTTCCAGACCAAATTTTCGGGGGGGGCCATTTGAAATTTTTCGGAAATTTAAGTCAAAAACCCCACTTTTTCAACTCGTTTTGAAACGCCTAATCAGAATTTCTGATATAGATTTTTGGGTTAAATCTAGAAGTGGTTTCAAATTCCAAGCAAAGTAGTAGCGCCAAATTATCAAAGTGAAGCTGTGGAGACTAAAAATTCGCCAAGAGGCGCCAACCCGAACACACTTCTAGATTTTTACCAGATTTTGTAGCGTTTTGACACAAACTTAGTGAAATATAGTTGTAATAACATGCAGTAGGTACAAGGGCCAGGGGGATCTGGGGGTCCTCCCCCAGAAAATTTTTAAAAATTTGACCTTAAAATAACAGGTGCATAAAATGTCATATTATATAGAGTAAAACTTTTCATTTTTTTGGGGGGGGGGGCTTGAGCCCCCTAGCCTGAGCCCCCCCCCCTGAATCCACTAGTGGAGGGGCAAATGCTGAGTTTAGGATAAAGCTCATTGAATTGTGAACAGGCTAATTCTTTATAGGGGCTAAAACTCTTTTTAAAGCCCTTTTAAATTGTGAATCTAATCGGCAAAAACTAAACTAGGGGACTAAAAAATCGGTAACGAGCTAAAGCTTTTTAAATTAAAAACGCAAGAAGGCTAAAGCTCATTGTTCCATTTAAATTGTGAATCGAATCTATAAAACAGCAGGGAGGCTAAAGATTTTGTAGTGGTTAAAGCACATTAAAATTTTTTTTGAAGTTATGAATTCCATCTTTATAAAAGAGCAGAGAGGGCTAAAGCTCCTCTATCTTGGAGGGGGCTACAAGCTCATCAAGTTGATGTGAACCAAATATATAAAAATACAAGGGTGGGACTAATGCTTTATAGGTGCTAAAGCTCATTGGCCTCTAAATTCTTAATTTATTACACAAATACACAGGTGCTAAAAGTTTTGAAGGGGCTAAAGATCATGAAATAGGCTAATGTTTTGTAGGGGGCTTAAGATCCTGAAATGGGCTAATATTTCGAAAGGGCTCACTGAATCCTTTAAATTGCAAATTAATTCTACAAACATGCAGGGGACTAAATGCTTTGTAGGGACTAACTCTTGAACTCCTTAAATTTTAGTGAATTAATAGTCAACAAAAAAGTAAAGAGCAAAAACCCACTTTCCCTATAATTGTGCATTGATTCTACAAATTTTCAGGGGCTAAAGATCTTAGAAAGGGCTAATATGATTATGGAATAAAGCTCTTTGGGCCGTTTGAAATGTAAAAGAGCTACAAAAAAATTTTGAAAATGTTTTAATTTTTTCAAAAATTTGTTCGAAAAACTTTTTTATCTCGTCTGAACTTAAGTCCCCTGGGAGGCCATAGCCCCTATAGCCCCCCCATAGAACCGCCACTGGCTATATGAGCAACGTACCATACCTAAGAATTAAGACTTCGCATGAATTATAAGGGGAACATTTTTTTGAGTTTTAGCTCTAGAAAGGGGTTTTAACTATTTTGGAATTTTTCTCGGGATGAGCATGGCCCCCCCTTGCGTTGTTTTTATTCTTATCCGACATCGCATGAATTACAAAGAATTATTTTTTAAATTTTAGCTCTGAATAAGGGGTTTTTAATTACTTTTGAAATTTTCTCGGGGGGGGCCATGGCCCCCATGGCCCCCCCGCTGGATCCGCCACTGAGGAGCCATTGCTTTGAAATTAAAATGCCTCACTATTTTTTGGTTTCGTTTATTGTGTAGAATACAAAAGTCATGCTTTCTTGAGATTCCCTTTTCTGATAGTTAAATCATCCTTTAGCCTTTTGATTCCTCTAAAAATATTCCCTTTGAGCAAATTCAATTATTTAAAAATAGCATAATCATTTAAGAAATGTATGTAGGTACAGTCGCAGAAAAAAAAGTGAGACAGTTCGCATTGTGAGGAAACTACTGGGGTTAGGATGATGATTTTTGTGTCATTTTTCATGATTTAACTTCTTCTTGAAAATAAAATATAGTTTATGTCCTTAGGGGGCCGTCTACATATTAAACGAAGCACCAACTTTTGTTTTTCCTATGGGCGACATCAAAGATTATTCCAGATTCTGAAAGAACACCCCCTAAAACCCCCAAAACCAATTTTCATGTCATTTGGTCCCCAAATAAAGCCAGGACTTGGGGTTGAAGTTCGTCGAATTTACGTTGAAATCTCGTTTTTCACGTTGAATTCTAGTGCGGGGTTGATGGTTGTAAGGATCAAAATCAAGAATTGAACGTAAAAAACGAGATTTCAACATAAATTCTACGAACTCTCTTTCAGAATCTGGAATAATCTTTGATGTCGCCCATAGGAAAAACAAAAGTTGGTGCTTCGTTTAATATGTAGACGGCCCCCTAAGGACATAAACTATATTTTATTTTCAAGAAGAAGTTAAATCATGAAAAATGACACAAAAATCATCATCCTAACCCCAGTAGTTTCCTCACAATGCGAACTGTCTCACTTTTTTTTTCTGCGACTGTACCTAAAAATGTAAAAATAGCCTTTTAATTAAAAAAGTTTAATACTTTATCGTAAAAAACATAAAATCTAGAAAACAAGGATATAAGTTACAGATTTACGGAAATGTATTTAAAAAAAGCTTTTATGAAATCGTGGCCGCGGTGGTGCAGTGGTTAGCGTGTCTGGCTACGAGCATTACCGACCCAGGTTCGATGCCTCGCGGCTCCTGCTTGGGTAGCTGGTCATGGGTCAACTCAACCCTTCATCCTTCCGGGGTCGATAAATGAGGACCAAGCTTGCTTGGGGAATCAACTGGGGGTCCAGCGTCGGGCTAGCCACTCGGCCTGGACACACGCTAGTAATTAGCACCCCAGGCCCAAAAGGCTACAGAAACGGAGATGGGCACCGCCTGATTGGCCACTAGGCCCGAGCAGACTTTGATTTGATTTTTATGAAATCAATTATTTACACAACCAAAAATATAAAATGTACACCACAACAACAAATGGCGGTAAAAGTTGCTTAACCCTTTCGGTCCTAAGCCGCCCGAGATTCGTATTGAATCCTATCTAGAACTTAGAGGCGTTGAAGACTGAAAGAATTACACAATTTCCGATATTCTTTTTTAAGTTTTTTACAAAAAGGGAATCATAAAAACACATTACGATCAATTATGTTGGAAAGTAAAGTGTTCCCTAAACGTAGTTCTATACTTTAAAAAAAGTGCCAAAACGACTCTACCTCGCCAAATCGGGTCCCAAGCCATTGCCAACCAAAATGGCAGACGTCGATTCCCAATGGTGTGGAAGAAAGAGAGAAACATGATCCCAGCCCCAATCGCTCACTTGCCTGTGTCGGTGGATTTCATCCCCCTTCGAATGGATTTCTTTTATCGGTGCAGACGACATTTGCGAACGCTTCGAATGCAAGAAATGAGACATCGCCGCTGCTCTATGAGACGAAAATTGTCTCATATAGCATTAAGATAAAATTGTTACCCAAGAGTAATGGCTAATTATTTTATTTATTCGTTATGTACCGTATGGTGTATTTCTCATAGACTGGTCTCATACTTCGGTCAGTGGCATACGGGTGAAATATTTCATCGTAAATTTGACGGAAGGACTTTTCCCCTTTACTCCGTCGGTTACAGTTATTTTGTGTGGACGTTTGGGGTTTTATGAGTCGTAAAGTCCTGACCCAAATTGATTTGGTGGTCAAATTCAGCTGAACTGGTATGGTGGATAAAGTACGCTAGATTTCTTGAAGCGGTTTTTTGTTACGTTTGATTCATTTGTTTCCGAATATTTGTATTTTGAGATATTTTTCCGTAATTGGAGAGTTAAATAAAGGGTAACAATCAAATTTAGATAGTTAAATAAAGGGTAACATCACAGTAACAATCTGTTACCTAAGTGTATGTTTAATATAAAATATTTTTTTCATATGAGTTTGTAACTTTTTGAGGACATAATTTACCTTGTGTCCGAATGTTTTTTTGTAAGTTAAGAAAAAAACGTAGTATCTCTCATTGAATAACTTTGGTATTAACATTCATTGCGTTATATAGTACGCATTTTAAAAAATAGTATATTAACTACAACTAATGCTTGCATGAAATCCATTTATTTAAACCATTGAAATATTTTATAAAACGTACCTTAAGTTTGGCATAATTTTTCTTATCATTTGCTCATTTTCTCCGAAAAATTTTGTTTCTCTTATGAAAGATTTTATTATTGAGTTGTAACTAATCCTATCGGTTTCATATTTTCAATTCATAGTCAATAGGATTAGAATAGAAGTTTAGGATCACACACTAAACCAATGTATTTTTTATTCGATCAAGTAAATTTAAAGTTTTGTTTGAGAAGTTTCAAAGCTATTATATTACTTTTTTATTTCCTATTTCGAAAAGTAAAAATGAAATATTGGGTTGTCCCATAAGTTCTGTTACTTTTTACAAAGTTTTGTGTTTGAAAATTTTTTATGAAAAAATGGCAATAGGTGGAGATTTCAAACAAAGGGGATTTTAATTTACGTATATTTATGAAGATAATGTGTGATTTTTATAGTTCTCGGGATATTATTTCTTTTCAAAATGGTGGTTTGAAAAAAAGACCGCAAACGACTATTTTCACTCAATTTTTTTCTTTTGTTTAAAAATCTAGGAAGAATGCATAATTTATGGCTAAAAAAGGATTTACTGTATGTTTGAAATGTTTAGTTCAAGATGTCATAGTTTCAAGATAATTCGATAAGTTTAACTTAGGAAATTTCGGTCTCAAACATAACATCTTTTGCAAAAAGGTTACCTCAGTAATGTTAGTCATTTCAAAGAAATTTTCACGAAAAAAGCATCAAAATAAATAAAAAAGCTTAGGAAAGAACCAAGTATTCAAAATATGCAGTATATTAAATTATATCTGAACTTAAGTTCATAAAGTAGTGCGCACAATGCAAGCGCGCGAAGTTTTAGTTTATCAGAATTACACTCGCTGAACTTATGCTAAGCGAACAAAGCAATTATTTGCTTCATATACGAAAACACTACAATAAAAACAACTCGTTGGGATTTAGAAATAAATCAATTCGACGATATTATGAAAAGATGCTTTCTATGTTTAAACCGTTGAAACAAGCATTATGGTTCAAAAAACATCTGCCTTTAATTTGCTTCATACCAGCTGCTTAGAAAAACAATAGGTGTGCTTTAAAAAACACGTGAAATTGCCAATATATGAAGTTTTAAAGTCAAAATTTCCTACCTTATACTTATCGAATCATCCTGAAACTATGACATCTTAGTCTTAACATTTCGAATATACAGTTAAACTTTTTTTAGCCATGAATTATGCGTTCTTCCTAGTTTTTTAAACAAAAGAAAAAAATTACGCAAAAATCGTCGTTTTTGGTCTTTTTTTCAAACCGCCATTTTGAAAAGAAATAATATCATGAGAACTACCAAAATCACACATTATGTTCATAAATATACATATATCAAAATCCCCTTTGTTTGATATCTCCACCTATCACCAGTTTTTCATAAAAAATTTTCAAAGACAAAACTTAATAAAAAGTAACAGAACTTATGGGACAACCCAATAGCTTACCATTAGCCATCAAAGGCATCCTTTGTTGTTTTGTAAAAAAAGTTTTATACATTATATTAAAAAGAAACTTTTACTTTTCCAAGCTTTTAATAAAGTACGATTTTTATAAATTTTCGCTTAAAAATTTAAACTTACATATTAAAATAATAATCAAGACGTATATACAATATTAACAAAAGAAACATATTTTTAAAATAATATTTTTAATGTAAAAAGGTTTAGATATAAAAAAACATATCATTACCATTTAAGTTTCTGAAATTTAGGATACATTATACATTCTTTAACAATACGAATGTAACACTTAAGCAAAAAATGCTGTATTTTTATTAAATTAAAATTATGGTATTTGTGATTACTTGAAATGCATACTTCATGAAAAGAAAATACAAGCTGGGGAAATTGATTTTTTATGACCCATAAAACTTTGCCCACTTAATTACTTTTCGTAAGTATTTTGTAATACTTGAGTAGTGGAAACAAATAAATTTGCCTAGAACGTGCTCTATCAAAAACTAGCTTGTGCACACATTTTGTGCTTTCTCAAAACTTGGAACCCCGATCTTTAAAAAAAACACCATATTTTTGTGGATTATGAGATTTTCTAAATGAGCTTTTAAGTTTTCAAAGCAGAAGACACACACTGAACCCTGCCAGCTGTATTCCCACGAAGAATCTCTCAGGAAAAAAACAACCAACCAATCAAGCGAAATCTTTCATTCGTCGCAAACAAAAAAAAACATGAAATAAAATAAAAATCCGTCGCAGACGACATTTTCTTTTCATGCTGACGGAATATTAAAATCCTGGTGCGCAGCTAATCTCCCGCCTTTCACACTGGATCCCGAACTAACGAGTTTGGACTTTTGAATCTGGCAGCAGCAAAGGCTCTCTTCACGCAGTTTCGGCGTAACATAATTGGAAAGCTTGCGAGAAAATCCGACGCAGATGAGATTTCTGGCATGCTGTTTAATTTATGAGTCCATTACAATGGGATGGAAGAGGATTATCTTATTAAACAATGTGGAGATATTTGAGCATCTAATCCTGATATCACTATTTAGAAAGGGTTAAATGTAAGTCTTATAATGTTGGTTACATCGTTAGTTCTATCATCGATTAAGAGGGTCTGATATTTCGCGAGAGCTGTGATATTGATTTTATGATATTTCTGGTGGCTTTGGAATTAACTGGTTCTTTGGCTTTAAGGCTAATTTAATAAATATATATATACCCTCTATTATAGAATGATTCTACGGGGAAATAAAATACTTAAGGAAGTAGTTATCTTTCGTGTCCTTTTACATGTTGTTTGTAGATTCTAAATGTAATTTTATTCACGTAACATTTTTATTTAATAAGCATTTCCAATAAGATTTTCAAGATACTTTTAAAAGTTTATATTGCTGAAGTTAAAAAATAAACAGTGCAATTTTATAGTTTGTAAACAAAAAAGAAGTATGAAAATATAGTAGCAAATAACAAAAAAGATAATTTGAGCATATAATTATCATTTAATGATAAATATTTTCATTTTCGGTGAGGTTTTCAAGATATTTTTAAAACGTTTATCGATTTTTTACGGAGTATAAAAAAAAAGAAGTATGGAAACATTAAGAAATAAACAAAAAGATGATTTGATCACATTAATCATCAATGAATGATAAATACTTGAAAAAAAATTTGCCATTCAGCACTAACTATAGATTATTGTTTCGGAATGGGGATGGACAAATTTTCTTTATCGAACACCACGTACAGCACACAATTGATTAAATAAAGCTTTAGAATATTTTAAGGTAAGATTTGAACCATAACTGTATTCAAATTTGAAAAATTAGAAAGGCGGGATTAAGTGCAATCCAAATTTCGAAATCTGAAATAAGGTTTGAGACCCTTGGATGGTACCCGGAGTACCTTTCCGTGCTACGACACATTATTTTGAAAGAAAAAGTAGTAGTAGAAACTATAATGTTTTTTCCCTCAGCTGTACAATAAGAATCATTAAAACTTCGGGTGGGGTGAACGGCTAAGGGCGTATAAGGCTTAAGCTTGTGCCCAACCCCACCCCACACGACTTAAAACGCTCTACCGACGAACCTCAAAACACCGTTTCCTCCCATCATTCAATTCAAACCAACTACCCTCTTAAATATAAGATCTTCCTCACGGGCTCCCTAACAAATAAAGAGGACCTAGAATGCACCCTAACAACGCACAGATAGATTCGCGAATTGCTTCCCCTGAGGCACAGCTGATACCATGGAGTTATCATTTAGATTGAGGGTCCTTCGAACATATGTTCCCATTGTCGAAACCGTGGCTACCTTCTCTAACCATAAAAATGGTTTGTTGAAGTATCTGGAGACTAAATGACGCTTTCAATTTTCACACCCGCATCTCCACATATATTCAAATAATATCCAATCTATATATATAAAAATCAATGTTTGTATGTATGTCTGTATGTCCTTTATAGTTTTAAACTTTTCGAACCTACATTAACTATTAAACTATACCACGTTGATCTACTCGCTCCAGGGAAGGTTTCTGAATAAAAATAATTTAAAATCGATGCATCCTAATAACTTTTTTGGCCAATTTTATGATTAAAAACCCAAATTTCATGCCTAACTTCATGGCAAACCCATTGTTGTAAATATAATAACAGAAGATGTAACTTTAATTGTTGTAGGCATATTCTCGATTGTTGCAGATTGAAATCGATTGTTGTAGTTTAAAATCCATTGTAGTAGCATAAACATAAAAGTGGTTCCTTTATTTAACTATTTCCACATTTGGACTGGCGAAGCCCATCTGTAACACACCAGGATAATTTTTTTTAGAAATGGACTGGCCAAGCCCATCTGTAACGCACCAGATGATATTTATTAAAAAAGTGAAACCCGGGCGAAGCCCGGGTCTAGCGCGTCAGCGCTAGTATTATATAATAATAAAGGTAATACTCGAAAGCATACAGGAGCAATTCCCCAAGATCCAACGGCTTTATATAACTTGATCACTAAAACGAAGATATTCTTCTAAAAATACTGGTTTAAATAAATCAGAAATATTTCCAATTTAACTAGGGAAGATATTAAAACCTGAGGGAGATAATTTTCATAAAAAAAATTTTCCGTAACAATCAAGAAATACAGTTGGGAACAATCTTCTAAGCTTTTTGGGGGACTAAAACCATAAGCATGCCATTTATAAATTATACACCTCATTTAAATTTAATCTGACGATATAGAACAGTATAAAGCAGTTGAATTAACTAACTATTTGACTGGTGAGTGTATTCACCATTGTAGTCCTCGTGATAATACAGTCACTTTTAAATAATCCCAAATAAAAACTTAAACTAAAAGATGAAGAAATTATCTTTTAACTAAATTATTTGACATTATTTTCTTTCAACCTTTCTTCTCTTTTTCAAAATTTCATATCTTAAAAAGAGAGGACGATTTTTCTACTACGAAATCTCCCCGCTACGAAATCTTCCCACAATACGAATTACTTTTTGACACTCACCCTGTTGGAACGCATGGTAATCTCACGAAGCATCCTCTGAAGATCAAACCCCTATTGTTGATACCTATTCTATCATAAAAGCGAAAGGAGAAGAAAGAAAAGGAAAGGTAAAACAAAAAGAGAAAAGGATAAGAGGAATCTTTCCATCTCCGAGAACGGATTAAGCTAGAATCGTGCGATCGCGAAGCGTGGAGAAACATGCGCTGAGGGACGGTGTGCAGATTTCATGAAAAGTGCAGGGGTCGTTACCATATTGAATATATACAATTGATTTTATTTCCTTATCCAGAACGTGTTTATTTTTATTGATGGTTTTCGTGAGAATCTGAACACAACAGGACATGGGGTAGATTTGTATGTGATATTTTGAATTATTAGGTTTATTAGGCTGTAATAATTTGCATATTTATGTTTGGTGTGTAGGGTTTTATATCCCTTAATAATATAAGTATATTTTTTTATTGATATTTCAAGGGTAAATTGTAAAAAGTCTTTATTTTTAGGATTATTGAAAGAAAAAAAATATTTTTATAGCTTTATGAATTAAATATAATAGTCAAACATATATAGAGAGTAGAATAAAATTATTAATATTTATACCTGGAATATTTTTCTACTCCCGTTACCTGAGGACAAAAATGTAAACATGATAAGCCAAATTTTAAAAAAATCCAAATAAAGTTTTTTTTCTATAATAAGGATTTATTTTAGATTAACCAATTATTCATTTCACAAAAATACGATTTTTTGGGGTCAAAAATAAAATCCTTTTACAGTGTGTACGAATTCACACTAAAACTATGAGCCTACACTCTTAAAACGATTGTATCAAAATTGAGTAAAAAGTACTCAAAAAGGCTCCGATCCAATAAGTACTCATATTTGAATACATGAATATACTCATTCTGAAATGTGCATACTCAAAAATGAATCATCGTGAGCTCATTTTTGAGTTCAAGCTCAAGATGTTTCATTTTTGAGTATGCACATTTTCAGAAATGAGTATATTTATGTATTCAAATTTGAGTACTTATTGGATCGGAGCCTTTTTGAGTACTTTTTACTCAATTTTGATACAATCGTTTCAAGAGTATGTTCCCTAACTCCCAAAGAAACTAAAACCTTGACTTTATTATATTGGGTTGTCCCATAAGTTCTGTTACTTTTTACGAAATTTCGTGTTTGAAATTTTTTTATGAAAAACTGGTAATACGTGGAGATTTCAAACAAAGAGGATTTTGATCTATGTATATTTATGAACATAACGTGTGAATTTGGCAGTTCTCAAGATATTATTTCTTTTCAAAATGGCGGTTTGAAAAAAAGACAAAAAACGACGATTTTCACGTAATTTTTGTCTTTTGTTTAAAAAACTGGGAAGAACGCATAATTCATGGCTAAAAAAAGTTTTACAGTATATTTGAAATGTTTCGATTAAGGTGTCATAATTTCAAGATGATTCAATAAGTTTAAGTTAGGAAATTTCGGCTTTAAACTTCATATATTGCTAATTTCACGTGTTTTTTAAAGCACGCCCATTGTTTTTCTAAGCAGCTGGTATGAAGCAAATAAAAGGCAGATGTTTTTTGAACCATAATGCTTTTTTACACAGTTTAAACATTGAAAGAACCTTTTCATATTATAGGTGAATAGATATATTTCTAAATTCCAACGAGTTGTTTTTATTGTACATTTTTCGTATGAAGCAAATAATTGCTTTGTTCGCATAGCGTATTAACTCAGCGAGTGTAATTCGGATAAGCTAAAATGTTGCGCGCTTGAATTGTGCGCACTACTTTATAAACTTAATTACAGAGATAATTTAATATACTGCATATTTTGAATACTGGGGTCTATCTGTAAGCTTTTTTGTTGTTTTTGATGATTTTTTGTGAGAATTTCTTTGAAATGACTAACATTACTGAGGAAAGTTTTTTGCAATTGATGTTATGTTTGAGACCGAAATTTCCTAAGTTAAACTTATCGAATTTTCTTGAAACTATGACATCTTAATCTAAACATTTCAAACATACAGCAAAATAATTTTTAGCCATGAATTATGGGTTCTTCCTAGTTTTTTAAACAAAAGAAAAAAATTACGCAAAAATCGTCGTTTGCGGTCTTTTTTTCAAACCGCCATTTTGAAAAGAAATAATATCATGAGAACTACCAAAATCACACATTATGTTCATAAATGTACATAGATCAAAATCCGCTTTGTTTGAAATCTCCACCTATTACCAGTTTTTCATAAAAAATTTTCAAACACGAAACTTCGTAAAAAGTAACAGAACTTATGGGACAACCCAATATTAAAAAATATTTTACTTATTCTTATCAGATTCTTTACCCGTAATTTCCTCTGGACGCCATTATCTCCTTATCATACGTCTCGAATGAAAACAGTGATCGGCAAATTTAGATCATTCGACTATTTCAGACCTAATGAACACAATTTACAACCAGCAATGGATGGGGTGATTTAGATATGGTTTATACAGAGGTTTAAGGGGCTCATTTGAGACTCCCATAAAAGAAACTTTTCTTTATCAGACCATTTGCCTTTTTTCGATTACGATTGTGCTTTTAGTCACTTTTTTTAGAGCTGAAGTCATCTTAATTGAGAGAAGAATGAAAAGAGGAACTATGCAAAATGTTTGATTTTTTTTCTCCTAGTGAAAAGGAACGAGATAATTTTCAGATCGTTTGGTCATTCCATCGAACGAACCTTTTAATTTACGAACTTTAGTGATACCGCTAATACATTATCTGTATTACAGGGATAGGAGAAGTACTAAAAAAACAAACCATATTTTATTTTATTTTCATTTAAAAAAATATAATGATTCAACTCCTGAAGATATATTCAACTCCCATGGTTAGACTTCACCAAAAAAATTACTAGTGACGATTTACATTACAATTCTTAGTATTGAATAAAATTTAGTAAGATCCTTAATTTATAAACAAATGAGGCTAAGCGCGCTCTAGAGACTTTTGTCACGGAGACTGAGACAAAATTATCACCCTGGCTATTGCAAGAAGCCCATATAGATGCATTGCTCTCGAGTGACCTAGTGTTATAGTCTCCGTGACAAAAGTATCTAGTGCCCGCTTAGCCTAAATGCCATAAACTTTTTCTCATCAAATTTAAAATGCCAATGTAACTGTGGTTCAGCTCGAATCATTTTAAAGATGAGAAACAGGAGATATTTTAGGTTTCAAAGTGGCGTACCCAATTTTATTTCTTAAATTATAATTGTGTTATGATATTATGGCATGGGTAAAATTAATATAACGCGTTCATGTTTAAAAGTTTATTCGAAATGGTAAAAAGCCATGTCATTACATATTTGTAATTTTTTAAAAATTAAATCATTTATGCAAATTATATACTCCTATACCTTACTTTGAGAAATGAATCGAAAAATTAAATCCCTTTAAAGTGTTTAGTCATAATTTGTTTCTCTGCAATCATAATCGATGGCTTTTGAGTAATTTCATTTAAAATGGCCGATCATTTATCTAGTAATGTAAGTTCTAAAACAAAAACGGTAGCTAATTGCATTACTTATCTGTAGCATGTTTCACATTTTTCTGCAGCCTAAAGCTGATTTTAGTAAAGGAAACTTTTTATCAATATCAAACCATCAATTTTTCCTAAGTACACCAATTTACTTAGAAGGAAACTTTTGAAAATTGAATTTGGTTTCCTCCAAAGAATTCCACATTCCTTTCAACGAAAATATTTTCTCACAATTTTTTTGTTTCTTCAATATCTCCACATGAAGAGCATACAAATACGGCAAAGGAGTTCTCTGAAAAAGAAATCAAGCATAACAAGTGGAAAAAACATACCGGGGCCTTCGAGTAATGGTTGCTCATTTTTTTATTCTTTCGAAATAAAGACAAAAACAATGTGAAATACAGTTTGAAACCCTAAATGCGACGCCAGAGAAAATTTCGAACGAGGCATTGTTTCTTCCCTCATTTAAAATAAATACAACTTTTTCTCCAGAATCGTTCCTGAAAACGGTTCAAACAAAACGTTCCGGAAAGCGCAAGAAAAAACGAGTTGAGTTGTTTTTGTGCTTCATGCGGTCGTTTGTTTTCCTGAAAATAATTTTCGACGATGTCACAGCTTTCGTTTGAGCAATTTTAATTAGTTTGGCTTCCAAAGGTAGAGTTCGTTTCCCCAGTAGTGTTTCTATTTTTTTGTTGTTGAATGATGAGAGGAATGAAATGAATACTGATGCTTAATTCCTCTTAACGAAACAGTGATTAAAAAGAGGGCGGAATGCATTTTCTTAATGAAAGAGAGGAAAATTCATTACATGTGTTTTGATTGGTTTTTTGTGTTGTTAATACTTTTAGAGATTGTTTGAAGTATGAAACTAGAAAAAACTATAGACGCATTTGAGATTTGATGCGCAATGTATTTCATTAAGATATTGGGTAAAATATTAGATGTCATCAAAATGCATTTGGCGCCTGTTGAAAAAATATTTATTCTGTTTATTCGGAAAAGTTTTTTTACTATGTTAACCTTCGACAAGGTACCTTAAGTTAATTTATTAATTACAGATTTTTTTATAATCAATACAAAAATAACTGCATAGACATAAATATGATAAACACACATTGTATAGTAAATTAAAGTCGTACTACATAACACTATTCCCTTAGATTATTATTAATTTTGGAAAATAAATTATAAATAATATTCAAGTGTAGGGATCTTAATCAAATAAAACCAAACCTCTTTGAATCTCCCATTTTGTACAACGAAAGTTATATAACAGCTGTAAAACACCTTACTATTCTATTGCCTGTTTAAATAGTGAAAAAATTAGCTCCTTTAAAGATTGAGTTTTATTCATTTTGCTCAAGGCTCAATTTCATATCTGAATCTAACCATCTTATCCAACATAATCCATCTTTTGATATTAACATATTCCCCATCACTAATTTGATTGTTTTGTACTTTTTTCTCTCTCCCTGGTTTTATGTAATGATGATATATTGATAATAATAAATTTGTTTGTTAATAAAACTTGCTTCGTACTAAAAAAATAAACGTATCTAACCAAAACGTTCATATACCAATCACATTCAAAGACAAAATTACTCTCGATAAGATGCAACATTTATTTAAAAATCTACACAAATTTCTAAACTTTCATAAGTTTGTATCTAGTATATTTGTCGCAATTTAGATTTCGTTAACTTTATTCTTTCTGTTCCAGGGTCGTTTGTGGGTGTTCCCACAATGGCATCTGGCAACCACGATGAAGTGGAACCCGCTGGCGCTGCCACCTGCTGTATCCTTGCTGCAGTTTTTATGGCTCTCCTTCTCCCACACCTCGTTGCTTTGGGTTAGTATATTCTTTTCGCAGTAACCAATCAATCTTCTAAGCTCTTTCGGGTTTGCAGTTGCCAGTTTAATATTTAAAAACTGCCAGGACTGAAAAAAAATAATGTTAGCTATATTAAAAAACGTTGTTATTGTAAATGACTGACCATCAAAAAATGTCTGAAAAATTGCTTCAAAAAAGCAACTATAGGGCAGTTTTCTTGAAGAATTCTCCAGTTTTTCTACAGCTAGTTTGAAACCATTCTAAAGAAATTTCATCGATCTTAAGAAAACAGCACATTTCCTGAAGGAAATTGCAGATTTTTTAAACTAAAAACTGCAGACAAAGTGTTTCAATTCCCTTCACTTTTAAAGCAGTTTTGAAGAATTTTCGATTGGGTGTTAGCACATAATTGCTGTTTTTGTTTAACCAGAGATTATCTCCAAATTTGTCTATCAGATTTACCTATCGTATGAAAAAATGTTTAAATATTTATTTTCGAATTTTTAGCAGGAAAAAACACCTTTCATTTATTATTGTTAGCAAATTCAGAATTTTTAATAGTGCATTAACAATTTTTATTGTACGAAACAAAACAGTTAACTATAGAAGACAGAAACATAGTACGTCCGGGGAAATGTTAAAAAAACCTCCTAAAAATGTATTTAAAAATTATTATAAAAAGTTTAGTAATACTCGAAAACATATCAAAATTTAAAACTTCTAAAAAATATGAATTGTATTGGCTAGTAACATAAAAAATAATAAGCTTTTGAATTTGATACGTATCTATACATCTAGCATTATAAAGAATGTCTTAAAATAAATTAATGATTTAATGCGATTTATATGATACATTTTTATTTTTAGCATTATCAGTAGGGCTAGGATTTATATGTAATTACATATTTGTTCAGGAATCTGATATTAAAGTGTGCTCTTGAATTCTACACGTTTTAAAAGATTTTGAATTGATTAAGACCATGTTTATTTTACATATTTTCACATATTTCGGTTTATTTCCATATTTTTACATATTCAACCTATAACTACATACTTTTATTACATATTTATCCATTTTTCAAGTTTTTCAAAAATAATCACACGTTTCACCGATTTTCAAATTAAGTAACCCATAAAATGAAATATGCATTCAAATTGCAGTTAAAATTAGTGCACCCAATGCTGAATTTAACTTTTAAAGGTTGTAAAGTCGGGATTGTCAGATGAAATGTGTAAGGCGGTCCGAGAAGGGAAGTAGACACATGGTTTTCGTTTTTTTTTCTCACGACAAGACAGCATAAAAAACATGATCTGTTGGCAAATAGTGAAAACCACCCTTCACTACTATGTATATGCGTAATATTTAGAGCCCCTTTAAAAAAATTACTTAAAATTTTCTTTTTATTATTACATATTTTAGCCTTTTTTAATACATATTTTGCTAAAATAAACACAGATCATATGTACATATTTTGGATTTTTAATTACATATAAATCACAGCCCTAATTATCAGTAATGACAATAACGGGAACATAAAATTATGTGGATTGGTTAAGGATTTTAAATAACTTGTATTGGATTGAGATTATTGATTAAAGTTTAAATCGACAAATATTTACCTCTCCAAATGATACCACCATAATAAATAAAGAATAGAAACATAATGAGTTTTAAAATGAAAAACTAATTTTTTTAAATGGTAAATTTCAATAAAAAGAAAACTTAGTTTTTTCGGAATCTTTCATCAATTAAATTAAATATTATTAGGTTAAAGTCAGAACTGTTTGTATTTTTCATTACAGATACTATCTATCACTTAATATAATTAAAATTTATGAATAATAAACCATTGGTTCCTCAAATAAATGATAAATGGAATAATTTCACTTATTACCATCTAATAGGTGTAAATTTTTTAGTTTCACAGTGTATACAAACATTTTTATCCCCTTAGAACGGAAATATTATTTTTTTGTATCATTTTATCGTGCACGTATTGAGAATGACACTCATACAAGTTAGGGAAATACATATAATAAAGTAATGAAGAGTTACTTATTAGTTTGTGAGAGTTTTTAATATAATTTATTTCTCAAGACAGTCAATATATACTAATAAGTGTATAGAATATTTCATTATCAGACTTTTGAGTGATACCTTTTCATGCTTGAAAAGCGCTGTATAAAAAATGAATGAAAAGCAAAAAATTTGCCATAGAAAGCAAAACCAAAGGTTGAAGATTAAATTTGAAAAGTTAATAAATTAAATCTATCGTTTTTGTCAAATATAACGACAACTCCTTGTGTCAAAAATTTTCAATACTTTAAAAACATTCACTATTTTGTATTGAAACCTTTCCTCTTTAGAACTCTTCACTAATAAACTCCCTTTTAGAATTTTTATGAATTTCAAGAGTAATTTACTACCGACCGACAAAGATAATAAATAGTTCCTGAATTATGTTCAAAACGAACTTGAAGTAGCTATTGGAGTTGATACTAGGCTTTGTGGGAAATAAAAAAAACTCAATGAGATCCTTGCGTGACTCTCCAGATAGAATGTTAGCTAATCCTTACGTGCTAAAGTTTTTTTCTTTGCTTCAGTTTTCTTTAAGAGAAAACTACTAATTCGATTTTTATGCACTGCCTTAATTAGAAAGACCCTAATGGAAATTAAATAATCAAAATATTCCAGCTCATCAATCATTCATTTTTTAAGAATTAATTTGGGATCCCTTTTCAATATTTCTTTATTTTTTAATTGGTTTTCAATGCCTGTGAATAATTTTTCATTACTATCTCGAAATTAAATAAAATTCAGCCATTATATTCTAATTAGGGGCGTTTCTAACCAGACCCGCGCAATTTTAACTGTTATGTGGACCAAATTGAGCCTTGCCCTGGGCCAGTAAATTTATATGGACTTATGTGTAGTCCAAAAAATCTATCGATATTCCTTTTTAATATATTGGGTTGTCCCATAAGTTCTGTTACTTTTTACAAAGTTTCGTGTTTGAAAATTTTTTATAAAAAACTGGCAATAGGTGGAGATTTCAAACAAAGGGAATTTTGATATATGTATATTTATGAACATAATCTGTGATTTTGGTAGTTCTCGTTATATTATTTCTTTTCAAAATGGTGGTTTGAAAAAAAGACCGCAAACGACGATTTTCGCGTAATTTTTTTCTTTTGTTTAAAAAACTAGGAAGGACGCATAATTCATGGCTAAAAAAAGTTGTACTGTATGTTTGAAATGTTTAGTTTAAGATGTCATAGTTTCAAGATAACTCGATAAGTTTAACTTAGGAAATTTTGGTCTCAAACATAACATCTTTGCAAGAAACTTACCTCAGTAATGTTGGTCATTTCGAAGAAATTTTCACGAAAAAAAGCATAAAAATCAATAGAAAAGCTTAGGAAATACCCAAGTATTCAAAATATGCAATATATTAAATTATATCTTAAATTAAGTTCAGAAAGTTGTGCGCGCAACGTTTCAAGTTCAAGTTCAAAGTTCAAGCGCGCAACGTTTTGCTAAGTGAACAAAGCAATTATTTGCTTCCTACGAAAACACTACAATAAAAACAACTCGTTCGAATTTAGAAATAAATAAATTCAACGGCATTATGAAAAGAGGCTTTCAATGTTTAAACTGTTGAAACAAGCATTATGGTTCAAAAAACATCTGCCTTTAACTTGCTTCATACCAGCTGCTTAGAAAAACAATAGGTGTGCTTTAAAAGACACCTGAAATTACCAATATATGAAGTTTTAAAGTCAAAATTTCCTACCTTAAACTTATCTAATCATCTTGAAACTATGACATCTTAATTTTAACATTTCAAATATGCAGTAAAACTTTTTTTAGCCATGAATTATGGGTTCTTCCTAGTTTTTTAACAAAAGAAAAAAATTACGTGAAAATCGTCGTTTTTGGTCTTTTTTTCAACACGCCATTTTGAAAAGAAATAATATCACTCACGAGAACTATAGTCCACTGAAAATAGCGAAAAATAGGGCCGAACCTCAAACAAATTGCAATAGAAGGTTTCTCAACGGTTTTCACTTAGAAATGACCTCAATAATAACATACTAAAAATCGGCCAAAATCGGCCGGGGGGAAGTTTAATTTTTTTCAAATTTTTAAAAAATGTCCGAAAAAAATTAAAAAAAAAACCCAAAACAATAATATAGACTTGTGATACATGTTTATAGGTTATTTTTGAGTGCTGAAACCGAATATTGCATTTAGTTTGGAAAAAATATTGAAATTTCAATTTTTAAAATTAATTTGAATAATTAGCTATATGAAAAAATTAAAAACCCCTAAAAACCTAACAAAAACATCCAAAGAGATAAATCCAACGGTTTTCATTTAGAAATGACCTAAATATTAACATACTAAAATTTAAAATTTTTACGAGTTAAAGAAGTTAAATTTTTTTTCAAATTTCCATTTTTTTTGGCGAAAAATGCATTTTTTTTTCAAATTTGTGCAAAAAACTTTAGAGGCTTTTGAAAAGGTCATTTTTCGGTGGATATTGTCCACAGATAGTTATATAATGGAAAACCGGTGGATTTGACCCTCAATGAATTAGTTAATTATTTTATTTAAAATTTTGAAAATGGTAAAATGTAGTACAAATTTCGAAAGAAGTGAAAAAGGTAATACTTTGGCATATTTACATCAGAATTTATTTAATTACCAATAAATTTTATTAAGAACACATAATTAACAAATTAATTAATTTTTTCAAATTTAAAATTTTAAAAATTTAAAATTTTAATAAATTTTAATATCATAATATAGGCTTGCAATACATGTTTATAGGTTGATTTTTAATCCTATTACATAAAAAAATATTATCATTGCGATAAAAACTGAAATAGACTTAAAAATTTTAAAATTAAAAAAATTCTTAATTATATCAAACTAGTCTCAACAACTGGAACAAATTGCAAAAAACGTTTTTTAAACAGTTTTCATTCAGAAATGGCCTAACTAACAACATACTAGAAATCGGACAAAATCGGACAATGGGAAATTTAATTTTTAATTAAAAAAACTGGCATTCTTTCAATTTCCTGTTTGTTCTGCACCCTCTTTGTCGGCTTTACTGACATTTTTTTAACTCTTTTCAAATTTTACTCCAAAAATATTAAGTTTTTCATTATCAGAATAAAAAACTAACCTAAAAACATGTATTACATGCCTCTAGAAAAAATTTAATATTTTTGTTCCAGAATGCCAGTTTTTTTAATTAAAAATTAAATTTCCCATTGTCCGATTTTGTCCGATTTCTAGTATGTTGTTAGTTAGGCCATTTCTGAATGAAAACTGTTTAAAAAACGTTTTTTGAAATTTGTTCCAGTTGTTGAGACATAGTTTGATATAATTAAGAATTTTTTTTATTTTAAAATTTTTAAGTCTATTTCAGTTTTTATTGCAATGATAATATTTTTTTATGTAATAGGATTAAAAATCAACCTATAAACATGTATTGCAAGCCTATATTATGATATTAAAATTTATTAAAATTTTAAATTTTTAAAATTTTAAATTAAAAAAAAATTAATTAATTTGTTAATTATGTATTCTTAATATAATTTATTGTTAATTAAATAAATTCTGATGTAAATATGCCAAAGTATTACCTTTTTCAATTCTTTCGAAATTTGTACTACATTTTACCAATTTCAAAATTTTAAATAAAATAATTAACTAATTCATTGAGGGTCAATTCCACCGGTTTTCCATTATATAACTGTCTGTAGACAATATCCACCGAAAAATGACCTTTTCAAAAGCCTCTAAAGTTTTTTGCACAAATTTGAAAAAAAAATGCATTTTTCGCATGGAAATTTAAAAAAAAATTTAATTTCTTTAACTCGTAAAAATTTTAAATTTTAGTATGTTAATATTTAGGTCATTTCTAAATGAAAACCGTTGGATTTATCTCTTTGGATGTTTTTGTTAGGTTTTTAGGGGTTTTTTAATTTTTTCATATAGCTAATTATTCAAATTAATTTTAAAAATTGAAATTTCAATATTTTTTCCAAACTAAATGCAATATTCGGTTTCAGCACTCAAAAATAACCTATAAACATGTATCACATGTCTATATTATTGTTTTGTTTTTTTTTTTAATTTTTTTTCGGCCATTTTTTAAAAATTTGAAAAAAATTAAACTTCCCCCCGGCCGATTTTGGCCGATTTTTAGTATGTTATTATTGAGGTCATTTCTAAGTGAAAACCGTTGAGAAACCTTCTATTGCAATTTGTTTGAGGTTCAACTCTATTTTCAGTGGACTACTACCAAAATCACACATTATAATCATAAATATACATACAGGGTGTTTCAAAAAACCTGTAACGATAGGCTATTTCCTAAAATATTTCCCCTAGACCCATACTTCCAATGGCGAATTTTCTTCAAATGAGGTGATGACGTCACAAATCTGAACGCAAAATGAGAGCTGATGGGCCCCCTCTGGGCATCGCTGATATGAGTAGCAATGACAGGTATCTGGATTAGCGTAGTTGAGCGAGCTCAACACCATGGCTGGGAGGAGTTTTTCATGCAGTCCTTGTCACCTCAAAAAATCAAAGTTTCACGGTAGTTTGATTTCTAAAATGTTCAACTGTAGTTTGTGGATGGCCCCTAGTTTGCAGTAAAAGTATGTCACTCATAGGTATGATAAAGTGGTGTAAGTCACGAATTTTAGCTTTTAATATCTAGTGAATTTTGAAGATATCGAGATGAAATTTTTTGTATCTGATTAAAAAATGAATGGAGAAAATTTTTCTCATTGGGGGTTTCAATTTACGGGGGCCGTATAAAAATTTATTTTCTGCATCTTCTAAAATAGACCCCCCATGGAGTTGAAACTGGTTTCATATAATTCTTCACCTCATTTGAAGAAAATCTTCAATTGGAAGTATGGGTCTAGGGGAAATATTTTAAGAAATAGCCTATCGTTACAGGTTTTTTGAAACACTCTGTATATCAAAATCCTCTTTGTTTGAAATCTCCACCTATTACCAGTTTTTCATAAAAAATTTTCAAAGACAAAACTTCGTAAAAAGTAACAGAACTTATGGGACAACCCAATAGAAATAAATATAGAGAAATTGAAATTTAATAATAGATAAGTAGGATAACAAAATCGTTGGGTGGCTTAATACAAAAAAACTGCAAAATGTGATACTTTCATGAAACTTTCAGGGATGTTAGATAATCATATAAGAACTAAAAAATCGATTGGAGCCCAAAATTTTAGGGCGTGGTTTGACCTCTATGACGTCATAACAAGATGGCGCCCGCGGGCCTATATTCGGTTCTTTTAATGAAATAAATACATTTTTGGGGTCAAATATTATGTTTTAAGGTTCAAAAAATATGATTATGATGATAAAATGCGCAATTTGTTTCAAAAAGTTACTAAAATTAAAAAGCTCGAAATAGTAAAACAGTCTATCGCCAGTTGCGTAAAAAAATTTGTAGAAAAGTTATTTTTTTCGACGTTTTAATATGTTTTTTGGGGTGCTGATTCCGAATATTTAGTTCACTTCCACGTGAAAGGTCGGATTCATATCAAAAACTGCAAAAATATGCGAAAATATAGCAAACTTTTTACTCTTTCTTCGGATTTTCGCTTATATTTAAAAAAATATTAGTTTCTCGAAAAATATTTAAGTTACAAAGTTGAAGTAAACGAAATTCCTACAAAATTCATCAGTCAATTTTTATTTTCCGAATAATATTTTTCACTTTATAACGCATTAAAAAACAGAGAATTTTAACACAGGATAATTTAAACAGTGTGTGTTTGTTTCTCTGTTTTTCAGTGTTATAACAGCAAAACTATTCTTCGGAAAATAAAAATTAACTAGTGAATTTGGTAGGAAATTTCGTTTACTTCAACTTTGTAATTTAAATATTTTTCGAGAAACTAATATTTTTTGAAATATAAGCGAAAATCCGAAGAAAGAGTAAATATTTTGCTAGATTTTCGCATATTTTTGCAGTTTTTGATATGAAGCCGACCTTTCATGTAGAAGTGAACTGGATATTCGGAATCAGCACCCGAAAAAACATACAAAACCGTCGAAAAAAATTACTTTTCTACAAATTTTTTTTGAAGCAACTGGCGATAGACGGTTTTACTATTTCGAGCTTTTTTTGAATTTTATTAACTTTTTAAAACAAATTGCACATTTTATCATCAGAATCATATTCTTTGACCGTTAAAACATAATATTTGACCCCAAAAATGTATTTCTATCATTAAAAGAACCGAATATAGGCCCGCGGGGGCCATCTTGTTATGACGTCATAACGGTCAAGCCACGCCCTAAAAATTTGGGCTTCCATTGATTTTTTAGTTCTTAGGGGCTATTCATTAATTACGTAAGCATAATTTTGGCAATTTTTGACCCCCCTACCCCCATGTAAGGGTACGTAAGATTTTTCAAACCCCTCCCCCTTATTCTTACGTAAGATTCTATTTCGTTATATCAGTTTAAACTCGTATAAAAAGATACATCTGATACACTCTCATTTTTTTAAATTAAAGCTTCGATAACCGAGATTAGCAGCATTTTCAAGTTTTTCTGGGGTTATTCAATAGTAATTTGATTGGAATTTGTTTACAATAACTTAGAAAATCTTACGTAAGAATTGGTTTGACCCCCCCACCCCCAAGTAAGGGTATGTTGATATTTTTCCAACCCCCCCTCCCCCTCGAGACCCTTACGTAATTAATGAATGGCCCCTTATATGATTATCTAACATCCCTGAAAGTTTCATTAAAGTATCACATTTTGCAGTTTACGGGCATTTTTATGTAATAACTCAACTAAAAAATGCTTTTCCGTGAAAGCTTCTACCTATTATAATTTTAGAGATTTTTTTTATTGTTGCGATTCACGGGTTTTTAAACAACCTTACAATATATTTATTTTTTAATTAATTTCATTAAGAACTATCTGAACTATACAGTACAATATTTTTCTTTTATAAATATAAGATTTACAAAAAGAAATTACCTTTTCACTTAAAATATTTAACTTTATGTTAATTACTACCACCATGATTTGAGGATTATTAGGTTAAAAAAAGAGGTACGACCACGTCGTATATTATGCAGGCTTTTTTAAAACTACACCTAAACTCACACTTAAACTTATACCTTCACTAATTTATTTCATTTTCCGGGATGGATGGCCGTGTTTGTTGGAATTTATTTCTGAACGTTTCACTCTCTGCTTCGGAGAGCATCCTCAGTGGCAAAAAATCTACTGCTAAAAATTGAAAACAATTTTCAACTTTTAGCAGTAGATTTTTTGCCACTGAGGATGCTCTCTGAAGCAGAGAGTGAAGCGTTTGGAAATAAATTCCAACAAACACGGCCATCCATCCCGGAAAATGAAATAAATTACTCTTCAGGTCGTGGAAGTTTTCATCAATTTATATTATACCTACAGTGATACTCACTCCTTAAAATGTAAAAAAAAAACATATTTTATAACAGAGAAAAACATGTTATTAATTTGTAATACAATGCAGCGGTTACTTATTAATAATTAGAAAACTATACTTATAACAAGTCTTTTAAAATAATTTTTTAAGTTTAATACGTACCAAAATTACCGACTTCTATTCTAGAGCTTTTTTTTTATTTCTACCCCAAGCCCAAGAAAGCTATAATTTCAATCTATTTATCCGCCAAAAGAAAAGTATAAAGGAGTTTAAGAGTTACGATTATTCAAGGAAGTCATCAATCTAGTTTCGGTGATCCATCAAATGAAAATTTTTCCAACATTTGCTGCCTCCAAAAAGACTTTAATAAAAGAATTCTTTCCCTAAAGAATTCGAAAGGAAAGAGTAGAAGACATGATACGAATGTAGTATCGTTCGTTACGATTTCTTGTTCATGAAACTCTGACGCTAATTTAAGCTGATTTCTAAAGTAACTTTAGAACGAGTGTGTGCAGGAGAAAAACATTTAAAATAAACAAACTGTAAGTAGACTAATTAAGGGAGATTGATTAGGTGATCTTTTCGGAGTTCCTATTTCAATCTTAGTCTGCTTTTTAGAACCGGATTGTTGTTAAACAATACGTATTTCTAGTTTCAGTGTGTGACAAAACTAATTAATTTTTGTTCGAAAGTTTAAGGAATGTAAGCATTTGTTCATTGACTGGATTTTTTTAGCAAAAAGATTTTTTAGCTGAAGAATTTTTTAGAAAAAAATCGCAGTTTTTATATTGTAACACTAAATAATTTTGTAAATTTGTGATATAAATTTGTGTCATTTATTTAAAATTAATACTCAATTTTTATATTTTTATGACCTTATATTAAAACTAATGCTCTCTCTCTTTTATCTCTCTCAATACCCCAGGTGCACACGAATACCGGCCAATATCGTCACACTGATAACGGCCATTGCCAAAATGGTTACCGTTTTGAATACCGGCCATTATCAATTTTCGACACCGGAGAATAACGTACAATAATGGCCATTGCCGGACTGACGGTATTAATTTTTTTTCAACAATGACCATTATTCTTCTGACAATATCGGCCTTTGCCAAAATACCCTCTCTCTAAATATTGGCCAATTTCAGTTTCCCCAATATTAAATACCGTACAATACCGGCCGTTATCGAAATTTGAGAATTCGCTTTTTTGGATATTGGCCGATTATGATAGGTATTCACTTTAAAAACAAAAATACCGTACAGCACCGGCCTTTATCAGAATTCTGGAATTCGATTTTTTGGATATTGGCCGATTCTATCAGTTATCCGCTTTTCGGTGTTTCCAGGTGGTCACCCTCCCAAGTACTGACCGCTCCCGTAGCTGCTTAACTCCGGTGATCGGACAAGATCCGGTGTTGACGTTGCTTCTGTTGTCTGTGAGTTTTAAGTACCAGGCATGGAGCTTTAAAAAGCTCCTTGCTTTCATGAAACGCGATCATAAAACGGGGAGAGTGTTGGGTAAATTAATGAGGTAGCTTTTCGAAAAATACAAAGAACAAAGGAAAAATGCCTAATTTTCACTTTTACACCTATTCACACAAATCATGTTATTAAAATAAGTTTTTACTTGTTTTAATTTGAAAAAAAATTCACAATACCGGCCAATACCGTCCGATATCATTATTTCGTTGTCTGACATTCTCCAGTATTCGCGATATCCGCCGTTGGCCAATATCTTTGTGCTACTTGGGACCTTATTTAAAATTTAAATACCTAACCAAAGTATAATAGGGAAGACTGTGGTGATAAGAACCAAGGGTTAAGGGACATCCATAAATTACGTGAGGTCAAAAAGGGGGGGGGGAGGGGTTTGGAAAAATCTCACCAAATCTCACCAAGGAGGGAGGGGGGTCGATTAAAATATCACGTCAACTTTTTAAGTTAGAAATTAAACGATTTTTTTAAGGTTTGAGAAAGGAATAATACCCACAGATAAGATAATGTGGTGATTTTTAGGCGGAATAATGTCCTTTTCCCCCACATCATTAATAATGGAAAAGTTTTAGGTGCTGTGAAGCACAAAATGCAAACGAATTGGATAGAAAATTATTTTTAAAGGTTGTAGGTAAATCTCACTAGGGGGAGGGGGTCCATCAAAATCTCACTAAATCTCACCAAGGGGGGAGGAGGGTCCAGATTTTGAAAAAAAACACCTCACGTAATTTATGGATGTCCCCTTATAAGATTATATTGCTCTCTGGTGTTTAAGGCCAAAAATGCGAAACAAGGCAGTATTTATTGGGTAAAAATTAATTTTTCTTAACTAATTATTTCAGCAAAATTATTTTAGTTCGGTGTGGTTCGAAGTTTTACCTTCTTAATTCAAGTCATGTTTTTTCAACTAATTTCACACGCTAATTCTTTTTTATGTTAGTGAACTTTTTAAACGTTAAAGGGCTAAATAGACCAATTTTGTATTTTTAAATTAAGGGATGTTAATCATCTGAAATAAAAAAAGGCTAATAAGTTGAAAGTATTATTTTGCCTCTTTTTTGTTTTGATTTTTTTTTGTTATTGTATCATTTAAAATTGAAAAGTTAGATTTTTAGTTATATCTCTTAAAAACTGTAAAAAATACTTGCACTAAGTTTAGTTAAATTAAAAAAACTGGTTTTCTTCCTTTTATATAGCCTAAAACTTTTTTGTAGTTTGTGTTTTTATTTTTTAGTTTGATGTTATAAATAAAAATAGTTGTGTAAAACTTTTAGCTAGAAACGTTTTCACCCTAAACTTTACCTGAACTCTAAAAGAAATTAGTTCTAAAAAAATTGGGTAGGAGATTAATTGTTTAGTAAATATAGTATGTATTATTTTTACTTCATTAATACTGCATGAATATTTTCATTATGAAACCCGTTGAAATTAAATAAGAGCGGTAGAACATTAAACTTACGCATAAAAAATTAATTACAATTTTATCTCGTTCTTAAAGTTCTGTTGGAAATAAAATTATATTTGCGGTTTAGTTCGACGATGCAGACGCTTAAAACCACCCACCCTTTCACGTTTGAATAAAACTAAAACACACAAAATAAGAGAAGTTGAAACGCATACTGAAATTGAAACACTTAATAAATTGACTTCAACTCAAGAAGAATAAATAAACGCTCGTGTTATTCCTCTTGACTGGTCCCCTCTAAAATTAGATTCCACCACACCTCAGAAGATTCGAACCATAAATTCTCGAATCGAAAATACATTCAACAGACTGCTCACACGCAGCTGTGAAAGAGCGTTCATCCCCGGCTTTTCGAATCGATAAAGAACGAAACGAGCGAACGTTTTGGAGAAATACCCTTTCAATTATTTTGCATCTGCTGAAACAGAAGAATATCCGCCTCCTCCCCTATTTGTCGGAGGCTATTTAAAGTTGGAATGACGGAACTTAGTAAAGTACAGTAGAGTAGGAGTGCAAGTGCTTTTTTATCAAACGATTATTGAATGGAATGCGTTTTAGTGTTTCTTTTCCACTTGTTATAGCGTATGAATAAGCAATTGAGCAAGATAATGACTTTTGTTAGTCTGTATTTATGTTTTGCGTTGGAACTTGCTTCAACTGCAGAACTTCAAAAATATTTATTTAACGGTTCGGGTTTAACTATGAATAGTGATAATCCGAAGAAAAGTGTTAATAATCCGAATATGATTTCTCTTCTATGGAAAATAGAGCTGGGTGAAAGTATTTAAGAGAAAATTATTACATATTTTAGTTCTACAATAGTTGTCAGTATGTATATGAAGTATATACTAGAAACTTTGATAAATATCTCTGAGTTCAACTGTGAAGCTCCACAAATGGGGTGTGAGCCCCTCCCGAAATGTGCACAAAGTGTATAAAAACGAGCAAAAACCCAGTTTTTAAGGTCAAACTTCCAAAATGTTGTTGGGGGAACCTCCAGAATCTTTAAGATCCTAAAAAAGCTACATTTTTAAGGGCTTTGAGATAATTTCATCCTTTTTTTTGGAAAAAAATCTAGGTATGGATCGTACGGATGAAATCCTTAAGCAGTTCATCCCCTAAAAAAATTTTTATATGCCAGTGGTATTAATCTATCGTAAAAGTTATGATATTCAGATCTACACCAATGGCAGGTCCAGGGGTTCTATCATCTCCAACACAAGAAATAGCTTAGAATCGGTTTTATCACGTTAAAATTTTGAAACTTTTTCGGGTGAGGATCCTTAGACACGCCCTTCATTCTTGGGCAGTGGGTCCTAACCGGCTTTCTTCAGGTATTGTAGCTTTAGCCCTCATATTAGTATTATTTTTTTGCATAATTTGTTACTGTATGAAAAGAGGCGCTATGACAATTTGGCTACCAATATCGAAAGTTTAAAAAGCACTTATCTAAGTATTATTCTTCTTAAATACTTTTATAAGTTGGAATAGTTTTAAAAATTTATACTCTAAATGCCATCAGTTTTTATATAGGCAGACCATCACAAACTCTCCAACAAGCGCACCACTGAAAGACAAATTGATCATCTTTAAATAGAGTAATTTATCAACAAAACTTCGATTGTTTCAGTAATTAAGGAAATAAATGCTTTGAAAAAGAAGTGACTTGGAAGATAGCGTCTTTTCAAGCCATTCAAACCATCCATTTTGGTCGACGAACAATTCAATAATAAACGGAGGTAATTTAATTGCCACAGCAAAGTTAACTGCAACTGAACCCATCTCCCTCATTTAGGGCACTTAAGGGTTACTCTTGTTTTACTGCCCGATATCGATGGTATTGCCTCTAGCGTCTCGCAAGCAATCTCCTGGACATAGACGCTGGACCTCTGCCAAAAACAGTTTCGCAAAGTCGAAGAATAATAAAAATCGCAATTTTTACAAATTTAAACCCGGACTTGGAATTCCTCCAAGCACTTCAGGTGCTGGCCATTGTCTAAATCTTTACAGACTCTCTCGGCTTTCTTTATTCTTGGGGACTGCTTCATAACGAACCAGAGGCCTGATATATCTGTCGTATTTTATCATGTTATCTATCATATCACATTTCCATCGTTATGCGTTAATGTTTTATTTTGTATTTCGCTCGAGTATGGCGTTGCTTCGCTTCTTCTTGGTGACGGTCCAAGATCCGGGCAAGGCATTAATTATGGAGTAGGATCTTGAAGGCTCCTATCCTATTACCAGGGCATCTCTGGTGAAGGCAGCTTTTTGAAACCTTCGTCGAGGCTGGCTTGAGCAGCGTAAAAATATTAGCAAAGAATCCCTTCTAAGATGGAAAAATTAATTGTTTTCTAAATAAATGTTTTTAATTGATAAGTATAATTGATCCATCATTTTATGTTTGGAATGTGTTATTTGACCCTTTTCAATGCAATAAATCATTATGGAACGGCTTGATACTGTAATTATTCAAAATTTTACTGGAACTCTTAAATGCTAATGTCTAGTCTGTGAGAGTAACGCCAAAAGGAAAATGTGTACAGAAACTATCTAAAGAGCAAGCCGTTATGTGTAATTATACCTTTTACATTGTAGTAATGTTTCTAATAAAGAAAGTATTTACTCTTATTTTATGAATCAACTTATTTTCGAAAGTCTTAATTTTAAAATATGAGGTAGGAATAATAATAATTATCAGGCTAAAATGTTAGTTTCAGGATCAAACTAGTTATTATCCTAAAAACTCAATCCAAAAACAATTTTTCAAAACTATTCTTCCCTTAGCTAAATCATTTATTCTAGAGCAAACCATGTAACGATAATATATCATCTCAAATGTATTCATTAGACTTGAATGACAAAAATTAAGGATTTAAACACTAATACAGAACTTGATACATTAAATAAAATACTACGTAAAATACGTTTTTAAAACTATTCCCATTAAATGATAAAATTCCCAGTATAGTAACTAAAACCTTATTTTTTCATTAACAGTTGATATTTAACTCACTTTTTAACTTAGAAAAACAAAGAATGATGTATTACCTCCCTCCCATGCTTATTTTTTTGTTTGAAATAGTGCATAATTGTAAATAAAAAAAGTATAACCTTTGTATAAAGCAAAATATTCACCTATTTATACTAGGTAGGTAACATACTTCATGAGGTTTGTAAACAGCTATTCGAAGTCCAAACTTAGACCATAAGTTTCAAAATCTATTTCTCAAACAATAGTTATTTTTACAAAATGTGTAAAAATGCGTTAAACAAACCGTATATACTTTATCCAAACATTATACAAAATATTTTACTCATTCTCTCTTTATTGATAGCTTAGATACTCGTGGTAAAAGATAAATTTTCAAGAGACTATTTATTATTAAGTTAAAAATATGTTCGTTTTTTATAGTACAGTTTCCAAAACTCTAATATGTATACATTTTTAACGCACAAGAAAAACTACATACTTAAATTTAAAAGTTTGATTAACCACTTAACTGATAGCTTATACTTTTTAGACAACAACCTAATTTGTATACAGCATAAAAAACTACCAACGATATAAAGTAATGATCATCATCCAACTTGTAATGTTTACTATGCAACAGAATTTCGCTATACCATCCCATCCTAAATGAGAAAGCACCTTCACTAACTTACACAAGACCATGAATAATAAATCGACTTTAATAAGAAAACAAAATGCACCGGGGGAAGAGTCAAGATCTCTTCTCATAGCTAATTCACCCGGTTAGGATAACAAAAAAAACTAAAAAGAACTAAAACTTCTAACCGTTTTTGTTACGAAAACATTTATGAGGGAAGACATAAGGGAAATAACAAGCTTGGCCGTATTCCCACCCATACCATCTCCTTCAGTGGGTTCGACGATCGTTTCGTACAACAAGACATCGAGGGATGTAGTTAGGGAATTTTACTCCAGGGCTAAAAAGAAGAATGGGACACGTGAGCTGGTTACGTATTAGTCCACTTTGAACGCCCACTCTTCCTCTATCGGGAGTTTTAGTTTTTATGTAGAAAAGAGAGAGGGATGAAATGAGAGAAAGTGCCGGATTAATAGATTCGAGAGTCCAATTTTTTTGAGTTATGTCTTCTTAAAAACTTCAAAAAATGAAGAGGGAAGGGTGTTTATTAGTTGAGGGCTTTTAATAGTTTCTCCCATTTAAGGTTGCGAAGCCATTGGGTGTTGGCCTTTTTTAGTTTTGCATTGTAAGAAATGCGGTGTTGCTTGGAAAATAATGGGATAATGAAATGTTTTGGTGGATAAACTTTAAATGTGAGAGTTCTTAGGAAATTGAATTAATCTTCCTTTTTCCTGTGCTTGATTTTTTATGAGTAAAAAGTTACCCCTCATTTATTTTCATTCACTCTTTCAAAACTGGGTATACGGTATACATTTTCTAGATTTTATTTTGTGTTGGTATAAAGAGTTGTAGAACTCGATATCATAACAGTAAAGGATCAGGTGTTTTTTTTAGCGTAGCACACACACACGCCCGCACACGCACAGAATCTAGTTAATTTCCTTAATATATAACAATGATATATTGAAATGTCTTTTTAATACTTTATACAAGATTTTATATGGTTAAGCTCCTTTTCTTAAAGATTTTATACATGCAGTACACATAAAGAAATTGCCTTCTTATCTATACATACAAAATTTTCATAGCTTTTTTTTCGTTAAATATTTTAAAATTGATATGATATTAGAATAGAAACCTGAAAATATAAGTAGTACAGGTTAAAGGATATATTTAAATAATGTAATACTGCATCTTTCAATTGAAGTACTCTAAGCCTTTACCACCTGCAACCCCCAGAGTAGAACATTCCCTCATCCCAAATTTTCTGCTCTTACCATAACTCCTTCTCCAAATCTCCAATACGCCCCTTTTAAAGTACCCAGCCACCCCGTGTGATCCATTTTAATAACAAAACAGGCCGGCTGAAGAGCTGACAGGAAAAAAAAAGAAAAGAAAAACTCCGGGACCAGAGCAAAGTCAGAAAGAAACAAAAGCAGCAGCCACCGCGCGAAATTCTTTCCCCTTGCGACAGCTGTTGTTTTTGACCGACAGCGAGAAAAATGCACTTCGATAGTTTCCTTTGTGTTTTGCTGTGCAGCTCTTCTGGAGTAGTGCCGTTCTGTGTAGTACTACTTGGCGTGTTTGAATTTTTCTTTGCTTCACTTCTCTTTATGAATTGTTCGTCTGTTAGTAACAGAAACGAATTGTGTGTGTGGAGGGTGGGAATGTCTCGGATTCACATGTTCGGAATAAGAACTGCCTGGGGAAATTTTCGAGGATTAAAACTTTACCTCTCCAACAAACTTTTCTGGACTGCTTATTTATAAAGTTTTTAAGGAATAACTGGAATATTTTACTCATGGATCATGTAGTTCATAAAGTTTAAATAAACTATCCAATGCTAGTTATATATTCGTTGCTTTCATAAATTTATTGAAGTAATTTATTGTCTCTTCGATTAAGAATGTTCATCTATTCCAATTAAAAATTAGACAAAGGTTTACAAAGAAGCTATTATTTAAACCTAAGAATGTGGTTTAAGAACTTACAAACAACGAAGAGAAACTTTTAGATAGATCGAAACGTTAATTAACATTGTTATTAGGTTTCAATCTATCATCTTACTTGTGTATCATTTGGAATTTTCAAATAATATATTTTTAATTTTAATTCTTTATTTTGTTGCCTACAAGTAAGTTTAAGAAGTAACCCTGGAAAACGGTGCTAAAAAATGACGTTTTAAAAATTTTCATATAGAAGTTTTTTTTCGACGGTTTTATATGGTTTCGAGGGCGCTGATTACGAATATGAAGTTTGCTCCCACGTGGGGGGTCGGCTTAATATCGAAAATCACAAAAAATCGATATATTTTTTCTCTTTTTTAAATTTTTCGCTTGTATTTCAAAAACTATAATTTTCTCGAAGATAATTTCAGTTACAAAGTTGAAGTAAACAAAATTTCCTACAAAATGCACTACTCAACTTTTATTTTCTGAAGAGTGATTTTCCCACTAGAGCGCGCTGAAAAACATCGATTTTTATGCCTTTCCACAGAAATAAGGAAAACGCGCGTTTCTATTCTACCCTCTATAAAATGAAAACTATTCCCGTTATCAACAAAAAGTTTATATCACGTGAAAAAGCATTTAGTTTTCTATAAAAAACGGGCTTTCCATTATCATTTTTTTGAGAAGGGTGGAGGGAGTGAAGCAAAGATCGATTATAAAACTGTTGCGGCTCTCGGACCAAACTGATTTTTGCGGTTGTTAATCTGCAATCTGTGCTTTATTTCCGGTATATTACCAATAATATAGGTTGTTTTGGATTAATTGATGACTAATCATGCTTAATAAAATAAATTTTTAAATTTATTTATGAAATATTGGGTGTTTTAGGTGAAATTTCAATCAATTTTTTAAATTCTTATATTAAACTAGCTGTTATACCCGGCCTTGCACGGGGGGGAGTTTATAAATTTATTTTTTTTAAATATTTCTTAAAATACATTTATAATTTTGTAAATTAGAAATATTACAAATCATCCCGGTATCCCAGGCACCTCTTTCCTATCCCAGTGTTCCCGGTAATCTTATCCCGGTGGTCACGGTAATTTTTCTAATCCCGGCGGTCCCGGTAATTTTCCTATCTCAGTGTTTACGGTAATTTTTATATTCCGGTATTCCCGGTGTCTTTATGGTAAATTTCCTATCCCAGTGTTCTCGGTAATTTTTATAACCCGGTAATTTTTTCCATCCCGATGTTCTCGCTAATTTTCCAATCCCGGTGTTCTTGTCACTTTTTACAATCCCGATGTTCCTGATAATGTTTAATATCTTGGTGCCTTTATAAAATAACAAATTTGAAACCATAATAAAAAGTCTAGTAAATTAGTAAGTCTAGTGAACAAATTAACAAATTTAAAACCAGTGTTTAAAACTAAAATAAAAGATCTAGTAAATGAAAAAGTCTAGTGATCTGTCTCATTTGAAACAATGTTTTATTTTTAACTCGTTGTATGACTGGTAAAACAGGTTTTCAAACACGGAAAAATAAGTGAAAAAAGAAGAAAAATTGGAAAAAAAGAATGAAGGACCGATTTTCTCTTTATAAATTATAGCCTATGTGTTATTCTGATGTATAAGCTACATTATAGTAAAATTTCATTAAAATCCATTCAGTAGTTTTTGCGTGAAAGAGTAACAAACATCCAGACAAACATTTCACAATTATAATAGTAGTAGGATGTAAGGTTACCCCCTATTGGTAACAAGGATAAACTTTTATTTTGAATTTACAGATATCTGTATTCAAAGCAGAATATAGCTTCAGGAAGATTTTACAATTTACTTAGAAATTTACTTTTGGAAATTTTTGATGAAAAAAATTTAGTTTCCTTCACTAAAATTTATAGACTTATTACAGAGCTTAACGGTTTCATACGTTATGCTTAGCCATAAAAAGGCAACTTTTCGTAAAAACACGACCTAAATAACCTTGATAGTTTCTGAGATACTGAAGGTGCGTATCAAAGCGCCCCTTGTATCAAATTGCCCTGTTTTCCCCTATATTTTTTCTAATCTGTTTGATAAATTTGAATAATTTTTTTAAACATCTGAATGTCTTTTTTTCTACTAAAAATGAGTTTGAATTTTGGTGCATTAAAAGTTTTGTTTGATTTAAAAGTTTTGATGCCCTTAATGGAAAGCTAATAAGCTAATTATTTAATTAAGCTTTATTAGCTTTGAAAGCTAATAAAGCCGAATAGTGTCCAATAGCAGACATATCATTGTTTATTAGAAAATTATTTTTAGCAAAAAATAATTTTATGGAACTGAGAAACTAAGTTAGCGAATGGAAACAAATACCATTGCACTAATCAGAATTAAATAAAAACAAAATTTATGGAAGTTGCCTTTATTTATTTTTATTTATTTGTAATACTGCAGCCCATCGAAGGGCCAAGCAGGGGGTTACAAAACAAGAAAAAACAATTCAAAGAAAATCTATACAAGTACACAAGAAAACAAGGCCAATAAACACACCAAAAGAGCAAAGATACAAATTATAAATAATCTTTAAGTTTGGAAACAAAAGAACCCACAGACTCGGAAAGGACAATCACATTTGGTAGCTTATTCCACTCTTCAATTGTACGTGGAAAAAATGAAAATTTAAATATGTCGGTCCTACAAAAATATGGCTGAAACTGAAAATCATTTGTTTGTCTTAAACGCCTAATGTTAATTTTAGTCTGGAAATAATCATGGGAAATATGATATTTGCCATGAATTAGTTGAAAAAAGAACTTAAGACGAATAATTTTACGAATTATTGTAAGAGGTTTCCATCCAATCTCACGAAGCATTGCGGACGGAGAAGCTGACCAGCGCCAATCGTTATTAATAAATCTTATGGCCTTTGACTGAATGCTTTGAAGGTTTTAAATTAAGCCTATGTCACATGTAGAATTTTGAACATTGAATGAGATTAATTTTTTATGTCATGTTCTTTGACATGTTTTTTTAATCTGTGGGTAAGCAATGAAACACTACACCATAAAAAAGAAATGTTCTAACCATAGGAAAAGAGGGAATTGCTCGATCCCTCATCATATGAGTTTTTCTAATAAAGGCAATTCTAAAGAAAGAAAAATATTATATGAACTTCTTCCTTAATGATTTTTATTCATTCCTAAATGTAACTCTTTGCTCCTATTTTATGTAAAAACTTTATTTTAACGTATCGAAATATATCAAATAATATAAATATACTAGCTGATTTGCCCGGCCTTGCACGGGTGGAGTGTATTTATTCCTTTTTTAAGTTCTCCCAAGTTTATGTCCGATTTTTCGTATCACCAATCACCCCGGTGTTCCCTGTACTCTTTTCATATCCCCGTGTTCCTGGTAATATTCATATCCCTGTTTTCCCGGCACCTTTTCATATCCCGGTGTCCCCGGTACTTTTTTATATCCCAGTGTTCCCGGTACTTTTTCATATCCTGGTGTTTCCGGTAACTTTTGATATCCCGGTTTTCACGATAATTTTTATATCCCGGTTTTCCCGATAATTTTCATATTCCGGTGTTCCTAGTACTTTTCCATGACCCGGTGTTCCCGGTACTTTTTCATATCCCGGTGTTCCCGATAATTTTCATATCACAATTTTTCCGATAATTTTCATATCCCGGCGGTGTTCCCGATAATTTTCATATCCTGGTGTTCCCAAAAATTTTCATCCCGGTATTCCCGGTGCCTCTTTTTTCATCCCAGTTCTAAATGTGATATATCACATTTAGAACTGGGATGAAAAAAAGGCACTGGGAATGAGTTATATAACTCATTCCATCCCGATTTTTTGCCTATTAAACATTTATCCTTTCAATGTGATAAAAACAATATAATTAAAATCATCTCAGTCATTTGAAATCTAGTGTTTAAAGTCTTAAACAGAATTTTCATGAAGTATTCCCGCTGCCCTTTCAAAATTCCTCAAAAATTCAATTTCAAAATAAAATAAATTTCAAATATCCCTGGGTAAAAAGTTATCAAGTAAAAAAACTATTAAAATCCTGCCTTCTTCTTAAAATAACCTTCTTTAGAAACTACTTAAAAAGTAAAAACAGATTGCTAGTTATAATAAAAAAAATCTAGTGATTATAGTCTAGTAAACCATGCTTTGTGAAACACTGAAATTTTAGCTCTGTTTTCATGGAAACTTTTCAATTTTTGCTCCATAAATTTAAGAAAATTAAAATCTTAAAGAAAGTAATTAATTATTTTAATATATTTCGGTTTTCTGATAGCTGTTATAACATTTAAATACAGGTATTCACACTGTTTTTCTCAAATTTAATTGTAAATTATAAAATGTTTTGAAGTAATATTTATTCAAGTGAGGCAAGACGACGCCTCAAGATAGAGAAGTAAACACTGCAATTTATGCATTTCAACAATGCATAATGTTATTTCAATGGGTAAAACGGAGTCGAAAAAGCGCCGAAAAACAGGGAAGGAGTCGTTCGATTTTAAAATCGTTTCTTAGTGCGCGCCTAATGGCTGAGAGGAAGGTCTCGGTCAAATTTCAAGCCTATCGGTCCGGCAGTTTTGGAGATTTCGTGATGAGTGTGTGTCAGTGAATGAATGAATGAATGAATGAATGAATGGTATTTGGATTTTATAGATATAGATTATGGGAGTGTTTTAATGAACGCATTTATATGTTTTTTGCATCGCTAAATCCGAATTTTGAGTTTATTTTAATTTTGAAAGTCATCTTTACATCAAAAATTGCAAAAAATATCAAATTTTTGCTCTTTTGTTCGGTTTTTCATCGATTTTCTAAAATAATATTCATTTTAGGTAAAACAGCATGACACCAAATTAATATACGTAAAATTTCCTATAAGATGCACTGGTTTATTTTTATTTTGCAAGGAACGATGTATGTTTTATAGCGTTTTGAAGAAAAGCAATGTTCGTGTTTTTCTACAAAACAGTGACAACAGAATTCTCGATTTCTCCCACTACAGCTCTAAATAAATTCAAGTTACCGACAAATAGTTTATATCAAATGAAAGTACATTTAATTTCCTACAAAATTCACTATTTAACTTTAATTTTATAATCAGAGGTATATACGCTAGAGTGCGCTGAATTACAGCTGTTTCCTGACTTTACACAAAAACATGAAAATTGCTTTTCTTCAAAACGCTATAAAACATACACCGTTTCTCGCAAAATAAAAATGTACCAGTGCATCTTATAGGAAATTTTACGTATATTAATTTGTTGTCATGCTATTTTTCCTAAAATGAATGTTATGTTAGAAAATCGATGAAAAACCGAACAAAAGAGCAAAATTTTTATATTTTTTTGCAATTTTTGATGTGAATATGACTTTCAAAATTAAAATTAACTTGAAATTCGGATTTAGCGATGCAAAAAACATATAAATTCGTTCATTAAAACATTCCCATAAATTAATGTATGAATTTAAAAAATTGATTAAAGTTCCACCTAAAACACCCAATATTTCATAAATAAATTTAAAAATGTATTTTATTAAGCATGCTTAGTCATCAATTAATCCAAAGCAACCCATTTTATTGGTAATATACCGGAAATAAAGCGCAGGTTGCAGATTAACAACCGCAAAAGTCCGTTTGTTCCGAGAGCCGCAATAGTTTTATAATCGATCTTTGCTTCACTCCCTCCCCCTTCTCAAAAAAATGATAATTGAAAGCCCGTTGTTTATAGAAAATTAAATGTTCTTTCAAGTGGTATAAAAATTTTTGTTGATAACGGGAATAGTTTTCATTTTATAGAGGGTAGAAATGCACGTCTTCCTTATTTTTGTGAAAAGGCAAAAAAATCGATGTTTTTCAGCGCGCTCTAGCGGAAAACCACTCTTCAGAAAATCAAAGTGGAGTAGTGCATTTTGTAGGAAATTTTATTTACTTCAACTTTGTAACTGAAATTATCTTCGAGAAAATTATAGTTTTTGAAATACAAGCGAAAAATTTAAAAAAGAGAAAAAATATATCGATTTTTTGTGATTTTCGATATGAAGCCGACCCCCCACATGGGAGCAAACTTCATATTCGTAATCAGCGCCCTCGAAAACATATAAAACCGTCGAAAAAAAACTTCTATATGAAATGTTTGAAAAAACTACCGTTTTCCTGTACTAAAGAGGCTAATTTGATTCTAGTTTTGAATTTTGTTTAAACAAGTTAATAATTGAAATCCCCAACCTTGTTCATAAAAAGGGGAGTCCACTTCTTAAGTTTTACTTTAAAAGAGTAAAGAAAAACTTATGGAATTGATAAATGTATGTTGTGTTCCTGATTATATTAAGGGTAAGGTATATACACTGCATTTCATATTGAACTTTAACCCTTTTATTCCTGTAGCCAAAATTCTCTATAGGAAATATTGTGCAGAGCTGATTTTACTTCGCTTTTTTAAATTAAATTTGAAATTCATGTAAAACTGAATTATTAAAAATAAATACGGAGAATCCCCTAAGAAAATCAAGCTGCTGTTTACCTCGTAGTTTTTAATTTTATATTGAATTTGAAACATAGAAAATTTGTTCAATAACACAATTTGATTTTCCCTTTAAGATTAACGTACCTTTTTCAATAAGTATGTTTACTACGAATGTGGAAAGACCACCGCGAACCGAGTAAGTTTGTTAACCATACCCCTATGCATATAATATTCCCAAAACCTTCTTTTAGATGATGGCCAAGGGAAAGTTAATCAGGTCACATCAAGAACACCTATTGAGCGAACGAAAAGAGCCTAGTAAAAGAACAGATAAACATCAGCTGTCCCTAACTTCCACCTCTAGCCGCTCCTAGACATCTGGTCATCCCTAATTGAGCTCATCAGGGTGCGGGCTGTTGACTGGATGGGGACATAAAAAACCAACGTGAGCCGTTTAGACAACCTTTTTCGCGCTGACGAGACCGAATTAGCGGTGAATAGCATTCTGATGACTGAGCTGGGGAGTAACAGCTAATGTGATTCCTTTATTTTTCTTCGATGGAGTTAACTCTCTTGTTTCTTTGGTCCAAGTTTGTAGATTCACCATTAAGAGTTTGGAGGTATACGTATGGGTTTCTGGGGAGGTGTTAAATTATGAGACTAATCACCGTTTTGAAGCTTTGTGTAAATACATCAATGTGTCAACATGTCTTCTGTATTCTACTGGTTTTAGTTTAGATGGGTTTGGAATTGATACTCTTTATAATCAAGGATCATGAAGTTTCTAGTAAGAACAAGAGCGTTTTGGGATGATTGAAGCGATTGTTTTCACTAATTTAATACCTGAGAAACTAATGAAATTCACTATGAATGAAGTTGTCCCAAAGGTTGTAAATTTTGAACATAAATATTCTATTTTAGTAGTGTCTTGAAATAAGTATTTTTTTATTTCAATTTTAAGTAAGGTAGTGAATTTTTTGACAAATCTATACTCTGGCGTACAAAAAAGAGATCAAATGTTGAACTCTTGACACACTGTATGGAACAGAATAACTTGACAGGCAATTTCAAAAACGGGCTTAAAAAATCAATTACCCTCTCTGAATATTTTCTTTATATTTCTTCCAATTGAGCTAGTTAGAATGAAAGGGGTACAAAGTCCCCTGAACGTAGTTTTGAGGAAAATAATGTTTTCTCTAATAGTCGGTTCGCACATAAAAAGTTACACTAGTTTAAATGCCAATCTAGCTTAAATCAAGCATGTAATTAATGCTCGACTTAAGCTAGATTGTCCCTTAAATTAGTTTAACTTATTATGTGTGAACCGGGTATAACGGTGCCTGTTTTGTTCCTATGGAGTCCTGTTTTGTTCCCTTTTCATCTAGCTATTACGATCCGCTTATTTTACTTTTAGATACCACTCTACTAAGGAACCTTAAAAGAAATCCAAATTCCCACTTATCTCATTTTATAAGACTTATACCACTTTCATTCTGAGCAGCTTAATTAGGAGTTATATAAAAAATAGCATTACTTAACTGCGTTACAATTTCCTAGTACTATAGTGGAAATCCAACAAAGAAACCCTTCTTAAAAATCCAATAAATTTTCAATAAATCTTACCGAAACTCCCGTGGCTTACTCAATTGGGCAAACTTTCTAATAAAACTCCAGGAACGAGGTAAACCAAACAAAATCCGTTGTTCACTCTAACCATTAGTAGCCAAACAGCCAAGCCCGCGTTTTTCATCATCAGTCCTAACCTAGGGCACTCTTCCAAAGAATCCTATACGGGGCAAACTATTCACTAAAAATTTTTATCCCACAGTCAAGATTTTTCACCCTTTTTACTTTTTATTTAATTCGATCATTCTTCTCAGCACATCGATTGTCTACAACAGAAAGTCCTTAGCGCCCCTCCCCAGAAATTTCCCCTAGCCACCCCCACACCCTCCCATTGTGCACGTCTAATGACGAGGATGCGGTCGCCATGGAAACGGGATGGTGGTGGAACACGAGGAAAATTCCGAGAAGTGGACACATTCCTAGAGGAATTCCGATCAAAGCAAAGCAAGAAGATTTGGAGCAATAAACTCCTCTATAAAGAAAGTTTTTTGGTTGGTTGGATTGTTGGAATAATGGAAAATCCTCCGGCGATTGTTTGACCATATACTCACTCACTCCTTCATTGGACCTTTGATTCTGGACATGGTGGATAGTGTTCATAAGTGTGTATTTTCCAAAAACAAACATTGACTGAAGTATAACTTGAAAACTGAACACGTATATTGCTTTTTCAATAGTTCATAGATGGTTTTGATTAAGTTATTAGGCAAAGATACTTCTCACAGCAGCCACCTCTCTTAAGGCTCACTCTCACTGTTTAACTTTCAATGCTCCTCCAAAGTGGTTCAGTCCCGTGAATCGCTAGTTAACACAGAAAAGTGAAGGAATAAAGAGTGAAATGCCGATTCACACTTTCCCTTTGGATGATTCCCCTAAAATGAAGATCAAAAGGATAGGTCAGAATGAGCCTTCACAACCATATTCACATACTAACCTAATCTAAGATTAACCAGGAATCAAAGCGAAAAAGTAAACAAAGTTTTAAGCCAAACAGAGTTGTCGAGAAAGCTTGATTCCATGTAAACCTTAGGTCAAGTTATATCCGTTAATGTCCATTCACAAAAGGGTTACACAGTTTTCATAGATTTTACGTTCCTCTCCCTTGCTCTTACCACACTTTAACTTTAAAGTTTCTAGCTTATGCGACTTTATTTATCTTTAAAGTTTAAAAAATGCATCATGTGGGAAATAAATGAACGTTTTAAACTAAATTGAACGAAGTGAAAATATATAGAGGCATTTGTTAAACTTATTTGTAGCACCTGTGAAATTAAAGTGAGGGTTTGAGAAATTTGATAAAAAAGGCATTTCAATACATGAAAATTGTAATCATTTAAAAGCAACAATCTACTACAACATAAAAACATAGTTAATCTTCTAATAAATATCTAATGTATTATAAGTTTTACTCTTAAGAAATACCTTTAGAAATCTTATTATTAAAACCGAAAAAAAATTGAAAACTTATGTGTGTGGCAGCTCAAACAAATTATTTTATTAAAAGTCGATGTATTGACTAAATAGATACTCTTATGTTGCTGTCCTTCCTATCTTATTTTCAATTTCACTAACTAGTGTGCTCACTCCTACTTGGAGCATCCCATTTTGATATTCAAAAAAATATGATAAAGAATTTTCTATTCATACTTTTCCTGTTTAAAACACTTCTTTTAGTGAAACCAACAAGTTACAAGAATAAAATCAAAACACATAAGTAAAGGGCCTGTTAACCCTTTCAGTTCGAGCCTAACATCTAAATTTACCAGGATTCAATGACTACTCGGGCGGTTTTGAACTGAAAGGGTTATATAACGCTCGATTAAAGGTAAAAATAAGGTTTAAAAGCGAAACAAGTACAGGCTATGTCTTGATCCTTATTTTAAACTTCTCCCCAATTCGACGAAAACAGCGACAAACTCTTTCTTCTCCAACGCCAGTTCCCTACAACACAATTCTTTTTACACGTAAAGTCTACCAATCCACAAAAGCAAGCCTTAAATCTCCATATTCATCACTCGATTTCCATTTCCAATGAACCAATCCATTGAACTCCGATAACCGTGACCCAAAACTCAAACACGATGTCTCATTAACGGCGAAAAAGGACTAAGTTGTCTCACTCTAACCCCCAGTAAACCCCTCGACAATCCCTGGGATAGTTTCATCCCCTCGAGGGAGTCTTCTCCCCACTTAGCATTTATGAGACCTCTCTTTAATTAGTTTTCTGGGATTTTGCATGACAAAAACAGTTTCTTTTCTATTCCCTAATGAAGGCAGGGAACGGCCGAGTTTAAAATATACGCTCTCATTAATGATTTTTTTTCGTTGCCCTGGTCTTTTGAATATGGATCACTTTTGCCTTATCTTTGGGCTGTTTATGAGCTAGGGGGTGCTTAATAAGCGCAGTTTGCTTAGTCTTATGAGGTTTGGGGGTTGACTGACTGGATAAATTTAAATAAGTGATAAATATTTTATTAATATATCGAGACTTGAATGATGATATACGATAATGTTAAAGTAAATGCAAATATTGAAGAAAAACATTTATATCCTAAACAAATAGCGTAAAAGTGTGAATTATAACTTTTATTATATCTATATAAAATTATTTGAAGTAGTGTATTGAAGTACAAGATAGGTAAATACAACATTTTTATATTAGAAGTTGAGCTGTCTTAAGACATATTGTACACATAGCAAGGACTGTTATTTGTTGACTTTAAATGGACACATTATGTATGTTTATCCAATAGTTATGGTAGAAATTATCTCAGTTTTTGCCCGATGAAGACTATGAAACAACCCTTTGGCATATAAATATTACGATATCTGACTTTAATTCATTATACAAAACTATTTTTTATCCATTAAAAAATGCATCAATTTCGTATAAAAAGCACATACCATATTATGGATATTTGTAACTACGATATATCTAAAAGTTAATAATTTCGAATAAATAATAATTATTCTTAGTTTTACTTAGCAATGTACTCGTATACTCTGAGAGAAACTGGAATGAACTAAATGAGCTGAATGACAGTTATATTTATTTTATACATTCATAGTTTCAGTGTTCCAATTCTTTCAAGGGAACGCGTCATAAGAAAATATTTTTCCCTTTTTAGAGCACTTTTAAACAATTCACATTTCTTGTTTTGTTAGAATAAGAAGATTTTGTCCTACGTGCCCTCTTTAAGGTGGTTGCCTACCTATGGAGGCTTTTTTTAATAATTAAAATGTTGAACTAATTTGTGATTAATACAATTAAATGCGTCTAAAAACTATGAATAATATAAAAAATACTTAAATATTAATTTAAATTTTTATATTATTGAAGAATTTATGCATAAAAATCACAAAAAACAGCCTTTCCGCAAAACATCATAACTCAAATTTATATGAAGATATTTTTGTTTTGTAAACTTTATTATCCTCTTAAAAACATATTTTAGGATGCCTACTATTTTTATGTCTTAAATTATTTTAATATCAAAAGTTATAGCACTGAACTTGAAAAATAAAAAAAGACCCACCAAATTTCAGTAAAGTTTGAAGTTATACTATTCATGAAATAAAAAATATTACACCCACAGCAAAAAAAATTGTAGTAGGGCTCTTAAACAATATTATGTCAAGTATTGTGCCCAAGTTTCATAGAAATTCACTTATAATATTTTGAGCTATGTAGTTTCGCGTAGAAGGAAAATAGCAAAATAGTTATTCTGAGAAAAACACGAATTTCTTTACCTTTTCCTTAATAAAATGCCTTTTTAGTTTCAAGTAAAATTTCTGTAACTTTGGTTCTAGGAAAGATAAAGACAAAATTTAAACTGATTTGGAAAGCTAAAGATGTGTTTTTTGAAATAAGATAATAAAATTTTTCTTGAATTTTTGGTCCGAAACGGCATTTTTTAGGTAGGCAGGCACCTTAACTTAGAAATAAAATGCATGATGGTCATATAATGAAAATATAAGATTAGTTTCCCGCCTAAAACTGAAAGAAAACGGGGATCATATTCATTTTCGACAGATCCTTTTACAAAGTCGGAAATGTTTCGGATATATTTTTCATGGTAACCATAATAATAATAGTCATAATAATAATTAAATATATTGTTTTAAATTAAGCTTAGCTCATAATCAATTAAAGTTGGAAAATGTGTAAAAATATTCTGATTCAAATCTTTAAAAGAGAATTCATCCTTTTTAAATGTATACTGGGCCAGACATTGTTGATTGCGGTTCTGAAAATTCCATGTTTATGATAACTGGAGGTTTAAAATTACAGTCGGATCCGCTTAATGTGATCACGGTTAATGTTATCAATCGGATAATGTTATCGAAATCGACAGGTCCCGATCATTCCTATTTAATTTAATGTAAAATACATCGTTTAATGTGATCAACTATGAATCATCACTCCGCTTAATATTATCAATATTAGTCTATATCCCCTTTAAAACGACCGCTTTTGAGTTCGAGTTTCATTTTGAAGGTAAATTTTTACAAGTAAACATGCACTCCATGAGAACATCTGGCACTTCTTTTTTCTGACACTCAGTATGAGTAAGAAAAATAACACTCCCCATATTATATTGAAAGAAAACGGTTATAGGGGGGATCCGAATCCATACTTGTGATTGGTTAAAGAAACACCAAGATCCACGCTTTGCAGATGTTTCAATAAGATATTTTGATTTTCCCTTGTGTACTGGAATTCAGATTATGCAATAAATACATTGAAGTGGGGAAGGCTATAATGGAGCGGAAAAAAGAGACCTTTCTATAAAAATACAAAGTAAGCGATTATTTTAATTTTATTAACTGAACTACTATTATATTTTCCCCTTAAAATTTTACCTAGTTTAAAAATAGTGTTTTGAATACATTTATTACGAATTACGATTACATGATTTTGATTTTAATGCAAACAATCTAGTTACACTGTTTACTGCTTTTGATATGAAATCGCTTATTGTTATCGATCGGATAATGTTATCAGTTTAGTCTCGGACAATTGCGATCACATTAAGCGGACTCGACTGTACATGATATTATCCGGAAAATTTGTTATTATTGACTATGTAACACTGATAAACTGATAAACAAAAAGCTTTTTAAATTCGAATTAGCAACAAAATTAAAAGCTATAAATAGCATTCTAAAGAATATTCTAGAAAAAAAGTATTTTTAAAAATAAGGGAAGTAGAGTTGACCATAAATCTTGGAAAGTTATAAATTTCGCAAAAGTTTAAATAGAGGTTTATCTGTTAGATGGCAGCACATAACTTTAACTCTTCTAAAATTGCGCCTGTCTGTGCAATGTGCTTGTGCATGTGCATGTAGTATTTTGATGCCATTTGTAAAATTTATGAAATCAAATTGTAAAATTATCTAGGGAAGGGACAAAAACGGGGTTTGAGGACGAAATGAAAGAGGAGTGATACAATTTCGTAAACTTTCAGTTCTGTATTCTGTAAATGTAAAAACTGTCATGGCTTTATTTCTAATTTTATCTGTGGGAAAAATTTGAAAAATATGTGAGAAAATTTTATTTTTAGTTTTATTACTTGTTTTATATTCCTTTCACTACATTTTTAAACTGTGGTATTAGTGTATTTTATTTTAATATAACTTTATAAGCACTTTTATTTTTACTCTATAGTGAATTTTTACAAGTGTATCTGTATAGTTAAGTGCCTAAAGTAGCACTAGAATATATAAATTGAAATTGAATAAATTTTTCAAAAGTTCTTGCCTCTTCTTTAGATAAATATTTAATTGTCTAAAACAATCATTTTACCAAATAATCTAGCATCTGTTATTATATTCTTTATCCAGATAACCAGGATATTTTAGTCACGCAGTTGACTCCCTATTTAAAAAAATTAAAAACTCTTTCCCGAATTGTTGTATAATACTCTAAAATGTGGTCGAACATTGCTGTCTTCTTTTGACGGCAAAATTTGGTGTTTTACTAATTGCTATCAATTAAGTATTTCATTTTTTCACGTGTCCTTATGCGGGCTTAACAAAAGAAATAAACCCATTAAAAACAATTGTCTTAACAAAATGCCAATTTCAGGGTACCATCATCAACTTTAGGATAAATGAATCGTCAGTTTGAAGAAGGGAATAAGTCGAAAAAATGACAAATTGACTTTCTGTGCTCAAAACAATCTCCAAGCTTTGCTCTACACATGGGTGAAAAGAGGGGGAAAATAACTAACCCCTATAGGGAGATATCGGCCCTTGAAGTTGTGAAATCGATGTCCATTCATTGTATTTTTTAAGTTAATTTAGAATTAAAGTTAATTTGTCTTTCTTTTCATATTCTTTGTGCTGTAAACCAAGTTAAAATAAAATTTCCTCTTAATTTCAGTTTTTTTTTCAAACTTTTTTTTATGTAGGGAATGTTTGAGTCCATTCCATTCATATTCACTCACTCCATTGATATTGCTTTAATAACTCAGTTTCACTATAATTTTGAATTTTATTTGTCTTATTCTTTTTATTTCACCCTTTTGTGGTGTAAACTAAGGAGAATTATAATTTAAATGTGAGTTTAAGGGTTTTTAAAGATTTTTTCATCAGAAAAATTTCATAAGGTGGAAGAAGGGAATAAGTCAATCAACTTATTTTGACTGTAAAATATTTTGAATAAACTTATATTTGTTTTGATGATTGCTCTGTTTTCTAAATAGGTTTCTGAACTTCCAGTAAAAATTTGGTGGTTATACAATGAAAATTCCATTAGTTATACATTTTTTTTTTCGATTTTCTATAACCTGATTTTTGGACTTATTCCCTTCTTCCAACTGAAGATTCAAATAATACATTGGTAATTTTCCCTTCAAACTTAATACACACCTAAGAGTTCAGCGGTATGAAACGCCTCCTCATCCTCAACTGGATGATTACGATTAAAATGCAACAACTAATCCTTCCAAATCCATTTCTTAATACATTTTGACCATATTTTATTGCATCTACTAATAGGGTCAAGTCTGATAACAAAACATTGTTGCTTGCACTTTTCAGTTCATGCGAAGAGTTTATAGGCACCATTTTTTCTCTCTACTTAATTTATACTTATCGTTTTATGTTTAAGTATATTTTACATTATGCCTTTTATATTATATGACCGTTCTACTTTCTGTCATGCACACAAAATACCCACTTAAATTAACAAAGTCAAAAAACTCTTGCTTGGGTCGTTTGAGTCAATTTGAAATACTTTGGTTTCCTATATTAACATTTTGGAAATAAAAAAATCCCTCCAAAGATACAACCCTTTTTATTTGTCACTTTCCCCTTCTATTCAGTCATTGGTTTAGTAAACTTTTCAGTCCTAGACTGCCCGACATCACCATTGAATATCTGGTAAATTTCGAGTGGCTAGGACTGAAAGGGTTAAAAAAAGAACTCGCCAATGATTTCTCTACCTGTTAACACTGACTCTCTTTTCCTTTTGTTTTAATTGCTCCTCCTCCCCTAGTGAGTGGTTCTTCAGTCGTGAGCAGTCCCGCGGAGGCACACTCTCACCCTTCACCCACTTCTCGGACTACCCCAAGTACGTTCTCTTCACTTCCTTTCTATTCCTCCTTGCACTCGTTCCTTTTTTTTTCGTTTGGCCTCAGCTTTTGCATGCCTCGGGTGAGACCCCAGAGAGTGGAGCTTAACAGAATTACTGTGCTAAAATTCGCATTTGCGTTTTCAAATCGTTGAGTTTGGAATTAATTAGAGGGAGTATTGTCTGTGTAGTAATTCAAAAACCAGAAGGATGCAACCGTTGAGTCTTGTCGCCATCTTGAAGCAAGGCATCAATTCACTAACAAAACATGTATAACTTTTTCAAAAACTTAATATAAAGGAGTGAAAATAATTTAGTTTTGTTCATAGGGTTATGTTTAAACCCTGCTCTGTTTTAGTATAATGATATCAAATCAATTTTTAATTGGATAGGAGAAACATTGTGAAACTATGATGTCCCTTTGAAAATTATACAAAATTACTCTTTTTCGATCCCTAACATAAAATATAAATATTACGTGACTACTTACTCCCACGGAAAAGTAGTAGGGGAGAAAATTATTTCGCGGCAACGCTAACTGCTTCAAACACCAATTAAATTATTAATTCTGTCAATTTTAAGCTTATCAATGCTATTTTTAGTGAAACACATATATCATACTAAGGTAGCTATTACAAGGGAACAACAAAACCTCCTCTGTTAAGCTCTATACTCATTGGGCAAGACATTGGTAAATCAGATCGATTAAAAAATCTAGTAAGAGTAAAAAATTTTAGTGGTATTTTACTCCCCGTAACTAAATTTAAAAACTTTAGTACAGCAAGAATGTAAAAAAGGAACTCAACTACTATACTTTTCAAATATTCATAAAATTAATGATGTGGTTTGCCAGTGTCTATATCTAAAAGCATGACCCTAAATTTAAGTTGCAGTTCTTTATCTATATCATTATTTTGCTTACATAAGCGAGTAACATTTAAAAAAAAAAATTTCGAGTTTATTATTTTTGTTCAGTAGAATGGTTCATGGTTGCTTCGTAGCAATATAGTTAGTTGTGCTGGTTGAAACTAAGGGAATTTATCTAAGGAATGAAGATTTACAAATGCCCTTTTTTGGCGTTTCTGAAGGCATGTGTTTGAATATTAGTATATGAGTAAAAATATTAATCCAAGTTATTGTCATCTGGATCTTTTTTTGGGAGTGGTATTATTCAAGATGTGTATTAAACATCGGAAAATATCGACAGTTCCGAAAATTAAGTCACAACCAAAATACAATTCATTGGAAGTTCGTATACTCTTTCAACTATTTCTTTCTAATAGGAAAAATAACAGTTTTTCTTGGTGAAAAACGACTTCTTCAACATTTTGTTTGATGTTAGAGACCAAAATATTAAATATTTTAATTTCTTATCCCGCTGACCAAAGCGAGTATGTGAATATTATAAATCTCTAAAAAATCCCTAAGATATTTAATGAAACCTAAATTTCAGAACGAAAAGGTACGAAACGAAATTTTTTTTTCATATTTCATTATTTTTTAGGAAAAATATAATTAAGCAAAAATTATTTTAAAAAGTTCTCTTTGTAAATCAGTTATTTCACTTTGAAACCAAAAAAGTTTAGGATTTTTTTAAAAAGTATAAGAATTAAAAAATTATATGACCCAGATACCTGGTGGGTATCCTGGTGGGCACCTGGTATTCCCATCACTAATTGGGTAGGGTGGGTTGGGGTAAAGTGGGTCTTAGGGTAAAATGGGTCAGTTTTAATTAACTCGATATAAATTAAATTTAAATTGAATTATTTTCGCTCATTTTTTGTATTATAATCTTTTATCTGTTGGCAACATTTTCCGAATGTCAAAAATTTATATTCATAAATTTAAGAACTGAAAAATATTTTATTTGAACGGTAAATGGTGTTGTCGAAAAATCAGGGTTTACCAACTTCCAAATATCTATATATTGTAAAAAATTACAGCATACTTTTGTAATATTTTTCCATAAAAGAAAGTCTGAGAGACATTTCAAGCCAGTCAGCTTAGAAAAATATAAAATATTTTATCTTTTATAACAATATTTTGTACTTGGGGTAAAATGAGTCATAGTTAGGAGGCCTTCTGTGTTAAGTAAAAACAATGTTTTTAACTTATTTCCTTCAAATATACTACATTGAACTGTCAAACAAGTTTATTTTTTTCTCCAAATGAAGTATTTTAATTGTTACATTTGAACAATGTTCATTAACTTCGGATGTTTACAATTTCGTTAATGTACAACTTAAAACAAATTTCTTCATATAGAAACGGCTTAGCCGATTGCCTTTTTTCTTATTTTCATGTATATTTAGAAAAAATATATTTTTGACATATTTTTGCAATGAGATCCATTTTACCCCACGTTGGTGTAAAATAGGTCATTACTTTTGATGCTAAGTTTAACCAACTTATAACTAAAAATATTTGATCAAATTAGATAAAAATGTTCTGAAGGATTGTAATATCAAGATCCAATTGAAAGAAATTATTAAAAAGTAATAGTTTTGATGAAATAAAACTTAGAATGTGAAAGTACCTAAAAAGTGACCCATTTTACCCCAACCCACCCTATAAGAAGTAGAAGTATAGAAGTATTTGTAGCTGATTGAGTAATGTATGATAGAGTAATTATGAGTAATTGAGTAATTATGTAAAATCTTAAAATACTCCTAAGTTACATTTAAATAGCAAAGGAAGAGTTCAAATTGTAGTTTACTTCAATTCAATTCATGAACCCTTTAAGAAATTATTACGGTTTCAATCAAATTATTAGAATATATCTTTTTCTCCCCCTTTTCTTGTTTTATTTTTATATTGATGACTTCCGGAGATAAAGTTTAGCAGGAAATCCCTAAATGGGGAATAGGTAATGAAAGGTATGTTGTTCCTTATTGCTCTGGAAACATCATTTACCTTTATAATAAATTATCAAGAACACACGTTTAGACCACTTTATTACCAAAGACGAAAAGTTGTAATCCTCATGAAAAAAGTGTGCAAATCATAATAGTGGCCTTTTGATCAAATAAAAGGCTGCTTTTGTAATTAACGCTCACTTCTCATGCGAGCTATACTGAGAAAATATATCGTAAAGAAACAGAAAAGCTGTGGCAGTAGAAGTTGCCAGAGCGTTCCTTTCCAAGGAATTTCTCTTGTCTACAATGACTTTTTCTGTGAAAATATTAGAGACAACCCAATAAAATTTCTGAAGTTGGGAAAATGAGACACCGGTCTGTATAGTAACAATATTTAGTTTAAAAAAATAGAAAATTTCAGATGGATAATTTCCCAAAAGTTTCAAAATGATCGTAGCATACAGAAAGAGTTCAGTCAACAGAGTTCCAACTTTTCCTTGGAAAGAAAAGATCTGGCAACTTTTGTCGCCAGAGCTTTTTTGTTCTTGTACTGTACGAAGATGTTTGCAGTGTAGAGTCCATCCAGATACATGGTGTGCCAACAACATAAGCATTTTTTTGGTCAGCGGGACAATATGTTGGATCATTATCACTGGATGTCGTTGTTTGAAATGTGGTTCGTTGCAGAATGTGACCGCGTGTTCGTCAGCAGCCCGGAGGGACTGGCGAACGGAACCTTCAGTGCTCCCGAGCTGTCCGTACTGCGCGGCCATTCCAGACAGTGCATCTACACCTTCATCGCAGGCGAGAACGAGAGGGTCCAGGTCACCTTCATGTTTTTCAAACTCAGGGGAGCCTTTCCAGAGTGAGTAATTATTCTTATAATCTGGTCGATCGAGGAAACGATAGATGTAATACTACTCAGTATTAAGAAGTGGTTATTAGTCCACTAATCGATGTAAAAGGGGCTGATTAATTTATCTAAGTAAAATGACATATAAATCATGATACAACCTATTATATTATTATAAGGACAGATAAAGTAACCCAGTGATTACAAAAACGGAAAATATGGACTGGAATGCAAACGTCTGGTATTAAATTTTTTGTTTCGAATACTATAAAGTAACAATTCAGGCTGTTGAAACAATAATGAGCCATAGTAAAGCTGTTGAAATTAGCTCATTAATACTGGTGCTTCAACTTTAAACTTCAATTTCAAGTATAGGTATTTTTAATTTAAAAATAATACTTTAACCAAGGGTCTTTATTTATTACAAACATATTTTCATTTGGTTCTTTTCCATTTTACATAATGCCGTCAGTTAGGTATCACCAAACAGAAAATAACCTTCTTTTATCTAGTTTATGTATTAATATCCCTCTTTAGAGAACTTTGTTTTGGAAAATATTAATAGAAATAAGATTATTTCATAAATTATACATTTCCATAATAAAACTTTTAGATACTCTTTTCGCTGGAGACCATATTCTCCAAATAAAAACTTAACCAACAAGGCCAGAGATTAAAAATAAGTAAAAAAGCAACGTTTATACTATGCACATAAGTTTATTTTAAAAAAAGATTCAGACGATCGTTTTCGGGGATGCCTGGATCCCCCTTGTCAAAATCGTTTTTTAAAATAAACTTATGTGCATAGTATAAACGTTGCTTTTTTTACTTATTTTTAACCTCATTTTCACAGTAAAATTTTAATCAAGGCCAGAGATTTTAGGAAGTTCTGCTATTTTTATGTTTTAATCATTAAAAATAATTCCAACAAGTAAGATGTGATATCAGTTTTTAGAACTGAAAATAGTAAAATAGTAATTTCCTCTTGCAAGGTTTTCTCCAGTATTTGGCATTCAACTAGCTAAGGATAGGTTTTATAAATACAATGAGAAGAACTGTCACGGAATATTATTGTTAGAACGAAACAAAAACCGGCCAAATCCGGTTTAAACACTAACAGGTGCGGTTACACAACTACCAAAACTCTACACCTCATGGCACAGTATGTCATATTTACATACGACATACCATATTATTTTTTGTGTCTTATACTTATCTTCACACAATTTTTATATTTCCTTGACCCTTACATGTTTCTTTTGCTCAACTTTGCGAAGTGTTTCATGCTATACAGGTAAACCCACCTATAAAAAGGAAGCTAAAAGTCAATCATAGGTTACCGCAATCATAAATGCCAGACATCCGGTCGTAGATTTCCGGAGTTGGAGATGACATCATTGAAATCTAAAATGATAAAAACGAGGAAGTAGTATTTAACCTTTAAGATAGGGTTATATGAAATTTTTGAAAGCAAGTTTGCAGTTTTAAAGAGACGAAGCACTTAACATTCACATAAATTTAAATCTCTATTGTTAAGAGATAAGAATTTTTCCTCGTGATTAGATTTGTATGCGCATCAATCAGTAAGAGTTTTTTTTACACTTGAGAGGTACACACCTTCTAATGGTCACGATATCCAAACAAGTTTTTTTTTCAGAATATTGTCGTTGTCTATTCCCTCTGCGTTTTGGATAATTTAAAATTGTCTTTTTGACCCGTATGTATCCAGTTAAATTACATACTACTTGCTTTCTATAGAATTTTATAAAATAATAAATGACCCCACACTTCAAGTGCAATGCGTGACCTTAAAATTAATAATAATGTTTGATATGAAAATATTTTAAAAGCCGTTTCAAACAGCCCAAAGTTGCTCTTGGATCAAATGGTATTAAAAATATTGCTTCCATTGGCTAATCTAGGACTTCGTCCAAAGGGGGCTGACGTTTGAAGTTCAAATTTTAAAAAGTTTAACAAATTATTTACTTATTATTACTTTTTTCATGAAAATAAGAACTTAAAATTAAAATTGGTAAAGAAATTTTTAATAACTTTGGAGAATTGACTTATTCTATAGGGATTGCATATCCATAGTTTCTTAACCTGTATTCAACCTTGATTGCTACTAATTTGTTTTGTAACTATTATCTATTCAGCATGAAAATTATTCACCCCAAGTTAATAAAATTATACTGTTTCGAGAATATTTACGTATTTACCGGAAATTTTTGTATTCTGCTAGCGGCTTTCAATAAGGAGACATCCATAAATTACGTGAGGTGTTTTTTCAAAAATCTGGACCCCCCTCCCCCCTTGGTGAGATTTAATGAGATTTTGCTGGACCCCCCTCCCCCACGTGAGATTTACCTACAACTTTAAAAATAATTTTCTATCCTATTCGTTTGCATTTTGTGCTTCACAGCACCTAAAACCTATCCGTTATTAATGATGTGGGGGAAAAGGGCATTATTCCGCCTAAAAATCCCCACAGTATTATTGTGTGGGTATTATTCCTTTCTCATACTTAAAAAAATCGTTTAATTTCTAACTTAAAAAGTTGACGTGAGATTTTAATCGACCCCCCTCCCCCCTTGGTGAGATTTTTCCAAAACTTTTACATTATTAATGATGTGGGGGAAAAGGACATTATGTTATCATCAGGTTTTCTTTATTAAAAAAAATCACACTAAACTATTTAAAATTTTACAATATCTAGCTCAAAATGTTACATATTTATTCATTCATTTACGCCAGAAAAACTGCAAATAAAGTAAAGAAATGATCTACTGAATTACAACAAGGTATTCTTATCTCCACAATTAATTTAAAATATTGGCGATTTAAAGATTACGTTGGACATAAAAGTTATGACTAGTCAGGTGACAGAGAGGAGGGATCGAATAGTACCTACAAGAGAGGCTACGAGCGTGGGAGCGTCGAAAGATAAACAGACAAAAACGGCCGCTCGAAACCGCAAAATTTTGATTGAGAAAATTTATGACATGCAAAAGAGATGGAAAAAGCCAACGGTTCGCTCAAACTGAGAAAGAAGGAATTAAGCCTAAAAATCACCACAGTATCTTATCTGTGTGTATTCCTTTCTCGAAGTGTCTATTTGCACGGCCCAAACGGCCCGTGACACATGCGCTATAGGTCTCGTGATTACGTAGCAGTCTCGGCGCTTAGTGATGGAACCAATGGAACGCCGGGCCGTGGACATTAGAGTAGAGTTTAGTTGAAAAAAGGCCGTGCCAATAGCCAGTGCCTTCCTTTCTCACACTTAAAAAAAGAAAGTCGTATAATTTCTAATTTAAGAAGTTGACGTGAGATTTTAATCAACCCCCCTCCCCTCTTGGTGAGATTTAGTGAGATTTTTCCAAACCCCTCCCCCTTTTTGACCTCACGTAATTTATGGATGTCCCCTAAGGCTCACATGGACAAACGGTTGAGAAAAACTGCTTTTAAAAAATTTAAATATTTTTATCCCCCCAAAACTTTCAGTTTTTAGTCCACTTGCTTGTAAATCAACAAGCAGGTTATACTGCTGTAACGGATTAATGTAATTTTTAGGGTGGGGCGAATACATGGAATATTCAATTAACAATAAGGCCTTCCTGAGGGAAAAATGTTTAAAAATAATATCTTTAAAACTAGCATTATTAAGCTGTTTTAAGACTTAAAACTTACATAAAAAAGTTTAAAAATACATTTAAAAAATAGTTTCTATATTTTCCTATTTGTAAGCTTTTTCAAAAGGAACCAGGGTCTCACTGGCGTAACGGTGATATAACCAGGTTTTTTCAATCTAAAAAGTTTAATATATATCTGGCAAGGGCAGGTCATAATTTTTTAATATTTTCAATACATTAAAGACCCGGACGATTTTAAAAGATTTTAGGAATAAATATTGCATTAAATACACTCATAAACTAGTTGTTTCAGAAGGGGATATTTCCTTAAGTGTAGCTAAAAAGCCTGCTTCCCCATTTTCATTTAGTTATCTCCATGTCCAGATGCCCGTAATTCAACTAGCGAAACTCCGTTTAAAATATCTTGGGTGCCTTGTCGCTCCTTGAGCTAGGGGTGCTCTTTCCATCAAGGGCTTTAGTTGATTCAGCTGAGGGTACATTGGCGTAGTCAATAGGTTTAAATCAGCTAAATCTAACGGTCTTATTTTCTGCTACCTGATCAGCGATTACCCATGAGTCAAAGAACGAATCGCCGACTCTGATTGGCTGAATCCTTCTTCGACAGCTGGTTAGTTCCTGGTAAGGTAGCAGATAATGTGGCTTTAAATCTTCTGTATGTAACAACAATCGACATGGTCAATAAGTGGTCGATAAGTTTTCATGGTGCATTTAGGTTTAGCCATCTAAATACCTCAATCTTCTTCGCAGGTGCAACCACGAGTACATCGACCTGTACACCGAGATCAAGGACTCCAGCACGGAGCTGATCCGGACTCCTTTCGGCGGTCGCTACTGCGGCAGAAACCGACCGCGCAACCGGATATCCATGTACCGGACGCTGGTCATCGCCTTCTACACGGATGCCGAGCACGTCTCGACCGACGCCTTCGAAGGGTACTACGAGTTCATCAACGCATGTACGTCCACCCCACAGATATTTTTCATTCTTTCCTTCTTGATGGTTTACTATACCAAAGTTAGGAACGAAACGTCCATTGATAACAGAGTTCCAGACACATTTTTGAAACACTAACAGAAAAGTCAGAGAAGCATTAAGCAAAAATTTTCCACTTTTTTGTACCGAATATTATATTCTTATTCTTGTTATACATGCATTATTTTATGTGCGTGGAATAGGGGAGGGTGGATCGATTGTAACACGGGGCATTTGTAACACTTTGATTTCCTCAAAATGAGAGGCTGCCTGGGCGAAAAGAAGATGAAAGTGCGTACAAGGCAGGTGAATTAAAGAATATCAGAGATTTCCAAGGCTGACATTTGAGTTGTGGTTGTGTAATTGAGAAAAGAGTGTTTTTCGAGCATCGAAGTAAATTTCTACTTTTGGGTAAATGTAACTCTCCTTCTCCTGCACTGCATTTATGAAGCACAACAACACTGATTTTATGTATTGTATTTACATGTATCCTAGTTTTATTCTGCTTAGTTTCAAGATGATAGTGTTGTTAGTTTCGTGGAAAACGAGGGTTCAATTAAAAATGGTGACGTGGCGTCGATTGTAAAACTTCATCTCGGGACGATTGTAACATGCCACAGGACCATTTTTAGTGCAAAAAATAGTCCCACGTTCGTTGTAGTATAGAGGAATTCAAATACAAATACCCTAATTGCCTTTCTAAATATTTTTTCACTATTATTTACTCATATTCATTCATTATAATTTATAACTCATTATTTGATTGGAAAGTTCATTATTGCCATTCTGTCTATGTATTTAATTATTAAAGAAGAAATATATTGTTAATAAATCTGTATGATCTTCTATCGATTTTTATGAATTTGTGTTAAATTTGTAGTGTGTTACATGTTACAATTGACCCTTTAGGTGGGGTCGATTCTAACGATTTTCGATGTTTTGTTTACTATTCTGTAATGCATGTCCACCGGACAGCTTTCATCACAAAATTGTAATTGGGATGTATCAACCTATTTTCATACTAATTTTTATAACTCTAACATAAAAAATGGGTTAGTTTGAGATCAAAGAAAAATTTTTGTTACAATCGTCCCCACCCTCCCCTACCTATAAATCTTGATTTTTCCGAATGTGTATTGAATTACATTATTTGTGGAGGGCCTTTTTACTCTCCTAAACTAAAGTTAGGGTAATTTATTCTCCCAGCAAATATTCCCACTCGGGGGCCTATGGCATGATTACTATTGATGAGGAGTTAATGTATGTGTCATCATTCTTAAGATTACAAACTATCCTAAATTTTTGGACCCGAGTGTATTTAGTAATAGTGATTGTTAAGTTGCATTGATTTGTATTTTGCAGCTCAATATGTTGTCGGAACTCTGTCTCCAGGCAGCGTCTGCACATACACTGTTGTGTTCGACGAAGTGCCAAAGGACGGAGAATTCCGGTCCCCCACCTACCCAGGAGTCTACCCCAAGAACCTCAATTGCACGTACACTTTTCTAGGTAGGAAAGCACAGCGAGTCCGACTTGAGTTCATGGACTTCGACTTGGTGTTTGGGGGACCGCAGTAAGTGATTTCATTTATATGTAAACATAAAAATCCCCAACAAACCTACCTTTATGTGTAGAGTGTATAAGTGTAAAGTAAAATGAGTAGAGTAATACAGATAAGTGGAGTAAAATTGTTGAGAAATTGAAACAGCTTTATGTATAATTAACACATAAATAATGTACAAGCGAAAGTAATTAAAGAAATCGCAAAAGTTAAGTAATAGGAACAAAAGAAATTATGATCCGCCAGAAGGAAAAAAACCTGTATTGGCGAAAGAAGAACTACAACAATTCTTATACAAAAACATAATAGGATACAGAAAATAATTACAGGACAAAAAAGAAGTAAATCAAAATAATTAGAATAATAACAATATATATGTTACAGCTAAAGTTGATAATTAGTTAATCTGAAGAATACCTAGGTAAACTTAAGATTAACTGATTTCTGTCGTTAATGTGCGGATTTTTGAGTTTTTCGCATTTTACCTAGGGAATCTACACTATAACGGCCTCTTGATCGTTAAAGTTCAAAATAGTTTGTTTCGTTCAATACTTTCTGTTAAAATGTTGAGGTGCTTACTGCGCCATGCGCTTACCCCTGCGCAGTTGGGTTTCAATACGTAGTTTGTTGTCATATTTGGTGTTTTGATTTCAAATTTAGAGCGTAGCACTGGTAGTTGTCATGTTGAATGTTAAAACAAAATAATACAAGCAAGTAAGTACTGTAAATTTACATGATTAAGTACAGTATATTACTACTAAAACGGGTATTTTGAAACAGTTGTGTTGAAGCTCCGACTTCAGAGTGACAGAGATTTCTTTTAACGAAAGCAAATGTCCCAGCTGTTGAAATATCTTTTCAACAAACGTTAATTCAACAATCGCTGGAACCTGGGCAAGGGTTTAACATATGTAATCGATCGCGAATCCTAGCAATAGTTCAGTGCAGGCTGCCAGCCGATTACACCGCGCTTTCATTAAGATTTGCTAGTTTAAGTGCTCATTGAAATACGCTGTCAAATCGAGATCGAAAACCACAATTGATACAAATCTCAGTTGGTACTTTAATATTCTATTATTATTGTTCTTACATTCTAGTTTTAAAATTGCTATTTCATTACTATTTTTGTGGGATTTGCGTGTTTTGTGTAATCTGAAAAAAGTACCGATCCCCCTTTTTTGATTCGTCATTGTTACTGTTTACCCCCAAAACGAGTTTGGTTATAGTTAGGGCAGGGGGGTTTGGGGGGGCGGCAGCCCCCCCAACCTCCTTAAACTTTTTATAAAATAAAATAAAATTTTGTACTTTAACGGATCACGCTCGTTAATATGTAAAATAACTGATTACAGGTAGTATGCAGATTAACGTGTGTCTAGTCGGTAGGGTGCAGAATACCTAGGTAATTTCAAGATTACCTAGGTAATCTTAGAAATTGAAAAAAAATTCGCTCTTTAACGGATCACCCTCGTTAATCTGCAAATTACCTAGGTTATCTGTAAATTAACTGATTTCCGGACTTTAACTGTAACATATACACTTCAATTGAATTAGGTTAAAGAAAATAATGGCACAGCAAGGCTTAAAATTTTATGCTTCTGGATTTAAACGAAAAAATCACCCAAATATAATCTATGTTACAGATAAATTTAAATAAAGATAGCTTGAAAATATTAGCAGTTGGATATCTCCGATGTTCAATAGGTAAAAAATTATATAATTTCGGAGCAAGAAAAAAATGTTTTGGGAGATTTCTTTGGGAAAATGAGGAATACCTATTGAATATTATTGTGGTTCTTCTATTTGAGGTATTATCTTTTAAGTCGTAAATATTTTTATTATGATATAGAAAAAGTAACATTCGGTAAAATGCAAAATGGAGGATTTGTATCCCATGCTAATTATGATTGCTCACGTTGTTAGTGGATTTAAGAAGCAGCGTCATGCTAACATTTCAGAAAATTATAATTTTCAAAATGGTAATTGTTTTTATGCCAAAGGTTACCATATCTTGATCACAGAAGGTGTCTAGTGTACTCAGGTATCACACAAAAATCTGCCAATCTCTCATTCACGAATGACCAAATCCTCTGCTAAGTGTTTGCTTTCAAAATGTTATAATGAATTAAACGGAAAAAAATTGCTGCCATGTACGAGACAAATCCTGCCATGCATTTATGACAAACTTACAGCCATATTCACGGTCATCAGCTTCATGATTAACCAGCAGATAAAGAAAGGAAAATTAGCTTTTCGCTTATTCTGATTGGTGGAATTCCTCTTCGACCAAGGATTAAACATCGACGCTGATGGATGTAAATATGGCTGTTATTGCCTTACTCTTGATAATAAATGAAAAATAAAATTTGGTTACAAAGACTTCATTCAAAGAATTTAAAAGTACTACTACTGTTCACAGTTTAGCTAAAAGGTTGTTGGGGGAGGTTTTATGGGGACAATCCCATTAGGACAATCTGCACCAGACAAAACAGATTTAAAAGTCAGTGTAACTAAACAAATATTATTCTTCCATTTTAATTATAACTCAAACAAATAACAAAAAAATCACCTCTACCCTCTTAAAACGAGTTTCAAAGCAGAGTAAAAATTACTCAAATCTGAATATGGCACGCACTCAAACTGGCTCCGATTCAAATTTACTCAAATTTGAAAACATGCATATACTCATTTCTGAAAATGTGCAGATACCCAAAAATAAAACACCATGAGCTTATTTTTGAGTAAGTGCAAGACTTTCTTATGAATCGGAGTGCGATGAGTGTCACTTTGACGCGCTAAATTTTTAGGAATTGGGTGTGAAATCGCAAGTTGTGTTGCGCTCTACCACACCGAAAACTGATTTATACTCCAGTTTCTCCAATAGTTATAATTTTTGAAGGTAAGTTAAAAATAAGTATAATTTGAGTGGTGAGTAATGAATTGTTTGAACTTGATTCTGGTGTTTCAAAATTGAAAGCATTGTGTCGTCATATTTGAAACAAAAAGTTTCATACCAAAATGAAAACATATACTCAAATTTGAAACTGTTATTTCTCTCAGTATATATTGAAAACTTATGCTTGATGTTGCCATTCATTTTCAGAAGAGGAAAAAAACCGAGTGAATAACAAAAACGATTTTGTGTTGCAGCTGCCCCTTCGATTTCATGAAGGTGTTCGACGGCGCGAGCCTCGATGACCCCTTGATCGGGACACACTGCGGTCAACAGCGGAACCTTGTAATTTACTCCTCGGCGGAGAACATCACGGTGCAGTTTGTTACCCTTCAGAGGACGGCGGAGAGCGAAAACAGGGGGTTCTCGGGACTCTACGAGTTCAGCGAAAGCTTGGTCAATTTAGGTAGCCATTTAACCTCATTATCCCTTTATCAGAATGCTTACAGTCTTTAAAAACTCCTTAGCCTCGTCAATTTGTGTGGTTAGCTGAGGTCAATTAGCGAACAAAAGATTCCCCTCCTCATAAATCTTTCGCTCTTGACAATCGTCGGGGGAAAATATCTAGATGCACCCCGTACAGTCTTAAAAAAACTCCTTAGATTGTGCCCTAGTCCTTACAAAAAGGGCTATTAAAGTCCTTAATTTACCAATTAGATTCCTTACTTTTCAGAAAAACGCAGGATTTTTTGTTCAATTTTTTTAAAGGGATTTCATCAAAAATATTAGCGTACTCTTAAAAAAAGTTTTGCCTTTATATTTTTGCCGATGTATTTGTAAAAATAAATAAGTTTTTGCCGATGCCTGTTACGGATTTTCAGGAAGTAGTTCGCTACACCCGCAGAAAAAACAACTTTACAGTCACAATCGCGTTTTTCTTTTCTTTTTTAATGTATTAGGCTTTAAAATCTAGTTTTTGGAGAAAGTGTTCTTTCATAGTAGTCAACAAATTCGAATAGTATATAGCTGGAAAATTAAAAGAGTAATAGAAAAAAAACCAAACTGAATTTTGTTATTCCATTCTATGAAAGGGAAATATACTAAAGAATTCTTGAAAAGTCGTTTAAAGCATTTTATTTACAGTTAAAGTATAAATAGTACTTAAGAAGGCCCCTAAAGTTTTTCAAAATGTCCTCAGAAAGTATACTTAAAGTTCGTAAAAAGTATACTTAATTTTACTTTTTAAACTTCTGTTCTTTTTCTTCTGCTTTACCCACTGACTTACAAGTCCCACCTACTTTAAAATTACATAGAATAACTATCCTTACGAATATACTGACGATGCTTCGCAGGCACACTCTTCTAGTTATCCTTTTTCCAGGATATAAAGCAGCACGGGATCTATGATGAGTATTTTAGCGGGAAATGCGAATAGATTTATAACTGGAGTTGTTATTTCAGCTTCCATCTTGATATGATTCCCATGGTTGTTATTTTTCTTCCCTAAAAAGCAGTTTAAGTCAAAAGGAAAATGTATTATGTTTAACTTGTGACAAAAATCCTTAAGGTTTTTTTTTGTATTGTGAGAATATTTTAGCCCTCAATAATATTAGGTTTCCTTTTAGTGACACTTCATTCTCTTTGTGACGTTGAAACTTTTATTCAATTTTAACGCTCCAAATTTTACAGTACTATTTTTCTTTTCTTGTAAATTAGCACAATGCTTTAATTCTGTTAAATACTTTTTTGCAGATTTTATTCAAAAAGATGGCGAACATATCCGAGGCACTGGTAAGCATGTTTCTGTCTGTAAATACTTTGAATCAGTTTTATCATCCGGCTTGGGTTTTAAGGGTTTCTTTAAATTATACTGATCGAACAGTTTAACTTATAATTGCAGCTAAAACTACATACTTTAAAAAATAACTTCTCGATTCTTTTGCTAATTTTATAGAATTTAAAGAAATTAATAGTTTCACAAAATAATTTCTTGTACTGCCTTAAAAAATGTTATATCCAGCAAGCTAAAAACAATTATTAATATGGCATTAACATGCACAAAAATAATACTAACACGTCTTTTTCCTGATGCTTGTTTTCCTAGTTTTATTTATTCGCAAGTTGTATTTATAGTACTTAAAATTTATATTTGTAATACCTAAAAGCATTCCGTAAAAGAAATATTTGTTTTATCTCTCATATTATACTTAAAACTTGATTAAATAGTGTTATTTTATTTCATTAAAACCTATAAATATTTTTCGCAAAAAGTACAAAAATACTTAATTGGGAAAAAATAGAGTGAATATTATCTTTTTCTTTCAGAATGCGATCAGAAAATCTTAAGCAAAAAGGAATCCTTAGGATATGTGTACTCGCCAAACTATCCTTTCTTGTACAAAGTAAACACACTTTGCAAATACTACATATACGGCTTGCAGGATAATCAAGATTTAGAGAGAGTTAGACTTACGTTCGAGAAATTCGCAATTCCAAACACAGATGCCGAGTAAGTAAATTTTGAAATACTTTATACAGTTATTTCATGGTTCTAAATTTTTATTTTGTCTCTTGGAAAATTTATTAAAAAATACTATAAGTACGGAAAGTATTTAATGGACTTTATAAATGGGAGATGCATATACTTTTCACAATCTATTGTGTCCGATACAACTGTGAAAGTACTTTTTCCGAATCGAAGCCAAATTCTTTACAGACAAAATTGACCCTAAAGAAGGGGTCTATACGATATCATATCTTTTGTTATCCTTTATCATATTTTCATTACCCTTTATGAGATATCATCCTTTGAGCCTGGGATGAAAATATTATGACTAGTCTCCAGGTTGAAGGATAATAATTAACCACACACTAATAAACAATACTTTATTCATTTCGTAACATGGCCATTTTAATTTCTACAAGATGCCTAGATGATATACCCGTTGTAATTTGATTTTTTAAACTTAAAATTTGGTCGAAATGTTAATTTTAAAGGTTAAAAAGTAGTAAATTTTTTCGATAAAATTTTTTGGAAAATTTGTTTTCTCACTTTTTAAATATGGAATAATTTTAAAGAAAGGTTATTTTTATGCACATCAAATCAAAGAAAACAAAATTACGAACAAAATGACACTAATTTCACGTTTATAAGTATTTCTAGAGTTGAATATTAGATGTTCAAAATGTAGGAAAAACAACTTTACAAAACTGCTTTGACGTTAAAAAAATATCACTTGCAAAAGGAGGGTAATAGAAAAAGTAAAACTTGAGACATTATATCTTTTCTAACAGTAGTTCCACGTACAAAAATCATGAACAAAATGTGAGGGTTTGGATCTTGGGTGTTTTAGTTACATTTTGTAAAAAATCTGCACTTTTTTAAAACTTCAAGGACCTCAAGATAGTTTTTGACTGATTTCCGGGTTTCACATATTGATACCGATGACTAAAGGCAACTTTAAGACGCTTTTACGAAAAGATGGCAAAATTAATTTTTCTTGTTCCACTCTAATATGACCTCAATGACAATTTTTTACATGAAATGAACTTCAGGTCTGTCTCTCCGACCTAAAAGTAAAAAAAAAAACATTCTTTTTCATCCCTAGGTGCTCAAACGGCGGTTTCCTGCGCATCTACCTGCAAGGTCAAGAGGAGCGACAAGCGCTGGATGAGTTCGACCTGAATCTGTGCGGGTCGGCCACCCCAGCGGACGTGCTGTCGGATGGACCCCGGCTAGCCATGATCTTCAGCAGCGGCAAGACGGAAGGCAACGGATTCAAGGCCGCTTACAAGTTTGAAACTGGTAATATGTCCTATCATCAACGGCTGAGTAGAGTAGTACATTTGAATTTTTATGCATATTATAGTATGTGTAATTTGAATCGGGGGCTCACTACTAGTCATTTCTCATTGCATTTCTATTGCGTTGCTATGGTGACGAGCCGCCTATACTATTTATACACGGAGTATAAACTGGGTGTTTCAACAATTCCGCCTAACTTATGCACAGAGAGATTCCTTGGGTAAAGTAGAGGAAAATTGTTCAAAGAACCATCGACGACCTTTATTTTTCGAAAAATGTGGCGTCAAATACAATTGAAACTTCATTATTTCATTCTACAGCTCATGCAGGTATGCGTGGTATTCCATCAACCTTTTAAGATTCAGCGTTTATGAATTATCGTCAACCCTGTAATTGAGTGGAAAAATCCATTCCCATAACAATTACAATAATATTGTAAGACTTCAAAAGTTTTTCTCCTGGAAGTGACTATATAATATAGTAATTCTGTCGTAATTTTCTCGAAAACTATCGGTCATAGAGGTATAGTTCTTTGGGCATTTTTTGAACATCACACATGAAGAATCTAGCTGTGCAGACTGCAAAGTTTGGGAGGATTTGTTGAAACACCCTGTATACCTACTGTATAGTAGAAAGCTTGACTGAGATATATCAGGACATCAAGAATGTCCCGCTGATATTTCAGTGAAATTGGCATATTGTCTAAGGTCAACGCCCTATTTGGTGAAACATACAACTAACACAACTTTACAGCATAGTGGATATTTAGGTGCGTATTGGAGGGCCATGGCCAACCAAAATTCTGAGCAGTCCCTTACTCTAGATATTTATGTATCTTTGATTTTTTATTGGGTAATGTAAAGTATTTTTAATGTTTTGAAACTCTCAAACTTTGTTTCTATTGAATAAATTCTCGAGAGTCTTATACAAATATCCGTTTTCAAATATTAACTAAGTTAGTAGACACCTTCGTGCAAAAAGCCAGCGGAACTTAATCAAGCAACTATAATTTTAAGTATTAAAATTATTATATGAAGGGTGTTGTGTAGGAGCATGTGCTGGCCATTCTACAGAAAAAAAACAACAGACGGGAAAAAATGTTACGGTTTCTAGGACGGTCAATTTTCTTCAAAATAAAATACGACCTGGAGATCACATAACAAAATCCAAAACTTTCCTCTAATAGCTTTATACCGTGATGCCAAATGCTCCACTATATAAGATCTCAACATCGCCCATCCCCTCTTTTCCTTTCTCAAAAAAAGGCCTCTGTTGCAGACTACAAAATCCCTGGAACGCCCGTTCCGGACGGCACGTGCAACTTCACGTTCCTGAGCAGTTCGGCGAAGCGCGGGGAGTTCAACTCGCCCCGACACCCAGCCAACTATCCCTCCAACACGAGCTGCGTCTACCTGTTCAAGGGGGAGCCGGGCACGCAGGTCAAGATAGTCTTCAACTACTTCCGCACCAAGACCAAGGAGGAGCTCTCCATCACGGGATACAAGTAAGGATATAGGGAGCGCTTCGGTGTGGCTACCCGGCGTGGCAAAGGAGATTAGATGGGCCGACCGAAAGTCACGTTTCAAATGGGGGATCAATTTCTTACTCTGAAAGAAGGTTGGATATAGGAAGGACAGTTGTCTATGTTAATTAATCCGTAAAGTATTGAATGTAAGCCTAGGTGGTCCATGGACTTAAAAAGTTGGGCAAATCACTGAAGATTCGAACAATATTTTCGAAAAACAAAACTTTGTTTATATAGGGTGTCCCAAGATCACGGTCCACTCTCTTTAACTTTTGAACCCCTACAGATATAGTCATGAAAGTAAGACCTAGGTACAGTAAAGTGACCATGACCATGCCCTATCCGATGCGACAAATTTCAACGCCCTCTGGCGGAAAGGTGAGGATTTATAATTTTTATTTTAAAAACTTTTAGATATTTGCTAAATTAGTCAATTGCAAAGTTGTAGAGCAGCATCGATTTAGTACCAAAAGACACCTTTTGTGCAGAGAAATGCCTTGAATAAAACCCCTAAAACGTACGCTCAATTAGGTATAATTTACATGGTTTTATGTCCTAAAACGCTCTTCATAAGGCAAAATTAAGAAATTTTCATTTTTATGATATAATAATACTTTTAGTCATTTATACCTAAGTCATAAAAATGGAAATTTCTCCTTTTCGCGTTAAGAGGAGCGTTTTAGGATGTAATAAATGACCTAAATTCTACCGTTTTAGGGGTTCTATCCAAGGCATTTCTCTGCACAAGGTGTCTTTTTGTACTAAATCGATGTTGGTCTACAACTTTGCGATTGACTAATTTAGCATATTTCTCATACTTTTTTAATAATAAATTATAACTCCTAACATTTCAGCCGAAAGGCGTTGAAAATTTTCGCATGAGATAGGGCATGATCACTTTACCATACCTGGACCCCACTTTCATGAATATATCTCTAAGGGTTCAATAGTTAATGGGGGTGGACAGTTACCTTGGGACACCCTAGAAGTCGAGAAAGAAAATTAAGTTGGCGACTCGGATCTTAAAGAGCAGCTAATTTCGTGAATGTCTTTGAATAGGTGAGGCTGGTTTTGATATTTCAAACGCCAACGAAGCACTTTTATCTCCGGATGCACCAACCTACTCTGAAAAAATAATCGTCCAGAAACAGAAAAGCTCTGGCAGAAAAAAATGCCAGAGCTTTTCTTTCCACGAGATTTCTCTGTTGACTGAGCCTGCGCACAACGATTTTTCTGCGAAAGTATTTAGGGAAAATATTTTTATAATAAAGTTTTCGAAGTTGGAAGTCTGTAGAGAGAGACAATATAAATTTAGTTAAATAAATAGAATATTTTCAATGGATAAGTTCCCTAAATTTGCGAAACACTCGTAGCATACAGAAAAAGTTCAGTCAACAGAGAAATTTTTGTGGAAAGGAAAGCTCTTACAAAACTATTGCCGCCAGATGTTTTCTGTTTTTGGATGGCTGCTTTTCTGTAGGAGATGGTGGCCACGGTCGTTGAAATGGGAACAGAGGTTCGGAGCGCTCTCTAAATGCGATTCTAAGGTTTCCGTGAGAGGTTTCGGATTCCTACGACACGCAAACGGTTCATTTTCCAAGTAAACAAAGATTCGAATAAGTGCAGGACTGTTATTCCCCTATGGGTTTGGCTAAGCCACAACTCAATAAAAGGGAGTAAAAGGTTTCGGTTATAGTGCAAGCCAATTTAAGGGACCATGTTAAGGAAAAAAAATTCAGAAAAAATGATAGGAGAAAAAGAAGAAAGTTTAATCCAAATAATAGCATATTGCACTAGATTGATACGTTTTTCTAAACACTGAAACTGAAATGTCGACTCTTAAACTTGTGTTTAACAGTAAATATCTCTCTATCAATAACTTATTGCTCTGGAGGTTTAGTAGTTTTAAATTTAAGATGTAGTTAAAACTATGTATCAAGACCATATGAAACTTTGGAAATTGACACAAAATTATTTACCACTCTAACTACTAACTAAAAAATGCAACGGTGTCTGTTTGAAACTGTTTTCTACAACAAATAGACGACCAGTGCATAACGAAAGAGATGCAATTTATTTATTAACAGTTAAACAAAAATTATAAATGCAATGATGCATTATTTTTTCGATAAATATTTTTAAAAAGAACATAAAACTTTTAAAAGTCAACCCCGAATAAAAAATAGATGGATTAAAATTTGGATAAAATTTAAGCGTTAGTTGCAAAAATAAACCAAACGTTCATGTTGGAATATGCTTTAGCCACTGAATACAAAAATTACTTTTCAGAGATTTTAAACTTATATAAATTTATTTATATCCAATTGCATAAACATAATTTTGTTTCGGATTTATAAACTTCAGCTATCACACAAAATTTTTAATTGCTTTACTTCTTTCCTCAGCGATGTCTGTACGGATGACTGGCTAGAGATATACGAAATCTACCCCAGCGGCCGGCCCAACAAAATCGGCCGCTATTGCTCAAAGTCCACTCCGGGGCCCATCGTGTCGAGCAAGGGAGTGAGCATGATGAAAGTCATCCTACACACAGACGCTGAAGGGGTGGCCAGTGGATTTCTTGCAACCTACATCTTCGTCGTTCCTGACAAAGAGTTTGAGGGTAAGGGGTGTCAAGGATTTTCAATAGTTTTCGACTACATGATCGAAATTCGTTGCCGAGAAACATACTTTATCATGGGCTTACAAGCGAAAGGAACTAAGTCACCTTTTGGGAATTTTGAAAGCGGTAGAACAACACCAACGATAGAGCGGATTTCCAAATTCTTGCCAAACTAAACAGCGAACCTAATAAAGACAAGTTGAGTCAGAAGTGACTTGATGTATTTTGCTTGTAAGCCCACGATTATAAATAAGTAAATAGATTGTGTTCAAATTTATGTTCAACTGATTGTAAAAAGTTGAATATTGGAACTAAAAAAGCACCACCCTTCTAACAAGGAACCATCAGTAAAAAATGACCCTGGAGTCCTGTTAAAATAATTCAGGGTATATTTCATTTTTTATCATTAAATACCAGAGAAATTATAACCTTTTTGAAATTATGGACATTTTATGGTCTTTTATAAAAGTGACTGTACTTTTGTGAAGAAATTGGAAATTTTAGTAATTCTAATTTTGATTTGTCAATTAATTATGAACTGGGGTTCCGATTATGTGGCATATACCTCCAACAATAACAAGAAAAAGACAAACACGACTTACCATTCATACCACTGTGACAACCATCACTAAAACATAACTTTCCGAACGTACAGCTACAGAAAACCACAAAAGGTCATCAAATGTATTAAAACAATGCTTTCAAGAGTATCTTAACAAAAGAGATAGACTCATTTTTCTACTCAAATAATTTCCAAAGCAAGAATGGCTAAACTAGGTCTTCATGTGGAATTTTTTTTCAGAGTGCGGATTCAACAGCAGCGGTCAAAATTCTGGAGTCATCACCAGCCCTGGATTCCCAGCCAGATACAAAGACAGGCGACAAGTGTGCCACTGGTACATCAGCGTCAAGCCCAACGCCACGATATTACTCATCTTCACTTACTTTAGGCTTGAAGGGGACCCTGTTGGTAAGCTTCATACGAATTAAATTTAAAATTGATCTAAGGAAACGTTCCTAGGCGTAACTCACAGAAATGGGCGAAACTTTTACAGGCATAAGAAGATTAATTCAAAAAACAAGAAAACTTAGCCTCGGAATTTCAATAGGAGAGGAGTAAATCAATTTTGAAAATTGGTTTGTGAGTTGCCAAACCCATTCCGCTAAGCACTATTAGGGGATTTGGCATGCATTTGGAGAACCTTTTTGAACTGTCCGATTTATATTGCAACAAAGAACACCAGGAATTTAAAAATTTTGCGCTTTCTCTGCATTTTTCGTCAAATAGAATTGAATTTGGTGCTAAAAAAAGGATGGTTTTTGAGAATATTTTACAGCCTTTTTACTATAATTCCGCAGCCAATTTTTTCACAGTAAGTGTTTTGAATCATCTACTAAAAACCTTAGTAAAATTTTCTTCCATATTTGTGAGTTAAGCCTGGGGACGTTTCCTTGTGAATTTTTTAATTGAACTTTAATTCTTGATTTTCTAAATTGAAATTAATAATGTTTTATTAATTTTCTAATCATATTTGTCGTATCGTAGAACGAGGATGCCCTGGTGCAGTGGTTCGAGTGTGGAGAAATCTGAGTCAGCCTCCTGTGGAAATGTGTGGACTAGATCCGAGCAACGATACTCTGGAAATCATATCCACATCCAGTATTTTAAAACTTACGTAAGTTGATGGTTTCGTTGGTTTCAAGAAAATATATGAGTACCTAAAAATGGTATCAGGTATTTCTCATGTGTGTAAACCGTTTTGCTCATTATATCCCTTCATAACGCTTTGTAGATTTGCCACAGCTGAAAAAGCTATAGGTGCTGAAGGTTTCAAGGCAGTTTGGACAGAAGTGATAAAAAGTATTACTGTTAAACTATTTTGAAATTTTATAAAATGTTTAATATAAACACTTACGTGTAAACTACTAATGAATTAAACTTCATTTTTAAAAATAAAATTTCACTAAATGAAGCATTCGTAAAATTATATTTATAAGTTAACTACACTGATAATGCAACTGATTCTTTTCTGTTCCGCACAGCTGAAAAATGCAAACAATTCAAGTGTAAAGTGAGTGGATTTTGTATCGCCAATGAGTTAAAATGCAATAGAGAACCTAACTGTGGATGGAGTGACAATAGTGATGAGGAAGATTGTAAGTTCCTTCCAACTTCTCTTTCTTACCAAAATTGATTTACAATGATTTTAAAGATAAATTGTTAGAAAAATATTGATTAAAAATTGAAATAAAAATAATTTCTGTATAGGTATTAATGTAAAATATCTCATTATTACATGTCTCTTAAATATTGCCCAAGTTTTAAATTCAGGGGTTTGGATTAAGATCGTGCCACTATTCAGGGCATGGAAAAATTGGCTCATTACTAATCAAACCCGGAACAGATTCAGTATCGCCTTCGTTCTGTATGTTCAGATCATAAGTCTGAATTTAAAATTTAATGGGAGGTGTATAACAAAAAAACAATTGATAATGCTGACAACTAAAAATCCCCCCTTATAAGCAATTCTAGATAAAAATAACATAAAAAAAGTTCGAATCAACCAAATTGGACTGGGCATGGGCAATATACCCATTTCGTAACACAGTTCGATTCCAATCGGTCACTTTAGAAGTCTTGTTTGACCTAGCAGCCCATTTTCAATGCCTATAGGATTGGATTGCTTTATGCACTGCACATACTCTAGAACTTGTAGTTAGGTAATAAACCCCATTTAGTCTTCCAAGCTCTGGCACTCCCATGCAAGCACTCACATGACCATCAAAAGTGATCAGTACAGTACATTTGGGAAAAAAACCCGACTCAGTTGCGATTTCGGGCGAACCACTTGGGTTAGGAAGACAAAGGAGGTGTCATTTTTCATTAATTAAAGTACTCTTTTACAAAAAAAAATTTCGAGTCTTTAGGGGGTCGTCTTCATATTAAACGAAACACTAACTTTTTTTTCAATGGGGACCCCAATTATTATGAAGTTTTCTGAAAGGCCATCCCTCCAAACCCTGAAATACCCAGTTTCATCCAGATTGTTCAAATAAAAAGTTTTAAAAATTTTTTTTAAGTTTTAAAATCATGTAATATTTTTATGGTAATCGATTCTGGTAGTAATTTTAAGTAGAAAACCAAAATTTCAATAAAAACGAACGAGAAAGAACATTCGCGGTATGCATTCGGCAACGGTATACAAAATACACATTTGAACAATTGCTCAAACACAAGAATGGTAATTTTAAATGTAATTCTCCCAAACAGGCGAAGAAATTCCGACCGTCAACGTGTACCTGATCGTAGGCCTCACCATGGGCATCGCATTTGGCATCTTCCTCACCATCTGTCTGGTCTGCCACCGGAAGCGGAAACGCCGGCGGCACCACCACCACCATCACCATCACCACCACCCTCCTCCCCCCATCTTCGAGCCCCGTCAGAAGCGGAGCCCTCCTTCTTTCGACCCCCCGGAGTTCGGCCCCATGAATTTCATGTCCATCGACAGTGTCTGACATGAGGACTCCAGCGGAGGAGGCTACTACCCAGATCAGTTCCATGCTAACCACCTCTGACCGAGCAAACGCGCAAACTAGTCTATCTTCACTCGACGAAGAACCTGTGACGAGTTCAACTCCAGAGTTGAAAAGAGTGCCAGGTTCAATACCGCACTTCTCTTATCCTCGCTCGCAGCGACGGAGCCCCCCTAATCCTGTTGTAGTTTTGGGACACGGCGAGATTTTTCTCTTGGTGAAAAAGAAGATGATGTTGATTATTATTTAAGATAGCCAGAGTTATAGTAAAATACTCAGCACGAATTTAGCATGTTGAATCAAGTGCTGACTTCACTGCCTACGAAAGTGCCAAAACACCGGATTTAATTTGAGTTTCGATTGGTGTATATCAAAGACGAAAAATATCTTGAGTAATATCTGTTTTGGAAATTGAAATTATATAATGTTAAGCCCAAAATATCTTGTTATTGAGAAAATTGTGATATTTCTATCGGAAAATTGTTAGGTTTTTCTCTGATTGAGTTTTAATATTTTTTCGAATACATTTGAGTAGTTAAGAAGAGTCGTAATAACAAATTTAAGGTAAATTTTGCGGCTTTGAAAGCTTTCAAAACGCGTAAAACAGAATGTGTATGGAATTTACGCCAATTTGAATTCGGAAAAGATATAAGAAGTATGATTGAAAGATAATATAAACCCTTTGAGGAAAAAGTAGAAAACCTTTTTAAGTAGTTTATACACTCTACCTGCATTTTTCTCATCCATTTAAAAAGATAATCTGTAAAAAAGAGTAAATAAGTTGTAAGAATAATTGATAATATAAAACGAAATTTCAAGTTTTGCTACTGGTTATCGGAAACTAAAAGTTATAGCGTCATTTAAACAAAATGACGAGTCCTTTCGATGCCAAAAAGAACATTACTACTAGTTTCATATTTTAGTCTACCTTGTAACTACTTCGTAAAGAACTTGATACCAGTTTTTTTAAACAAGCTTTGTGCCAAAGAAACCTTTCCATGCCATATAGCATTTGATATAAACATATATTATAAAAGAAACTATATTAATATATATAAGAACATAGTTTTCTCACAAGACAAATGCTCTGATGCAGCAAAATACAGAAACGAGGTGCAAAGATCTAGATGTTTAGAACTAACTCTCCACTTGTGAAAAACTGTAATTTAATTACACGCTTTTGGTGCTACGAGCTTTTGAAAACATTCCAATCTTTTTTGGGATTTCTTTTTTAGAACACCATTCTGACCCCCCCCCAAACATGGACATTAAAAGACATTACAGGATTTTTTTCTTCGGTTTCTCCAATGCGAAATGCATTCGACTGTTCGCATATAGATATAACTACAGTGTCGACACGGCGAAAGTTCAACCTTATATGGAAACATTTAAATCCCCAAACGCTACTGTGAATATCTTCCAAGTAGGCAGCTATATGGGTAAAGCATAGACAAGAGTTTGAATTCGCTATTCTACAACGACATCATGATTATTTTCACTTCATTAACAGAATTGTAATATGTAAATGTTGTCTCGAAAGCTTGAAATCGCAACTGGACTAGAACTTTTAGAATGTGTAAGATTTTTAGAGTCATGGAATTGTTACATAAACTATCTTGCTTATCATCCATAGATAGCTCAGTATATCTTTATAGTGACACACTAAAAGTAGTAGAATCTCATGTACACATGTGGTTAAATACGTCTCAATAGTTAATTCCGGAACCTATAATTTCAAATCAATTTTAACATATGAGGCTAGAAATAAAGTATTTCTAGAATAGTTTATCATAATAAGATAACAATGACAAAATAATTTTATAATATAGCTACGAAAACATCTTAGTAGTATCTGTTTGCATAATTATTTAGCTTCCAAATAGATATATAAATAAGTTCATTAGCTTTAAACTGGAGTTTAAACTAGTTTTTATTGAGAATTTCCACTAATCTACGATTATAAAACAATAAATTTAATTACCACTACATTAAAACAATTAGGATGCAATTAATTGAAATAGAGTGGAAAAATTATTTTTATCAGCGATTTCAATCGGCCCTTAATGATACATAACTCAATACAAATATTGCAAATTAAAGGTTAATGAATGCAAAATATTTAAAAATATTAGTTTGAATATGAATCCTATTGTATTTTGGTATTATCTTTCGTCTACTAACGAACTGAAGTATAGATGTAATTAAGTACACATGGAGATATTTTCAAGTACAATGAATACTGGGTCAAATAGTCTATGTAGCAATTCCGTGCTTAAGGTATTGGATGAAGTTGTTTACTATGATAAGGAATGAGAATTGATTCATCAGTGCATCATGGAATAGCCCTATTTAAATGTTTTTTGCTCAAAGAACAGTCCCGCAGTATATGAACCTCAAAGTGAAATGGAATGTATGTGTATTGTGAAGTATTTCCTTGATGATATTTTATCAGCATTCTTAGAAAACATTTGTAACAATAAATGAATAATAACAATAACCAAAATAACAATTATTCTGGTGGTTAGTTCTTCTAGCTTCTTTTGAACGAAATTGTTTGATACTTTTAATATTTGTTTTCAAACTCCCTCTTCAACGAAATTTGCTTGTAATTTCTCACGCACCGCTTTTTCTTATTTACCAAGAAGCGTAGATTGGTTATGTCGGTTACATCTCATTGAAATAAAATAATTAATTTGTATATTGAAAAATAGAAACGTCGGAATAATGTTAATTTAAGTTATTTCTTCATTCACATATTATTAGAGAGTTATACATAATAAAAATATAACTAGCACTTTGAAATTATACAGTTTGACTGCTGTGTTTTTATTGGTTGTCTGTATTTTGACGCCGCGTCGCACTGTGTAATTTCTAAGAGCTAGTATCAATATGTGTTTTTTATCTACAATTTATTTTTATTTTCTGTCCCCAAAGATGTAATCAATAAAAATATGAAAACAATTGTAATTTGGTTAGTTAATTTCTTTTTGAATATCTAACTAAATATGATTTTACAAAACACAAAGAAAATTACGTGTTTCTATTCCTTCATCGCGGGGACGTTGCGAGTCGGTCGATACATCGTGGGCACGTTGTGGAGGGGGCAGTTTTCGAATTTCACCATTCATGTTTGCTATTTTGTAGGCTTCGAGTGAAACTTGGACCCGACCAATCACAAAGCACATCATGGCATTTCATCACACCATTACATTTTTATACAATGAACTGATAGCAAACAGGAATAGCACAGAGAAGCTATTTCCAAACAAACAGAACGTTTATTAGATATTTTTTCATAATAACAAAATCAGGCGAATTTAAAAATACTTAACTTAGTTTCCTCAGTCAAACAGTTTTTTCTTGTACATAAGGAACCTGAATCAACACACTCAGCTTGAATGAATCACAATAAAAAATGATTGGCTGAGCTTTTCATAGCTTTTTATAAGAACCTAGTCCTGCCCCGCAATGTGGACATGAATGGTGGACATCTTTACAGGAATCTAAGCAGAGTGGCAGCCACATAAAAGGACAGCTGTAATTAGAACAAACTATAGATTACTGTGTATTGCAATAGTTTTCATTTATTGTGGATGGAATTAATGTAGAAATTTATCTACAAAGCTTCACTGAATTGGTAATAAGGTACCTGTGCCTAATATGGACACCCTAAGGAAAATGTATTTTTTTCACCCCCTTGTACACGTCATAGGACTCCAAAAATTTATGACCACTATCCCTGGACTGTTGACTATCATTATTAAAATTAGTGAACTTCTAATTATTCTCGTTTAATTACTATGATAAAAACAAAAAATGTTTGTAAGTGTCCATATTAGGAACCACCTGTCCCTATTATGGACAGGTGGCTAATTATTGACCTTCTACACAAGGTGTATGGAAGAACCACTCTTAAAGGGATTCTAGAGGAGAGGGGATAAAAAAATATTTCTTCAAGTATTGCGGGGGAGGGGGGGCACAGTTTATATCTTCAGAACAAGCACTTCGTAATGTTATGTACGGATACTAAAATTAAGATTAAAAATACATCTAAACATTAACTTATTATGAATTACCTAAATATAATAACATCAAACAGAAAATTATTTTAAAAATTTCTGAATCTGAAGATTCACTCGCTTTTCTTACAATGTGGACATAAGGTGTCCATAATAGGAACAGGGCGTAGTTTTACTAAATCTTGTTATAAATAAACAAAGAAAACATTTTTAAGCAATATACGGAATAGCAAACGAAAATATATTTTATCCGCTTTCTAAAACACTCTACTTTTTAATATTTAAAGTAATTTTACCATATCTAATAAGAATTAACTTAACCTGTAATTACTATCAGCACACCATGAAAACACAAATTTCCTTCAAAATGGCGAACACCGCGCTTTTTTGCACTTAAAAGAGTAAATTATCTTTTAAACTGTTTTTCTTCATGAACAAGTAGTGCCAACTCTCCATCAAGTCTCTTACTTTTTAAGATATTAGGGGTGTCCATATTGAGAGCCCTGTCCATATTGGGTACAAGTACCTTATTAATGAAGTTGATTTATAGAGTTTTCATCCAGGTTAGTGTTTTATAGTTTTTTCATCCTTTGAAGAAAAATCTTGAAGTTTCATAGCATTTTCAAATACAATAAAAACAATGCAGCAAGCAAATGCAAGAAAAATTTTAAGATTTGGTTTAATAGTTTTTTTAATTTTTTCTTTGATGTTATACACAATTTTTTTTAATGAATTTGGTTTAATTAGAAGAAAACTAAACCGTAACAATATGAACAGATTTTTTTTAACACAACCCCAATGGAAGAAACCTACAATTTTGAACAAATTTGTATAGACCATGTTTCCTCACAATTTTAAATGTATTAAAAGTTTCAGAAATTGAACCGGCACACTAATTGCAGTCACCATGATTTTTAACATAATTAAAAACTCTTAAAAAGAACTAAAAGCTTTGCGTATGTGTATAACTGGAATTTCAATCTCTGAAAGTTATATGTCGTATTGGAATTTACGAATTGAATGAAGGATGTAATTAAAAACAACAGCAACATCCATCAAAAATGAAAAAACATTGATTGCATAAAATTCAGCGTTATTATGATTTTTCTCATTGCAATGACTTTGCAAATGTTTTTGAAACACGTAGATAATAAATAATTGCAAGGAAGTTGGGCCGAGACAAGTTCCGTCAAAAAGCTGCAAAATTATGTACAATTCAAGTCCTTACACATTACTTTGAATATAATATTCGTGCATCGACTATTTAACTCATGGTATTCTGCATGGATGCAATTGATATTATCTAGGGGTATTTAACATGCTTCTTTGCTTATTAATCAAGCAAACATCAAATACATAGAAGATAAGAAAGGGAAAATAAAATAACAATAAAGAGAAGAGGATCTAATATCTAAGAAGGAAAAATATCTAACTTCACCAAAATACCCTGTTCCTATGGTTCCAAAGTTATTGAAAAATTTACATGTAATAAGAAGTATGTTGAAAGATTTTTTCTTACCAAATTATGCAAACGAAGAGTGTAGAGATGTACGCGCATGCGCCATTTTGTTTTACTATGTATGTGGTAACAGTCTTCCTGCAATTACCACAGGTCACTTGAACCGGTGAGCTGCTAAGCATTACAGGGGGGTTAACGACCGCTGGTTGAAAAGGTTGATCAATGACTGAAACAGATTTAAATAAATCTACTAGATCTTACACACTTAAAGTTGAACCTCGAAGGTTCATTTTATATAATCTATTATGAAATTTAAAAAAATACTGTTATTTACTGTTACGACCGTGATGATCTGTGAGCTGATGCATTGCACTATTAAAAAATGATCAACCAACCTATTCTGCTTTCATCTCGAAAACTTGCACGAATTTGCATACCTGCTTGAATAACATTTTCATAATGTTAACCATGCATGGAGACTCACAAAACGGACAAATAAGAAATTGTTGTCATGACATTAGGGGACATCCATAAATTACGTGAGGTCAAAAAGGGGGGAGGGGTTTGGAAAAATATCACCAAGGGGGGAGGGGGGTCGATTAAAATCTCACGTCAGCTTTTTAAGTTAGAAATTAAACGATTTTTTTAAGTATGAGAAAGGAATAATACCCACAGATAAGATACTGAGGGGATTTTTAGGCGGAATAATGTCCTTTTCCCCCACATCATTAATAACGGAAAAGTTTTAGGTGCTGTGAAGCACAAAATGCAAACGAATAGGATAGAAAAATATTTTTAAAAGTTGTAGGTAAATATCACGTGGGGGGAGGGGGATCCAGATTTTGGAAAAAACACCTCACGTAATTTGTGGATGTCCCCTAATGCTTGTATTGGGGTACCGGTTTTATATTTCAGCACACATTTTTGTGAAATTATACTTTTGTGAAAAATGAAAAGCTATTTGATTTTTCAAATTATTGATAAAAAACAAAATTAAAAACTTTTTAATTGATAAAGTAATATATATTAGGTACAATAGTAAAAATTAATTCAAAGGGTATGGCTCATAAAATTTAACATTATGCAAAATTGTTAACAGACAAGAATTATAACTTTATTTAAAGATCCTCTTTCTTGTGTAAAAACTACCTTCTTTAAGAGAAATTAGAAAAGATTTATGGCTTTTATTAGCCATTATTCCATTATTTACTTCATTTTTTCAAACTTACGTAATAGTTATATTTTGAGATATAAATGAGAAATAATATCATAACCAAGCCTTTTCTTTGTGAATACCTCTTAAGTCCGTTTTTTCTGCAATAGAACATGTGTAAAAAACAGACTTTACAGACGGACAACTGCCCGTAAAACCAGCCTCTCCTGATCTATAGGTTGCATTGCAGAAAAGACTAGACAACTATCTTGCAATAAAGTAGTTTTTCTGCATTACAAAATAAATAAAGAGAAGCCGACTATACAGGCAAATTCACGGTCATAGCAATGGAGAACTGCAGCAAATCTTAAAATTTTAAATATTCAATTTTAATTTATTAAAAATTCTTTCCTGATTCCAAGAATACGCTTGTCTTTCCCCACAAAATTTTTTTAAGGTAATTATGACATATTTTAATACAGAAAGCTCCTAACAATGTGACGTCACATGTGCCAGTGGAAATGTGGGAAACACCGTTTTCATCGATACACTAGTCTGTAAAAAAAACTAGTGCTCATTGTTTCAAAGCGGGATTATAGCAACAAGCTGGAACAAAGCACATTTCACGTCACAAGCTGTTTCAGCTCAGACACAAAAGATGTTGTTTTTAATTGAAAATAACTTAAAATTTAGGGCTTTGAAAAGCAAATGAAAACATTTTTTGGAGGTTTTAAGCCATTCTGAACACATTCAGATTAAAAAAAATTTGACTGCAGTTATCCATTGGTCCGTAATACATAGCAAGTTCATCATGAAAAAATTTTCGATTTTGGGAGGGTTTTCTAATCATAAAAGATAGTTGTAATTTTTAAAAGAGTTGCATTTTTATTAATTTGAATATTGTGAAAAGAATTTCAGGAGGCTGGAATTCCCCGAAAGGGCAACAAAATGGCAAGTAATTTTGGCTGAATTGATCCCTTAATAGAGAGTTTTGAGCTGTTTAAAGGTTTCAAAATTTTGAACAAATTGTAACAAATCATTAATTTTTATTAATGACTATGAAACAATATCTTAAACCATTAGTCCAAGAAAGTAAGCTCAAAAAAGGGGTTCAAGTGGAACAAATTGTAAAAGAAAGTTTGATGAGTGATTCTTTTAGGAAATTTTCCGTAGAAAACGATGGTGAAACGTATACCAAAATTAACCGTGTCCTTTAGCCAATATGGTGGATTTTCCAAAATGGCGGTCAATCGTTATTAACTTATTACTTCCTAAACACTGTTAATAAAATTATAAATTTTGCAGTAAATGATTAAAATTTAGTAGCAAAAACAATGGGGAACTGTTTTTTTCTCTTACGATAAGTCATTTATCCAATATGGCGGATTTTCCAAAATGGCGTCCACTAATGTTTATAATAAGTAAAATTCTGATGATAAATTCGTAATTTTTACAGGACATGGTTAGAATTAAGTCTTAATCATATTCATATCAGTTTCATCTCCTCAATGTATTTACTGCAAATCAATGTATTTACTGCAAAATTTATAATTGTATTAACAATTTTTAGGAAGTAATAAGTTAAAAACGATTGACCGCCATTTTGGAAAATCCGCCATATTGGCTAAAGGACACGGTTAATTTTGTTATACGTTTCACCATCGTTTTCTACGGAAAATTTCCTATAAGAATCACCCATCAAACTTTCTTTTACAATTTGTTCCACTTCAAACCTTATCTTTCTTGGACTACATTATTAATAATGTCATCTCAAAAACTAAAAGGAAACCCTTTATCGTTTATTTAATAAAGGTCTTACAGATAGATTAAGCCAGTGTTGGTGTAAACCTCTGATATATTGATTAGTATTTATTTAGACATCTTAGTAAAAGCAGAAAATAATAAAATGTTACATAAACCGCAAAAAAATCCGCTTCCATCATATAATTATTACGAGATAAGCGGGGTAAGAAAACTATCTCGGATACTTTTATGCTTTATTACTACATATTTATTGACTTACCTGCAGGTAACATGACAGCAAGGAATTTATTATCTGTAATATAAAATAACGCAACGATGAATAACGTAACTCCCAATAAAATAGCGTAGTTTGATAGCAAAAAAAATTCAAATGAGTTAAGATGCAGATATGGAATTTTTAAGATCATAATTTTTAACTCACATATAACCCGCGATCTGCGAGACCCCATGGCTTAAATAAACCTTCATAAAAACTCTAATTTTTAATGAAAATATATGAAACTCCGTGTAGCTGCCTAAAAGGTTTCCACCTATCACCTCATGAAGTTTAAATAAAGTAGGTATGTTATTTTCCGAGTTAGGTTGTTGTTTTTAAGGAAATGCTTCCAAAACTGCGAGGATTGGTGCGTGTTATAGTCAAAGAGGTTTCCAAAAGTAAGGTAGAGGTAACTACAATCCATAATTTTTTTTTGCAAAAAAAGAAATTGGAAAATAAAGGATTTTAGAAAATAAACATCGGTTCACAGTTTAGCCAAAGAAATTCGTCATCCTCGCTCACATTCCATTGCTTTTCCAGCTTTCCCTTGGTATCTTTTCGATGCCCTCCCCTCCCGTGGGATAGAAAGTTTGTAATCTGATTCCAGGAAATCGGCTGGTGTCTCCATCACCACATGTCCAAACAAATGGTCAACTACAGGGGTCGGCCCCTCTTTGAAGATGAGGCAATCTTGGACACCTCTTCTTGAGTGCTGGTGCTTTTCAAATTGTCTCTCAGTCAAAAGCTTGTCGCGTCATTGCATCAGCGTGCTTCTCAAGAAATAGTTCAATCCTATTTTGAGAGCAAAGTGAATGTTGCAAAATGCCTCGTTATTTGAGTTATGAAGATGAAATGAGAAGATTGCGTCAATTAGTAGCCGATGTCTCTACATAAATATTATTATAATTAAATTAATTCAACTTGAAAACCATTATCCTTTATTTTAGTGAGTGGCCTGTTAATCCAAATTTAATTATGTGAGTAAAAATATGATTTAAATGTCATCTTATTAGGGGAGTAAAAAGATATATGATCAAAAACATATGTGAAATGAACTTACGTATTACATTGTTATTGTATTATAGTCAAGGATATCTATGTATTGATTGCATTAAATTAGTATTGCATTTTAGTCAAGATATGATTAAATTAAATTAAAAAAATTTTTTTGTGTTTAATTTTACAAAATACTTTTTCATTACCATAAGATGTATAACATATGAAATTGTTTAATGAAATAGTCTTTATTATATCCTAATAAGAGGCAGTCAATTAATAATGCACATTGAACAATTAAATTATATATTTAAACTTTCCGTGATAAAAATTTTGTATGCACTGAACGTTTAGAACGGAAAACGGTTTGCGGGGTCTGAGAGACCCCACGCGCGTTCCCGTGTAACAGTAAGTAGTGCGCGTCCTCCCGGGATAATTAGGAATTTTTGCTTAGAAGAGTTGTTTTACCTATTTTAGATACATTTAACTGATAGAAATTTGAAATTAAAAATTATTTAATAGCAAAGATAAATTGTATTTCTTCTAAAAGAAGATTTTGATTAAGATATATTTGCCTCAGATTATTCATAGATAATTATAAAAATTTTATAAAAACTATTCACATAATTAAACCATTAGTTTAATAACTGGGCAAACGAGAGATGTAAAATTATCGAAAAAAATGGAATCGACATGTTACAGTATTTTTTACAAATGAAGTTTTTTTTAAAGAATTTATATCACTGAACAGTATTGGAATTAAGATGACTTACAAACATATTGAATTGTTTCAAGTTAACTTTACAGTAGGAGAATAAATGAAACATATAAAAAATTTGCCAACTTGTTTTTAACTTTTTTAAATTATAAGTTTGTAAAATTTGTAGTAGAATCAATATATAATATAAAAACTTAACAACTAGTTTTCTAAGTTAACTTTTAATTGATAGGTTTAAGACAATGCAATGGTTAAAAAAATATTAGAAATAAATAGTTCAAACCTTTTATATTTACCCGTTTGAAAAACAATTTGAGCAACAAAAAACAATACTCCCAGCAGTCAAAGCCTTAAAAATCCAAAAAATGTGTAACATTCACTCCTTATCAGTTCTCTTTATAAATCTAGCAGATGGTCCATTAAACTGATGATGATTAAACTTCATATTTAAAAAGGCACTGGGCCGGATATTATAAGGTCATTTCTTAATCTTTCAAATATTTCTATAGGTTTAACATTGATATTATAGGTTTGATAAAAGAAAAATATCATATGTAAAACCAAATACGGTGAAGGACTTTGCATCTGAAAAATGGGATGACATTTTATTGTAAAATTGAGATCAGTAAAATTTGTTTTAAAGGGGATAAATTGTAAAAAAAAAGCAGATACGACAAATTATAGTACCTTTAAAAACATATGTCTTTAATTTATACTAAGAAAATAAATGTTTATTTTTAATCCATTGGCAGAATTATAACTTTAGCTACCTACAAAATGTTTTAAGAATTTCCACATTTAACTTATGTTATTCAGCTTACAGAATAGTAGAAAAAAACATCAGGAATTATAATTGGACACAAGGGGATTAGAATCTCTCCATTCTAAAAAAAAAGTTTTTGGTGAACGGTTTCCAGGGAAAGGCTTTTTAATTACTGATCCTTATAACACATATTTGGTATCAAACTGTCCGGATTCAGCAGTTAACGGTGGTTGGCGAGCGATAGCGAGCAGGGGGCGGTAGCTCCCTAGTCAATCAAAAAATACTTCTTAAGTAAAACATTTGCATTAATAAGTTTGCATTAATATTAATCGATTTTTACATTTCTAGTCCAAGAAAAATAAGGTTTGAAGAGGAACCAATTGTAAAAGATAGTTTGATGGGTGATTCTTATAGGAAATTTTCCGTACAAAATGATGGGGAAAAGTCTATCAAAATTAATCGTGTTCTTTAGCCAATATGGCAGATTTTCCAAAATGGCGGTCAATCGTTTTTAACTTATTACTTCCTTAAAATCGTTAATAAAATTCTAAATTTTGCAGTAAATGATTAAAATTTAGTAGTAAAATTAATGGGGAACTGTTTTTTCTCTTACGATAAGTCATTTATCCAATATGGCGGATTTTCCAAAATGGCGTCCACTAATGTTTATAATAAGTAAAATTCTGATGATAAATTCGTAATTTTAACAGGATATGGTTAGAATTAAGTCATAATAATAATCATATCAGTTACCTCTCCTCAATGTATCAAATATGACGGATTTTTCAAAATGGCGGACACTCGTGTTTTACTTATTTGCTATAAATCGTTAATAAAATAAAACTTTTGCAGTAAATTATTAAAATTTAGTTTCAAAAATAATGTGGAACTTTTTTTTTCTCTTACGATAAGTCATTTATCCAATATGGCGGATTTTCCGAAATGGCGTCCACTAATGTTTAAAATACATAAATTCTGATGATAAATTCGTAATTTATAAAGGATGGGGTTAGAATTATTATTGATAAAAGTTTCCTCCCCCTCAATGTATCAAATATGGCGGATTTTCCAAAATGGCGGCCACTTATTTAGAACTTTTTAATTTTTTATTTTCTTAATAATTAGAAATATTAAATTATATTAGGTAAAATATAAGCAAAACACTTATAATTTACTAAAATTTACGGGTAAATAATGTTAAAGGTAGGTAAAAATTCAAAAGTTACCATTTACCACTAAGTTTGAAATATGCAGCCACCTCTTTGGAAATTATTTCTATGTATCGCAAAATCTTGGTTAATATACAATTTTATAGGTAATTTAATACATAATTATTTATGTTACGCCAAAATAAAATTTATTTATATGTAAAAACGTTAAAAATAAAAAGGATCTAAATAAGTGGCCGCCATTTTGGAAAATGCGCCATATATGATACATTGAGGGGGAGGAAACTTTTATCAATATTATTGTGACTTAATTATAACCGTATCCTGTAAAAATTATGAATTTATCATCAGAATTTATGTATTATAAACATTAGTGGACGCCATTTTGGAAAATCCACCATATTGGATAAATGACTTAACGTAAGAGAAAAAAACAGTTCCACATTATTTATTCCACTAAATTCTAATATTTTACTGCAAAAGTTTTATTTTATTAACGATTTTTAGCAAATAAGTAAAACACGATTGTCCGCCATTTTGAAAAATCCGCCATATTTGATACTTGAGGAGAGGAATCTGATATAAATATTATTATGACAATTCTAACAATATCCTGTAAAAATTACGAATTTATCATCATAATTTTACTTATTATAAACATTAGTGGACGCCATTTTGGAAAATCCACCATATTGGATAAATGACTTATCGTAAGAGAAAAAAACAGTTCCCCATTAATTTTACCACTAAATTTTAATCATTTACTGCAAAATTTATAATTATATTAACGATTTTTAGGAAGTAATAAGTTAAAAACGATTGACAGCCATTTTGGAAAATCCGCCATATTGGCTAAAGGACAAGATTGATTTTGGTAGACTTTTCACCATCGTTTTGTACGGAAAATTTCCTATCAGAATCACCCATCAAACTTTCTTTTACAATTTGTTCCACTTGAACCCCTTTTTTGAGCTAACTTTCTTGGACGATTCGTCTAGTTATCTCTTTTGAATTTTGGCAATAGTATTAGCTTTAGCTTTTTAACTCATTTACATTTTTATTCATTTTAAAATAAATTTACTTAAGCACTTAATGTAGGGGAGAGTCGGACAACACCGGGTAGATATACACAACAGGAATTTGGGCTTTATTCATTGATTTGGATTTATATCTTGCGAACACTGCTAGAACTATTTCCCAGCATGAACCCTAAAAACTTCCAGTAAACAGAAGTTAAATAAACCAACCCATTTTTCAGAGGGAATCCTTTTTAAGTTCCATGAGAAAAGCTCACACCAATTTAGCATCTGCAATATTACACCACCAATCTTAAATATCTAAGAATTAAGGTAAGTACAGGGATACCAGATTATTTATTTGTTATTTTAAAAAATATATAATAGTGCCTAAGAGTTATTTTATTAACGCTAAATAAAATTTCTTGAAAAATACACGATCGGAAAAAACCGGGATGTGGGTAAATTCGAATGAAGCTTGCATCTCTTGCTTATATGAACATTCAGAATGAGGTATTTGCATGAGTGAGGGATTTGCTTGATTTTATACTTTTTTAATACATTATGGTTTAAAAGTCCCAAATTTCTGATTTTTAAGTTCAAAAATGTGTTTTAAATAATTTAAAAATCAATTTTATTTTTGCCAAAACGCCAGAAAAGTCACGTTATCAGAAAACGGGCTTCTATTGGATGTGACATCACAGCGCATGAAAACCATTGTGTTTACTGTTTTCACGTGATCAGAAAACGGGCTTCTATTGGATGTGACCTCACAGCGCATGATTTGTGATTCGAAAGTGTTTGCGCACCCAAACAAAACACGAAATTTCAAAAATTTATATCTCAGAAACTAGGATACGGAAATACTTTATGTAAACGCGTCATTCTTCATGGTTTTTATCTACGATTTTAATAAAATTTAATCTCAAAACGTGAGAATACCTCATTAGCAGGATTTGAAACCAGTGCTTTTGTAGCAAAGGGGGTGGGCACATGAAATGATGAACAAGACCAAACTTGAAATTTTGTTCTTAAAACGTTTAGTCCTTAGAGCGTAAATTAAATTCTTATACTTGATGAAAATTTTATACATATTTATCGAAGTTAATATGTTATTTTGATTATTCTATCTAGTTCTAGTTTTTTTTCGACCTGGTTGGATAAAACCGGGATATTTTACTCATCTTAAAAATGTACTTTTACGACCTATATTGCTATTATGTAAAAAACTTGTTGTTGGTGTTGGTGGTGTTGTTGTTGTTGTTGACTGTGGGGAGCCTAGTGGTTAAGGCATCGGAGGGTCCCGGGATCGATTCCCGACACCGCTGAAGACCCATCGAGTATATGCGGAGTACGTGCTCCTTAAATCTGTGGGTCCTAAAGTCCTGAGGTCGGTCATGGCGCAGTTTACCTTGGGTCCAGGTGTCTGGAGACTATTTCCCTCCCCTTCAGATGCATGGCAAAATTGTGGAGGTGGCGATAGATAGTGGCAGCATCTATCATCTCATGAGGCAGAAGTCGGACTCCTGCCATTTATGGGCCTCACTTTCTCAGGAGCCGCACCCCCTTTGCCTTGAATCCTTGTGGAGCTTGGGTATTCCAAGTGGCACACGACATCAACATTATTGTTATTGTTATTGTTGTTATTATTATTATTTTTACAATTAAATATCTAGGAATCTTTATTGATAGTAACTTGAAGTAGAAATCTCATTGTAAATATATTGCGGGAAAAATGCGTGTAATAATGTTGAATTTTTACCATTTAAAGTCAAAAGTGAGCAACAATTTTCTCATTAATCTTTATCACTCTTGGGTACAATCGAGGATTGACTACGGTCTTACAATTTTCGGAGGAGACTATAAGGTAAACTTAAAAAGAATCTGCAAACTCCAAGAAAGATTTGTAAAATTTTCATCATACTTCATTAATATAAATAACTTCAAACTACTTAACATTTTTCCCGTTCGTACCTTTTTTTATTATAAGACAAGTCTTCATCTCTATTTAAATCCAAATACTTGTACGAAGCGTAACGTCCTTAATCCGCGAAGACCCAGTGTAACTTACATTGTACCTAAACCTGAAAAAACCATTTTTTGTAAACAGTTCTTTTACTTAGTTCGTAATTTTTTTAATATAATACCTATAGATATCCAAAATATCCCATCAAAACATATTTAAGATGATAAGAAAGTTCATTCTTTCAATTAAAGAAATCGAGATTTTTTTTGTATTAATATCTATTTATTGACTTGGTAGTTGATGACACAAAAGAAACATAGTATATCTTTAAAACCCTGTTTTCCACGATATTATTTGTTACTTTAATTTACTGTTATGTTCTTTTTCATTGTTTGTATATTGTATTTTATTGTTTATGTGTTCAATTTTGTATTTAGATATTTACCTATTAGTTGTTCACCAATATGGATCAACTGATTCCAGGTGATATTTACATTATTTTCAAATTCTGTGTGTGCTGTACTTTTATTTCTGTAAATAAATAAATTATTTTTTTAATTATTATTTTTCTTCACAAAAGGAACCCGTTTATCGTTTTAGCACCAGTTTTCGGTTTAAGATGAACATAAAATCACTTTTTTAAATTGTTAAAAACCACGAGAGCATGTAAGGTAGAGTTAAACAGGGAAATGGCTATTTTTCAAACTAAATCACATTTCATGGAAACCTTGCTATGAAAATTACAGTGTCTCAATATTTCTATCGTATTTTAAAGAATTAAGTTCTACAAACGCGTTTAACAGTGGAAATCACTGTACTAATTCTGAATGATGAAAGTAGAGATGACTCATGATTTAAAGTCCTTCTGTTACATTACTACAGCAAAGCAAAATCAATAAAAAATATTCTCTTCGCTTATTAAAAACATAATATTCAGCTATATTAATATTTAAAATATAAAATATCCAATCGTCTTGAATAATTAGTCGTTGTTCATATAACTTTTCCTCACTACCATTAAGCGATCAGAGAGGAATTTCGTAATTTTTAAAACACCCTATGAAAGGGCCTTCAAATTTGTTTTTATAAAGTGCGGGTCAATATTACTTTCAGTTATGATAGCGTTAATCTTTGCAGTCAATACAAAATAAGGTCACTAATCGCACGCAACGTAAGGAAATGCAATGTTATTTTTATAATGAAGTTTTGTGATCAATTGCCTAGCAGCAACATCACTGAACCAACACAACATGAGAAAGTACCATTTAGTATACACATTATTAAACCAGTGTTCATAGTTTTTTAGGCGCTTCATTGACATTTAAAAACTATTTTAAGACCGTATTTTTATTTTGCATTTAAAGGCTACGGGTAAGTAATTCTTTATAGTGAATTGGTCAAATTTTTTAGAAAGAAATATCATGTTTTATTCTTTATAGTTTTAAATCATTTTTAAGCCAGTTTCTTGTCCGACAATGGCACTTAGAAATATTGTTCTTGTTTAAGCAATAAAATATTTTTCATTTTTAACTTTTTCAGTCCTATTCGCGCCCAAATTTCTATAGGATCCAATGGTAATCTAGCTCGCCTATAGAATTAAAAGGGTTAATAATGAAAACAAGAAAGAATAGAGATTTAGAATTAAGCAATATTTTTTTCTATTCAAGTAAAAGTATCTTTTTTTAATTTAAATAGCACCTACTCTTTTTTTATATTCGACTCATAATTATGCGCAGTAAACTGTTCATACACATACAATCACTTTTAGACTGACTACTATGACGCAATAAGTAACAAACTATATACTGTGTTAGTAAGAACATTCTCATACCTTATTATAGGTAATTAAACAATTGGTTGTGCATAGGTGTAGTCAAAACTGACTCGAAAGAATGGAAAAAAATAGAGAGGGGGAATATTTGGAAAACTCCAATTATTTATAGTTCAGTATAAAGGGTGTTTCAACAAGTCTACCCACACTTTGCCAGGCCATATCCATGGTGTGGGGAGTAGATAAAAAATGCTTAGAGAATATGCCTCTACTTCACAGTTTTCGAGAAAATCACGACAGAAAAAGTACGACGTCACGTCTGGTTTAAGCTAAAAAAGGTTTATGGAAAATTTAACATGGTTATTTTGATATGTTACCTACTTAAGTGTTAAAATATTTATTGTGCGTGCATGCGTATACTATGAAGTAAAATAATTAAGTTTTTATTCATTAGTGCGTCAAATTTTTCGGGAAAAAAGTCGTGAGGTGCCGTTTTATGGGAATTTTTCACGTACACACCCAGCAAGGAATCTTTCAGTGTATTAATTTAAAGGACTTATTGATAATTTATTATTACCCAGTATAATAAAAACGTTTGAGATAATTTATTAACTATATTAATATTGACAACGTATTTGACCTTTGAAGTGAATGATTTCCTTTGCTATGAGAAGTGGAAATGTTATTTAAATATATGTGATAATGAAATGGAGATAAGACGAAATTGACTGGAGTAAAGTACTAAAGTAGACATTGCACCTAGATCTTCCTGTGCCTTTATCTGTTAAGATTGGTTACCTTTTTACTCAAAAGCGTTGATAAAAATTAGAGAAATACAAACCAAAGAATTTTATCGAACGCAAGAGCTAACATTGGTGCAGCCTTCCTTAGATCTACGCAGTGCAGGTAAATATATAAAGTTATTTAAAAATCTACTTCTTTTAAAACTTGTACAAATTAGAAATATAACATTTACACCTTGTGATAATCAATTAGTAAAAATATGCATTTAAAGCTGTCAATTCACCTGAATTCCAAAAAATACTGTTAAGTGAATAGATATGTCAGTCATTCTCTTATAAAAGTTTTATTCTACAATTTAATTAAATTTATCAAAATGTTATGTTTTATATTGCTTGTATTATTGTTTCAGCTACACTAGATAACTTATTGAAGTATCTAATACAATAGTTTAAGTATTAGAGTAATCCAATGAAAAGTATATTTAAAATATAATCACTAAATTATTTTTTGTTTTGTTTGATTATACATTAAGAAATATACACTCATTGTCATAAAAAATAGCGCACCCAGAAGAAAAAGGGACATCAAAGCCAAATTTATGTCTATGATTACCCAAAGTATGAAGGTAAGTTGATAAAAAATTCAGCCTTCCTCAATGTTAGGGGGCCGAGAAAATCAGTAAAAAGGGTTGACTCCATAGGTGTCCATAACCGGCGCCACAGGCCATGATATTGGGTTAGAGGGGATCTAAATGGGCTTTTAGGGATTGGAGGACCATGCTGCCTCCCCACATAGTCAAATTTTTTCTTATGCACCAGTGGACGTTGCATACCGGACGATGTATGCTTTTCCTCAACAACGGACTTGTTTTGTGAGCATTGGTTAGAACGGGAAGGCTGGGATAAAAAAGCAACATAGGGGGGTGAAAAGAAAGCTTGAACATGCGTGAAACATGTGTTAGTGTATTTTTCTCTTGAAGATTATCCGCAAGCCAGGCCTGAAGGTAAGGACGGACAACCAGCTACAAAACCACTATGACGCAGCTCAGGTTAGTAAAAGAACTGGTAAATCATACTCAAGAGTTGCAGAAATGGAATCCAATGCATTTCTACACCGCTACCTTAGATCAACACTCCGTATGGCAATTAGAAAATCAACAGCTAAACGCGCTCTCTCCATGGTGTCTTCGAACTCATATCCAACCATCGTGGTGCTGCAGACCTAAGCGAGATTATCACATTAACACAATAGTATCATGAAATTGAGATGATCATTTCCTTATTTGGTGCCCTATTGAAAACAGAAAGGCCTATGGTCAGACCCATGTTTATAGACAAAGATGTACGAAGCTATGCGAACCAAAAGCACAATCCACAGTACTGCAAACGACATCCATTCCACTGCCGCATCTCCTCAGTATGATTTAACGGTACATTGACCAACCAGAGCTGAACGATTGAGGCTTTGCAGCTGGTTGTCCGTCCTTACCTTCAGGCCTGGCCTGCGGACAAGTTTCAAGAGAAAAATACACCAACACAAGACAAGTCCGGTCTTGAGGAAAAGCATACATCGTCCGGAATGCAACGTCCACTGATGGTGCACCAGATGAAATTTGCATATTTGGGGAGGCAGCATGGTCCTCCAATCCCCAAGAGCCCATTTAGATCCCCTCTCACCCAATATCATGGCCTGTGGCGCCGGTTATGGACACCTATGGAGTCAACCCTTTTTACTGATTTTCTCGGCCCCCTAACATTGAGAAACGCTGAATTTTTCATCAACTAACCTTCATAGTATAGGTAATCATGGAAATAAATTTGGCTTTGATATCAATTTTTCGTCTTAGTGCGATATTTTTATGGCAATGAGTATATAATATTTATCAACAATATATATTTTTGCTTAATTTCCTTTAGTCAGTTTATAGTATTAATTATTTTTTAGGTAAACTTATTTTAGTAGAACTAAGAATAATTATAGATGATACTAAATAATATAAACTTCTACGGCCCGAATAGTTCCTATTATTTGTTGATACACTTTTCCGAGATCATAGACCGTGCCTTTGAGACGAAATGTCTAAATGTAATGCCCCTCTCTACGATCCCAGCAAATGTATCCATAAATAGTAGCAATTTGAATTATTTATCATAATTAAAAAATAGCGAAAATAAATTACTTATTTAAACCTTTTAAAAAGGCACTTACTTCCCCCGATGATTTCAAAAATAAGTTATCTATATGCACATGTATTGGCTAAAAAATTGTGATTTTTGAAATTGGGATAACATAATAGTGTGCATGTGCAATAATTAGCATTGGTCGATTTCTCTTCCCTTTGCAAGTGATCGAAGAATACTACTACAGTCGACTCCGCTTAATGTGATCACATTTGTCCAAGATCAGAACGATAACAATATCCGATTGATGATAATAATAAGCGGTTCTATAGTAAAAAATGGCAAACAGTGTAACTAAAATGTTTGCATAAAAATCACTACTTTGTAGTCCATATTTACGTAAGTTAAAACTATTTTCTAATATGTATTTTGCAACTTAAACATTCTTAAAGAAAAATATAAGAGCAAATCATATATCACTACTACATTAATGACTTCTTTTGTAAGTTCATGCATTAAAATTGACCTTCCAACGGAAAAAAGGTTTTTAAGGGATTTCACCAAATTTTGATAACATTAAACGATAAACTGATCACATAAAACAATACATTTTGCGTTAATTTAAATAGGAGTGATCGGGACCAGTCAATTTCGATAACATTATCCGATTGATAACATTAACCGTGATCACATTAAGCGGATTCGACTGTATTATATTAATACGAGTTAGGAAAAATTTATGAATGCTTCATGTTATGCAGGGACTACCTTTACAATATATCATTACTATCACAGGGCAATTCCATGAAAAAGGGGACACAGAGTTGAAATCCCTTTTCCAAGGAAAAAACCTCATTTTAACCCTATATATTTTAAAATATGGTTACATTTAATTGAAAAAGGTTAGGGAATATTGTTACACACAGTTCTGAAACAGTCAAAAAATAATTTTTTGTTCTATGAGAAAAATGTTCCAAAATGCATGTTTTTTCCAATTTTTTTAGCAAGAATTTAGTGAATTTCTAAGCTCTGTGGAACTTTAAATATTAGAACATGTTTCACATCAATAGTGAAATTAGAAGTAACATAGTATCCTTATACAAAAAATATAAGACAGTTTCAAAATAAATTCATTTTTCTAACTGAGTGCATGATTTCATATTTATAATCCATTGGTTACGTTAGTCACACTACATTAATAAAAAATCATCCTAAAATACTGGTTATAGTTTATTTCATCAAACAAAAATAGCAATTTCTTAAAACTAGATGTTAATACTTATATATTCTGTAATTACAGATATTTTCTCTGTTTAAAATTAGAGCAATGTAAATTTGATGTTTACACTTGTATAAGAAGGTAAAAAATAGTTACGTTAGTCACAGTTAAATTTAAATTTTATTTATTAAAATTATGAACTTTAAAAATTGTTTTGGTGTATGAAATAGGTTAATTGACTTGAATTACATGATATCTTGTAATTTATATTTTTGATAAAGGGAATTTTATAATATTATATCATTTAATGACTTTTTAAAAGTAGTCTAAAGTTACGTTAGTCACTATGGAATGACCCCACACCAGAAACGCCCATCTGCATCATGATCAGCATCACCTAAGGACTCCTAAAACGCACTTGGATGAAAATAATCGGAAAAGGGAGATAAGCGTTTTTGGCGTGTGTCGGTCGACTATATAGATCCAAAATAGCTTCTGAAATTATATTCCTTTTTTTAAATCATACAATCTGAAAACATCAATAAACCATAAGGCTTATTTGAATAGATAAATTCAGAAAGATACGAGTTCATATTATATGTTTTAGTTTAATGTTCGAGTGAATTAAATGACAATTTCAATACCAATCATGTAAATGGTTTAAAACTGATAAAGACTGTGTTTTCTAGATTATGTTTAATGAAGAAAATATTATATTTTGTTTATAATTTCTCTTTGCACTTAAGATTTAAATATTTTGCTTACTTGACTTATATATTAAATGACATTCAAAATATCTGTGTGTGGAAAAAGAACCATCGACATTTCTAAGACAAAATATTGCTCACTATGTTATATCAAATTATACTAAATTATAAAAGCATTAAACAATGAAAACATAAATATAGGTTCAAGCCTCCTTTTTTTATTTAAAACATTAAACCAATTTTTGCAACTTTAGATTAATAAACAGATATTTTGATAAAACTTATTTGATCAGAAACGATTCAATGCTTAAAGTGAAAAATAAAAACTTTTTATAGTAATTTTTTGGTATTAGGAGTAGAACAATTTATTTTAAAAAATCATTATTTTCACTTCTCCCCTTATAATAGATATTATTGAAAAACTAATCACTAACCTTTTTTATTCAGATTTATTTCCAATAATTAGTTTGTTTCTTATCACTACTAATTATGGATATATATCTTAAATTTTAAATTTTGAATGGTATATTTGAATGACAAATTAACAAATATATTCTGCGAATTGGGAAAAAATTCGAGAAAAAGAATAACTACAAAATCTTTGAAAATATTTATCTTTATATCTCACCAAGCTTCCCTTTAATTTTCAAGTCAAAATCATTATATAAAATTATTCAATGAAACTAAATTATTTTATAGTCATTTAAGCACACGAGAGTCCAAGTTTAATCCATAATTAACAGCATCATCTTCAAAGTTAACTACAGCTTGCAGCGCCAACCAGAAAAATCCAGCTTCGTGAATGCAGCTATTTTTGTTTTATTACGTCGAGAAATGGGTAGCATAGACCATTTCCATCCATGAGCCCAGTAAAAACTAGCCTTAGAAGTGAAGTTGTCAAGAGGTAAAAATTTAAAAATTATGTTGGCCAGAAAAGCGCAACTTGTCAGGTGATTAAATTCATTATAAAATACGGAAGTTAAGTGGCTTTGAGAAATGCTATAAAATGAAAAAAACAAATTTAAACTAGTGGGAGGATATTTTTTCAACAGGATGACATTCAAAAGTGTAAAGAGGTCGCAGCGCGATATCGTCCACATGCGGTTGGATTACACCCAGTCGTTCATTCCATTGTTTATTGTGATGTTTCTGGGAAGGAGGTCGAAATTGTCCTATCCCCGAGACATTTTAACCAACCGTATTTTTTGGAAAAAGAGATAAAGTGATCAAATGAGATGAAGTAAGTAACAATTGGGTCAGCCGTAATGTTTGTCGAGTGCACGTTATCAGTAAGTAGATAAGTCTATTTGACTACGATAAAATCATCGATATTGATTCCCAATAACTTTCAGAATTAGTTCCCAAGGTAACGCAATACAAATAACTCACCTAAAAGCAGTAATGGACACAATTTTGATACATTTTTTATCAAACTCAATTTTTAAAGTTATAAAAACAAAATTTAGTGCAAAAAAAGTATATTTTTTCTGTATCTAGATAAAATGTTTCTTTACTTGCGGGATGCGCGATCAGAGGATGTGTGGTAAGAGAATAACAAAGGCAGATAGATTTTCGGCAGGGAAGTACTCTATTTCCTAATCCAACCCGGATTTATTTTATTTACAAAGACACAAGACCATTGGCGAATTTTCTTTTTAATTTATTTTATGAGTTATAAATGAAAAAAAAATTAATGAGGTTCCCCAGTAGGGTGGGTCGAAAAAACACTTTTTTCGAAATTCGTTGGGCCTTAGGGGGGATTTTTGGCCAAATGTCATCAATAATACGTAAACAAATTTCAGATCGATGCGCCTATTCTTTCACTTGCCACCGAGCCCTCAAAGTTCAAAATTTTAGAAAAAAAACTGACATTTTTAAAATTTCGCAAAAATTTTTTTTGGGAAATATTCAAATTGTCAGCATGGATTTGAATAATAATGGAATCAAAATAGCGTATAAAAATTTTGAGATCGATAGGACCATTTCTTCAGTACCCGGCTGGCCCCTCAAAAATGAAAATTTAACAAAGACACCCAATTTTTAAAGTTGGTCGGCGAATGCTGATTTCAAGCAAAATGAAGGGAGTCAATTATGTTTTTCGTAGCCTCGTCTTGACACCGAGAAGATGACATGAGTTTCCAAATATTTCATGATCCTTCGATAATAATGGAAGATTTTAGCCTTATGGAAAACCATACATAGGCGAAGACTTTCATAATATACCTAACAATACGCAAAAGAGTTTCAGATGGCTTTTCAGTTCCACCGTATAATCTCAATGTTTTGTTGGCAGTGCTCAACCACCTTGCGTGATGTAGTTTTCCAGGTTTTCTGTCAGCTAAATATTGAGGGCGATCCCCTTAAGATAAATCTTTGCAAATATAGAGAAGATACTGCTGATCTGAGCTGAGATCACTTGCTTCCTGCAGGTTTAGTTCCTAAATCCATTGTACCGGAAGGAGATCAAAACTTTTGACCGTAAGGGTAGGCGCACACGAGCAACTTTCGTCATTGCGACAGTTTTGTCATAGCAGGGTTGGCTATACACGTTATACGACGTGGAGTCACGTCGTCGTGTGCGCGCTTCAACTTTCCCCTATAGCCAACCCTGCTATGACAAAACTGTCGCAATGACGAAAGTTGCTCGTGTGCGCCTACCCTAAGATTTTCACAATTTTGTAGTGACATTCCAATCGGTTCCGCAAAAGTGTTCGGTCCGGAACTTTTTCCGTCCAGTCATTGGAATAAGTGTCGAAAAGGCAATTCATTTGTGTGTAATAAACACACTACTCTTTGAACAGGTTTCTTTAATGAATGTTTTAAACCAGTCAAAACTTTTTTTTCTTGCCTGTAGTAATTCCTGTGCCGTCGCACCCCATAACTTGTAGCTTAAATCTATTCCTTTCTCTTGGAAAAATTGAATAATGGCTTTTTGTATGGAGTCTCCCTTTCCTGACTTAGGAGTAACGTGACCATGGTATTGGGATCCAGGCTCCTCCACTATAACAATATGCTCTTCTTTTTTAACAACCCTTTTATACGTATCGTTTTTCTTCTCCAAAATTAGTGTTTGGTCTTGCATTCCATCAAAATACAAGCCTTTAATTTCTTTATCTTTAATATTAGCATCTGTTTGGTTAAGTAGAGAAGTTGACAATTTCCTCTTTTCTCTGCGAACTTTTGAGGTGTCTATTACATTTTCTCTCTTGTCTATTGTTACTTGTCCGATATCCTCCATAAGGGACGAAGCCAAAAGCGATGCATTTCTACTAGATGCATTAGTATTAGTTCTATAAACTGCAGTTGAGAAGGTGGGTAGCTGCAATCGCATTTGTTGAACTGGCTTAGCTATTGGTTTTGCACGTTTAGGAGGGATTAGTCTTCATCTGAAGTTGGAGACTCACTCTCTTTCATTTGACTTAAGTTTTCAGGACTACCATCATCTTCCGTATTTTTACACAAATCTCGCTGAGCATCTCGTTGTAACTTTTTAAAACGTCGAATGGTTTCACGTTTATCTAAATTTCCCCTCTTTCTCTTTCTGTTCTTTGATCTAGTAGAAACGGAGCTTCCAGCAGCGGTGCCTTTTTTGTTTTTTACAGTTGCAGTAGGAAGGATTGGCACATTTACATGAAGCTATGTCAAAGAGTGTTTTCTTAGCAAAACTCTAAAAATTTTCTATTTTTCTAACAACACTTGAATTATTATTTTTCTGATATTTTTGAAGATTCCGGGATTTATTGTAATAGTTTAGCATCATAGCAACAATTCGTTGTTTACTAATAACTGCGTTATCGCCAATCGATGCGCGTTTTCAAATTCCTATCACTTTATCGGCAACTATGCCAAATGTTAATTTTCATATAAGCATCTTACCTTTGTCCAAGTCCATTTGCTGTCTTTCCCAAAGGTAACACCTTAAAACGTCTTCCGCAGTGGGTAGATTAGCAAAACACAATTCCTTTGGTAATCCAATGATGCCGTTTTTAACGTTAGACCGTAACCCACGCTTAGATGCCATTATTTAAAACTGCATGAAATGCGAACTGCCGCATGCACAAAAATGTCCCGAAACAAGGAAACACTTAGGGTACGGTCGCCCTGAGCGCAGGATCAGGTGTATCTCCCCGATCTCTTTGTGTGGTTAGGTGAGGTCAATTAGCGAACAAAAGAGTGGGTAGATATCCACTGCCCGATAAGATCCGCCTGATCCTGCGCTCATCAGGGTGACCGCGGCCTTAGAGCTCTTCAAAAAGGATATCTCACTCCAAAGCACTGTTTAAACACAACTACTTCGGTTTTGAGGATGCTTTCCCTGGGCGAGGCAAGGGGGTGCGGTTTGAAGGGGGCGGGTCACCTTGCGAGTCTAAACAGATGGACTGTGAGTTGTGTCGAGGTAAGATTGTTTACACGATAAACTCCTTCCATTTTTCCTGAAATCAGCATTCGCCGACTAACTTTAAAAATTGGGTGTTTCCTGTCAAATTTTCATTTTTGAGGGGCCAGCCGGGTACTGAAGAAATGGTCGTATCGACCTCAAATTTTTATACGCTATATTGATTACATTATGAGTCAAATCCGTGCTAACAATTTGAATATTTCCAAAAAAATGTTTTTGCAAAATTTTAAAAATGTCAGGTTTTTTCTAAAATTTTCAACTTTGGGGGCTCGGCGGTAAGTGAAAAAATAGACGCATCAATCTAAATTTTTTTTACTTATTATTGAAGACATTCGGCCAAAATCCCCTCCAAGACCCAACGAATTTCAAAAAAAGTGTTTTTTCGACCCACCCTATTCCCCAGTCTCGAGACCAGTAAATATGCCTCCCGGACTATAAACAAAGGTATCTTTATTCAGTTCTACACAAAATAATATCATACCAAAAACAAATAACAATATGATAACGATACAAAAAAAGCCGAGAATGTGGGAGCGTTGAAAGATTAACAGGAAAATGGTCGAGCAAAACCATATATTTTTGATTGAGAGTGATAGGAAAAGCCAACGGTAGTATGATCGCAAATGAGAAAAAAGATATTGGAATGAGAATTTAGAAATAACGATAGTGTAAACACACAAAAATAGGGGTTGGCGTGAAAGATCACCGCAAAAAGTTATAGGCTGGAAAGAAAATACGAAATTTGAGTATTCAAAACATTGCTCGGGAAAGTTTCTATTTAATACTTAGACCAAAATAAAAAAATACATTTTTAGACCAGTATCTTTCATCTCTGCAAAAGGACTATACTTCTGAAAAGAAACGTAAAAAAATCGACATGAAAAATATAAAATTACAAAAATTTGACAAAACATATTTATATTTAAAGAACACAAAATGTTAGCTATATAAGTCCCCTTTAAGTTTTCTTAGGGCGAAATAACTTACCACAAAAACGGGAACAAATTTTGAAATAAAGGGATTAGTATAGATACTCAGATTTCTCATAATATGTTTGGAATCAACTTTTATAATTATTTTAAAAAATGCATTTTGGTTTGAAATATTCATCTCATCATCATCAATATAAGAAGTTCTCAGCGCCGAAGGCGCTTTTACTTTGCTGGAAGTAGACACATGAGTTAAAAATTAAATATTCCACTCTTGAGTGCGAGATTCAAGTACTCGAGTTGATGAAAATCTATAACACCTCAACTTAGGGAGCTGCTTTGCTTACTGCATTTACTCATCGTTATACTCATTTTAGTTAACTTAATTAGAACTTAAAAGAACTTCAGTTAGAGCAAGTTCAGAAGTATAAATGCGTGTTCTGTAAGTTGGCCGTTAGTCAGTATAACATTTAAAATCAATGTTAAACTTTGAAAGACGAAACACAAATTTTTGAATGAAAACATTCACGTTTACAAAACTTTTTTGCATGGAAGTTGCTACAGAAGAAGCTTTTCTTACAAGCCTTGGATGATAAATACTTAAATGCTCAATGCCAATATATTTGGGATCTCGTTCCTCCTATAAGATACTTCTTTTTCGCAGCAATGGAAGAAGGCAGAATTTCCCATTTGACCCCTTCAAATATTTTACTGAAATTTTGTGACGTTTCAATGTAGTTATTTTAATATTACCACCCAATCAGTAGGGAATAGAATGAAAATTTTCAGGGACATTTTAGTTATATTATAAGCCAGGTGAATTTCGCAGGTAAATTTGGGCATTTCTAGACAGAACTTAAATTTTTTGTCGCACAATTTATTGTTAACAGTTTAGAATCGACTTAGGATTACTTCTACTAATTCTAGAGTAGCTAGCCATCAAAGAGTGGATATAGTAGTTAACGCCCCTCTCGTTCAACGCAACGAAGTGTTTTAAAATTTCCATTGGCATTTTTAACATGATTTGCCACACACTTTTGTGGACAACGAATCAGGCATGAGGTTGTAGGTAGATTAAAGTTACAATTGTCCCTTGCACTTTTTATAACTCCAAGCAACCAACCAACAAGACTCTAGTATTACGATGTTTTTGTCATGACACTTTCTATTGCAGTCTATAGACTGCAATAGAAAGTGCATCTGATTTTTACTGGAACAATTTGAATTGGTTGAATGTAATAAATGCTGGAATCAAACAATTGCATCTCTTTCTGGACAGATATGCGAATTTTTTTGCTAATTTTCACCCCTTAAAACCTACTTGCGACCCCCTAACCCAGAGGTCCCCAACCCTATGCCCGCGGGCACCATGGCGCCCGTCGATCGGTCTAGATGCGCCCAATGCTTGTGCCCAACGATAAAATATTTCAGTTTTCCACTATCCCATAAATTCTAGAAATGAAATAGCAACATACATTTCAGAATTTCTTCAAGTAAGGCGAGAATAGAAATTTTGGATCTTCAGAATGACATTATCCTCAAAACTAATATCGGATGATATGAGAAATTCTGGAATATGGTTTATAGAAATAAATTTCCATTCTTAAAGAGAGCAGCATGTAAAATAAAGTAGTTCTTTGGTACAACGCACTTATATGAATCATTCTCGACAATAAATATAATAAAATAAAAAAATATAGATCACGACGTACATATGAACACCTTGACGATAGCTTGCGGGCAAGAATTTCATCATAATCTCCCAATTATGAAGCGCTGGCCAGTGAAATGCAATGTATTTTATACATTTTATAAATAATTTTTATACTTCGTATGTTTTGCAAGCAATTTAGTAGTAATTTATTTTACAAAAGAATATTAACCCATTAAGGACGACTTTAAAATAATGAAAATAAATAACTTTTTCTTTCATATTTTGTTCATTTGGACCGAATATAGTAAGAAATGCCCATTTTCAGATTTTTAAAAAATAATTTTTATGATTTTTTAACTGGCAACTTTTCTTGCCAACCGTCCTTAGTGGGGTCCAAACTCTGACAAATGAAAAGTCGAAAAAACTAATTAGAATGTTTACGATTTTGATAATAAAATGTTTTCATACATAATTTAAAGAAATAATCCATAAATAAAAGTGAATGGGTACTAAATTGTTAATAGGGGGTCCAAGAAAGGGTATTTCACCCCTCCTGAATAGGGCCAGTTCAGTTCAAATATTGATATTCACCTATTTTCAGGGCTTTAAGAATAGCCGAACTAGTACTTTTTTTAAGTCGGAATGGTCGGAACCCTTTGATTTTTGTACTTTAGCTAGCTTCCAGGTTAAAAAAGGTTTATTTATATCTCCCAGTCTGGAACATAGGGACTTTTTTACCTGCTAGAGTCTTATATATTCTCAACTTAAATTTTTTTTGGATACCTTTGGTTATATGTATATAATTTTTTTGCCTTCCGAAGCCTTTTCTCTTATTGGAATTCTACGTTCTTTTTAGTCATTCTCTATCAAAAAGTCATCATAATTACAGTATTCATCTTTATGGCTCCAGATTTCACATATTCCCCCCAAGAAATGTTAAATATTACTCATTAACTCGATAAAAACTAGGTATTATCCCATTCAAAATGGGTTAAATTACTCCAGTGATATTTTATTTTATTTTTTGACTACTGTAAATTTCCAGAAACCCCTTTCAAGGAAAATAAATGTATCCAGAAATGATTTATTATGTGATTGAACCAATAAATCTGTTAGGAATCGGTAAAAATCTAAAATCTATTAAAAAAAACACTAAAATTATGATCCAATGGAAACATTTCATCATGCTAAAGTATCAATAAGATCTACATATATGATAAGAACAAAAAAAAGCATTAAAATAATTAATTTACAAAAGCTTCTTATGAGTAACTCGTAAAAGTTTTGACCACACATCAGACGATTGGCAACAAAAGTTGCCAGTAGAAGAAAACCCTTGCTATTGGCAATTTAAATACCCCCATTCCAACTGTAATTGGTAATAATATTTAGAATGGGATCATGTGAATATGCTTCAATAGAAACAAGTCATAAAAATAACCAAAACATTAGATTATTTTGGCGTTTTCCAAATGATCTCCCAGCTATCTCCAAAATGTAGTGAAACGCTCTCATTCTAACAGCGATTTTACCCCCAAAACGGCATGGCAGGTATAAATTTCTATTTTTATCTGAATAAATACATTCTTTAGAAGCTGTTGTCATGCATTTAAACTTTTAATGTCCTCTATTAGAGTCAGTAAAAAATGAAATGTCCCTTGGCAAATTTTGTTGCCAACCGTCCTTAATGGGTTAATACTTATTATATTCATAATGTTAAATTATATTTTAAAATTAAATTTTTTGTGCATTATATGTAGTGTGTATTATTAATTATGTCCACCAACTTTAAATTTATCTTGAAAAAATAAATGGTGCCCGCCATTCGACCGATATTCTGGTATGTGCTCTTAGGTACAAAAAGGTTGGGGACCCCTGCCCTAACCTATACCAATTCTTGTTCGTCTTGATGTACCTTAGTTATGAAACACTTTTCTGAAACACCCTGTAAAGATCAGAATGCTACTTCATTTCCATGTAGTCACCAAACCAAATCATGACTATTCTGCACATTGAAAGCTTAACGGAATCAAATAAAAAAAGGTGAAAATATTATAACTGTAACGTGATGCTGACAACACAACACTGGCCATCCTCTTCCCGTGACGCAAATCATATGTCGTAATTCCTTGAAACTCGTGTGTGGATTTTTCCTTCCTGTTCATTTGCTTTGTTGAAAGTGGAAACACAGAGTTAAACGCTCAGACTAAACGTTGAGTAGTAGGTGGGCTGCGTTCAAGGCCGGAGACCTTTATCAGTGCTTTTGGATAATTTTCGGTACAGATATTGTTATAAATCCGTGTGCGTTTACGTCAGGGCAGTTTTGTTTACAAACGGACTCGCCGGTAAGTACTGATGTGGTTATTTATGGAAAATTAGTTTCATGCGGGATGTTGTTGAACATATGTACTACCCACTTTAACTATACATCAAATCATACATGTGAGGTGGAAGACGCCAGCAATAGAGAACACCATGATTAAAATAACAATGATTTAATTAAACATAACAATGATAATTTACAAGAGCTGGCGCATTCCGCCTCTCGCTCTCGCTCTGCTACATTCTTCAGAGCCAAATCAAAACTGATCTACATAAACACAAACAGTTCTACCGCCTTTCTCTATAGATGCTCGCCGGAACCTCGACCCTTTACGAGTAGCTTTAACGCGCTTGCTCCGGGACTCCGCTTCCAGAAAAGTTCTTCTGGTAGGATTGGGGGCTGTATACTAAATTGAATACGTGTTGGGATCACCACCAGAGGTCGCTTAAATAGTTTTATGATTTTAGTATTTTAGTTCTAAAAGTCACGTGACCTTGCGCTTCGGGAAGATCGGATCGGAAGATACCAAATCGAAACCAAAACCCAAAACTTATTTCGCTTTTCTATTGCATCCATTTTGCCATTGTCTAAGCGTTTTTGCTCAGTTGAAATATTATCATCGGTTATTAGATTATATTATTCATAGTAAAATTTTTAAGTGATCCAAGTTCACGGTAAAAACCCTTTCATTTCAATATAAATATATTTTATTAGTTATTTTAGTTCCCGCTAAAATATCCCTGGTTTTTTTAAAGCCAAAAGTAGAAATATTGGTAATTAATTTCAAAGTCATATTTTTTTTAAAAATATATAGTTTAAAACGTTTCATTATACCAACAAATTATCAGTTTTTCAATAAAAATCGGAAAAATATGATTAGAATAGCTTTCAAAAAGCATGGTGATATTTAGCGGGAACTAAAACGGAACTGAATTTTTACTATTGTGATCAGTAAGAATGAATTATTGGCAAGGATATTTAAATTCGATTTAACTTCTTATTTATAACTAAAATTATGAAACAAGAATAATCCTATTTTCTCACAGAATAATGCATATAAAAATGGGAAATTGTATTGTACAAAATGCTATAATTTACTGTGTTTCATAAAATGAGGAAGTTTTATCCATTAGTTTATAATTTTGTTTTACTAATTTTCTCAATCAAAATATATTGTAGTGAAAAGGGCAATGATACTTTTATTAGATAGAATTTATTATATAGAATGAGAATGATCATTACGATCTTTTCGAACACACATGCGAGGTAGCGTAAGCGTAGGCACTAAGATTTTATATTTATATGGAAACGATCCCTCTCTATCCAAGATAATAGTTTGAGAGAGCGGAGTTCCGGAGCATGCGCGTTAAAGCTACTCGTAAAGGGTCGAGGTTCCGGCGAGCTTCTAGAGTGCCTTTCTCGCGGTTTCCGGCAGATGCCGAAGTTGAGTAGTACCGTGACCGTGCCTTCTTTGCACTGTTCGGTGGCGTTTTGGGAGCGACACGAGCGGAGGTATTCTCAACCTTCACATACATATTGTTTGAACGTTGAGTAAAATGACTGAGAGAATATTTTTAGGGAAGATGAATTTGGTGCCATATTTTTAGTTTTGGGGTATTTAATCTGAGCATATGAAATATACATAAATATTGCGATTTAAAAAGATAGATTTGAATATTTTAAATAAGTCTCTCATTTCAGAGTAAAAACTATCATGGAATTAAGTGTAATTTTTTGCATATCATGATGAATAACGTGATGGTGCAGCGCCGGTGAAAAACTAAAATTTCCCTTATTACTTTAGATATAACAAAAATATATCCTGATATTTTTGATACAACAATATACGAGCAACATCTTCTTATAGAGGGAATATTGAGAAAATAATTTTCAATCCTTTAGCAACAAAAAGCTTATTTAAATTGTAAGTGACGTTCAAAATATATATTAAATATAAATATAAATTATCTATATTAATCTTATTTAATAACTGAATATTAAAATTTATTCATTGGGGAATTCCATTAATTAGTAAGTGTGGGGATGATTGAAAAATGTGTCCCCATTCTCCCCTTTACGTGAGATTCATCCCACAACTTTTTAATATTAAATTATTTCATATTGTTGGCTAACAGGAAAAATAGCACAAAGTCACACCTTGCTCAAGAAGGGGAAGGGGATTTTTTACTTGTTTCTTATTACCCCAGGCGACTGAATCTTATTACCCCACGAGGGGTAATAAAAACAAGCCAGTTATTTTACTAACTATAGCAATAAAAAATTAAATGAAGGTATTAATATTAATATCTAAAAAGTATTTTATAACCCAGGGGTTCTCAAACTTTTTCAGCCGTGACACCCCTAGCAAGCTAAAAAAAATTCGGGGCACCCCCCCAAAAAAATGGTTAAAATTTTTTTCGGGAAAAAGGTGTCGACATAAGAAGTCGCCAGCAGTGTATTATGAAATTTATTTCAGGAGGGGCCAAAAATTAGCTCTCAACCCTTCCATGCATATTTAATAGGTCCGATGTAGTTTCTTTCTGTCTTTTTTAGGTAGAATTTGTGTTCTAAAATAATTTTATTAAAGAAAGGTTGTTATAAAGCTCGAAGTATCAAAGGGGGGTCTGGGGGTCCTCCCCCAGAAAATTTTTGGGTAGTTGACTTATAAAAGACAACTTTTTAAGTAGTTTTAGCACACCTATTCCAATTACATTTTTGGCAGGATTTGTAAGTAAAAAAGGGATGTGGAGGTCATCCCCCAAAAACTTTGGAAATTTAACCCTAAAAACAGGGATTATCTTGGTTTTGGTGTACACCTTCTCCGAAATTTCGGGTTTGTATTTTTAAGGTAGGATTTGGAAACAGTTAAGAAGATTTGTTCCATATTTAACATTTCGTAATTTTTTGCAACTTTTCTTGGTTATTGTCGCGGCACCCCTGGCATACCCTCGCGACACCCCAGGGTGCTGCGGCACACAGTTTGAGAACCTCTGTCATAACCCCAGTAATTTAAAAAAATTTTCATTAAAAATCGTTCGATATATGCCTAGTTAAAAATTAGTCTGAAGAGAAGTACAAGTTGAAAGTTATAAACAACGCTATATTTTTATGTAAAATATTTGAAAATAATGACAAAACTAATCAAATAGTTTTCTCTCATTTCATTTTGTGATACTAATAGGTTATTCCCCTAAAATCAACTCAATTTTTTTAATTCAACTAATTTTCAAAGCTGTGTTTTTAAGGTAGTTTCCACTTCCTCTTTAGGGGACATTCATAAATTACGTGAGGTGTTTTTTTCCAAAATATGGACCCCCCCACGTGAGATTTACCTACAACCTTTAAATATAATTTTCTATCCTATTCGTTTGCATTTTGTGCATCACATCACCTAAATCTTTTCCATTATTAATGATGTGGGGGAAAAGGACATTATTCCGTTCTCATACTTAAAAAAATCGGTATAATTTCTAACTTAAAAAGTTGACGTGAGATTTTAATCGACCCCCCCTTCCCCCTGGGTGAGATTTTTCCAAACCCCTCCCCCCTTTTTTGACCACACGTAATTTATCGATGTCCCCTTATTAACTCAGCGCTACCCCATTTCTTCAAGTTCGAATGGATCAGGAAGTTTATGAAGACACCCTCGAACATACTCCCCACGACCTGTGTTTCAATATTGTTTTTAATTAATTTCTCGGAAAATGAATATAAAAAACGACTAAATATTTTAATTTACTTATAACCCAGGAAAACGGTGCTAAAAAGTGATGTTTTAAAAATTTTCATATAGAAGTTTTTTTTCGACGGTTTTATATGGTTTCGAGGGTGCTGATTACGAATATGAAGTTTGCCCCCACGTCGGGGGTCGGCTTCATATCGAAAATTACAAAAAATCGATATTTTTTTGCTCTTTTTTCGATTCTTCGCTTGTATTTCAAAAACTATAAATTTCTCGAAGATAATTTCAATTACAAAGTTGAAGTAAACAAAATTTCCTACAAAATTCACTACTCAACTTTTATTTTCTAAAGAGTGGTTTTTCCACTAGAGCGCGCTGAAAAACATCGATTTTTATGCCTTTCCACAAAAATAAGGAAAACGCGCGTTTCTACCCTCTATAAAATAAAAACTATTCCCGTTATCAACAAAAATTTCATACCACGTGAAAGAGCATTAAATTTTCTATAAAAATGGGCTTTCCATTATCACTTTTTTGAGAAGGGGGAGGGAGTGAAGCAAAGATCGATTATAAAACTGTTGCGAGTGATGGGCGATTCAACTCTTTTACAAGATCAGATCTGAGTAACTCACTCACCTTAAGGAGTTAACTCTTTAATGTAACTCAGTAACTCCCAAAATCTATATACATATATGGGCGCAAGTTCAGAGGTGCGGATGCGCCAAGTTTTTAGCGGTAAACATGACTAACATGGTAACCCTAACTAATGTTAAAAGAGTCATTTGGCTTCTAAATGTGCCGCCAAATAACCAAAATTCGCCAATCATCCGCACCTCTGAACTTGCGCCCAAACAAGAATGTTCGTCTGAATGTATGTCCGTTATAGTTTTAAACTTTTCGAACCTACATTCACTTTTAAACTATACCAAGTTGCCCTACTCGCTCTCAGAAAGGCTCCTGAAGAATAATAATCTGAAATTGAAGCATCCCAATAACTTTTTTGGTCTATTTTCGGCTAAAAAAACCCGTATTTCATTCCTAAAACCATGACATCATGGCAAAACCACCAATTGTTGTAATTAAAGGTAATATATAATATTAATTGTTGAAGGTATAACATCGATTGTTGTAGTATAAACATAAAAAATGCTCTTTTTTACATTTGGACTGGCGAAGCCGGTGTCTAGCGCGTCAGCTCTAGTATTATATAACTTCTTAATCTTAACTACCTACATACATCAACTAAAAAGTATGCCGGAAAAGTCATTCAAACGATAAAAAGTTTTTATATTGAACTGTAAACGAAAACTGAAATAAACCTTCAATATTTCGCCTACTGGAAAATTTTTAAACAATTTACTAACAAAAAACTACCTACAAAAAAGAAGAAAGGGGGAAAGGAAAATCCCCAGTAGGGGAACGACCGTAGAACCAAATATTCAGACACTAACACATCAAGCAATAACAAAACAGCCATTAAAATATTAATCTCTGCACATTGGGGCATATTTCAGTATTTTTTTAATATATTAATCAGCAGTACTAGGTATCTCTCTAATCTAAAAAAGATTTTTGGTGAACGGTTTCCAGAGAAAGGCTTTTTAATTACTGAACCGAATGACACATATATGGTATCAAAATGTCCGAATTCTTTCCGGATTTCCGAGTAAGCCCTTCGATTTTTCAAAAAAATTCTCAATTTTAAAATATTTCCATTTTTTTAAAAAACGGATAAGGTCGCAGTTACAAAGCAAGTACTATCAATCAAATTATTATGCATCCAATCACAACGACCGATTGACGCTATATTTTATGATGAAACATGTTTTTTCATATTTTAAAAAAGTGTTTCCTTGTTGAAATATCACTCAAAGACTGATAAAAACATATTCTAAAAACTTACATGTACGCCATTTGATACTAAAATTTCACACTTTTTGTCCAATATTTATAATTTTTAGTCTGATTTTACCCGATTTTACCGAAATTAATTGTAAACATAGAGTGATGTTTTGTCTCTTATGATTTTCAATTGCTTAAACGGTATTGTTTAACAAGTTTGGGTTTAAAAAATATGAATGATTAACACTAGGCATATTATACTAACGAGCTACTTTAAAATAATGGTTTTTGTTTGGTCCTAATATTGATAAACAATTAGAATTTATTATTTTTATAATCATAGATTAAAAATAATTAAGATGAATATTTTAAAAAATATTTCGTTTAAGTTTCGGGTTAATATATATTCAAACTTTTAAGGGAGATTTATTCATGGAGGGGATTTGGTGACGTATTTTTGGAAAGTTGGTTGACGTTTTTTCTGTAAATTGTTTAATTGTTTTATAAAGTGTATTAAGTTTGAGGAGTTGGAATTTGTGGGAATTGCGAAGCAATTCCAAAAGGTCCTGCGTCAGCAGTTTACGGGGGTTGGTGAGCGATAGCGAGCAGGGGGCGGTAGCTCCCTAGTATTTCAAAAGAAAAAATACTCACTTCAAAAATAACCACCTATCTTACAATTCAGGCATCCAATCCAATTTAATCCGCGACCATTCTACTGCAAACTTTAACCATTCTAAATTTACTGGAAAGTAATGGTCACCAGAATGAAAAATCAATACAATTTTTCTAATAAGTAATCTAGTTTTAATCACTCATTCATCTAAAAAATGGCGGGTTTGAAACAAAAAACACGCTACTAAGAGCAAAAGGTTTTGGCAAGACGCCAACGTTCTCGGAAATTAACTAAATCTCCCAACTCTTCCTTCCCACCCTTTGGACCCACCATCATAGCTGGTAGAGGTAGACAAGCATAGCTCGTGTTTCAATTCTCAAAAATCAGTTGAAAATTTAATTTTTAAATCCAAATCAATCGCCTCATTAAACAACTAAAACATTCCTCAACCATTAAAATATTAATCTATACAGTAAGCCTTTTGCTCAAGATCAAGTATTTTTTATTATCAACAAGTATAGGGGGTTTTCACTACCAGCCGTCTGCTGCCGAAAAACCGGAAGTGGTGCTCCAAATGCAGCCCAGTCCCATAGGCCGTAATGTTAGTTTTCTTAAATAATTTTTATTGAAAAATATGGAAAGTTTTCGGTCGGGGGGAAGTTTAATTTTTTTCAAATTTTTAAAAAATGGCCGAAAAAAAATTTAAAAAAACCAAAACAATAATATAGACATGTGATACATGTTTATAGGTTATTTTTGAGTGCTGAAACCGAATATTGCATTTAGTTTTGAAAAAATATTGAAATTTCAATTTTTAAAATTAATTTGAATAATTAGCTATATGAAAAAATTAAAACCCCCCTAAAAACCTAACAAAAACATCCAAAGAGATAAATCCAACGGTTTTCATTCAGAAATGACCTAAATATTAACATACTAAAATTTAAAATTTTTACGAGTTAAAGAAGTTAAATTTTTTTTCAAATTTCCATTTTTTTTTGCGAAAACTGCATTTTTTTTTTCAAATTTGGGCAAAAAACTTTAGAGGATTTTGAAAAGGTCATTTTTCGGTGGATATTGTCCACAGATAGTTATATAATGGAAAACCGGTGGAATTGACCCTCAATGAATTAGTTAATTATTTTATTTAAAATTTTGAAATTGGTAAAATGAAGTAAAATTTCGAAAGAAGTGAAAAAGGTAATACTTTGGCATATTTACATCAGAACTTATTTAATTAACAATAAATTATATTAAGAACACATAGTTAACAAATTAATTAATTTTTTTTAAATTTAAAATTTTAAAAATTTAAAATTTTAATATCATAATATAGGCTTGCAATACATATTTATAGGTTGATTTTTAATCCTATTACATAAAAAAATATTATCATTGCAATAAAAATTGAAATAGACTTAAAAATTTTTAAATTAAAAAAATTCTTAATTACATCAAACTAGTCTCAACAACTGGAACAAATTGCAATAAACGTTTTTTTAAACAGTTTTCATTCAGAAATGGCCTAACTAACAACATACTAGAAATCGGACAAAATCGGACATTGGGAAATTTAATTTTTAATTAAAAAAAACTGGCATTCTTGAACAAAATTATTAAATTTTTTCTAGAGGCGTGTAATACATGTTTTTAGGTTAGTTTTTTATTCTGATGCTGAAAAATTTAATATTTTTGCAGTAAACATTGAAAAGAGTTAAAAAAATTAAGAATAAATTTAAATTAATTAAAATTAAGAATTTATTTTTCAATTTTAAAATTTTGATGTCGATCTCAATTTTTACTGCAAAAATATTAAATTTTTCAGCATCAGAATCAAAAATTAACCTAAAAACATGTATTACATGCCTCTAGAAAAAATAATATTTTTGTTCCAGAATGCCAGTTTTTTTAATTAAAAATTAAATTTCCCATTGTCCGATTTTGTCCGATTTCTAGTATGTTGTTAGTTAGGCCATTTCTGAATGAAAACTGTTTAAAAAACGTAATTTGCAACTTGTTCCAGTTGTTGAGACTAGTTTGATATAATTAAGATTTTTTTTAATTTTAAAATTTTTAAGTCTATTTCAGTTTTTATTGCAATGATGATATTTTTTTATGTAATAGGATTAAAAATCAACCTATAAACATGTATTGCAAGCCTATATTATGATATTAAAATTTATTAAAATTTTAAATTTTAAAAAAAATTAATTAATTTGTTAATTATGTGTTCTTAATATAATTTATTGTTAATTTAATAAATTCTGATGTAAATATGCCAAAGTATTACCTTTTTCACTTCTTTCGAAATTTGTACTACATTTTACCAATTTCAAAATTTTAAATAAAATAATTAACTAATTCATTGAGGGCAATTCCACCGGTTTTCCATTATATAACTATCTGTGGACAATATCCACCGAAAAATGACCTTTTCAAAATCCTCTAAAGTTTTTTGCACAAATTTGAAAAAAAATGCATTTTTCGCAAAAAAAAATGGAAATTTGAAAAAAAATTTAACTTCTTTAACTCGTAAAAATTTTAAATTTTAGTATGTTAATATTTAGGTCATTTCTAAATGAAAACCGTTGGATTTATCTCTTTGGATGTTTTTGTTAGGTTTTTAGGGTTTTTTTAATTTTTTCATATAGCTAATTATTCAAATTAATTTTAAAAATTGAAATTTCAATATTTTTTCCAAACTAAATGCAATATTCGGTTTCAGCACTCAAAAATAACCTATAAACATGTATCACATGTCTATATTATTGTTTTGGTTTTTTTTTAAATTTTTTTTTCGGCCATTTTTTAAAAATTTGAAAAAAATTAAACTTCCCCCCGGCCGATTTTTAGTATGTTATTATTGAGGTCATTTCTAAGTGAAAACCGTTGAGAAACCTTCTATTGCAATTTGTTTGAGGTTCGGCCCTATTTTTCGCTATTTTCAGTGGACTAGAGGGGCCTGGTCCCCCCTGAAATTTGGACTAGGTGTACTAAAATAAGTTAAACTGTTTTTAGGGTAAAATTTGAAACATTTTCTGGGGGATGACCCCCACACTCCTTTCATGTTTAAAATTAACAGTTTTTAAATATTAATGTTTTAAAAATACATATAAATTACAGGGATGTTGCACCACATTGAGCATTTTGTAGCAGTTTTTGTAGCAGCTAAATTTAAAATTTGTAGCAGTTTGTAGCAGCTAAATTTAAAATTTGTAGCAGAATAAACCATTTTTGTAGCAAGTCGAATCAATTTTTGGGTTAATAGTTCTTGTTACTAAAATATACTGATAATTTATCCCAACTATTAACCTTAAAACTATGCATGATTAAGTTAATTAACTATCAAAAGTTGATGACGAATTACGCAAAACAAGTGTTTGAACAGCTAGAGATCTGTAAGCAAAATTGCAACTTTTTAAAGGTACCTTCGACAAATTCAAAAAAGGGGGAAAAGTACCATCACAAAATAGATTTAAAAACCTATGATAAGCCATTTTATCTTAAATTAAAGGTTAAATGGTAATTCTGAACAAACTTTTAATTAATTTATGATGTTTTTAAAACAAAGTAATTGTTTAAGATTATTGTTTTTAATAAAATTTTTTATTTTAATAACAAAAACGCCATATGCAGGGTTCATACAAATTTTCAGAAGTCAAAATAAAGGAGTATTCCAGGAGTTTTCAAGGAGTATTTTTAAAAAATTCAAGGAGTAACTTTTTACATAACTTAAGAAAGACAAAATTTTACACAGCTTCTAACACACACTATGCCAGTTATATTCCTGAATCAGATTTTAAAACCACTTTAAAAGTCAAAATGTAACTAAAATGAAATAAAAAATTAAAAGAAATTAGTTAACAATATTATTTAAGAAATAATTAAATTGCAAAAACGATATTGTCAAGAATTTTTAGATAAGTAGAGCAAAAAAGTAAGAAATAAGTATTTTTAAAGGAATTATAAGAATCTTAAATCAGATAAAAAAACACTATAATCTTCTAATTTAAATTAAGTTTCTATAAAGCGACCTTTCAGTAAAAATTTACAACTTAGAAAAATCCACTAAGTTGAAATTACTAAATAAATTTTCCCCATTTCGGGAACACCAGACTTGTTGGCTTCTGACCACGGTAATATTGTTTTGTTTATATCGCAAGAATGACGCAAGAAGCCAACTTGAATCGGCACCCGCGCGGCCATCCACGAAAGTCGCGGGAAGAACGGTACACTCCGCAAAAAAAAACCCGAAACTTCCAGGGAAAATTGCTAATTTGTGGGTTTCGGACCACAGTCAAGTTTTTTTTCTATATCGCCATAACGACCCAAGAAGAAGCCATTTTGAATCAGCACGGTACACTCCGCAAAAAAAACCCGAAACTTCCAGGGAAAATTGCTAAATTATGGGTTTCGGACCACAGTCAAGTTTTTTTTCTATATCGCCATAACGACCCAAGAAGAAGCCATTTTGAATCAGCACCCGACCCGCGGCCGTCCACGAAAATCGCGGGAAAAACGGAATACTCCGCAAAAAAAACGAAACTTCCGCGAAAAATTGCGATTTTTTTCGACTTTTTAACGGACTTAACGCAGCGAATTGAAACCTATTTATAAAGGAGATAAATTTACAAAAAAAATGTTATGTCTGGTTTCGATCGCTGACGTCATCGGTTTTGACTTCAAGTGGTAGAAATGTGGAAAAGATTCCATCCATAGACGATTTGAGTTTTTTTTCCTGAAGATGAAAGTAATTCGTCGCGTGAGAAGAGAGTTTGATAATTTCATTTCAGGAAAATCGTTAATTGGCGCAGTTTTGGCGCAATTTTGCTCAAAATACGGTATTTGTAGCAGTTTAGCACATGAATTAGGATTTGGCGCAGTTTGGCGCAATTGGCGCAGCCGCAACATCCCTGAAATTATAATACTACATACTTCTTAAATTTAAGTGACTTCTCCGAGTTAACTTGTGATGCTGCCATCTATGATAAAGATAGAAGGCTAATGGCAATTTTATTATTTATAAAATTGAAATAATTTGTATGATTTTTAAAAAATGATTTAAAAAAATGAACATTTTTAAAAATTATGTGTAGATACTAATTCGAAGTATTCAACTTTAATCCTATTTTCCATCCATAATTATTTTGGTTACGTTTATATCATTAAAAACTCTTTACTTGGGAGATGGGGGTCCAGATGCATTGAATGTATTCACATTGAATTAACAGAGCATATAAGCTTGATACAAGATGTAACCATAGGATGTAACGTGCGGCCTACCAATTTTAAGTTGGTTTGATTTCAGTTCACTGATTTGACCAACGATATTGCATTGTATCAAGCAATCCACAAATTTTATAAAAAAAATCTGACTAAAGAGCGGCAAGTTAAATTACACTACAACAAAACAACACTTTTTTTTTTCTCAAGAAAGGAATTTTCCGAATGATATGCAATACTTTATCATTTATCAAATAGTTATTTGAAAGGTACACGGAATTCGTTATCAGTTTTGAGAGCTGCTTCAACCAGTTAAAACAGGCGTGTCTCTCTACGCCCTTAGCTTTTCCGGAAAACGTAAAAGCCAGTTAAAATAATAGTGGCCCAAGGGCACACTTAAGGGCCAAAATGTAGCTTCTCAAAAAAAGAACGTAAAAAATATTTGACCAAACAAGGGTTATAAATTGTATTTGTAATAGTTGAAAATCAAAAACTGGCTGTGGGATTAAGAGAAAAAAACTTCACCAAGGGTTTAAAAAGAACAACTGTTATTGATATCTCATTTAATACCAAGATTATTGGATTGCGTCGTTTTTACTCTTTTTTGAGAAGCTGCATCTTTTGAAGGTTTTCTGTAACGGCACAAGGCATTTCTGGGACTACCTTAAAAAATCGGACATTTAAGGTAAGGGGACGTACAAAAATTATGTTTAGATATTCAAATTTTAAACCCCTCCCTCCTCCTTGGTGAGATTTTGTTGAACTCCCCTCATCCTCTAATATTCACTTGAGATTTTTCCTAAAACTTTTAACTAACGTAAGTAATTTTCTTTCATATCTTCTAGCCGCGTTTCGTTGAAAAAACGCTCACACAAATTGCAAAAGTTTGGATGCAAATCTATGTCAAAATCAAAACTATGGGCTTATACGTTGTACTTATCACGACTAACTGGCTATGTTTCTCTGTTTTGACTAATGTGCGCATTAAAAACTTTCGCTGAAAAGAAAATCAGAAAATAAAGTGTATTTTCTAAATTAAAAGTTGACGTGAGATTTTAATTGTCTACCCCCTCCCCCTGATGATATTTTGCTAGACATCTTCATCCAATTTTTGACCACGGATGATTTATGTACGCCCCCCCGAAAGAATCTAAGGAAGACTTGAATCCATGATTATCTCCGATTTATGACAAAGGGCTGCATGAGTTTTTGTAGTTTAGAATAATCTTAATTATTTTCCGAGCAATTAATTACGCAGTTTTGTTTATAACAACATATAATAGTCAGACTTTGGATTATCTATGTAAGCATTTTTTTCTCATAACACAAGATATTTTGGTTATGAGATTTGAAAAATTTTTAATAGAGTTCAGGTTAAATCTATTTAATGAAACTTTGGTTGCTTTATAAGTAATACCTTAAATTTCACTTATTTCAACTTACACTTATCTAAAGTTATCTACACTTATCTTATCTTTTACTTACACTTAAAAAATACTAACATTCTTCTCCTATTTTAAGTAAAATACATCTTTTTTTGCAGGTAGTGAATAGAAAGAAAGATGCAGCAAGGTAAACTCAATTTCATGAGCTTTAAGTTATGAATGTTGGGGAGACCGGGATTAGTGTTGCATAGTTTTTGATTGCTCTGTAATAGTTAGAGAGAATACGTTTGCTTGTACACAGGTTAACTTTTGGAATAAAAATGTAATAATCGTAATGTAATATGAATAAGTGAAAGTGTTACTTAACTTAAGTGTTAATTAAATTAACCTAAAAATTAGTTTAAAAAATAGCTCTCAGCCAAACGGTATGAAACCTTAGTTAACCCCTCTTCCGAAAACTGTCATCAGATATGCTTTAATTCAGTTTATGAGTTCACTAGATCAAAACACTAAAGATGGAAAAAAATTCTTTACATCAATCAGTGAGAAAGATAATTAAACGTCTTTCCTGCACAAAGCAAGGCTCCGATTGCCAACTAATCCTGGTCTTCCATAGTTGATATAATAAATAAATGGAAATACAAAGGCACAAATTGTGCGCCTAAAGAGGAATCAATTGATTACCTATTTATCAATATTGCAAGGCAGAATTTGTTTACAACGATGTTTATGTATAATATCCTAAGGGGTCATCCATAAATTACGTGAGGTGTTTTTTCCAAATTCTGGACCCCCCCTCCCCCCTTGGTGATATTTAGTGAGATTTTGCTGGACCCCCCCTCCCCCCCACGTGAGATTATTTAAAAATAATTTTTCTCCTTCCTTCTTATATATTCCTTTCTCATACTTAAAAAAGAAAGAAAATCGTATAATTTCTAACCTAAAAAGTTGACGTGAGATTTCAATCGACCCCCCCTCCCCCCTTGGTGAGATTTTTCCAAACCCCTCCCCCCCCTTTTTGACCTCACGTAATTTATGGATGACCCCTAAGCAGAATACCGGGAACCTGAAACAAGTTCCCAAAACATGGCAGAAAAACATTCCCCAAATCATCACATTTCCTCAACCAGCTATTGTAATGCTGTATTCATACATTTAGGATTCATGCTTTTACCCCAACTGTAACTCAACCATCTGTATTAATTAAACGGAGGCGAGGTTTTATGAGACCACATTAGGTTTTTCTGATAAAAATCAAACATCCAAAGCCAGTGTTCCTTAGCAAATTGGAGATGAATGAAGTTGTTTATTGCTGGTAACAATGGTTTCTGTACTAAGTTGCACTAGCCATCAGCCATGGTAGCTGATATAGAAGGAAACAGTGCAGTTCAGCAAACAGTGGGTTGGTTGATGATTTTGATTTATGGTGCATCATCCACATCAGGATGTTATGCGCCATACCAGACAAATAAAAACAATTATAGAAGGCAAACAGTGGGATCAGAGAACTCTGTGCGACTATTTTTAATTAAGATCTGCATCAATTGGATTATCTTGGATTATCTTATCAATCTTGGATTATCATCAATTGGATCATCTTATTGGATTATCTATTGATCTTACCTTTAACAAAGATATTCCATGACCCCATGGACGAGCGGTAGCTCCTTTGGGAAATGTATGTATTCGATCAACTGCGTTTGTATTTTTTCTGTTCTGTTCTTTTGTTTGTCCAATAAAAATTATTATTATTATTAATTGGCTGCACTGTTATTAGGGTTTTCCCCCGCAGGATATGGCTTTGTTTGATCATTCATAGCTTGGTGACGCGTATACAATTTTCCGTTTACACCACGTTCTTTTGGACTTTTTAAAATTTTGCTGATAAAGTTTTCCTAGGTATGACAATTATGAGAATGGCATCTCAAGTCTTTCTCTTATTCCATTATCTAAATCCGTCGAGCCAATTTTTATTTTGCTAAAAAATGTAAAAAAAATATTAAGCAACTCATTTACTACACTGACCCAAGAACTAAAATTTTTTATTTTGTGCTCCAACTACATATCTCTCTAGTGGCATCAGATATAGCTTATTTTCATAAAACTGCAAGGTGATCATTAGAGAGTGGCTCTTCACAGTAGATTCTACGTAGTTTAACTCATAGACTGAATACGGCAACATCTGTCCTTAATAATCACAAAAATTTATAAAATTAAAACTTCTAAAGAATAAGAAAGTTTTTTTTAACTATTTCTTTTGGACAACATCCTTTTTTTCGTGGGAACAATTTTCATTTTTCAGGTGAAATAGGAATGAAAAAGACCCACACAATGGGAGAAGGGGGATAAGATATTTCTTATGAGCAACTGTCTAAAAAACTAAAAAAAAGGAAGCTTTATAATTAACAATAAATTAATAAATTTAAAGCTTGATTGATAATTTAAAATAAGATTCTTTTTAGTTCACTGTAACTCAGGAGAGTGTGCAGATATGCAGTGTTTTTTTAATAAGTTAAAATATTAGTTTTTGAATTTTCATGAGAGGTACTGCATTGATACTGACATTCTTCAAACTAGGTTACCCCCCAGGTCAAAATGTGGCAATTGTGGTCCCCACCCCCATGTTTGGAGAAGGCCCCATGCAGGTAACATGTGGCAATTGTAGAAACACAGTCATGACAAGGACGGTGACTGAAAATGGTGCCTGTGCATATGTGGCCGCTCTAGTCATTCTCATAGTATTGTAAGTATGCAGTGTCATAAGTATCAAGATACTGTTTTACAATTTACATGGTTAAGACAAATTATTTGTATCAAGAACAACAGTAATTCACTGTAAGAAAATAAAAATGTTTTACAGATTATGACATCTTAGACAAATGACTCTCAAATTATGTGCCCCAGAGCAGGGTGAAATGCTTACAAAAATTCTAATTTTATTTCCCTCCTGATGCAGAACTACTTTCTATTACAGAACAAAAACATAGAAAAAAAATTTTTAAGGTTGTCCAAAAACTTGTGGGAGAAACCACAACCCCACATAATTGTTCTATTGGATGTCTAGTCTACTGACAAATATTAAACACTAAGAAATTAAAGCATTCTAACTAAAATATATTGAAGTATTCAATGTTTCATGATGGTACTTATAATGAGTAGCACAAAAGTATATTAGTGGTTTATAAGAAAACTTATTCTTACAGCTGCCCCTGCTTTTGGATTCCATTGTGTGCTGATTCGTGCAAGGATGTGCACCATATATGCCCCTCCTGTGGATGCAGACTAGGCTCTTACAAGCGAATGTAAATTAATGTACTTAATATCATGTTAAGCTGTTGTGACCATTCTTTCAATGCAAGTGTCAAGAAATGTTTTGCTGCACAATTTTAGCAGTATTTTCCCATATCTATTTGTATGCTGTTCTGAACTACTAAATTTTTTCAAATGGTGTTAAAACATTTTTTTACTAGACTAGGGGGCTCTGCCCCCTGCTCGCTATCGCTCACCAACCCCCGGAACTGCTTCGCAGTTCTTTTCAGATCGCTGCGCGATCTCAGCGAGCAGAGCCACTACCTTCGAGATAGGATAAGGCCAACGCACGGAGCTAAATCGTCACTGCTATGAGGAATGGATTCTCATTGGATAGCTTCAACTACATTAAACCACTATTATTCTGAATTTCAATGCTTATTGGCTCGATCGGTCTCTTACCGATGACTCATACACTTCGTGCTCAGGCTTTGTTTCTTCTCGAAGGTAGCGGCAGAGCTCGCTTGTTTCATCTCTACAATCCAGGCTCGTCGGCTTAGTTAATGCTCCTTTGATACCTAAGCTACCAATCGCTCTAGTTTATCAATGATTTAATTCGAATCATTCCCCCGGAGATATCAAAATACAACTGTTTCTAAAATATTCATCTCTTAACTTCAATTCTTCTTTCTTCAATTATTGAATAGAAATGTTTTTTATATTAAGCAAGTCTACCAATTATCATCAACCAACTTAGAGAAAAAACCAGCCTGTGAGAAACTTTACGTAAATATCTAGTGAATCGTCGGAAATTAAAGAAATTAGACTCATAAAAATAAGCTGTTTCCCTAGTGAAAGACCACAAAGATAAGAAAAAAATTGAAACTTTGAATCTCAATAATTCTAAAACTAATTCGAATTTTTTAAAAAACGAAACGCCAATATTTTTAAAAAAAATAATTGTATATGTGTCTAAAATATTGTACCTCTATCATGATTAGTTTTTATTTCATAACGAAAAATTCAAAAAATTATCAAAAATTTCGAAACTTTAAAATAGGATTACTCAAAAACTAATTAGAAATTCGAAAAAAGAGCGATGAGGTGCAAAACTTCATGCCTAAAAGTATGTATCTGCAAAAAATCATATTTCTGCTGCAAATAGATTTTGCTGGAGGCGAACTCGTAGCAGAAAAAAATTATTTTTGACTTTGACATTAAATAACTCCAGAACTAATTATCTAATTAATTAGGTTTTAGAATGAAAATGACTATCATGCATTTGTCTACCAATGGTCAAAATTTCATAATATTCCTTTAAATAGTTTTTGCGTAGTGAGAGTTCAAAATGTTCAAAAATCAAATTTTCAAAATCAGCGGCGGCGGCGGTCACTGTTACTTTTTTTTAATATAGAGAGAAACATGCTCACCCCATGAATAAATTTCATAAAGCTATATTATATGCTAATAAAGTGTTTCTTGCAAATAGTGAAAGGCCAAAGGTAGAATCAATACTTTTGCATAGTGAATGACATTTTTAAAGTCAACTTGGAGATAATTCTACATTATCTTGGTTAAGAATCCTGAAATGCCTCAAAAATCACTAGTACATTAATTGTTGCAAATCATTAGCTTTTTTGAGCTAAATACTATTAAAGATATTAGGTTTTATGCACTGTGAGTTTTTAAGTACCTTAAGAAATTAAATTTTAAAAAATCAAGTATTTTTATTTATTCTAATCAACAAGTCAAGTTCAGTGAAATTTTAAAATGGGTTATGAATTTACATTAAGTTTAAGTTGCAAGTTAATGTAAAAAAGTATAAAACATCTTACCTATTGAATATAAAAGTTATGGTATAAAAACTTTATGCATATGAACAACAAACTAAACAAACTTGTGGTAAAAGCAAATAAAAACTTAAATAAGTTAACTCAACATAACAGGGGAAAACATAACTGAATTGCTTGGAATATAAAAATTTAATTTGAATTATAGGTTTTGAATTTAGCCAAAACGAAGACAAAAAATATGAAAATGAAGTATTGATAAGATATAATTAAAATTTGTTATAAAAAATGTGTACCTCAAAAGGTATTAGTTATGCACACATGTAGATAAAGTAAAAGAATGTTAGATGAAATAAAATATTTCTTAGATTTTTTCATAAGAACTTGTGGTTTTTTAGATTGTCCTATCGACTATTAGTTTCAGCTGTTACAGTTAATTGGCTTAAGACTCAGTATTCTGTTTTAAGCAGCACAGTTCACTGGTTGATAATGAAATACAAAACTTACTGTAGGTAAGAGCACGGATGCAGAATATGTCTGATCCGGCGATCTAGGATTGGGGGAAATTTTAGTCACATGAGGAAATTTTGTGCAAAAGTATATTATTGAATTCAATTTCAGGTCAGTAATACAAATTTAAGTGGCGACTTTCACCTACACCACAAATCTAAGGTGCCTTGTCATTTTGTGTTTCCAATCGTTACTTGTAAAGGGTGATTCCATGAAAAGTGCCCCTTATCTGTCCCCCACGTGACACATCTTTAAAATACTGCTGTTTTAAAACTAATTGGAATGGACATACATGTTATGTATGAATTTATAATTAGACTTATTCAATGATTTTTCACACATAACATGTATGTCCATTCCAATTAGTTTTAAAACAGCAGTATTTTAAAGATGTGTCATGTGGGGGACAGATAAGGGGCACTTTTCATGGAATCACCCTAAACATGAATCAGATTTTTCTAAAAATCTTTATTACTTTTTAAAATTTTGGGGAAATTTTGTATTGATTGGGGGAAATCTTGGAAGTAAAAACATTTTATGCATCCCTAGGAAAGAGAAAATTTACAGATAAGAATGCACATCATTTTATAAATTATTTAAAAACAACTACAATTCATGGTGGTTAGTACATTTCCACAAGAGAAAGAAAATCACTCGGACAATTTCCTCTTCATTGGACCTTTTGGATTTGTGATTAGTTCTTGCTCACTTACTGGTTTATGCAAAGCCGAAGCAACATTTATCCAGTCCAGAGATTTCACTATTTTGTCATCAGAGGAAGGCACTTTGTCCCAATTCCAATATACAAATTCTGTAAATTTTCCAGTTGTTTTCATTATTCTTTTGTTCTCAGAAGTAAGCTTTTTATTTTCAGTACATACAATGCCAGTATATCCATGTGGAACTTCAATCTTTTGTCCATTCAAAGGATGGCCTCTGGAAAAAAAAAGAAAATTACATTAATCAAAAAATATACTTGTGATTCCTTGGTTCAACTCTTTCAGTAAGCCATCCACTTCTAGCCACTTTAAAATTCCCATTGGATTGAATGGGAGGTAGTCTTGCATGGCTTAGGATATAAAATGTTAAGTTACATTAAACTTTTTACCTGCTGATGTTCCCAAATGGGAACAAAGCCACAGAAAAATGCTATAATCAAATATTATAAGTATTAATGCAATCAAAAATAATTATTTTGGTGGACTATGGCAATAGTTGAATATTACTTGGTGTCGAAAATATTTTTGAGATTTTTTATAGGATACATAACATAACAGAACTCACCAAAAAACCAAAAACCATATTGACTAAAAAATTGAAACTTTTAAATGTAAAATTTTTACAATTTACAAAAAATCATTCTTATGAAAGTAGAACTACTGTTTATAATATTTGATAATATATTTATTTAAATAGCTAGATCCAATAAACATCATAAATATTAATAAATAAATAATAATTTATAATATATCAAGTATTTATTTACTTTAATGCTACACTTACATATGCACTTTCATACCGTCTGTCTGAATATGTCTTTCAATATTATACAGGGTGGTCCTTAATTCATGGTACAAACTTCTAGGGGTGTTAGAGTACACCTAGACGAACAAGAATTGGTGTAGGAAGGGGGGTCGCAGTTACACCGTTAAAGAGCTAGGTCCTGATGTAGTGCGAGAGCGTTACAAAAGGACGTTTTGCCAAGGCCCGTTTAACGAAAAAAACATAATGAAATGAAAAAATTTATTGCATGAGGTACAGCAGTATCCGTATTACTTACATCATAAATTTGATAGAAATTGGACCACTTTCTAAACCGTGGAGTGAGTTTTAAAACGTGCTCTTAGTCAAACAATGGAGTTCCATTAATAGTATTTAGAAAAATGATGATCGGGGAAGGAATTTTCAATGATCAAACAGTTTCAATGATCCATGTTACGATCATTGAAAATTCCTTCCCTGATCATCATTTTTCTAAATACCATTAAGGAATGTGATTCTTTGACTAAAAGATTAATATTGCACTTTTGAAACTAACTCCGCAGTTTTGAAAGTGGTTCAATTTCTATCAAATTTATGATGTAAGTAGTACGGATACTGCTGCAATAAATTTTTTCATTTCATTATGGTTTTTTTTCGTTAAACGGGCCTTGGCAAAACGTCCTTTTGTAACGCTCTCGCACTACATTAGGACCTAGCTCTTTAACAGTGTAACTGCGACCCCCTTCCTATACCAATTCTTGTTCGTCTAGGTGTACTCTAACACCCCTAGAAGTTTGTACCATGAATTAAGGACCACCCTGTATATAAACAGAGTAAAAGACTACAATAAAGGATGTCTTTAGAATAAAAGCATTTTCCTAGGTTTTCCTAAATTGAGCACTTAGAAAACCTATTTTTGAGACAAGTTCCAGAAATTATGTTAGATCTGACCAGCACTCTTTTTGTGGCCTGATAAGTTTTGAATGATTCTAGAATTGTACAAGATGTAATAAAATTGATAAATTTTGCAAAGTTTAAAAAAATAGCATCATCATTTTTTTGCTGATTCACAAACGAAGAGGTGCCTCTCAAAATTAAATACCTACATATTTTTATTTTAGAAGTTTAATTTACTCTGAAAAATATGTGATGTTTTTAATGCACATCATAGATAATAATCTTCTCTAGAAATAATTTTAGCTAACATACTGAAAATGAACTACCAAGTAAAACTATGTTTTGTTTTTCATTCAAGCCAAATGGGAGGTGTGCCTGTCATTTCGCCCACAAAAATATTTCCATCCCCCCTGCCTTCTTTTTCTTCTTTCCCTATCGGGATATTTGTGGGCGAAATGACAGTCGAATCGACTCCCCTAAAATCGATGCGTTAAAAACTAATATTGTTAAGAATCGATTCTCCAGAATAAGGAATATGATTCGAGTTCCGTTTAAACGGCTTTCTAGTTTGGACAAGTTTTTAAAGAAATAAAAATAATGCGTCGCTGAAAACAGCAAAAAAACAAATTAAAGAATTAAACATTGAAAATAAAATTAAACCTTTACAATTAGATTAAGATTTTTAAAATTTCTTTAACAAAAATTCATTCTAATAAACCAAAAGAATCATTCATTGTAATAAACCAAAAGAATCTTATTTAGGCCTGGAATGCTATATTAGGTAATTAGTAACTTAGGGGCTATTAGTAGCTTTACGCTTCCTTTTTTCACATATTTGTTGTAATTTTTTTGTTTGTATCAACTTCCTCAAATAAACTCCAAAGTTCATTATGTCGGTATTATTCCAAACCGCCTCGTTCTGAAAAACCCTTCTACAGTGTCGGTTTGTTGAAAAAACTGGACTGGTCACTTCTGGGAGCTTGCTTATACTGCCCCACTAAAATAAACCAACTCCGTCAAATCAACTCTAAAGTTCACAATGTCGGTACTATTCCAAACCGCCTCGTTCTGAAAAACCCTTCTGCAGTGTCGGTTTGTTGAAAAAACTGGACTGGTCACTCACTGGAGAATTTTACATTTTCGCTTATAAAACCCCCCAGCTCATTAGGGGTTCATTTTCAATCCCCATTCCTGTGTGATTTTGAGTCATCTTGGTGTGCTCTACCCACAGAGTAAAGATTATTCAGAGAGTCCAAAACGCGATTTTACTAAAATAGTTCTACAGTTATCGCATAGTGGCGTTTCGACCCTCCAGCTGTCAATCATTGGTGTGGGCGGGGACTAAAGGAAACGAGTGATTCTCATTGGACTTACAACTTTGTATGGAGGCTGCATTTGAATTTCTCAATCACTTCTATTTTTCCCCTGATCAATGAAACTTTTCCCCTATGGTTGCAAACTTTCCCTGACAGTAACTAAACTTTCCCTATTATAAACATTGATATAGTTTGTTCTGGCGTTTAATATTTCTTATCAGTAATTGTAGTCGCAGAAAGGATCATTAAATGTGTAGTTATATGTTTAAATTGTATTAAATGTGGACTTGGAGTTGTGAGTTTGATTCCAGAGGAGCTCACGACCCATCGTCACTTTAAAGAAGATGCGAGAACGCGAGATAGTGACGTCACGGGCAGATCAAGAATATATAAGCCAGCGAGAAATCTATGCGCTGACCAGAACATTAGGTGAGTCCCTGGGAGAGCATGACATCAGAGAAACTTGTGATGTCTAAGAAATTATCCCCAGCGCATGCTCGAAAGAAAAATACACGCAACTGTTTTAATAACCGGGAAAATATATAAAATATTTTTCCCTCTTTAGCGATTTGAAAGTGGGCGGGGTTAATTGAGAGAATGTATGCGGCTGTAGCTCGATTGTAGAGAGTCAACAACGTTACGTCATATTTTCTGGTTAGTTCCACCGTTATCACATAGAAACGCCACCGTCTATGGGAAAACCCATGTTAAAAAAGTTGCCATTAGCGTCTATGGAAATGGACTCTCTGATTAATATTTTCTCTGTGGCTCTACCCCTCTTAGAAGTTTTAAAATACTTATCTGAAACACACTTTATGTAATATATTATAATAATGTATATTTAAAGATTCTCTATTATACAATTTGAGAGTTAGCTACTATGAGTCCAAAATTATGTAAATTTCTTATACTTCTCTAAAATATTATTTCACAAAACAAAAATTCCATGAGACGCACAATAGCAATACTAAAACATTTTTCAAAATACTGAAGGAAATGATGAAATGAATAATAATCATTAAATAAATACTTGTGCTTGTCATTGTTAGCTCATTTTACGCACACTGTCATCAATCCCTCTTAACAATTACGAAGCGTAGGATATATTTAAGAAAAGTCAAAAACGCATATCTGAAAATTTTGATATTTATGTAATATTTTCAAAATTGCAAGGAATAGTATTAAGTTTAAATTAAAAGAGCAACACACACACATATATCGAATTTTTTATTAACCAGGGAACCAGGAATTATGTGATAGGGGGGCCTTTCCAAAAAACGATTCGGTTGTGCAGGAGAGAATCGCTCAAAAACCATTTAAATAATTTTTTTTCAGGTCGGAAACCTTTGACCTTTTATTACATTTCTATAACTCTCAGAATCTGAAATTTCGGGAATTTAGGATAAAAATTAGGTTCCCTGGATCCGTACGTAAATCGCACTAAATTTGCAATATTTTAGAAAAATAGATAAACGATAACATGTTTTAGACCTTTAAATCTTAAAATATACCCTTCCATATAACTCATATTCGATTTTGTTGAAAATAAGTTGGTAATTAAGGCAGTAATTGGATTTTTAACAAAAATTCAGATTTCGACGAAAAAAACACAAGTCCAAAGAAAGCTTATAAATCCGAAAATATCAATATTAATTTTTTATAATTTTTTTTCATAGAAGCTAATTGTTATGGCAAAGTTTTTCCAGAATTACGGGTTTCCGTGGTGATTTTTACGCGTCATACTGGATTTTTAAAACGAGACCGGAGCTTACTTATATTCAATGCCAAACACTCCATTTTTTGAGGCAAGTCGTGTAAGTAGAGTTTCGGAAAAAATTCGACCCCACCCCAAGTGCTTTACACGGATAAATCGGGAATTTTTCACAGATTACGAATATATAAATCATTAAGGTGCGTCATAATTATTTCGGTAATTTTCCGGGAAAACCGATATTCCAAGAACTACGTTTTTCCCGGATTACACCCGAACCGCTTGCTCTAGGCTTCTAAAATTTCGCTATATTTTCACCCTTAAACTAAGAAATCGAACCGTATCACATTAAAGGATAGGTTAAAATTAAAAATCCTACTTTTTTCCCTCCAAATGCTCCCGGATTATTGGCTCCTTTTCCAGGACCCTCCGGGTAATGCAGTAACACTTTTCTGGAGCAATCAACTTTCTTTGTACTAGTTGAATATCTTTGAAATTTTAGTATGTCTTTTGCCTTTATTAGGAAATAAAAATGGTATATTACATTAAGGTTTCGCTTCGTAAGAAGGACCTCAGATTGTGTCCGAAGGTTGTCCATAATATCTCTTAAAAACCTTATAATATATAATAAATCGATCAATAGTCAACGGTATATTGTAGTATACTACCAGACAGACAACATAGTAAAATTTCCTTAAAATCGCGCAATAAATTAAATACTTTTTAAGAGTTTGAAAGAAAAAATATTTCTACTCGAAAAAAAGACAAGTCTGTAAATCGCTAATAAATCGGTAATTATTATTTTTTTTAAAATTCTGAAACTATTTATGAGTAAAGGACACTTGTGGCAATGTTTTCCCGGAATTTCGGGTTTCCATGATGATTCTGACGTCATCCAGGATTTTTTAAAACAGAATGGAATCTACTGGTCCTTAATTGAAATGACCCAATAAAATTTCACAGATTTGAGTTCTCGGTCTTTTTACTTTTTAACTTTGACTAAAGTGCCTTATATCATTAGAAAGCTTATCAAAAGCGGTTTCAGGAATTGAAACTTTTTAGGGGACCATCTCCCTATTGCGTTCATAATTTAGGGTCAAATAATTTTCAATTTACTTCAAATTTTCTTCAAAAATAATGCCAATAATTTGAGATTTTAATATGTTTGAGGAATCATTCAGACAAAGAGTTTTATGCATTTCATTAAGGATTTTGATAATTAGTTCTCGATTTATAAATTATTCAAGATTTTTACATGTTTTGATACTAAACGGCCCCCTGATTGTCTAAGGACTCAAAATTTTAATATGTTATATAGAATGACTATAGTAACAACATATTAAAGTTTCAAATCAATAGGTCTGCAGGAAGTCCTCATTTAAGTCCGCATCCGGTGTTTTTAAAATTAAAAATAAATCCAGTTTGAAAACCCGTCTAACGATTTCGATAAAATTTTAGTATGTTGTAGTACTCCATGAGATGCTTCGAACGCCGTATAGCACTAATCCGGGCATTGAAATTTTCTAAACACCTTGAACGGTTTTTATTTGTATACGACCCCTTAAAACCAGAGCTACACTATAATTATAAGACACTATCAGTTAACAAAAATAAGTATTCTTTCTTCCTGCATCCCATCCGGGAAATTAAACTTTTTAATGATCTTGTTCGAAATGATTTCAATTAGCAGTAGCCCAATGAATTACTTTTCAAATGAACATATTGCGATTAAATTGCCAATTGGCCAATTTACGATTAATTGTAAGCCAATTGGGTAATTCGTTTAACCCTCACCTATTGAATGGGAGAGTAATTTTATTACCGGCTCAATCGGGAACGGCTGAATCGATACTAAACCTTTCCTAAAGACCCAAGTGTGAAAGGAGGGGTTATATGAAAATATGAGGGCTCCCCGAAAGTATGAGGATGATGGAGAAAAACGGGGGTCAGATTCGGATTATGGGGGTCATTTTACATAAGAATCTATGAGAATTTTACATAAGATTTGTGTCAAAGATATCACACACAAAAAAATAAAAGGAATACATGACGAATTTGTTCTCCGGTTCTTCAACGGTGACAGTACTACAAAAAGATTTTAGAAGAAGGAAACTAATAATAACTAAAAAAACTGCTGGAAAATCATTTATTAGTATTGAAAAACCAATTAGTAGCAAAGGAACACTGGAAATCGAAAGCAAAAACCAGTATAATCCACAAATCAACCAACCAACTAACCATGTAGAGACACCACACCTACATTAGGGTGTCTCAAAAAAAACTTTTTTTCGAAAAACCTCGCTCCCCAGGGCTTTTCCCATTCCTTTTGGTCCCAAAAGATAGTGTGTTAAGTTTCAGCCCCCAAAGTTAACTCTAGGGTTTGCCTGTAGAGCCCCAAAGTTTGAAAAAAGTGGAAAAAATTACCTATTTTCAGAATTTTTAAAAATTATATTTTCAGATTGATACTGCGATAAAACTGGTTCAAATGTGTCATTTAGGACTTATTTAGATGGAAGATATTTATTTATGTGTATTAACTGCACCCTATAGCCCCTATTATTTAAGATTAAAGCATACTACTAAAGGACGTTGCACTCGCCAAAGCTTATAATGCACTACCGGTGGACGAAATGAATAAAATTTGAATTTCTTCGAAGGAACTCCCTCTTGATATTATAAATTATAAAAACCCTTGAAATAATAATAATGAGGTCTTCCACTGAGCTTTTAATGTAAAAAGTGATTTTCTTCAAAATTTCTCTTTTCCAGCTTACCAAACCCAAAATTTATATTAAAAATGATGGTTGTTGTACTTTTTTAGATACCAAACATTTAAAACTTTATGGGGGTTTCATTTTTAATAAGTAGAATTAAATTTTAAACCGCACAGATCAGAAATGACATGGATATTTCCTATACCTGACGTTAATATCGATTTTCTTTTTTTAAGTTTGGAAAATTACTTCCTTTTAACGTATTAGGGGAAAATTTTAATTAAAAACTGCTTTCTTTAACATTTCAACCAAGATTCACAAGCATTAAACTATTTTCCTAACTTTGAAAAAAGAAAATCAATTTTCACATCTGGTATAGGAATGTTCCATGTCATTTCCGATCTGTGCGGTTTAAAATTTAATTCTACTTCTTAAAAATGAAACCCCTATAAAGATTTCAATGTTTGGTATCTAAAAAAGTACAACAACCATCATTTTTAATATAAATTTTGGGTTTGATCAGCTGGAAAAGAGAAATTTTGAAGAAAATCACTTTTTACATTAAAAGCTCAGTGGAAGACCTCATTATTGTTATTTCAAGGGTTTTTATAATTTATAATATCAATTTAGCACCAAATGGCATCATTTGAGGGAGTTCCTTCGAAGAAATTCAAATTTAATTCATTTCGTCCACCTGTAGTGCATTATAAGCTTTGGCGAGTACAACGTCCTTAAGTAGTACGTTTTAATCTTAAATTATAAGGGCTATAGGGTGCAGTTAATACACATAAATAAATATATTCCATCTAAATAAGTCCTAAATGACACATTTGAACCAGTTTTATCGCAGTATCAATCTTAAAATATAACTTTTAAAAATTCTGAAAATAGGTCATTTTTTCCACTTTTTTCAAACTTTGGGGCTCTACAGGCAAACCCTAGAGTTAACTTAGGGGGCTGAAACTTTACACATTATCTTTTGGGACCAAAAGGAATGGGAAAAGCCCTGAGGAGCGAGGTTTTTCGAAAAAAGTTTTTTTTGAGACACCCTAACCTACATGTCTAACAAACAAAAAGAAACTAACCAAAAATCTTTAAAAACTTAGTCTATATACAAAGCTTGCATCAGTAGAGAAGCGTACCTCGCGTACTGAAAGGTGTTATTATTTATAATTATAACCACTCTTTATGAGTCTAATAACTGAACATGAACGAAATGAGTTTCATTAAATCTAATCGTGGAGGAAATTTATTAAACTATAATAGTTTTCTCTACAGACTTCGAAAAAAGAGACCAACATACATATTGGAAATGTTCTACTCATTCGAACTGCTTAGCTAGAGTAGTACTACAAAAGGACTTCTTAAAGATCTCGTCGGGTATTCATCTCCACCCTGTACCATTTAAAAATATTGAACGAAAAAACATTTTCAACAAACTTAAAGAAAGAGCTGTGAAGGAATTGACAGTTCCAGTAACAAATATTTACAAGTAAGTGTATGAAATTTTATACTAATCAACAAGTTTGATAATTGGAAAAAATAGAATTTCCTTTAAATACACATTTTAAAATTTTTTATATCAGAGTTTGTTTACTTTAATGAATAATAAGTTCTGTACTTTTTGAAACAGGTTAAAAAAATATTTATAATATTATGATATCTTTGTTATAGCTATAAAGAGTCATTTAATATGTCCCCCCTCAAATCCATTTAATGCTTTGAATTAAAGAAAGTAGTTAATTGCAGTCTATCTACTAAAATGCCTGTTCTGAAAAGGTTATTAAATAAGATATTTTACACTGATATATATATTGTAAATTTAACTGTCAATGAATGAATTTATAATTTGAAACAAATTCATGATAAAATTATAATTGGTGCAGATGCTTTAAAATTATGTCTGAATTTTACATTGAATTAAATTTCAATTTTTTTATTCAGTTTTCTCGGTAATCTAGCAGTTTTCACGGGTTCCAGATTGTTTACTGAAATAAAAAAAATTGTTTAAAACAATTTATGAAATAAAATCCTTATTTTGTTTTTATTTCACGTTTCACAATGCTTTCTTTGAGAGCTCAATGACATTCTACTAAAGAATTGGAATTTTAATAAAAAAATTATAATAAATTAAATGTAACTCCTTTAATGGGTAGTTGCCCCATCAAAACAATTAAATGAGTCTGGAGTTATAATTAATTAAAAATTCAAAAATATTTACAAAAATGATTGCGATTTTTGAATTTTCTATACTTAAGTCAGCATAAATATTAAAAAAAATTTCAGAAATATAATTGAATCTGTAATGAAACATTATTCAAATTTGTCATTTAGTTCATATTTGAAGCTTCAGATGCTATAAAAAATTTTATATCATAAGGCTAAAACGGTGACAAGAAACACCAAAAAATGCCTAAAACTGAGAAATTATAAAATAAAATCAAACAAATTAATACTAAAATAGGTGTTCGTGGTAAAAATGAGAATTTCTTTTAATTAAATATTTATTTACTCTAATTATAAAGGCCTACACGTTTTAAGCATGGTGTCTATTAGACCCTACGAGGGGAATATGTGACTTTTTTTCCGAGAGTGTAGGAAGGTTTAAACATGTTTGTGTGCGTGTGTGTGTTTATTCAGTTAAATTAATGATAAGTCTACCGAATGTACTAAAAATTGTTATGAGCAATTTAATCTTTGCAAAACTTAAAAGTCTGATAACTGGGTAGATTTTTAATCACTTTAATTTTATATTTATATTGTTGATTTTAAATGTTCCTAATTAAATACACCTAAGTACATGTATGCCAATTTTGCATGCTTTTAAAAATGCAAGCATGCAGGAATAATTATTGTAATATTGAGTACCAATTAATGTAATCAAGTTATTAATACCTATAAAAATGTTTAGGAAGGAAGTAGCCCAAACTGTGGTAAGCCATGAAGCCGCAGCATATTTTCCAAGCTATGCTTCTATCGAGAGAAGCATGTACAGAGCGAGATCTTCTGTAAAACCCCCGCTTTCAAATTGCATTGAAGATCTTACATTAAATGACGAATGGAAAGAAATTAGGAAGGATGTACCCTTCCTGCTTGTGGATGATGGAGAAGGGGAAAACCGAATTTTGGTATGTTAATAGTTTTTTAAATTGTGTTTTATATACCCTGAAATTAAATTAAATAACAAAGAAATTTCTCATAAAATAATTATATTGAGAACATTTTAACTTGTTCTTTTCAGGTCTTTGGAACAAATGAAAACTTGATAAAAATGTGCCATTCAGATAGAGTATATCTGGATGGCACATTTAAGGTTGTTCCTAGACTGTTCCATCAATTGTATACAATCCACGGAGTTTTTTTGGACAAGTCTTTTGTTTCATTTATGCCTTGCTGCCGAATAAAAGAGAAGACACCTACAGAAGGCTATTAGCCAGCCTTAAAACTAAAGCCTTGAGCTGTGGCGCGGAGTTTCGCCCGAAATTCTGCATGCTGGATTTTGAGGCAGCAGCCATAAAAGGCTTGTCCTACGAATTCCCGGACTCCACAATAAAGGGCTGCTTCTTCCATTTTACGCAATGTATTTGGAGAAAAGTAAGTACAAAGTTAAGTCCCGAGTCTCGATATCATAAACTGAATTGTACCTAAAAGTTTTCATTCACATTTTCAATTCTTCTAATTTTTATCTGGAATCTTAATAATTATCATTAAAACCTTTGGTATGACGATCATTTTCCTATATTATCATCTCAAACTAGGTCCCCCATAGGTCAGTTTTTTTTGTTAGAAATATAGCTCCAATCTTCACAAGGTTCTTATGCAAATTCAATAGTAAGGTGTGTTACCAAGAATCGGTTTGACATTTAGTTTCTTTTACTTTAATTGGTCTTGGGAGCTAGTCTACATAAGACTGTAAATATGAATTAGCTAGGCTTAGACTTTGCGGCTACCTTAAAACCGTGCCCCAAATTGAATCCTTATGCCGATATAGTGTATTTCACCCACTACCAGATTTTAAACAGCTCTATTGTAGAAGCCGAAAAGCCTGGAAACAGGTTCAGTAGTGCTCAAAGCAAGATACTATGGCTACTTGCATTTTAGAATAATTTAACTTTTTGAAATAACTTTCTACTTTTATTTTTCAAAATAGTTTATAATTCTATAATTTATCATTTACACTTTATAATTATGTTAATGTTCCAATGATACTTAATGTTACTGATTATGATACTTACTGTTACCTATGATATCATAGGTTCAACAACTCGGTTTAGTTTCGAATTATAGAAGTGATGAAGAAGTACGAAAATGGATCAGGAGGATCGCTGCTCTTCCACTTGTTCCAGAAAATAAAGTTGCTGACGCCTTCATTTGGCTTCAAGAAGAAGAACCAAATATTCAAAGAACTACTCATATGTATGACTACTTAGTGGACACATGGTTGGACGAATGGGAAGCAACGTTTCCAATGTAAGTGCTTCTAATTCTGGCTATTTCAACCATGAGTTAAATAAACTGTAAAGCAATTATTTATTTTTTCTAAAATATTTGTCAAGTGTGACCCTTGTTTTTTATGTTTAGGAACATTTGGAACCACTTTGAAAATGAGGATGCAAGAACAAACAATTATGTGGAAGGATTCCACTCAAAGTTAAATAAAAGAGCTGGACATCCACACATTAACATTTATAATTTCATAGAACTCATCAGAGGTTTGCAAATGGAAAATGAGGGGATTATGAGGATGCTGGAACAATTGCACTTCCCAGAAGAAGAAAGGTTTATGAAAGAATAAACCAGAAGCTCAGAGACTAAACTTCTATCCAACAGTATCACCTTAGAAGCATATGTTGATGCTATCGGTTATTTCCTTCATTTAGGAAACTAATGATTATAATTCGGAAGATTTTGTATGATAAGTTATTTCCACATTTTTGATAACAATAGGTTAAACCTTATATCCCCCTACTATTATAACAGTTTCATTTCAACAAAGCGTTGTATGCCAGACTGACCGATATATTCGTATTCAGGAGGTCTTAAGCTTTTTTCGAATGCCGAAAGATTTACGTCTACGTTTTTCCGGTTGAAATCTGATGTCTATCTTGGACTATCAACAATTACAAGAAAATCCTTAAAGTCAATTTCAGGTTCTATGAATTTTCGCTCCCCTTTTAAAAGCCAAACTTTAAAACTAAATAAAAAATAAATTACAGTTGCATAATTCAAACATTTTTACCCATTTATACCTCCTTTTATATCTCTATCTAATAAAAAAAGTGTGGAACTAGCTTCAAAAAAAAGTGGGTCAAACTGATTTTTGTACTGTTAAATACATAAAATGTTTGTTTACTCTCTGATTTTATTAGTATCTAATGTAATAAAATTCTTTGTGCTTATGTATTTGTCTTAAATACAAATCCACAGTTTTTATCCTATCGGTACCAAAATACATAAATGGTGTTTCAGATAAGTATTTTAAAACTTCTAAGAGGGGTAGAGCACACCTAGATGACTCAAAATCACACAGGAATGGGGATTGAAAATGAACCCCTAATGAGCTGGGGGGTTTTATAAGTGGGAATGTAAAATTCTCCAGAAGTGACCAGTCCAGTTTTTTCAACAAACGGACACAGCAGAAGGGTTTTTCAGAACGAGGCGGTTTGGAAAAGTACCGACATTGTGAACTTAGGAGTTGATTTGAGGGAGTTGGTTTATTTTAGTGGGGCAGTATAAGCAAACTCCCAGAAGTGACCAGTCCAGTTTTTTCAACAAACCGACACTGCAGAAGGGTTTTTCAGAACGAGGCGGTTTCGGATATAAATTTTATGGTAGAATTTTCGCAATTTGGAAAACTTAATATAAAATATAGCTGTAATAATAATGTTACAAGTACTAAGGGGGTTCTAGGGGCCCACTCCAGTGGTGTAGCCAGGAAAAAATTTCAGGGGAGAGATATTGAAATTTTGGGGGGGATATGAGGTAAATTTGGTCCTTTTCCATGGTCAAAAAAGGAAAATTTCTGAATTTCGGGGGGATATAGTATCCCCAAATCCCCCCTGGTTACGCCACTGGCCCATTCCAAGAAAATATAAGTAAAAACATATTTTTTCCAACTCAGTTTGGTACGCCTCATTCAAATTTAGGAAATGCATTTTATGGTTGAATTTTTGCGATTTGTCGAACTTTTAATAAAAAACAATGTTGTAATAATAGAGTTACAAGTACCAAGGGGTCTGGGGATCCTCCCCTAGAAAATTTGACATTAAATAACAGGGTTTTAAATCATTTTGGTGCATAAAATTCAGTATTACATCGCGTAAAGCTCTTTGGGCGGTTTAAATTGTAAAAGCTACAAGAAAAAATGAAATAAATTGAAGCTTTAATTTTTCTTAATTTTTTTTCGAAACCCCTCCCATAGATCCCCCACTGAACTACATTATCAATAGAGGGCCTATTTACCCCCTTAAAATATTGATAGAGAAATTTTTTTTCTCGGGCCCTATATTCTCACCTGCTTAACAGCTTTTGTAAAAATCCAAAGAATCGGTTCGGAAATAATTAAAACCAAATTTTTTAAAATTTAGTATATACCAAAAGTGAACTACATAAAATCAGTAGACAAAATTCACGAAAACCTTTCTTGGACATTGGATAGTCCATTTCAGCAAAGCGTAGCATTCGATTCCTATTATTTCCGAACCGATTCTTTGGATTTTTACAACGATTCTTTAAGAGGAGAATCGATTGGGGAATTAAGGGAAAAACAGAAGCAATAATGCTGGGGAATTTAGGGAATATATTATGGACGGGGGGTAGGCATTTATTTTGTGGGCGAATCGCTGTACCACCAAATGGGACACAATTTAAATAATTTTACAGTAAAGTTAGTAGTACCAGGGTTAGAAAAAAACATGTATTTTAATAAAAACAAAAAACATGATTTATTTGTTTTAAACGTGTTTTTTTGTTTAAAACGTTTTATTTGTTTTTTTTTTACCCTCGACATAGAAATGATAAAAAAATCCGTAATCTCTCTATTCTAAAAAAAAGTTTTTGGTGAACGGTTTCCAGAGAAAGGCTTTTTAATTACTGAACCAAATGACACATATATGGTATCAAAATGTCCGAATTCTTTCCGGATTTCCGAGTAAGCCCTTCGATTTTTCAAAAAAATTCTTAATTTTAAAATATTTCCATTTTTTTAGATTTCGGATAAGGTCGCAGTTACAAAGCAGGAAACTATGAATTTTAAAACAATTGAAAATATATTTCACTGGTTTTTTAACATTCAAATACATTAAATAATCATCTTTCTATTTATCACACTAATTTAAAAAATATATATTGGATTCTTTTTTAACAATATTTATATTTTTGCTGTTCGAACGATTTTAATTATATTTAAAACTAATGTATAATTAGTTTATCTTTTATTTTTAAATAATTAATTCATATTTATATATTTATCTTTGTCGTTGTGGCAACCTAATCATTACTATATTTATAATAAAATATAAACTCGCTTTCAGAAATTTTGAACTTTTGCATTTATTTATTACAATAATAATTATTTTTATATCCTTTTGCAAGTTATATTATTTAAGGTAGTAAAAGGTAACTTTTTTTTATAATGCCAAAACGCAAAACTAGATATGGCGGGGGAATGTTTTAGAAATAAAGATAAAAATCGAAAGTCAGAACATTCGTGTCATTGCTATGAAACTGACACAATTTCGATGTTTATTTGTTCTCATGAAGCAAATATCTAAATTTTCGTGATGTTTACGATAATTACTACATTTTTCACAGACAATCAATGAAAATCATTGCAAATTTTAAGAAAGTGAAATTTATTCCGGAGATGTTTCAGTGCTTCTGAATGGATCTGTGTGAGAAAAACATTACCTTGGGGAAATGGTAAAAGAAAGTTTACACTGCTTTGTTACTAATAAGGAACTTGCATGTGTCAGATTTTCATAAACTTTCAAGTGTTTCGTATGGTTTTTTGTATAGAAAAATGAAATATTTTGTCAAATTTTCAAAAAAGTGTACAAGTACTTAAATATTTTAATTTAAAAGTCGAGAAAAAAACACGTGACTGAAAACGTGAAGTGTGTTTGCATGCACAGTGACGTAGAATCCATCGAGCCAAATTGCAATCAAAATTGAATTTCTATGTTTTAGTTGATGATTTCTTTTTTCAGAAGTGTCCGGTATGAGTGTTTTAATAAATATTTACCTTTTAGACACTTGTGGTGGCGGTCAGAAATCCACGGCAAAAAATTTCTCAATCGGCCTCAAATTTTGTGTAGTGGCTTATTTTTGCGTGAAGAATAGATTAAAAAAATAAAAAAAAATCATGCAAGTTCCTTATTTTCTTGGAATTAAATGGCGATCCGCCAATTCATATTGCCATAAAGGAACTGTTAAAATTTCGCCGCTGAATGAATATTCCCCTTTTTTGAAAGAATACCCCAGAGAAGTTTTATTTATTTATTACAATGCCAGGCTTTGACAATTAAGTCATTTGCCTTCTGGCTTCCCAATATTTTTGAACTATACAATTAAAATCTTTAAGTGCAAGGCACGTGTCGATATGGCAACTGTCCATTGGTCGTCCAGAGTCACAAAGACAGCAGGTCGGAGAGTCCTTAAGTTGTAGTCTAAAAAGATGAGCATTGAGGCAATCGTGTCCAGTAAGAAGACGGAAGGTGGCAACAGCAGAACTCCTAGGGAGGTTCGGAATCGCTCGACCTTAGTCAGAAAGGCATTCCCAGGCCTTACCCTTTGCTAGGGCAGACAAGTCCTCTCTAAATCTTTTCCTGAACTCCAAATTGATTAAAATTTTAGCAGAATGAAAGGGTAAGGGATAATTAGGCCTCTGTAGGACAGTGGTACCTTTTTTTGCAAGAAAATCAGCTCTTTCATTGCCCAGAGAAGTAGTTCCCCTGTTTTAAGAATGTTTTATAAAATGAGTAAGTGCTGTGAGCTGTGTTTTGTGAGGATGGCAAAGAGATCCTAAAGTATCAGCGTCAGCAGTTAACGGGGGTTGGCGAGCGATAGCGAGCAGGGGGCGGTAGCTCCCTAGTTTATAAAAAATTAAATTTGACTTTTCAAATGGAAATTAGATTAATAAAATCTATACTTTTAAATACACCACAAACAGTTTGTTCTTTTAAATGATTTTTTTTAAGTTTTCTTCACAGCATCATGCTCTTTATCAAGCTATGTACTGCCTATGTCATGGCGATTTGGTGGTTTGTACCCAAGCCTTATACTTGGCACTATCTTTTTAGGCTCTGGTTGATCCATACATGGAAATAGTGAGTTTGTTGCCTAAATAAAGGGAGCAACTTGCTAAAAACTACATATGTGTTTTAAACAATGTTTTTTTTGCATTGTTTTAGACATGTTTAAAACAAAGTGTTTTAAACGTAACAACCCTGGTTAGTACTGACCTCATTCAGAATGGAAAAAGAAGCAGACAAACCTTTTAATTTGGCTATAAATTTTACAAGGATTATTTAGAATTTTGTCCTAAAATGCTGATATTCTAAAACTAGTATGTAATAGGGTGGGTGGGGGTAAAAACCCGCACGGGGCAGAGCCATGCACCGCGATTTGTAATTGTTAATGATTGATTCCAAAGTTGAAAACCAGGTGGTTGGTTTGTCTTATTGTGACCTATTGTTCTACAAAAGTTTGTACCCTTAAGTCACTCATGAGTTTAAAAAATGCTTTTAGTTTGTTTTTAATAATTTAGATGTACTTTTTCTGATCTTTACTTAAACATTACATAAAATAGGGCTTTAAGGGGAAATGCAAACAAATAGCCCAATGATAAGATAGCAATTCAACTTCAGTTTCCTTTTGAAAGAATTGCCACAACATGTCTCTAAAAATAATAAGGCTTGTTTTTCAATATAAAGTAAAACGGGGCAAATCCACGCAGTTGTTTTGGGGCAAATCGACGATGCTTAAAAAGCTCAGGAATTCGTCCCAAAAGGAAAATGGGACTACTTTATCTCTAAAGAGGGTAATAAAGGTGTCCGAGATGCCAACCCTCTACCTGAAACCATCCTTTCTCTCTCTCTCTCTCTTTTGAAAGATATCTGGGCAATCTGAAATGAATTGCTACAACAGGTTGATAGTTTTCATGAAAACTGATCATATTTATATTTAATATTGTTGTTTGGCTTAGAAATATTAAAACAACCTTAAGAGGATTATTTCTAGTGTTTTTATAATGAAAAATTCTGCTAATCCATGTTTATTTCACTTGGGCAAAAAGATTTACAAGTGCGGGTCTTTGCCCCATTTTTGTGAGGCAACGTCCCGCAATTTTTTTTTCTACTAAATTGTAAATTTCTCCTAAAATACCATCAACAAGAGTTTAAACTTGGTTTGTAGGTAGGATCTCAATCTAACACTTCCAATTGAAATTTAGGGATTATCTACCCTCTTTCGACGACAATGTTAAAAATACTGAAAATTGCGTGGCTTTGCCCCCACCTACCCTACCTCTTTTATATTAGACATTTTTTTTTATATTAGACATTTTTCAGTAAATATGATATAGATTTCAAGGTTGTAAAATTACAAACAACGCAGATAGATTATTATTATAGTTATAGCAAAACTCCACTTTGACGGTTATTGAAACTACGGTGTCTTAGCTTTCTAAGAAATAATATTTCAAAACAAGTTATATAAAAGAAGCTAAAGCTGTTCCGAAATATTTTAAAATAAAAATACTTCATGATTACCTTAGGGAACACGTTAAATTATTGTTTTCTTCTCTAATGTATGGAGTAAAATACTTAGATACTTTGCAGTCTCCAGTCATATTAATATTGCAAGGTACTAAATGGCAGGATTCATGTGTTGATGTTTCAGGTGGTGATGTAACTATCGTCAAACTCTCCATTTTAAAATGATAGGATAAACTACTGTTAATACAATATTACTTTGCGTTCTTTGCTCTTTTAGAATCTAAACAAACAAATCAGAAACTAAACAACAACAAATATCAAGAACCGCGCGAAAAACTGTTGCCATTTTCGTTTTCACAAATTAAAAATAAAGTACCGGAGTGTTCAAGCACAGAGCGGTCAAAAGAGACGTGCTATTATTGCACACAACACAAGCAGCATATTTACTCGATACTGAATGGACTTAATAATAGTTTTAAATAAAATTGTTTTATCAAAAGTAGGTACATTTCAGGGGGTTTGGTGTTAAAATAAATAAATAAGTTGTAAATAATTTTAAGCACCAATCATTTAAAAAGTGGTGCTGCCATCTACAAAAGATAATAAGAGTAAATAGATAGCAGCACTTCCAAAATATCTCAAACAAATAATATCTATAGCTCATCTTCATCCAGTCACTTAAGTTTAAAAAAGAGAAGAAATATATCAAACTTATTTTCATTAAAACCCCTATTTAAAGAACAATAAAAATGCTTGTTAAAATGCAAAAAATTTCAGAGGGGTAATGTAGAGAACTTAAAAACCTGTCCAAACTTGTCCAATATTTATAATTTTTAGTCTGATTTTATCGAAATTAATTGTAAACATAGAGTGATGTTTTGTCTCTTATTATTTTCAACTGCTTAAACATTATTTAGTTAAAAATAGAAAGAAGCATAAATTATTGTTCCTATTAATTTTCCTTTATTCGTTCATGAAAGAAAATAATAAACAAATTGTTTAATAAAAATATTGGGTGGGGGGGGCTTAGTCCCCCTTCTTCAAACATTTCAAACATTGAGGGGCTCAAGCCCCCAAACCCTATGGAGTCGGCGCCTATGGACATTAAGGTGGGTCAAAAAAATTTTTTTTACATTTTCCCAGGGGCAGAGCGACAAAAAGGTGCCAAATGGTCTCCAACAAAAATGTGTGAAATATTATTCCATTATAAGGAGACATCCATAAATTACGTGAGGTCAAAAAGGGGGCGAGGGGTTTGGAAAAATCTCACCATATCTCATCAAGGGGGAGGGGGGTCGATTAAAATCTCACGTCAACTTTTTAAGTTAGAAATTATACTGATTTTTTTAAGTATGAGAACGGAATAATGTCCTTTTCCCCCACATCATTAAAAATGGAAAAGTTTTAGGCGCTGTGAAACACAAAATACAAACGAATAGGATAGAAAATTATTTTTAAAGGTTGTAGGAAAATCTCACGTGAGGGGAGGGGGGGTCCAGCGAAATCTCACTAAATCTCACCAAATGGGGAGGGGGGTTCAGATTTTGGGAAAAGTACCTCACGTAATTTATGGATGTCCCCTAATAACTCTTTTTGCCAACGGATTGACGTCAAAATTTCGATTAATACAGTAATTTCATATAAAATGGACGAACGAAAATCGGGCTTTTACCTCGTTTGCACGAATCTGTCGTGAATGTAAATGTGCACAATGGTATAAAGATCATCATTGAAGAATATAAAGTAATTAAAAAGGAAACCAGAGATGAAATACTTGAGTTGTAATACAACATATTTTGAAATATCTCAATGATTAGAACTGGCAATAAAAGATTTCGTACTTGAATCATAAAAATGTGCGAAATCTTTATTCCGGTTGAGTAGGACTGTAAAAACATTAAATTTAATAAAAATGGATATGTCAGAAGGTGGATATATACCTTTAGTGGGTTATAAGATTTCAACCCCCGAGGACATTTGGATAATATTTAAAGGTTGAGGGTTTTCTTTGAAATTTCAGTGGCATATTAGGGATAGAACATCCCAAGTGTCCGCATACGAGTCCCTTATGTCCAAAATAAATTAATAACATATTTTAAGAGTCAAATTTTTAAACATTTTCTTAAGAAGAGTAGTAGATCAGCTCAAAGCTATATATATCATCTTCAAAACTTTTAAATTAGCTACATTAATTTTCAAAACTTACTTGTGTTTATTTTAAGCAGTTAAATTTGCCATATTTAAACTTTTATGAACGCATAGGTAAATTCTAAGACGCTATTTTGAGTCAATCCTCTCTCTAAAGAAGTATAATTTATGGGCCGTGGTTTCAGTATATTGATCTAGAAAAAAATAAGGTAAATTGAGGCAAATTTCACCATGATATTGCTATTGTCTATGAACAAACTATCTATTCGACACTTGTTTCAACATATTTTATGTCATCACATTTGGATCCCAAGACAAGCCAATGAAATAACTGTCCACTAAATTTTGAAAGCACAGCATTTATGAAAAATCCAACTATATTTCTACTTATATATAGTTTTACACTGACCAGAATTGAGGGAGAATGAAACCTGATCTACCGATATTTACAATTGAGGAAGGAGCGACAATTGGCCCTTGAAGTGATAAACAACATCCCAGAGGACTCTATTATAATGTATACAGATGGTAGTAAGAATGAAAGTAACTGCTCTGGTAGTGGAGTTTATATTTTATCCCAAGGACGTACAACAAAATTGTGTAGGAGAAATCCAGACTGTTGCTCGGTTTTTAGGAGCGAGCTAATTGCTATTGATGAGGGGCTCGGATCAATCCTGTCGTTTCCCGGCTCATCTGCCATTTGGATTCTGTCAGACAGCCAAAGTTCCATCCAACATCTTTCCAATTGGCACAAAGTGGGTGATGGCACTGGTTTGGCAATCCTTGACAAACTGGAGCTTCTTTCATCCTTTCGTGATGTGCACTTCCAGTGGATTCCATCCCATGTTGATGTTCACGGGAACGAAACAGCAGATTTTTTGGCTAAAAAGGGGGCTGGTGAGCCGTTGGACACATATTCTCTGACTTATTTGGAGCTATTTTCAAAAGCTAAAAGAGATGCTAGGGAATCTTGGACTGTCCCCCCTGTTCATCATTTTTACCAGGTGAAGTGCCCGGGAGGTGCATTGGCACTCAAGTGTGGAAGACGAGAACAGACGATCATCACCAGGCTTGTCAGTGGACACTTGAAATCTTTGTCCTATTCCAATGGAAAAAATACTTTTCCTGCCTGTGTGAAGTGTGCCGGGCATCAGGCCACTCCCGACCATATTCTGGACTGTCTGGGACTTTCCAGACTTGATCTTTCGACGGACCCTATTATGGTTTTGGATTTTTTGAGAGTGATGGGCTTCATAGACTTGGTTTAGCGTTGCTAAACACCGGAGATTGGCAACAACAACAACAACCGATATTTAAAATATGCCACCGACAATCCACTGTTTGTTGGCAAAAACAGTCACCTATTCTTCTCCTGTTTTGTTAATTATGATAATGTAGGAAGTGGCTTATTTGGAAGTGATGTTTTTGTATTAATGATGCATAAATGCGACTTATATGATTAAAATTGCTTTTAAAGACCCTTAATTTGTGAGCTTTAAAAAATTATCGGCAAAAAAATTTAATTTATAAAATTTTTATAAAAAATGTGAAATATTACATAATTTTGTTCCATTTGAGGCCCATCCGGAGGCAAAAAGAGTTATTATAATGGAATAATATTTTACATATGTTAGTTTGAGACCATTTGGCACCTTTTTCTTGCTGAGCCCGATAGAATTTGTAATTTTTTTTTGCCATAGGAAAATGGCCCACCCTAATGGACATATTGAAGTTCCCCTGATAAAATGATTTCATGATAAATAGATGTAAAAGAGGTAAAAGAAATCTTCAGTAATCAAATGAAAAAGCAACGTTTATTTACACAATTTAAAAATTTAAAAACAGCAGACAATTGTTTCGGGGATCAATGGATCCCCTTCGTCAGTACTGAAAGACAATGTAAGCATCGAATCGGCAATTGATACAAAACGTGAAGGCAAAAAGTTACAAATTAAGTGAAAATACATACGTATTTTCAAAAGAATAGAATTTTTTCATAGAATTTTAAAAATAAGTAAAAGTGAGTACATCTAAAAACACTCACGTAAGTTGGATGTAAGAGATATGTTGTTCAGTTCAGAATCTTCCATGAGTAACACAGCTTTAATGAATCAATGGAGATAATTATGATTATCCCTTTTGAAAGCTAATTAGAAATGAATGCAATTAGTGGATTTTACGCTAGATATCCGAAAAGAACCATAATTAAAACGAAAACTAATTTTTTTTACACAGAAACGTAATTGTTTAGCTTCGAAGCGCATGAGAAAACTCTTATGTATTTTCAATACCAAAATATTACCCATAGTGCAAGAAAGATAAGTGGAAAAGCTTCGAGTACGTAATAAACATGTCAATTTTTTCTTATGAAAATCTATAAAATGTTACCCAATCGTCCAAGTATGGGTAATAAAAATGAAAAAACCGTCCACCATCATAAAAATAATCATAATTATTGAGTAGAAACCTATTTCAATCATTTTATTTGAATTAATTGTAAAATATGTGCCTTTTGGAAATCCCCCTAAAAACGTCACCCCAAACGCCAATGTCCCAAATGGAACCATCCTCAAAATCATACTTAGGATTTTTTTTCTGCCGAAAAATGATCAGAATGGTTTTAGTAATGATGAAACAAGCTATATTTAAGCCAAAAATCAGAACCTTTAATTTGAAATTTGAATTGCGGCGTTTGAAAGGTTAAGTTGATTAAAGTGATATTCTTCTTCTTAAAGGTAATTTTGACTAATTTACCAAATCTCTAATATAGTCCAGTAACTTTGTCGTCTGAATGCATGGGGTCGTATGCGTCAAATCCGGTAGTTCTGATTTTTTGCGGACTTGTTTATGATGTTGGCCTAATGAATAATCCAAGTTTTAGACCTCGAGCTCCGAACGCAACTTTGTCAAAAATCGAAAAAACCGCGGAAAAATCGAGTTTTTTTCAAATTTTGGCGATTATAACCCTAAAGAACTAGTTTTTGAAAAAAATTTCTTCTTACAAAGTTAAAGAAAACAAAATTTCCTACAAAATGCACTAATCAACTTTGATTTTCTGAAGATTGGTTTTGAAGCTAGAGCGCGCTGAAAAACATCGATTTTTTGCCTTTCCGCAAAAAAAAGGAAAACGCGCACTTCTACCCTCTACAAAATGAAAACTATTCATGTTATCAACAAAAATTTTATACCACGTGAAAGAGCATTTAATTTTCTATAAATAACGTGCTTTACATTGTCATTTTTTTTAGAAGGGGACAGGGAGGGAAGCAAAGATCGATAATAAAACTCTCGCGCCTCGCAGACCAAACGGACTTACGCGGTTGTTATTCTGCAATCTGCGCTTTATTTCCGGTATATTACCAATAAAATGGGTTCTTTTAGATTCATTGATGACTAAGCATGCTTAAAAAATAAATTTTTAAATTTATTTATGAAATATTGGGCGTTTTAGTCGGAATTTCGATCAATATTTATATTCATATATTAAATTATGGGAGTGTTTTAATGAACGAATTTATATGTTTTTTGCATCGCTAAATCCGAATTTAAAGTTTATTTTCATTTTGAAAGTCATCTTCACATCAAAAATTGAAAAAAAATCTCAATTTTTTGCCATTTGTTAGGTTTTTCATCGATTTTTGAAACAAATATTCCTTTTACGAAAAATTTCACGAAATCAAATTAAACAACGTTAAATTTCCAATCAGATACATTGGTTCATTTTTCTTTTGCAATGAGCGGTGTACGTTTTATGGCGTTTTGAAGTTTGGCCAATTTTTTGTTTTTCTACAAAAAAGTGGTGAACGCTCAACTTACCCCACTACAGTTCTACATAAATACAAGATACCGAGAAATAGTTTATACCATATAAAAGTACATTTAATTTCCTACAAAATGCACTATTTAACTTTGATTTTATGATGAAAGGTATTGATGCTAGAGCGCGCTAAATTACTGCTGTTTCTTGAATTCACACAAAAACAGGAAACTTGCTTTTTTCAAAACGCTATAAAACGTACACCGCTGATCGCAAAAGAAAAATGAACCAATGTATCTGGTAGGAAATTTTACGTTCTTTAATTTGGTTCCGTGAATTTTTCGTAAAAGGAATATTTGTTTCAAAAATCGATGAAAAACCTTACAAAAGAGCAAAAATTTGAGATTTTTTGCAATTTTTGATGTGAAGATGACTTTCAAAATGAAAATAAACTTAAAATTCGGATTTAGCGATGCAAAAAACATATAAATTCGTTCATTGAACCACTCCCATAATTTAATATATGAATTTAAAATATTGATCGAAATTCCGCCTAAAACGCCCAATATTTCATAAATAAATTTAAAAATTTATTTTTTAAGCATGCTTAGTCATTAATGAATCTAAAAGAACCCATTTTATTGGTAATATACCAGAAATAAAGCGCAGATTGCAGAATAACAACCGCGTAAGTCCGTTTGGTCTGCGAGGCGCGAGAGTTTTATTATCGATCTTTGCTTCCCTCCCTCCCCCCTTTTGAAAAAATGACAATGTAAAGCACGTTATTTATAGAAAATTAAATGCTCTTTCACGTGGTATAAAATTTTTGTTGATAACATGAATAGTTTTCATTTTGTAGAGGGTAGAAGTGCGCGTTTTCCTTTTTTTTGCGGAAAGGCAAAAAATCGATGTTTTAGCACGCTCTAGCTTCAAAACCACTCTTCAGAAAATCAAAGTTGATTAGCGCATTTTGTAGGAAATTTTGTTTTCTTTAACTTTGAAAGTAGAAAGTTTTGTCAAAATCTAATTCTTTAGGGTTATAACCACCAAAATTTGAAAAAAACTCGATTTTTCCGCGGTTTTTTCAATTTTTAACAAAGTTGCGTTCGGCGCTCGAGGTCTAAAACTTGGATTATTCATTAGGCCAACATCATAAACAAGTCTGCAAAAAATCAGAACTACCGAATTTGACGCATACTGTGATGTATAAAGTTACTGGACTAATAGTTTTAAAATAAATTTATAACTCCTTAAATTTCCACTAGAGAGCGTTGAAAAGTGTTGCATCCGTTAGGGCATAGGTTCCCAAACTTTTTTCGACCAGCACCCCCTTTTGAAGACCCAAATTTTCAAACGCCCCCAAGTTAATGCGGTTTCTTATTTTCTATATTAATATTAACTTAAATATCATATAATTTATAATTTTTCAAAAAATTCATGACATACGTTTTTTTCACTTTTGTTGATATAAAAATACATTAACACTTACAAAATATAAGGAAGAAATAAACACTTTTATTTTTAAAACTGAATTCAGAATTGAAAGAAGTATATTGCACCAAGTAGTATATTTACACACACCATAAAGTCCATTTTATATCACACGACCATTAATTGCTATATTTGTATCACATTATTAAATGCTAATTTTTGTATCACAAAATTGATTTTAATATAAAAAGGCTATATTTATACTTTTTAGCAGCCCCCCTGAAAATTCTCCAGCGCCCCCAATTTTCTCTGAGCTTCCAAACGCCCCCCTAGAAATCTCCAGCTCCCCCCACGGGGCACTGGCGCCCACTTTGGGAACCATTGCGTTAGGGCATGACAACTTTGCTTTACCTAGACCCCACTTTCCACTTTCATGACTATACTATATCTGTGAGGTTTCAAAAGTTAAAGGGTGTGGTCACATATCTTGGGACACCCTGTATAATTTATCATAAATCACATGGTATCCAATGTGATGGTTCTCTTTGAAGTATATAATGATAAATAATTAGTCATCCTGCAACTTTCTAGTGGGGAATATAAAAATAATGTGATCTATTTAGAAACAACCATGATAGAAATTTTTACAAAACCATATTTCATCACAGTTCTCAAAAGAATGGTGTTTATGGATATTTGAATCAATCGTTACATTTATAATTTATCCATTAATCACCAAATTCAAAATTATTCCCTTTGGTGGAATGTTTATGCTTACTGTAGAAGTTTAGGGTAAAGTATTTTCTTTAATTGTGAAACTTGAAAGAATGTATAGCAATAAACAATAGATTTAAAAGGTCAATAATTATATTTGAGAATAAAAATGAATTTAAATCATAATTTTTTTTTCATTCAATTCTTCAGAAAATTTAGATTTGCCTGTCATTTCAGGATTATTAACCCATTACTGCCTGACGTCCCTTTTTAGGGACGTTTTTTTTAAATCCTCCTATTTCTACAAAAATTGTTCCTTTGAATCAAAATTTGCACTGATGTATCTCTGATCTTCATAGAACATAAAGAACACAAGAAGAAAGCAGAATTTTAAAAAATTTTCACTTTTTTTAAAGTTGGAAGATAGAATTTTTCAGAAAAGTGCTTTTTTAAAAATTTTAAAAGAAAAAGCTTAAAAATCCTAGTTGTTATTTTTAAAAAATTTCAATGCCGATATATATTACTGTTTATACATTAAATCAGTTGGGGTGTTTTTTTATTTTTCCAAAATATTTTATCTTGACCTTATTTTGGACCCTCGAAAAGCGTCCCTAAAAAGGGACGTCAGGCACGAATGCCCCCGTGGTTTTCCCCATAGTGAAATGCTAGTGTTTCCTTTATTTTTTCATAAAAACGCGTTTGATTCTTATGAAATGAATTAAATAACTTATATTTATAAAATTACTTTAATTTTAGCTAATAAATTTATTATTTATGTTTATTTTTTTTGGAAAATACTGTTATTTCTGCCAAATTAATGGAATAAAAAGTCTTAAATTGTAAGGAATTAATTAATTTATATTAATTAAAAGGAATAAATTAACTATTTTACTATATTTATTACTTATGCAAATATATTCCGGTTATATTTTAATTAAAAGTTTAATAATTATTAGTTATAATGACTTTTTTCATTAAAATTGCCAAAAAAGTCGCTTTTGTGATAAATTTTCGGCTTTTTTTCTAATTAGATGTCGCTAATCATTGTGTTCTATACTGCAGATCAATCTATATCATCTGGCTTGCTAATGCACATCCCACTAATGCTTGATTTTTGGGGAGAAATTCGTGTTCCGCACAATTAAATTAAATGAAATGAAAAAAGTATGGGCATTTGAAAGACTTAAACTTCACAAATTGAGATATTCTGATGGATTTGAGGTGTTTAAAAGTAACTAATACTTAATATTAGGTAACACATAAACAAAGAATGCCTTTTTCAATTAAAAACCTTAATTAATTTGCAATTAACATAGATTTGGGAGGAAAAAACGTGTTTTAGAGCATAAAAAATGCTCAAATTACGTTAATTAGGGTTAATTTTACAGTTAATTGGATAAATAATTAATATTTTTTGTTCATATTCATGTTACAGTATGGTTCCGATCACTTTTGCTGCACTTAAAAAGGTAGAAGATGTTTTTGAGGCTTTAAAAAAGTTTTCTACCATGCGTTTACTATAGGGAAAAACAACGGGGGCATTCGTGCCTGACGTCCCTTTTTAGGGACGTTTTTTAATTTTTGTGTAGAAATTAAAATTTTAACCTGGAATTTTTTTCACTATTTTTTCAGTTGTTTTTGGTCTATTTACTATGTTTTTACCAAATATTTAAGAAAAATAAAAAGTTGGGCATTAATGGGTTAAGCGATTTTTTCCATTAAAAATATTTTTAACGACGTTGAATTTTTTTCAGAAACGCTTGAAAACGCCTATGACGTTACGATTCACGATATTTGCAATCGAAAAAATCACACATTTACCATTTAATTTTCATTTCTAAGGTTTTCACATTCATAATTCAACACAGAAAAATGTAAATAAAATTGCAAAAACTTACTTGATTACAAGTGAGGATAAACAAACGAATGTCATGAATCGTGACGTTATATCTCACCGTTTTTTCAAGTCACGTGTTTTTCTGTTATGCTGAAATCTGAGTTTAAATTTAAAGGAATACATTTTTTAAAGTTTTGGTTAAATTTTCAGTATTGGCCTGAAAAACTCAATTTAGAACCCCCAGATCTAAAAAAAACCTGACAATAATAATAATAATAATAATAATAATAATAATAATAATAATAATAATAATAATAATAATAATAATAATAATAATAATAATAATAATAATAATAATAATAATAATAATAATAATAATAATAATAATAATAATAATAATAATAATAATAATAATAATAATAATAATAATAATAATAATAATAATAATAATAATAATAATAATAATAATAATAATAATAATAATAATAATAATAATAGTAATAATAATAATAATAATAATAATTTATTCTGAAACATTCACATAATACAAAACATTAAAAGGAAATAGTCAAAAGAAAAAAAAACATATTGCTCACTAAGGGGCCAAATTGGCTCTTCCAATAAACCATTAAATTAAACTTAGCTCAACATATCGTTGGAAAAATCTCCATATTGTTCATTTTTTAAACGATCAATAAAATATGTTATTCCCACATTTATATATCCTCCATGTTTGCACCAATGACTCACTTTTACAATCGATCTGAAATAAAAATACTTTCTCCAAATTCCACAAGCCCAATACCGATTCTTCTTTTACATCAAAGTAAAAATTCATTCATCCCATAAGCCCGGAGAAATCTCCCTCTCTAACAGATGCTGACAGGATTTTCCCCCCAGGTTTCTCCTGTCCGCTTTTTAATTGAATTTTATATCTTTTTCCCATACACAAACAAAGGCCGGGCCTGGTAGGATTTTCTCCAGAAATGCATAATGAACGAAGTAGACTTGACACACGGAGAGATAGGGGAAAACAATGGAGGTAGTAAGCAGCAAAAACTCCGCAGTATAAACAAATGGCGGAAAATACGCAGGGAAAAGAGTTCCTCTTCCGTTGAGCTATTGTTGCCTTAAAAATCAGGGCTTGAAGGACGATGTTTGAACAAAGGGTTTCTTGTTTGAGTGAAGCCCGGACAGTTGTTTGGAAAAAATCGAAACTGGTTGTTATATTTTTTTTTTAGATATTTTGTTGGTAAGCTTCAGGTGATGTCTCTCACTTTCAAATAAAGAAAAAGAATTTGTGTGTTTCTGGTTTTCTATTTAAATAGATCTCATTTGTTTCAATTTATCAAGATATATCAATGGTTCTATATTTTCTTTCTCTTCTTGGTTCTTGGTTGATTGGGTAGAGACTTTTGCCCACTCCGAAGAGTCGCTTCGTCTTCTTATTTTTTCTTCTTCTTTCTCTTCTAGTTTTTATTTTAAGTTACATCTAAGAATTTTAAATTAAAAACTATTGTAACCATCACATAAACATTGTTTCACTGTGGACTTACAGCCAAAGTCACATCCATCAGCGTCGATGTGAAATCCTTGGTCAAAGATTGATTCCACTAACCAGAGTCAGCAAAAAGCTAATTTTTCGTTCCTTATTTGTTATTATTTTGGCTGTTAGGGGTAACAAATATTATAAAACGATTTTTGAATAAACTTTTTAATAGGATTATAATATTAGACGAAGAAAATAAACAAGATTTTCTTAAAAGTTAGTAAGCTTTCAAAGACATTGTTTTTAATATAAGTCATTCAGGTTATAAATTCATTATTATGAAGTAATAATAATTAAAACATACCACATATACGTTCCTAGTGATTTTTTTCTAATGGGTGGGTATTACTAGACATTGTTCTTAACTACTGAATTGCCCTAAGAAGTGCCTACTTAGCGAAATTAGGAGTGATTATAATAAAAAAGAGCTTTACCATTCATTCATCTATCAACGCACATCAAAATCTACTAGGGCTAAACACTCGAAATTTGGTATGGTGAAACCTTACGCACACCAAGGCACACTAAGAAGGTATTTTTCAAAACCTTTTTTCATACCCATGGGAGTTTGTAGTGTTTAGAACGTTTTTGAGCCTAGCGGGCGGCATCCCAAATGACCCCAGAAGGCAGCACCTATTATTTCGAAGGCAGGCACCTAGCACCTAGCTTGAAAAAATTAATTGAAATTTTAAGTTACATCTAAGAATTTTAAATTAAAAACTATTGTAACCATCACATAAACATTGTTTCACTGTGGACTTACAGCCAAAGTCACATCCATCAGCGTCGATGTGAAATCCTTGGTCAAAGATTGATTCCACTAACCAGTCAGCAAAAAGCTAATTTTTCGTTCCTTATTTGTTATTTTGGCTGTTAGGGGTAACAAATATTATAAAACGATTTTTGAATAAACTTTTTAATAGGATTATAATATTAGACGAAGAAAATAAACAAGATTTTCTTAAAAGTTAGTAAAGCTTTCAAAGACATTGTTTTTAATATAAGTCATTCAGGTTATAAATTCATTATTATGAAGTAATAATAATTAAAACATACCACATACGTTCCTAGTGATTTTTTTCTAATGGGTGGGTATTACTAGACATTGTTCTTAACTACTGAATTGCCCTAAGAAGTGCCTACTTAGCGAAATTAGGAGTGATTATAATAAAAAAGAGCTTTACCATTCATTCATCTATCAACGCACATCAAAATCTACTGGGGCTAAACACTCGAAATTTGGTGTGGTGAAACCTTACGCACACCAAGGCACACTAAGAAGGTATTTTTCAAAACCTTTTTTCATACCCATGGGAGTTTGTAGTGTTTAGAACGTTTTTGAGCCTAGCGGGCGGCATCCCAAATGACCCCAGAAGGCAGCACCTATTATTTCGAAGGCAGGCACCTAGCACCTAGCTTGAAAAAATTAATTGAAATTTTAAGTTACATCTAAGAATTTTAAATTAAAAACTATTGTAACCATCACATAAACATTGTTTCACTGTGGACTTACAGCCAAAGTCACATCCATCAGCGTCGATGTGAAATCCTTGGTCAAAGATTGATTCCACTAACCAGAGTCAGAAAAAAGCTAATTTTTCGTTCCTTATTTGTTATTATTTTGGCTGTTAGGGGTAACAAATATTATAAAACGATTTTTGAATAAACTTTTTAATAGGATTATAATATTAGACGAAGAAAATAAACAAGATTTTCTTAAAAGTTAGTAAGCTTTCAAAGACATTGTTTTTAATATAAGTCATTCAGGTTATAAATTCATTATTATGAAGTAATAATAATTAAAACATACCACATACGTTCCTAGTGATTTTTTTCTAATGGGTGGGTATTACTAGACATTGTTCTTAACTACTGAATTGCCCTAAGAAGTGCCTACTTAGCGAAATTAGGAGTGATTATAATAAAAAAGAGCTTTACCATTCATTCATCTATCAACGCACATCAAAATCTACTGGGGCTAAACACTCGAAACTTGGTGTGGTGAAACCTTACGCACACCAAGGCACACTAAGAAGGTATTTTTCAGGCGCAAGTTCAGACTTGCGTATGCGCCAAGTTTTTAGCGTTAAAGATGACTAATATGGTAACCCTAACTAACGTTAAAAGAGTCATTTGGCTTCTAAATGTGCCGCTAAACAACCAAAAATCGCCAAGCATACGCAACTCTGAACTTGCTCCATTTTTCAAAACCTTTTTTCATACCCATGGGAGTTTGTAGTGTTTAGAACGTTTTTGAGCCTAGCGGGCGGCATCCCAAATGACCCCAGAAGGCAGCACCTATTATTTCGAAGGCAGGCACCTAGCACCTAGCTTGAAAAAGTTTGTAAGTTTGGCATTTTTACAAACTTTTTTCAAAATCTTCAACTGGTGACTAACTTCATGGTTCATTTTCATTTTTTCATGGTTCATGTCGGTTTTTTTTCAAATTTGGACGGTTCACCGGGCTAATTAACTTTTAGATTTAGGTTCAGTTATTCGGAATACACAAAAAGCATACGTGATCCGGGTACACAAAAATTTTTCTATTGCTGTGACTGCAGTTTTTTTTTGCAATTTTTGTCCTTTTTTTGAGGTTTTTTGCATTTTACTCAAAACTGGAGGGTGACCGGACCAAACGGACTTGAAATTCAGATTCAGCGGGTCGATTTCCATGTGGGTCGGTAGGTCTGGTCCCAAGTTCATTCCACTTTTTATTTTTTGTGTGCCAGTGTTATTGACCATAAATTTTTAACTTCAATATATTTTGCCTGGGTTCAATCTTAATCAACTATGGAATAACAGGTTATGTTTCAGATTACTATAATAATATAAAACCTCTTAACCACTTGCAGAATAAGATCCTATCTCATATTAAAAACAATTCTTTATTAAAGCATATCTTGTCTGCAAGAGAATGGAATATTTCGGTTACTGCTTTTCATTTTCAATAATAAATTTTTCTATCAATATAAAACTATAGTAACTTTTCTCTTAGAAATATACAAGGAAATTATTTTATACCAAAATCTAACAAAGAAATTTTTCACAAATCACACGTATTTCTTGGTCCCTTTTTGTTTAATAAATTAAATGAAACCCTTAAAATCACTAATAATAAATCTGAATATAAATCTGGACTACATAATTTCATAGCAGGACACAATGACATAGAAATATTATTTAAGCTAACTAAATAGAGTCAGCGCAGCTTTGTTGCCTGGGGAGAGTTTTTGGTACTGGGTACCATGGACGAGCTATGAGCTCTTTTGGTATTTCAAAACTAGTATTTTCTTTATATATGTATGTGTTCGTCTTCTTCTCTGTATTTATAACTGAGATGGAAAATTATTTCGAAGCTCATCCATATGTTGATCCGAATGACTTAATTACTATTATAAGTAACGAAGCTGAAAAAAACAATCTACTTATTACCAAGAAGGTTTCTCAATCCCCCCAACCTCTTTCACATGCCGGGGCTAAATGGTTCGATCAGGACTGTTTACAAACTAAATTAAGACTTAAGGAAAGCCTACGAAATCTCAGAAAAAATAGCAATGAAAACAATTATAATGCGTATAAAACCTGTCTTAAATCCTATAAGAAGTTGTGTGCTTCAAAAAAAACTGACTTTCATAAAACGTTGAATTTTGAGCTTTCCTGCAGTAAAGATTCGCTAACTTTTTGGCAGATTATTAAAAATTTTAAAAAGAACAAATTTAGTCAAAACTTTATAGAACCGAATGAATGGTTTAATTACTTTTCCTCTATTTATAAATCAAATAACCTGCTCTGTGGTAGCTCAGATCTGTCTTCTAACGACCTTATTTCATTTTTCGATCCTATTTTGGATTCTGATATAACTATACAAGAAATACGTCGCGTTATAAAGAATCTTAAACACGGAAAAGCTCCGGGTTGTGACTCATTAGGACCTGAATTCTTTAAATATCTGGGTGATTTTTCTATAAGTGCTATATGTAATGTATTTAACAATATTTTCTCCTCTGGCATAATACCTTCCCAATGGATACTGATAACAATTAATCCAATATTTAAGAAAGGTGAGGTTACTAACCCAGCTAACTACAGGCCGATCTCCTTGATTCCTGTAATTACCAAAATTTTTACATCTATACTGAATAACAGACTCTTAGATTGGTTAAATACTCATAATTTACTCTTTGAGGAACAGGCGGGTTTCAGAAAAAATTACAGTTGTGTTGATCAAATTTTTGTATTGAATTGTTTAATTGACTCCAAATTAAAGAAAAAACGTGGTAAACTATATGCAGTCTTTATTGATTTTAAAGGAGCTTTTGATAGTGTCGATCATGAAAAACTCTGGTCTGTTCTACAAAAAATTAATATTAGCCCTAAATTCATTAGAATTCTAAAAAATATTTATAATAGCGCAAGTGCCAGAGTTAGATCATCCTTAGGCCTTACCGAGTCGTTTAAAATAAATACAGGTGTCCTTCAGGGTGAGGTTCTGAGCCCTATTCTTTTTTCACTTTTCCTGAATGAACTTATTAGACGCTTGAATGATTCAGGAATTTCGGATATCGGCTTCCACAATGGACATCCTATAAATATATTACTATATGCCGATGACGCCATTATTTTAGCGGATTCTCCTGCTAACTTAAATAAAAAATCCACATTTTAGAACTTTTTTGTTTAGATTTTAAGCTTTCAGTTAATATTGCGAAGACCAAAGTAATGATATTTCGGAAGAGAGGAAGGTTGTCTAGGCATGATCGTTTTTTCTATCAAAATTCCAAATTAGAAATAGTTAACAAATATATTTATCTCGGCGTTCCCTTTTCGTCTACAGGTTCTTTTTCCGCAGCAAAAAAACATTTTTCTAATAAATCAATTTCTGCTGTCCATGCGATGTGGCCTATTCTAACGGGTGCTAGATTGAGCTCTCCCGGGGGCTGGTTCAAACTTTTCCACTCACTCGTAATCTCTGTTTTGAGTTATGGTTCACCAGTTTGGTCAATATCTTTTATCAATCATTTGGAATACATTCAAAATTTTTTTATTCGTAAACTATTTAATCTTTCAAAATATACTCCTGGATATATCATGCGCTTAGAGCTCGGCCAGACAAACCTCTCAATCATAATCATAAAATTAATTTTAAAATTCTGGATCCGAATTCTGAAAATGCCCGACGATAGATTTGCCGAAATTGCATATTTTCAATATTTTTACAACCAGTCAGACTCAATAAAATTTAATTGGTCCTTGGGAATTAAATCTTTAATCGATAATTCAGGTTTCTCTTTTATCTGGTTATCCCAGGACTCTGATCTTGCTGAAAAATTTTTACCCAAAATTATTGAAAGTTATATTAACCAGTACACACAGCTTGATCTAATTAGTTTAAGAAACAGTACTCATAATGCCCAATATAAAAATATCAAACATAATCCTTTTATCGAAAGCTATATGGTTTCTACTTTAGATATAACAGTGAAGAAAATCTTATTTCAACTCAGATTAAGCCAAGATTCCTTATTTTTTGAAGGCAAATTATTTAAAATACATCCCGACCAAATCTGTAAATTCTGTAATGCAAATAAATTAGAGTCTTGGGAGCATGTGTTTTTTGAATGCAAAGTATACGATCCTTATCGTGCAAAATACCTATCCTCGTTAACTAGTTACCAAAATCACTTTTCTAACTTTCTTTCCTACAAACATGGCAAAACTCATCTAATAGCATATTTCATCAAATCCGCCCAAAGAATGAACCGGTTCCTGTTGGAGAGCCTTTCTTTAGAAGATTCAGTTTAATTTATTTTTATTTATTGTTGTTTGTTGTTATTGTGTTTTTTATTAATATTATTTATCTATCAGTGTGATTATCACTAATTTAAGCCTGTTGTTTTAGTTCTGTTTATTATATATGTATGTACTGTATGTCATGTATTATTGTAATTTTCGTAAATGGGCTTCGGCCTAAAACACGAATAAATTTCTTCTTCTTCTTCTTCTTCGTCTTCTTTTTTTTTGTTGTCTCTTCAATGTTGTGTGCGTATTATTCCATTGTTTTTTCTCTTTAGTGTAATTTTTAATTATATTTTGTTGAAATAAATCCTTGAAGTGACCGGTTGGTAATATAAAGTATACTTCAAAGAAAGTAATTCCTGGATTTTTCGATATTCCATTCTGGAGGGGGTGCAAGGGAGTTTGAATATTTAGTTTAGTTTTTTGTTAAGTTTTAGTTTTTTGATTCTTAGTTTTTCATTTTCTAGCACCCACATTAGGGAACGTACCCATACTACGTGACCCATTCAGGGGAGGGAGGGGGCTTAGGGTTTCGTCACGTAGTCAATTTCTTCTAGTCAATACGACAAAATTAAGCCAAATTAATTATTGAAATTTGCCAAATTAAGACTAATTAAGCCACATTAATTATTAAAATAGGGTTGTTTCCTTCAACTGAAATTGATCATTTTAACACCAAAAACACTAAGAGAAATGCAAAAGAATAATTTACCCACGCTCAAAAAATTTTTAGACCAAATAGTTAATTAGTTAAAAGCATTTAAAATTTGGAGCCGCAAAAAAAGAGGCGTGGCCAGCTGTGACGTCATTTGGTATGAACCGGCGAAAAGTACCGATCCTTTGCCTTGCCTCTTGCCTGCATTTGTGTTTTGTTTTCGAACTGAGTATTTACGCTTTGCTTATCATAAATATTTTAAACTAAGATTTCGTTTATTGTTCTTTTACATCATTACTGTACACAAAACAGGATTAGTTTTCAAATTGAGCCTGGTTTTATTCGAGCAGATTCGAATAATTCGCTGAAAATTTCGGTTTTAACTTCGGTTGATTTCCTTAGAAACGATACACGGTTCAATAAACCAGAAATAGAGGAGTTAAACAAGCAAGATGAGTACTATTTCATATTCTGTTTTTAAAGTTTTAAAAATCTATTATATTTATTAATAAAGAGCATTTTTAGTTCGAGTACACTCCTGCATTGTGGTAGGGTAGTTTTATTTTCAACTCCCGTTTTGATCCTGAAAAAAGTAGCAGGAATTTTGAAATAATTTTACTATTGGTAACTAGTTACATCTTTGAGAATCAGTTAACATGTTTTCTGGAAAAAATCAGACATTTTTTATCTATTAGATATCGAGTTTACAAGACCCCCTTAGAGAAATCTTTTACCCATAGAGAAATCTTCTTTTTCGACATATTCCCCTTTTTGATGGTTTAAAAAATAAAAAATTTAATGAATATTTAAAAATAAGATAATTATCGAAGGCTACAAACATATTTAGTTACATTTCAACGTAATCACCTTGAAATGAACCATTTATTGCACCTTTTTCACAAGTTTTTCTATCCCTCATCTTGAAAAGTTAGATTTTTCGTTGATTCGCAGGCTGTAGCTCCATGAATCACCAATGCCTGAAACTTGGCTGATGCACAGCATATGGTTTTAAACCTGCACAATTGCATACTGCAAAAATCACCTGCCTGCCCATTGTTTTTTGTTAATGCGAAAAGAGTTTGAAAGAATAGAAATTACACAGGTTTTCCCATTTTTTTTATAGTTTTTGAACATTTCTAGCTCCTCCCTTTTAAAAATTAGGAGCTGTGAATGATGCACATACTAAACTATCATCTCATCAGGATATTTAGAGATAATTATAGAGATTGAAATAAAATATTAGGCAAGACTTAATCGTGCAATAATGAAGGATTTTTGTTGTATAGTACAAAGAAACGTTCTTGTTGATAATCACAAGGGTAAATTTACCAAGAAAAGCTTCATAAGGTGGAAAAATTGGCTGAAGAGTGTGTAAATGAGTTTATTTTAGTTATATAATGATTTTATGAAGAATATGTAATAAAAAATTTATTTTATAAGCATATTTTTATTAAAATTGAAATATTAACTTATTTTACAATCATACCTAAATTTTCGGGAAACATGCCATTCTAGGGCAAAACAGAGATCATTTTTGAGTTCAGGGATCCAAAAAACATTAAAACTAATCACCTCATTAATAAATTTGGATTAAAAAATCTACTTCTTAAGTGTATTTACATTTTTTTAGAAATGTTGCTATATTTGCTCAATTTGTTACAAAATGCGATGTTTTAAAAATAAAAAGAGGTCATATTTGGATTCAGCACACCAAAACACATGAAAATGATATTCAGATAAAGTTTGAGTCGAAAAATAATTTTTTTAAAAAGATACTTTCATTTTCTTAAAAAAATTGACGTTTTTGTTAAATTGTGAAGAAAGGTGAACTCTTATGATAAAATGGAGGGCAATTTTAGATTCAGCACATCAAAAACCATAAAAGGTTTTATGGAAATATTTGAATAAAAAAATTAGTGTTAAGAGTCAATTTTTCAAAATTTTAAGGCATTTTCAGGTGAAATAGTCCAAACAGCTCGAAAAAAAAATTTTTGCGGACCTGTGTTATCATATTGGCCGGGGGAAATAAGTTCGGGAAGCGCACTTGTAAACTCGATATGCTCGATTGCTGGGTATTAATAATGTTTAAATTAATACGTCAAAGTTTTGAGATGATTCGATAAGTTTAAGATAGTAATTTTGGCTTTAAAACTGCACAAACTGGTAATTGTTCATAGTTCTTTAGCACTTCCCTCGTTCCGTTGAGCAGCTGGCATGAAATAAAATCAAGACAGATGTTTCTCTGAACATTGAGAGCTGAGAGTCTTTCCCATCACATAAATGTTTTATTTGTTTCCAATTTCGAACAATAAGTGTTGCATTTTTAGTTTATTCAAAAATATTCATTCGCCCTTTACCGTAATTTAGCGAGTGCAATTCTCACAAGCTAAAATAATGCGTGCTTAAATATCGCACTGATTTCAGGATCTATAATTTAACTTAAGATAATTTAACTTACGACATATTACTAAATAGCTGTGTCTATGTGTAAGCTTTCTTGTGTGGATTTTGATATAGTTTACAGAAAATTTTCTTCAAATGACTTACAAATACCGAGAGAAGTTTTTCCCAATAGATGTTTTGTTTGAGATAAAAATTTCTCATCTGTAACTTATTGAATCATCTCAAAACTTTGACATCTTAATATAAACATTGAAAATGTACAACTTAACTTTCAGTAGCCATTTTAATCATGCATACCCAGATCTTAAAGCGGCCAAATAAAATTTTACGAAAAGCGTCGTTTGCGGTCTTCTTTTGTAGCCGCAATTTTGAAAAGAAATAATACCCCTACCAAAACCATACATTGCATTCTTAAATATATGTAAACCACAATCCCTTTTGTTTGAAATCTCCACCTATTACCAGTTTTTCAAAAAAAAAAATTTCGAAAACAAAGCTTAGTAAAAACTGTCAGAACTTTTCGGACAAACTTTTATCTTTCGCGAGCGATTTGTTTTATCAAAAGAACTTTTAATCATGAAATAAATAAGAAGCACTACATGTTTACTACGCTATAATTTTTTAATATAGTGCTAAATGGATACTGAATCAAAATGGTCTTCACAACAGAACAGTTTGGTAGTGGCGGAGCCAATTTTATCCTTCATACAGGCTTTGAACATTTCTTCTTCAATTTTTCGTTTCTTGGAACGATTACGAATCTTTTACTTGGTGTTTTTACAGTCAATAAAGTGCATCCTGATACAATGTAGTATTATTCGCTTTTTTTACTTCGGAATCCATTCTTTTTTACGGATGCACACGTGCTTTCTATTGGAGAAATAAGCGCGCGCGAGCGGTGAAATCTCGGCTACTACCAAATGACGTATCTGCGCAGTTGCGTGTTTTAGAGCACTGCGACTGCGCATCATCTTTAAAAATTAATAAAAAAATAAATTAAACTCGTAGCGACCTCGGGATTTTTGATAACAACTTTTTTCACCGTGTTCTATCTGGAAAAAAATAATTTAGAAAATGGGAAACTAGCCTATTATACAAATTAAGCAAAATTAATTTTTTAAACTTTCTGTTTGCAAAAAATGATGGCAAGCCGTATTTATGAATTACTACGTGAAAACTAGAGGGGGAGGGGGGTCTTGGCATATACTACGGATGGTCACCAAGGGGGAGGGAGGGGGTCATAAATGGTAAAAAATGGTTCACGTAGTATGGGTGAGATTCATAACAAAATTTAACATGTTGTTTGTTCCTCGCACAACCATAAAAGTTTGCACAAAAGAGTTTTTGAAATCAAAGCATTCCAAGCAGTCTATTTTGGTCCTTTTCTAAATTCTTATGCGTAGCTTCAATGTTAAATTGATAATGGATGATGCAAGACTAGGGTGTCCCTTATTTGGGCGTTTTTTCAAAAAGTCAGGGAAACTTTTGCTCCACCCCCCAATTTTTTTCGATTTGGTACCCTAAGACTGTGTGCAAAATCTTAAATCGATCAGATAATATTAACACGTGCCCCAAACGGCCTAAAGTTAGAAAAATTTGACTTTTTTCTAATTTTTTTGAAAATTTTTAAAAATATGTTTAAAAAATCCCTTTCCGAATAATAGGCCTCTAACACATTTAAATAATCATATTTGACCGTTTTTCATTACTAGTTAGGCCAAAATGTCCAGTTTGTAACCTAGTCATCAATCAGAAAATCATCAAATTTGTCCATTTTATACTGAGAATACAAGAATCAAAAGACAGTGGTAAACGACTTAAAACCGCAAAATTCCATCGCTAAACACCATTTGTAGGCCATATTGATGTAGATATAAATTTTCTGTAGCTCAAATTAATTATTGGTTGCTTAATTACAGACGCCATTTTGAATTGCATTAAAACTAAAAAAAATTCTAAGAAAAAAGGTATGGGCATGTTTGATATCGGGTAATGGGTATTTAAGGTTTCTAAACTCAATTAAGACTAATAAAATTATCTTAGACAACTTTTTAAAGCTCTTTACGCAATTGTAAAGGTCAGCATATCTCCTAATACAAGTGCAAACCATGTTTTCAGAACTATAGATATGGTAATAAATTCTAAACACATAAAACTGGCAAAGAAATTCTGGAAACAAGTTAAAAAAACAGACTCCAGTGTGTCCACGAGTATTTTATTCCATAAGTTAATTGAAAAGCTGAAGTTGATACAAAATTAACCCACTCTTCATAATAATTTAGTTATAATCTCGGAAGGTAAGCAATTAACCATGTTTATATAGAGACTGTTCTTCTATTTTATCATAATTTTATACATTAACATAAAAAATACCAGAAGTTCATACTTTTAATGTCATTAAAACCATTAATCAATGTTATTTTGTCCGTGGCTGTAAGAAAGTTTAAATTTTAAGTTACAGTTTTTATAACTACAGTAGAGCCCCGATTATCCGCGGAATTGGGTGGCAAGGGTACCGCGGATAGCGAAAATCGCGGATAACCCGAAAAAAGACGAAAAATTATGTGAAAACACGAAAAAAATATTTCAGCATAAAAACTATGTTTTATTGTACTTAAACATGATATGTAAAACTTTAAAAATAGGTGCAGTACAGCAGAAACCTTTGCTCTACATCTAAAATGTCTCAAATTTCATCTAAAATTTGCTCTCATCATTAAAAACTTTTTTCCTGGCACTCGCGGATAATCCGCACCGCGGATCATCCGCTCGCGGATAATCGGAGTTCTACTGTAATTACAGTTTTTATAACTCTTCTACTTTACCCTTCGTTTTTCTTCGCACTGTCAAACTTTCATCAGTAAACGTCCTTGAGGAAGTACTAAGGTTTCGAGTAAATTTTTCGTGAAAATTGTTTATGGAATTAAATTATTTTAAAGTGTCAGATCCTTCTTTGTGAGAATGTAGAGGTAGGAAACTTAGAGTGAAGAATAGTACAAAAAGACTTCAAAGAAATAATGATTTCAGGAAACTGTTGATAATATTTATGATATTTAAATAGCCAACATAAGTGTCTTAGTTAGATTTTAATGACTCTGATTTGTTCAATTGCAGGCATTTTTTATAAAATTATGATAAAATAGAAGAACAATCTCTATTAACATGGGTTAATTGCTTACCTTCTGATAGGTTAACTCAATTATTATAAAGAGCGGGTTAATATTGTATTAACTTCAGCTTTTAAGCTAACTTACGGAATAAAATACTTGTGGACACACTGGAGTCTGATTTTTAACTTGTTTCCAGAATTTCTCTTGACAGTTTTATATGTTTAGAATTTATTACCATACCTACAGTTCTGAAACCATTGTTTGCACTTATATTAGGAGATCTGCTGACCCTTAAAATTGCGTAAAGAGCTTTAAAAAGTTGTCTAAGATAATTTTATTAGTCTTAATTGAGTTTAGGAACCTCAAACACCCTTTACCCGATATCAAACATGCCCATACCTTTTTTCTTAGAAGTTTTTTCAGTTTTAATGCAATTCAAAATGGCGTCTGTAATTAAGCAACCAATAATTAATTTGAGCTCCAGAAAATTTATATCCACATCAAATATGGCCTACAAATGGTGTTTAGCGATGGAATTTTGCGGTTTTAAGTCGTTTACCACTGTCTTTTGATTCTTGTATTCTCAGTATAAAATGGACAAATTTGATGATTTTCTGATTGATGACTAGGTTACAAACTGGACATTTTGGCCTAACTAGTAATGAAAAACGGTCAAATATGATTGTTTAAATGTGGTAGAGCCCTATTATTCGGAAAGAAATTTTTTAAACATATTTTTAAAATTTTTCAAAAAAATTAGAAAAAAGTCAAATTTTTCTAACTTTAGGCCGTTTGGGGCACGTGTTAATATTATCTGATCGACTTAAGATTTTGCACACAGTCTTAGGGTACAAAAAGGAAAAAAATTGGGGGGTGGAGCAAAAGTTTCCCCGACCTTCGATTTTAAGGGACACCCTATGCAAGACCTATTTCTTTTGTTAAAAATATGTATTTAAAATATTTTATAACAAGAGGAATTTTTCTTAAATCTGCGAAAGAAATGATTTTTGATGATTAAATAATTTATTTACGATAATCACACAAAAACTATTTTACCGATAAAATTTAAAATTTTTTTCAACCAAATTAAAATTTTACTATTTTCAGGAAAATCTAAATTTTACAATATTTTATCAGATGCAGTTTAGATAGTTGGTGTCAATTCAAATCATGATTACTTTTATTTTATGTTTGAAGGCGATTTCTCTCAGTGAATGAGTTAGTAGTAATAAATAAACAAAGGTGTGTCCAGGGGATCTCCCCCTTACCTTTTTTTACATCTTAGGAAAGTATTTACTTTTTATTTGCTTTTAATTTTATGAAAACATAGAGGGATGGGAGGGAAGGGAAAATAAGTATTAGGTTTTTAGAAATTGTTGTTCAATAGTAGACTTTTACCTTTATTGTGAAGCGAAAGTGGAAGAATTTGTCTCAACTATGCATTACCAATTGCAGACAAGGATGGATTAGACAAAGGATATTGAAGATAACAGAGATATAACGTCTTAAAATAAGGGGGTTAAGAGGGTCTCCATCTAATTTTATCTAATTTGAAAATATCACTCCTCCTTAAAAATGAGAATTTCACACATTCATTCTAAACAGGTGGTGTTTTTAAAGTTTTCTTCATAACTTAAGGACATATAGCATCAAAGAAGAATCCTACCGGGAAGGCAATTGACCCTATTGCCCCTAAATGACATCATGGAAAGAAATATAGTGAAGAAAATAATTATTAATTTTAACACTCAGTTTGAAAAAATTGTTCTCTTAGAAATGTCTTTAATTTATCTAGATTAATTAATTTTACAAGGATCCGGGTAACGAAGGGTTCTGCCTTTAATTCTTAATTACAGTTTATATTACCAGTTCCCATGCCTTATTACTGAAATATCTAGCACCATTGCCAAGCTCATTTTCTTTCGCAAAGTTTTTTTTCTCGATATAGACGATAAACTCGTCTCATATTGTTTGAACTACTTATGTCTAATCACCAAAACACAAAGATCTACAGAGTAAGAATTATCTTCGTCTGAGCCATGCTCTACTTGATCTCCTAAGTAATCCTTTATTCGGGACTACCAACACTACCATATGTTGGATAAATATTCACCCCTGTATAATACCTTGGTGTATTTAACCTCGGGTGTCTAGATTTTGTAGTTGCCTCAATGCAAGATTTTGTAGTAGTTCTACTTCTAAAAATAATAGATAACTATTTTCTAAGCACCTTATAAATAAATGCACCCCCAATCTAAAAATATTGGAAGTAATGCAAACAAAATAAAATGGATGTATTAACTTTTTTTTGTGTCTACAGGTTTCGTAAAATGCAATAAAAATAGAAAGATTTTGCAATATTTGCAGATTTGATATATATTTTTCTTCTTTTACTCACAAAGATAGTTATTTAGGAGTTTTAATTGGATAAGTTACAAAGTAAAAACTAAATTAGTTTATAAAAAGAATAAATTATCAAACACTTCAACAAAATTATTGCTTTTATCTATAAAAGTAACATAGTTTAAAAAGCTATCAATCAACATTATTTTGCCTTCAATCTTTACACGTACTCGTAATTTAATTAGTAAAAAGTAGCTTAAGTAAAGTAGTAGCTTACACTTTACTTTTATTGAGTTCTTCTAATATCATTTACAGAACATTGCGAAATTGAATATGAGCAAATAAATATATTTTAAATGGTCGACTTAACATTTTATCTTAAAAGAATATTATACACATCAGGAGAAATTTTATAGCTGTTATTAGATTTCCCAGTCGTGTTACATACAATCATACATCCCAATAATACAAGTGAATGCTTACAAAGCTAACAAAATTTATATTTCTTCCATTGCACAGTTTCTCTTGTCTTTTATCTACCTCCTTTAAGAAGTCCTTCGTATTTACCATTTCGTATTTTACCTTTCTAGAAATAGCATTTTCTGAAATGCGCAAAAGACTGAAAACCACTTTTTTTTACTTGAAGGTCAGAGACACACCAGAAAAACTTACTTCCTGAAAATTTAGAGTATTTTGCATTGTTCGAAAGGGATTTTAAAATAAATAGGTGAAATATAAGCTTGATGTTACTTTCTCTTACGAGTTTGATAAACCTGTTTACAAGGTATTTTGCAAGGAGATAAGGGGACGACTGTAACATTGTTTCGGTCAAATCCCCTTTAAAAGCATTACGGAACTCACTTCGGAGAACAAATAAGAAAAAAAACTTTATATTTTTTCCAGCTGAACATTTTTGTTCCAGAGAAACATATGAAGGAATAAAATCCTCAAAATAGCAATGGAATAAAAGCCTGATACTTTATATATTCATTGGAAAGTTTTAATTTTAAAATATATTATGCTTGCAGCCAGCACGGTATATTTTCACCTGGTTTTATAGCCTGCCTATTAAATTTTCTGAAAAAAAATTTTAATTGGTTGTCAGGAAATAAATAGGAAGAAACTATTTCAAATTGAAACTTAGGTTATATTTAGATATACGTAGGTTAAAAATTTTATATAAGCTTCCCATGTATCTTGGAAAAAGCAACGCATGAAACATGAGGCACTATTACGAAAATATTAAATATTAAAGATTTATCTGTTTCAAAAACTTATCGGCAACATGTGAGATTCTCATAAAGACAGTTATATAAGTCTATAGAAACTAGTTTCGAGTATTTGAAGGTTTTCTTAAAATCACTTGCTAAAAAATCAAGATTGTCTTTAGATGGTGGAATGGTCTTTACACTTTACACCCATGGACTCATTTTCTTGCTGAAGGATCAAGTTTTATCAAACCATTAGCGAGTTTAAATTAAACTTAATGGACTTAAACCACGAGCCGTCTAACATAAATTTGCAATTTAAAGTTAACAGAATACTTTTTCTCTTTAGTGAGTAAGACTTGTTAACACATGCGGGCCTACCATTTTTTCACCTGCTTAAATGACCTCAATTAGCAAACGTGTCAAACATGTGTACAATGATAGTAAGCGATTTAAATGAATGTGAAAATGACCCAACAATTTAAAATTCGAATTTGAATGGTTTTAAAAAGTAAATTATATTCAATAATTAGTTTCTAGTTTTTGCAGTAAAAATAGCTTATAGTTTTTCTCTAAGCTAAGTTAGAGAAAAACGAGGATATGAAGTCGTGTTACTGTTTTTCTTATCAGAATTGCAACTTTTTGGGTAATTCTGGCTGGAAGGTCTATTATTGTACTTTTGATTCCGTCAATTCCTACATTAAATAAAGGGATTAAAACTTAACACAAAGCATGGAAATCGTAAAAACCGCACAAAAGATCCAAAATGAGTTTAAAAAGGGAACAGGGGTGGTTAGGTTCGTTGCAATACTTATTGAAAAGAAAGAATCATCTTTAATATTAATATTTTTGATACCGCAAACGAACCAAACATCACATCATCTAAAAAAAGGCAGGCTTTCTTGGCGTTTGCAACGCTGCCAACTGGATATTACACCACCAGAAAACTTTTTATATGGTCTTTAGATTCATTAAATTTTTTTAAGATAAACAAATTTCAAAACTCTAATTTCGATGCAATCCCTAAAAATCAGAGTTGCCTAAGTATCTATTTATAAGCATTTTAATACACTTTTCCTTTGGTTCTTAAAAAAACTAGAATGTGTGGTGTCTTTAGTTTTTAATTTTTTTTCTTAACATACAAGATTCGAAGCGTTTTTTTTATAATTTTATCATGATGGTTATACTTGTTTTTACGAAAAAAAAGTAATATCTACCTAGATAGAACATGTAAGAATGTAAAAAAATGGAAGCAATTATTTTTCCACAAAGGGTTTGCTGTATTTCAGAATGGAGTTGCAAAAATACTTTTCTTATAGCTTATATTTGAGAAGACTCAAAATGAAGCTTTTTTTTCATATCGTACATAAAACAAAATAGTTTTTCATAAATGAAAGATGAAAAAACTCTTGTTTTCTATAAACAAAAAACTATCTATAAATTTAAAAAAAAATAATTTTTATAATTAAATGAATTTTTTTATTTTGAAATAAAGGAAACCAACCGAGAGTTTCTGGTTTCTAAGTTCTTTGAAAAATCCTTCAATGCTTAAAATAGTTCGAAAAAAATACGCACCTGATCAGAAAGTATTTTCTTTTGTTTCTTCACTTTTGATGCTTTTCTTATCTTCTTCTATCAAAACCTTATAAAGTCAAAAGTAATAAAGGTTTTGTGGTAAATTAATGACTTCCCAAAATAACACTAAAAAGTTGCTTCAAAAAGAATTTCCTCCCCAGAATATTTCAAATTTTTCAAACTTTTTTTCTCTTCACAGTAATCCGAAACTTGATGTTTTGGTGTTGTTTAAATTTATCGTTGATCATTCTGAAAGATTCATTTACAGATGTCTTTTATGTGATGTTTTTTCAATAGCTAAAAAAAATATGCCGGAGAAAAAAGAAGCAGATACGTTGATTTTAATTTTTTCATTCATAAAGGGACTGCAATATTTTTATTGTTTAAAAAATACATCTATTTTACTAAAAGTTAATAGATTTTTAACGTCTTGTGTACCTCTTGGTTTGGTTGAATAAAACAAAACGTAAAATAAATGTAGCACACACATAGTCTAGCTAGGGCAGGGATGGCGAACCTTTTTCGATCAGTGTGCCATTTATATTACGGTTTATGATTTTCAGGTGTCAAGTGTGCCACTTGTTATTTTTTTAATAAATTATCTCTAAACCCTTGGAAAATGAAATCCTCCTTTGAGGGTCGATAGTTTAGAACATGAGTTTCTAACTTAAAGTGCTCAAGTGGTGAGTGGTGGGCCGTAAAGTCTGTAGTGTATATAGAAATTTATTTCGGGAGGGGCCAAAAATTATTCCTCAGTCCCTCCCATGCATCTTTAATAAGTTTAATGCAGATTTTTAATACATTTTTGGTAGAATTTGCATTTTCTAGAATTTAATCTAAGAAAAAATTTTAATAATGAAGTTCCAAGTAAAGGGGGTCTGGGGGTCCTCCCCAGATAATTTTTGGAAATGTGACCCTAAAAACAGGGTTTTGAACAAGTTTTTGGTGCATCTAAGTCCGAATTTCGGACATTTTTAGGTAGGATTTTGATTTTCATGAGTATTATAAAAAAGTTTGAAGTAGAAAAGGGAGGGGGGTTTGGGGGCATTCCCCCCAAAAATATTTGAAAATTTTACCCGAAGAACTGGATTTTAACTTGTTTTAGTATACCTTGTCCGAATTTCGGAGGGGGGCAGGGCCCCTTAGCCCCCTCTTATATGCCCCCTTTTGCGTAAAGTAATAAGGCTCCTTTTGCATCCATGATTTTGTTTTCTAACGGCTCAGTTTCCTTACGTAGTTATTATAAGGGTGGTAGGGATTTGCTGACAAAAGGGGAGGAGGGAGTCCAAAATGACCAAGAAAATGTTGTTACGTAATATTTGAACGGCCCAACGGCACCTAAGAGGTGAGTGGGGAATTTCAGCTAGCTAAAAAGTGTTCTGAATCTGGTTTTGGGGAGTTTCCAGGTCGTAGGAAATATCTGGTTTAGTACTGAAGACATTTTTAGTGAATGTCGCGTGCCACCGAAATACCGGTCGCGTGCCACCCAGTGGCACGCGTGCCATTGGTTCGCCATCCCTGAGCTAGGGTATCTAATAAAACTTAGTTAAATTGAAAAGCAGTTTATATTGGTCATAAGAAACGGCTATCGTCAATTACTGTGAAATATTAGTCGATTTAAGGAAGTCTAAAATACTATAATAACAACCTACTTACTCGTATAGAAATGACATTAAATATTTGTTTCTGGCAAAGTGATTAATTGGTTAATAATGCCCAGAGTGGAGGAGGGCAAAGTGATAAATTTCATTGATAAATGCCTTTGAATTTATCACATTGCCCTCCTCCACTTCGGGCATTATTAATGATGCCCGATTTATCACATTGCCCGTAACATATCTGTAAATAAACTTAATACATATTATAAATAAGAACAGGGATGTTAAAAACCTACTCAGCTGAACTTTTCTGATCTCAATTATTCAAAACATTTGAAGGAAAAAGAATAATTGTAAAAAGAAAATATATAAAAGCATACATGAATATACATAGGTATTTTTGGAATTACAATTACATCCTTTCCCCCTCTTTTTTCTTTCTCATGGAAGATTTTGAGAAAAATCAATTCCTAGTACCTTAAATAACGTTCTTTTTGGAAAAGTATTTTAGTTTCTAAATATTTCCCGTTTCATAGAAATACAATCTTTCTTTATGTTATATTCAATGAAAACCAGTTGGTATGTAGAAGATGTAATTTTTTTATAAACTTTATTCTATCCCTCTTACAAAGGACTTAGATTTTGGTGTATAGTTAATGTATAATACTATAAGGAATTATGAAACATATTATACGTAATAAGTACAGTAAAGTATTGGGTTGTCCCATAAGTTCTGTTACTTTTTACAAAGTTTCGTGTTTGAAAATTTTTTATGAAAAACTGGCAATAGGTGGAGATTTCAAACAAAGGAGACTTTGATATATGTATATTTATGAACATAATGTGTGATTTTGGTAGTTCTCGTGATATTATTTCTTTTCAAAATGGTGGTTTGAAAAAAGGACCTAAAACAACAATTTTCGCGTAATTTTTTTCTTTTGTTTAAAAAACTAGGAAGAACGCATAATTCATGACTAAAAAAAGTTGTACTGTATGTTTGAAATGTTTAGTTTAAGATGTCATAGTTTCAAGATAATTCGATAAGTTTAACTTAGGAAATTTCGGTCTCAAACATAACATCTTTGCAAGAAACTTACCTCAGTAATATTAGTCATTTCGAAGAAATTTTCACGAAAAAAAGCATCAAAATCAATAAAAAAGCTTACGAAATACCCAAGTATTCAAAATATGCAATACATATTAAATTATATCTGAAACTAAGTTCAGAAAGTAGTGCCCAATATTCAAGCGCGCAACGTTATTGCTTATCAGAATTACACTCGCTGAACTTATGCTAAGGGAACAGAGCAATTATTTGCTTCATACGAAAACACTACAATAAAAACAACTCGTTCGAATTTAGAAATAAATCAATTCAATGGCATTATGTAAAGAGGCTTTCAATGTTTAAATCGTTGAAATACGCATTATGGTTCAAACAACATCTGCCTTTAACTTGCTTCATACCAGCTGCTTAGAAAAACAATAGGTGTACTTTAAAAAACACATGAAATTACCAATATATGAAGTTTTAAAGTCAAAATTTTCTTCCTTAAACTTATCGAATCATCTTGAAACTACGACATCTTAATCTTAACATTTCAAATATGCAGTAAAACTTTTTTTAGCCATTAATTACGCGTTCTTCCTAGTTTTTTTCACAAAAGAAAAAAATAACACGAAAATCGTCGTTTTCGGTCTTTTTTTCAAACCGCCATTTTGAAAAGAAATAATATCACGAGAACTACCAATATCACACATTATGCTCATAAATATACATATATCAAAATCCCCTTTGTTTGAAATCTCCATCTATTACCAGTTTTTCATAAAAAATTTTCAAAGACAAAACTTCGTAAAAAGTAACAGAACTTATGGGACAACCAATACTTAACAATTAGAAATTCCCTTCATATTTACTTTCAGAAGTACTTATATTTTTCTTCAAAAAAGTGGCTGATACATACTGACTATATTGAAAAATGCTTTAGCTAAGCTAAATACTTTAATCAGTTTGAGATAAAGTTCAGTTAAATTTGTTTTTGCATATTCGTTGCATTCGTTTGAATATCAGTAACGCTAAGAGGATTTCATAAAGTATAAATGTGTAACTATGTGAAACCGTACAAAATGCCCTTAAATTTAAAAACATTTGCTTCCCCACCGAAGGTGATTTAAAGAAATTAATGCTTGCTATTAAAAAAAAGGGTAATAAATAGGCCACTCAAAAAAGTGATCCATGTAGTGTTTTGCGGCTTTGACTGGCCAATTCCATAAGGGTCATTCCACGTCAAATCAACCAAAAAAAGTACAATTTTGGACCTTTGGGTCTTAGATTTTTGAAATTTTTTGTGAGCTTGTTGTACTCATCCATAGGAGTATAACAAGACCAATTTCAGATTTTTGGGGCCAGTAGTTTTTGAGAAATCCACTTTTAAAGAGGCAAAAATCGAGCGATTTTGAAAAAACATGACATTTTTAAACAGCTGATGCTCAAAACCTATTTGACCCAAAATTATGAACAAGGTGTCGTTTTCTTTTGTTTTAAACAAGCTTTTAAATTATATAAAGCATGATAATTAAAAAAATATTTTAATTATTTTTTTTAAATTTGAAAAATATTTTTTTTGCTAGCAAAAATACACCCCCCTTCGATTTTTTTTTTAAAAATATATGTTATGGAGAATCTATCCAACTACATCTGTGCAAAATTTCAGAATGGGACCGCCATGGGTTCTTAAGAAAAAAATTATTTTGTAAGACGGAAATTTGAAAAAAATCGTTTTTCATGTTGAAACCCTATAAAAAATCAAACTTTTTCTGTTATTATATTAAGCTAACTGGTTGAGACGCTTTAAAACTGCATATTTATTTAATTTACAATAATTATGAAACAATATTTCCCTATCTATAACAATATTGGGTGGGAAATATCTACAGGGTGTTTCAAAGGTCCCTTTCACTGTTTTTATTTGGAACCAATATCTCCTAGGATCATGGAAGTAAGGTGTACTCCTAGGTAAATGACCATGCTGAATCCATTGAAATGGATTACAGCGCCCCTAGCGGTGAAAAACTAAAGTTTGTAAAAAACTAAAGGAGATAGAACAAACACTTCAATGAGAAATTAGTTGCCAATATCACAACAAATGCACACTGGGTCAAAAAAATTTTTTTCACATTTTCCCAGGGGCACAGCGACAAAAGGGTGCCAAATGGTCTCAAACTGACGTGTGTAAAATATTATTCGATTATAATAACTCTTTTTGCCTCCGGATTGGCCTCAAAGTTTCGATTAATGTAGTAATTTCATGTAAAAATGGACAAACGAAAATAAAGCTTTTATCTCGATTTCACGAATCCGTCATGAATGTAAATGTGCACAATGGCATAAAAATCGTCATTGAAGACTATAAAATAATTATAAATGAAACCAGAGTTGAAATGCTGGAGTTGTAATAAAACATATTTTGAAATATCTCAATGGTTAGAACTGGCAATCAAAAATTTCTGGCTGGAATCAAAATATGTACGAAACTCATATTGCCAGTTGAGTAGGATGTTGAATACATTAAATTTTTAATAAAAATGGATGTCAGAAGGTGGGTACCTTTTTTGGGTTATAGATTTCAACCCCAAAGGAAAACATTTGGATAATAGTTTAGAAGTTGGGGTTTTCCTTGAAATTTCTTTGGCATATTAGGAATATTCCATCCCAAGTGACCCCATATGAGACACTAATGTCCAAAAATAAATTAAAACCACATTTTAAGAGTCAAATTTTGAAATATTTGCTTAAGAAGAGTGGTAGATCCCCGTTTTCAGCATTAAGCTCAGTATTATCCCCAAGTTTTTGAATAAGCTACATTACTTTTCAAAACTTACTTGTAATTATCTTAAACAGTTAAATTTGCTGTATTTTAACTTTTATGAACGCATAAGGGAATGCTAAGGAGCCATTTTGAGTCAATCCTCCCTCCAAAGAAGTATAATTTCATGGGCCTGAGTTTAGTCTATTGTTATAGAAAATAAAATAGGTAAATCATGACTGAGGTGATTCATAACTGATATATTGCCTAATGAACGAACTATCCATTCGACAATTGTTTCAACAAATTTTTGAGATCATATTTGGATCCCAAGACCAGCCAGTGAAATAACTGTCCTCTGAATTTTGAAAGCGCGCCATATTTATAAAAAATTTAACTATTTCTACTTTTAAAAGTTAAAAATACCGCTTTGTACTGACCAAACTTGAGGGAAAATATATCTGAACTACCAATATTTAAAATATGTACCACTGACAATCCACTGTTTGTTGGCAAAAAAGATCCTCCTATTATACGGCTATTGTTCATATGATAGCATATTACATTGCCGCTTTGGCAGTTGTTTTTGTATTCTTAATGCATAAAAGTGACAAATGAGATTAAAATTGCTTTTAAAGACCCTTATTTGTGAGCTTTAAGAAGTTATCGACAAAAAAAATTAATTTATATCATTTTAAAAAAATATGAAAAATTACATATTTTTGTTCTATTTGAGGCCAATCCGGAGGCAAAAAGAGTTATTATATTGGAATAATATTTTACATATGTTAGTTTGAGACCATTTGGCACCCTTTTCTTGCTGTGCCCGATGGAATTTGTAAAAATTTTTTTTCGCCATAGGAAAATGACCCACCCTAATGCACACCCAAAAGTTTCATAAAGATATTTCAAATATTCGAGGAGATATTAGCATGCCTTTGTCTCCATTAGATTCCCTACTCCTCAAAATTCGCTTTCGGCGCTATTCTATCCCTTTTTGGGGGTGTCTGGTGAGAATCGGGTCCCAATTATAGTTCACGAGTTCTGGTTGATTCAGTACAAACCTTCAACCACTGAATCCAAACAGGAGGCCGGCACACGCCGCCACAAGAAAAGAATCTCCTTCTCCCCCACGGGTACTAAACCCTGTGGGTTCAAAAGATGCAAAATTTTAAGTAATTAAGATAGCGAGATAATTCAAACGGATTCGGAATTGTTGGAAAATTTTAGAACAGTTTCATATAAAATTTATAGGGGTTTCTTGTTTTTCCTAGTAAAAATTAGGGTTTTTCTCACCCCTTAAAAGAGCTGTCTCGCAGTTTTTTATTGCGGTCATGATCCTTGCCCTGTCATTTTCAAGATCTTGTTCTTCGGGGATCGGGTTGAAAACTGCGGAGAGACCCTCACACTTTATATAAACAAACAATCCCAGCCACACCCCACAGACAACCAATCAGATACCAGGATCCACAGACTTTTTTTGTTTTGTTTATCTGAACCCTATTAGTTAAACCTCAGGCCCAAAGAAGAAGGGGGGCTTCTTTCTGTGATTCACTTGCCTCCAAAATACGGCTTTCACTTCTTCACTTCGTTTGGAACAGATATTGAAAATTCAGAAATGAAGTTTTACTAAGTACGTAAGTATAAACAATTTTAATGAAAAGTTACAAATTAAATGTGAAAGTGTACTGCAAATACTATTTAAAATTTACAAAATTAACATATGTTTTCTCTCTATCTCTCTATAAATATTTGAAACTATTAAAATAACTTAACTGACTCTTTAAAATAACTGTTTACAAAAAAAGTTAGTAACGTTAAAAGTTAAATAAAAATAGAACATTTATATCTTATGTAAGGCTACATGTCTTAATAGGTGCCAGATCTCCTCTTATGAAAACTTAAAGATCATGATTGAAAATGAATTCAATACAAATGCATTTATTTTTCAAATATATATGTTCTTTCTGAAATGTGCTTTTCAATTTTTTTAGTTATCATTATAATGTTCAGTTTTCATATTGATTGTAACGTATGTTTCATATTGTTTGCAAATTAAATATATTAGCAGTTTTTGAGTGTCTCAATCAGATAGCTAAATAATGTTACAAAATAATGTAAATTTTCTATAGGGTTTCAACATCTCCTCGAATATTTAAAATATCTTTATGAAACTTTTGGGTATGCATTTGTTGTGATATTGGCAACTAATTTCTCATTGAAGTGTTTGTTCTATCTCCTTTAGTTTTTAAATTAATTTTTCACACTTAAGTTTTTCACCGCTAGGGGCGCTGTAATCCATTTCAATGGATTCAGCATGGTCATTTACCTAGGAGTACACCTTACTTCCATGATCCTAGGAGATATTGGTTCCAAATAAAAGCAGTGAAAGGGACCTTTGAAACACCCTGTAGATATTTCCCACCCAATATTGTTATAGATAGGGAAATATTGTTTCATAATTATTGTAAATTAAATAAATATGCAGTTTTAAAGCGTCTCAACCAGTTAGCTTAATATAATAACAGAAAAATTTTGATTTTTTATAGGGTTTCATCATGAAAAACGATTTTTTTCAAATTTCCGTCTTACAAAATAATTTTTTTCTTAAGAACCCATGGCGGTCCCATTCTGAAATTTTGCACAGATGTAGTTGGATAGATTCTCCATAACATATATTTTTTTTTTTTAAAAATCGAAGGGGGATGTATTTTTGCTAGCAAAAAAAATATTTTTCAAATTTGAAAAAAATAATAAAAAGTTTTTTTTTAATTATCATGCTTTATATAATTTAAAAGCTTGTTTAAAACAAAAGAAAACGACACCTTGTTCATAATTTTGGGTCAAATAGGTTTTGAGCATCAGCTGTTTAAAAATGTCATGTTTTTTCAAAATCGCTCGATTTTTGCCTCTTTAAAAGTGGATTTCTCAAAAACTACTGGCCCCAAAAATCTGAAATTGGTCTTGTTATACTCCTATGGATGATTACAACAAGCTCACAAAAAATTTCGAAAATCTAAGACCCAAAGGTCCGGACCATTGGTTGATTTGACATGGAATGAGCCATAACAAAAAGAAGATAATTTAAATAGGTTGTATGTTAGAGAAGTGTAATTTATCAAAGCTCACATCTTTCCAAATTACACCGTAGGGGCAAAGAATATACCACCTGGATCCAATAACGAAACAACGCTCTGAAAAAATATTGGGATAAAAGTTCCCTCTTATTCTTAACAATAGACTTATAGTAAATTGAATTATACTTCACTCAGTATTTTTCAGTGTCTAGCAGAATTTTATTTTTGTTTCATTTTCTGGAGGGCATCTGTTTATGCAATTAATTGGATTAATATTTTAAACTAGTTTATATTATTTTTCATGAAGCTTCTAAGATTTTACTCCATGTTCCATGATGTTTACGAGAAGCCTTCAAAGATGCTCGGACGAATTTTGTCGAGGAAATTAATTAGGGTTTGGAAAAATGTGTTGTTACGAAGGATCATACATGAATAACTTCACTTAAAGGTGTTTAAGGAAAATTTTAGGCATTTAAATAATGCTTCTAAAATATGAACACATTCGCTACATTAAAGTGCTTTGAAAGTGTTATTTAGTTTCATTGAATCTAAATAAAATTGATCAGCTGGAAAAGGTACATTCTTTACTAACCCCACCTTAACTAATGGAAAAAGGTTTCCTTAAGGAAATACCACTGAAAAGGAAATGAATAAGTTCATTTAATTTCAAATAAAAGCTTGTTGAAACGAATTATCAAATCGGTCTCGAGGCAATAACTTACAAATAGTCTTAAGTTGCCATTATGAAGATAAAATGCATAAATGTTTTTAAGAAGGTATTTTTGAAATTAAAAAAGTAGCATAGATGAGTTAATTAATTTACTTAGGTTTGAAAAGGTTATTTTCCTTATAGGTAATATAACCACGTTATTACGCAACATTACTGTTATAATAACAAAATTTATTTTAAAGGTTTGACATCGCTACAATACCTTGTATATCTTATTGTTATCCGCTATCAAAATGTTTAAGAGAAAAATCGAACCGAAATCGTTCATGTTAAAAAATTGAACTGAATTGTTACTTAAGTTTCAAAAAAATTAATGAGCGTTGTTGGTTAATTTTAAAACTTTAAAGCATTATTGGATACTTTTTGAGTTTATTGAATAACGCATATAAAACCAGTTGCTAACGTCTTAAGTATTTCATATTGGATACCACCAATATCTCTAAAGTATGTAGCGAAATTAAATGAAGTTTTAATTAAACATATTGATTATAAAAATAACCCAATGAAAACACAAAATATTGTGTTTAAATTGGTTTAAGATATTTTTTTTATTTTTTAAACACTTATTACGTGTAGTCCGACTGCTACCAGAAAAACGTTTGATATCGTACAAAAATACTTTTTGAAGCTATCACGTGATAATCAACACTAACGCCCTGCGATGAATTGATCCCATTATACAGGTGATTGTAATTCATAAACGCCTAAAAAACGTGTTTTGCCAAATCTTTGTGACTCTAATTTATATTTGATTTTTTTTCCAAATTTTGTTTTTCTATCAAAGTTTTTCTCTTGGTGGCGGACGGATTATACTTAATACATTTAATGAAGAAAATAGTGTGTAATGACTCAGAAATAACCTCAACTTTTAACACGCAATCCTTATTCTAACCGTATTTAAAACAACCACAACACAAAAACACTTTAAATAGTTAAGACAAAATTTTAAATAGAAAAGACAGTAAAATTTCAAGTTAAAAATTTAAGCCTTGTAATCCAAATGAAAGTTAAAATTGTTTCTAAAAATGAAATAAAACTAAAATTAAAAGTTGAAGTAAGGTGCTTCGCTACAAATGGAATATAATTCTGTGAATAGAATAATGAAATTGAGAAGCTTGATCTTCTGCATTGGTGCTATTTTTAGGCAGCAAAATAATTTATAATGTATATAGGATAGAGTAAAATAAATAAAGGAATCCTTCAGAAATATTATGGATATGCAGAGAAGTATCTTTTCTAAATATAATGGGATCGGTAGTAAAAAAATATATATTCTGTTTCACCCCTGTGAACAAAGGGATCAAACCAGGGAAAGAGAGAAAACTATGGGGCAGAATAGGAGTACGCTTCCCTAAATATTGTATTTCCCGGAGAGGGAGCCCGAAAATCGCGTTTCCCGAGGAAAACGGGATCTGGTTAAGATGAATGGTGACGGATTCTGAGGGAACTCTTCGAATGAGGCGCCTCAACTTATGCAAAGAAAGAAAATGAACCTCATCTCTCAGGCACCGATGAGGGGTGGGAAAAGAAAAACGGGATGGAAACTGGAAAAAGTTGTAACAAGTTTCTTCGAGGAAGGAATGGAATGCTTGATCCGACCCGTGGCTATATGCAGGTGGACTGCTGAATCCGGACGGGAAAAAAATTGAAACTTCCTCTGGTGAAATATTGGAATGGATGGGGGCCGGGGTAGTTTTTTTACTTTGGCGGGATACTTCCTGTTGCCCCGATCGTCTATTTGATCGGTGATCAGGGGGATAGTTTCTACAGTTGTCTGGGGTTAAAGATTGATAACGGATCGAATCTTTTTTTTTCTACCCGGTTTGGGTTTTATCTTCTCTGCGGGAAATAATGGAAAAAAGAGGATTCAGGAGGGAGAAAACTCTTTGAATGAATACTAAGAATGGAAATTTTTACTTGCAGAAGAATTGATTATGCATGTTATATCATTCAACATTATTAGTATTTTTGTAGTAACTCAATGAGTTTTGAATAAATTTCCTTTAACCCGGGAAAGACTGAATTAATTTTTTTCCTCAAATTAAGTTTTCTTCTTTACTGTATGCTTATGACATGTCTTGAAGTAGCCTAAAACCATTTTTTCAAAAAAAATTTATTATTTTAGTCAGAATAGGGTGGTACCATATGGTACCGCTAGGCTCTTATACTACCATTTTGTGCACCATACATATTCTTAAAAGTTTGAGATTTCAAAGTCAAAATAATAAATTTATCATACTTTTATCACTTTATTTGCCATTTTTAGCTAAAACAACAAATAAAATTACAGTTTAGGCAATGATGATTGACAAATTAATTATTAAATAGTTGATATTAATCTCATTATAACAATTAGTAGTTATGTTTTGCTCTTAAAATTCTATTATCAAATTTATTTCTAGAAATAAATTTTGTACACACTAGTCGAAAGATGATAGACAAACTTTCTATAACACGAGGTAAGCTGATATGATAAGGAACTGAGAGTTTTACCAATTTTCCCCTCATAATGAGTGTTAAAATTAGGAATTTTGATAAAAAAACTTAATTTTTTTGCTTTAAAAATTCCATAAACCATATTTTATATTACGTGCCTGTAGTTTAGTTGAAGGCTATGAACATTATATTGATAATTTGCTTGAAATACTACCATTGTATAAATGGATATTCCAATCAATCACCTATAATATGAAATTTTTCTCATTAAATTTAGAATTATTGGCCTTAAAAATTAAAATTCACTATAAATTCAATAAGTTATTAGCATAAAAATTATTCTATAGGTTTTACCTTAAAAATTAATTGATTTCACAGCATATAAAACGTTTGAAATAAAAAATACACCACTTCAAAATATTAGTACTATTTGGTAGCGTAAAAGCCTAGCGGTACCATATGGTACCGCAAGATTTCTATACCAAAATTTTCTACCTTAAAATTATTCAATATTTTCCAAATTTGGGCTATTATTGCATAATACACTTATAAATAATAATTAACCATTATTTAATCCATTCACTAATTTAAGGTATGAATAAATTGCACTTACATTTTCAGACGAGCCATTTTTTCACCAGTCTTAAAAACACGGTTTTCATTAAGCCATTAAGCAAGAATTTATTTAAGGGGGTTCAGTACCCCAACATTTTGAAAAATGTCGATTTTGAGATTTTGATAAATTATAAAAGAGCACACATTTAGCTTTCCAACGGTGTATTACTTATGTCTGTAATCGGTTTTAAAGCACACTAAAAATTGCTTTAAAAATGAAAACACACCAAAATTCTCTATACCGAGCCAACGTCGAATGCAAATATCTCAAAACAGTGTTTTTAAACCTTCGATGTACCTTTTCTATCAATCTAACAGTTGAAACATCATAATTTTTGGCATACATTCCTGTTATGATGTAGTTGTTATACTGAAATGAGCTTTAAGTAATTGATTAATTAGAACCCATTTTACTGAACTTTTTACATTGCATCTCTAAAATTTTTGATATATAGCATTTTTTTCCTGATAAAAGTGATATTTAAAAAAAAATTACAGAGATTTTTGTAAAAGCTCATTTCAGTATAACAACTACATCATAACAGACATGTGTGCAAAAAATAATGATGTTTCAACTGTTAGATTGCTAGAAAAGGTACATCGAAGGTTTAAAAACACAGTTTTGAGATATTTGCATTCGAAGTTGGCGCGGCATACCGAATTTCGGTTTCTTTACATTTTTAAAGCAATTTTTAGTATGCTTTAAAACCGATTACAGGCATAAGTAATACATCGTTGGAAAGCTAAATGTTAGCTCTTTTATAATTTATCAAAATCTCAAAATCGATCTTTTTAAGGTGTTGGGGTACTGAACCCCCTTAAATAATTAGTTATTAAATTGCTGTTTACTAAAGCTTGGTCCATGTAGTAGTGATATCTACCGTCAGAATGAAAAAATAAAAGTATTTTGGTAGAAAAAGCCGTTTTTTCGTAGTGCTGTTTGCCGGTACCATACGGTCCCGCTAGTCCTTCCCGGGTTAATGATTTAATTATCATCGTTTTAAGCGTAGTTTCTAGAAAAGAACCAGTGTGGAAGTGTTTTACTAAAATGGAGTGTCTGGAAAACTGATTTTAATGAACTGAATTTTTAAAGTAATGCATTAACGAGGAAGCAAAATATATTTTTGATTTAAAAGCCTTTTTATTTTCATTATTTTTATAGTTATGAACATGATGCTATAAGTATGATTTATAAATGTTCCCAAAAAGAATATTTTCATTGAATAGAAAATTCTCATGAATTTAATAAACTTCGTTATTTTAGTTTATAATTAATTTATATGGTATATTACAATTTTATTTCAAAACTACGTGTGCTTAATTAATTAGGGTATTAAAATTACCAAAACTTCCAAAAAAACAATAAAAAATTTAAAAAAATATTTTTTTCATTTGGTTAAAAAAATTGTTTTATCTTCTGTGATTATTATCAATTACAACTGTGATGCGAAACAAGAATGAATCATTAATTTAAAAAAAAACTCAAATACTTATTAAATATATTCAAACGAAAAATATGCAAAACTATGGTATAAAAATATACATTCACTTTTACACAGTAATAGGATACTTCACATGTGTGTGAGAAGCAAAATGCATGAGATGGTTGAAATATAAATTTTAATTTTACCGCTCATTCAATCGAAATAATATTTTAATTTTTTAAAGGTGTCGAGCGTTTAAACAGATTGATATAGTCCGACCCCAACTAGAAAAACTTTTGACGTCGAACAATATTGTGGCGGTTGTTATGGAAACGGGTTATTCCCATCAATTTTGGAGGTGTAATGAGGTGATTTGGAGGTGTAGTGATAATTCATAAAAGCCGAAAAAACCGTTTTGTACTAAATATGTGTTACTAAAATTAGATTTGAACTTCTTTCCAAAGTTTTGTTTTTCGATCAGTTTTTCTCGTAGAGGTCGGACTATAATTGGTTAATAGCTGATCCTAGAATTATTTTAACAGTACTCCCTCCAGGGCATAACAGGAAAACATAACAGGAAAACATCAAAAAGATTAACTTTAATTTCATGATTTTCAAATGAATCCTTATCATGGTATAATTCTTTTCAATTTCTCGTACATAATGAATTATTCAATGCCTTTTCAAGTCGATTTTTCTTTTCAGAATAAACCATACATGTCAGTAAAAGAAAGTGCAAAGAAGAATTCAATGATATATTCAGAAACAAACAACGCATTATTCGAGACGAAACCCACCTAAAAACCCCAACTTTATTGTCAAGAAGAAGGACGAAACCAATAACATATAATAAAGAAACTTTTCTTTCTAAATTTGACAATGCAATGACTGTATTTGGTGTCAGACAAGACACTGAATCCTTTATTTGAGGGGATTTATTTTAAGGTGAATGATGCTTTTTCTGCATACTGGTTAAAGTTTAAATTGGTTTGAAATTAAAGAAACACGTCGGGATTTCGGCTTGTTTGGCAGTGTTAAAAAGTACGCGTTGTTTCACCATACTTTAAGAATAGTTTTCAAGGATGCGTTTATAAAGGCAGAGATAAAATAAAAAAATACTTTTAAAGTTCAATGGAATAATATAAGAGGATATCTTTTAATTTGTCATATAGGGATTAAATCATTATAAATAAAACTAAATTCAATCCCTTCAAATCTAGACCATCCGAGATTTTTATTGTAAAAAGATAAGTGGATCAGGGCTAAAAGAGTTGTTAGATGAGAGATGAAGCATAATAGTGCCACAATGATTTTTCATTATAAAATTAAAAAATCCCCAAACATAAAAGTATGTTTTGACTTATAAAATGGTTTCGTGCACTTCTCCAAGCTATGATATTTATTATTTAATTCATATATTCTCATGAAAAGAGACTAATTGAATAAATATCCAAATTATAGTGATGATTTACAGAAGAACTAAAACATTAGTAATTTGTTAAATTAATTCAACATTCTTATCGACTTATACAGATGAAAATGTAACATTAGTTTTACAACTTAAAATATTTTTAGAGTATCTTAATAATTTTTTTGGATTTATAAAAATTTTTTAAATCTAGGTAAATTTGCAAGATTACACACTGATCTTGATAATTTCTCAATAGACAACGCGATTTAAATTTGGAAATCCTCATTTGATAGGAAAGGGAAGACCTTCATTAATGCTTTGTGAATATCAATGAAGGAATAGTAGAAGAGGATCGCATCAAATGTTTGAAACGTGAGTTTGAAGTGAAATATTTAGTAAATACACATTATGGACCTTTTAATGAGAGAAACTTGTTACAAATGAGATTCATTAGGACTTTAAATAAGATCCGGGATAAGATCTTTAAGGGCCCATACATTTAATACAAATATTTAGAAGTGGTATATCAAGTAACTTTAGGGATTCTTTTTTCAATACTTATATTATCTATAACTATCATGGTAAAACATTTAATTTATTTCTGAAGGTAAAATAATTTTATATTTTCATTATTCTTTATTTGAAATGCATTTGCATTTAAAAAAACCCGCATTTATGGCATTCAAATAAATTAAGAGATAGAGAAACAGTTTTTCAAACAAATGATAAGCTGAATACACATACGAATAGGTATAATAGTTAGGTATATATTAAATTTTTTCATCGTAGAATTGGGAAAAGTAAATTCTCCATTTTAAAATTTAAAGCTCAAAGCTCATCTCTATCTAATAGAATCTAGGAGATAAAATCTATGGTAAGAAATAGTCTAAGGATCATAAAATGTCTAGAGCTTATATTTTGGAAAAGATATGAGGAAAGACTCAAAGCTATTTTAAAGTGAATGTTTCGAGATTTTGGACTGGTTTATAAGATTCAGAAGTCAAGCTATTGCAAACCATATAAACTTAGCGTTTCAAAAAGTGCATGCATAGACATTTTCCATGATTTAGAAATAGAGGTCTTGCGACATCGGCAAATACTAAGAGTTGTACAAACATGACTCGATCTTAAGTAAACTATTTACTTTACTTAATTATACCAGTAACAATGTTCGAATGTTAAATAAAGTAATTAGGCCGTCTTTGCAGCTTCTTACACTGTTAAAAAGTATTGACTTAAAAGTGAGAACATTTTCCTACTCACTTTTTTGAGATGTTATGACTCAAAAACAAGTATACGTTTTTCTCAATATTCAATACTCTAACGTACTTAAAAATGAAAAAAATTGCAGAGAAGTTACAGAAAAAGAAATTATTGCATCATTTGAGTCTTATAAATTGATAATAAAAACAGTATCCGAATGATTTGGTTTTTAAATGCGATTGTGAAAAAATAATAGTATATGTTAAACAAAACCAAGGAACTATTTACCATAAGCGCAATAAAACACTGAGAGAAATGATAGTTTAAAATTTGAGTAAATCGATGTTCTTATTTTGGTATGATAATTTTTGGTTCAAATAAGAAGACCCACTGCTTTCAATTTTGAAACAGAACAATTTAATAGTCATCACTCAAATAATGCTTATTTTTATTTTTTATTTGAAAATTGTTTTTTTGTAACAGTGGAAGTAACAATAAGTTGGTGTGATAACGTGTAACAAAACGTTGTGACGTCGCACTCAACTTACTGGTCTACTTCCCACGTCATAGTTAAAATGGCTGTATGGTCATCATAGCTGTAACACATTGCCCCCTCTTTATAAGTTCTCAATTTTGAGTAAGGAAAGGTATAAAATGAGTACTTGGAAGATAGCTTTAAGCACAATATATACTCAAAAATAAGACCATATCCACCTACTCGTTTTTTAGTAGGTGACAAGTTTCATTTTGAGTAAACAAGTTCTCAATTTTGAATAAAAAGTCCTCAATTTTAAGTAAAAATGTCTTATTAATAAGTACCAGCTATATCTAAAAAATGAGAACATCCGTTTCTTATATTTGAGTAGTTTTGACTCGGAGCTATATCAAGTATCTCATGCACTCAAAATTGAGTAAATTTGTTTCATTTTTAAGTACCTTGATTTTACAGTGTAAGAACATAAATTTTCTTATTTGGCAACATACATTTCAATAAAATACACATGTAGCAGATTTGAATTAAAAAAATATTCAAATGTGTCCTTTATAAATGAAATGGCATCAAAGTGCGCAATTTCATTTTAATTTTTTTAGCTTGTTTCATACGTTGAAATTTTGACATAAGAGTTGAGGATTCGAATGGAAATTATTATAACAAAACTTTAATAAGTAGCATTTTAAACTTCAAAGTGTAAATACAACAAAAAAATAATGGAGAAACTACAGGATGCAGTTCTCATTTAACTAAATTTAATTTATTCCTTTCATGAATATAAAAACTGCAACTTAGAGTGTAGATTTAACTAGAATAAATGCTATTTATTGCTTCATAGTATTTGAATACCATTTCTTATGTGGCCCTTAAAATTAATATTTTTTAAATTTGAGTACATTTATCACCAAGACAAACTGTTACGTAACGTTATCGATTAAAACGTTTTTGTGTATGAGTGTTGTTATGTATATGTTACAGTTAAAGTCCGGAAATCAGTTAATTTACAGATAACCTAGGTAATTTGCAGATTAACGAGGGTGATCCGTTAAAGAGCGAATTTTTTTTCAATTTCTAAGATTACCTAGGTAAACTTGAAATTACCTAGGTATTCTGCACCCTACCGACTAGACACTCGTTAATCTGCATACTACCTGTAATCAGTTATTTTACATATTAACGAGGGTGATCCGTTAAAGTACAAAATTTTATTTTATTCTATAAAAAGTTTAAGGAGGTTGGGGGGGCTGCCGCCCCCCCAAACCCCCCTGCCCTAACTATAACCAAACTCGTTTTGGGGGTAGACAGTAACAATGACGAATCAAAAAAGGGGGATCGGTACTTTTTTCATATTACACAAAACACGCAAATCCCACAAAAATAGTAATGAAATAGCAATTTTAAAACTAGAATATAAAAACAATAATAATAGAATATTAAAGCACCAACTGAGATTTGTATCAATTGTGGTTTTCGATCTCGATTTGACAGCGTATTTCAATGAGCATTTAAACTAGCAAATCTTAATGAAAGCGCGGTGTAATCGGCTGGCAGCCTGCACTGAACTATTGCTAGGATTCGCGATCGATTACATATGTTAAACCCTTGCCCAGGTTCCAGCGATTGTTGAATTAACGTTTGTTGAAAAGATATTTCAACAGCTGGGACATTTCCTTTCGTTAAAAGAAATCTCTGTCACTCTGAAGTCGGAGCTTCAACACAATTGTTTCAAAATACCCGTTTTAGTAGTAATATACTGTACTTAATCATGTAAATTTACAGTACTTACTTGCTTGTATTATTTTGTTTTAACATTCAACATGACAACTACCAGTGCTACGCTCTAAATTTGAAATCAAAACACCAAATATGACAACAAACTACGTATTGAAACCCAACTGCGCAGGGGTAAGCGCATGGCGCAGTAAGCACCTCAACATTTTAACAGAAAGTATTGAACGAAACAAACTATTTTGAACTTTAACGATCAAGAGGCCGTTATAGTGTAGATTCCCTAGGTAAAATGCGAAAAACTCAAAAATCCGCACATTAACGACAGAAATCAGTTAATCTTAAGTTTACCTAGGTATTCTTCAGATTAACTAATTATCAACTTTAGCGGTAACATATATATACATATGTTGTATAGTACTTTGTTTGTTTCATAACTTAAACTTCGGAAGTAATTCTTATCAGTAACACCTGAAGGGGGAAGTAATAATAACAAAGTACAAAGATTACTTCAATATTTCTCTCAGATCTCATGTCAGCTCTATCAAAATACGTAATAAAACACCTAGGGACAAATAAAACGACATTAGTCGGGTTAGGCTATATTTATAGCACGTGGAGGCACTATTTTTCTTTCTATCCCAAAGACTTACCTGTACATTGAGCCAGGAGATATGTCGTCAGACACCGGAAAAGGGAGGTGATTTCTGAAGACACTATTTCCTACCTTTTAAGGTGGGTGTGAAGAAATAACCAACGGCTGTATTAAAAATAAATAAAGTAGAAATTTTCCCTGTTATGTTTGTAATGAAACATATATGAGGAAGATATTGTCTTTTTGATGCTTGTAATGGAATAGTGTTCAAAAATAAACAGCTTTTATGAAGTCAGTTTGATGAAGACATCAAAGAATGCAACTTTTTTTTGTTGTTGTTTTGCAATCATTAAATAGCATGCTAGCACTCAGTTAATGGGTACATTAATGTGCCAAGCTGCAGATTAACTGATTTGCTTAGTTAACGTGTGGAATATAGTTTTCTGTAAATTACTTATGTTATGTGCACCTGAATTTTAACAATTTTCCAATATCGTTCAAGTTGAAAACTTGTTTTGTTCTCCTTTCCCTTTATCATAAGTTTTGCGAATTCATTTCCTTACTTGAAATATTTTAAACTACTTTACTCTTTGTAATTAACCTAAACAATACATAAAAATCAGATAATTAAATCAAGTAGATGCGAAAAGCAGCACAATACCACCTATAATTCATTAGAATAAATATTTTAACAAAGCGGAAATAAATTTAATCTTTAAAATATTTATTCTTTGGATTGTAGTTTTTCAACTGATTGAAGATTGATCCAATAAACCCATTTGTTGATTGCTTTATTGTTATTAAATTTCTTTTGGCATCGGAACATAAACAGGTTGCATTAATATGAATAAATAATATATTTTAATGCTATTGTATAGAAGTTACACTGCTTTTATAACAAATATCTTTAAGGTTCATAATAGCAGCGAAAAAGCATTCACATATTTTGCTAATCTCAAAACAATGGTGCGTTTGTAGTTAAATATTAGTATTTTATGAGTTTGTCTTTCAAACAAAACATCTTTCTGAATGGTAAAGAACGGCATTGACAGTTATGAATTAAATATTCTCTAATAGAATTACTTCTACTTATTTTCAAAGCGCTTCTGAAAACAATGTTTGTTAAACAATTAGGAAATGGAATTTTGTGTACAAAATAGGGACTATTTTAACTCCAGAGAGTACATAACTGAAATACATAATAATGTACTATACTGAAAATACATAAAATAAAATAACCAATGTTTACCAACAGCAATTTCCTAACACTACTCTACATTGGTACATAAATAAAGCCAGGGTTTTTTGAATGGTTTATCCTTGAGAGAATATTACAAACAAGCGATGAATACTTTCAATTGTCTCAAAATCCTTCACAATAAAGGTTCACGGTAGTATTGATCCTATTGATGAAACAATCAAGGTTTAGAATTTGGAAATAGGAATTCGATAAAATGTGTAGATAAACTAGAAGTATTGTTTTGGAATGAATTGTATTCTAAAAACTTATTGAAGGATTTTTATCAAGAATCTTTATGGATTTAGCTCTTGATCTTTATTGATAAACAAATCAACCGATAACTATATTCTATAGAATAAATAAAATATTTGTAGACAGAATATTCTTATTTTAAAAAAATTACTCGTAACTCGTTATCATTTCGTAACTTTAATGAAAAAAAATTATTTTTAATAATACAAATATTTTTAATGAAATACCTAATCGTTATTTAATACTAAGAAAACTAATAGGTATGCCCTTTTTCAAACTTTTGCTAATTATATATGATGGTAAAATATAGTCTATTAAAATAGCATGAGAATGTAAACGTGGATTCTATTAACAACTCAAACTTTTATAATATGTGATTCGAGTTGTGAATGTTTCCAGTTGTTTTCTGTACACGCTTGAATAAAAACTTATCATGGAAAAGTTATGACCTTTTTTCGTTTATTGATTTGACTTTACCGCTAAAACATAGATCATATTTCACAAGTATTGACATCCCAAATTGCACTTTCATGACCTCGAAATCACGGAAACAAAAGTTATTTCCCGTTTTTATTAATGAGGAAAAGCTTAGAGCGCTTGGAAAAACTCTGTCTAACTTTATAAAGGACATCATTAATCATAACTAATGCTATCACAGTCTTAAGTTAGCTTGTTTTTATCCCCTTTAAAGCTCTTTACTTATAAGATTTTGAGATTTCAAATGCAATGAGACAGCTATTTTAATGACTTGAAAATTATAAATTAAGTATTCCTGACATTTATCACCTTGAAATTCTCCCACTTTAACTCTGAACAGTGAATGAAAAGGATCACTTGAAGCATAATTAAAAGTAAGTACATTGCCATTAATGCTGATGAATTTAAACACTCAATTTTGTTGTTCAATTAAGTTTGTAAGTTTATTTAATTAAAGTTTGTAAAGAAGAGACCTTGAATGATAATTAAAGCAGGCAATATAATTGAAACGGAAATAAATTATTTAAAATTATCAATTGTTATTTATTTTATGCTAATTAGATGAAATCATTGTTTAAGATTGAAAATAGTAGATAAACATCAGAAATTTTCAAATACTTTTAAAAGAATCATGGATTAACACCAGCATCTGGAATATGATATTAACTAATCCTAGAATATACAAAAAAAGCAAAGTACGCTTTTCAAACCCGTTACTATTTATTAGCTTTATAACAAAACGAATAAGCCTAGAGTATTATATGTTATTGAATCCAATTAATTTGATTTTTGTCAATTTTGAACTGTATAATTATTATTGAAACATGAAGACGAATAAATATATAAATTCCTTTTAAATGAATGCAAAAAACGGTAAAATTAAAAACATTAAACTACAGTTAACATCTATCAATTAAATTATCGATTAAATTAAACGATTGTTATCTATCTGCACCACCTAATTTTTACGAATACGCTGGTGAATTAGAACTAAATGAGCCTTGTTAAGGGAGGTCTCATTACCCTCTGATAATGGGCAGACGTCAATGCAATTAGCTCAAATTAAAGTAAAAAGGGAAGAAGGACAATCCCTTAATCCAATCTTAAACGGTACGTTCGGGAAATGTATGGTAAATGGGGGTGAACCGGAAAAGTGTCCCCGCAGGTAATCTGAGGAGGATTTCTAAGGAAGTTCCTAATGAAGTTTTACGTGCCGAAGAAGAGGAGACAGTTTCCAAAAATTTGAAGAAATGTGAGAAAGCGTTCAATTCCTATTGAACCCTGAAATGCTGAGTTTGATACATTATCATTGAAAAATTTGGATAGTAGGAATGAATAAAAGTAAAAATGTGTCGGTTCATAAGATGTAATAGTGTTATATCTCTTTTAAATTAATTAGGGGGCGGAGGTTTCAAAAAGTACTTCTGTTATCACACAAGATAAATTTAAATTTTATTTTAGGTAAATTTTAGGCAAGTGTCTTTTCTAATCACATCGTGCGAATAGTGCCTGCAATTAAGGTAAATTGTGGAATGTTAACCCACTTTAAAAAATCAATATGTACGCAATTCAGGAAATTGAAATGTTACTTCGCACTGTAGCAAATTCTGGAACGTTACTTAAAAAAACTGGGCAGCTGAGTTGCACAGTTTTTTAAATTAATGTTTCTGGAAAATACCAAGAACGTTACTGTAAAATACTGAAACGTTCCGCTGAAATACGAGTAAGCTATCTGTGAAATATCAGGAACATTACTGTGAGATACTGAAACGTTTTCCAATTAACCCATAATGCTCTCTTTGAAATATCAAAAACGTTCCTTTGTTTGGCCTGGAATGATTAATTTCTTAGATGTTACTTGTTTTACATATTTCAGAAAATCTACATGTACGTACAAAATGAGGAATTATGATCCACGAAAGGTACCGATCCGTAAAAGTCCTAAAAAAACTTCTGATCAGAGTTTACTAAGAATACTCCCGGGTTCTATTAGATTCAGTTGTTACACCTTTTCTGAATAATTTTATTCTTTCAGTGGTGAGCCCGAAATCAAACACTGTCTGCCTGTACGGGAGGATTCAGTGGGATTCAGAAACGTGTCAGAAATAACTAGAATTTTCCGTAAAAGTGTTCTTCCTGTAAAAACTCATAAAAAGCAGGAACTTTTCTGGAATTTATGCCGTGCGTTACTATTATTTATACAGTGCAAAACAAATTAACTTTCAGTAGTTAAAATAGTATCACAGTAAAATTGAAATAAAAGTAGACAAAGTGTGTGTTTTAATTGATGTTCTTAGATTGTAATTATAACGATTACAGTACTGTATATTTGCACACTACTTAAAATTTAAAATATTTAATACTCAGATACACTGTGTGGAATGATTACACAATGTTTTAAAATTCCTATAGTGATGTTTAACTATCGATACTGCTGTTTAAAAAAAACAATTTTCTTTTTTGATAATATGGGTAAAGCATAAGGGAAAGTATTGTACCTCAGGTACCTCGGTCCTAGGCTAAAGTGAGGATGGAAATATTTTTATCAGTTTATATTTTAAATAAATAAAAAATGTACTGTAAAAAGTAAAAAAAATCCAAGGTTACAATACCTTCTCTACTATAACTAGGAGTAAAGGATGTAAACTAGTCTACGGAATTACGTTTTAGCCAATGAATATTCTAAAAATGTATTTTGAAGGATGATATATAATTTAAAATAGTTAGCATCAATACAGTCTGCATAAGTAGTATTTTAATCCATCCTTTTAAAAATTTGAAAAAAAATAATTGGTGATATAAGTTTCATTTTAAATTCGAAAACTTACAAAACATGTAATTACATAATTCAGATATGTATTGCATCAAAACTCTTAGATCAGAGTTTTTAAATTCAAAACATATAAATTATAAAATCTTCAACTATGATTTTTTCTGTGAAATTTTCTCGATGATTCCTAATACAATTATTTGCGTAACAAGTTTTAAAATAGATTGTTTTGAATACTTTTTCTTTCATATCCTATCACTAAAATCTGCTACTGGTAAGACTGACTGATTTTATTCCTCAAGTAAATCTCATTGTAATCTAACTTCCCTTCCCTTAAAGCGAAAAGCTATCCTTTGATTAAACCTTCTCCTGAAGACTTGTATGGGTTTTCTACGTTCCGCCATGTCTCGTGTATTCTTGGGCGAATTAAGTTTTGTTTTCCTTTCAGAGTCCTGAGAGGTAGGTTGCAATGTGCTAAAGGTTGCAGTTGTGCATCGGGAGAAGAACTAAAACATGTTATAAAACTACTTACGTAAAAGAGCGTTTTCCAGCTTAATGTGATTTCCTTGCTGACTAAAAAATAACGCTTTTCTTTCAGCCTGAGAAATAGCGTTTTGGCTGCTTATCTGAAAGAATTTTTGTACCAAAGCAATCGGGACTCTTAGACGGGGCTAAAATTTGTTTTTATAAGTTGCTGAACATATACTATTAGTAAATAAACGATTCTAAATAGGAGGATATTTTGTCTGAAGTGTTTGAAAAGATGTTATTTCTTTATGTATCACGTAAAATTGTAGATCGTTTATGTAGAAAAAGTTATGTATAAAAAGTTTATGTTATAAAAAGTTAGAAAAGAACATGCTTTGATCCGAAATGTGTTTATTTATTAAGGTCATAGACTCTTAAATTCGAGGGCATAAACAGGATTTTGTCATAATTGGTGTTTAGGGATTTTAGTGAAATATTACGATATTTTTGTCACATTTTGTACACTTTCAGCTTAAATCGCACATTAAGTATTTGTTGAGGCCTTTCGGATAGAGAAGAACACTCGATGAATGTTGTTTTGAAAAAAAACAAGTTTGAAAATTTGGAAAAAGCCTAAAGGTTATTGCAAGAATTTGATATCATTATCTGTGTATTTAAGAGGGTACGAAGATCAGTAATAACGTTAAATTGTTAAATTTAATCCCGCAGATTCTATATTTGGTTTAGAAATGAATAGGGGGAAAATTTACCCTATTTCGACTTTGTCCTTTCTACCCAGAAAATATTCAAATAGCTTACCGTATGATACTTTTGCAAAAACCTGACTTTTTCTCTGCGTTTGTTCAAACTTCTTTGTCATAACACATACATCTTCTATATATCTATCTATACAGGGTGTTTCAAAATTGCGTTGCACGGCTTATATTCAGAACCAACGCCTCCTAGGGTCATGGAAGTAAGGTCTACCCCTAGGTAAGTGAGCCTGGAGAATGCAATGAAATGACTTACAGTGCCCCTAGCGGCGAAATTTCACTTTAAGCACTTTTTCAGGGGTTAAAAAAGAAAAAGTTCGCATATTTGCCAATTTTTTTTATTTTTGATTAAATTTTGTGTTCTTTAAACTAATAAACACAAAACTACAAAATAACTCTGAAAAATTTGCAAATATGGGAACCTTTTCTTTTTCGACCCCTGAAAAAGTGCTTTTTTCACATGCTAATATCTCGAATATTCAAGATATTTTCATGAATTTTTTTTCAGTGAGTTCTTCTTGACGTTGGCAACAGTACTATCACTGCAGTTTTTGCTCTATCTCTTTTAGTTTTTAAATCATTTTTTAACTTTTTAATTTCGCCGCTAGGGGCGCTGTAAGTACTCTCAATGGATTCTCCAGGCTCACTTACCTAGGGGTAGACATTACTTCCATGACCCTAGGAGGCGTTGGTTCCGAATAAAAGCCGTGCAACGCAATTTGAAACACCCTGTATAAAAATTAATGTCTGTGTGAATGTACTACATATGTCCTTTATAGTTCCTAATTTTCCGAACCTACATTAACTTTTAAACTAACCACGTTGATCTACTCGCTCCAGAGAAGGTTTCTAAATAAAAATAACTTAAAATCGAAGCCTCCCAAGAACTTTTTTGGTCAATTTTATACTTAAAAACCCATATTTCATGCCTAAATCAAACCACATTGTTGTAAATACAACAAGAGAAGATGTAATATTAATTGTTGTAGGTATAACATCGATTGTTGTAGTTTAAAATCCATTGTTGTCGCATGAACATAAAATTGGCTCAATTATTTAAATATTTCCACATTTGGACTGGCGAAGCCCCTCTGTAACACCCCAGAATAATCTTTAAAAATGGACTGGCGAAGCCCATCTGTAACGCACCAGATGATATTTATTAAAAAAGTGAAAACCCGGGCGAAGCCCGGGTCTAGCGCGTCAGCGCTAGTCTATATATATATAAATGAATGTCTGTCTGTCTGTCTGTATGTATGTATGTCCTTTATAGTTTTAAACTTTTCGAACCTACATTAACTATTAAACTATACCTCGTTTATCTACTCGCTCCAGGGAAGGTTTCTGAATAAAAATAATTTAAAATCGATGCATCCAAACAACTTTTTTGGTCCATTTTATGCTTAAAACCCCATTTTTCACGCCTAATTTCATGGCAAAACCACATTGTTGCAAATTTAACAAGAGAAGATGTAACATTAATTGTTGTAGGCTTATTATCGATTGTTGCAGATTGAAATCGATTGTTGTAGTTAAAATCCATTTTGTAGCAAAAAAAAAGTGGCTCCTTTATTGAACTATTTCCACATTTGGATTGGCGAAGCCCATCCGTTACGCACCAGATTATATTGTCAGTGCTAGTCTATATATAAAAATGAATGTCTGTCTGTCTGTATGTATGTCCTTTATAGTTTTAAAGTTTTTCCACCTACATAAACTATTAAACCTTACCACGTTGATCTACTCTCTCCAAGGAAGGTTTCTGAAGAAAAATAATTTAAAATCGAAGCGTTCTAGAAACTTTTTTGGTCTATTTTATGTTTGAAAATTAACATTTCGTGACTAACTTCATGGCAAACCCACTTTGTTGTAAATATAAAAAGAAAAGATGTAACATTAAATGTTGCTATCGATTGTTGTAGTTTAAAATCCATTGTTGAAGAATTAACATAAAAATGGGTCCTTTATATTGAACTATTTCCCCATTTGGACTGGCGAAGCCCATCTGTAACACAGCAGAATAAATTTAAAAAAAAGGCTTTATTGGGTACCTAATGTCATTGGTATTGGCCGATATTTTAGAAAGGGTTATTTTGACATAGGCCAAACTTGACAGAACTAAATTGGAATATTAGCCACGTTTGGTGCTAAATGGGTTGTATCACGTTAAAGAATCCATTTTTATCTATTTATTTTTTGCATCAAAGGATTGGGAAAATCTCAGTTTCACAAAATCTCTCATAATTTAACTATTTAAATAGAAATTATGTTCCCCCATCTACAGTGTTTCCCCAGTGAGTTCAACAGTTCACACAACCTCTGTATTCTTACCTTGTTTCTACCTCACCTCCATATCGATTAACCCCCACAAAACATACCTGATCGATGACAGAGAAGATTTCAAGTGACAGGAGGCCCGATCCATCTGGAGCTGTTTACCCAGCTATCAACAAGCAATTGAGCCAACATTTACTTTGCTATTACGAGCCTGGACCTATCGACACTGGGGTAAGTAAGGCCATTGGCGTGGCAATTATGGGCAATGCACTTTATCAGACAATGCGCTGCGGACTATACGGTCGTTTGGAGCGAGAATTCAATTAGTGCGGAGACGCAAGACCAGAGTGCTAATCTGCCGAACCTAGTTCTGACGGATCTTTCCGTCTGGCAGGGTTATTCGGGGGTTGGTATTTTGCTTATGTGTCTGGGAGGTGGACAAATGGGCCAAATTGGGATACGGGATTCCTAAGAAGTACTTAGTGCTGATTGCTACTGGCGGGTGAAACATTACGATTGTGAAGATGTGTACGGGTGACAGTGGTGTGAATCAGAAATTATTATTAAGTTTGAGGCAAGTGGGGATTTAGGTGATTTAGTGAGTTGAGTGGTAGGTTAAGTCGTGAGTTAAATAAATTGGCCCATGAGAAGAGAGCTCAAAATGGAATTCCGTTTTCCGAAGTTACTCCAAAAATTTGGTGCATAACACCATAGTCATTCTGAGAAGTTCATTTCATGGTCTGAGGTTAACTGAGATGTTCTGGTGAAGATTTTGTGCGATGTCGGATAACATCTGTGTAAAATTTGAGTTTTGTTGGTTTACTTAGCTGTGATAACATTAAACATATGCGTTCATTGTAAATGAACAAAATGCTTACCCCTAAAAACAACCACAATGCTTAAGTCTTATTATCTTAATAACCTACATTCTTATCAAAATATCTAAAAGCGACACTCTTTTCGATTACATCGGATATATAAGGGACTTTAAGTCTAAAGAAAAAATATTATAGTGTTTGAAAGAAGAAAATAAACTTGAAGTTATTAACTTTTATTTTCCTATCCAAATATATAATTATTATTGCATTTTTAATATAGACAGTGGGAGGAAATTCCTTGTACTGAATAACTGTACTTGTAATTCCACTGAACTCATTCTTGGGCGTATCACAAATGTATTTCATGGTGGTTTATTAGGGCATTATTTTATAAAACATCTATCCAGATATACAACCTAAGCATATTTTCTTGAGCCAAGAATAACAGATAACATTATCCAATGTAACTTTTGTTCTTCATCTGTCATTGTTTTCCCAATACCATGGAATTATTTTTAGTGATATCTTAAAACTTCATAAAATAATGAATCATTGGGTTTTATTCTGCAAGTTAGTTGAAGAGGTTTCTCTTCGATGGGAGAATTTTTGTATCGATAAACTAAAAAGAAAGAAGTAGTTTATTTTTAGAATTTACTAAGGGGACATCCATAAATTACGTAAAGGGGTTTTTTTCCAAAATCTGGACCCCCCCCTCCCCCAAGTGAGATTTACCTACAACCTTTAAAAATAATTTTCTATCCAATTCGTTTGCATTTTGTGCTTCACAGCACCTAAAACTTTTCCATTATTAATGATGTGGAGGAAAAGGACATTATTCCGCCTAAAATCACCACAGTATCTTATCTGTGGGTATTATTCCTTTCTCAAACTTAAAAAAAATCGTTTAATTTCTAACTTAAAAAGTTGACGTGAGATTTTAATCGACCCCCCTCCCCCCTTGGTGAGATTTTTTCAAACCCCTCCCCCCCCTTTTTGACCTCACTTAATTTATGGATGTCCCCTAACAATGATTTTGTTTATTTCAAGTGACACAAAATAATACCCTAAAGACTACATCTACTAAAAAATGGAACAGATATACTATACATAACCCTATTCTTAAGCTCCTTTTAAGTATTTGATTGAAATATAAAAGAAAATTCGTGTATTACAATTTAACGCTTAATAAAACACAAACGTCAGACCTAAATTTAATACCTAGATAAAAAAATTAATTTAATATAACAAGTAAAAGTTTGACATATGTTTAAGCGTTTTTATCCTTATATTTGTAAATTTATTTTCCCAACTTTTAAAAGAATCTCATATTGAAATTTTTTTTGTAGAAAACGCCTGAAAGGTTTGGCCTCAATGTTATATGTTGCTATCTTTTAGGTTTTTGTGTACAAAATTTGATCCATCAAGGTCTGAACTTGTCAGTCAATGTTTACTGTAAAAGAAATATTAAATCTGACTAGAACACTACCAAATTTCTTCAGCTGAAGCTTCGTGCATGACATCCCTTTCTTAAATTTCAAAGTTGTCTTATGTATTTATCTTCGTCTATTTGATGTTATTAAACGTGACTAAAAAGGAAGGGGTTTTTTAGAAGAACATTGTTAATTCATAGGTTAGAGTAACGAATAAGAAACGCAGATATAAAACTTAAGTTTTATGCTGTAATATTGTAAACAAAAATGAAATAATTTGGTATAGAAACATTCAAAGAAATACATCAATAACTCATGGAAATCATTTCTAGGATTCCTAAGGGAATATATTAAATTCGAATAAAATAATTTTTTTTCCAGGAAGACACAATTTTTGGGACTCAAATATCCTTATTTTGATTCCCAAAAGTCTGCATATTTAAGCGTAAAGGCAAGTATATTTGAAAGAAAAATATGGGGTAGGTGGAGGCAAAGCCACGCAGTTTTCAGTGTTTTTAACATTGAGGTCGAAAGGGGGTAGATAATCCCGAAATTTTAATTGGAGATGTTAGATTGAGATCTTATCTACAAAACCAATCCAAGTTTAAACTAGTATCGATGGTATTTTAAGAGAAATTGACAATTTAGTAGAAAAAAATTGCGGGGCTTTGCCTCGCAAAATGGGGCAAAAACCCGCACTTTTGAATCTTTGTGTCCAAGTGAAATAAACATGGATAAACAAAATTTCTCATTATAAAAACACTAGAAATAATCATCTTAATACAATAGAGCCCCGATTATCCCCTGAGTTGGGTGGCAAGGGTACCACGTATAGCTAAAATTGCGGATAACCCGAAAAAAAGACTAAAGATGAGGTGAAAACACGAAACAAAATATTTCAGCATAAAAAAATTTCATTGTACAAAAAACATGATAAGTAAAACTTTTAAAATGTGTACAGTACAGCAGAAACCTTTGCTCTAAATCTAAAATATCTCTAATCTCATCTAGTGAACCAACAATATTTATCATAAATCTAATCCGTTTTAAGGAAAATTGTCAATCTGTTGTAGCAACTCATTTCAAAGTGCCCAATATCTTTCAAAAGGGAGAAAAAAGGGTTTCAGGTTGAGGATTGACATCTCGAAAACCTTTATTCAACTTTTTAGGGATCCTGTTGGTTATAATTTCCTTTTGGGATGAATTCCCAAAGTTTTAAGTTGCTGGTATTTGCCCCAAAACACCTGCGGGTATTCGCCCCGTTTCACTTTATTTTGAAAAACAAGCCTTATTATTTTTAGAGACATATTGAGGCAATTCTTTCAAGACGAAACTGAAAATCAAATGCTATCTTATCATTGGCTTATTTGTTTGTATTTCTCATTTTATGTAACCTATTTTACCCCATTTTATGTAACCCTCGCCCTATTTTATGTAATGTTTAAGTAAAATATCAGAAAAATTACATGGAAATGATGAAAAACAAACTTACAGCATTTTTTAAACTCATGAGTGACTTAGGGGTACCAACTTTCGTAGAACAATAGGTCACAATAAGACAAACCAACCACCTGATTTTCAACTTTTGAATCGATTAGTAACAATTAAAAATCCCGGTGCGTGGTTTTGCCCCGTGCGGTTTTTTACCCCACCTACCCTATGTTCTGTTTTTTCTATCCAACTCCCCTCAGAACTCTGCTAATAATTTATTTTGTAGTCATTCATAGCATCGTGATTAATGTGGACCAATGGGAACTTCTGACACAAACAGCTGTCCAAAGCGTAACGGCTGAAATCTCAAGAACCAGGAGCGGTGACAATGGAGCGTTATCTTGAAACGTGAATCCGCATTGTCATTGTTGAAAGTGGTCAAAGTTCTGGCTCCTAATGGTTTAAATGCCAGTTACATTCAAACTGAGTAAAGTTTGTTCGGTAACATCTTTCTATTGGAGTTGTTATGATTTAGTTATTGTTCCATGCGTATTAAAATAAATAATTTTACGGAGATTTTTTTACTCGCAATTATATTACTATTTTTTAAATTATTTTCCCATAAATTAATTCATTATTTCAGGTTATAATTAAGTAAATTTAATCTAAAAGGGGATCACCTACGAAGGAAATTATAATATTATGTTGATTGCTGTCATTATATGTTTTTTACAAGAGAGAAATTTAATTTAAAAATTTTATTAACACTATTAGTAAGTAACGTTTTGGGGAAACCAGAAGTTTTTGATTATATTTGGAGATTGATTATATTTGGAGTGGTGGATCTAAATATTAAATGCGTTTTTCTAAATCAGCTCTACTTATTGAAGTTAATAGATTTTTCAACGTTGATTTGAAAAACATATTATAAAAAAATTATTTTGAGCATTATTTAAATTACACATAAGAAGATTGGTTCCTGTACTTACAGTTAGTTTAAGAATATATTTGTAAAGTATTTTCCGTTCTAAAGAAAGATAATTGAAAAAGCTCTCCAAGAGTTAAATGATCTGTTAATGGAATTAAATTTTTTCTATCATCTTGTATACAATAAATATTTTAGTATAATGTATAAAAATTTAATATTTCCCTAATATTAACAATATTGTGTTAGTTTTTTATTTGAACCATGGATTAATTTAGAATTGTAGTAGTATTTTAAGGGGCCGTTCAAATATTACGTAAGCACTTTTTTGGTCAATTTTAACCCCCCCTCCCCCCTTGTCAGCAAAGATAAGCAAACCTCAACCCCCCCCCCCACCATAATTACGTAAGAAACTGCCGGACCCCCCCCCCGAAATTTTTACATACTTTTAGTAAGTACTGTATTTTTTTCGCCTTGAAAATTCGGCGACTTATACAAGGAGCTGTCCTTTTTGGGTGTAACCCTAAGGGTTCAAAAATGGGTCAAAACACTACTTTTCGGGGTTAAAATTTAAAAATCCTCAGAAAAAAGTGCTTACATCAGATTTCCTAACTAAAATTTTTGTTAAATTTATTTTTGGTTGATTTTTGAAATTATTTATGCAAGAAACAAGAGATTTTCGAAAATGCAGTATCTTACGTAAGCATCACTCATAACCCCCCTCCCCCCTTGTCAGGAAAAATAAGCAAAGAGCAAACCCCCTCCCCCCCCTTAGGTGCTTACGTAATATTTGAACGGCCCCTAAATGCTGTAACTTTTAAAACCTGAATTCATCTCTGAGGTAAAATTAACGCCACATTTGAGTTGAGACCATTTACATCTTGAGAAGTCTGTTTGGCTTCACCAAGAAACACCCAAGGCTTCAAAACAAAGTTAACTTATGATTTTTTTAATCTTATTTCATTCATTTAATTAATGGTTGTATAATTTCTTCAATGAAATAGAACTCGGGGAAAACAAATTTTCTAAACCAATGGGGCTAGGTTTTACTCTTTATTTATTATGGATCTATTATTTTGGGGGGCAAGTATAGATCCAGTCTCCAACCATTAATTTCAATCCAAATTAAATACCTTAAAATCCTTAGAATTCTATACTTTATATTAATTGCAATAAATATGTTTGTAACCTTAAAATAGACCAATATAATACTAGGTATTCATATGCCATATTTTGTGAGCGCTTTTTTTATCTTACCCCTAAGTTATTTAACAAAACCAATTGATTTAATTCATGTTAATAATTACTCTTTCAAAAAAATATTTAAATTTTTAATTAACCTTGACGACGCGGAACTATACTTTTGCACTTCGTTGAAACATTTAATGTAATTTTAAGTTGTTATCCAGCTTACTGCCAATCTTATTCTTGTAAAATTTCCTTTTATGTGTTTTTTTTCTTTAAATATAAAATTCTTCGTAAAATTATTTCTCTTTTCGTACACCTGAACAGGACACATAAATCCCCTTCGTGTAACGTATGTTCTTTTGTTTGTTTATATTTTGGTTCGTAAATATTATCTTAATATACAAAATAGAAACCCGGAAACCGTGAAACCCGGTCCGTGAATCTTGAATCCCGGAGTTTCGTTGGAGCATTTCATTGGTCGAATCGAAAAACCTCACTTCCTCTTGGAGTGATTTGTTTACATCAAGGCGTCGAATGAACGGCGTTTTATTTATTATGAGTGCTTATTGATGCACTGATTGATTTATGTATTTTTATTCCATTTCCATTCCTACTCAGATAATAGACTTAGACTCAGATACTCTTTTTATTCTTTATGACGCCGATATTTTATGATGGTTTTCTTTGTGAGTGTAGAATTCCATTTCACAAAACTTTCTCACGGGTTATCGGAGGGCAATGCGATGAATGAATGCTTAGGGGACGTCCATAAATTACGTGAGGTGTTTTTTCCAAAATCTGGACCCCCCCTCCCCCTAGGTGATATTTGGTGAGATTTTTCCAAACCCCTTCCCCCACTTTTTGACCTCACGTAATTTATGGATGTCCCCTTAGGATGCATTGTTTGTGAATTTCGTAAACTAAACAATCTTATGCAGAGTTTTAATTCTTAAAAACAATTTTTTTTATTTCTTACAGGTACGCTGAGCGGGCGAAACCCGTACAAATTTTTCAACTAAAAAGGATATTAATTTTTTAATCCGTGTAGATATATATGTCGTAGCCAGATCGTGAAATTAGACATTTCGTGAACTGTCTAGACATTTCATGAACTGCAGCCAGATCGTGTAATGGTCAATCAGTTACACGAAGTGGCTAAATTTTTTAGACAGTTCATGAAATGCAATTGAGCCTTAGACAGATCGTGTAATGTTCCAGACTTACATGAAATGTCTAAATTTTTTAGACAGTTCATGAAATGTCTAATAGCTGTTTTGCCGATCGTGTAATACACAGAGAAAAATCCTAACAGAAGGTCCAAAACGATATTTTCACATTCTGGATGGGTTTCAGGGTGCCACGAGGAACTATAAATGATTGACAGACAGGGGCGTGCCAACAGGGGGGCAGGGGGGTTTTTCGCCCCCGCAGTTTTGAGAGTGAGGGGGCGAACACTATATTTCGCCCCCCCCCAGTTTTTCATGAATTTTTTTTTCAGTCATCTAATCCGAAAAAACTTTTGAAACATTTTTAAATTCATTGTCTTATTATTCAAGAATCTCCCCACTTGATGGCCCAACAACGGGTGTTTATTCAACCTGTCGCTCAATCTGCTATTTTCGAAGGAGAAGGAAAAAAGTTTTCCTCGCCCAATCAGGCATTTTTTCTCCACCTCTTGGGACGTAGATGCTTTTTCCAGCTGGCTCTCAGTTCTTTACACGTGATGACCTAGACTTGGAAAAACTTCTTTCTCTGAGAGAAGCAGTGAACATTTGCAGTGGATGGCAAGGATTTTTTCAATGCTCGTGCAGAGCTTCTGACGTGTAATGCACAACAAAAAGATGCGCAAAAAGAAAGCTAACGTTTTGTGTAATAGTTGATGTCACTCAGGTTTACCATGTGTAAATAAATAAAAAAGACGAAATATTTTATATTTGAAGTTTTGTAAATAAGTGAAAAATGAAATTTTATTCATAAATAAATAAAATTGGTTGCTTTAACTAATATCTTATCTTTTTTTAGTTTATTCCTTTTGAATAATCAACTACTCCTAGATATTACACGATCGGCAAATAAGCTATTAGACATTTCATGAACTGTCTAAAAAATTTGGACATTTCATGTAATTCTGGAACATTACACGATCTGTCTAAGGTCCAATTGCATTTCCTGAACTGTCTAAAAATTTTAGCCACTTCGTGTAACTGATCGACCATTACACGATCTGGCTGCAGTTCATGAAATGTCTAGACAGTTCACGAAATGTCTAATTTCACGATCTGTCTACGACATATATAAAATTTACAGCGCCCGGGCAACGCCGGGTCTACCGCTTTAGCGCTAGTTATTCTTAAAATAAACGTTGAAAAGAAGCTTTAGTATTTACATCCCAACGTTCTCTCCCATTTTAAATTTAAGAGCTACAATACGTATAAAAGCTGTTACCTAATGATCCAACATGGCAAAAATGAAAGCAGTCTTTAAACTGCAATACACTTCCCATACTTTTTCCGAACATGATTTAATAAACAATCCCCTCTTGGCTAAAAACACGAATCAATATTTTTCAAAAATTACTGGACATATTCCAAGATACAGTGGCAAATATCTATTCACTTGCCCATCATCACTTTTACGAAGTTTGATGTTCACTTTCGTACTTAACAACAGCTCAAAAATTTCAATTTTTTGCTAATACGCCTCTGTCCTTTTAATAGTGATGTCTCTAAAGAACCGCTAGAAAAACTCCAAAGCTGTCGCGTGTCAGTAGAACCATCGATGGCGTGTCAGCATGTTTCGCGTGTAGGCAACCTTTTTTCTAATGAAAATCCATTCCACGGTAAAGTGGAAGTTAAAGTTTTAGGAGGAAACTCCTCTTGAAAGACTGTGCCCAAATTATCTTTTAAATTGTTTTCTTTGCCTCTTTTTTTGCTCATCTGCTTCTTTTGAGTTTAAATTATGTACACGACCAAGTTTAATTAATATTCTTCTCCCGAGAGATGATTTGGTTTGAAGTTGATTTATTTATTTTGTGCTTAAAAAGTAGCATGGGTCTTAATTAGGCAAAGGGAACTTATATGTATTCATAGCTTAATCTATTTTAGGGGAAGAATCTCTATATCTAGAGTTGAGAAAGGAGGTACCGGACTTCCGCGTCGTCATTAAGAGGAAATAGTTCTTTAGTATGAGATTTCTGAAGCCGTGTTATCATGTCTAAAACTGTAAAATGTAAAAGGTTGAGATTTTTGTGTTATTATAAACGATGGAATTTCAAGGAATGTATTAAAATTTTCCGATATACCTATAATCCATTCACTGCCCATCTCCATTATAGATCAAGCTGAGCAGGTTAAACATAATTTACTATTCAAATCTAGTTAAAGCGCATGGTTTTCTATGTCTAGAATCAGAATTCAAACATTAGAAGAGAAACAAAGAAATATTTATATCGACCTGTGTTATTGATAACTCTAAATCGTACCGATCTATTATAAAAACACTGTAGTTTTTACTCAGCTAAATCTCTATAAAATTCGATAAGGCCCAAGTTTTCTTTTATTTTTGGCAGACTTGCAGCTTAAGAACCCGTTCTGGCAACAGGCAAATATCTGTATTTTAAGGAAACTAAAATTTAAAGTTTATTGAAAAAAAACTGTATTAAATACACTGTGAATAAATAAACTTGGTTTGAAAGTGCGTCCTCAATTCTACGTGATATCGTGAAAGCCAGGTAGATGACAACAAACATGAAAAAAAATCATAGCATATCTCTATTTATTTTTTTGTGTTTGCATGGACCTTAAATGGGTCACAGTATTTATTATATTAGATGCACACAGTTCTTCAACTAGATTTTAACTTATCATAAAAATACAGAAGACTCTCCGTAAAGAACTAATAACATAACGCCCTTCTCATAACAAATTGCCTACTTCTAGCCTAATGACTACATGTCAGTGATAATAATCTGAATTGTCAAACTACTTTTATGTGGGAGTAAGTATCTCCTTCAGAAGCAGATGCCATCAATTAAGCGTATTTCTTGGATATATATCGGCGCGATTTAAAAATGAGAAATACATAATTATGCATTACCCATCTGGAGGAAGGCTGACGGTGAGTTATGAGGTAGTGAAAATGAAACACCTAATTTGTATGAAAGCTAAGAAACACATTAAGTGATAAATTGAAGGCATGGCAGGTGCTTGTGATACCCATTAGTGATTAATTTGATTTTGTTTAGGACAGTGATATTTTACCTGGAGCCTGTAGATCTAGTAAAGAATTACTGATTTATGCAGCTTATATCATATTCCTTATTATATGAATTGAAGATTCACCCTTTTGCTTTGAACACCATTTTCTCAAAGTCTACTTTGGTATTTATTTAATAGTATACTGTGTATATTTGTTGTTTTCTTGTCCTTGGAGATCGATCAGATAAAGTTGTGTTACTGTGTGTATTTAAATGTAGGTTATTATAATTTAACTTCTGAAAATGATACTGCATCTTTTAGAAACATGAGTTACCACTTGGTTACTAACAAGTGAAATATTGAATATGCATGTCATAAAAGTTAAGGTAATGAAAGTTTCACCTTTATTAATATTTAACAGAGTATAATTCGTATATGAATAAGGTATTTATTATAATAATGTAAGGTTATATATTATAAGGTTAATTATAAATACCTTGTTCTAAGAAATTTTCAAATGTTTTTTATTTAAGTGAGGGAGAAGGCGATGTATGAGTGACACAGTGGGAAGTTACTGTGTTGGACAGATAAAATTGTTATTAAGAAGATTTAATTTTAAAAATGGATATACAGTAGGGTGGAGCGAAAAAAAACTTCTTTTCGAAATTCAAAAAGATACATATGGAAAAGGTGGTCTTATGTAATAAGATTAAAAACTGCCCAAACATTTTTGAAATCGGTTAACATCTCAGTTCGCGCATCGAGCTCAAAGTTTATAAAAATGCTTAAAAATGAACATTTTCCGAAAATTTTAAGATATTATTTAAATAAATTTATCACTCATAGTATATTCTTGCTTGTAACCTGTTTATAAATGCTCAAAAAAGTAAAAAAAATTAATGTTTATTTTTAAAATATTTGGGTGCGCAATTTCGCTGGAAAAATGCGAAATTTTGGAATAATTGGTAAGTTTTTTTCATTGTCCAGCACTTCACCCATTTTGTTAGTTTCATTCTAAAAATAATTATGGAATTACTTTACATTTGAAAATCATCTTAATCTTAATCTTACAGTCGAAAACCATCACTATCATCAAAACCCCATTCTCAGATGAAAGTTAAATTGAACGCAACTGCATTTAATAGTAGTAGATATGGTATCTCAGATACAGCAACGGCTGAAATTGCATCTAATGTCTTACAAGGTAGGAGTGATTACAGACGCAGATTCTTCTCATGTAATTGACAGTTCCAAAATAAGAAGGGGAAAGAAGCATTGGAAGTGTTTTAAAGTTTTCACAAAATATGGAAATTAATGGACTTTATTCTGACGGGCGAAAAGATATTACCCTATGCTTAGAAAAAGTAAATAATAAACAATACCGTTTACAGTTAATACCGTAGAAAAGTTAAAGATTATCACTATTATCTAATTCAAGAGCCAGGATCCTCTTATATTGGTCATGTGTCACCTCCCACTGCTTCATCACACTACATCACACGTAGTATTTTTTCTTATCTTATTGAAAAATAAATAGTAATAGGATCATGTAATCATGGATCAATTCATGTAATAGAATGTGATGGATGGCACCGTTACGAACACCGGTTGGAAGAAAGGGGCTATTCGTCAGTTAGAATGGCATGTAGGGAGACCTCTGCAATGGAGCATTTGTCTACTACATTTTAATAAGTAACTTCCCTTTCGCCATATGTTTCATTATTTGGATGGAGTTACCACAGGGTCCAAATCTTTTTCGGGATTCATTGGAAAAAGCTCAATGATTGCAAAAAGCTCTTTATAGTCTAGTATGAATCCATTGACTGTTTCATTCCCGAAATAGACCGAAACATGTTGAGTTAAGACCAACAGTATTTATTAGACATATGCAAAGCTATAAAGTCAGGGAATTGTCCCTAAGATTTTTCGTACCGAAATCCTGGCCCACTATCACATTCTAGATGGATCACTGCTGCTAATAGAGTGTTGAGATTCTACGTAAGCGTCCTCAGCCCTTCTGAAAGCTTAAAAGAGATTTCAAAATTTATCTTAAAGTCATACATGCCTGTATTGTTTAAAATTAAAAAGAATAGTTCTTTCACAGATGGGCCCAAGCATGTTTTTCATGCAGTTCAAACAACTCGATATCTATCTGAGGATCTACTTCAAACAGTTGATAGAGTTGTTGAACGCAATGCATTCTTCGCACACCCGGAAAACTTATTGTTGTCAATAATTGTCGATGAAAGTGTCTCTGTTCAACAGATCGCAGTTGAAAGAATCTTGAAAGCGAGAGAATCTGCCTGTGGGGTAGAAAGGATTAGAAATTTTGTTCCCCTAAAATTAAATTTTAATGCAACGGAGTACACATATATTATTGACTGGAAATCATGCACAATCTATCCTCCACCAATTTTAAAAGACGTTAGTGTTGAAGATTTGAAATCATTAGTGCATTCTAACGCAGAGCTCACTGCACACATAATGAAGTTCCCCTGCCACACTCAAGCGGTTGAGAGGTGCGTTAAGGTTGTAACTGAAGCATCAACAAAAGTGTGTGGTCAGATAGCAAGAGATGGCTTCATAAAATCAACTTTATATTCAAGTTCAGTAATGCCAGATTTTTCGAAAAAAAAAACGGAATTTAAATTTATTCCTGTTTAAAATTTAATTTAAAAGATCACAAAAATTATGGATGGTTGGTTGGGTAGGGGGTGGGTGGAACTCGACGTGCAGCCACCTCCCCATGGTGAGTTCTGGGTCTTTCTTACAAAACGGGGGAATAGCTTCACATGCACAATGAAACAAACTAACCAATGATTCGAAAATTTCGCATTTTTCAAGCAAAATTGCGCACCCAAATATTTTTAAAATAAACAGTAAAATTCTTTTTTTTACTTTTTTAAGCTTTTATAAAGAGGTTGCATGAGAGAATATTTCTATTAATTTTATTTAAATATTATCTTAAAAATTTCTGAAAATGTTCATTTTTAAGCATTTTATAAACGTTGAGGTCGATGCGCGAACTGAGATATTAACCGATTTCAAACATTTTGGCGCGGTTTTTCATCTTATTACATAAGACCACTTTTGCCATAGGTATCTTTTTGAATTTCAAAAAAAAGTTTTTTCCCTCCACCCTAATACACAGTTATATGTAAAGCTATATCAAAGGCCCCGTTTGATAATTGAGTGTTTGATTAATAAGTTTGCCAAGTTACCTTGCATAGTAATATTACGATGTAATATTACTGCTTAAACCAACGATAGTAGAAGGTTCACGTAAGTTTTACAGACGTTGCTCGGCCGATAGTACTCTACTTATGATGATGATGATGATGATGATGATGATGATGATGATGATGATGATGATGATGATGATGATGATGATGATGATGATGATGATTTATTTACACACAATAAGTTACAGTTTAAATCAAAAAGATAAAAAAACACAAAATTGAAATTAGCATATAAGTTACCCAGGGGTCATAGGTCCATACGGGTAACCAAAAAAACATTAACACATAGATTAATACACACAAAATAAGTGAAAAAAATTATGATACATACATGTAAATAATTATAATAAATATGTGAAACCAATATAGTAAGTAAAAAAGTTGGACCATTATACACTAGCTTCAGAATAAAATTGAAATTATAAAAAAATGAGCATTTCTTGAAATTTCTTAAATTAAACACCTCAATATTTTTTATTCTTAGTAAGTAATTTTTCAAAGATATTTTTAATTTAGAAGGAGATTTATCTTGTTTTAGATGTTCTGGTAAGGTATTATAAAATTTGGGAGATACTAAATAGTAATTTTTTGGTAGAATTTCTCTTTTTGCCCTCGGAACTAAATATAAATTTTTGATCGCAGAATAATATTTACTGCTTTGTAGATCAGGACTATTTTCTTGTTTAGCAAAATGAAATACAAATTTAAAGAAGAAAAGGTGACGAAGGGGTAAGACATTTATTTTTCTATAAGATTCAAGTATAGGGAATTGATAACTGCTTAAGAACTTAACAATTTTGTTTTGAATTTTAATGACTAGATTAATATTCTAAGTAATCTCCTTCCCAGACTAAAATACCATAACTTATTATAGAACTCACCCAAGAGTGATACAGCTGAAACAAGAACTTTTTATTAATTATATTTTTTATAAAATAAAATTTATGGAAAATGTAGCGAAGTTTATTAGTTCAATATTTTACATGACATTTCCATTTTAAGTTCAAATCTACGTTTACTCCTAGATACTTTATTGAAGAAACTTGTTGAAGAGAGGGGAAATTACAGTTATTACCGTTATTATTACAATCAGCAAGATGCTAATAGAGACAAAGATGCCCAGAAGGTCTGTAGATACTAAAATTTATAAATTTGGTCTTATTAATATTTATCGATAACTTATTAACGAGGAATCAAGTCTTTAATAGCCAAAAGGTCTTTATTTATGATATTTTGTAATGTTTCATAGGTAGAACAAGAGTATAGGATTACTGTATCATCTGCATAAGTTATAATTTTACCGTTCAATTTTAATTTACAAAAATCTTTAATGTATATTATGAAAAGTAATGGACCAAGGATTGAATCCTGTGGTACATTAGACCTTATATTTAAAATAAAAAAGGTATAAAATAAAATCTCCATATTGATATTAACCAAGGAATGGAACTGTTTAATATCAATATGGAGATTTTATTTCATACAAGTCGAGTACTATCGGGCGTGAAACGTCTATAAAAATCACGTGACTCTTTGCTATCGTTGGCTAAGCAGTACTTGCGTAGTAATATTACATCGCTATTTTTAACCCTTTAATTCTAATCTACTAACTTGTCTGTTGCAGCGTAGATAATTGCGTATAATACACTTAAACATTAAAAACGATTTTTAAACATTTGCAGTTATTTTTATTTTTGTTCAGAAGAACTATACTACACTCAAGCTATCAAAATCATTTATAGAAAAAATTAATTTATCATTATGACACATGTCTGTTAGTTTACGTTTGCTTAAGATATTTAATTATTTAACTGCAGCAATATATTATTTTACATAATTTACATCACTACGTGTTGCTTTGTAGAAAATGTAGTTAACTTTGGTTTAAGGTATTAGAACTAAATAGAAAAAGTACGAGCATTTAATCCATTCTGTATAGATTAAATACGATTTTTAAAAATGTGTTTTATTGTTATCTAAATATCTACTTATTTGCTTTTCCTGATCATAATTGGATCCCTCGAATAATTAGGATATGGAGCTCTTCTGTATTTATGGGAACATATACAATGTATACAATGGGATGGGATAAATACAAGTAATATTTGATGGGAAAAACTTTTACCATAAACCTAAAGTTACGTTGACTTAAATAGAACTTCAAGAGAAGAGAACTATTTGTTGAGCATTCTCTTTTATTGCAGTTTCTCTACTTAAGACATAAGAATGAGAAACTCCTGGGTGGCTTTTATTACATAAAAATGCCCGAAAACTTCAAAATGTGATACTTTCATGAAACTTTCAGGGATGCTAGATAATCATATACGAACTAAAAAATTGATGGGATCCCAACATTTTAGGGCGTGGTTTGACCGCTATGACGTCATAACAAGATGGCGACCGCGGACCTATATTCGGTTCTTTTAATGATAGAAAGACATTTTTGGGGTCAAATATTATGTTTTAAGGGTCAAAGAACATGATTTTGATGACGAAATGTGCAATTCGTTTTAAAAAGTAACTAAAAGTCAACAAAAGCTCGAAATAGTAATACAGCCCATAGCCAGTTGCGTCAAAAAAAGTTGATAGAAAAGTTATTTTTTTCAACGGTTTTATATGTTTTTCGGGGTGCTAATACCGAATATCTAGTTCACTTCTACGTGGAAGGTCGGCTTCATATCAAAAAACGCCAAAATATGCGAAAAAATCTACAAATTTTTACTCTATCTTCAGATTTTCGCTTATATTTCAAAAAATATTAGTTTCTTGAAAATTATTTAAATTACAAAGTTGTAGTAAAGAAAATTTCCTACAAAATTCAGAACTCAATTTTATTTTCCGAACAATAATTTTGCCGTAATGACACACTGAAAAACAGAGAAACAAACATCCTCTGTTTAAATTTATCTTGTGTTAAAATCATCTGTTTTTTGATGCGTTATAACGAGAAAACTTTTGCTCGGAAAATAAAAATTGAGTAGTGCATTTTGTAGGGAATTTTGTTAACTCCAACTTTGTAATTTAAATAATTTTCTAGAAACTAAAATTTTTTGAAATATAAGCAAAAATCTGAAGATAGAGTAAAAATTTGGCAATTTTTTCGCATATTTTTGCGTTTTTTTTATATGAAGCCGACCTTCCACGCGAAAGTGAACTAGATATTCGGGATTAGCACCCCGAAAAACATAAAAAAACGTCGAAAAAAATAACTTTTCTATCAACTTTTTTTGACGCAACTGGCGATGGGCTGTATTACTATTTCGAGCTTTTGTTGAATTTTAGTTACTTTTAAAACGAATTGCACATTTCGTCATCAGAATCATGTTCTTTGACCCTTAAAACATAATATTAGACCCCAAAAATGTCTTTCTATCATTAAAAGAACCGAATATAGGCCCGCGGTCGTCATCTTGTTATGACGTCATAGCGGTCAAACCACGCCCTAAAATTTTGGGCTCCCATCGATTTTTTAGTTCTTATATGATTATCTAACATCCCTGAAAGTTTCATGAAAGTATCACATTTTGCAGTTTTTTTGTAATAAAAGCCACCCAACTATTATAAAGTCTTACGCTGAAACACAGAGAAAAGTTTAACACAACTTTTAAATACAAAAACTGACTGTTCTAAACTAAGGAACCAAATTAAACAGTTTAGTCGGTATCATAAATATTGATTCATATCCCCTGAGTAAGATAGATTAATTTAACTAATCAATACGTTTCTCGGTTTTCTTTTTAAATTCCCCCATAAATCTGACTACAAACTAATATTTTATAGGTTTCCAAGATACACAAAAATGTATCTATTCTATGATTTCCTTCCTATATCCAAAACATCCCTATTTCATAATTAATTCAAACGCAAACCGGACATTCCTTTTCCCTAGGAAAATCCCCACCGTGACATTTATACATAATGCAAGGCAAAACTTTTATAGGAAGAACTGTCCATCTGAAACATGTTGACATGCGAAGTTCATATATCTTAGCGTTAAAAGGATTTCTTCCACCCTGGGGAATATCTCAAAACTCCAGGGACAGGGCATTGGGGAAGTGAGAATCCCTCCCATGGGGAAAAGTAGTAAATAAGGAACAGGGAGATCGTCTTTTCGTTCTTCATCCACTGCCGATTTATATTGTACCAATAAAACGGGTTAGGAGAAATATCTGGGATTGTTATTAGCATCTCAGAGAATGACAAGTCCCCTGGAATGTCGTGTGAGGGTATTTTGAGGCTGGGTTTATTAGAGGGGATTTTCTCGTATCTCAGAGCCATTTCTTGAGGTGACTTTCTAAGCAGCCGCGATTGATGTTATTGAATGTAAATCTGTGATTTGACGGTTGGTTGATTTGGGTTTAAGGTTTCTTAAGGGTACAATGGTCGTTTAAAGCCATTTCTTTTAGTTTTGAAGATATTGCTCTGAAGTTTTTGAAGTATTCGTGCTTTGTAGCCCAAACACCATAACATATTTTCAAAATAGTCTATTAATAACAGTTTTCTTGAAAAATTAAAAAAAATTTTAAATGCTCCACACAGGCGAACTAAAATTTATAGTAACTAAATTTTTCTTGGAATTTGAAATAGATACTTAAGTGTCATTCAATATTTTGCATATTTGAAAGATTTTTGACTGTTAGATTTTAATGTAGATCTAATGAAAGTAATTTTGTAGTGATTTTTGCATATTTCCTACAAAAAATATATATAGTCATTCTAGATTTTTTTATCAAATATAGTTAGCATATGATAATTAAGCATGTAAAATATTGAATGGCGCTAAAATATCTATGTAAAACTGCAAGAAAAATTTAGTTATAACAAATTTTAGGTCAACTGGAACATTTTAAAATTTGAAAAAAAAAATAAATTCTTATTGAGAAATTAAAAAGTTATCAATGGATGTTTCTGAAAAAAAAATTATAGAGTTTGGGCTATAAAACAAGAATACTGTTGTAAAGATTTCAGAGCAATATCTTCAAAATTAAAAAAAAAGTTTTAAAGCAATCTTAAACGTCAATTAACAAGTAGCGCCGTGAATAAGGTTTTAAAACTTAAAAAGAATGCACATTAGGGGCCGTTCAAATATTACGTAAGCACTTTTTTGGTCATTTTTGACCCCCCTCCCCCCTTGTCAGCAAAAATCGCGACCACCCCCTTTGGTTTTTTTACGAAAGCATGTGTAATTAAAATTGGCGGTTCGTCACCACGGAAACGCAATATAGAAATGCAATTTGAAATGACTAGTGGCGAGTATACATAAGATTTTACAATTAAAAAGTAAAGAAAATTAAATATTTCTTTATCTTAGTTAGTTATTTAATAAAAGGGGTATTATTCCATTTAGATCAGTGGTTCCCAACAGGTGGTCCGTGATGCCTTCAGAGGTGGTCCGTGAGAAGATTTTAAAATAATTTATCCAAAAAATGTGTGGAAAATTTTTAAAAATAGTTTTCCTAATCACACATTTTAGGAAATAGTAAAAACACTACAGATACAAAAACATAAGTAAAAAATCATACGTCTCATAAATAAAAATTGTTATGTCCTCTTTCTCTCCTAAGAATCATTTGTTCATTTCTATTATTTTGCACAGTTTTATTCAACATTAGTTTATTACAGACAAAGTAGAAACGAAGTGTGATGATGTGGAAAATTATTGCATCAGATTAATTAAAACTGAGAGGCGTCGAGGTGGGGCTAGTAAAGAATCGAATGATCGGACTTATACTTGGTTTGATACGAAGCGAAGCGTGGAAGTGTTGAAAGATACTTCAAACTGGGATGCTATGGTCAGACAGACGGTCTTCGAGAAATCGTGGTATGAAAAGAGGAAATTTCTGAGATACACGTGAAATAGGTTTGTTCGAAGACAAGAGGTCCTTCCACAAGGGTCCTTGTGGAGGGGTCATCAAAGGAAGGCATTGGCCCACACCGGGCTGTCTAGCCATTTATGATGATGATGAAGTTTGTTCGAAGATATGAGAAACATTTATTGCCGAAAATGCGAAAGTTTTTAAACACATAAATAATTTTCTATTTTAATCGCTCCTTTGAAATAGTTATTGACTTTTGACGCGGTTTCTTTCGGGAGAACATCAGCCTCGCAGAATCCCCTCTGTCACTACTCATAGTCAGAGCATGTCCAGTTTGCTTTTTTGTGATCAACATAATTCCTGGTTATCTCATTTGTCCTGCAGTTTAATTTAAAGCTAAGTACTTTCAAATTTAAATCTACTAATAATATAATATTAACTTAATTGTTGGTGAAAAAATTTAAATAAATTTAATTGAAAAAGAAGAAAAATGACTATTTTATACTGTTGTTTTTTTTAACTTGTAACTTTCATGTAGGTGTGAACTCTTCCATGGTTAATAGATAAAAATGGTTGAATGTCTTTTATAAAAAGGTAGTTTTTTAAATAATTAGATATAAAATTAATGTAATGTTAATTTTTCTTTTAAGTTTAAAAGATTATTTGAGTTTCTAAGTTCTATTTAGAAACATTGTAAGACTCGGTTTCCCTTATTTCAGAAAAAAAGTCAAAATTTTAGACCCTCCATGAGAAATGAATGCACTGAAAAAAAGTTAAAAATTTTGAAATACAGTTAGGGATAGAGATTGTCCGCAGAGGTTCAAATTTAAGTGAAGTGGTCCGCAGACATATTTGAGTTGGGAACCACTGATTTAGATGAACCTGTTATCTACACTTTTATAGGTACTTCACTTCATAATCATGCTAAAACGTAGCATCTCTGATAGTGCAAGTCAAGCGTTTCATATACAATCCGTAAAAGTTTGTATGTTTGTAAATCAAATTATTTTTATGAAACAATAAACTGTGAAAAACAAATAAGAACTTACCAGAAAACTATATAGTCGAATCCGCTTAATGTGATCATGGTTAATGTTATCAATCGGATAATGTTATCGAAATCGACAAGTCCCAATTATTCCCATTTAATTTAATGTAAAATGCATCGCTTAATGCGATCAACTATGGATCAACACGCCTCTTAATGTTATCAAAAATTTATCCAAATCTTTTTAAAAACTTCTGCTTTCGGGTTTGGATTTTATTTGAAGGTCAATTTTTACAAGTAATCATCTGCCCCACCCTAGAGCATCTGGTGCTTCTTTTTTCTGAAACTAATGAGTAAGGAAAAGAGATAACACACATTCCCCATATTATTGAAAGAAAACGGAAACGGTTAAAGGGGGGGGGGGGGTCCGATTCCATGCCTGTGATTAAGAAGACCCATCGGCGCCTTGCAGATGTTTCTGATAAGAGATTTGATCCCCTTGTTCACAGGAATTCAGATTATATAAAGTGATTTATTGGATTGGATGGATAAAATTTAGCGTTATACAAATATAAATAAAATTAAAGTAGTTAGGGGTCATCCATAAATTACGTGAGGTCAAAAAGGGGGGGGGGAGGGGTTTGGAAAAATCTCACCAAATCTCACCAAGGGGGGAGGGGGGGTTGATTGAAATCTCACGTCAACTTTTTTAGTTAGAAATTATAAGATTTTCTTTCTTTTTTAAGTATGAGAAAGGAATATATAAGAAGGAAGGAGAAAAATTATTTTTAAATAATCTCACGTGGGGGGGAGGGGGGGTCCAGCAAAATCTCACTAAATCTCACCAAGGGGGGAGGGGGGGTCCAGAATTTGGAAAAAACACCTCACGTAATTTATGGATGACCCCTTATTTTATTTTATTAATTGAACCATAAGATTTTCCCCTAAAAATTTTAAGTTGCCGAATGAAAATGTTTTAAATACATTATTTATACGTAATTTTGATTGTAAAGAAAACAATCTAGTTACACTGTTTGCTGCTCTTTGACATAAAATCGCTTATTGTTATCAATCGGATAATGTTATCAGTTTGATCTCGGACAGTTGCGATCACATTAAGCCAGGGGAGTTCTCAACCTTTTTGACTCAGCGACCCCCTTTTCATAGAAAATATTTTGGCGACCCCCTCAGATCTAAAAATGTAAAGACTTTAATAATTATTTACCATTTAGTAGTCATTTCACTCGCAATACGCTGTCGATGCATCCTATATTTACTCTTTTTCAAAATAGGTCATGCATGAAACGAACTATTCTCTCTAATAATCTATAATATATATAAGTTTTGAAAATTGCTGTGACTAAAAAATAACTCTGTAAATTTTTGTTTCGCGACCCCCCAGGGGGTCGCGACCCACCGGTTGAGAACCCCTGCATTAAGCGGATTCGACTGTATTCCAAAAATTTTTTAAGCTTATTCAAACACTCCTTAACTGAGAAAATTATCTGAAGTGCAATGCGGAACCTATCTGCGCCAGAGCTTATGGAGATTTACTTGAACAACTGTGTTTGTTAATACAAAAGCACCCCGAGAAGCAATTGAGCCCCGGGCTCCCTGACCCCTTAAAACTTAAAACAACATTGCAACGTTCGCGGAAGACACGTCTGGACAGATGGACACATGTGGTTTACACATAGAGTTAGTACAAATATAGAGACAGCTTACTCTTCTCGGTAAGGCAACCCTGTATGTCGAAAAGAGTCGGACCTGTGTGAGTGGCGGAAGTTAATTTTTAACATGGGAGCTCCCGTAGGCGGGTGAAATTTGAGGTATAAAAACTGCTCTTCTTCCCAGAAAAATGATGAAAAAAAGATACCGACAATTTGAAACTCGAGAAAAAGCAATAACGAATCGTTCAGTTAAGAAAAAATTTCTATATCTCAATTAGTTTTTTACCTGTTATTATTTTAAATTCCGCGGATTCGGAAAAAACAATTTTAAACTGTATTTTTATATTGTTTCGGGTGGAATTTCTTTAAAAAAAGCTTCACACTATATAATATGAACCCTTCTGATTCGATTCGAGTCATTTTCGATTCGTTTAAACAAGTATTTTAGGGAGAAAATTGCTGATTTAGTGGTCGAGGTAGGAACTGGAAGTTGGCAAAGCTTGGCGCTTGGCGGTATGAGCTTGGCGGGCGTTTTTGACGTAGTTTCTTTACGAGTGAAGCCACGCGAAAAACCGAAAATGCCAAAAGAGGGATTTTGTGGCCAAGTTGGTTCAAAAAGTCATGTGTGAGTGGCAGAGCGAAACCGGGAGACCGGTCACACTTAGAACAGCGGAGCAGATGTTTAAGCTGTCTCTATATTAGTACTAACTCTATGGGTTTACACAAAAGAGTGACGCACTTCCTGCTTTTTCTTCTGGAGACCAACGACCCCCCTCTATAGGGGGTAAGACTCCACATAGGATTGGAATTTTGTGAAAAAAGTCCGTTTTTGGGAATCGAAAACAGAGATGTTCGAAAATTCAGTATCTTACGTAAGCATCACTCATACCCCCTCCCCTCTTGTCAGGAAAAATAAGCAAAGAGCAAACTCCCCCTCTCCCCTTTAGGTGCTTACGTAATATTTGAACGGTCCCCTTACCTATAAATGAAGATAATGGTAGAATAATATTGAAAGGTGTAAAATATAAAGAAAAGGTATGTTTAAATTGTAGAGTTGTAACCATAAATATATATTTCTATTTTTAAAATGAATGTAGTTTTTTGCCATTAAATGGAATTTTCAGTGATATTCAGAGCATAATCATTTTAAACTTATATTTATTAGTTTATAATTTCTTTAAAATTACTAAGAGTGCGTAAACCCTATGATGCCGGTATATTTTCACACAATTTGTTTACTCTAAGCAAATTGCAGATTTTATAAATCCCTTTTTCTCTTTGATAATAGTTATATGGGATAACTATTATCAACTAAATCAAATATTTGTTGCAAGTGTTTTGTTTGATAGATCTAGGATAAATAATGGAGCTTCATACCAATAATGATTATTTTATAACATAATTTTTTATAGAATACTATTTTAATAATGCAACAAGAGGGTTCGTGGTTCCTGATTAGATAGCTTTATAACTTTAAAGAATTAAGGTGAATCATAGGAAAATGTTCAGCTTGAAACATACATAGCCATTAAAATCACCTATTATAAGTTATAGCAAATATAGTTATTTATCTATTTTAAAATACGTTTGGTTAACGAAAAATCAATACCTGAAATTGAAAAAATTAAACAACCATTCATTTAATGATAAGTCTGATGCAAATATGTTTTATTTAAGAGAAGAATATTTCTACTCAATCATTTTTGTTACATGTGCAATACCCATAGCCTTAAGGTAAAGTTTCACAGGAATGAGAGAACTAGAGAAGTAATATATCTTGAGTTTTTACCCAAAGGTTATTATTAAGTGTGCTAAATTGGATTCAATAAAAGTTTAGAGATGAAGATGTACTGTTTTCTTTAGGGAATTAAGTAAAAAAATGCATTCTTGAAGAAATGCTTTCTGGAATATTCTTTCGTGAGCTCGCATTGTTTATTAACGAATTTTCAATACCTAGAAAGAATAAAATAATTGGCTTAACATGATCCTACTTTAAAAAAAATAAGGATGTATTTATGAAGTGTAATTGAAGCCATTTTCATAGCAATAAAATATGAAAAGTATGAATCTTATTTACTTATAAAAAGAAAACACATAAATAACTCTTAAGTTCTTAAAGTTCTTAAATGACTAAGGGCGAGTTAAATGACTAAGGATATAGTATGAGACGCCTTTTTTAAATATAATCAATGAAAAAATTTGTAAAAACCGTTTTTTTTCTTAAATTCAGATTTAAAGCTTTAATAGTCCAAGAAAGTTAGCTCAAAAAAGGGGTTCAAGTGGAACAAATTGTAAAAGAAAGTTTGATGGGTGATTCTTATAGGAAATTTTCCGTAGAAAACGATGGTGAAACGTATACCAAAATTAACCGTGTCCTTTAGCCAATATGACGGATTTTCCAAAATGGCGGTCAATCGTTTTTAACTTATTACTTCTTAAAAATTTTTAATAAATTATAAATTTCGCAGTATATGATTAAAATTTAGTAGCAAAAACAATGGGGAACTGTTTTTTTCTCTTACGATAAGTCATTTATCCAATATGGCGGATTTTCCAAAATGGCGTCCACTAATGTTTATAATACTTAAATTCTGATGATAAATTCATAATTTGTACAGGATACGGTTAGAATTAAGTCATAATAATATTCATATAAGTTTCATCTCCTCAATGTATCAAATATGGCGGATTTTTCAAAATGGCGGACAATCGTGTTTTACTCTTTTGCTAAAAATCGTTAATAAAATAAAACTTTTGTAGTAAATTATTAGAATTCAGTTGCAAAAATAATGCGGAACTGTTTTTTTTTCTCTTACGATTAGTCATTTATCCAATATGGCGGATTTTCCAAAATGGCGTCAACTAATGTTTATAATACATAAATTCTGATGATAAATTCATAATTTGTACAGGATACGGTTAGAATTAAGTCACAATAATATTGATAAAAGTTTCCTCCCCTCAATGATGCCATTTTGGAAAATCCGCCATATTGGATAAATGACTTATCGTAAGAGAAAAAAAACAGTTCCACATTATTTTTGCAACTAAATTCCAATAATTTACTGCAAAAGTTTTATTTTATTAACGATTTTTAGCAAAAAAGTAAAACACGATTGTCCGCCATTTTGAAAAATCCGCCATATTTGATACATTGAGGAGAGGAAACTGATATGAATATTATTATGACTTAATTCTTACCATATCCTGAAAAAATTACGAATTTATCATCAGAATTTTTCTTATTATAAACATTAGTGGACGCCATTTTGGAAAATCCGCCGTATTGAATAAATGACTTATCGTAAGAGAAAAAAACAGTTCCCCATTGTTTTTGCTACTAAATTTTAATAATTTACTGCAAAATTTATAATTTTATTAACAATTTTTAGGAAGTAATAAGTTAAAAACGATTGACCGCCATTTTGGAAAATCCGCCATATTGGCTAAAGGACACGGTTAATTTTGGTATACGTTTAACCATCGTTTTCTACGGAAAGTTTCCTATAAGAATCACCCATCAAACTTTCTTTTACAATTTGTTCCACTTCAAACCTTATCTTTCTTGGACTATAAAAGAAGATATTTCTTTTCATTTATACAAGCTGTTACTAGTTATTTTATTAACAAAATTAAAAAAAATTATTGTCTATTTTTAAGAAACGAGTATTAATTTTGAATTATAATTTAAATATTATTTTTCAATAAGTTTTCAAATAACAATTTTAAAATAAGTTTTCCATCTCTAGGTTAAATCCTCCAACAACTACTTTAATACGATAATACCGCTGTGACGTGTTTTTTTTTGGCACAACATACTTTTATAGTGTTTCTAGGGTATTTTTACGCTACTTTCAAATCTGTATTCAGAATTTTTCCATCAACCACAGATTTTGCACAATTTTTTATATTGCTTCGTAATGCTTAGTAACTGTTCTCAACAGGGTTGGCAAAAATCGGGTTTTTTTCGGGTTTTTTCAATAAACCTTGAAAAAACCCATATAAAACTGTTTTTTTTTCGGAAAAAGTGTGGGTTTTTTCAAAATTAAGTGGTTTTTTTCTAGAAAGTAAGTGGGTTTTTTTCAAATTTCAGTGAGTTCTTTCTATGATAAATGTGTTCTGTCAAAATAATGTCAGTTTTTAAGCAGTTAAGTGGGTTTTTTCAAAGTTTTTATACTTTGAAAAATCCACTGAAATTGTAAAAACACCCCTTATTTACTGAAACCTGGTTTAAATTTTGAAAAAAAACCCACTAAAATTTTTTAAAAATCTTCTTTATTTTTTATATCTAGTTTGAACTTTAAACATCATAAATTTTGAAAAAAACCCATTCAATAATGGAAAACCCCACTGAGTAATGAAAAAACCTATTTAACTTTAAAAAAACTCCCTGAAATTGAAAAAACACCGTTTAATTTTTAAAACCTAGTTTAAATTTTGAAAAAAAAAACATTAAAATTTTAAAAATATCCTAAACTTTGAAAAAAAACCACATTAAATTTTGAAGGAACTGCCAAAATCTTGATTTCTCTTCAAAAACCCAAAAATGTGGGTTTTTTTTCACTTTTTTTTTGAAAAACCCTTCGGGTCCAATTCAGCCAACCCTGGTTCTCAAGGATAACTAATAAATACAAAAAAAAATTAAAATTATTTTTTGATGATTATGGATGATTATTAGTGATATCTACTATTTATAAAAACTCATATTTTTTTATTCCTACCGGCTTTTGGAAGGTAATTTCGGTCTAATTTTCCTCTCTAAAGATGACAGTGCTGCGTCAATTATAATTTGGCCCTCTCGAGAGTCAAGATATCTTGAATGAATAAACTTAAGGATCCACCGACCTACATTCAATCAAGATCATACGAGACCTAAAAATATGATTACACTGTTCAACAAATTTGACCTTCAAAATTTTTTCCTTGATGAAAATAGTCATTTCTTATAGATTTTGGGTCGCTGAATACGAAAATCACCATTAAAGTTCTCAATTGACTCAGGATTTTCGGGGAAAAGCCCCTCCCACTTTTTACTCTTTTCGACGACTTTATAACTTTAAACTCGATTTTCTGGATCAAAAAGCATTGCTTCAGTCTTCCAATTGGCCCCCAGGGGACAAGAAAGGTTCAAATTAATAAAATACGATAAATTTATAACAAATGGATAGGTTTAAGGGGTAATTATCCCCTAAAAACGCAAAAATATCGCTATAAATAGTAGGATTTATTATACCCTATTTATTTTTGTTATTTTTTACGCAATTCCTCTTTGAAGGGTCCTAACCCTTCCCCAAGGACCCAAATTTAATGATAATATGCAGCAATAATTTTTACTAAAAGCGGTTGAGGTGTTAGCGTCCCAGAAGCCCCCACGGAAGAGTTCGGAAGACTCACAGAATCGCGAAGGCGCTCGCGAGCTCAGGAATTAATATTGATGATCTTGAAAAGACTACAAATGACGTTTTTCTTATATTTTGGGTCCATCCTAAATAGAAACTCTTCAGTTCTTTATCAACTGACCGGTTTTAGGGAGTGAGGATTCCATGTTTCAAGATGTTAATAGATGCACGGCTGTGAATAACAATTAGGGGGCATCCTCTTAAAAACTGAGGGTGATGGAGGAAAATGGGTGTCATATTTGACTTCAGCAGGTCCTTTTATAGAAGAATCAGCTGAAATTCATTTAGTGGCATTTTGATTTTCATATTGCATTGAAGTTTATAACTCTAAGTGCGGCATCGAACCCTTCCGTGGGTGCTTTGGGGGGTTAACAGCTCAACTGCTTTTAGCAAAAATCATTGTTGCATATTGCCATCAAATTTGGGTCCTTGGTGAAGGGTTGGGAACCTTCAAACGTGAATTGGGCCAAAAATATTCGAAATAAATAGGGTATAACAAATCCCACTATTTTTAACGATTTTTATGCATTTTAGGGGGTAATTACCCCTTAAACCTATCCATATTTTATTAATTTGAACCTTTCTTGTCCCTTGGGGGGCAATTTGAAGACTAAAGCAATGCTTTTGACCCTGAAAATCGAGTTGAAAGTTATAAAGGCGTCGAAAAACTTAAAAAGGGGGAGGGGCTGTTCCCCGAAAATCCTGAGTCAATTGAGAATTTAAATGGTGATTTTCGTATTCAGCGACCCAAAATCTATAATAAATGGTTATTTTCATCAAGGAAATTTTTTCATTGTTGAACAGTGATATCAGTCCTTATTCCACCCACCAGGAGTGATCCAGAAGCCAGAATCTGACTTAAAATAAGATTGACGGAGCATCTCTCACTTGCTCCCTAAAAATTTCATTCAAAGCTGTAATACACTCCATAAATCATGCAATAAGTTCTGGTTTGATAAAATCACAGCTAACACGGAATTTTTCGTTAAAGTCATTTTTTAAATGTTTCTATGTGAACGTATGGAGTGTGAACGTGCAGATATCTTTTATCAGTGGAATGTCTCTGTTCCTTTAAATTTTTGTTCAGGTGAATTTACACACATATCCAATATTTACCATCATTATGGATCTTATGCTATGATTTTTGTCCATAATAATAATTTTTTAGACGCTGTTTTTTTTAGTCAGAACCGTTTGATTTTTATTTCTTTAACAAATTTGGGGGTGCAGGGACAATCGGGATCTAGAATTCTTGCTAGTTACTTAAACGGATATTTTTTATGCTATATACAGAAGAAAACTTAAACCTTTACAATTTAAGTAAGTCGAATACTATCAGGTCTATCAGTTCAAAATAAAAATGCGTGTCACAAAAACTGAGAGTGATTGAGAAAAACAACTTGCATATTTGAATTCATCGTAATAAGTTCTATTACGATCACCCCTTTTTGCTCTTGTCCCAGAAAAAAAATTCAATTTTGTTGACTACTGATATAGAACTGACGAATTTGATAAACAATGTTCTTAGGGTAAGCATATAATAAACTGATCATCTTACTGAAAACTTGATCACTGTGGCTGAAATATATGACTTAAGGTAAATTTAGGTTAGTAACAAGCGATATTTTGAGCTAGGGTTTTTTTACTTACATAAATTAATAAAAGTTCTTAATTCACATAGAATGCATTAAAATATTCCAATGAACCGAATAGAGGGTAAAAAGTTGAAAAAACAGACAAATCCTGATTTAAGATGTTATAAACTAAAAATTACTTCTCAGAAAAAAAATTTCGATCGGGAAAAATGTGTAACATTAATTTTAAAAACTGTAAGTGTTCTTATTTATTCCTATTTTAACAACCCATAACCCAACTATGATCTTATGTTAATAAATTAATTTAAATCATAAGGTAAAAATGAGTAAACTATTTAAAACTTATTCATAATCGCCTAGCTAGAGAGATTTGGCACGATGCGCATGATTTTACTCTTTTAAAATTCATCAGATTCCTAAGTTTCCGGATTTTCTCGTCCTGCATGTTGAATCATGTTTTATGCATCGTAAATATTGTATTTTATTGAATATTTCTAAATATGTAAATTAGTTTCTCTTAACATAAATACTGAATATATTAAACATAGGTTTTTGATTTGTTTTTGAATCCACACACTCAGAAACTATTTTAAGGTTTTCTCAATTAGTTAAGAACGTAAATCATGTTTTTGAAGGCACTTAACATTACCTACAGAAGGAGCTAAATTTCATATCTTATAGTACTTTATTTTAATGCTAGTAAGTCTTATGAACTTTATTATTTTAGGGAAATTTATTTTATGTTTTTTATTCAAATTCATCTTTTATTCTTTTTAAAGTTAAAAATTAGTTTTCCTTAAAATAAAAGAATCCTCATGATAAAAATATTAATTAATACTTTTCTTAAATTTACTGTAAAAATTAATCTGGCTTAATGTTTCAGAACAATTACACACCAAAAAGGTTGACTTTAATATGAAATTAAAGAAAGGAAAGAAATCTTAATTAGTATTTAATATAGTAACGTTTTTATCTAATAATTGATTCAAGCACTCACAATACTGAATAGAAAAAATATTTTTAAAAGGTAAACAAATAGGCCTATATTAAACCATTATAAAAAAGCAAATTAAAATGGAGATGTTTTTTAAAGCACATTTTCTTGTTTTTGATATATTTTGACAAGAATAATGCACGATTCTCTTCTTTTTAAGAAAACATTTAATAAGAGTATATCAAATCTGCATTTATTTACTTAAGATCTGTTTCGAGAAGTAAAAAAATACTAGCTATGTCATTAAATTAACGATGGAGATATTTCGGTAGATATTATCTTTCAGCTATAAAGAAAAATTATGTTAACAGTATTGTAAAATGCCTGCTCTCAATGACTCTTGTGTATGCTTTCGTAATGAAATTACATCTATCCTTCTAATGGATCTCAAAAACTATTATAAAACATTCGAATTCTTTTGAAATGCATAGTTCAAAATCTCGTGGGAAACTTGTTTACCTCTCGATATTAAAATATAAAAGGAAATAATTTTATCTTCTCTAGACATAAAAAGTTCGTTCTTTAGAATTATGCTTTTTAGTTCTGGTCTATAAAGCCACTTTTGTTATTCACCAATAATTGGTGCTGATCCTTCAAATTCTTAATTAGGTATCATAAAATGCGAAGTATAATAAGAGTACAAAAGAGTATAATGTCTTTGTTATTCACTCTTAGTAAGGTTGTTTACATCGATAAAATCAACTTTTATTAATTTCACATATTTCTCATTTTTTTGGATAGGGATCATGTAGACGAGAAAAGAACGAAATATATTTGTAATATACATTTACAATAAATAAAAACTAGAAATGCTTGTAAGTTTACTGAAACAGTACGTTTTAAGTATGAAATCTAATTCTTGATTATTGTTTTATTAATTTCTAGGAAACATCCTCCACGCCCATTCTATTTTCATCATAAAAGAAAAAAACACTCACCTTCCAGAACCACACATAATTTCAAAAATTTGGCCATCTAAATTCCCAGATTAGTAGTTTTCTTTTGCTTTTTGAGCTTTAGAAACGCAGTGCATAAATCTTTATGTACTATGTAAAAAGAATAATTTAATTTAGTTATTACCATTTTAAGAAATGCAGTACTGAACTTCCACTTTTAATCAGGCAAGTCATATCTTCTTGAAAAATGGCACCCTCAAAATTGTTTTTAGCAACATAAAAATGGTGAATTAATTACTTATTTGCGTACTTTAATGAACATAAATCTCACAAAATAATGGTTAATCTGTAACTAAGCCTTTAAAAAAACTACGGTATGTAGCTAATTTTTTAAATTAAAAAAATATTTAACCAGTGTAAAAAATTCCAAAATGTTCAGTGCTTCAGAAGTTTTTTTTAGAATTCTTGTGTAGAACATGGCCTTTGTATTTTTTTACTAATTATATAAAAAAAAGATAAATTAATTTGCACTGTAATAATTGAAATATTGGTTGAGAAGGTAATTGTAACGGAAATAACGTTATACTACTTTAGCGTAACATAAGATTAAAATTTGTATGTGTGATTATTAAAATTTTTATAAAATATTTTGTAAAATAATTGAATACAAAAGTTTTCTCTTTTTTCCAAGCTATTCCATTTTGAACTCTATTCAATTTAAACCCGAGTACTCCTTTTGCATAGGTTTCCTTTAACTTTGAATTTTTACCTAAGTGCTTGAAATAAATGGAGTTTCTGTAAATTCCATTACTTTTTCCAAAAGGAAATTTTCCTTTATTCAATAGAATTCGGGAATCTGGCTAAAAAGAAGCACTTCTTCACATGTTTCATTAATTTTGGTTCGAAAAGAAAGGTGTTATTTTTTCTAAGGGTTTTTATATTAAGTGTACACTGACTATTATGTACAATGCACATAACAATGTATGTACACTATACTTATGTACAATGTACTTACAATGTACTTTTGTGCCGTATAGTTAAGGTTAATTGAAAGTTGTATAAGTTTAAAATGTAGAACATGTTATAATAAAGGCTTTTAACTTCAAAATTTTGTAAAACACATTAAAAACTAGGTATTTCTTTACTTTTTTACTTTTAGTTAAATATAAATGTCTAAAGTTAGATTTATAAATACTTACATCAAAATCATTTACTTAAATTTCAGCTCTGTTATCCGATATATGTATACTAATGCTTTTAATTTTAACGTTGGTTTAACCTATATCAATTTTACAGCTCCATCACAATTTAGAACATTAACTGTCGAATTTATTACAAAAGTCACATGACTAATTTTTTGTTAATTTTAAGAGCGGTTGTAAGAGTTTTTTATACAATGTTTGTGCTAAATATCCTCTTGGAACCTTTTCCTTGTAAAGTTAAGTTGTATGTAAGCGGTTAAAGCATATATTCTAGTTCAAGTTTTTATTGACTAATTTAAAAACTACTATTAGTATAAAATAGTCTTGAAAAGTAAAATTATAAATAAAATACTTAAACAATGCTCATGTAATGGAAAGACACCAAATGAGGACAAATGTAATGTATTTTTCAATATTAAAATAGCTAACTGCATTTAAATTCCACGTGGTTACTAAAATATATTTATTCAACCTCGTTCCAGTTAGTAAACTTCATCAATTTATTTTAATAAACTCAAATGGAATTTCAAATTTATTCCCTTTCTGCGTCACTGACAGTTATTATTACTAGCACATTCTACAACATAATTAGATGTTATTCGTATTGAATGCTATGCTGGATCTATTTTACACTTAAGTTATAGTAATTGAATGGTGGTTTTCTAATTACTATACTTGTCAATTTATCTTGTAATAAATCGTGAAATATTACTGTCGAAAAGGACTACATCATTTAGAAAGGGGTTGGTCACGATTAAGCTATTATTAATTATGAGTGCCTGTTAAGTCTCGTAGATATTTAGCTACATATTTTAATTCACACTTTCACTTCATCATAAGTTTAATTTTTAGATATTGATTAAATTTGAAATTATAAATATGTAATAGTTAGAGATTTAAAATATCATATGACGTAAAACAAATTTAATTGAATTTTATTACCAATGAAATGATTGATTAATTTTTAGAATATTAAATTTACGGTTCCAAGCTGTGTACATTAATAAATTATTAATAATTATTAAGCACTATATTATGGATTCAAAATTAAATGCCTTTGTCTTTAATGTCTTGGAACATTAAAACATCTTACGGACCTCAAAAACATAATTTCAACATTTTGTGAATACACACAGACCCATTCTTGTAAATTCTTATTAAGTATATTTATTTAATATTTAATTAAATTATTTAGATGACAAATATTTGATTCGGTAGTTAAATTCATGAAATTGGTTTAGATAAACATTACATGAAGTTTCAACTTTTTTGTGTAAAGCAGCAGTAACTTATGGTTTGATCAGTATAGAAAAAATTCTTTCGATGTAAGTGAATCTCTTTTAGATGTTAGAATTTTTATTGACTAAAAGCACAGCATATGTGAGCATGTGAACAAACTTTTATTACTTGCGATATAAACTAGGGGGATGCTTTTCTAGAAAAATTTTGCAATTCACAAAAATGTTATACAGGGTGTCCCAAAACGACCGCATAAACTCTGCACAGCTAGATTCCTCGTTGGGAGTACATAAAAACTGCCCAAAGAAGTGCCCCTCTACGATCCATAGTTTACTAGAAAAATACGAAAAACAAAGTATGACGTTACTTCCGGTGCAAGAAAAAACACTTTATTGAACAGCAGTATTATGCACAATTTAAAGCAGATATTCAAAGTGTTTGCCGTGTATGTCGAAGCAGGCTTGAGCACGCAGTGGAATGGCTGTCATCACAGGTTGCAGCATCGCGGGGTCTAATGAAGTACAAGCAGCATGCAATGGAGCAACTACGTCCATTGTCTTGATACACCAATCCCTTGAGATGGCCCCATACGGCGGACACTTTGAACATCTGCTTTAAGTTGTGCATAATACTGCTGTCGATATGTTCAATAAAGTGTTTTTTCTTGCACCGGAAGTGACGTTATACTTTGTGTTTAGTATTTTTCTCGTAAACTATGGATCGTAGAGGGGCACTTCTTTGGGCAGTTTTATGTACTCCCAACGAGGAATCTAGCTGTGCAGAGTTTATGCGGTCGTTTTGGGACACCCTGTATACTGATAATTTGTGTAGTCATTATCTAGATCAGGGGTTCCCAACCGGTGGTACGCGGGAACGTTTCAGGTGGTACGCGTGAGTCAAAGCACTAAAAGAAAGTTTTTTCGATTTTACAGAAGATAGTTCCATGAAAGATATTTTAAAGAGAAATCTTAAAATTAACTTCTGGATCGGATGTGAAAACCGAGTACCCTTTGATCTTCCGGCAAGCTCTGCTATTTTTGATGTCATTTGTTGCGAGTTACTTGTGTGAGAGTGGATTTTCTGAACTCTTGTACATAAAAATTAAACATAGAAGCAGAGTAAGTGTTTAAGAGGACTTAAGAGTGAAGATAAGTTCCATTACTCCTAACGTTGATATTTTAATCACAGGCAAACAACAACAAATTTCGCATTAAAGACTACAAAAGTATATTTTGCTGAGTTTGTACTAATTTTTTATTTGTAGGTTTTTAGACCTATGGGTATACTAAATAAAACTGTAAAAAAATACCATTTTCATCTTTTTCTCCTTTATTACAAGCAAGTTATAAATAAATAAACAAATATCTAACCATTAAATATGAAGTTTTCTCAGGAATTTGATTCAAAAAGCCTTTGAACACTTTTAGAAGAGTAAATATTATACGTTTATTAAAATATTTAGGCCTGGTGGTACGCCAAAATTTCTCAAAAAGTCAAGGGGTACGCAGGTGCAAAAAGGTTGGGAACCCCTGATCTAGATAGTATAAGATGTTATAACTTAAGAAAAAATTTAATTTAATTTATAAGTATTGATGTTTTTTTATAATACTAGATAGTGTTTCGAAGTTTTTTAAACTTTATTACTTAAACAAAATATTTTTTGAAAGAAAAAAGCATACACTGAGATAAAACACTGCAACAGGGACTTTATTTTCTTACATATCTTTTCACATAAACTATATGACATCATCTTAAAGAACAAATTTTAATAAATTATATCATATAATATAACAAATTGCCTGAAATCTTCCGTAATAGGAAGACTTTTGAGCCCCGGTTACAATACCGATTTCTAATAATTATGTACATGATTTGATGTATTTAAGAATGTGCTTTACACTATGCCTTATTAAAAGTTATAAACTAATTCTTTTCAAACTAGCTTTAGTTGGGCTTTATACAACAATAACCCATGTGTTAACATTAAAAAAATTTGAAAGTAATTCACTAATAACTGTTATTCAAAATCTATTTAAATAATAACTTAAAAAACATAATAATAATGATTAAGCAAGTATTAAGAATTAAATAAAACCTCGTTGAATATAAAAAAACTATTTTCATAAAGTTTAATTTGATGCTACTATTAATGCTTTTTTAAATAGTTATACAAAAGTTTTTTTAGGGGTTACGGTGAATAATTGTTAGTTCATTTCTTTGCTGCCGTATTCACCGCTAACCTGACCGGCGGTTAACCGGCAGTCAAACTTCTGATTGACAGTTCAAGAAACAAAACTAGTTTTCCATCAATCAGCTTGACTGCCGATTAACCGCCGCTTAGGTTAGTGGCGAATACTGCCTTTAATCTGAGAAATCGGATTGTAATTTTAAGTCTCCTATACACGAAGTATAACACGCAATGTTCATGGCATCTAAAAATGTAAAATAATTGGATGCGTTAAATAACTATACAACTTCATACTAACTCATCGTGCTTCGATAAATGACTACGATTTTAAAAATTTTTTAGCCTAATATTTATGAATAACACCACTAAAATTTACTGGCATTAATTTTGATCAGTAGTAGTCATTCCATGTGCACTTACACGTTCATTTCGACACATAAACATAGATACATACATTCATAGCAATAATTTATTTGTTCTATATTTGAAGTTTTGTTGAGATCTTCCAAGTTGATCCGTAAAGTAAATCATTATGGTTTCATAGAAAAAACTGGAAAACCCATTAATAAGTTTTCTTAACAGAAACTAGTCTTAATAGTTGCAGCACTGTCTTTTTTATATTTACAGTACCTAAGTACAGTACAGTTTGCTATACGCAAGTACCAGTAATCTCATCTTGTGTGAAGCTTAAGTTCTATCAGTTTTAAAATTATTTGTTATTTCAGAAAGTGAACACGAACAACCATTTCAATAACTAAATCAAGACAAGCAACATCCACGTGAAACACATTATAAAATACCATAGAAGTTGCTCGAGTTTTTACAATTTCCAACTTATGCTCTTTCTAAAATTTATAAAATAGTCAATGAGAGATGTAATATTAAAAAAAAATTAGAAAAAATACCCTTAAAAGATTTTCTATTGTCATAAATCAATCTTATTTAGCTGTTTTCGTGATATAAATTTCCGTTTGAGTAGAAAAAAATGATGGGGGAAATTTAGAGGTGTACTTAAGTTTGAAAGTTTCTCATTTTTACTTATAGCACCATCACATTTGCAGTACTTGACGAAATTAAAGCAGTCGTTAATACAAATTAAAAGACTAATTGTTTTCTTTTCAGTGGAATGGCAACTTTACCGCATAGCGCTCAGGATTGAAATATTGAGCCTCTTAGACTAGCTGTTATTTAATCCTGAAAGACATGGAATAATTAATTAGTAGAACACTTCGGTTCTTCAATGGAGATTAATATTGGTTAAAAACCTCATTCACACGTTTATTCTCGTGAACTAAGCTTTATTCGCTAGATTGAACTAGGCTAGAGTTGATAACTCTGTTAGAATATTTTTCTTTGCTATACGCAAGTAGTCGCAATAGTCCGGGACGGCTCAACAGTTGGCACCACTTCTTGACTTCTGACGCATTTGGGGAAGAACAGCAAAGCGAAAGTGTCTCGAAACTGCCTACTCATTGAACAGTAAATGATGAAGTTGATCGCGCTGTTGATGAGAGCCAGCGCATCCATGGTCTCCCCGAAATTCAAATACACGTTATTGAAGAAATCCGACCCGAGTATCCCGCTCAGCAGGGCCAGAAGCCCTGCCGGGAACTCGGTGAGCAAGAACAACAGAAGCACCGCCAGCAGCATCCGAGTGGTCCTGTCGTGAGTCCTGTCGTTGTCCACCCTGTTTTTGAGCCTCTGCCTCCTCAGGTTGGCCTCGTAGAGTACTCTGATGAGTCCCAGACTGAGGGCCGTGAGCGCGACGCATGGAACAAGCTTGGTGATGACGCTGAATATCCAGAAGTTGACCTTCTCCAGTAGCTTGTCGTGACGGTGGGCGATCTCGCTGAAGTCCACCCTGTACATCTCCTCCCCGTCGTCCCCGTGGAACTTAGACACCGTGAAGGTTATGTAGACGGGAATGCAGAAGACGGCGCACGCCATGTAGGTGGTCACGATGGCAGTCTTAGCCCTCTGCATGGAGCACAGGCTGGCGCTGTTGCCCGGGAAACTGACCGCCATGAACCTCCAGATGGCCACCGTGACCGTCAGCCAGGTGGAGATGGTGTGGTTGACCACCGTGAAGTGGGCGTGGAAGAGGGTAAAGACTGCCCACCCGTACGAGAACTTGTCGCTCTCGCTTAGGTCTTGGCGGATGTAGTTGTGGAAGGTGAAGGGGAGGTAGGAGAACATGACCAGCATGTCGGCCACTGCCAACCCAGTCAAGATGGCGTTGGTGGGCGACACCATGTTCTTGCGGGTGAGCACGATGATGTTGAGCACGTTGGCCGTGATGCCGAATAGGCAGACGATGAAGCTCAAGTAGCCGTGGATGAGGCCGTAGCGGTTGCTGAAGATTGTCAGGTAGCGGCTGTAGTATGGGGTGTTCTCTTGGTGTTGGTGGAAGTCCAGGCTGGAGCTGGAGTTGAGGAAGGTGAAGTTGCGGTCCAGGAACTCGGCGGTCTCGTTGAGGTAGAAGTCGGAGAAGTTCATCATGGCGATGATGGATTCCATGGGGGTCAATGATGGAGTTAAGAGTGCGAAAGAGTTAAATCAATGTGTGTTCAGGGTGAATGCTTTACTTGGACTTGTGGAGGAGTAGGAAGAATGTTTGATCCATCTTGCGTAAAATCTGAAAGAAAATAAGGAAAATGTTCACAAAAACTTCAAATAATATTACCTAAGCTTTGGGACAAGATAAAGTGATTGAGGTGTTTGCTGCAACACGGAGTTAACTTCAAAATCTGAATTCACATCATAAGGCGTAACCTTAGCGTCAGCAGCAAGGTGTTCTGTTTTACGGCCTTGTATGACAGGATTGGTGACAAATGTCGCCATTTATTTATTCCAAAAACAAAGTTCTTAGATGTGAATATTCCAGGATGATGTGTGTTTCTGAATATGGAGTTAGCTCATTTTTGCAGCAAACACCTCAATTCTCATAATTAAATGAGGATCTTTCTCGTTTCATATATCGTTGAAAGCCACATAGTTGTTTTGGACGCAAAAAAGGTTAAAAATAACGCTCAAAATATAGTAAACCAATCGATTAAAATCTAGACTTAAATTGATAACAAAAATTATAAAATTTCTTGTTTGAATATTTGGCGTTCAAAATGCATAGGGTGATTCAGATAAGTGTTTCATAACTTCTAGGGGAGGTAGGGTACATCAAGACGAACAAGAATTGGTACGGAAAGGGGGGTCGCAAATGATTTTTAAGGGGAGAAACTCCGGGGTGAAAATCAGGCAAAAAACTTGCATATTTGTGCAGGAAGAGACACAATGGTTCGATTCCGTAATTTTTTTACATCAAACTAATAAAACTCGTCCTCTAAAAAGTAATTTAACTGTAACTTTTTCAGGAAGTTATCTTTTCACATTAAAAGATACGTTTCGATCAGTGTTCGATATTGATGTACGGTCAACCAAATTTGGCAATTTATTATTGATTTGGCGCAATTTTTTCGATGCGTATTTTATCTTTAAAACGGTAGCTCAGTAGAGTAACTAGCCGGAATCTTTTAACTCGCAATTGTAAGATTGTGGGTTCTGTCCTGCCTATAACTTTTGGGCAATACATGGAAAAAAGACTATAAAAGGATGTGGGTTGGGGTTTTATGGCACGAGGTCAAAAAATCTGAGAAAATAAAAGAATGTGTATTTTGATACTTTTATGGATTTTTCTAAATTGTAGTGTTCTTCTGTACTGCAATTTTTTTTCAGGGGTGAGCACGTGAGGAAAGTTAAAATCATAAATTACGATGTGTTTTAAATCGCTTTTTGTCTCAAAGTCCAAATTTTGACATGTTTAAAAAATAATTCGAAGATATGTTGCTTCATTTTGTTCAGTAAATTTGCTCGGTACGAAGTTGTTATGAGAAGTGGTACGTAATAATATTTCATATTTATTATTAATAAATGTATTTTATACAGGGTAATCGGCGGTTCGATTCCGGCCCTTGCCCTGGGTGTACTTTCTCTGTTCTGTGTCAGTGTTCTGTACCTTGAAATTTGAAGTATCTTAAATTTTTGAATCACAAAAATGTTAAAAGCTATGCGTCAAGATTGCACGATGTGATCTTATTTCTAAGTTTGGCAACTTCGATTATCTTTAAAACATTAATAATAACTACAATGGCTAGAAGGGGATAGTGTGTCGTTCGCCAATACCAGCAATGCTAAAATTTTTCTCCTCGTTTCACTCCTCCGCTTGGTGTCGCTGCTGTTAGACGTGCATATAGGCGCCTGCGCATTGCGACTTTCAGCACCAAGCCGGACAAAGCCATGGTATGTTGTTGTTTACGTTTTGCTACAGTGGTTTACACGGCGTAAACAATAACATAGCCGCTGAGAATGATAGTCGCAATGCGCAGGCGCCTATATGCACGTCTAACAGCAGCGACACCAAGCGGAGGAGTAATTTTTTTTTTCAGTTTTCATCTTCGAACGACACACTATCCCTTTCTAGCCACTGTAATAATAACTAAAACAACTACATAGAAATTAGAGTTGCCTTAAGAATCATAAAAAGTATTTCGTCATACGCCATAAAACACCAACTAACCAGCCGACCAACCAACCAACCAAAAAAAAGTATTTGGCGATCACGGATTGGCGACTATTTTTCCCTACTGAATGCAAAGGGCTTACTGATCGGAATAGTAGAAGTTCTAGTAGTTGAACTTTAGAGGACGGATATAGGACGGAATCGAACAATTGTGTCTCTTCCTGCACAAATATGCAAGTTTTTTGCCTGATTTTCACCCCGGGGTTTCTCCCCTTAAAAATCATTAGCGACTCCCCTTTCCGTACCAATTCTTGTTCGTCTTGATGTACCCTACCTCCCCTAGAAGTTATGAAACACTTATCTGTATCACCCTGTATAGTCTATCCACTATGTTTTGAATAAATGTTCCAACGAAGTGTATATTTGGACGGCCCAAACGGCCCGTGGCGCATGCGCTGTAGGTCTCGTGGTTACGTAACAGTCTCGGCGCTGAGTGATGGAACCAATGGAACGCCGGGCCGTGGAAATTAGAGTAGAGTTTAGTTGAAAAAAGGCCGTCCAAATATACAGTGCCATGTTCCAAAAGGACTTGGGAATGGTCAGGACAAATGCTTGAGTCTTATCAAGTAAAATCATCAAAAATTAAGTTCAGTACCTAATTCTCTAAAATTGAAAAATATTTTTAATCCAACCATTGGAAAACGTAAGGAAATTCATAATTTAAAGCTTTCGTAACTTGAGTTTGTAATATAAAAGTAATGGAGTAGATAGGATTAAAATAAAATATTCATCAACCATTGAATAATTTTAATCCCATACAGACATGTAATGTTACAGAGCAAGTAAATACAGGATTAGTATTATATTTTAAACATTTCATTAATTAATTTAAACAATTAATTATCTAGTGTATTATCAATAAACCATTAACGAAACATTTCTCAATTGGGTTCTCTTGCTGCTGAGTCCCAAATTGGAGTTGTAGAATTTATCCAAACATTCTTAAGCAGTTAATCTGATAATTCATATGGAAGAAATAAGTAAGAATACGAAAACTCTTAAAATTGAAACCAGTATTCAAATTAATACTTGTCAGCAAGAGATAAGGTTGAAAGAATATTTTACAGGGAAATTTTAACTTTATTCTACTGTAAAATATTTTTTACCAAATCATCTTTCTATTTTAAAATAATACTGGCTTATTACATTAAATTGATAAAACAAACCTAAAAGCACACTTAAATAAACCGTATGATATAGAAGATAAACTTTATAACTACGTTTACCTTACTATTTTTTAAATTTGCTATTACTGGCTTTAGAATCCAGCTTATATGACTCAATAAATAAAATATTCACATGCATACGCTTGAAATATAACTAAATGATCATTAAACTAACCGAGCCTTTCAATAATGCGTATAAACTGCTTAATAAACCATTCAAGAAAGACTCCAAGAAACCCTTGAAACGAATCGTGACGTTATTACATCCCCCTACCAATGGCACCTTTTTTATGGACATTATAAAACACAGCGCGTTGAGAAGATAGTTTACCAACAGGAACTATCGATTAAATCCTAAAACCGATGGATACCAATCCGCACGTTACGGAAAGCCGTATAAAACTTTACGGCATTTTAGTTCCCGGCGTGCCCTAAAACAGCGAGTCTTGTTTTCCATGGGAGTTAGCGCATAGCCCGCAAACAAGCGTCGGGCCATAAACTTATGGATCTGGAAATGGATGAGGGCTTTTGCCAGAGCGTGTGCAAACACGGAGTGAAAAATTACGGGCTCATTTGGCTGGCCGTGCGTGCCAGGCGGGAAGGATGAGATAATTTTTTGTTCGATGTTGGGCGGGTGTTAAGTTCCGAGCTTCTTTTTGTCCGGCCAGGTTATGGGAGTAGTTTTTCATTGGTTTAAGAAGGTGTAGGGAGTGGATTTTTCTTGCTTGGGTTCGGGGTAATGGAGAGAGTGGATTTGATGTTTTTATGGGTGGAAGTGAGATGAATATTATTTTCTCTCGCTCAAGGTAAGAAGAGATGGCGTGGAGTGATGTAGTGTTTTGAATAAACTTGGATTCTATTACGTTAGATTAAAGATAATTTTTTTAGAGAATGCATTATTGTTCATCCAGCAAAAAACCATGTCCAAAAAGCGTCAAAAGTGCAGTTTTCTCTAAGACGTCGTTAGTTATTTTGTAGCAATATTTTAATGAGGCAATGTTTTAATAGCAATGTTTTAATGAGGTAATTACGAGTATCGAGATCTATTTAAAGCAATGACCTACCCATATGGATAATATGGGTATCACACTGAGGGTGGTATCACATCTGAATACTAAAGTTTTATTATTAGGTATACCACTGGTTAACCACTCACAATATCATAGAGAGTCATTCTTATATTTAGTAAAATAAATATCTCATCTCCCGAAGAAAAATGCTCCAATATCAAAATCTAAAATTTCAGTACGAGTTCTGTTTGGTGATTTTCTGCGGTTTCTGCCAACTTGGAACATTTATATGGCCAATATAGTTTGCCCAGAATCACCAAGTTTAACCACGGTTCAAATTTAAAAAATCAATTCTAATTTAAAGATCCGATCAGAGAGAGAAGGAATATATATGATTTTAGTGTTTAACCCTTTATTTACCGACGGTACTTGTAAGTACCACTAGCGCAAGTTTAGAACTGCTGATGGTTGGCGAGTTTTGGCTATTTGGCGCCATATTTAGAAGCCAAATAATTCACTTAACATTAGTTGGGGTAACTATATAGTGATTTTTATCGTTAAAAACGTGGAGCATCAGCAGTTCTAAACTTGCACCGAAAATAATTTGGTAAATAAAGGGTTAAGAGAGAGAGATAGTCCATTAAAAATAAAAGTTTTTTTCATTTTGACCACAGGATACGACTAAAAGTATTTACTGAACCCTTTCCTAAATCACAATATCTTATCATAGTGATAGATCTTGAAATAAATTGCCCGACCAGTGTAGACAATCGCGGTGGACAATCGCAATTGTAGACCAGTGTAGATATTCGCCAAGAGGAACCCGTACTGAAGCTTTTAGACTTTGATATTGGAACAGTCTACTTCAAGAAGAACGATATATTATGTTATGGGAAAAATACTCACATAAACTAGATTCAATTCAGCACAAAAATTACTTTTATGAACTGATTTTTTAGGTACCAGAAGGTATGTTTAAAATCTGTCATTTAATAAAAATTAAGTTGTTAATTTATTTATTTAATATAATTTATATTATTTATTTTATAATATATATTTAAGTGTAATAAATTGATTATTAAAAGTTGGCATGTCTATAAAGGAATCAAAGAATTTCTTCCACTAACAGGGTAAAAATAAAAAAAAATATACAACATAGCGTATTAGTAATTTTTTAAGTATGATATATCTTCTCCAATCACTTCTAAAGTTATAACTCATCAAAAAAATTCACATTGGCTCCAAATATAAACGAGACTCCAATCAATAGCATTGAGGAGTAATTAAAGAATTCTCCCACAAACCCTCCATAAATCAGAGCATTTAAATCAGAATGGTAACATGATAAGCTAATCCCGCAACCGCAAAGCGTTTCAATCCCGCCTTGGCCATTTATCGAAATTGACAGCCGTGGCTCGCTAGACCAGACTGTTAAACTGCATGGGGGCTCACTCCGAGTTTAATTCTTCAGATTAGAGGGGCAATAGCTCGCACTTTAATGCCTCGAAATCAGCATAAAGGGTGTCGAAAGGCGTTTGACTAATGGCCGCCTCTTTTAATTTCAGCAGCTTGAACTCCCCCGGAGACAATTAATTAATTTAAGAGATTTTCTTTTCTCTCGGGATGAGAAAATTAACGGTGCGTTCGGCTTAAGACGCAATTTGGAGTGAAATCTGTTTTATGTGTTGATATTGGAAGGGTGATGAGGGGTAATGTATTGATTTAATGGTGTTGAAATAAGTGAGGGAAACTTTGTAAAGTGCTCTTTTTTATAGTAATTTTTTTTCAATAATTTGATGGAAATAAAAGTGAAGGAAAGAAAGACGCAGTAACCGAATTTATAAAAATAAAAGTATTAACACAATTAAAAGTTTCTAGAGCAGTGTTTCACAACCTTTTTTGGTGCATGCCCCACTAAATCCTTTCTAAATTTCCTGTGCCCCCCATGTCGGTTTTTTTCAAAAATCCTTCTTGGAAAGTGAATGAAATCTTGTTTGGTCAATGCCCCACCTGGGGAGAAATTTGGTTAAAAATTTTAAAATTGCCCCCCTGGAAAATTATATTGCCTCCCAATGGGGTATGCGCCCCACTTTGGGAACCACTGTTCTAGAGTAAATGAAGGGAGTATTTCACTATTATCGCTGGTTACCGGATAATAAGTGTAAACTTCTACTCTCAAAGAAATTTGGAGTGTAAACTTCTTCTCTTAAGGAGAGTTGGAGTAGTTTACTTTGCCTTTCGGGAATTAAATATGTTCTAGGAATGCCAAGTCATTCCAGCAGATGTGTGGAAGACTAATCAATGGTCACCACTTTTTCCGTTATAGTCGGCTAGACTAGTACTTGCCCTCCGCTCTCTTGAGTTGCCTTCCTATGCCATGCTGATGAGTCCTAAAAAGGACGAAACCGGTCCATGGCTGGAGGCGATGTTTCAGAGATGGAGTTAACACTTACTGTTTTAGAGTGTCTAATGTTTTAACAGGGCAATGTTTTATGGGTTTTTTTATGATTTAGGTGTAAAAAACATAAAAGTAATTAATGATAGGAATTCTAAAAATTGATGCAATTTTATATCTTGTTTCAAATTTAAAACCATCCTAAAAAGTATATTTATTAATTTTAATTTTATTAACATTATATGATGTTGCATAATACTTTATAGTTAATGATTTGTGATGAAATTTCTAATTCATACTTTTTCATTAATGTGTGTATATAGGTAGTATACTAAAAATATTTTCCCCAAGATATTCCCTCTATAACAAATAAAAAGAGCATATTAAGTCAATTTAAGTATTAATACTACCTAAAGTGCGTGTATTTATTAGAAAGGTATAGTACGGTATGTATTTTTACGAGATACTTTGGAAATAACCAATAGTCGAAACATTCTTTACAATTCTTCGGTCATTTCTAGTTTAAAGCTAAAATTTTTCTCAGGTGTAGAAAGTGAAGAAAATCATTTTTATTTACTATAAAAATAACTTTGGGAAATCTATTTAAGCTCACAGGTCTTAAGAGCTTTAGACAATGGTTTTGAAAAGTCTTAAAATCTTAAATGTTGAAAAGATAACAAATTGGCAATTTACTTTTAGAAAATCTGAGAGAAAAGGTCCTTTCTACTAAGTCTGTTATTTATTTCAAAGAACCTCAAAGCAATATAAGAAAATGTTTTTCCACTCGAAATTGTTTTCAAAGATGCAAGTTGCTCTTTATATAATAACTTAGAATCTAATACACTAATACTTATCAATTTTTTAAAAAATTTCTTGGTGAACCACTGAAAGAAGGGAAGCTAACAACGCTATCATTTTAGAGAAAAAAATTAAGCTGAGTATATAAAATAAATAAGCTGTTTAATTTTTTTCTAGCAAATTTACATTGGTAGTGTTTGAGGGAGAATATCAGATTATTATTTTTTACTTAATGATATACTGATTTGAATAATTTCTTATTCGTTAAAATTGTCTAACATGATACTTTAATTTTCAATTTAATTTCATTGAAAAAGTTTTAGTTTTAAAATATTATTTTAAGTTTTCAATTAATTTATTTTGTCGGGGGATTAAAAGTATCTTCCACATCTTTTTAATTTCCTTCCTTCAGTAGATAAATCCTAACAAGAAACAAAAAAAATATTCTACACCTGAAAAAAACTTTCATAGTAACTGAAATTAATCTAAGGGAAAGATAAATTCGCGTAATCTATTTAAAAATAAACTCCCTTTATAAAGTAGCCCAAGAGAATTAAGTTACTTCAATTATTTATCTATACTCGCTTTTGCTTTTACTGCGAAAGATTTTTTTGTTTATTTTTTGTCCTCCAATGAAGTAAAAAGATTGGATGAAAGAAAAAAAATATACATCCAAACTGCACTTTTTATCTCTACGGACATAACCCATATAGCCTTCATTTTTATGTCTTTCGCGTTGGTGAAATATTTTTTATACAAGATTTTTAAAAATCAAATCGGCTACAGTTTTAATAAACTGTCACCCAAAGGGGATTTCATAACACTGTTAAGGTTTTTTGCATTAATCTTTTTTACTGCAGGGGAGCTTCGTTTAAAATATTCCGATAATAATTGGAAGATTTTTTTAGTGCTTAGTTTTTTGTCAACATCTTATGTAATGACTACCGAAACAGTAATTAAGGATTTTTTATGGTAAACTCATATCTACTAAGCCAAAATTGAGGTTTATCTGATGTTGTAAAACAGTGTAGAAAAATATGTGCTTTTTGTAGGGTACTGCTAAGTTTATTAGCGAAAGTTTTTATCAATTTCTGACTAATTTTAAAATCTGTCAATATAACTTTAAGACTAGTGTGTTGTAATTGAAGGTGTGTTTTTTGGTTGCATAAGCTGATTTAATTAAATTTTTTGGAAACTATTATCATGGTTATTTCAGTTTAGCTTCATTGTAATTTTTTTCGTTCTAAAAGAGCCACATGGTATTTATATGAAAAGAACATGTGGTATGCTTATCTTGGAACATAAAGTAAATCAACAAGGGATCAAATATAATCACGGATTAACGGCCGTATTCACCACTTACCTAACCTAAGGTTAATCTGGAATTTTGCTGTTACGACAACTCTGATTGGCTTGCATTATTTCTGCCCACTCATTTCGAAAACATTTAATAAGAAAATATATAGGGGCCATTCATTAATTACGTAAGGATGATTTTGACAAATTTTGACCCCCCCTCCCCCCATGTCAGGGTGTGTAAGATTTTTCAAACCCCTCCCCCCTATTCTTACGTAAGATTCCATTATGTTTTTCAAAACAATAAAATGTTAGAAAACTCTCCGTTTGACGTAAATCAAAGATTTTTATTTTTCAACAGATAAGTAATATTCTTGCTGTCAACTACATATTACTACTATTATATTATTATCTCTTGATTAGAATAATTGGAATTTGTTTATATTAACTAGGAAAATCTTACGTAAGAATTAGTTTGACCCCCCACCCCCCAAGTAAGGGTATGTAGAGATTTTACCAACCCCCCTCCCCCTCGGGACCCTTACGTAATTAATGAATGGCCCCATAGATCTGAATAACCTCATTAACAACAGATTATTTCTACTATCTTAGATATAAGTTAAAAAAATTAACAAATATTCACAAGAAAAACTTGCAAAAGAACCAATAAAACAATATTTTCCAGAACCGTCTCAACCCAAACTCCAGAATCACTATCCCTAAATTGTATTGTCCCTAGCTAAACTTTAGCCCAATCTTTTAAGATTAGCTATTTCAAAATCCCTAAACCTCTCAAAGACTTCCGAAAATCCCTCACCTTTCACACGTCCCATCTACCCTCCGCCCGGTTTCATATTTCTTTCAAAAATATCCGGTTTAAAACTTCGAGAAGCATTTCCAAAATCCGAAATCTACCTTTAGAAGCGCACCCATGCCTTCTTCAGCAGTCCGAATAAAACGCAGCCGTACACCCCCTATAAGCCCCATCTTCAATTTCACGATGGGAGCTCCCGCACTGCTTTTATGTTCTTGACGATCATATATATGTGATTAGTTCCCTTCCCTTTGCCAAGTAACCTCGGCGTTTTCGTATTTTATTCCCACTCTTGGAGTTGGTAATCCTCTTATTCCAGGTACGACTTCCTTTAGAGAGAGATTGGGGACCTTATCTTTTAAAGACAATTCATGTCGGTGGAATTCTTGGGGAATTGAATTTTATTGCTTCGGAATTTTTATTCGCAAGATGGATTTAATGCGTTTTACTTGTTCATGTAAATGCTTGTTTTTTATGTTTGAGTGGGAGGGGGTCTGGGGGGATTTGGTGACGTGCGGTGGGGAGGAAAAGTTTTTGGCTGTGAATGGACAGCGAAAGGATGCAGACTTAACTGTTAGGGTTTTTTTTATTTAAAAGGTTAAAAAAATTAAAAGCTATCTAAAGGGTAAATTGAAAAAAAAAGAATTGCCATTTTAATACTTTTGGTTAGGTATTTTAATAAAGATTTCAATTCCACATACTTCTAAGTAGCTTAATTATTTGAACTGCAATGAAGCTTTTTTCCTAAGATCTCCCAAAAATAATTATTTAAAGATATTTTTTCAGGTTTGGTTCATTGTCCTCATTACATGTACACTAGGGTGGGTCAAAAATATTTTTTTCACATTTTCCCAGGGGCACAGCGACAAAAGGGTGCCAAATGGTCTCAAACTAACATGTGTAAAATATTATTCGATTATAATAACTCTTTTTGCCTCCGGATTGGCCTCAAAGTTTCGATTAATATAGTAATTTCATGCAAAAATGGACGAACGAAAATCAAGCTTTTACCTTGATTGCACAAATCCGTCATGAATATAAATGTGCACAATCGTATAAAATCATCATTGAAGACTATAAAATAATTATAAATGAAACCAAAGTTGAAATACTTGACTTGTAATACAACATATTTTGAAATATCTCAATGGTTAGAACTGGCAATCAAAAATTTCTTGCTGAAATCATAAAAATGAGCGAAACCTTTATTGTCGGTTGAGTAGGATGGTAAAAACATTACATTTTTAATAAAAATGGATATGTCAGAAGGTGGATACCTTTTTTGGGTTATAGGTTTCAACCCCATGGAAAACATTTGGATAATAGTTTAAAAGTTGGGATTTCCTTGAAATTTTTTGGCATATTAGGAATAGTCCAACCCAAGTATCCCCATGTGATTCCCTATGTCCAAAAATAAATTAAAACCACATTTTAAGAGTCAAATTTTGAAATATTTTCTTAAGAAGAGCGGTAGATCCCCGTTTTCAGCATAAACCTCAGTATTATCCCTTAAGTTTTTAAATATGCTACAATACTTTTCAAAACTTACTTGTAATTATCCTTAAAAGATAAATTTGCTATATTTTAACTTTTATGAACGCATAAGGGAATGCTAAGAAGCTATTTTGGTCAATCCTCAAAGAAGTATAATTTCATGGGCCTGGGTTTCAGTCAATTGCTATAGTAAAAAATTAGGTAAATCATGACTGAGCAAATCATAACTGATATTGCCTATGAACGAACTATCCATTCGACAATTGTTTCAACATATTTTTGCGATCATATTTGGATCCCAAGACCAGCCAGTGAAATAACTGTGCGCTGAATTTCGAAAGCGCGGCATATTTATGAAAAACACAACTGTTTCTATTTAAAAAAAATTAAAAATACCGTTTTATACTGACCAAACTTGACGGAGAATGTCTATGAACTACCAATATTTAAACTCTGTACCACTGAAAATCCACTATAAAAAGAGATTCATATTCTATTGCTCTTGCTAATATGATAGCATATTATATTGCCACTTTGGCAGTTATTTTTGTATTAATAATGCATGAAAGTGACTAATGTGATTAAAATTGCTTTTAAATACCATTATTTGTGAACTTTAATAAGTTTTCAACAAAAAAAGTTTAATTCATAAATTTTTTTAAAAATATTAAAAATTACATATTTTTGTTCTATTTGAGGCCAATCCGGAGGCAAAAAGTGTTATTAAAATCGAATAATATTTTACACATGTTAGTTTGAGACCATTTGGCACCCTTTTCTTGTTGTGCCCGATAGAATTTGCAAAATTTTTTTTTCGCCATAGGAAAATGACCCACCCTAATTATAATTAAACTTTACAACTTAACACTTTAAAAAAAATTTCTTCATTTCAGACTAAATTTTAAGTTAATCGTTAGCAAAAGTTTTGAATTTATTATTTTTAAAGTGATAGTAACATTTTTGATTGCTATTTGTTAGAAAAGGAGAAAAAGGAAACTTTCAAAATATCAGCTTTAGTTTTAAGAAAATACCATATAAACTGAATAGTATAATAAAACTTAACCATTTAGTTTCATTATTTTACTTCATTTGAGTTACATGTTTCCTGCTCTAAAAATACAGCTATTGCTCAATTCAGACTTTCTACTTTGAATGACTATATATTCAAATTTTGACGAAAATTTCAGTTCATTTAGCCAAATTTCATTGCATTCCTTTTTAATATTATTCCCCTCCCCTTTGGTAAAAATACATGCATTAATTTAAATAGATATTATTTTAAAGAAATCAATCAACCATTTCACTGATTTAAATATCATTTAACCATCATTTCGTGAATGAAATTCGGAGATTTTTCAAATATTTCCCTTCCACTCATTCATTCATTCATTCATTCACGATGCTTACTCATCCGAAAAGAACGCGCGGGTAATTATTTTTGAAAAATGCCGTCGCATTCTTCTTTTTCTTCTCGCTGCATTTTCCCCCGAAGAAGAGCAGGAAATCGATTACTTCACTTCAGTTTGGAGAAATAACTCCTTTATAAGCCAAAATGAATGAACCGCGTCCAACTCGGACTGGAGAATTGTTGGCGACAAAGCGCACTTAACTGAATGCGATGGATGAAAAGAAGTAATCTTAGCTTTTTCTACGAAGGTATGCAAGCCCTGATATGAGAGACAGGAGACTGTTTCAATAGAAAATAACGACTCTGAAAAGAGATAGGAACGTCCTGTGAATGCTGATGATGTAAATTGGAGCTAACTGAGCACGAGTCGATAGAAAAAGAAAGGGTGGTTGGGGTAATGATGCTGGCATGTATGTTTTGCGTTTGAGATAAAATTATTGGTGTACTATTATATCTGGTGCTATATCTCCACCTAGAAAAGTAATGTTTTTAATGATTTTTTAGCAGCTGAACTTATGTTGGTATTTTTAAAATGGGCAGTTTAATGGAAAACGTCTCAAGTCAAATCAAATTGAAACAATTTATGATTACAATTTTGCATTAAAATTTAATAGAACAACACATGCCTAGAGAAGAGAACCCGAAACAATAAAATAAAGTTCTAAGAAGTTAACAGTATTATTAGAAATGTTTTTGGAGCATATGAGTGTGCACAGAAAAAAAATTCGTCTCAAAATGAGTATTTTATTCGCGATTATGCTAAAGATAAAGCGGCTAGGATATGCACAACAAATACCGGATCGGGACAATAGCAGGTGAGAATTTTTTGTACCTAAGCATAGTTATACTGTAAATTCAGGTTGTACATAAATATAAAATTAGTAAAATAAATGGTGAGCATCAATCTGTATTCGAATTGAGAAAAAAATAGATTTTTGTTTAATCGTAATGTATTCAGAATGGCTTAAAACCTCCAAAAACATTTTAATTTACCTTTCAAAGCCCTAAATTTTAAGTTATTTTCAATAAAAAATAGCTTCTTTTCTGTCTGAGCTGAAACAGCTTGCGATGCCAAATGTGTCTTGTTTACTATCATTCCGCTTTGAAATACTGAGCTCTAGTTTTTTTTATAGCCTAGTGTTTCGATGAAAACGGGGTTTTCGGCATTATAGTGACATTTACAAGAGGCACATGTGACGTCATACTGTTATGCACTTTCTGAAATAAATTATCGAATAATTAACAGGAAAAAAATTGTGGGAAAAGACAAGCATATTTTTGGAATCAGGAGATAATTTTTAATAATTTAAAATTGAATATTCAGAATTTTAAGAGATGCTGCAATTCGCCATTGTTTAAGATTTTAGTTATAAAAGTTTAATGACAAAATTAAATTGTTGAAGATTTTAGTTAACCGTTTAACGACGGAATTAAATTGTTGAAGATTTTAGTTAACAGCAAACTTCAATTGTTAAAGATTTTATTAGTTAATGCTGTTAACCAATCTTTTATGAATGCAATATATATTGCATCAAAACCTAATAATTGAAATGTGTAATAATATGTATAAAATGATTATTATATCCAAATATTCCGTGATTGTTTAGTTATGTTCGCAATGAAATGTTTAGAAGAGTACTCAAATAATAATATTGAATTAGTTTAATTCAATTTCAGTAACATCGAAGATTCGATTTCAGCCATTTGTTTTGTTACTTCAAGGTAGCTTCAGGAAAATAGGTGCTAAGTGCATCACTAAAGTACCATATTGAACATTTAATTAATCATTCTAAAAGCCTAGCTCCTTCGACGAAATGTAGAAACTTCAATAAATTTCATTAACGAATAGGTGGATGTTCTTTAAAATGTTATTCCAGTAAAAATAAAATACATTCTATTGAAATCAGTAATGTTATGTTTAGAAGAATGGTAGGCGTGTTCTGTTTCCGAAAGGTTAAATGTACTTTTTTCTGTATAACATTATCCTATAATGCATGTAATTTACATTCAGTAACTAAAAGGAATAAGTTTCCATACTTCGTTATCCAATATCGTTCCTAATATTAATATTCATGAAGTTTTTAGATACTTCCAAGACGTCTATTACACATTTTGAAATGAATTGTGGAGTCTCAAAGGAATTCTTGAAATCAAGCATGATTCGAATTCTAAATGAAATTCCAATGTACTGGAAATATGTATCAATCCTTCTTACATTTTATCCTTTATATGAGTCAGTAACTAAGCTGAAATATCTACATTTGTTCTGTATTAAGTTCCAACTTTTGTTAGTTTTAAGAATTAGTATAAATATGGTGTTGTTTCCTTAAAAGAATTTAATTGGTATATTATGTATTGTATTGATACTTTTGGCATCTATGTTGATTTTATTTTAGCGCTCGAAAGAATTATAATTAATGTACAGTCCTAGGGGGATTGTAATATAATAATAATGCATATTTACTTTAACTATTCCTTATTGTTATCATCTCTTTTTGTATAAAAATGAGAGTTCCCAGTGGAAGAATAAGGATATTGTTTTCCTAGAGCGAATTAATATTAGAGATTGTAAGAGAAATTGAATAAGAACAGTATTCTACGAACCTTACTTTATTCAACATTCTTTATCTTTCAAAAGTGCAGTTACAACCAGTGGTATTTTTTATAAACGAAGAAAAAGCCTCAAAAAGTGAAGATACTCATGAACTTTAAGTCAATAGTATGAATTTTACATTATATTCTGCTAGAAGAATTCCACGTAGAGTGTTAAATTGAAGTCCAAATTTTTAAAAAATGAGCATAGCATCTCCCTTTGACAGGATATTCATCACATGAGGCAAGTACAAATTTCTTCTTGCTTTCACCGTGTAACTTTAGTGACTATGCTCTTTTACCATAAATTGTATTTATCACTTTCAAAATATACTTATTTTTAGTTGGAAGTACTGGTAGTAACTATTAAACAGCTCGAAGTGTGTACCACAATTGTTTAAACATTGACCTTTTATTTTATTACTTTTTACTTCTCTTACCAAGTTAAGATAAACGCAAACAGTTTTAAACTAAACATACTCCATCCAAGGTATTTGAACCTCTATAAACTTATTAGTAGAGCTAGGATTTATATGTAACTAGCGCTAAAGCGCTAAACCCGGCTTTGCCCGGGCGCAGTAGCGCTGACGCGCTAGACCCGGGCTTCGCCCGGGTTTCCGTTTTTTAATAAATATCATCAGGTGCGTTACAGATGGGCTTCGCTAATCCATTTTTAAAGAAAATTATTCTGGTGTGTTACAGAGGGGCTTCGCCAGTCCATTAAAAAAACTATTCTGGTGTGTTACAGATGGGCTTCGCCAGTCCAAATAAGGAAATAGTTAAATAAAGGATCTATTTTAATTTTTATGTTACAACAATGGATTTTAAACTTCAACAATATATTTCAATCTGCAACAATCGAGAATATGCCTGCAACAATTAAAATTACATCTTTTTTACAACAATGTGGTTTTGCCCTGAAGTCAGGCATGAAAAATTGGTTTTTGAGCATAAAATTGTCCAAAAAAGTTATTAGGATGCATCGATTTTAAATTATTATTCTTCAGAAACCTTCCTTAGAGGGAGTAGATCAACGTGGTATAGTTTAATAGTTAATGTAGGTTCGAAAAGTTTAAAACTATAAAGGACATACATACATACATACATACAAACATACAAACAGACATTGATATTTATATATATAGATAGATTATATTTGTTCGGGAATCAGATATTAAAGTGTGCTCTCAATTTCTATACGTTTTGAAAGATTTTGAATTGATTAAGACTATGTTTATTTTACATATTTTCATATATTTTGGTTCATTTACATATTTTTACATACTCAACCTATAATTACATATTTTTATTACATATTTTATTCATTTTTCAAGTTTGTGTCAGGCACGCCGAGAAGGGAAGTAGACACATTGTTTTCGTTTTTTTTGCACGACAAGACAGCATAAAAAACATGATCTGTGGCAAATAGCAAAAACCACCCTTCCCCACTATGTACTTGCGTAATATTTAGAGTCCCTTTAAAAAATTACTTAAAATTTTCTTTTTATTATTACATATTTGGCATTTTTAATACATATTTTGCTAAAATAAACACATATGTACATATTTTGGATTTTTCATTACATATAAATCACAGCCCTACTTATTAGCAAGTACTAAAAAACTGATAAATTGAAGGGAAAGAAGTTTGAAACACTTCCCAGGAATTTATGTCTGACATGACTTGCTTGTGTGCTATGAACGTAATCCAAAACAGCCTCATTTATTCATATCTATTTACTTATTATCCCTTTTAGCCTTTAAATCAGTAAATATTTAAGTTTAAATCCATTTTTTTATCATATCTTGTTGCCCTTTTCTTTCCTTACATATTTTGTTTTTAAACACGGCTACTAAAAGGTTGTTGTTGTTGTGTTGTTGTTGTTTCTTATGCCACTTGGAATATCCAAGCTCCATCCGCAGAGCGTACAGGATTTAAGGCAAAGGGGGTGCGGCTCCTGAGTAAGTGAGGCCCATGAAAGGCAGGAGTCCGACTTAAGCCTCGGATGATAGATGTCGCCACCATCTATCGCCACCTCCACAATTTTGACATGCATCTGAAGGGGAGGGAAATAGTCTCCAGACACCTGGACCCACGGTTTTTTCATGACCCAAGGTAATAATTATTTTTCAACGTATTTGATATACGAAACAGTTAAATCTTGTAGAAAAATATTGTCTAACGTATTTGAACATCTTACTATAGTAGTATACAGGGTGTTTCAAAATTGCATGTCGCGGCTTTTATTTGGAACCTACGCCTCCTAGGGTCATGGAAGTAAAGTCTACCCCTAGGTAAAAGAGCCTGGAGAATCCATTGATAGGACTTACAGCGCCCCTAGCGGTAAAATATAAAAGTTAAAAAATTAATTTAAAAACTAAAAGAGATAGAGCAAAAACTTCAATAAGATTATTGTTACCCACGTCATGAAGAACTCACTGAAGAAAATTTCATGAAAATATCTTGAATATTCGCCAAGATTCGCCGAGAAAAGAAAAGGTTCGCATATTTGCAAACTTTTCAGTGTTATTTTGTAGTTTTGTGTTTTTGTAGTTTAAAGTACACAAAATTTAAACAAAAAATAAAAAAATTTGCAAATATGCGAACTTTTTCTTTTTTGACCCCTGAAAAAATGCTATTTTAACATGCTTATATCTCGGCGAATATTCAAGATTTTTTCATGAATTTTTTTTCATTGAGTTCTTCATGACGTTGGCAACAATACTCTTTTTGCTCTACCTCTTGTAGTTTTTAAATTAATTTTTTTAACTTTTTAATTTCACAGCTAGGGGCGCTGTAAGTCCTATGAATGGATTCTCCAGGCTCACTTACCTAGAGGTAGACCTTACTTCTATGACCTTAGGAGGCGTTGGTTCCGAATAAAAGCCGTGCAACGCAATTTTGAAACACCCTGTATACAGGGTGTTTACGATTCGTGGCTTTTATTTCGAACGTAAGTATAAGGTCTACCCCTAGGTAAGTGTCCCTGAAGAATCCATTTACATGACTTACATGGCCCCTAGCGGTAAAATAAAAAAGTTAGAGAAATTAATTTAAAAACTAAAGGAGATGTGCAACAATGAGCAATAACCTCATTTATAGTATTGTTTCCGATGCGTTATGAAGGACTCACTGAAAAAATTTCATGAAAATATCGTTAATATTCGCGGAGATATTAGCATGTGAATATAACCCTTTTTTAGGCTTCAAAAAAGAAAAAGTGCGTAAATTTTCAAATATGTGTTATTGTGTAGTTTTGTGTTTTTCAGTTGAATATAGACAAAATTTAATCAGCAAATATGTAAACTTTTTCTTTTTTTGAAGTCTAAAAAAGGGCTATTTTCGCATGCTAATATCTCCAAGAATATTCACAATATTTTTATGAAATTGTTTTCAGTGAGTTCTACATAACGTTGGCAGCAATACTCTTACTGAGGTTTATGCTCTATATCCTTTAGTTTTTAGCTCCTTTTAAGTTGCCTCCTGGGGCGCTATATGTCATCTGAATGGATTCCTCAGGGTCATTTACTTAGAGGTAGACCTAACTTCTGTGACCCTAGGACACGATGCGATGAGATGGTTCGAAATAAAAGCCGCGACACGGACTTTTGAAACACCCTGTATGTAAAGGGAAAAGGAATAAAACTGGTAACATTGATAATGCCCCGAAGGGAGGATGGCAATGTGATATACTCAATGGAATTTATCAATTAGTATGAGCATTTATAACTTTCCCGAAAATACACTGGCATTATTAATAATGTCTAGATTTATCACATTGTCTTAATTAAAAACCATAATAAAAAGTAGTACAAATACTTTTCAAAGTAGACATATTATTTTAAAAACAGTTTTAATGGAAGAAATGCTTGAAAATATATTTTCTTACACTGTAAAACTATTGAAATTGTAAAAGATAAATGTTTCTGAAAATATCGATCTATGAGGATTGATGTAGAAAACCGTTCTCAACTTTTCAATACACAATTCATCCCCCCCAAAAAGAGATTCCTTCAATATTTTCTCCAAAGTACTAAAAACATCCTCTAAAAATCACATCGATCTGCGATAAGCAAAAAACAAGAAATCATTCGTCTAGCTGAGCGACGTGGAAAATTTCAAATACCTTCAGCGGCGCTTCGCCCAACCTGAGCAAAAGACACGAAGAACAAAGAGGGTTTCAATCTGATTTGTTCCACTCGATTCCCTGTCGTAAATATCCTGCAGAACATTCTATTAAACCTCATGCCGCGAGTATAAACATGCTCAACAAATTGGATCGGATCGCAACAGGACAAAAAAGGCCGAAAAATCGGTGTTTTAGACGGTGTTTTCGGCCCAGGCTCTGTTTTAAGAGGGATTTCTTGTTGAGTTTTCATCCTTCAAAGAACAGCAGAGAGGAAGAAGGAAAGTAATTGGCCGCTGTTGACAGAATATGGACAACTTCTTCATCCCCCCTTTTTCGAATGATGGAGTGAGGTTTTTGCGTTGAAAATGAAAAATTTCTCTTCGACAAACTATTTGATTGTTCTAGTAAACGGACAAGTTCATTAAAATACAATTAAGAGGTTTTCTAGAGAGTTTCAGAAAATGTTATGATGTATAGGAATGATCTTTTTTAATTTATTTGGATGATCCAATCTTAGTTTACATAACTTTGGTGGACTGGCTGCAAATTTCTTTTGAAATTGCAACCCTGGTATAAATTATTTACTTTTAAATTATAAGGACCTATATACAGGGTGTCCCATACATGTTGGGTCACACTTCTAGGGGGATAGTAGACACCTAGACGAGTCAGAATCACATAGGATTTTGGGGTCCCAGACCAAATCCCAGGGAGTTAAAAATGGAGCTACACCCCAAAAAAATTATTGAAAAATTCAATTTGTGGAAGAACTACTATTGGTGAAAATTTAATTATGGTCTCAAAAATTGGGGTTTAATATGATCTTTAAATTTATCTTAAAAGTTTTCAGTTTAAATTTTTTTTATTACAAAATAAGTTTAAAAACCACAAAAAATGTGAAAAATCTGCCAAAACTTTATTTTGTATTTCGAAATCATTTCTTTTGATTTAATAATCTGAAAGATCATAGTCGAAAACCCTCAAGTTCAAAGTGTCACGTAAAAACCATCAATATCAAATGCTTGAGATCCTGTTAAAGCAGGGTCAATTACACCCGAGGGGGTCCGTTTTTGGAGTCCGCAAACTGCCGTTTTGGAAACGGCTATAGGAAACATATTTGCGCAAGCAAAAAACGAACTTTAACAGGATCTACTATGATCTATACAACTATGATCTTTCAGATTATAAAATCAAAAGAAACGATTTCGATATCCAAAATGAGGTTTTGGCAGAATTTTCACATTGTTTTGTGTTTTTTTAACTTTTTTCACAATAAAAAACTTTTAAAGTAAAGACTTTTGAGATAATTTTAAAGATAATATTAAACCACAATTTTTGAGACCATAATTAAATTTTTACCAATAGTAGTTCTTCTACAAATTTAATTTTTCAATAATTTCACTACTCGACAAAAAAAATAGGGTCAAAATGCTTCTGACACAAATCAAGCAGATTCTTATGTAAAATGACCCCCTGAATCCGAATTCACCCCCGTTTTTCTCCATCACGTACAGATTTTCGGGGAACAGCCCCTCCCCCTTTTTGCGTTTTTCGATGACTTAATGACTTTCAATTCGATTTTCAGGGTCAAAAACTATTACTTTAGCCTTTAAATTACAACCGAGGGAACAAGAAAGGTTAAAGCTTCTAAAATATACAAATTTGTAGCAAATGGATAAGTTTAAGGGGTTATAGCCCCCTAAAAATGCAAAAAAATCGTTAAAAATTACAGAGATTGTTTTTGGCTATTTTTCCTCTAATGTTTTACGCAATTCATCATTAAAGGGTCCTAACCCTTCCCCAAGGACCCGAATTTAATGAATATATGCAGCAGGGATTTTTTCTAAAAGCGGTTGAGGCGTTAGCGCCCCCGAAGCATTCGCGGAAGAGACTCTCTGAATCGCGCCGCCGCTCGTGAACTCAGGAATTAATATTCATATTTTGAAAAGCTCAAAAATTACATTGTTCTTATATTTCAGGTCTATCTTGAGGGAAATTGTTCAGTACGTTAAAAACTGGCCATTTTTGGGGATTGGGGTTCCATGTTTCAAGCTGTTAATAGATGCGTGGGATGAGGATAACAATTGGGGGGGGTCCTATTAAAAGTTGAGGGTGATGGGGGAAAACTGATGTCATATTTGCGTGCAGGAGGTCATTTTACACAAGAATCGACTGAAATTCAGTCAGTAACAGTTGGAATTTTTTTTTGTATAGCAGTTTAACCCTTAAGTATGGCATCGAACCCTTCCATGGGTGCTTTGGGGGCGCTAACACCTCAACCGCTTTTTGTAAAAATCATTGCTGCATATATTCATTAAATTTGGGTTCTTGGGGAAGGGTTAGGACCCTTTAATGATGAATTTTGTAAAAAATAAGAAGAAAAATAGCCAAAAATAATCTCTGTATTTTTAACGATTTTTTTGCATTTTTAGGGGGGTTATAACCCCTTAAACTTATCCATTTGCTACAAATTTGTATATTTTAGAAGCTTTAACCTTTCTTGTACCCTCGGGTGTAATTTAAAGGCTAAAGTAATAGTTTTTGCCCCTGAAAATCGAATTCAAAGTCATTAACCCATTAACGCCCATTGATCTATTTTTAGATCGCTAAACATAGTGTCAGAATTGGTCTTTTAAATTACCTTAAATTTACCCCACAAAAACAAAACTACTTACTACTACTAAAAATAGATCACTGGGCGTTCGGGCGTTCATTTTTTCTGTGTTGCTTACAATACGATTATTCAAATTTTTCTACTATAAACTGTAAAAAATGAATATGAGAATACTCAGTAATGTTCAGGATGGACACAAATATTGATTTTCTTAAGAAATTGATCATTATATTATCGATAATTAAATTTTATAATTTCTTCTGGTGGATGAATGAAAGGTAGACAATCTTGATTGATTACTTAGTAAATCACAGGACTGCAAAGAGTATTATGTACTCAAATTTATTCACATTTATTTGTTGATACAACTTAAGTCAATGCAAGCATTCGTTTTAAAATACATTATAGGTAAAATTATTAGACAATTAAAGGTTTTTGAGGAGATGTAAAAATCTCAAAATGAAAATTGTAATATTTTTTTAAAATTTGCCCTAAAACTGCTCTTACAACCTTAAAATTTCCGTTATGGCAGGAGAGTAAGTTAATTGGATAAGTAATTAATTGGAATAGGCCTGCGAAAACCTTCAACACGCAGCAATTTTGAATGTTGCTGAATAAGTTACATTTTATTTCATGAATATCATTATTTTATGATAAAACTAATCCATAAAATTCACAAAAAAAATAACCTGATGCAATTTATTTAACTTAAATAGACAATTTTATGAAATCTTAATTCTATAATATACTTATAAATTTAAAGTTCTTGGTTCAATTCCCACTTTTTCGACAATTCTTACTTTCAACATAGGCTATTTATGTAATAAATCTTGGGTAAATTATTTAATTTTACAATTATTTCATTATTTTTCCACATATTTATAAATAAATACGCATTTTTTAAAGAAAAATACTAATAGGCCTATTTATTTTATATTTTTTATGATTTTTTGAGGTTCTACTATTACGTAGCTCTGTGACAAAAAATATCCTCCGAACGCCCAGTGATCTATTTTTAGATCAGCATTTTTTGACGAAACTAATGACTGTTTTCACAAAATTTGTTCATAATATTCATATTCAAGGCAAAATACACCAGTTTCATGATTTTTATTAAATTCGCACAAAAAAATAATAATTTGGGCGTTAATGGGTTAAGTCATCGAAAAACGCAAAAAGGGGGAGGGCCTGTTCCCCGAAAATCTGTATGTGATGGAGAAAAACGGGGGTCGAATTCGGATTCAGGGGGTCATTTTACATAAGAATCTTCTTGATTTGTGTCAGAAGCATTTTGACCCTATTTTTTTTGTCGAGTAGTGTTTCTTGGGATGTCGCTCCTTTTTTAACTCCTTGGGATTTGGTCTGGGACCCCCAAATCCTATGTGATTCTGACTCGTCAATGGTTCTATCCAATTCAATTCCTGGTTTTATCCAATTTTAAAAGGTTACATATCAATTTCCACACGGAATTTTACATTTTCCCATGCCCACTTATAAAAACCCTGCCGAGACAAGCGGGATGATACAGTTTGGACAGAATGTGTACAGAATTGGATGGGCAGGGACGCTTTTAAGCGAGTTGTCGCCTCTCTCTCGTATACAAGCTCTCCGGACACACCTATACGACTCAAAATCACCTAGGAATGGGGGAGGGGTCGGAAATGCACCTCTACCAAGCTAGGGTTTTTATAAGTGGGCGTGGGAAAATGTAAAATTCCCTGTGGAAATTGATATGTAACCTCCCATCCCCACCTATAAAAACCTCCAACCACCACAAGTAAAACTTTTGAAGTTGTGACGATTATTATGATAATGGGTTCTTCCACTCAATATTGTCTAAGAGTTCTCATCTTAACCAAATATTACCATTTAATAGTAACACTCATCTATAGCCTAAGCCTACCTTCTAAACACTTCTAAGCCTTCTTTTTACCTTCTAAAAAATTTAAACTTTTCATTATTTTTTTTTATTTTATGTGTATTGTACTGTTTTTCTTGTAATATTTAATTACTTATATTGTGGTGCACGGGGAGCTTTTTTTATTTCAATAAAAATAGTTGAGGTGATAGTCAAGCATGAGTCTGTTACATTATTTAAGGATGTGCTGCGTTTGGCATAAAAAAATATAAACATTCAAGGGTTTTGTATGGTTTTTTGTAATGTAAAATGAAATATCTAGTCAATTTTTTAAAAAAAAATTACAAGTAATTAAATATTTTAATTTTAAAGTCGAGAAAAACACGTGACTGAAAAAGCTTAGTGAAAACACCGTACGATGACGTCAACAATCATACCATCAACTCCGCTGCTTTCCAACAATGATCACCGTACGATGACGTCGCATCCCAAACTCTTAGTGTTTTCGCACGCTTTAAAAAAGGGGAATTTTGTTTATTTTTTTGCAATCAAAAAATTTCTCGATAGGCCTCAAATTTTGGGGTGTTGCTTATTTTTGCATGTAGAGTCGATTAAAAAATTTAAAAAAACATGCAACTTCCTCACTGTCACAACATTTAGCACTACATAGAAAAATTTAAATAATAATGTTAAAAAATTTCTAACTTATGCTTTTTTTCCAAAATTACAAGAAATGAATAGAACTAACTGTCTAAGTTTTAAATCATAATAGAGAAAACGTGTCATAAAAATGAATAAAACCAGGTTACAAATTATTCTTTTATGTTCTTAAAAGCACTTCAAGTGTACTTAGATAAATAAAGCTTAACATATTAAATATTTAAAGACACTAAGGTTCTTCAATGAATAAGATGAAATAATTAAATATTCATGGGTAAAAAGTTCATTATTTAATCACAAACTATACAATACCGTCCAATTAAGAAAAACAAATTGCATCAAACCTTTTTAAATATTTAATCGGCGATACATTTCCTCGCAAGCCAGACACTCGTTGCTTTTAATGCGATTAAAGTAAGCCCCATTATAATATACACTTCAGCATAATAAAAACACCCTCAGCTAGAGCTCGCCTCTATTCGTGTTGTTAGTAACAGTGACATACTCCCAGACTTATCTAATGATGGTCGGGAATTTTATTACTTCCGAAGGCCCCCCTAGCGAAATGATCTTATATTCCCTTCATTAAAAAGTGCTATTTGAGACCAGGAAAAAAGCCATGCGGTGAAGAGATAAAATCGGCGGTAACACATTTTTAGGAAGATAATATATTTATCGATACGTCGCGCATAATTTTTTATGGTTAGTTGGGAGACAGATAAGTAAGTTGGATGCGTAGAGGTATTACATAATGGAAGTAGGTTTTGTATGATGGACCTACGTGTCATTATGGAGAGTGAGAAAAATATATCCAAAATGAAAAGGCACATACCAATTAGACGGGCTCGGTTGGCTTAGTGGGATTACGTGCAACCCACTACGCTATCTGTCTGCGCACTGTACCTGGTGTCGAGTTCGATTCTCGACCTTGCGCTTGTTGTAATTTCTCTCACTGTGCTAGTAAAAGTTTTGTGTCTTACTTGACGAAGGTTTATGGGAGGTTTTCTGACCATAAATATAAACAAAGCAAAATCCCCCAGTAGGGTGTCTCAAAAAAAACCTTTTTTCGAAAAACCTCGGTCCCCAGGGCTTTTCCCATTCCTTTTGGTCCCAATAATTTGTAATTGTGTAATTGAACCCTGCTTGCCATAAATATATACGCATTCCGGACCCTAACTCAACCCAACGCTGCAACTGATATAACAGAGGTTTGTTTGGGCTTAGCTAATATTTGATCTTAAAAGGAGGGTCCACTGCATAGAATTAAAAATCCGCCAAATACTCTTTTGGCGAGATTTTTCTCAAAGTAAATCTGTGAGAAATTGCGTTTGTATACACAATCGCTTAGGATGGCAGTATATGCGAGGAAGGTATGGAACTCGCAATCACCATATACAGGGTGATTCAGAAATAATCATCAATAATTGGGGGGGGGAGGTAGAGGGGCCCTAGACAAGCATATTTCGAATAGGGATGGTGGGGCGCAGCCTTACCGTTAAAGGGATAGGACCTAATGTAGTGCGAGAGGGTTTCAAAAGGCCGTTTTTAGAAGGCCCGTGTGACGAAAGAAAAAATAATAAAATGAATAAATCTATTGCATGAGGTAGGGCAGTGTCCCTACTACTTACACCATGAATTCGATAGAATTTGAACCACTTTCTAAACCGTGGAGTGAGTTTCAAAAGTGCAATATTAATACTTTAGTCAAAGAATGGAGTTACCTAAATGGTATTTAGAAAAATGATGATCGGGGGAGGAATTTTCAATGATCGTAACATTGATCATTGAAACTGTTTCATCATTGAAAATTCCTTCCTCGATCATAATTTTTTAAATACCATTAAGGGAACTCCATTCTTTGACTAAGAGATTAATATTGCACGTTTTAAAACTCACCCCACGGTTTAGCAAGTGCTCCAATTTCTATCACAATGAAGATTTAAGTAGTACGAATACTCCTGTACCTCATGCAGTAATGTTTTTCATTTTATTATGTTTGTTTCGTCACACGGGCCTTCTAAAAACGGCCTTTTGAAACGCGCTCGCACTACATTATAGTCCAAGAAAGTTAGCTCAAAAAAGGGGCGTCAAGTGGAACAAATTGTAAAAGAAAGTTTGATGGTTGATTCTTATAGGAAATTTTCCGTAGAAAACGATGGTGAAACGTATACCAAAATTAACCATGTCCTTTAGCCAATATGGCGGATTTTCCAAAATGGCGGACAATCGTTTTTAACTTATTACTTCCTAAAAAATGTTAAATAAATAAAATGTTAAATAATAAAATTATGATTTCTGCAGTAAATGATTAGAATTTAGTAGCAAAAACAATGGGGAGCTGTTTTTTTCTCTTACGATTTGTCATTTATCCAATATGGCGGATTTTCCAAAATGGCGTCCACTAATGTTTATAATAAAAAAAATTATGATGATAAAATCATAATTTTTTCAGGATATGGTAAGAATTAAGTCATAATAATATTCAAATCAGTTTCCTCCCCCTCAATGTATCAAATATGGCGGATTTTCCAAAATGGCGGCCACTTATTAAGATCCTTTTTATTTTTAATTGTTATTTTCTTAATAATTAGAAATATTAAATGTAATTAGGTAAAATATAAGCAGAATACTTATAATTTAATAAAATTTACGGGTAAATAATGTTAAAGGTAGGTAGAATTCAAAAATTACTATTTACCACTTAGTTTGAAATATGCGGCCGAATTTTTGGAAATTATTTCAATGTATCGCAAAATCTTGGTTAATATACCATTTTATAAATAATTTAATATATAATTATTTATATTGTGCCAAAACAAAATTTATTTATATGTAAAAACGTTAAAAATAAAAAGGCTCTAAATAAGTGGCCGCCATTTTGGAAAATCCGCCTTATTTGATACATTGAGGACAGGAAACTGATATGAATATTATTATGACTTAATTTTAACCATATCCTGAAATAATTACGAATTTAATATCATAATTTATGTATTTTAATCATTAGGTAGACGCCATTTTGGAAAATCCGCCATATTGGATAAATGACTTATCGTAAGATAAAAAAACAGTTCCACATTATTTTTGCTACTGAATTCTAATAATTTACTGCAAAAATTTTTTTTTATTAACGATTTTTAGCAAATAAGTAAAACACGATTGTCCGCCATTTTGAAAAATCCGCCATATTTGATACATTGAGGGGAGGAAACTGATTTGAATATTATTATTCTTACCATATCCTGAAAAAATTACGATTTTATCATCATAATTTTTTTTATTATAAACATTAGTGGACGCCATTTTGGAAAATCCGCCATATTGGATAAATGACAAATCGTAGGAGAAAAAAACAGCCCCCATTGTTTTTGCTACTAAATTCTAATCATTTACTGCAGAAATCATAATTTTATTAACATTTTTTAGGAAGTAATAAATTAAAAACGATTGTCCGCCATTTTGGAAAATCCGCCATATTGGCTAAAGGACACGGTTAATTTTGGTATACGTTTCACCATCGTTTTCTACGGAAAATTTCCTATAAGAATCAACCATCAAACTTTCTTTTACAATTTGTTCCACTTCAACCCTTATCTTTCTTGGACTATTAGGTCATAGCTCTTTAACAGTAAGGATGCGCCCCACCATCCCTATTCGAAATATGCTTGTCTAGGTCCCCTCTACCTCCCCCCAAATTATTGATGATTATTTATGAATCACCCTGTATACTTCCATTTGAGTGGTAATTGTGCTCACGGTAGTGTCAGTGAGAACATATTTTCGAAGCGCTCTCTATATGCATAATAACTGTATGGTTTGATCAGCAAACCCTGCAGAAGAAGCAATTCCCTTGATGATCGTGTTTTTTGAAGACGCCCTGAAATTTTCGAAGGATACTGTTGCGTCTGGGATGTAAGGTGTAGTGTTTCCTATCCATGAGGGGAATATTTTAAAGATTTTATTTAGTTGTTAGCATCGTTATCATAAATGATGGCGCTTTGGTGTGTGTGTGAAATAAATGTCTGTTTTGGATTGATATTTTTGGAGAGGAAGGGAAGAAAATTTCATATGGTGCAAGATTACGCGAAGATTATAATTTCGCTTTTATGTATTCCCGTGTTGTTATAGCTCCATAATGCAATTGGTGCCGTTAATGCATATTATCTCAATTTAAGTAATAATAATTCGTAAAATTCATCTTTGATGTCAGAATAAAATATAGCACAGGGGTTCTCAACTTTTTAGGAACCGCGACCCGAAGTTTCCCCGAATCTACAATATTTGTATTGTTTAAATCGCAGAAATCAACCTTAACCTATCAAGAAACACAATTACTCGCTATTTTAAGAAAAAGTAATAAAAGCGGTCAGTATTTTTATACAGTCACAGTAGTTATAAAATATTCGGATTAATTTATTTTTATTTTCCTGCATTTCGTGGTCCCCTGAACATATCCTTCGACCTCCGAAGGAGTCGCGACACTACCCGGTTCAGAACCCCTGAACTATCATTTACATATAATTATATTCTGAAGATCGCTGATATTCATTTACTTGAGGAATAATTTTTACACAATATAAAATGCGCATTTATTAATTATAAAAAATGGAGTTAATACAGAAATAAAATATTAAAATAAATTCGACTTAAAAATACAATACTTTCGATATCAATATCGAATGCATGCAATGATTCCCCCAGCAGTATGAAAAAGGATATTCCCCCTTTTTTTTCATTTATCGGATATCCATCCTTCCCAGTGAAACCCAACCAAGCCTTTTCTGCCAAAAATACTTCTCCCAAGTGTTGCCATAGAAATATGACCCTGCAATCAAGCAAATATTCCTATACTCTGGATCCAAAAGCCGACCCGATTTTATTTTTGTCCGATGCTTCTGATGAATGAACAAAGGATGGGGCAGAACAAATGGATTGCGATTTCTGGAGGTATTGCATTTGATGTGTGATCATGGGCATGAGGGAACAAACGTCACTCTGGGAAACTTCCGGCTCTGTGTGTCTGCAATTGCGATTTACGGTGATAGAGGATGAAATTTGCGACGGAAGCTGTATTGGTTGATATAATTCTTCCCAGTATACTGGTAAAGTTTTTCTTCATGGTTAAGTTGGTAAAAAAATCGCCGACACCATTATTTCCTGAAATCACAAATCAATCGAAGGTTTTAATAGAAGGGAGTTTATAAATCTGTATGTCTTCTATTGCGAGTTGCAATGATAAAAGATTGAGTTTGTGATGGAAACTGATATCGGTTGGTATAATTATCAACTGTATACTGGTAGGTTTGTGTCAAGTTCTTCTTCATGATTTTTTGGTATAAAATCGCCGAACACTATTATTTCCTGAAATCACAAATCAATCGAAGGAATCAATCACGAATCAATCACAAAGTTAACTCCATGCTTACGTTTTTCGGGTAAGATTGACGTATGTTGTAAAAGACATTACACAATTTTTTTTGTAAAAAAAATCATATTTTCATATTATTGTTTATAAAATACTTTGTACTTAGAAGCTTAAATTATTTTCGTTAAAATTTTCTATTTAAATCCATCCTAATGTTTTATTGAAGTAGATTGAAATTGTAATAAAATTCTATCTTCCTTAAATTACAAAGTAAAACCTTGATTCCAAATTACTGTATGGAAGAATATTTATGTTGAACTTAACCTTTAACATTATTTTCTTGAACCGTATACATCTTTTACAATGAAAACTTAGAAATTTAGTTTCATAGTTTATCTTATGTTGCAAACATTTTTGTATACATAAATATCTTTTATATAAAATAAACAACTGATTTATATCATCTTAAGGCAACGAATGCTAGCTTGTCTGAAAATGAGTAATTTTTCGTAATCTAATAGAATAATGTGCAAAATGTGATTTTGCTATGAAAATATTACCCTATTATAATTTGTAAACTCACAAGTGTACAGAAGGTATTATGTATATATAACAATGAAGGAAGAAGCAATTAGTCATTCAATTTCGTTTTACAAAGTGCACTTAATGGAATTGGGAAATAGAAGGTGTATTCTCCCAGGTATTGTCTTTGTGAATTGAATCTGAATAAAAACGTTTAGTATTTTATTGCACTAAAAGTACATAAAATACCATTTTAAAGGGAATTTCCACAATATTATCGAATTATAGAACAATTTATGAAATGTGTTAAAATGTCTTTTTTTTCATTTATATTTTTTGTAAAACCTCTAAAAACCGTTCTGAACGATTTATCGTTGACATTTTAATGGCTTCATATATATAAGTAATGGAAGGCAAAAATAGTTTTTCCTCTTAGGAGATCTCAGTTTTGGAGTCGATATATGCAGAGAATCAATAGAAATGTTTCTGTTAAATGGGCACATTTCCCTTAATAAAAAGTTCCCTTTGTCGTTTCCGTTGACATTTTAATGGATTCTTAGGATGATTCTTTTCTAGAATTACTTTAAAATTCTTAAAGTCGCTGTCATTGCACAAAGGTAAAATTTTCCGATTTCTGTTTGACTTTTCATGACAGATACATTGGGAAATTTTTTTGGTTGAAGAGTTGTGGAGTTTAATCCAATTTGGCTAACCACTAACCTCAAAATGTCATGACTTCTTTAAACTGTTATATGTAGTGTGAAATTTATTTCGGGAGGGATTTTAAAACTTAAACTTCTCATAAAAAATCCATTTTGTTAAATTCGTAATTGTCATATAAATAATTATAAGCATTATATAGATTAAAACAACTCATAATTGTTTAGATTTTCTAGAAACAATGAAATAATATTACATATAGAAAAATGGTAGAAAAGCTCCTAAAACCATTCTTAAAAACCATTCTTCATTGTGAAGACAATTCAAGAATTGTTGTTCTTTTCACTCGAATTTTCGTAATGATATCCATATTTTATCCCTTAATTTAATTTTAAAATATAAATAAATCCCTAAAATTTTAAATAAAAAAAGTAGTGATTTACAACACAAATTCTAACATTTGTAAACCGCATTGAGGACCGCATTGAAAACCCCTCATCACAGCTGAATTGAAAAACCCTTTATATTCGGACCGTATCGCAAACCCCACCCTACAGCTGAATTGAGAAACAGTTTCTATACTTAACGTAGACTTTTTTCAGTTACCATGTAGTCGGCGACGACTGTTGTTTACCCTACTTGACCCTTGTATATGTATCGGTAGCCATATATACAAGATTTTTGTTCTATTTTCCCATTCGATTGGAATTTTCATACACCGCACAAAAAAAGATCGCACAAAAACAGGTTTGAGTGATCCCCAGACAAAGCCTAAAATAAATGCAATTTCATTCAACATTCCTTTACAAGGAATTTCTATGCTTATATAAAAATTTTAAAAGGTATCATAAGACAGATAAATAAAATTCGAAACCCAATTCCCTATTTACTTTCTCTTTAAACCGTTGTAACCCAACCGTTTCCCATTTATGTAGAAATCATGAAAATGAAAATTCATTTAAACTGTTTATCCATGACGAAGGATTAAGATTCCCTTTTAGTACGCTCAAAAATTGCAAAACATTTAAAACTCAGCTTCCTTCCTTCTATACATTCATGACACATTATGACCATTCTGTAAAGGTAGCCTTTTAAAGCCTGTGTAATTTACAACACAAAACATTATTGAATGGGATTTTTCTTATTCCTGTTAGAAGAAAAAAAAATTTATAGTGGTATTATAAAAACTTGTAACATGCACAGCGTTTAATCCATTTAAAAACATTTCAATCATTTTCCTATACAAGCGTTGCAACATTTTCAAACCCGTTCAATCCTAATCCACCTGAAATAACAATTGAATCCTATAGAAAATTTGGGGAGGATGGGACTAAAAAAGGTAAAAAAATATCTACAAACATAAACCTTATTCATCACAACACACACATCCAAGGGCTTTTCCCCCAAATCCCACACTTTCCCCTAACTACCCATCCAACCAATCCAAAAGAGAAATCCCCACATCGGGAACACAAATTGGAAAATATCCATCCAGCAACAGCCCAATCCAAACCTCTCAACAACTGTGTCGGAGGTTTCAAAGCGATCGTTCAGGAGGGTCTCCAAATGCCCCCTTCGCCTGTCTCGATGCCCAGATTCTCTCCTAATGGTGACGCGGATCCAAGACTAAATCCGCGTTCTCCCAGGAAATAAATGAAGCTAAGTGATCCTGGTGGAGTGCTTTCGCGACGGTTATTAAAGAATCCGAGTGTGGAGTGATTGTTTTCTAGCAACTATGGATAGTTGGGAATCCTTTGAAATGGGTTGATAAGGATAGAGGGATGTTCCTTGATATGTTTTTGGGAGACAGCCAGATTAATTTTTTTAATGCATTTGTAAATTGAAATGATGCTGGGAGATTTTATTAACTAAATGTAGTACTATTTAGAAAATTCATTTTTATGTGCATTTCAATCCCTCCTACTCTCTTTATATTTGAAACTTTTCTGTGCAGAAACGCTTCCTTTTTTGTTGTTAGAAAATATATATTTTCTCTAATCTGGGAGCAACGATTATTTTGGTGTTACTTTAAGTCGCAGTTTAATGAATATGCTTAGATCAATGGTTGGGTGTTAAAAGGGTCCTTTTTGTTAAATTTTAATTATTCTGTGAACTGATTATGAGAAATTTCTATACAATAAGTATTGGAAAACTATTTAAACTTTTGGATACGTGTGTAATTTGCAGATGCAAAATTATCATGGTAATTATTTTAGTTTCAAAAAGAAGTAACTTCTTCCATTAAAATTTAATCTCAACTCTTTAATATTATTGTAGCATAACCAGCAAAATTTCATTTTCAAATCATTTTTTGTATTGTAACTGAGCAATATATACGTCGTAACCAATTGGTTTAACATTCCAAAATACCTTTTCTTTTATAATTAGTTTCTCGGTGTACTAACTGAATTTCCACTAAAATTACTTGAGAAGATAAAATAGTGAATGCCTAAAAAATCTTGATTTGAGGATATAATTCAATAAGACATAATTTTGCACTAGCCATACAATCAAGAGTGTAATTTTGAACTCCCGTTACAAAAACTAAGTTTAAAATTCAGAAACAACAGATGAATCATCACGTAAACTTCAAAGTGCGCTGAGCACTCTACTAATTAAGTAATCCTCCATTGTTATGCACACTTCAGAGCAGCAGGAAAAGCACGAAACTATCTCATTAACACAACGACATTATATCCGAGAGCCCACATTCACGTAATTATCAAAGAAAACGCATTTACTAATTCCCAGCTACTTCACAGCTAATATTGGAGAGAGAAAAGTACACGGACGACAATAATTACATTACGAAACGCAGAAATTTCGTCGAAAAGAATGGCAACGGTGGCAATAAAACAGCTCTATTCTCGGCGGCTCTTAGAAGAAGCCTCTTCTAATACATTTTGCAAAAGTGTCACCACCAAAAGCTATCCGGTTTTCGCTAGTAAGATAGTCCGTTTGGAAGACGGTTTCTTTGACATGCTGTCATACAGCAAGCTAAAGCCGGGAAGCCTGTGGGGAGGAAAAGAAGATATTTTCTAGGTTTAGGATCGTGTTTCGAGCCTAGAGGCAAGTGTGGAGAGTTGAAACTATCTTTTATTTATAGACTGTTTGAGAGATGGAATCGTAGAATGTGGTTTGAAAATAAACCGTGTTACCGAAATAAGTGGTTAAAATAAAAAGATCATAATACTGATACAAATAGCAACGAATATCTAAAACTACGTAATTTACAAATTAATTTGTTGCAAGTTAATACACACAACTTTTCTTCGGTTTTTATAAACATGGGACTAGATAAACACTCATTGAATAACATTGGAAATAGACGTTGGTACTTGTGGGCTGGTTTAACCTTAAAAATCTCAATTGGGTATGTGTGTTAATTAACATAAGGGTTGCAAATTAGGTAGTAAAAGGATATTTCCAGTTTTAGTTGCTGGTTTATATCTAGATATGCATATTCAGTGGGTCAAAAAATTTTTTTTACATTTTCCCAGAGGCACAGCGACAAAAGGGTGCCAAATGGTCTAAAACTGACGTGTGTAAAATATTATTCGATTATAATAACTCTTTTTGCCTCCGGATTGGCCTCAAAGTTTCGATTAATATAGTAATTTCATGTAAAAATTGACAAACGAAAATCAAGCTTTTACCTCCATTTCACGAATCCGTCATGAATGTAAATGTGCACAATGGTGTAAAAATCATCATTGAAGACTATAAAATAATTATAAATGAAACCAGAGTTGAAATACTTGAGTTGTAATACAACATATTTTGAAATATCTCACTGGTTAGAACTGGCAATCAAAAATTTCTTGTTGGAATCAAAAAAATGTGCGAAACTCTTATTGCCGGTTGAGTAGAATGTTAAAAACATTAAATTTTTAATAAAAATGGATATGTCAGAAGGTGGGTACCTTTTTTGGGTTATAGATTTCTACTCTAAGGAAAACATTTGGTTAATAGGTTAAAAGTTGGGGTTTTCCTTGCAATTTCTTTGGCATATTAGGTATATTAAATCCCAAGTAACCCCATATGAGTCACTAATGTCCAAAAATAAATTAAAACCACATTTTAAGAGTAATTTTGAAACATTTTCTTAAGAAGAGCGGTAGATCCCCGTTTTCAGCATAAAGATCAGTGTTATCCCCTAAGTTTTAAAATAAACTACATTACTTTTCAAAACTTATTTGTAATTATCTTAAACAGTTAAATTTGCTATATTTTAACTTTTATGAACGCATAAGGGAATGCTAAGGATCCATTTTGAGTCAATCCTCCCTCCAAAGAAGTATAATTTCATGAGCCTGGGTCTCAGTCTATTGTTATAGCAAAAAAATAGGTAAATCATGACTGAGGCGAATCATAACTGATATATTGCCTAATGAGCGAACTATCCATTCGACAATTGTTTCAACAATTTTTTGCGATCATATTTGGATCCCAAGACCAGGCTCCTGATCCCAAGATCCCAAGATCAGACTTTTTGCCTCCGGATTGGCCTCAAAGTTTCGATTAATATAGTAATTTCATGTAAAAATTGACAAACGAAAATCAAGCTTTTACCTCCATTTCACGAATCCGTCATGAATGTAAATGTGCACAATGGTGTAAAAATCATCATTGAAGACTATAAAATAATTATAAATGAAACCAGAGTTGAAATACTTGAGTTGTAATACAACATATTTTGAAATATCTCACTGGTTAGAACTGGCAATCAAAAATTTCTTGTTGGAATCAAAAAAATGTGCGAAACTCTTATTGCCGGTTGAGTAGAATGTTAAAAACATTAAATTTTTAATAAAAATGGATATGTCAGAAGGTGGGTACCTTTTTTGGGTTATAGATTTCTACTCTAAGGAAAACATTTGGTTAATAGGTTAAAAGTTGGGGTTTTCCTTGCAATTTCTTTGGCATATTAGGTATATTAAATCCCAAGTAACCCCATATGAGTCACTAATGTCCAAAAATAAATTAAAACCACATTTTAAGAGTAATTTTGAAACATTTTCTTAAGAAGAGCGGTAGATCCCCGTTTTCAGCATAAAGATCAGTGTTATCCCCTAAGTTTTAAAATAAACTACATTACTTTTCAAAACTTATTTGTAATTATCTTAAACAGTTAAATTTGCTATATTTTAACTTTTATGAACGCATAAGGGAATGCTAAGGATCCATTTTGAGTCAATCCTCCCTCCAAAGAAGTATAATTTCATGAGCCTGGGTCTCAGTCTATTGTTATAGCAAAAAAATAGGTAAATCATGACTGAGGCGAATCATAACTGATATATTGCCTAATGAGCGAACTATCCATTCGACAATTGTTTCAACAATTTTTTGCGATCATATTTGGATCCCAAGACCAGCCAGTGGAATAACTGTCCGCTGAATTTTGAAAGCGCGGCATATTTATGAAAATTATAACTATTTCTACTTTTAAAAATGAAAAATACCGCTTTGTACTGACAAAACTTGAGGGAAAATGTATCCGAACTACCAATATTTAAAATATGTACCACTGACAATCCACTTTTTGTTGGCAAAAAAGATCCTTCTATTCAACGGCTATTTTTAATAAGATAGCAACTGCCAAAGAAGCAATGTAATATACTTTGTATTGATAATGCATAAAGGTGACTAATGTGATTGAAATTGCTTTTAAAGACCTTTATTTGTGAGCTTTAAGAAGTTATCGACAAAAAAATTTAATTTATATAATTTAAAAAAAATATAAAAAATTACATGTTTTTGTTCTACTTGAGGCCAATCCGGAGGCCAAAAGAGTTATTATAATGAAATAATATTTTACACATGTTAGTTTGAGACCATTTGGCACCCTTTTCTTGCTGTGCCCGATAGAATTTGTAAATTTTTTTTCGCCATAGGAAAAAGACCCACCCTAATGCATATTCAATGCAGTAAATAAAGATACTTTTTTTGTGTAAACCCCATCTGGATTAGGCTCAAGTTTAGTCTGTTCCCTGCTGTCGCCAATACGTCGCCAATATACACAATATTGGCGATATTGTAGCTATCGCTCTAGCTTTTTCTAGTCCATAATGGTATATTTATCGCCATAAATTTGGCGCAGGGAACAGACTAAACTTGCGCCCTGGATTAGTTCTCCTTAATCTCTTTTTGTTTGAATTTTAATTATAAACATAAAACAAATATATTACTGTTTTGTAATGGGTCATATCTATTGCAGTTTTAGATGTTAAGTAAATAAAAAACATCCAAAAATTAAATGTATTTGTAAACACAAATTTGTTTTATAAATTTTTGAAAACTTTTTATAAAACAACGTATTATGTTGGTATTTTGTAGAAAAGAACTTTTTACAAGGTTTCCTTTTCAACGAATTTTGATACCTGATTTCTAAAACATCCGTCAAAAATACATACGTAATTGAAATTACTTTTTTCCTTTCATCATATTCAAAATATCTTTAGATAGAATTCGAATTTTAGATAGAATTTTTAGATAGAAAATAGTTTAGATAGAATTCGAAAGTGTTTGATATAAAGTATTGAAACACGTAAGTCTAAACATCTTCTAGTAAAAATTACATAAATATAAGAAATTTAAATTCGTGTTCAGTCCCCCTGTTTTATTTGTAACGTCAAGTACCTGAAAAGATTAAAAGGTTCAAACTCTGCCCTTCCCTCAAACATTTCACAAGTTTAGGTCTCAATCAAATGAAACAATAGTTTGGAAAAGACAATGCAACTCTGTGAAATATGCGCACGCTTTTAAATTCGCTCAAGCTGCGCTCAAAGCGATTCTCTCATCCTGAATACACTAGTATAATTTGTTATTCGAGTTCAGACATTTACACAATTGTAACAGGATCCACTAACTACTCAGTGCTTGTCTTCGAATGTAAGAAAAGTAGGGGTGCTTAGAAAATCCGGAACCATTTCTTTCTTCCTTTAGCGCTTTGTAACAAAGCGTTTCTAAGTTCAAATACATCAAATTGTTTGACAAAGAGCGAAACTACTTCTGGCGTAGTCAATGTCCTGGAGATTTATGACTCCTACTGAAAAGACGTTTCTAACTATTCACATTTAGGTCAATTTTCTTATTCGAAGAAGAATATTTCTGAATGTTTGAAACTTTTTAGATAAAGTTTTCAAATTTGATTCTTACTTTCAAGCCAGAGAGAGGTACTATTGTTGTGTGACGCTAACTTGAGAAATTTATTTGTAACGTTTTTTTTCTTCGGAAAAGAAATCTGAATGGCTAGGTGTGTAATTTATTTGACAGGTTTCTTTCATAATGCCTCTTATGAACACCTTTTGGCCGAGGAGAGCCTAGTGGTTAAGCAAGGCATCGGCTTCGGGATCGGAAGGTCCCGGGTTCGATTCCCGACACCACTAAATACCCACCGAGTATATGATCGTTAAATCTGTGAGTTCGAAAGTGTTGTGGTCCGTCATGGCGCAGTTAACCACAGGTCCAGGTGTCTGGAGACTATTTCCCTCCCCTTCAGATACATGGCAAAATTGTGGAGGTGGCAATAGATAGTGGCAGCATCTATCATATCTCATGAGGCAGAAGTCCTGCCATTTATGGGCATCACTTTCTCAGGAGCCGCAACACCTTTTGCCTTGAATCTTTGTGGGGCTTGGGTATTCCAAGTGGCACACGACAACAACAACAACAACATGAACACCTTTAAATTTGTTGGCAAAATTACAATAAAATCACCGATTATACCTACGGATTCCTTATTAATTTGATGTAATTGTATTTGTATTTCTCCATCAAAACACATATCTATTTTCATCAAAGCAGTGTATTTAATTTTATCTCATAGCTACAATAGAGTTATCCATCATCCGGTGACAACCCTTAGCAATTAGTCTGTTTGTCCTGCAGGATCAGAGTTTTGTGACGTCATCGTGGACAACCTTATTATTCCACAGAATCCAACCATCTTTCATGATGTTTAAAAATGCTTTTAAAGGACAATTTTTAAAAAGATATAATCGCAAGCAAAAGCAAGTTTTCAAATCGGAATTCGAATTCGGAAATGCTTCTGAAACTGAAGGACAAACACAGTTAATTTGACAGTTAAGTCTGTTTGTCCTGCAGGATCAGAGTTTCGTGACGTCATCGTGGACAACCCTATTAAGTGTTTAAAACTTAAACATCTGCAGAAGAGAAAGATATAAAAGAATTCTTGAATAAAATAACCACGTATAAAATGGATATTTCCTTAAGAATATTTACTCCTTGTAAGGATTTTGTCGTGTTTGTATGATAAATTTCACCAACCGTGCTTAAACATTATTCTTTTAGTCATTCTGTTTAATTAACAACTTGAAGTCATGCCAAAAGAATGTATTAGAAGCAATTATTAGATATTTGCGCATGCCAACAAGTATGATTTCGTATTTTTCTACTTAAACATGAATATGAACTTTTATATCTAATTTTCTTATTTATCATGGTTAAGTTTGAAAATGAGAAACCCGTTTTCTTTCATCCCATTTTCTTCCAAAATATAATGATCTATAAATATTGCAAATCTGTGTACTACTTCAAAAACTTTTATTTTTGTGAAACTTTCCATACTTTTAAAAGTTATCAAGACTTATGACGACTCACTATTTTCCACGACCTATTTCCCTTGAAGTTTATAACTAGGTAATCACATTGGAGAAAACCCATTTTCTGTAAAGAAAAAATTAACACAATCCAATTATAAATTTTAGACTCAAGTCACATACTACATTAACGAGAAGATTAGTTATTTTGAAAGTCAATACCCGTAATATTTCAACGTACCATTCTGAACTAATTGGGAACTTATCAGTAAAGCAGCCCCTGTTCTATGTATCTTGGTAAAAAACCCAAGAAAATCTAAGATTTCAAGTTAAAATTCATGCTTTTCAATATTCCAAATGGATTGTACTAAAAAGGTTGTACTGTATGGATGCTCATTTATATTCACTAAGTTTTAAAAACGGTTCAACAAATCTACACTGCTACTTTACATTCTAAAATAGAATCGTTTCTTTATATTTCTAAGGAAATTCATGAATTAAGGGTATCTCAAGGAATGTTTCGAATAGTTACTTCAAAAGTGGTAAATTATACTCTAATTACCATCTATAAGGATATAAATAGAATTAATTCGGTTTTGCTACAAACGTTTGAATTCGTATAAATTGTAATTAAGGGTAAGCAAGTTAACGATCTCTGTTCAAACAGTAATGATAAATATTTCAAAACAATTAGTACCTAGTTTTAATCAAGTATATAATAATTAGAAATATTCAATGGTTTTACTTTGAGGTTTTAAAATGCAATAATTTATGTGCTAATATTTTCATTTATGCCTATTAATTTATAATACAAGTTTAAAAAAAGCTATGTAAAGTTTTGATGGAACTTTCGATTATCTCTTCTATGAGGTTTTCATAATTTCAGTTTTAAACTGTCATTGATTTGAAAAACAAATAAGAAACTGTATTATCAAAATATATTGAAGGTATTTTAAAGATAATTCTGTTTTTTATGTTACGAAATACTTTCTTAAACGTAAACTTCACAATTCCGAAGGAATTTCTTTTATTAAAATACGAAATATTCATTTTATATTTCATTCTCCAAGCCATTAATTCAAACACAAACCCAATAACTCAAGGTCGTCTTAATGGATAAATCTTCCCCATTTAAGGAAAGGGATAAGCGATAGCGAAGAAGAAACGCCATCAAAAAACATTATCTTTCTCTTTAAAAGAAGCCCCAGTGCATAAACAAGACCACTCACGGTTAGCGGAAACATCTCTGCCCGAAAGAAAAGATCACACAACCCCAAAAACCAAGATAAGCGAAGCCGGGATTCTTTTGTTTTCACTCAACCGAGTACAAAACTTCCATCTTACAAGAAAAACCGGTGGGCGGAGCGAAGAAAGTCGAAGAAGAGCTACTCAAGCAAATTTAAGAATTTTTCCGTGGAGTTTTCAACAAGTAAATTCGCTTGTGATTGTCGTGGCAAAATGAGATTCTGGTTCTTATTGTGTTCCTCTTCCCGCTTTTATGGGTGTTTCGGTTCCCTTTTTTAATTTTTAATGTGCAATTCGCTAGCGGAGTTTGATTGTTTTTTAGGGGATAAAACGGGATAGCTTTTTAGGAGGGATGCAGTTATTCTTAAAGAAATTAGTTTGTGTTGTTTTTTGGGGAAGAGATCGGATATACAGCTTTAATATGCTATTAAAGAAAGGGGGTAAGTTAAATGAAACCTCAAATGAAGTTTTACACTTGACATTAACTATGAAAAGATTTAAAAAGCATTTTCTATCTCTTTTTTAAGTTTATATTTCTCGATTACAGAAAGGTTAAGTTTGTACTTTTTAAAAAAATTCCAACATTTTAAACAGTTGAGGCAGTTGTTTTTAACTAGGTATACATGGCTTACATTTTTAATAGTTTTAGTGATTATAATGCATGCGTGTATTCCATCACCTGTGTTCCCGTGAAAGTTTTCTGTTTTTTTTTCATTAGACAATTTAAAACTTTCTTTGTGATCTATTTCTTTCTTGTGAATTTTTTAATGATCCTTCATGTAGAAGTAACCTCCTAATGAAGTTGTCAAGAATAGCTCTTAACAACTCGGATCCTTTTTTGTCTTCTTATTCATTCACTAATTGTATTAAGTATTATTATGTTACTTGCCAAACTTATCCAAGTTTTTAATAATATCAGGATAAAAAATTTAGTTAATGAATTTTAAATTATTTCCAAACCTGTTTTTGAGCGAGGAATAGGGACCGCATAAATAAAATCGCATAAAAATTCGCACAAAACTTCGCGAGTAGCTAGTAAATAGTTTTCGCAGCACAATTAAACAAAATATTTTTTATGCGGTGAATAGAGACCGCCTAAAAAAAGTCTCACGTAGGACCGTAGTGAAAATCCCACAGCATAACTGAATTGAAAAACTCTTGATATTCGGACCGTAACACAATCATCACCCTACAGCTGAATTGAGAAACCGTTTCTGTACTTGCTGTATACTTTTTTTCAGTTACAATGCAGTCGGCGAAGACCGGGTTGTTTCACTAGACCCTTGTATACAGGGTGGTTATAAAATAACATACCTACTTTAAAATTCTCTACAAACGAAACTACTTATTGAAAAAATCAGAAATTTTAAAAGGGGTATATGTTGAAGGAATGGGTACTTTTTCGAAACAAAAAAATTAGTAATTAATTAATTTAATTAAGTTTTTACCTTGGATTTCGGACCGTCGCCAGAAGTCTAGAAGGTAAATGTTTACTAAAACTAGCATTTACGGTCCGAAAGCTAAGACAAAAATTTAGAAAATTAAATTAGTTAGTTTACTAATTTTTTTTATTTGAAAAAAATTCCCATCCCTTCAAAATGCTTCCTCTAAAATTTAAGATTTTTTCGACCAGTAGTTTCGTCTGTAGAGAATTTTAAAGTAGGTATGCTATTTTATAACCACCCTGTATGTCTTGGTACCCATATATACAATATTTTTATTCTGTGTTCTATTTGATAGAAATTTTCATACACCGCACGTAAAAAGTCACAGAAAAAAGATCTCTCAAAAACAGGTTTGAGTGTAATTGATAAATAATTACTAATTAAAATATATGATGTTTTAATAAATTTTATTTATGAACATCAATTAATTTTATCACTTTTAGTAACAAATAGAGATTTACGTTTTGTTAGTTCTAAGCCGGTAAAATTGGGCTCTGTAGAAATGTTAACAGAAATTTATCCTCTAAATATTTGCAGCACTACAATTCTATTTTAAGGCATTTAACTGTAAAAACTTTCGTCACTGTTTGTTTTACTCAGTGTTTAAATGACAGATATAAAACACTGGGGCACTTCAAGGTTTTCCGAATCTTAGTTGAAGCTGGGATATTAATAGACAAGGATTACGCCCATGTGGGGATTTCAAGGATTCCAAAAAACAAATAAGTGAAATAGACATAACATAGTTCGTCGAAACATCTAGTTAAATATATTTTCCCTAAATTAAAACAGTCATGGTTAATTAAATATTCATATCCATAGTTATTATTCTTTTAAAATGTTAGGTTAGATAAATATAATAAGCAGCATCGTCAAATAACACCTTGCTACCATAGGCGTTTAAATATCGGGGAAATATTTTGCCAAATCAGGTAACCTACACATTTTATACGGCAAACGGTACCCAGGGTATTTTGATAGAGCCCTAAAGTTATCACTACATTTTATGATAATTTAATCCACTCCAAACGAAATTATTGAAATTGAGAAAAATGTTTTACCTTTTTACGACGATCATTGCAAGAACCCCTTTGCATGCATTTATTACATGGTGTAGGGAAATAGCATGAGATTTAAGTATAGGAGTGTTTTTAAATCTGTGGGCTTCGAGAAATCTTGAAATGCGTCACGATGATAATCTTCAAGTAATTTGTGTTTATTTTTTTACTTTTAATAAATAAATTTGGAATATAGGTAGGGAAGAGTGGGGCTATTTCGCACATGGGGCACATTCGGACAGACGGCATTTCCCCTAGTAATTAAAAATTTAAAAATCTGCAAAGTAAATTTTCTTGTCATTTTGTTGGCGTAAAATATCAATCAAAAATAACTTTCAAGTGGACATTCAGCATTTTATTCAGTAGAGGCAATACTAAAGTAAGTTTCTAGAAAGGTTTTATTTTCCTGCTTTAATTATAAATATTTTGTTGGGACGTGGTCAGCTTGAACTGGTAGATTTGGCACATTCGTACACCAAAAGATGGGGCAGATTCGGACAGTGCGAATGTGCCTCATCTTTCCCATTTTTGATTATGAAAGTGATTTATATGTTTATAAGGGCAGTGTATTTAATAACTTGAAGTTTAATTGTTTTTTTATTGTAATTGTTTCAAAATTTGGTGGTATAATAATAACATCTTAAAGAAAGCTTCAGTTTTAAGGAATTTAGACCCAGATTTAAACATTGAGGAAATAAATGTCCCTGATAATTGTTTAATACCAATTGACTTGGACTTAAGTGATTTTATTCTAGTAGAATTTGCTACTAAAAAGAAAATTTTGTTATGTTGGTCAAATAGAAAATTTGGAATTGAATGTGCTTATTTAAAATTAATGATGAAAAACTTTAAAATTAATGACGGAACTTTTATTTTCCCAGTAAGTAATAATTCAACATTCATACAAAAAGATAATATCGTATTAAAAGTTCCCCAACCGCAACCGTCAGTTTTAGGTGTTAATAAGCGTGCTGTTGGTTCACTTTTATTTTCGAATAAAATCTGACAGTTAAAATATTGGTTGAACTTTTTCTAACTAATTATATTATGTGAAGTATGTCAATGTGCAATATACTCTTCATTACAACAATTGTTTTCCTCATAAAAAACTTAGATGTTCGATATTTTTTGAAGCTGTTTTCTTTTTGTAAAAAAATCTTCAATTTAGAGGAAAAATATGTAAAAGTTCCAAATATTTCGTTTAATTATCCTTACTTCAAAGTACAATAAACTTTTTAGTTTGTAAAAATAATTATTGTATAATTTTTTTGCATGTGTACGAATGTGCTCCACACGTGTGCGAAACTGCCCCCCACCCATGGGGCACATTCGCACGAAATTTCTCGTTTTTTAGATTGATGATATTGGTTAGAAATTTTAGATGAATGCGACCAGTTATCGTTCTAAAATATCGGAAAGGTCTTAGCTTTCTTTTGAATCCGAGTTTGTTTAAATATCTCATTTAGATCCAGAGAAATATGCCGAAATGCACTTTTTGGGCTAATGTGCCCCTCTCTCCCCTACTTAACATTGAATCAAATTAACTGAACGCTTTTCGGTTGCCAATGAGTCTATAAAAATATTAAAATCTATAATTACTTAACTTCGAACATAACTTATGATCATTTTTCCCCTTCCTTCAGTTTATCTCGAAAATGAGGGATTAATTTACCTATTTATGATTTACATTACACCAATCCTAAAAACAACAGTTCATTGATTAAAGAAAAATGCTATTTACTCTTCAAAAATTTTCTCAAAAATCCTAATAAAATGTTTAGCTTTCTTTCAAAACTATAACATAAACCCGGCAATAAGCTTTTAAGTTACTTTGAAATTTCCCTGTTAGTTCCACCATCATAGTTTTCTATGTGAGTTGGGATTTTCAGCTCGACCAAAAATAAAATTCAAAATGCTAGTAAGTATATAACCTTTAATATATTCTTAATTAAATGGGGACTGTCCAGGGTATTGTTGAAATTGGTAAAAGAAACCTTTGGGGACCCAGTACCCAAATTTTTATTTCTTTAATTTACAATTTTTTTTGAAGTTCCTTAACGTCAAGACACTTGTAATGACTATTCATGCATAGTCCAAGCAAAAAAATCTATTTTTAAAAAGCAGTTTTTAAGAAATTTTGAAATTTTCAAAAATTTTAACCAAGTTTTAAAACACTACTTCTTCTTTAATTATGATAATTCTTGTATGATTTTTTACCCCAACATAATCTAAGTTATTGTCCATGGAACTATGAATTTAGATTTTTGATACTTGTAATAGTTTTTAATAAAAAAATTTTTCTCCAAACACCTCCAAAATATCATGAAAATAAACACCTTTTTCATCTTAAGACCTTATACTCTGAATCCCTAATTGGAATTCATAGTTTCATTGAAAACACTATGGTTAATATATATGCAGAATTTCAAGTTAAATAGTCTAGAAAAAAAGCCTTAGGGTTTTAATGGTAAAAAAGTAGTTTTGGGAAATATTTATTTAAAAAAATATGTGGTAAGTGTGCTCAATAAAAATTAGAAATTGTTTGTTCTTAGAATCTGTGCATCACTATGAAATTTGCAGAATCAATTTACGAGTAAAACATCGATTTGAGAGCAAAACCCTTAATTTGATATTTTGACCGATTTGGAGGTACTGAGTCCCCTTAATTAGTTTATAGTCTACAGTTAAAAAGTGTCATGCCATGTAAAGTTAACTTCCCAATTTTTAAAATGTTTCTCCAACATTTTCAGATATTTTAATGTACCCTCAACCAATAAATATTGACAAATTCTGCACTAGGTAATCAAATAATTATTCTCTCAACAGTAAATGATCAAACCATATATTATCAACACAGCCTAAAATATCTGATTTCAATGTTATAAAAGAGTTTTGCAGTGTAAAGATTTGCAATGGTTGTATATTCAGAGTGAAAGACTCTGTCAAAGTGCATTTGATGACAGGCAGCAATCAACAATCTGTGAGCATTGAGCATTGCTTTTGGTTGCTAACACCGATTGAACAACACTACTGGTAAATGTTGCCTGGTTACACAAGCATCTCAATTCCTGCAGCAATGCATTTATATAATAACGAGTGCCAATGTTTAAGTATGTCCAGAATCCTATAGATCTGTGAATCTGTCGCTTCAATATGAAAATGTTTGATTTAATGGAGTGTATGTGATAGTGTGTTTCTCCCAGTATTTAGATTTAGTCTCAACAATTTCTCTAGAAAATCCTCTTAGCAGATTATCAGAATAATAATCACCCCTTCCAATAATACTTATTCGAACTGTTTACGAATTGTTATTGTGTGCCAAAATTTTATAAGTGAAAAATTTAAAGTCAAAAGCAATCTTTTGAAACTGTTAACAATTCTCTTAACAGTTACGTTTTTGGTGCACATCTTTCTTTTCTTTAAATTCTTCAATGCTCAGTTTTATTCAGCAGAAAATTAGTCGCACAGTTATTTTAACATATATTGGTCCCCTAATCAAGAAACATTACACAGGCCTGCGAAATTTAACTTTTTGAAAAAATACAAAAGAGGTTTTAAGTGAAATTTATGTTATTTGGTATGCTGATTTTGTGAAAATGACCACCTTTTTCCTCAATCACATCAGGATTTTTTTGTATTAACGATTTCGATATTTTTTAAACTGGAAAAATTTTGCTTTTACTATGTTTATAACACCAAATTTTATATGTTGAGGGTGTAAAAATACTTATTTTGCTTAACTTAGCTCTTTCTAATAACATTCCTGGTGCCTGGCGCAAGGTTTGGTCATTTTAGACGTTATTTTTTGACCAAATGTTAAGTGGCCATTCTTGCTGACCAAAAAAAATGGAGGTAATTTTCAAATCACAGAAAATGGTCCAACAGTGTTTGGCATATTTTATTTTATTGAAGAGAGTGTGATGTTTTCATAGCTTTCATTTAAATGCATCGAGAGTCCTACAGGTGACCGGAAGAGATGATTCGCAATTCAGTTGGAGAAATAAACACTGTAACATCAGGTTTATGAGAAACTGGACGTTTGGCCGATTGAATACTTATCAGGATGAGACTTTATCTTTTGATTTTGGCGTTTATACCCACGGAGAGGGCATGTATAGAAGTAACAATCATCTAAATGGTTGGTTTTTCGGCTCCCTCTATGGCATAGGAGAGTTCCAAATCAGCAGTCTTCTTCCCTTTGAGCTAAAACCATAGGTCATTGATACCCTGCACACAAACTTTATGATAAGCCCATGATTTGTCCTGATCTCAATGTTTCCGAGCGAAATACAGATTATAAGCTTGTCTTACTTACTCTGTAACGCTACTCATGCAATTTGTAATACCGCTATTTCGATACATATGTAACAAAAATCATCTGACAAATTATAAAAACGTCTCGAACTCATAGCCTTGTATCACAAGAAAGGTAGCTGTTATAATTGTTTTTTGACGGAGTTTCCACTTGTCATTGTATTAGCGCGCATGACACTATAAATGACTTCTCGCGACGCTAATTGTTGAGAGAATTCGACTGAGATGGAGGGATAACGACAGGGAGGTGTCACAGAGTGGTATTCTGAAGCTTCCACCATGGTAGAATAATGGTCATGCAAGCAGGAAAGAAATTCAGCGTGAAAATTGTAATTTTCATGAAAATCCTAAAAATGAATTTTTCAAAAAAACTTGATGTGATTGAATTTTATTATTATTTTTTCTGAAATCAGCACCGAAAAATACATCAAGTTCAACTCTTACTTCTCTTGTATTTTTTTTATCGCAGGCCTGTGTTATCAACCGACTTCATAATGATAATAATAATACTTCATGGTATAATAAACTGATAAACATCCGAAGAAACAACATTAGATGAAACAAAATCCATAATGATGACGCTAGGATGAAATTAGTTAACTATTTTTTAAGTTTACTGTAAATCATTAAACGATTGCTCTATGTATTTTGACAGATCGACGATAAATGATATTCTTGACAAACATAACGTATTGGAGAACTTGTATAAAGTTGAAGGGCCTGAGAAATCCCCCTCAATATCAGGTGGTTTGAGGAAAATTGTTTGCGAGGGGAATTGTTTGAGGGAAATTCATGAGGACTTTGAAAGTCAGTCGGACGTCGTACAACTGATTGAATCAGTCGATATTGGAGCCATTACATCGACTTCGTCAATGGAAGGGTTGGGGAATAGATCGAAAACGGCTTTAGGTATCGGAGAGAACTACCTAAAATACTCAATTTCATTATCACTCAATGCTTTACAATTTAGCCTTAGGTATAAGCCTTAGCTTTAGGTGTAGTGAATGCTCTTATTGCATTGTAGGGGGAAGATCGGATATGGTGGGGCAACGTGTTGTATGAAACAAGCAAAGTTTCAAGAAATGGTCATGGTTAGAATAACATGACATAGAATTGTGTTTATTAAACCAGAAGAAAGAAAAATTCGGACACCAATTTGGATGGAAAAGCCAAGTGTGTTCATGAATGGTACAAGTTAGTATTTTTTATTGTGATCTTAAATGTATGGGGTTTGGCCCCGTGCCGTTGGCGCGCTGTCCCGGTCCATGTTTGGTCTCTTCTCTGATCTTCTTCTCAGTGAGAAGAGCTCAAGAAGTTGTAGTTATCTCCTTAATTTATCCATATTCATTCTCTTGTTGAATGGTGCGATTGCGGTCTGCACGACACTTCGTTTTTCTGGTTTGCTCTTTGCGAAGGCGCCAGCTTTTTGTGTAAACTGACCACATGTATAATTTACTTAAAAATTTACTTTTGGATATTTTTGAAGGAAAAAAAATTAGTTTCTTTTATCAAAATTCATAGACTTACTGCAGAGTTTACGACTTCAGATGTAGTGTCTATGGAAATTTTCAGAAATAAGGTGACCTAAATAACCTTGATAGTTTTTTAGATATTAAAAATGTATCAATGATCCCCTTGTACCCAATCGCCCCGCTTTAGAGTAATGTAGAACGTCTTGAGTTATCAAAATTTCAAAGTTTTCATAACCTTCCTACCCCGCATGGGGTCTTTTTCGACCCCAAGCGCACTTTGACGCTTGATATCTCCCATGCATTTTTGTTTTGGCAATTTCCAATGCTAGTATTCCTTAATTACTCAAAGTTTTACAATGGGTAAAAATTTTAGAGTTATTACTTAATTTTTAAGTGTCATGGGAGAAATAGTCACATATTCCCCCTCTGGGGTCTGCTGAGACCCCATGCATGAATGGTGGTAAAAATATCAAGTAAAGCTTAATACTTTATTTTTTGTCATATTATTGATAAAACATGGTTTTTATGTGTGTTTAAAACGTTTAGAGAAATATAAGAGAGACATTTTCGTAGAAATTGTCATTTTTTTTACAAAAAGAAGATTGCGGCTAAATACATTGAATCAATCGCTATTTCTTAAATTTTCATTCATATTCTAAGAAAAATATGCTATTTATAGAAATATTTTGATTATCTAACAGTTTCAGCAAAAAAAACTTAGACAACTGTCGTCTAGCTTCCTGTTGACAAATTATTTACAAAAACAATATGAATTCATGGCTGCTTGTAAATAGGTTTTTATATTCAGTTTTCTTGGAAAAATAAGAATGCTTTCAAAGATTTATGAGTATTTACTGAAATCCAGAGTGTGATTTCGAAGAATTATTAAGAAAAAGAACCAATTTCGCGGTAAAACTACGGTTAAAAGTTACATAAAACAAGCGAAGTACTGATTTCACTACCATATTCGAACTGATCATTTTTTGTATTAATTCAATTTTAAAAAAGAGAATCCACATTTCACATGTTTTATAGTACTAAATAAGTTAATCTGGGTCGGCAGGTAGCTATTAATGCAGAAAAGAAAATATATGCAACTTTATAAATCGTTTAAAATAAACTACTTAATTTTACCCGTGCAAGGCCGGGTATATCAACTAGTATACTTTAAGCAGTCTGATTATAAATATTTTAAGTAAAGCAACTTCATTATGGTTCATTTCTGTAATTTAATTTTTGTTTAAAGGTCCAGGTGTTATAAAAAAACGTGCATCAAAAGAAACCAAATAACGCCGTAATAGGACAAAAAAATGAGAAAAATACCAAAAAAATTGGAAAAATTATTCTGAAGCATCTTTTTAGAAGCAAAAAATTATAATTATTTTCCATTTAAGATACCATTTTTATTTTTTATTAGAGTCATAGCACGTTTTACTCATGGGGTACTATATTAGACCCCACGAGGGGATTATGTGACTATTTTTTCAAGAGGGTAGGAAGAACTCTCATTATCAAAAAGTTTGTATAAGTTTAAGCGGTTCCATTATTCAGTTTAATGAAGGGACGGATACATGCACTTAAGGGAAAAATACACGTTGCCTCTTGACCTTAAATAATTAGGACAAAATGAATTTCATGACAAAATTTTCTTTTCATTCGATACATAAAATGATACGCATCACCAAGTCCTTTACTTAACTGGAGTTATTAATTAAATGAATAACACAAGAAGAGAAACATCATCCAGTAAATTACTTTATTATTAAAATTCTCAAAATTCCTGTCTGAGATTACACTTTAATTCAAAAGCCGCGAATTAAAAATGTTGCAGAAAGCCAGCCCATTCATAATTAATTTCCTTTCCTTAAGGAATCGCAAACTAAGTATACAGAGCAACAGCTTTCCCCTGTTCTTTCCCAGGTTCATCCTCTCTTCGTATCACGTAAAGCCAATTACCTGGAAACTGTACAAATCCCGGGAGAATCAAAATCAAAAGAAACCGCCTGTTCTTTTACTGGATTAGACACACATAAATTTCTTTCGCGTTCCTCAGACATCAACGTTAGGAAACAACGAAAGGTTTATGAACTTGAAGGGAAAAAGACTATTTTTTGTGGAGGAAAAGTTTTATACATTCGCAAAACCGGCGAAATAAAGATTAAATTTTGGATGGGATGGGGTTTTTTTGTTATAAAGTTTGGCTGAAATATATAATTTTTTGTGGATATATGGATAAGTGTTTGCGTTGGGTTACTTTCAACTCGGGTTTCAATGCTCCCTCTCGGGGTTCGGGAAATATTTGTGGTTGAAAATACATTTCAATTTACCTGGAGAGGGTACGGGGGAACTTTTAATGAGTTTTATGGACAGGTTGTTATATTTTTTTTTTGCTACTGGGAAAGAATATTTGGGTCTAATGATGTGGAATTTTCTAAAGTAATACAGAAAAGTTGCAGACTCAAACTTTCGGAAAATAAAATATTTGTTTTAATGACCCTATGTAACCAAGCTTATTTATATTTTTCGTTGTTTTTTAAGTAAAAATCTTGCTTTTAAAATTGTTGACTGTGGTATACTTTTAAGAACAGTTTTGATTATTTAAAATTTTGAAAGAGTAGGACATTTCGGTATTGTTATTATAATTATTAAATACACTCTACTATTAGGAAATATTTGTTGATGAAAATTTTTCTCAGAAAATATCAAAAGGAGCAAATCACGTTTTTTCTCAAACTATACTAGACTTAAAAAAATTCAAAGTATTTCACAGTTATATTTTTCTAAAAGCCAATTAATTTTTAGTGCACACTATCAACTTAATAATTACAATACTTTCTATAATAGTTTGTACTCCTTGTGTTTAGACATAATTATCTCTGAATTGTATACTAAGCACTTGATTCTTCTCAATTTAAAGAATCACGTTAATATGATCCACAGCATAATTTATCAGAAGAATAATATTTAAATATCAAACTTCATTCCATTGAATTCCACTAAATTATTTATAGTGGAAGATGATTGTTGTAGAGTGGCCGAGTCTAAGTAATTTATTTATTACTGCTTCCATACCTTCAAAATAATCTGTCGTTTCTTACAATCCAGAAAGTAAAATTTATATAAATGGTGATTGGTGAAATTATATCCAGAAAACCATTGTTTGTAAATACTATTTGAATTGAAAATCTGGAGCAAAAATATAGTTAACAATATATAATAGATGTTATTCTAAATAGAAGAAATGTATGGTTTTGTATTTAAATTTTATCGAACTTGAAACACGTACTTTAAGCCTTAAACATAAACTCGATTTAAAATTCAATTTACAAAAAATAGCTTTTGTATTATTATTATTATTGAAACTAAATAGATTACTTCTAAAAAAACTTCGAGGATTACTAAATGAAAAGTACTTTTAGTTTGCATAACTAAATCACCTAAGTCACTAAGTAACTAAAGTCACCTATGAGTAACAAAATAATAAACCTCGAGATGACGATTACATGATGGTACTTTCCAGTAGGTAAATTTATATTTCACTTAACTAAAATGAAAATAATGGATTGTTTTCAAATGGGTAATATTTTTTGCCGAAAGGTAAAATAACGACTTCAAAATATTGTTTTCACAGTTTATCCATTTTTAAAATTTTAAACGAATTAGCCTTATGTGTTCTAAAAACATAATTGAAACATGCGTTTGTTTTAACTCATACTATGTCTTAATTTTAAGCTTAAAATGTATTATACTGCAAAGGACACGTCGAAAGATTATTCCTTGATATAAAGCCTAAGTATATTTTTATATCAAAAGGTTCAATCTTTCCTTCAACAAAAACAAGTCATATTAAATGGAAAATAGCAGTTTTTCTATTACTACTACATTTGAAGTTTTGATTTGAAAAAGAGGAAAAATCCATTTTTTATATGAAATATTTTAGCTTGTTCTTGAAACAACCTACAGCTATCTACTCAATAATCTTGTCAAAAAAACTTATCTTTAAAAAGTTGAGACTACTTATTAAAGACTACTCTACTACTTCTAAAGACTATTTGTATACTCTTGACTAAACCTTATATTTTATAAGTTATCTTTAATTCATTGCATTTTAAAACAAATATACTCGCTATACTCCTTTTGCGTTTTTCAGATGTCTTAAGATAAAGGTAGGCAAAGTGGTGATCATCCAGTTCATACTCTTAAGATGAATGCGAGTAACAAAACTTGAGATAGATCAAAATATGTTGAAATTCATAGTTCAATGCTAGATTTGTGTGATCGTTTATCGAACATTCTTTCAGAAAAAACTTACTCATATTTGAAATACATTCAATTGCATGAAGTTTTCTTATTGGTTTTGTATTTTGAGGCATTATATTGTGGTATTTCGAAATAAGGAGAAGTCGGTAAAAATAAATAGAACAAAATGAAAATACGTGATTAAAAGGATAAAAAAGATTAACGAGGATAAAAAACTTTTATCTGTTGTTAATAATTTAATATCTAAATAAAATTATTTATAATCTTTCGTAGCAGAGCATTTGCAGAAATTTTCTTCCAAAAAAACTTATGCATATTAAAAGAAGGTAAACTATTCTTACGTTTTAATAAACGAAGAAGAAATCCATTTGCTTTGAAAGGTATCTTAATACCTGTTATAAGGTAACTTTGTGGTAAGATTTAATATTCATTCGGGTATATAATTACGATGATCCAGTTATGAATATTGACATTGTTCTACTACATACCTTTGCTTTCAAATACTGATGAAATAAAAAAAACTTAAAGTATAATCATAAAAAGGAAGTTAATTTAAGTGAATAAAAAATTTCAATTTACTTTCTCAGAGTTGAACAATTATCTTAAGTTTAAAAATAAATAACTTATCGTGTTGAGGATATTTAAACTTTTGCATAATTGTGGAGGAATGGGATTTCAAAAGTGAAATAGTATTTTATAAGACAGTTTTCGTCTTAATTAAAAATGGTTTTTCTTTTCTTTTGTTTTTTAAATAATTAAGTAAATATCATAATTTTATTGAAGACGATCGATTGCAAAGTATTCGATTCTTGTTCTATTTTAAACTTATATAAAAAGAAGGCATTTTTTTTATTTTCCTCCTTCTTAATTTTACTAGAATGTTCCAAAGTGAGTAAAAATACTGTATATTTTTAAGACAGTTTACGCTTAATTAATGACTACGGTACAATTGTTTTATCTTGATTACGTGTCTTAACGGTTTTTAATTGTAAGAATACATAGTTCATTGTTTTAGGTAATTTTAAGCACCAAGCCATCAAAATTACTATTTATACCTTCATGACAATAATGATTTATGAGTAATAAAGCTTTAAATAAAAACTTTTAAGTGGGAAAATATTTAATGTTATATTATGGAAAAAACCTGGAATTTTAAGTAAAAAATATGAAGTATATGATTTGAAATATAAACCCCTTTACAGAAAAGGAATGTTTGTTTTTATAATTTTTCGAAATATATAATATCTAAAAGGGTTGTGTTTAGTAATAATTAATAACGTTAAGCTTCAATTTAATTGTAACCAATCATCACTTATATATTTAAATAGTTAAATGACTTTATTTTGTTAATGTAGTTCATTAATTCCGATCAAATATCTTAATATTTTTAAGTTCTAGGGATAAAGTATTAATTTACTTACCTTCGGAAAAAGACAGGTGAAATTCTTCAACACTTTAGTAAAACTTCATTTACTCTTGAGTTGTTTTATTAATATTTTAGTAAACAACAGTTCATTAGAAGACAAAAGTATTTATTGAAGAAGTTCACGAGCTAATTTTTCGAAGTGAGAAGATATAAGTGCGCTAATTTTGTGCAAGATAAATTTTTCAAGCATTAAACAGAAACGAAGTTATTTTCAAATTTTTACCTATCTAACAAATATGTATTTATATCAAATATCTACTCTGTAATTTTAGACTAGCCAAAAAAGTTGTCAAAAAACTCCCTCCAATTCGTGTATCTTCGACTCCAATCGTCGCACCTCCAGGAAAAGACAACCTTCCAGGCGCAAGACCATTTTCACTACAAAACGGAACGGCCGTTCAACGAACAGTTTGTCAGCCATCCTTCGAGCGCAGATCACCAGATGGCGCTGCTGGAAACTCACGGACCAATAGCGTGACGCGATCGTACTCTGGAAAAGGTTTCTTTTTCCCTCTCTGATCGTCTTTTTTCACCTTCCTTTGTCGAAGCTCTGTGACGCGCCTTCGAACGGCGTCTTCCAGCCAATTCCTTGTTTCTATGGCAACTCTGGAGTTTTCGAATTTCCACTCTGATCTTCCTGTTCACAAAGCGGTTCCATATTCTTTCTTTCTGGGTATATTCTCCCGTTTATTAGATTTGCGTGCGATGAATTTCGAAGTAAGCGATACCTAAAATTCCCACCGTTAGATTCTGGAGGGAGAGGTGTGGCGACGATTTAGGTTTTTTCTCTCGAAAAGTATCAGATATGTTTTAGAGTCAGGGAAATTTTGGGTTGGTTATCAATGGATTCTTTTCGTGGGAATGCACTCTTGTGTATACAGCGCTCAAGTTATTTTCATCTGATACAGCTAGTTTCATCTGGTCGTTTTGAAAACATTTTCGTTAGATCTTCCAAATTAACTTTCTCTTCATGAAAAATGGTGCTCATTAGTCATAATGTAACCTTGTTTAATAAATGACCTATTATAATAAATGACTAAATTGGGGTATGCATTCAAATTGTCAATAATTATTCCAATAACTGGTACTATGGTACTATGGTACTGGTACTATGCTAACTATGAAAAGAACTATGCTAACTATGAACCTATTTTCCGAAACTATAAGAGTTGAGTTGAGTTGGCATGTGTGCTTTGCTGCAGGTATCACCTCGGCTTCGACACTATTGTTCCTCTGTTATGGTTTTTTTACGCTTTAATGGAATCGACCGTAATCAAAACTATGAGAGATGGAGAGTACAGGTATAAGATATGTTTGAGAGGCAAACATAACTTATAACTCATAAGGTCAGAAACGATGGAAATTATGGCGAGATATATCTAGCCTTTACTTTTGATCGTCTTTAGCTTACTACTAAACTTAACCATGACTTTAAATTAATGAATTTTTTATTGTGATGAAGCTTTTTTGGGATAGGGTAGGTGGGGGTAAAAACCCTCACGAGGCAAAACCACCCACCGCGATTTTTAGTCGTTAATGATCGATTAAAAAGTTGAAAACCAGGTGGTTGGTTTGTCTTATTGTGACCTATTGTTCTACGAAAGTTCGTACCCCTAAGTCATTCATGAGTTTAAAAAATGCTATAAGTTAGTTTTTCATCATTTTGATGTAATTTTTCTGATCTTTTACTTAAACATTACATAAAATAGGGCTTGAGGAGAAATACAAACAAATATCCCAATGATAAGTTAGCAATTCAACTTCAGTTTCATTTTGAAAGAATTGCCTCAACATGTTTCTAAAAATAATAAGGCTTGCTTTTCAAAATAAAGTAAAACGGGGCAAATCCACGCAGGTGTTTTGGAGCAAATCCACGCAGCTTAAAAAGCTCAGGAATTCGTCCCTAAAGGAAAATGGGACTACTTGATCTCTGAAGAGGTTAATAAAGGTGTCCGAGATGCAAACCCTCTACCTGAAACTATCCTTTCTCCCTTTTGAAAGATATCTGGGCAATCTGAAATGAATTGCTGCAACAGGTTGACAATTTTCATTAAAACTGATCATATTTATATTTAATATTGTTGGTTGGCTTAGAAATATTAAAACAACATTAAGAGGATTATTTCTAGTGTTTTTATAATGAAATATTCTGTTTATGCATGTTTATTTCACTTGGGCACCGAGATTTGCAAGTGCGGGTCTTTGCCCCATTTTGCGAGGCAAATTCCCGCGATTTTTTTTTCTACTAAATTGTAAATTTCTCCTAAAATACCATCGATAAGAGCTTAAACTTGGATTGATTTTGTAGGTAGGATCTCAATCTAACACCTCCAATTGAAATTTCGGGATTATCTACCCCCTTTCGACGACAATGTTAAAAATACTGAAAATTGCGTGGCTTTGCCCCCACCTACCCTATTTCAAATAATAAAACTATTCTTAATTAATGAACGGAAAGAATAATCACTCCTCCATTTTCAAACGGTTACATGGTAACAATTGAATTAAAAGTCATGCTGCTAATATTATTTGAAATGCATCAAAACTTTCTTTAGGATGGATTTTGATAATTTAGTTTAATTCAGAGTGAATTTAAGTTGTTCTCAACGAGTGGCCAAAATTGACTTAAGGCATTTTAAAACGCGCCACAATTTTCATAAATGTTCATGGTTTAGGTCAGTACCCGATTTCAAATAATGTAACAATAAACTTGTGTATGAAAAAATCATGTCACAAACCGTGTCAACTAATGGAAAAATATAGAATATGGTATAATTTTCAAATTTACTAATAACATTTTATTATTTGAATTCCAACTTTTGAAATATTTAAATAACCTAAACAATTTGAATTATTCACAATTCGCTACTTCAAAATAACTATCTCCAATCGTTTTTATTCATCTTTTCTTTCTCCTCTCTCTCTCATTTTCTTCAATATCATCTAGAACAATTATTTGAAAAAGTGGATGTTACAAAGATTTTGCATTCATAAAATCTCATAAAACCCATGCATTAACGCTTTTAGTCCCGGATGCCCCAAATTTTCCATAGGATTGAATGGTAATTTGGGCAGCTTAGGAATGAAATAGTTAAAAGAAAAAGAAAACTGTGAAGTCTTCTACGGCCGGAGTTATAATTAACACTTAGGTTTTCCAGGCATGTTGGCCGTAATCTTGAAGATTGTTGAACACTTAACGTTTCAACTCTTTCTACGGGAGTAATCTTCAGTAGGATGATTCCCTACTGAGGATGAGTTGAAACGTTGAAGGAGTTGAAACGTTGAAGGAGTTGAAACGTTTAGTGTTCATCAATCTACAAGATTACGGCCAACAATCTCGGAAAGCCTAAGTGTTAATTGGTTAAAAGAAAGTTTTCGCATATCAAAATAATAGTAAGAAAAACAACCAAATACTCGTAAGATACATTAAAACAATAAGTAGTCGGGGATTAAATAACAATACATCACACTGAGTTTGCGTCCCTTATTTAATAAAACAATATCGTTCCTAACTATTCCAGTTTGCGAAATCAGGCACACAATGCAGCGCAAAAACCTTGTTAATACCGTGAAACAGATGTTCACTACTTTTATATCCTTGCTCACCTTATCAGGAGAAAAATACAAGCTTATAATATTAAAATAAGGTCAGCGGTTATTACCAAGTAAAACGTTTGGGAACCCTTAACATGAAGAAGAGAGCGTCCAAAGTCATATTAAATAATTTCTTAGTTTTCCAAAGTAATTATCTTGTCAAGGAAATCGTGACATATTTTCCCCTCTTTTTTTCCTGGTCCCCTGTTTATTTCTTAACCTCCTGATGATATCTCCCGGGAAATGCATAGCTGATGCCCCGCGCATATCTGAACCTTTTGAGAAAGAAATGACTCCTCGGCCCGCATTTTCCTCCTTTTTTCCTCAGGGCAGTGTGGAATAATTGCATCTTTTCAAGCTTAATGAGACAATGAGTAAGGTTCGCATTTTAGCCTCGAAAAGAAAGATGTGGAATTCGTAGGGGGAGATATAAAAGGTTGAAGTGAAAAAGATGTAAGTGTATAATATTTTCCTAATTTAATATTTCGGATTTGTTTTATTCTGCGGTCTGCTTAGGGCGAATTAATTTGTTATTCGCATAAATCTGTGCCATTAATTGACCAGTGCGTTTCATCAACCGGTCATTTTTTCATGTAACCAAAGAGGTTTTTATTTGCAGATTTCTCACAATGGCATTAATTTATTTCCTCTGCGTGATTTAATTTGGTTAGTCCCTTTCCCAGGCACTAATTATAATGTGTGGGATGTTCCATAAATGTCATTTGAAGGTCCATGGCTTAGCTATTTTTGAAAACATGTTTTTTCGCTCTTAATTTTGAACCTAATAACTACAGTAATAACAAGTAAGGGGTTATGGTTATGAAAATAGGTAGTTCAGAAACTTTAGGTTGGGTTGCGCATATGCTATTTTTAATTTTTTTTTTTCGTTTAAAAGTCAGAAAGTATTTATGATATTTTTTCTTCCTTCCATATTTCTCATGTACGTTGAAAACAACAGATATTTGTTTATTTTTCTGCTTTGAAAACTCAAAGAATTAAAAATGCTTAAAATTACAAATAAGGTGCTTTCAGCAACAAGAAGGTGTAGTTCCATTATAAAGCTGTTGGAGTTAGCTCGTTTTGTTGTTGCACAAACGTCTCAATTAACAAACCTATTCAGTATTTATTCATAAACTTAAAATAAAATTTACATTGTAATTTCTCAGCTAGGTCTTCAAATAAGGGAACAGTTTTAAGACGAATTCAAAACAAATTCAAGTCACTAAATAATATGATGTTGGGTAGAGTAACTCAAATACATTAAGATGACTTTTAAGTTCTAAAAAAATCTTTATTTTGAGTATTTTCAAGCATTGAATGCTTATAAATGGGTAAGTGTTAGGAATTCATATAGAATCTCCTATATCTTCAATTACACAAAACACTCTGTACCTAAATAGTTATTATTTTTAATTTCTATTATGGTTTTAAACTCAACTAAAATAGAAGAGCGCAATATCTGTGTCATGTAATATGTATTGTGACGTATTTCCTCTTGTAAAATTCCAGTTCCTTACTTCTGTAAGCCTCATGTGATACACTGTAAAAAATAATCCTGCAAAAAAACAGAAAATTTCTGGCAGCAAAAGTTGCCAGAAAAAATCTGTAGGTTGAAAAATCCTGTAAACAGAAAAAAGCTGTAACCTACAGGTAAATGCTGTAAAAAGGAACTTTCTGTCAAGTGTGTTGCCTCTCAGTAATTTTCTGCTTGTGCGCATGCACTTATTTTAGTAGAGTTTTTTTAATTTTAATTAATTGATATCCGGGGATTGAACCCGCGACCTACCGCATGCTAAGCACGCACGCTACCACTGAACCAAAGAAGATTCAGTAATAACGTTGCCAATAGCTGTATTGGTTTTCGATGCAGTAAGTTTCTGTTTAAGTACAGATAAGCTAAAAAACTAGGTAAAAGCTGTTATTTTACATAAAATAAATAGAAGTGCGGTGGGAATGTTACATGACAGAATATCTCTGTAAACATAAAGTCACTGTTATTGAAATTTCTGTTTTTCTACAGTTTTTTTACAGTGTACAATCTTGTGTTGTGGAGTTTTATTTTTGTTTGTTTTAATATAAAACCTATCTGAGAAGCGGTCTCAATTCCACTCACATTTTCGTAGGCAAAAGTGTTTCATCATAAAAAATAACTTTAACCCTTTCAATCCTAAGTCGCTTGAGATTACCATTGAATTCCATGGACAAAACGGGGCGGCAAGGGCTGAAAGTGTTAAACCACTTTTGCTTAAAAAGGGTTTAAGTAAAGATGACTTTTTTTGCGATGAGTGTCGAAACAACTCGCGCACATCATTTAAGCGAAATTGATTATTTGTTAAACTTTTCGGTGATACCCTATGAATTTTAACAGCTCTTGGGCATTGTAATTAAAGAGGGTGATAACGACAAGACAGGCCCCAAAAAGAAAACACCTGTGTCCTAAACACACACGGTGCAGTTCTTTTACACAATATTTAAAAATAGTTAGATTCTACGCGGAAAAATAACACACATCCTTCAATTTTTAAAACTTGTTGTTAAAGTAATTCAGTTTCTTTGATATAGTGTTTGGTTATTTAAAACTTTTGAAGGGCCTTTTTGTAAAATACAAAAAGTATTATTTTCCATACAGTAAAAATGTGTATTTTAAAAATCTACTGCTACTATTATCAATAAATATTCCAACAAATTTTAAATTTTTATCATGAAGCAGCATTTTTAGCATGTTTTTTAGTTACTTCAGCAATAATTGTATCTTCAGGTGCTATAATTTATAAAGTTTAGGTTAAGATCCAAGTTTCAATTTTTTTAAACCAAAAACTTTAAAATGTTAAAAATAAAAACATTTTTGACATTTTTATTTTATTTGGGACCAAACTACATGAATAAGGCAAAAAAATCCATAGTTATTTCTAGTATGAGCATTATAGGGTTAAAGTTAGAGGGTTAGAATTGAACGCTGTTAGGTTGCAGACGAGGTAGAAAAATAGTCATTTTTTTACACCAAAACATCAACTATTCTAGATAGAAGCGTCTATTTTTAAAAGATATGATCATTTAAAAGAAAAATAACCACATATATTAGATGGGTAAAAGATTACAAATTACAAATATCTTTTGATCCAACAAGTAGAATACCCCCAATAATTCAGAAATAAATACATTGCATCGGCTTTTTTCGCTGAAGAATATAAGAATTACATCAAGCAGTACAAGCTACAAGGAATTCAATTTAGATATCCCAAAATCTCAATACACTACCCCTCTCTAACTCCAGTACTGTATCAAATCCTTTATGTAAGCCACACATGGAAAGGATTTGGGCCACAGATTTCAACAAATCCTTTTATATAGCTTCTTACCAGAACTCAATGAAAGGTATGAGTCTTTTACGTCAGCGCTTCAGAACTTGTAAGTCAGAGTAAGAAATAAATAGCTAGATGCCACAAAACACAATCAGTGGGGAAAGAAGCAAGTGCTTTTATGTCTTCATATGTCCCTGTGGCATTCTTATTTATGAAGGACGGAGAGATAGCATTGCTATAGCTGACCAGTAAACAACGTTTAATGAGCTCTTTCGGTATTCGATATAGCTCCGATAAACGTGTGAATGATGGCTTTACTTTAGGATGATGGGCTTGTGTTAGAATTGATGGAGATCAGAAATCTTATAGAGAGGTATTTCAATAATATGGAATAACGCTCTTCGTTAGTTATTACTGCCGGATAACCGATAGCAACAACACATTTTTAGGTCTCCTTTTCGTAGCTAGTATTACGGTTAAGTACCCAGTTAACTTAATAGCAAATTTGATTATAACAAATAGTATTTGCATCATAATAATAATTGAGAAAGTTATTTATGCCCTTCCTATGTACTTCCTTTTTGTGTGTGCTGATGATAATTTTTTCTCAAAGATCTGAGTAAAATATAAGTAATCAAGACTCTTGAAGCAGTTTTACAAAGTTTTTCTTTTCAAGATAGAAATTTACTTTCTACATGATGATTATCTCGGAATTTAATGTTTATTTTACGGGCAAAGTGATTAATTGGGCATTATTAATAATGCCCAGAGTTGAAGCGGGCAAAGTGATAAATTTCATTCATAAATTTCGTAGAATTTATCACATTGCCTGAGCATTATTAATACTACCCAATTAATCACTTTACCCGTAACATTTATAGTAATTTTTTTCTGTTTAAGAAGTGGTAAATTTATTTAAGTTTTTGCATTTTGTTTAAACAAAGTTGTCTTTCCAGCTACCACACGTAGAAAATAGCAGTAGAAGAAAGGATTTCTATACAAAATATTTTAAATTAAATATTCCTTTTTGTATTTAGACTAAACTAAAAATTAATTAATTGATTGATCAGTAAATGTACATAAAAACAAATAATATACACCCTTTAAAATCAATTAGTAAACTGCTAAACTTGTAGATATACCTATAAGTTTTTTTTAAGATTACGAATACATATTTTATTTTCATTAAATGAATTGAACATAATAACATACCTATTTGTCTTTAATAAAGATAACTTTGATATATTATCCTATATTTAAGCTACTATAAATAAGAGATGAAATAATACTGAAACCATGTCATGTAATTGAACAATCTATTGTTCTATTAGATTGAACAGGGGATCGTCAAACAAGCCAACATCCTCATAAAGCCAATGCGTGTTGTATTAGTGCTTTGGTAAGGTTTCGGGCTTCAACGCGTTCGTCTTCTCTTATAATAAAACACCCTTATGAGGGTATTACGATCATAGTATTGATTTTTGGTCGATGCATTGGATATACATCATACTCTACTCGGTAGGATTTTCGACATAAAGTAGATAAATTATTTCGCTAGATATGCTTTCTTTATGAATTTTTTAATAGAAAATAAGACCATATATAAGCCCCAGCTTTAAAAAAGTCAAATTTTATTACTATAAAAGAATATTTTTACATTAGCTGGGGTTAATTAGTATTTCAAGGTAATAGGATCAAAATAGTCAGCTTCGAATCAAACAAAAGAAGTGTTATTATACGGTGTAATGTTAAAATGATACTATTAACTAATAAAAATTCATTCTTTTAAGAAATTAATGCAATTTTAAATTTATTGTAACATCAAAATAAATATTTATAAAGGATTTTTTTATCATCATTCAATTTAATAATTTAGTTTTGAACGTAATAAAAATAAATACAACTGTAAGGTATAGAAAGTACTTCTAAGAAACTCCTAGCAATGCATCTTTATTCGAAAGTGTTTAGTACTTTCTCCATCTTTTTCGGACTGTTTAATGGAAACATAAAAGTTAATGACCCAGCATATGGTATCAGAATCTTATTCCCCCTTAAGCACCCTATTATCACGGTAATACACACGATTTATAGGGATTATGTGCTAACAATTCCTCTTCAAAGTATTAGCGTTAGGATCCTTATGCCAAGTAATTGGCATTAATTTAGTAAGTTCAAGTATTGCTTTTCCAAACAAATCTACCAAGTACCTCAGGTGCTTTGTAATGTTATAAGCTCTAGAACAATTAATTACTATGAATAATGAATAAGTAAGGATTTTAACCAGATATTAACAAATCGGTGACCATTTGCTGGACTCTGTTTCTATGTTTCAGTACTTATTTAAATTATTTAATGTTTTATCTTGATTGATTTTTGCCAAAAGTCTAGGTTATGTATTGAAATAAATCCTTAACCAATTAATCATCTTTGTATACCTATTGCAAACTGCTTACCTATACTGTACCGAAAACTGTAGACTTGTGCACCTATTATTTTTATAACGTTTTAGGTAACAGTAGTTAAAATTTCATGAATAACACTTCTTAATTTATGAATCACTTTTTTATATTTGGTCCAGTACACACTATTACATGCTTCTAATTCAATAAAATTTCATTTAAATCAATACAAAAGTTTCCCAGATAGCATGTAACCTTACGGCTAACCTTCTCATTTCATTGGTATTGGGTTGTACCAAACCATGTTTGCTATATAACCATCTTCCAACGTTATAGAAAGGTTGTACTTCCAACCCAGTTGAGTTGTTCCGAAAAAGGTTAGCCTTATAACGTTTTTCCAATGCTATAAACAAGTTGTTTCCTTCAATCATTGAAAGAGCAAAGTTAAGAAAGGTGTTTTGAAACTTGATTGAGACAACGCCATGTGACTGACGCTAAACGGAGCATGCGCTTTCCCGGCCAATCTACGATCAGCACGCAGGATAAAGTTCACGCAAACGGCCGCCATTATTTGTAGTTGTCTTTCGGAATTTGATATATAAGGTGAAGCTTATTTATATAAAAGGTAAGTGTAGTTTTTATAACTATTTTTATTCATTTATTTAACCACTTTGTTAATGTTTGATACTTGTTTTCATTATTTTATTTCATGATAAACTCGGCGGCTTTTATGTCAGTATAATTGTGTTGATAGTTCATGTTTAGTAAACAATTTGAAATAATGTAAACGCCCCAGTAGGTATAGCATTTAAAAACTCTATCTAGCTATGAAAACGACGAAATAAATTCAAATAATTTATTTCAAGCGTTAGTTTGCTTTATTTTAAAACTTTTTCCTTTAAAATAAAAATATTTATGGATTCACTATATTTAAAAACTTACTAGGATTTTTATGATGCATATATTTTTAAAATATTTCTCTACTAGAGTATATCAGCTTCATTCACTATTGTAAATGAGATGGAAACCTCAAAATTAAATATTTTAATGGGAAAATCCTATAAATGTCTAAGTATTACAAACTTTTTTCAGTTTTTTCAGGTCAAATTTTCCTTAGGGGACATCCATAAATTACGTGAGGTCAAAAAGGGGGTGGGAAGGGTTTGGAAAAATCTCACCAAGGGGGCAGGGGGGTCGATTAAAATCTCACGTCAACTTTTTAAGTTAGAAATTATAAGATTTTCTTAAGTATGAAAAAGGTATTATTCCCACAGATAAAATACTGTGGTGATTTTTAGGCGGAATATTGTCCTTTTCCCTAACTTCGTTAATAATGGAAAAGTTATAGGTGCTGTGAAGCACAAAATGCAAACGAATAGGATAGAAAATTATATTTAAAGGTTGTAGGGAAATCTCACGTGTGGGAGGGGGGTCCAGCAAAATCTCACCAAGGGGGGAGGGGGGTCCAGATTTTGGAAAAAAAACACCTTACGTAATTTATGGATATCCCCTTAACTGGTTCGCTACTGGTGCGTTTACCCTAATAAATAGTTTATCGTATTTATTTGGGTCATAAGCTTCGAATTTTAATACATGTTGTTGTTATTACTAATCCCGATTGGTCTAATAAAAATTAGGCAAATTCCATGAGTCCATGAACTTTCAAGAAGTCTAGGAAATAAAAATAATTTTAATACATAATTAACGTTTATTAAAAGAACACGCAAGCATTATCTAAAGTATTTTGTACAATTTGCTCCCTCGAAGGTACAATTTACTTCCTTACTTTAGACTAAATAGTATCCTTCTAAAGTAATCTGTTGCGATACCTCTTTTAATGTAAAATTTCATTTCATATTGTGCGCTTATTCAGTTTTGAGTCATTGATACATTAACTGGTTAACCTGGAAGGGGTGGGGTTGCACCTAGTTATAAGGCACTAAATTATCTCAGTTGTCAGATCTTAATGAGTTCTTAGGTTTTAAACTGTTCATGTTCATATTGTATGCATCTCTTCATTTCTATAGGTTCTTTAAATTGGTTGAAGAAATAGGCCCTTACTCCTAATAGCTTCATTGGCTTTTATCCGATAAATTTTTGTTTAACTTTATTGCATATTGAAACTTAAAAGGAGAAGAAAAGTGATATATATCTTCCCTTATTTTATAGGATTATGTATGTAGTGGTATGTTTCCCCGAGGAAGAGAATTCAACGGGAGTGATTTCCACAAACTGGATGACCAGTGACAAAAAAGATTGCTATTTTCCTAATAAAATTTCAGAAGAGAAAAAAAATTCGTTACTGCGGGAGAGGGCTCTACCCTCAAGAAACTGGCTTAGATGCCCCATAAAAGTGTATGAAGTTTATGGTAAGTATTTTTCTCTGAAATATAGTATTTCCAAACTATTGAAGAGTGAGATTTTAAATTTAATTCAAGAGTTGTTTTTAAATAAATATATGTACAATTTTTTTCCTCTTGCCTTGATTTTAAACTACTTTTAAATTGTATTTCCGTTGTTTTAATTGTGCTTTAAGACATACCTTATTCAATTTTAAGTTGCTTTAATTGTTTTTACTTACCATGTCCAATTGTATTTTAAGTTGTCTTTTGAATTGTATTTCACATACCTTGTCAATTGTATTTTAAGTTGTTTTTGTAATTGTTAATCAAAGATAAGGGCCCTATGGGCCCAGGTGCTTTGTATTTTAAATAAAAAACTATTGAAAGCTGAATGTTGAGAAGTTTGTAAAAAAATTGAGTGATTCTAGTTAGCAAATCTAATCGAAAATATATTTAATGTACTTAACCATACTTAATACCTGTAAAATGATAACAAATTTAGTACCAGTCTCGATTTTCTCTAGAAATAAAAAAATATCTCTATTTTTTAAAAAAAGTAAAAATATTCAGAAAAATGTCGCAGATTGGGAATTTTCTACTGGTAAATCATATAAATAAACATGTTATAAATTGACAATTTATTTTTGCCTTCATATTTTTTCTTTTTAGAAGTCGTTCTCCAAACTTTCAAGGATACTAAAGAATATACATTAAGGGATGCTGTCAGTGAATGATTCATTCACGCAAAATTCCGGATTGCTCGAAGGTAATTTTTAATGATTTAATAACAATTTTAAAATGCAATTAAGTGAATAATAGAATCAAAATGTATGATGAACCTGTTTTCAGTTATGATTTAATTAATATGTTGAGTATTGGCCGGCTTGAACTTTTTAAATACTCAGCAGCATTTAAAGTATGTAAAGCAATTAACTTATTACTTAAGCACAATTATCATACATTATGCTGAGATTAAAAGTTTCTTTATTCTTTAGTATATTTTTTTGTTTAGTGAAAAAAAACAGCATAACTAATCAATAATAAACCCATATTTTTTCCAGGGAGAAAAGAAATGAAAAATTGTGAAAGAGTCCTGTGTGTAAAGCAAAATTTCTAATATTTTTTTAATAAATGCTTGTGCAATTTTGTTTCTATGTTAACTTGCTTCTAATTATTGCATTTAGTTAAGTAATTGACCATAAAATAACATTCTAAATAACATTGTATCACCCTGTAATATATAACCGGTATTGGGCAATTTCCCGGGTAACTGACTGACATTTTTTAAGAAAAACACTTAGCATTTTGTAATTTTCTTCCCAAAAATAAATTATAAAAAACATTTTCCACCCAGTTTACTACTTTCTTGTTAGCTAATTCTAATGACATAATTAAATTTTCAAAAGTAACTAAAACATATTTTGAAAATTTTATTGTGCCATTGGATTTAGCTACAGAGATAGCAATAAACTGGGTGGAAATTGTTTTTTATAATTTATTTTTGGGAGGAAAATTACAAAATACTCAGTGTTTTTCTTAAGAAATGTCAGCCCTATGGAATCGCCCTATTACGCTTGCATGAGAACCCTACCGTAACCCTTGTTAAGGCTCAGAGAAGGTGGATTTAACGTTGTCGCAGACAACCCTAAGGTAAGGTTAATATCGTGAGGTTAGGACATGGTGCTATAAACCTTAAATACTATTTAAGTAGGGTTATTTACAGATTTTTTTTTCAACCTTCCAAAAATAAAGTTGACGTAACGTTATTTTTATAACCCTATAAACACCCTGTGTTGCCTTACCCTTGCACGGGAAACCCTAAGTAGGGTTGATTTGGCAGGGTTAAGGAAACCTTAAAAAGCGTCAACTAGCCAAGGTGGGTTTCACCTTGCCGTAGGGTTAACAGGGTTGTCCTTGAAACCCTTCGCCAACGTTAAATGGGTTGGCGGGGTAACGTTATGACAACGTGTTTTTAACCTTACATTGCTATTTGGGTTAAATGTTACTCATTAAAGTAATATCGTCTAGTGGCAGCAATCCACGTTTTTCAGGATGTACAGAATTGGTAGTCTCAAAATTTTATGCTTCGAAAGTTTCGAGTTAAGTCTAAACTTTTGTAATTATTTGATTAATTACGTTTACGCATGAACTCTCTACTTATTTAAATGGGTAGGGTAGACGACTAAAGTAAAAACATTAGTCTCTGAATCTATACAAGCGTGTTCTCTGAATATTCTTTGAAATGGCATTCAGTGAAAATTTTATCTAAAAGCGTTCGGATATTTACAATGCATCCATTTTTCATTCAAAATAAATTGTTTAATTAATATATCACGCTAATTGGTATTTTCCATTAGTACGCTAAAGGCATTCATCTATACAATATTTATTTCGGTTTTCTTTGGAGCATCAATTAGCTATTTTGCAAATGTCTTCCATTAAATAAGTTTTTCAATTTTTTAAAACTCTTTAAAGTTAATGATAAAAAATTGTAATTGAAGAGTTATTTAAACTACATTCTTTTACAAAATGAATTTGAACTTCTGTTTTATTTCTTCGAAGATATTTTTTAGTTCTAATCAAAATTATCTGTATGCTGTATCTTTTAACTCTTTTATTTTCTAAATATTTATTTTTAAGCTTTGAATTCAGTTTTGTTTTATTCAATTATTATTATGAGTACTGAATCGTCTTAAAAATATTTTTCAATAAACACTTAACCCTGCCAATCCTAGAACATCCGAAATTCCTTTTAATCCTGTAGAAAACTTAGGTTGGCCAAAAATTTTATATTATTTTTGAATTTATTCTCTAACTCTCAATATAAAAACTTTTAAAATGTAACGACTACTTCTTGATAAAAAAACGTCTCACAATTTTTCAAATTAGTGACATTTTTAAAACTTTTCCCATTACGACTTCAAAAGAACTTGAACTTCGTCAATATGAATAGCCGCTTAAAAAATCAATAGCAGTTGGATTACCTCATTCCTCAACGAAACGATGGCAATCATACTAAATCACCTGAACTGAAGTTAACAAGCGTTTTTGCGGAGTCTCTGACAGCTCATTTCCTTACGATCCTGGGGCTTAAAGCCAGACAGTCTATAAAATTGAGGGGGATAGATGGTGCGAAGGGAAAGGACAGAGCAGATCGTTTGGAGACAAGAAAACTATTCGTGGAAAATTTGGTAAGAACTCTTTTTGAAGTTCTTTGGAACATTTGAAAAATGCTTCCATACTAGCAAAGTACTAAAGCAATGGAGTCACTGTAAGTGGAGACATAAAACCTGCTGTTGAGTAAAGAGTGGTAAAATTTCAAATAACTCGGCTTGTATTCAACAATTTATAAACTTTAGTACATAAATAAAAGAGTAATTTATTACACTTGGATTTATAAAAAGCCGTGAAAGTAGAATTATCATCTAATCTTTGTACCTTTTATAAACCAATATTTGGAGGGTTCAGAATAGAAGTGAACTAAGTCCACTTTAGCTACTTTTGAGCTACAGACGTTTAAAGTTAAAGCTTCATAGCAAAATTACATGTTAACGCAACATAACTTGCTGCTGCCAAGCGGATATTATCAGAATTAGGACTTGGTTCATTATTGCACTGAAATTTTACATAGTTGGTGCATGTTATAATGTTGCTAACTCAAAAATGACAAAAAGTGGGCTTGGTCCATTTTAATTCTGAGCCCTCCATTTATAACAAGATAAGGTACTTTATTATTTCATGAGCAATATTCCTTATTTTGTGGAAGTTTCATTATGTTACGATAAAATTTTTTATTCGGGTTATAAGGCCGCGGTCGAGTGTTGAAAGGTTAACACTCGACCACGGCCTTATATCCAGACTAAAATGTTTTATCGTAATAATTCCGGTTGTAAAAGTCCGCTTTTATATTTCATTATGCTTTCTATTTTCTAAGTTTCTTCTTGGATATAATTTCGGATACCCTTATAAGCGCAGGTGATAGTATTTTTTTTTAATTTTGGAATTTCTGTAAGTAAAAGTTGTTTTTATTTCTTTTAACAGGTAAAATTTTGAGGTACACAAAAAATTATCAGTAAAATATATTATGTTATACTATACTATGTTACTAAGTACTATGTATACTAAACATACTATGCTTAAAAATCAATCAACGTTTTTATAACTTAAAATGTTCAAGCAATTTAAAGTAGTTGAGATTTTTTTACACATACGCATAAAAATTAGGAATTTAGAGTAATAAATCTTTATTTTTTTACTATTATTTATTTATTTATTAGGGTAAGCTTGGTTGAATTATCCTTTTTGAAAGCATTCATCTCGTAAAAAACAAATAAAGGTAGTTTTACTACAATATTATTTATATTGTTTAAAGTTTATTTAAAGGTTATTTTATTAAAGTCATATCCGCTAAAAAAATACAGCTTATAACCATTTATAAAACCCCAAATGAAAACACAAACTCTAAACCTTTTCCTCCCTCTAATTTTTAGAGTGCACAACAAGTACCTCCAAAGTGACTGCAACACAAAACCATCTCCCATCAGTTACTCATCTCGCAATTAAACTTCCCACAAACCCGACATCTGAATCCCGCGCGCAAACCATCTAATTCATTCATTATACTCAAAAACCCCTTCCAGTCTCCTGACCGCCCGAAATTCCCTACAGGATTCAATGTCAATCACGGGCGCGTTAGTACGGAAATATATCTAGTTACATACATTTCCCTCTATTTCCCTCGAGTTTCCTACAACAAACAACGAATGCAAACTGCAGCGCGATAAATTTCGAAAGACCCGCAGTTACCGAGGGAATTGAAACATTTCCCAGGGTGATACAATTCTTGAGGAATCAGGGACAGATGACATCGATTATTATGGAGCAGAAAGGGAACGGTCATTTATCAAGCGGAGCGACGAAGTCGTCCTTTATGAAGAATGGTCAAAGGCTGTCGCCAAGAGTCCGTTTCTTGCGGATAATGCATCACTTTCAGAAGAATGTCCGTCGGGTATAAATGTTTGCTTCGTGAACTTGGGGTGGAAGGGGTCTGTGGAGTGATAAAGAGGGTTTCGATCCGTTGAGGTGGATCCTATTCATTTAAATATCCCGTTGGATTCTATGGTAATCTCTGGGATCGATCAATTCCCTAGGAAGTTTTGGATTATTCCTTTGTGTATATTATGTATTATTTTTCCTTTTATAGGTTACTTTTTAGTAATTTTACTTATTTATTGCTTCAAAAATCACACAGCTGTTTTACGACAAATATTCAAATGTCCTCAAAAACTTTAAACCCCAACTAGAAATTTTCAAAGACAGATCGTATTGTGTGCGTGATTGAAAATTATATATCTCTTGTTCCCAAATTGGCTGAAATATAAATTTTTCGACGAACAACCGACGAAATTTGATGCGCAAAAATTGGATAAAACTCATTACCTTAATTTTTAAAACTATTATTTAATTTTTTGGTTTCTAGAATACATTTGTATTATACAGGGTGTTTCAAAATTGCGTTGCACGGCTTTTATTCGGAACCAACGCCTCCTAGGGTTATGGAAGTAAGGTCTACCCCTAGGTAAGTGACCCTGTATAATCCATTGAGATCACTTACAGCGCCCCTAGCGGCGATATTAAAAAGTTAAAAAAATGTATTTAAAAACTAAAGGAGATAGAGCAAAAACCTCAATAAGAGTAGTGTTGCCAACTTCATGAAAAACTCACAGAAAAAAAATTCATAAAAATATCTTGAATATTCACCGAGATATTAGCATGTGAAAATAACACTTTTTCAGGGGTCAAAGAATAAAAAGTTCGCATATTTCCAAATTTTTCAGTGTTATTGTGTAGTTTTGTGTTTTTTAGTTGAAAGAACACAAAATTTAACCAAAAAATAAAAAAAAATGCAAATATGCGAACTTTTTATTTTTTGACCCTTGAAAAAGTGCTATTTTCACATGCTAATATCTCCGCGAATATTCAAGATATTTTGATCAAATTTTTTTCAGTGTGTTCTTCTTGCCGTTGGCAACAATATAGTCCAGTAACTTGGTGTCAAAAATAGGGTGTTTCAGGAAAAAAATACAGAAGTTTTTTTCTCGATGGTTTTATATGTTTTCGAGGGTGCTGAATCCGAATCTGAACTTTGCATACAAAATTTCGAATGGCATTTTGGTGAAAATTCGAAAAAACCCTGAAATTTCACCTCATTTTTTGGTTTTTTGTTTGTAGAACGGAAAGTATGGGTTTCTCATGAAAATGTTAAATAAAAAAAATAAAGATGATAAAACAAGCTACAAAATTGTTAATTCTTACTTTTTTGTCAGACTAATAGCTCGGCCGCAAGAGCGCGTTGAAAATAGGGAAAAATTTGCGCCTGCGGGTAAAAATCCAGAAAATCGAACTTTCATCTAAAAATTAAAGTATTTTTTAAAATAAGGTACTTTAAAAACTAGTTTTATAATGTTTCACATGAAATAAACCATCTATTTAGTCTATTAATTAGTATTTAAATGCATTTTCCTCAGCAATTTTCCTTAAGAACGCAGTTTCAATAGAAGACAATAGTGTAATGATAAGTAAGTCGCTTGTTGAAGAAAACATACAGAAGTTTTTTTCTCAACGGTTTTATATGTTTTCGAGGGTGCTGAATCCAAATCTGAACTTTGCATACAAAATTTCGAATGGCATTTTGTTAAAATTCGAAAAAACGCTAAAATTTCACCCCATTTTTTGGTTTTTTGCTTGTAGAACGGAAAGTATGGGTTTCTCGTGAAAATGTTAAAAGTAAAAAATAAAGACGATAAAACAAGCTATAAAATTGTCATTTACAATTATTTTTTCCGACAAATAGTTTGGTCACTAGAGCGCGTTGAAAAAAGGGCAAAATTCACCCTGGCGGTGGAAAAATCCAGAAATTTACCCTTATGTTCCTAAAAAAGTCATATTTCAATTTCGATAACTAAGAAAAACTACATTTATAATTTCTTACATGACATAACCTCATTCCCAAATGGAGAAAACCATTATGTTCATCACTTTATAGAATATACTAGGATAATTTTCTGTGACCATGTAATTTTATATTATAACCAAGTTATGCTTAATTTCATCCCTAACAAATCAATTGGAACCTACGTTCCTGGGTGTAGAAACTGATAAATAAATATTATAATTGCACGTGTCAAGAAGCTATTGTGAATTTTCGTATCATTACTAATAATCATGCGAGGAGTTTTTATAATCTACAACAGAAAATTATAGTTTTCCAGAAAGAAAAATTATTCATAGATTTTATAAGTTTGTGAGCAGGAGAGGATAATATAAAAAGCAATGAGTGTAGTAGATAAAAAATTAACTTTTAATGCTTAACAAAAGTTTTCATTGGGAATTGGTGACTAGGACAAAAAAGAAAATAGCAACTGGATTTTTTTTCTTTGCCAAAACACCTGCGTTTTTGGGAGGGAATTCCTAAAAAACATTCATTGAATAAATAATATTTGAGATAAATAGTAGGATTATATCATGTAATAAATTATAAATGTAGTTTTTCTTAGTTATCTAAATCGAAATATAACTTTTTTAGAAATATAAGATTAATTTTCAGGATTTTTCCACCACCAGGATGAATTTTGCCCTTTTTTCAACGCGCTCTAGTGACCAAACTATTTGTCGGACAAAATAATTGTAAATTACAATTTTATAGCTTGTTTTATCGTCTTTATTTTTTACTCTTAACATTTTGTCGAGAAACCCATACTTTCCGTTCTACAAGCAAAAAACCAAAAAATGGGGTGAAATTTCAGGTGTTTTTCGAATTTTCACCAAAATGCCATTCGAAATTTTGTATGCAAAGTTCAGATTTGGATTCAGCACCCTCGAAAACATATAAAACCATTGAGAAAAAAACTTCTGTATGTTTTCTTCAACAAGCGACTTACTTATCATTACACTATCGTCTTCTATTGAAACTGCGTTCTTAAGGAAAATTGCTGAGGAAAATGCATTTAAATACTAATTAATAGACTAAATAAATGGTTTATTTAATGTGAAACATTATAAAAGTAGTTTTTAAAGTACCTTATTTAAAAAAATACTTTAATTTTTAGATGAAAGTTCGATTTTTTGGATTTTTACCCGCAGGCTCAAATTTTGCCCTATTTTCAACGCGCTCTAGCGGCCGAACTATTAGTCTGACAATAAAGTTGTAATAGACAATTTTGTAGCTTGTTTCATCATCTTTATTTTTTGTATTTAACATTTTCATGACAAACCCATACTTTCCGTTTTACAAAGAAAAAACCAAAAAGTGAGGTGAAATTTCAGGTGTTTTTCGAATTTTCACCAAAATGCCATTCGAAATTTTGTATGCAAAGTTCAGATTCGGATTCAGCACCCTCGAAAACATATAAAACCGTCGAGAAAAAAACTTCTGTATTTTTTTCCTGAAAAAACTACCAAGTTACTGGACTAATAATCTCCTTAAGGTTTTTGCTCTATCTTCTTTAGTTTTTAAAATAATTTTTTTAACTTTTTAATTTCGCCGCTAGGGGCGCTGTAAGTCATCTCAATGGATTCTCTAGGGTCATTTACCTAGGGGTAGACCTTACTTCCAATGATCCCAGGAGGCTTTGGTTCCGAATAAAAGCCGTGCAACACAATTTTGAAATACCCTATATATAGTATTATACACATTATAGTATAGTATTATATTTGTATTATACACTAGATTATAATCACTCATTTCTAAATTTATCACCTTGAAAAATTGTCATTAAAATAACGAGCATACAGAAATGTATTTTAGAATTTACCAATTTTCCAAAAAAATAGAAGAGCATAATCCGAAAATTTTAAGAACATAATTATTGTTAACATGTATTTTTCGTTACTTTAGAATTTTCAAAAGTCTGACGGATTTGAAACATTCTTTATCTTCAAATTAAAATATACAAATAATTAACTTAATTTTATAAATGTGACATTTAGGTTCAGTAAGTTAATTTAGTTTACTTGATTGTACTACATTTTCTTTCACTGCAATAAGAAAAAATTGCCTTTGGAGTATGTATTTTCACAATGATAACATTAACTAAATGGCCTATATTACTTGGGTAATTTCACTGATGTTTGTCAGATTCAGACTTATGAGATCATCTGTTACAAAGACTTCCTAGATTGCGGAAAAAATTAACTTCCAAGACAAGATACATTTTTATCTTATAATAAAGGTCCCTAATACGTTCTTCTTTTGTGACAGATCTGGCGTCTTCTGCTTTTGTTTTTTGTTTATGTCTCTATTGTGCATGGAATACAATGGAAATAACAAAAGATAGTTCAAATAAAGTATGTTTTTCTTACACTTTTTCTGTAGGAAAAAAATTTTAATCATCACTATTAGAATTGAATGTGTGTTTTTTATAGTACTGCTTTAACCACTAACTGAACAAACTAATGTTTATAAATTAAATTTTATGTGTATTCTAGATTTTTTAAAAACATTTTCAGTAATATATAATATGGATAAAATATTGTCTATGAGGCATGCATAAAAAGATTAACTTAGTATAAATATATTGGAACAGTTTTCTTACAACAAAAAATTTTTGTGGGAATACTTCACGATGGAAAAAAATAATGTTTTATTAATTGTATATAGGTTTTTAAAGTTTGTGATTTTTTTCTAAAAATATTTTATGGAACTTTATAAGCCCAAGAATAATACCTTGAAATTATGAAACGAATGAATTTGAAACGAACGATTTTTCCCTTGTGTTACAAAATTCAAAGAATTAACAGTTAAATCCTTCCCTAGTAGCACAGCTCATACCAAATATGTCAAGTATACTTGACTGCTACACTTAAAAAAATTCTGAAACGTTACTTAAAAAACTGGGCAACTGAGTTGCTCATTTTTTTAAAGTAATGTTCCTGGAAAATACCAGGATACTTTAAAATACTAAAACGTTAAGCAGAAATACCAGTAAGCTCTCTTTGAAATATCTGGAACGTTAGTGTGAAATACTGAAACATTCCTTAGAAAATAAAATAATCACAACCGGGATTCGATCCAAGCAGCTATAGCTTGAGAAGCAAATTTTTTACCTCTGAGCCAGCCCCGAGATGGTGAGATACATTCAATATAAAATATAACTTAAAATTAAGATCCAAGTCTGGAATTTCGATTAGTTGATACTAATGAAGGCGTGTCAGGTGCACCGCACTAACTATCCGCTTCCGGTAAAATTCAGATAGATTCAGAAACATTTCCTTCAAAACCAGAAAATTCATGGGAAGTGTTAAACGGCTGCAAAAACTCATAAAAAGCTGGAACGTTTCTGGAATTTATGCAGAACGTTACTAATACAGTGTGCTAGAAAGTAAACGGAATTTTGAAATCTGGTTGAAAAAATAGATGAATCTTGAACGTTTCCACTACTTGGGTAAGTGATAAGAATAGGAGAGAGTGGGGACGATTGTAACAAAATTTTTTATTTGATCTCAAACTAAGCCATTTTTTATGTTAGAAATATGAAAATTGGTATGAAAATAGGTTGATATATCCCAATTACAATTTTGTTATGAAAACCGTCCGGTGGACATGCATTGCAATTTAGTAAATGAAACATCGAAAATCGAAAAACGTTACAATCGTCCCCACTTGGAGGGTCAATTGTAACACATATAAGGGTCAATTGTAACACAACACAAATTCATAAAAATAAACAGAAAATCATTCAAATGTATTAACAATTTATATTTTCTTGTTAAATGATAATTAAATACATATAGATGAATATTTCACTCAAATAATGAGTTTTAAATAATAATGAATGTTGATGAGTAAATAATAGTAAATAATTATTCACAAGGGCAGTTTGGGTATTTATAACTTAATTACCCTGTAGTATAACGAACGTTGGACCATTTTTTGCACGAAAAATGGTTCATCTTACTGCCCTTGATCGAAAACTTTATTGTGTACATTATAACCCACTTTAGGATTTTCATTTTTTATTTTCTTCTGACAGAATCTGTATAATGTTACATAAAAAATATCGTGCTCACGAGCAACACTTCTAATAGACTTTTTAGACACAGAAACCTCAACAGCGTTTCCCTCCATTTTTTCTAGACCAATCATCCCCCTTTCAGTTTTCCTTTTACGTGATCTCGGCATCCTAAAACCGTAAAAATGCATAATTATATGCCAATATTAAGGGTAATTATGAATTATAAATCATTATATCAAAAATACTTTTGAAACATGTTATTTTCTACATTGGGGTCAGTTGTAACATGTTACAACCGTCCCCGGCTGAAGTGTTACAATCGACCCCACGTTGCCATTTTTAGTTCAACTCTCGTTTCCCGCGAAACTAACAATAGTATCATCTTGAAACTAAGCAGAATAAAACTAGGATACATGGTACATACAATACATAAAATCAGTGTTGTTGTGCTTCATACCTGCAGTGCAGGAGAAGGAAAGTTATACAAAAGTAGAAATTTACTTCGATACTCGAAAAACACTCTTTTCTCAATTAAACAGCCACAACTCAAATGTCAGCCTCGGAAATCTCTGATATTCTTTCATTCACCTGCCTTTTACGTACTGTCATCTCTTTTTCGCCCAGGCAGCCTCTCATTTTGAGGAAATCAAAGTGTTATAATTGTCCCGTGTTACAATCGTCCCCACCCTCCCCTACTTTCAAAGTAATACAGTAAAAGTCGTTAAAAAGCTTTGGATATAATGTGATTTCAATCACAACGTAAGTCAGAATTCAACATAATGAACTATTTTACCCAACCTAAATATATAATCACAGAAAGCACGAATCAAAGACCCTCAGCTCTTCTTTCCTTATCAGAGTTTTCGATAAGTTTCAGCCTCACTTTCGTCCATACACCAATCTCTCGATAATCCGTGCAATATTGAAGCAACAAGGAAGATAGAATGACGTGAAGCACCAATAACTTCTTTCACTCACTAATACAGTATCTTTTTGTATCAAAGGAAAGCATAACTCCTTGAGAAAAGTCTGATGATAAAAGGAACTATCGCCTCAAGGTATAAATACAGTTTCAAACAAGGTTCCACCTCTGCAAACAGAGTGAAAGGATTTCTCAAGACGCTTTTCTAACGTCTAGTGGTAACAGTAAATTGCTTCATGCTATGAAATATTTTTAACCTTCTTAACATCTATGCTCTATGTAGCATTAGAGAAGGTTCAAAGATGACTCTTGAAATGGTTTCAATACGTTTTACACGATATATTTCTTATATATGCTCCATCAGGTTTTTTATTTATATCTTATCTAAGAATAAAATTGAAAAAGGGTATGTTTAATCCAAAACATCATTCATTTATAAAATTATAAAATAACAGACATTTGTTATAGAATATTGATTTTTTTTTCATTATTAGTTTGAGGAAAAATAATGCTAGTTTTTAAAGTTTCAGCGTTTAAAACATTGAATAAACAGTACGTTACTTTAACAAAAGTATTAATTTCTGTATAATTCTTGGTATTCCTGCCAAAAAGGAGCAGTTTGTTTATGCTTAGTTGACTATATTTAGTGCAAAAACATTTTGGAGTGTTTCTGGATTTGTTCCAAAATGTTTCGTTTAGATCAGTGTTTCCCAACCTTTTTCGGTCCATGCCCCACCAAAGCATTTCTGAATTTTCCATGCCCCCCGGTCTCCGTGGCATATATAGAAATATATTTTGAGAGGGAGACAAAATTATTTCTTAGCCCCTCCCTCCTATGTATATTTAATAAGTCTAATGATCACAGCATTTTTAGGTAGAATTTGCATGCTAAAGAACTAAATCAAGTTATGAGTAATTAAGTCCTAAGTACCAAGGGGGGTCTGGGGTCCTCCCCCAGCAAATTTTCGTAAATTTGACTCTAGGAAGCAGGTTTTAAACTAGTTTGGCACCCCTAGTTGGGAAATTTTGGATATAAATTTCTAGGGAAGATTTTGATGAACAAAAAAGTTTCAAATATAAGCGTTCTAAAAACAAAGAGATCTTGGGTCATCCCCCAGAAAAGGCTTGGAAATTAGACTCTAAAAACAGGATTTCAAAGTTCAACTTGGTTTTGATACATATTGGTCCAGATTTATAATAATAAAAAAAAATAGAACTTTATTACACATAGAGAACAAACACAAAAAATATATGTGATTCGCCAAGGGGAAGAAACTTCCCGTACAGGCGAAAAAGAAATTATACAGACAAATGACATATTACAACAAAAGCATAAAACTGAATAAAAACAATAGCTAAATAATTAAATAATGATGGCAGCAAGCTGGTAAACCATAAACTAAATATGCTTCATTGAAGTGAAAAATATAAATCCAGGTCGTCGATATTAATTAATAACTCAAATAAATTTCTTTTGAACTCTGAATATCTAATAATGGAGGTTAGATTTAAAGGTAAACTATTGTATAATTTTGGTGCGAGGTAAAAGAAATGTTTACAAAAAATTGATTTAGAAAATTTTGGGATTTGATAAGTTGCTACAGCTCTAGTATTATATGGTCTTGCTATAGTGTTAAATATAGATTTATTCCGATAAAGATAAAGTATTATACGAAAAAACGCGTTGTGACGAAGAGGCAATAATTTGAGTAATCTAAAATTATTAGGATATGACTGCTGATTTAAAATTTTGAATATCTTATTTTGAATAGAAATTAAAGGTTGGAGATTGGATCTATATTCTCCACCCCAAACAGTGACACCATAATTTATTAAAGAATAGAACCAAGAAAAATATAAAGTTTTTAAAAAGGACAAATCAATTTTATTTTTTAGGTGGTAAAAGTTAAATAAAATAAAGCGTAGTTTTTTCCCCAATTCAAATATATGAGTTTTCCATTTCAAGTTAGAGTCTACATTAAGTCCAAGATATTTGTAGCTTTGAACACATTCAAGAATATGACATTGGCAGTTGTTTTTAGATTTACATGATGAAATGTGATATTTTAAGTCAAATGGTAACTCAGATGGTCTTAAACTGAAATTAATGTATTTAGTTTTGTTTAAATTTAAAGTCAAATCATTAGCATTGAACCATTTGTCTATATTGATTAAATCAGAATCAATTTGAGTCACCAGTTCCTTTAAAGTGGAACAAGAATATAATAAGACAGAATCGTCAGCATAGGTTAATATCTTGCCTGAAAGATTTAATTTACAAAAATCATTAATGAAGATTAAAAAAAACAAAGGACCCAAAATTGAACCCTGAGGAACACCTCGATTTGTTACCAAGTACTCGCTTAAATTGTTACCAACCCTAACTCTTTGTGTCCTTCCTGTTAGATACGAAATCAACCAATTTAAGATATATCCTCTAAATCCTGCTCTTTCTAGTTTCTATATCAATAAAGAATGGTTGACGTTGTCAAAAGCCTTTTTTATGTCCAGAAAAATTGCCACGGTAACTTTGCTTTTATCCACACTATTCACAATAAACTTAGAAAATTCTAAAAGAACCATTTCAGTAGATCGGCCTTGTGTAAACCCATATTGGTTAGAGGCAAAGAAATTTGTGTGAGACAAGAAATTATACATCTTTTTTACAATAATTTTTTCAATAACTTTAGAGAGTGAGGGTAAGATAGATATAGGTCGATAATTAGAAAGAATATTTTTATCTCCAGATTTATAAATGGGAGAAACAGTTGCCCGTTTTAAACATACAGACATTCAGACATAAACATTTCAGACATACATTCTCAGATAGAATAATCTGATAAGATTTTGATAAACTTTTATTTAAAAAGTTTTTTTTAATTTTCCCCCTGGATTGGTCCCACCTGGGGGGGCAATTTGGTTGAAAATTTTCAATTGCCCCCCTAGAAAATGATATTGCCCCCCGGTGGGGCGTGCGCCCCACGTTGGGAAACACTGGTTTAGATCCAAACGCGAACAAAAACCTAAACAAAGAAGTCCGAACTGTGATAAAAAGTATCGCAGTTTTTGCGAGGAATTTTATGGTTATGATAAGAATTAGACAATTCCTCCAGTTTTTCAACCACCGCGTCGCTGAATGTTTTGTAAAAAATACATAAATCTTAATTATTAATCTTTATTTTATACAGTTAATGATAAATCCAATATACAAAAAGAACAATAAATTCTACAAGATAAAAAAATACTTTACTAAAGATATACTGTTTGCTATGGTAGTATAATTTTCCAAAACAACAAAAACTTCAATATGAAATACCATTCAACTATCGCTGCCTTCAGTATGATTATAAACGTAAAGCTTAATACTTATTTTTCAACATCCCTACTCAGCATAAAACAATTATCATTTGTTTGTATGCATCAATTTGATTTAATAAAACATTAAACCTCTTGAAACCTGTTAAAAGTTCAAGAAACACTTCACAAACTCTGCACCTTTGGCCTTTTTTCCTGAACTCGAAATATTGGCACCCGTTACGTTGTGAATTCAAGTGTGAGCGGTGGCATCACTTTGCCCCTTCTGCAAAGTAAATTGAAAGGTCTATCCACACTGCGATCTTCACTACTTCTGAAAGTATTTTCTGCTCTAGTAACACGGATATAGAAGAGATAAAAGCTGGGAAAGAAGAATAATAACAATAATTTCTTTTTCTGTTTTTTTTCTGGCAGCTTGGTGAGAACTTTCAGCTTTCTCTTAACCCATAGCAAGTGTCTGTTATTCTAGAATGAAAGAAACTTTCAAGAGCACTTCATTCTGATGGTTTGGTAACAAAAAATTTTATTGGGTGCATCATTTTCTTTTATACTTTAGGGCCCTTCAAAGAAGTAGGTTTTTGAATTTTTTCTGTACATTTAATCCAGCTTCCGAAACTTTTTGTGTGTTTATTTTCTAACACTATTCAGTATTTTAAGGAAAATACTCACCCTCACGATACCATTAAGACGTCAGCAAATATGCTGATTTTGTTCCTAATGTCCTGACTAATATCGTTAAGGCGTACGTATACACTTGACAAAAAAATTTTTAATATTCAGTTTAAAAATCTGATTTTTGCACAATGTATGTAAGATACACTAACTAGCCCATTTTTTTAAAAAAAATTCATAACAAACGATCCTATAATTAGCTAATTAGCATCTAATGAGCTAATTAGCATGATTTTTGAACGGTGATTACACATGTTCAAATTAATAAAATAAGATAATTTCTATTGGAAATCAATCCTTATACTATTCTTCATGTTTTGACAGTTTTATTTAGTTGATAAACCCATTAGTTTTTTTTCTATGATTTTTTGTATCAACAAAGTATGAAAATTCGTGATTTTTTCTGAAATTTTAACTTTAAAAAATTCATAAAAATTAAGTTTTTACTTTTAAAGAAAAAACAAAACTGTCAAAACATCTGCTATAGTATATAGATTATGATGATAAAAAAATAATCACAATATACCAATTTAATGATACGTAATCACCGTTTGAATGAACCATTATATGAGAAAAACACAATTCCTCAGAAATTGAGTTTAAAGATTTGTTTTCATGTTTTTCAATAAAAGTGTTGTAAAAATAGTAAAAAAACTAACTTACATTTAATTAGAAGTCCCCTGGAGCATATGTTGGTCCTTCTTTTTTAATTTTATTATCCTCTTTTTTCTTTTTGGCCCCTCGCAAGCACTTTCGCCTCTGCTTTGCCCGTGGAGTGGATTGTCGAAGGCTCTCACTAATCCTTAATTCATCCCTCTCTTTGATACCAGCAACCATAAATCTTCCAGGAATGATGTTCATGCGCCGCATTACTTCCAACTCAGTCTTATATCCAGAATTGAAATGCATGGCAGCATCATACACAGAAAGTTTTACACCGTCGGCTCCAGAAAATTTTGTCTTGGGAGAACGCTTCCAGATCAACGAGTGAAAACATTCATTGTTGTTCTGCGTCATCCCATGCAGACACTTCTCAAGCATGTTTTTATCAGTGAGTCGGGTGTAGATTGGCTTTATGAGTGGCAACAGATCCAGCGGTAAACCTCCTTTATGTTTATAAGAAGAGAGGTGACCACGAGCTGAAGCACGCTGGTAGGAGCACCAACTCTCCCTTCCTTTGGGGCACTTTGAGTGAAGAGGGTGGGCATCTTTAGCACTCAGGTGGAAGAAAGTGCTCCATATGGCTTTCGACATTTGTTCAACAGAGGCGGTGTTGTTTCGAAGAGCCATCCCGAAGTAGTTCTGCATTTTGTTGATCATGGCATTGGTGAGTTTCCCTTTCCCTCCGAGACCTTTCACTTCTTTCTTTAATTTTCGCAAGGCGGTTCCCAATCGTTTCTGATAATGCCCAACGCATTCCCGCTTCACGATAACTTTACCCTGATAGGGTTCGTTGTCGCACACAGCAGCATAACTTTTAGAGTCTCCATCCCCGTAAAATTCCAAATACTGCAGATTTCTTTCACGTTTAGAACGAGAGAAAATTCTCACCGCTCCAACAGGTTCCATATTGGAAGAGGATCCTTCATAATTGATGGAGCATATATGCTCTGCCTGCCATGACTGATATTCAGCCGAACTCTGGTCTTTCAACTGCCACTTCCGACATCCATGACAGTCCTTGGCCAATACCTCCACATCTAAAACTTCACCGGTGTCGATAGATAATGCAGAAACTACTCCATTCAGGGACGAATAGCCTCGCCTCTGCCATGACCCATCCACCGAGACTCCGCATTCTTCACTGTCATTTTTAAGGCGAAGACGATGAGCTGCTACCTTCATAGTTTCTTTAGCAAGTGGCTCAACAACTTTAAGCAACTGCTTAGAATGTCTGTTGTATGCAGCCTTGTTTGGAGGCGGAGGCATATTCATTACAGTCATAAAATGGGTTGCCTCTTCATGGCCGCAACCCAACTGCTTCATAGCATACACAAGACGTCTGTTTATTTCGTGGAACTGACCCTGTTTTTTAGAGCTAAAATATGGGTCGCTCACATAATTGCATTCAAAACATGAAAGCAGAAGTTCCACGCAACATCCCATCTTTTTCGAAGAGTTGATTTGCACAGTGAGAGAATTATTAGAGCACTCAGGACATTTCAGAAGAGTAAACAAACTATTCAAGCACTGCAAGTCAATGAAAATACACTCGCCCACAGTGTCGTTATCCTTCACTTGCGCAACACATTTGTCAAGCTTCATCTTGGACGCTGAAGATGGTACTGAGGAAACCACAGGAACCTGCTCAGATTTTTTCCCCTTTGATGAGACTCGATGAGGAATAACAATTTTCCTTTTTCTCAGACGTTTACTCCTTGATTTGGAACCCATAATAAGGATAAATAAAATCCGGTAATCGCAGAAGAAAAAATAGCACGTTTCTCGAGCAAAGCACGTTTTGAAACAACAATAACAAGGTGAAAATATACGGTTACAGTTAAACACCGTTGCCAAATGAGAAAAAAGTAATTAAAATTTATTAAAATAAATTAATTTTTATATAAAACAAAAAATTTAAACTCTACGTCTCCAAAACCGCATTGTTTACATTTCGTTTTGAAAACGAAACCAAATATTTTAATGAGTATGCCTAACTTAAAACTTCATAAAATAAAAAATACTGCACGTATTCTCGTGAACTTGGTATCATTTTAAAGCTAAAGAACTGGAGAATAATTTTAGCTGATAAAATTTTTTTCGATATTTTGGTCGATTTTCGCGATTTCAAGTGTATACGTACGCCTTAATGAAAATTATAAAGATAATTGGCCCCAATACTGACCCCTGTGGCACCCCATTCATGACCTCTGCCCACTGAGAATAATTACCCTTGACTTGCACTCTCTGTTCAATAAATTCAATAAATTTCAAGTTCAATAAATTTCAACAATTGTTCAATAATTTTTTCAACAAGTTCAATAAATTTTTAAAAATATATTTTGTTGATCAATAATTCTGTAGAAAGTTTCTCATAAAGTAACAGATGATAATTCAATTGTAAAAGTTTTAAAAGATAGCAGGTTAATGCAACATATTTGGAAAAATGAATCGTTCAAATAAATTAAACACAATTCTTATCAAAAGGAATAACACAAAGATAATTGGCGAATGGAATCACCTTTAAGGATTCTTTTTTAATCCATGGAACAAGAAAACTAACAAACCCTTTGTTATCTCTCCTTATTTGAAAAATAAAAAAATTCCTTTAAAAAAGACTGGGAGAATAGCAAAGAGTAGCTCTTTTCAAAAGCGTTCTTATTGTTCCTTTGTTTAATACCATTGATATGAAACAATCGGCAGACAATGGCTTTAGGAATCGACCAAAATTGAAGGTCCATATTGATTTCATTCTTCTAGAATATCTTAACCAAATTTACAATTAGTTAGAAAAGAGTGGGACACCATGAACCATTAGCAATCATTCTTTTACTGTTAGTATATTCTCACATTATGATGATTTAGCAATCCTCTGAACTGAAACGTAATGTGGTCATCATTGTTTATTTCTATAGTTCAGTTCCATACTTTGAATAAACGATAATATCTAAAACCTCTTTAAGGTTCTCAAATCCTCCGTACTATGAATTTTAAAATTTAATTAATTTTCCTGTAAGTTTATTTCTCCTTCGCTTATCTTTCCCAGAATCTACGTATTTCCCTCAGTGAGCTATCTCTTCGTGCTAGAGGGAAATTGGATTTTTAATACTCTAGGGGATATCAACGGTGGAAAAAAAAGGTAGTTTGACGTTGATATGATATCAACTAAAGGATCGATACAAAAATGACATATTGCGCTTGTGAACAATATTTTAAACTGAAAGTTTAACTCAATACTTGAAAGAGTTTATAGAGAAATAGCTATTGATTTCTACAAGGGAGAGTTTGACATTTTACACAACGGAAAAATTTTGGATGTGGGATAAATTTAATATCTTATCACAAATTTTATAACACACGATTAACACTTTGAGTTCTAGACCGTTTGAGATACAGATTGGTATAGTAAATATAGGGCGGTTTGAACTGAAAGGGTTAAAAACCGACCACCTAATTCGTGATTTTTAAAAATTGAAAACTAACTAAAAACTGTTTAATTAATATTTCAAGTAATATTTAATAATAATATTTAAGTTATCTAAAATATTAAAAAGCAGTTTAAAAGTACTTTTAAAATCGAAAAATACGTTGGTTAGTGTTAATTTTTGATTACATATTTCAGTTATCGTTTTTGAATAACACATCAAAAAAAGCTTTGATAAGAATTCGAAAAAATAAAAAATTTTCTACACTAAAGTCTAAATCAAATGCAAGGTGACAAATCCAACTAAGAGATAAATTACTTTTATGAAAGTGCGGAAAAAATTAACATAAAACCAGATTTATTTAGCTGAATTTAAGTATACTTTTTTTCTCATTTCTTTTGAACAGAAATAAACTCAACTCGAAATAGAGTACAACATGCGGCACTTTATACAGGTTTAAGCCATTTAAGTGCTTTTGAGATTGCATATAACTATTTAAAATTGGGTAGTAATTGTTACATTTCGATATTCCATGCTCCCACATTGATAGTTTTTACGCTTAAAAGTGGAAATATTATTTAAGTCTCAAAGTAGTTTTCCCATTAGAGAAAAGTATATTTTGTAACTGTGTTTGGATGAACAGAGAAAGTTTAAATCAAATAAAAGGAACCGTTTTTGAAATTTGTTTCATCTTCCGTCAAACCAGAAATGCTCTCTTTTTATTTTGTGTCCCATGCCAATCCTATTTATAGGGAAAGAAAAGAGGATTTACTCCGTTTTATAAAAAAAATTGGAAGATAAGTTACAGTTTGTTGCCTGAAAATAAATTTATTTTGGAAAAAAAGTATGAGTCTAAGCTTTTCAGATAATGTTATATATCTTTCGAGCTAAACCAAGCGCGAAAATTGGATATGTGCTACTCAATTTATTTTATAATTCGGTCAGATTTGATTTTTTGCCTTTATATATTTTTTTGGAATTCAAGTTCAAACAAGTATTTAGGTCGTTATCAAAGTACATATTAATTTATCAAAAGGAGCTAGCTACACATGTTGGATATTCTCAATCGTATAAAATTTTTAACAGGTCATTTATAACTATGTTGTGCCGCTTCGTAACTGGATTGAGAACATTTAGCCGTTTCCCTTTTTTCTCTTTTTGCTATTGGCAACACTAGTTCGCCGGCTCTGCTATTTAAGGATTGCTGATGTTTTCTCACACAACTATTTTTTACTAACCCTTTTTATTTACCTGTATTATTATTTACACACGGCACCAGTTTCCCTACAAGCTCCTAATGAGCTTTGATAACGAGGTTATTTGTTAGTGCTTTTTATTTTTACTAATGTTGTTGTTATCTTAATAAATTGTTAGTTTTGTTTTTATTCTGGATTTTTCATTATTAAGAACACTCGGCACTTAAGATCACTTCGTTACAACTATATCTTTAAATTAATTTTATAATTTATCCTTTCTATTACATAAAAAACACGTTTCGTGTTATTTTTGTTAATTGTACAATTGTTTTGCCTCAAAATTTCATTGAATAGAATGTTATGTGTGTTCTCTTGGAGAATTCTTTTAAACAAAAACGCATAAAAATAATCAAATTATGTATGAAAACAAATATCCGATATAATGAACTCCCTTGATCATTGAGCAACAATCTAGCAACTTAAGGGGGCTTAAAATTTAGGGATTGTGTAGTGAGTAGCACAATTCCAGTATTTTTATTTTATTTTTTATTTAATTGAAGTAACCAAGAAATAACGGGCAAAATTGTTTTTTACTAAGCACATTTTTTATCACAAAAACAGCATGTGACTCCACTCGTTCCGAAATATTGTTGTTATAAACCTATCAGGATTCAAAGCTATAGTTGATTTTCACTTTGGCCGATACAAATCTGACGTATTTCAAATCAGAAACAAGTGAAAAGAGATTGTCGATTTTATTTTAAATATTTGAATAAACTAATTTTTTAAAAAGTTGTACGTCAATTAAGAACCCTTTAAATTAAAAACCCTTTTTTACTGGAAAAATGCATTTTCCTGTTTTCAAAAAATGCTTGTATTGCTCATTGGCATGAGAAAAACCAGCACAACTATTATAGTACAACTGAAAGGAGAATTTCACAATTTATCGCTGGTTAGCGGACAATAAGTGAAAAATCACAACTCTCAAGCGTCACCTCCAACCGTGGCCCGGTTTCGTCCTTGTTAGGACTCATCAGCACGGTCCTAACAAGGACGAAACCGGTCCACGGTTGGAGGTAACGCTTGAGAGTTGTGAGTTTGCAAGTAATACAACTGTATAAACGTTTATTGTACTTGCCCTCAGAACATGTGCAGTGCACTTTAGCTACAGGTGACGCATTGATGTGTATGTTTTGTTCTCTATATACTGGAGAAAGACGCTATATTTTTTGTCATATAATTTGAAGAATTTGAGAGCTACGAGTATCTGTATTTTATTTGCCAGCAAAATGTATTCACTGCTATGCTGAAAAAAATACTTACTGACATTTCTCTATGCCTGGTTCTGAAACATTATTAATGATTTTTCACCTTCTCGGAGAGGAAAATTCAGTTGCAATGTGTATTTTGACACTGTTTTTCCTTTGATAGATAGATATATTTTTCAAAAGGTCATTGAATATTTCATAAAACTTTCCCTTCTTTTGTTTTAAAAAGATCACAGTATCATATTAAGTTTTCGAATAAAAAATAATGAGTTTTATTGTTTCTATACTATGTTCATTTAGAATTGGTGCCTGATAAATAGTGCTTTTCCCCCTCGCTAGAAGCGTAACCATAGTTACGCTCTTCGAGCAGCCAATAGTAAGCCTTCTTTGAGGATAGTTGCTATGGTTACCAATCGGAGGTGGGGGAAGAAAATATTTTCGGGCGCCTATTCAAAATGAATAGAGTATAGTATAAGAATTCTATTATTCGTTAATTGATGTTATGAAATTATGCTTGTATTCCAGGGAATGAAAATGGCATTCCTAAATGTAGGGGAGAGTTGCCCAAAAGAGGATAGGCGGGCAAAACGGGATAGTGAGCCTCGGAGCTTGACTGGCGGTGCTATCTCGCAGGAGACATGCTAAACTGGTTCCCGACCACCACGACAGCATTCTCAGTTGATCTCTCATCGATATCCCCGTGTTTCGCAAAGAAATATTTTTTCAAAGTTTTCAAGTGAGATTTTTACTAACTTTTTACTTTTTTCGACTGCAGAACAACTATATTTGTTCTTCTCCTTCCTTCGGAACAATTCCGTGAAGTACTGTGTCTTGTTCATAGCTCTTATAACAACAATTTCATGAATTTAAATAATGGTAGGGAGTGACGGTTCAGGGGTCAGCCATTTATGTTGTCAAAAGCATCACGGTTGGGCAAAACGGGACACTTTTGGGGTGCCCAAAACGGGATACAATTTTGATGTGTCTCGTTTTACGTGACCATTTCCATTAATGTTTGGCAATATGTTCAAGTTATTTTAATTGAAATACGTAATGAATTAAAATATATATAATCAACTACAACAATTTATTTTAATTTTAAATAATTATATTTTCGAAATAAAATAATTTACTTTACTTTTGGGGTCAAATAATTGGCCTGAGTCTCTCTGTTTATCTGCAATTAATAAATCAGCAACAAAATGAGGCCCTATCCGAAGGATCTTCAAGTTCAGTCATAGCATCTAAGAGTTTGCAGTCATCACAACCACTAGAGACAGTATTGAATGAATCAACTAGTGATGGGGGCACCAATAACACTAGCACAAACGCAGGACTTATCCAACCGTCCACTTCAACAGGAAACAAAGAACTTGAGCTATCCTACTATTGTCCTTCACTGCCATTTTCTATATCACCCAAAGAAATTCTACCTCCACCACGAGTGATTGGACCAAGACCTCAAAATAAACACGATAGGAAGAGAGGAAAAACAGCAATTATAACAGGAAGCTCATATAATCTTGAGTTGGAAAAAGAAGAGCGTGAAAAAAAGAACGAGAAAGAACTCAAAAGCTGAAAAAAGGGCTGCCAAAACAAGTCTCTTGAATGTTTCGAAGACAAAACAAATAAGGCGTAAAAGAAAACCAAGTGGAGATGCAAAACAGGCAGATAAAGTTAAAAAATGTTACTCTGAACCTGAAAAAAAACCACATTCATCATTTGCAAAAATCGAAGAAAATGGACCTAACATACGAAAACTTAAAAAAGAATCATCAGTTAGCCAAGGTTGGACGTCGTCGTTTTCAGAAGATGAAGCTGAAAAAGATGAAGCATGTATTTTCTGCAACGCTCTGTATCTTGAATCGAAATCTGGAGAAGGCTGGATACAATGCTCGAGCTGCCAGGGATGGGACCACAAAGCCTGTTCCAAAGCAGAAGAAGAAGACGACACATTTTTATGCGATTTCTGTGATTAAAAGTTTCTTCCTATAAAAAGTGGCCTATTTTTGCTCTAAAAACTAAATCAAAAGTAAAACCAGCAAAAACCTAATAACATACAAATCCCTATCCCGTTTTACCCACTCCCTTGGTAGGGTAAAACGGGATAGTGTAAGACTTTGTGAAACCAGTATTTTTCACATAAATATTATTGAACAAATGTAACAAAGGTATTTTAAGTAGTTGAAAAGGTGTATACTTTTAAATGACGTCTTACTTTGGATTGTACCTGGTACACAATAAGAAATAAAGCAAAGAATAGATAAGCTATCCCGTTTTGGGGTACTTTCCCCTACAACTAATAAGTTAGAGTTAGATTATATGCGTTATTTCAAATAAAAGGATCTTTATGTACACCCTTTTTAAAGAAATAAATTCTTCAGATTGCCTGGAGTATGTAAACAATAGAAGGAATAACAAAAACCTAATCTATTATCTTTTACTTTTTTATTTTTTTTATTTTTCTTCGTCTTGACTACTATTCACAATAAATGTAAAAAAAACAATCTCACTTTCCTCCAAATCGACTTTATCATTTTAAAACGAATAAGCCATTTCAAAAACAAAAGAAAAATATGTATATCAAAGAAAACCAATTATTTAAACTCCCATGCATCCACACAACGTGAATAACAACAAAAACAATAAAAAATTTACTCCATTAAATCATGCTTAACCCCTTAAGCATTCTTCCAACATCTCTCAAATTTTCTTAGGGCAAAACTACATCCTTCTCCTTTCAACCATTTTGAATTCTAATCTTTAATAGAATAAGCCATTAACCCGTAGGGTGCTCCCTTTTTTCCATTTTTGATTTTCTAGGATTATTTTGAAAGATGAAGCGATAATGGAATCCTATTGATTTATGCGTCTTCTACAAAGGGGCAGAGTTGCTCAATGCACACATTCTTAACACCCTATTTCAAAATATAGAATTTCAATCTTGTGTTCGCATTTTGGAGGGAGAATAAAAGTTGTCTGCCTAGCCCTTTGAATTACAGTTATTCAAATCCAAAATATTTGCAATAGATTTTCAAAGTTTTTTATTAGGTTTATTGATTTTATGTTCGATTTCAATAACACAAACATCAAATTAATAGCCCATTCTTAGGTTTTGTTTCTTGAGATAAAAAACATACTATACAACGTCATTTCATACATTTGACCCTTACTTTGCATAAAATCTCCTAAATAAATTATAATCTCCTAAATTTGTTTCATATATGTATTTCACAATTATACTTTTTCTACAAAGCTATTTATTTTCATACAGTTGTTTTTTATCATAAATATAAAAATTATTTTACTGAATTTTGTTGAATAAATTGTTCTTTATAAAATTCTGAAACTTTTTGCGTTAGCTTTATTTTATTCCTTAAAAAAATTTACATTTAATAAAAAGAATCAGGAAGTTTGAATCTTTAAAAAATGTTTATATCCTTAAGATTGATTAAAACATGAGTTCAAAAGTAAACAACTAAATCGCATGAAGATTTTTCTCTTTTAACGGCACTTATAAAAATAAATGACATATTTCAAATTATACATAGTACCAAACAAAAGCAAACTAACTCATATTTTACGGCATCTTTTGCAGACTATGGTTAATTTTTCAGACCCGAATAATCTATGTGTCCTAACACTATTTCTGAGTATAATTTATTATAATCTCTGTAGAAAATTGGGTTGATAAAATGAATCCGAAGCATAAACATAATACATTAATTTTATAAGACTGTGACTTAACTAGTTTTAATTTAATGGGGGGCATACTTTTAATATTGATGGGTATCGATATACAGGTAAAACCGGTTACTGATATTGTAAGTGGTATAAGTAAAAGGGAAGAAAAGCAGTATACAAGTACCTTAAGAAAGATTTTTTTAAATAAATTAACTAGCAAGGCCCGAAATATAAAACCAACCATCCTCGACAAAAAAAATCGCACACAAAATCTAAGCAAACTCGCTTCAAATCAATGGGAAAACTTCACACAATACGGCGCTTTGATTTGTATAATGATTTCAACACAAGCCGAGGAAACAGTGCCTTTTCCTGCAACTTCAAAAGAGGGGAGAATAGGCGAGGGCTGACGTCTGGACGAATAAAACGGGGAATTCATTTTCTATTCCGGCCGTGTCTTGTCACTCTGAACTCTTGGGGCGTTTCTTTGTTTAGGGAGTCTAGGACGCCTTGGGCCGTCACAAACCGTACGTGCGTTGACAGAATAAGCTCAACCAAATCTTCCGGTGAATACGAAAATGAAGTGTTACAAAAAAATTACGGAGGGAGGGTTTTTTCCCTTGGACGTCATAACCTTAGGAGGTAGGTGGGGAAATATTGAACGTGAGGGAAGACTCACGATAATGTGTCTGATAATAGTATAATCTTTTTTGAGTGATGATTGAAGATGCAGATGGTTGCGACGGTGATGTGTTTAATGTGTTGAATTTCCGCATTCTCAAATTTTTGTTTTTACGTAGTGTAATGTTAAGTATCCTTTTTTATATGAACAGACAATAATTATGAGACTGTTACTATTACAATCCAGATCTAAAAATATGCTGGAGTATAAAATACAAAATATTTTAACGGAAAAAAATAACTTTTTATTCATTAATACATTCAATTAACGGGATCCAAGGACTTCTTTTTTACTATTTTAACTGTAATTCCCCCCTTAAATTTCAGTTTTATCCCCCCTTAGTTTGTTGCGCTTGTGTGTGTGATATTAGGATCTTTTTTTCAATAATATAATAATAGGAAAACAATTTTTAAGCCAATCAGAGTTGGCAAAAAAGCTTAATTCCAGGTTAACCTTAGGTTAGGTTAGTGATCAATACAGCTGTAAGATTAAGGTTTAGGAGGTCAGGAATTTTATTAAATTCAGACTATTTTGGTAAATAGAGATAGTTGCAATGTTAAAGAATTGTTTTTATTGAATTAAAAAGTATATTGTATTGTTACTATTAATAATCAAAAATGTTATGCACCCAAAACATGCAAATACTGTGAGGAGAAAAGCAAAACTGTTATATGATCCAATAAATTTAAAATAGATATATCGCAAAATAATTATAGAATTCTCTAGAAAGTTGAATAAAAGCCTCTTATTTTAAATCCAATTAGACCAAAAAAGCTTCCGTAGATAATTTCTCGTGAAATTTTCCGTAAGCACGATTTAAATTTCAATGAAAAGTCTCTTTCTTAACTATAACTACCACAAGTTTGAATGTAAATAGAGTCAAAACAACATGAAATTATAAATGTGCAAAGAAAGGGCTCAAATTTATTCTATTTGTCAAAGTATAAGCACTTTATATACCGTTGAGTAAAAATGAATAGATATCCTATTATAAAAGAATCTGTTTTATAGGAATATTTCAGTAAAAATATGACGATATGACTGTGATCATAATTCTTTTCAAAACAGTTTTAATCGCTTAAGATGTGAAAATATTAATCTTTCAATAAGATCTCTGGGGGATTTATTAAAAATACTAAATTTGTACCCTTGTTAAATTATTCAATAAAATTTTGAATATTTACTTAAAATCTTTGAATCTTAATGGACCTCTCACTAAAACATTAAAAAAATCATTGTATTGCATCTTCCTTCAATTTATCAATCATTCTTTTTTCTAACATGTACTACAACCTCATTTTATATTCTGAATCCTAATTCTTATGTTTTATAGTTGAATAAAAATGGGGTTTCCTTAAATAACTAAAATTTATTTTAATAGAGAAAAATTAGGAAAGGGGATATTTTTTGCTAACAAGATGTGCTCCTCATTAAAAATGTGTGAAGTGTTAAAAACATATTTTATTTTAGGGGAAAAACTAAATACTATAAAATTACCATAATTTAGGGAAGATATACCAGTGTGCTGGCCTAAGTGGTAAAGTGTCTTGTTTCGATTCTTGCGTATGTTATGATGCAATGTGGATCTCCGGTAATAAAAGGTCGTGCAATTGAATGTTTGTTGGAGTATTTCGTTGTTTAGAACTACAGGTGTCAGCTTGGTAATGCAGAGTAGGGGGCGGTCATACGCCACGAGAAAATATTTAAAAGAAAAACAAATATTTGAAAGAAGTAAAAAAAGTCTTAATGATAGCCACACTTGTTAGGCATTAATAAATTACCATCCCCAAAATTCAGTGGAATTATCAGTTTCTATAACAAGTGCCAAAATAATGTAAAAACAATGTCAAGTTTTCCTCTGGTGATCAGACTATACTTCTTCATTTCATGGATCAAGGATTTATAATCCTCCGGTATTTACTCGCCACTGGTTAAAAACAACATTCTAGAAAAGTAGTTAATCAATTTGGTAACACATAAAGAAGCTTTAATATATTATTCTGTTAACTTTGTCTTTAAATCGCAAATTTGAAAGGAATTAAAACTTTATCCTTTCAAAAAATAAAGCTAAAAGTTCTATCATAATTTTTTTTCGTGAAAAGTTCTGAAAATGTAGAAACAAATATTTGATAGTTATTATATAGTAGTTATTTAAACTTTCCGTATGTTTTTTATTTTGTCAATTAGTGTCACAAACAAGCATTATATGTGACAATGTAATCACGGTGTACAACGAATATGCCAGCTAATTGCCCATTATAAATATACTTCTATCTCCACATAACCCCCATATATGCCCGTCCATTACAACTACGCCAAAACATCTCTAAGGACAAAAGTTATCAAGATTTATTGAAACCCCCAAGAAAATCAATTATTAACGAACGCGTATGTATTTGAAGAATAAAAAAACATATGTTATCTTGCCCTACAAACCGAGAAGGTGTTGTAACCATAAGTTTCTCGCTTCCTGACACGTCCTGGGAACAAAAAATCTCTAATTTGAATTCCCAAGGAGCAACTTCATCCTTGTCCTAAACATAGGTCACAGATCCTTCTTTTTATGTGCTCTATCCTCACTAGACTACTTGCGTCAGGGTATTACCAGAACAAAAACTGGAGAAACAAGTTACATACTGGCAAAGAATAAAAGCACATAAAATACTGAGATAAAAGGACTCCCCATGCATAGAGTTCCCGATATATCTTAGCGACAGGGGAGATTCTGCTTTTGATATCTTCATTTTCGGTTTCAATCACTATGCATGTGTGTGGTGCGAGGGCTCGAAATTTCATTTTTTATCATCCTATCTGTCACTTCACTTTGCGTCTCCAAAGAAACTTTTTTTCTTGGGAAAATATCTTTTCTAGTCATAAGCTATTTCGTAAAGGGTTGTTTGCAAATATTTTATAGCGTTTTTCATTATAGATAGGACTTTATATATATATTCCAGTTCCCTTCTTTTGCTTATTTGGAGATAAAATTGTTTTTCTGAATGAATATTGTCGATATTTGTCGTGAAAGGGTTTGGACTTTTATTATTTGGCTCACAAAATCTTTGATTTGCAAGATACCCACTGAAAAGTGTTTATTTTTTATTGTAGTTGGAATCGTGGGAGGCATCATCTTTTGCATCGAGAAGTTTTGTGTATTTTGCCATGATTAAAATGGGATAGGAAATAGTGAAATCTATATATAGACAGACATAAATCAACTAGTTTGAAAATTCATCTTCATCAATAGCTAGGGAGTCATACTTTTGATTGATAAATAAGGAGACTAACCTCTCGGCTTCTTACCACCTCATATTATTTATTCCCATTCGAATGATGCACGAGTACGTTTTGTTGTATAAAAGACTTTTAATAAAATTTATCCCACCAAATAATCTAATTTAGCCTACTTTCCATAATTGCAAAAACAGACCCAATCTCTTTGCCAATGCATAAGAGATTTCCCGAGTGATTCAGAACAAAAATGCTCTTTGATTCACATGCACGTCACACAAAAACCCCTTCACAACGGAGGTGTTTACGCAAGAGGCTAATATATCCGCAAATCCGCGTTTTCTTGCTCCCAGACGGGGAAAACGCTCCCGATATATCAAGCGCGCTGGGGAAAATACGAAGGGCTATATCTCCCCAGAAAATAAGAACGGGATGAATGCGATGGAGGGGAAAATAAATCGAATTATTCAGATCGTGGGGAATAGTTGACACTGCGACTCGTCCGGCATTGTGGGCACGCAATTCGTATCCGGCAACTGGTGTTATTGGACGAGGTTTTATGATGGGACACATTATGCATGCGTTGGGAGACCTCTCAGACATGCTACTTCACATTGGCTTTTTTGAGCTTTTGTTGTAGTGCTTTGTAGAACCTCTTTTCGATGCCGATTGGGTGTTTTTGCCTTGTTTGTGGGGATTATTGGATGGAAATAACCTATTAGAGTTGTGTTGTTTTATGTAGATTTAGGTATTGTGAGGTGTGGGCTGTTGCCTTTATACACAAGGGAGAAGAGTCTTTTCTTTGTCAAAAGAGGCTGTATATTGAATTCGATATACTTCAATGGTAATCTTTGGCCTATACGCACTCTGAATTATCAGGAACGAGTAAATTAATTTCTCTTGTATTCGACCTTATTTTATGTTTATAAAACTTAATGAATAGCATTTTCTTAAAAATTTTATGTGATGTATTCATATTTTTTTGTTTTTCAGTAGCATTCCTCTTTTAAATGTATAGTTTTTAAAAATTGTAAGAGAAATTTTTTAAAATAGCTTATGTATCATGATTAGAGAGGGGAAATGCAATGTTCAAAATCATATATAAGTACCCTTTTTATAATGTACATAGATATATAACCTTTTTAAATATTAAATAAATATTAAATGCGTGTAGGAATTTAAAAATTATAATTTAAAACCAACTAACCTTACCGCTTTAAGTTCATAATTTATTCCAGTGACAATTTTAAAAATCTTTGTTATCCACATGTTTTCTTCCACATCTTTGTTATGGTAAAATTGTTCTGAAATCAAAATCCTAATAAGGGATGAAAAACTCTTGGCATTTAGTATAAGCCATATTTTAAATAACCAAGTCTATCCCATTGCAATTTAATACTTAATAGAATATATTATTAAAAATATTTTTCTTTTATTTAAAACATACATTCTAGTATTAAAAAATTTTAATAGGAAAGTTATTCAAGTTAAAAGATATGCCTCTTTCTAGTGTATAACTTTTCAGAGTAAAAACAGCCTCTTTAGATTGTATACGAAATCTCTAAGCACTAATACTTCACAACACAAACTTTACAAAAGTTATACAAAAGTTAAGCTGTAACTATTATGTATAACTATCAGCGAGATCAGAAAATGATTAATCACCAATGACATCTTTTATCTAACTTTTAGTGAAAAGCGTGTGATTCTATACAAAGAAAAGGACCATCTACTTAAGTACGTAGTTCGAAAATATTGCACTTAAACTTTTATATTAATCTTTAGAATATTGACGAGTTGTAATTTCAATCTGTTTCTTTTAGTTTGTATACGACATTTTTAGAAGAACCTGGAAATATGAAATTAAACTACTGCTAATTGTTCTTGAATACGAACCTTGAATACACTCAATCTTTTAATTTACATAATAATAGTTATATTATTATGATTAGTTATTAGTTAGTCATAGTGAATAGTTATATAAGAATTATATAGAATTATTATGAATAGTTATTATAGTTATTAGTTATATTATAAAGAAGGTTCTAAATATCCAATATATAAAGTATTTTATAATATAAAACTAATTTTAAAATAAATATTTTACATTTTTAAACAAATATTTAAATTATTTATAAATCCTTAAAACTTGATGAATAACACGAAAATAACAATGTCATTAAATGAGTTTTAAACAACTATATTGCATTTAAAATTATTGATCATAATGTTATCTCTCTATTCTAAAAAAAAGTTTTTGTAAATGGTTTCCAGAGAAAGGCTTTTTAATTACTGATCCGTATAACATGTTTTTGGTATCAAACTGTTCGGATTCTTTTGAGGATGTGCAAAGTGCCTTTAGAATTTCTAAAAAAATTCTCAATTCTAAGATATTTCCATTTTTCTGGATTACGGATAAGGTTGCAGTTAACAGCAAGAAACTGTCGTACAATTTATTATACCTCCAATCACAATGACCAACCGACGCTACTCATTAACGATGAAAATAATTCCTTTCACGCTTTGAAAATGCGCTTCAAAATATGTACTTTCTAAATAAAATATTTTTAAAAGACTGACAAGAGTTTTCCAGAAACTCACAGATCTACTATTCAAGTATAGAATTTCACACACCAAAATTAATTGTTTGTAAACATTGAGTGCAATGTAGATTTTGTCTCTTATCATTTTTAATAGCTTAAATAGTATTGTTTAAAAAGTCTGTTTTAAAACTAAAACTTGAATGATAAAACACTAGATATTTTGACGAGTTACTAGGTCCTATATTAAATTTAACAGATTCATTGCTGAACGTTTTTGTAAATATTGAATAACAATAGCACGAGCAGACTTGATGAATATTTTCAAGGAAAACGTGTTGATTAAATTATTGATAATTTAACCAATAAATATTCTAACTTTTAAGAGAGTGTGCTTCAAGAAAGTTGGTTGAAGTTTTTTCTACTAATTGTTATAACGAATGTTTTATAAATAAATAATTTTAGTGAGCAGGGTTTTGTGGGGATTGCGAAGCGATCCGAAAGGCCCTTTGTCAGCAGTTAACGGGGGTTGGCGAGCGATAGCGAGCAGGGGGCGGTAGCTCCCTAGTTTCTGAAATAAATGTATAATGATAGATATTTTTGCTATTTTACTATTTAGATAACCTTTAAAAAATTATGATAAATATTGATAGCATGGATGAAAACATTATCAAACTGTGTTTACTGAAAAATGAGAAGTAGTAAATGATGCGCAAGTTTCTTTAAAATTTCCATCTTATTTTTTTTTACTTTTTGCTTAATAATATTAATATTTATAATAAACACAATAAAAACAGTCAGACTTAACTTAAAGTTATGTGTTTAATTTAAATAAAACTTCAAAATTTCTAGTGGTAATTAATTTTAAACATGTTTTCAAAATTTAGAAAACTAATAAAAACCTAATTACTTAACATATAAACAACTGTGTAAAACTAAAAAAATGGAAAATGTAAGGAACACGTGTACTTAAGAACCTTTTTATTAAAATTTTCTTTGTTCTCAGTTGCATCCTTTGCTCAAAGTTTTTATTAATTTGTGGGTAAACAGATCAATATGTCTGCGAGGTGAAAAGAAATCAATTGATTGAATTTTGTTCTTCTCCTAAACAATATTTCTAAGCGCAAATAAATTATGAAATCATAAAAGTAAAGTTAAAATTAGAATCCAACTTCTGAACTATTTCGAATGAAAATGGTTATCTTATTATCTTTATATAAGAGTAATTCATAAAAGTATTGATGTAACCCTCGTTAAAATATGTGAACCTTTTATTGAAAATCCTATAAAAAACTTATTTCTTTCACACAGCATAAATTATTTATCTTAACCGCAAGATAAGAAAACAGGAATATCTCCAAACAATTAGGGTTTTAGTGCTTCCCATAACACACAAATACAATATATTGAGACTAATTATGTTTATGCATTTTAAAGAATCCTTTCAAAAAATCCATCAGTGTTTTTAAGAACCTCCTCCAAAAAACAATGAGTTAAGCCTGAATGTAGAAAGAAAGGCATAGCTTTATATTTCCCCTGGGATCAGGCAAAACTGCTTACTAAATAGCACAAAACTAAGCTAATGGAGTTCTGATTTGCAAATGAAGAAGGAATTGAGGGAGTGATTAATATTTCCACTTTGAGGTGGAAATGCTAATGAGATTTTTTCATTTTTCGTTAGTTAAAGTATGGCTACGAGAAGGTAAATAGGTTTTTTGTTCGCTTTTGAAAATTTAGAAAACATTTATATCCGAGAAAGGTTGAAATCGAGACTAATTTTATTTGAATGAATAAGCTGGAAGAGATAGTCATGTTTATATATTTATGATTTTTTTACTGCGGGATTTTATGAAGTATGATTAAGATTTAACAACTTATTATAATTATACCCATATTGGGTAGAATGTAGATTATAAGAATATAAAAATGCTTACAGGATGTTTCTTAAGTCCATTTCAAGACTTTAGTTTTGAAACAATGCCTTTGCAGGCATAGGAAGAGTTTACCTGTAGTAGAGTGGCTATGCTGAATACATTGCTCCTCCTGAATTCACTGCTAGCTTACATGCAATATTATTAAGAAAATCATGGAGAAAAGTTTCATGAAAATGTCTTTAGTATTTTTTATTCATATCTTATGTATTTATTGTTCTTATGTATTAGATAATCATTAATATTGCAATTTAATACTAATATTAATAATCTAATAGTTTTAATTAATATTAGATAATAACTAGATAAATTATAAATATCTTTAGATACTGAAGACTAAAATAAGTATATTTTGGGTCATTAAAAATATTTTGCAAATTTGCATGTTTCTTTGGTTTTTTTTTCAATATTTAAACAAAAAAATCTTAAAAACTGCAAGAGAACACCTGAAAATATATAATTTGGTGGAAAATCATTTTTGAGCCCCTAAAATATGCAAATTTTTGTCTTCAATACCTTTTGGAATGATAAAGACATTGTCGTAAAACCATTATTTGTGTAATTTTCTTATGATACCTTATACTATACCACGGCTTACTAGATACTTACGTCGCTTAAGGCGCAAAATGACATAACTGACATTTTGGCCATTTTGAGTTATGCATCAATCTTTATGCAAATCCCGGCCCCAGATCACTTGGCACCAACAATTTTGCGAAAAAATGACTCAACTCGCTGCAATCGCCAATTTTGTCATTTTAGCATAACTGCATTCGTAAGGCAAAATGACATAATTGCACGCCTTTCATTGATATTGTTAGGGACGCCGCCACAGAGAAGCGTTTCATCTCAATCCCCGGTCAAAAAGGCCAAAAATGAAGGTTTAAAACTATAATAATATTATTTTCTTTAATTAATAGCCAAACTGTTTTTTTCATCTCCTGCAAAATAGGGAAAATGCAGTTATGTCATTTTGCGCCTTAAGCGACGTAACAACTTACACATACGTGAGTTACACATCTAGATTAGAACATTGTATGTAATTTTATTTTTGATGGTAACGCTTCCAGTGCTCTTTTGTTGCTTGATAATTATTTTTAATTTCTTAAACAAGCGATCAATCCTATTTGTGTGTTTTAGGGTATTCTTATTTCCTGTTCAATATATTTTACACTCATATTCTTAAAAGTAATCCATCCGTCAAGTACTCTTGTTTATTAGAAATTCTCTCCAAAGAGTACTCCATATACAAGGCACATAGTTTAATATAAGCCCGTTTTTAGGGAATTTTTGTGAAACTTTGCCTTAAGCGATGATTGATAGCTACTCGAAAAGTTTGACTGATCAAGGTCTCTTACGTGATTGAAACTTTCAGGAATAAATAGAAAAGAGAAATTTAGCGTGAGAAATAAAAAACAAACACTCTTCGCGCGAAGCCAGAAACTTTGTTAACTCCAGTCAATTTTGTAGCTACTGAAATAGAAAGTTACTAGGAAACAGAATCGGAAAACGTGATCAATCAAGGCATTGAAAGACAAGCTTTAGTGTGATGGATTTATAGACTTCTGATTTTTGACATTGAAAAGAGTTGAAGAGCTTTACTGTTTGTGTGAATGGATCGGAAAGGCATTTCCTTTTTTAAAAAATAACTAGGCGATTTTAAGTTTAGTTTAAGAATGTTAATTTTGTTCAACCGACACGAGAAAAACTTTGACAGAAAAATTAATTTTTAAAAAAGAATTCAAACCTAAATGTTATTTTCACATATTTGGCACAGAGCGTTTTTCATCGTTTATGAGTTATTAACAGTGTAAAAATTGAATGGAATAACCCGTTTTCATGACAACTGCCAAAATATTATACGATGTCATAAAATTTTCTGGTGGCCGTCGGACTATGCGTATTTTATCTTTTCTTATTTGAATTCCTCTTATTCTTAAGTTTTTAGTAACTAGAAAAAGAATTTTTGTGGCAGAATGTTGGTGAAAGACAGCAGAACTCCTGAAGGTTTAAAGCAGACATTTTAATAGCGATGAAACACATTACAAATACGAGAGTGACATTCAAAACAGTTTAATAACAATTTTGATTTGGCGAAATATAGGTATTTCCCGGTTTATGTTCTTTATCTCAAGGAATCTCATATCGAGGTATACTAGACAGCAACGTTAGTTGACCCTACAACGTCACAATCAAAGTAGTCCCCATCACAGTGTCTAAATTTCGAGTGAAACGAAGAACGTCAATTTTAAAATACGATTATTTCTTTAAGCCCATGTATATATAGTCTTCTTATAACGATTTGCGTACCTAACTTGGTACTTGCGTTAAGTAACCCAACAGGCTTTGTGTTTACCCACTTTCTCCTTCCGCGTAATGACGTACTGGGTTCAGGAAACGTGTCTGTTGAGTATAGTTGTAGGGAGTAAACACAAAGTGTGGCACGCAGACCCAAGAGATGAGTTGTTGGTTGCCTACAGCTAAATAAGATTTGAAATATACAACACATTTCTTAACAAAATGTACTAAAAATTCAAAAGATTAATTTTTAAAGAAGTTAAGGTATAAAGTTGAGCCGATTTCTCTGAAATGCAAAATTTAGAACAATTACGTTTTATTGTTAAATTTTCAATGCATGGTACAAAATTTACCGCCAATTGATCTACTCAATAAAAATATTTTAGAATGAATGCGAACTTAATTTTAGGTTTCTAATCTCATAAACATAAAGTGTTTAGATTTATTTTATATCTTTTTTTTATTTCAGTAGGTTCACCCAGAAGATTGCTAAATTTGGACTTCTTGCTCAAAAAGTTCACAGCTATGAATCTAATTAAAACTGAATTATCAAAATTAAAAAAAAAGAATGTTACTCTTAAAGCAGTACCGATTTATTTTCTTCAAAATAACTATGCAGTTTCCTTCTATTTTTAGCGCGAATATGTAGAGTTAAATGCAAATACTCACCAGGAGATCCTCCTCCAAAGAAATCCAATTTATAGTTTGGGTTGTAGCCAGCATAAGTTGAGTATTGACTTTTGAACGATGAAGGTGCACTTCAAAAGCCCCATCTTACATTCGTACCCGAATTACTAATGATATTTATTCAAGGTATTCCTCTGCTTACATCAAAATCTATTACGGCTATACCTTCATATCCGAGATATTTTGGGCCAAGTTTTATATATATTTTATTATACATATTTATAGTGAGTTCATATTTGAAGAAGAACAATGATCAAGGAGTATTTTCCTTAAGTTATGGTTTTTGCATAAAATATTTTTGTGTAGAATTCTTCGGGAATAAGTTAAGGCTGATAACTTTAAAGTTCAAATCTAATAGCAGATGAGAAAGATTTTTTAAGCTTGGCACGAAACTAAAAATATTTTTCTCACAAAGTTGTATTTGTATTTTCAGAAAGGAAAATTGCAATCAGATTAATGAAATGAAGCTCGAATGAAGAATGAAATGATGTGTAATCAATAAATTTATTAACCTAAATGTTTGACTAAAAAGCTTTTTATTAATATTTTTGAATAAATAAAAAATATTAATAAAGTTTTCCACAAAAAAAATGAAAAATATTGAATATTCAATTTGGTTTAAATGAGATGGTTCTATCTATTTTTCAAGCATGTAAGTTAACAATTTGATTTGATTTATTTTCGATAAGGTTATGTCATTCTTTATTTTTTTATAAATTTTTTTATTGATTAGCTTCTCTTGTTATGAACTTTCCTGTTTTAATAACTTTTTCTTAGAATAGGAATTACCTATATGCGATTTTTTAAGCATTGATATGAAAAATATTGTTCATTTAAAAATGTATGTATAAAAATATAGGTATATTTTAAATTAAAATATTGTGAAGACCAAGATGTAAATGCAATGCCTGTAATTACTGATTCCGTATTACAGGCCGTGAAAGGTTATTACACCTTACTCCGATTGGAATAAATCACATTCAGTTAGATAATTAACAGATCATATGAACTCATACTAAATCTTTTTGACAACCACACAACTGTGTGTGAACTTAACTCACACTAAAACTTTCTCACCTCTAAACTCATTATTATTCAGCACCTAATAAACCCCCGAAATGGGAAAACCGAAAAGAATTTAAAATCTCTCAGGGTCATTCTCACACAGCAATCATTTTGCTGACTGGTTCAAGAGTTTCGAGAGCGAAAATGGAAATCCGGACTTTAAAAAGGACTTTATGCAAATGAAACCAGGACTAGGGGATTCGGAACACTGGTGAATTCCGAAATCCGAATCATCTCTCAATCCGGAAAGGGAGCTTTCAGTGCATTTCTACAAGACATTGTTACTGGTATAATGTCGAGAGTTCACAATAATGTGGCAGCATTGCATGTCCTTTCCATTGCTTGATGTAATGAGCAGTGTCCTTTGCATATGTTTCGCATGTAAACAGAGTGAGCCTATTGATGTATTTTAAGGACTTCATTGAAAGTTACGTATTTCTTAAACGAAATGGAAGTCATCGGGCGAAATTAAATAATTCAGATTCAGCTTCATGAACGTTTTGTTACTATTTTATAGTGATTTTGAATTATCTTCTGATATTTAAACCTGATTAGGAATGTTGGTTTTAAGGCATAAAGAAGACTAGCTTATACAAAAAAACCTCAGTAATGTTTCGGGAACAAAACAACAGTTCTTTCTAGTCCAGTCAAAAATGTCGTAACAATTGTATATTTATCCTGCGTTCTTTCAAATTTATTATAAGCAATCAATTATTAAACTATTTCTCAAAGTTGCCTCGTGAAACTATATTGATTAGTAAAGTTCGACAAACTCTAATTTATGGGAAAATACTTTTTTAAAAATATTCAAAAATTGCTTTTATTCTTACAATAACTAGAAGATTGGTGTAACATATTGCAAGCTATCCATGAATCCATTGGTTATTAGTCTAGAATTTTTTACACTTAAATAGTTAAGTCTATTTAATGAATTGGCGCTATATGGGTTTAATGGGCTTAGTGCCATAAAACTAAAAGCTTTACCTATCTACTATTTAATGAACAAAATATAAATTTAACAAGCTTATTCAATGAATCTTCTTGATTAAATTTGTTATGAATACGTTTTTTGATGCATTTTGATTGAAAACATACTATTAGTGCGAGTAGAGAAAATACCTTTCACATAATTCATCTTCACAAATATTGTATTTTAATGTTAAAATGAGAACTTGAAACCACAAAATAAAAAAATTCCATGGAGTAAAGTCATCAAAAAACAATTTTAAAGATTTAATGGTCTCCTGGGGCACTTTTAAAGCGATTTCCTTCGTTGATTTTAGTTCATTTAGAAAATTCTTAAGTCGTTATCTCACATCCAAGCTTAAATGACGTCTGCATTTCCTAAAATAACAGAATTTCAAAAACTCGTCTTTTCCACCATCCGATAGCAAGGCTTTCTTTTGAATTACTATGAACAAAATAATTCAAAATTTCCTTTCTTAAACTTGTAATGAACCTATTTTAAAATATAGACATGATGTGTTTTTTAAGGTTTCGTAAAGAAAGTGCATTGACTTCAAAATAGTTACTAAGAAAACACTTTTAATGTCAATTTAATTTTATTTGTTTTATTTTAAGCAAGTAGAGTAAAATAAGTGAAACATATTTGTCATAAGCATCAGCATAAAATATTACGATGAATATAGTTTTTAAGACTTTCGTATTACTTAATCTTAAATTATAGGGAAGATCGGTATAGGGTGGGACAGTTTTTACAAAAATTATTTTTGCTAGCACAAACTTTATACTTTCAGAATAACATTTTGAAATGTTTAAACATTCTTTAAAAGTATAAAGTAGACTAATTGCAGTGACAAGAAAATGAACCATCCGACCCCGATACTGGGCATCTTAGTCAGGTACTCTAACCACCAGGCCAGCACGCTGACATACCAAGATAATGACATGAATACCAAGATACTGACATGAATACCATAATGCTAAATTTTGTTAGAGAAAAGTTCAAATATACCCCTCATTTGATATAAAAAATCCCCTCTTAACCGTTATCCCATCTAAAGTGAAAGTGATTGGTTGCTGAAACAAGAGCTAACGTGCTCAATAGTCAGCTAAGCGGGGTCATTACCATTATATTTGGTATTAGCCGTACCATAGAGGAGCGAAGAATGACGCCACTGGATGCAGACCAAACGTTACGTCCTTTTTAATTTCTATTATGTTAAAAACTAACATTCTACAAATTGGCATACAGCCATACCCATTTTAAAACACAGAAAGCAATGCTTCGCTCCAACAATTATTACGCTGTTCCACCTAACTATTATCGATATTTTAAGTGAAGACTCAAATTGCATCTCTAAATAAACGAATGTCGCGGGAACCGCTTCCACAATGTTAGACGCATGGTCGGGAAGTTTAAAGTCCCCAAAAGGGAATCCCGCCTGCCTTTGACTGGAAAATAACCAGAAAGCTCCGAATAACGCGAAGCTCGAGTAACCATTAATAGAGCTCTCCAGTTAACTCTTCAGCTATTACAACCCCCAAATAAACTGCGTGTCGAACTCCCAACAGAGATGGGGCGAGGCGGATAGCTCGGAGGGTAATTTCAATTTCGGGGTATAAAAGAAGTTCGAGATTAAATTTAACAGCTTCCCTCATCTAAGCCGAGTTTCGGAGTTAGAGGCGTCAGCTGCTGAGATGTCTGTTGGGATGCTTGGCTTTAAAAATGTGATTGGGTAAAGGTGAGAATGTGTTCCGATATTGTAGTCGAGATTGGTTCAGGATTATGTGATTTTTTGGAGAATAGAAAAGAATATTCAGGGAAATTGAAGAGGATTAGTTAAGAGAAGATACGACAGTTTAAAGTTATATAATTTTGTAATTTGTTCCTTTTTTTTATTAAACACACAAAAAGTTCCCCGTGTACACGGGGCTTACAGAGGTAAGTAAAAAAATGCATAATAAAACTTCAAGGTAACAAAAGATTTAAAAGTTCACAAATGTTTAAAAGATTTATATACGTGTCATCAATAAATTTTGTAAAAAAGACAAATGCACATTTAGAAGACACAAAACTATGAAGAGCAGGAGGCCAATTAATGTCAAGAGATAATTTCAAGGTTTTCCTCTGTGTGATGAATTTCGAACAGTGAAATATTACATGTTCCACATCCTCGTCACCTCCGACACTGCAATCACAAGAAGTGTCAGGGCATAAATTAAATCTGTTGAGGTATTTTTTAAAGCTACCATGTCCGGTCAGAAGTTGCGTTATTTTAAAATTTGTGACAAAGTGTGACGGCAAGACAGTCTATTTTTAATGGTGGGAAAAATTTTTTTAGTAATTCTGGCCGTAACTGAGTTCTGGTAGATTGAGTTCCATGATTCAATGATACTCTGGTGCCTTTGAATGTTGAATTTGTGCCTTTGAATGTTGTTTTTCTATTTATTGCCAAATATCCTACTACCTTAGTCTTAAGGTATATTCTTTTTGAAGGTTAGAAAAGTTTCAATTAGCAATTTTATAGGTATGAAGAAGTATGCAAAGGTAGGTCAGAAAATTGTAGGTTCTTTCTAATCAACAAGTCGATAATCTAAATCTGAGCCCTTTTTTTAACGGAAATTAAATAATTTTATTACCTTTAAAAGAAATAGTTACAAAAACTTGAAGCTTTAAATCACTTCTCTGAATATATTGATAGAATAATATGTTCCTGAAATTAAAATTATTTTTATAAATATTTCCGTACTACCTTGATTATATGGTAAAAAAACTTAATTGGGAAAGAACAAGTCAATGATTGTCATTCCAAATATTTAATTTAATCAACAATATTTCATAGTAATACATCAATGAAGGTTTTACAGGGATGAAAAAAATAGTCCATTGCCAAAAAGAAAAATCTAAGGGAAAACGGAACAATAATTCCCAAAAAGAATAAAAAAGAAAATCAATTGTATGTTTCGAGCGTGCCAAAAAAATACGAAAAGAAAACAAAACAAACAAGAGAAGATAGTTGCTTTTTGTTCTCAAATCGGATATTTATACGCCACTGTAATTTATACTTTGGTTTGTAAAATGCGTGACAAGGGAAACAGTTACCAACGCTCTGGTTTCTGAATGAAATAATATCTGAGATTTTAAGGATACCTTAACCCTAACCAGAAATATAAATGAGCATTCTCTCTTCTACCTAAATATAATCCAAGATTTTTTGTCTTTGAATGCCTTTATATAAATGGCTTAATAAAAAAATGTCTGTGTTTTTCTTAAGATATTCCGGAGTGCAAATATGAAATTAATTTCTATGGAATGAGGCAAAATTTGATTATCCACAAATAGAAGGGCCTTTTTAATATCACTACAATCTAAGGATACCACAAACTGGGAAAAAACTGAAATTAGGAAGAATAAATTGTTTTTGCATAGCAATTAAGATAAAATTATAGTACTTAAACATGCAAAGAACTGATTAATTTCATTTCACGTTTAGATGCAATTAATCTGATCAAAGCATTAATGGATCTAGGAGGCGAAGACCATTATTAAATTTGACATAAATGAGGGACATAGCATGATTATATTTTTTTACTTGGAGATATTAATAGTACCCCTACTCGAAATGAAATTCAGAATAATATATATTTGATTACTATTTTTCTTTTTTGTGTTTATAACACTTGTATTTATGTAGCAGAACGAAAAATAATTATGTTAAAAATACATCACCTGCAGTCTCTACACTTGCTTCCAATACTTGAAGAAAAATTTATGACGATTTCAATTATACATAATTATTAGTTGTATTTTTAAAGCACGACATTTTTATTTTTGTGTTGTCTTTTTTTACACAGAAATTAGTTTATACAGTTACTTAATCAGTTATAGTTTTTAAAATACCTATTCCTCAAAATTGACCATTTATTTTGAGGAGGAATTGTAATAGACCTTACCTTATTAATTTCCTCACAGTTTGATGTAAAAGGAAAACACCCTAAAATGATATTAACTTTAAAAGTAAAAAAAGTATCACACAAGGCCTAAAAATATTTGTAATTTTTCTTAACTAACCATTATCAAAACGCATAACTTTTAAAAATCAACACGAACATTTGAACAACAGATCGAAAATAAAAATGCCGTGCATTCAAAATACAAACTACTTTAATTTCTAAACGTTATGCGTTTTGACAATGCACGCTAAACCTAGCTAACCTGAACTAAGGAATTACATTGCTACAAGTAAAATTCAGTCTCAAAAGCACAGATGAAATCAATTTGAATAATTCCTTGCCCCACAAAAAGAAAAGAATCTGTAACAAACGACATCTATTCTCAAAGCAATTGGTTTCTTAATCTCTGTTGGGTTCATGTAACTTAATGACCCGTGTGATGCAATCAGTTGACAAGACAATGAAGTATGCGGCAATCCATCATGATCCATGCAGTAAGCGACACTTGGCTGAGATCAATGAATTTTCTTCTCTCATATCTCTGACTCCTGGGAGATATCTTAGCCGTTGAAAGAATTGATGATCCACTTTCTCCCTACAACTGTGGGATACTTTCATTTGAATAAGGATAAAAGTATCTTGTGGGATCTATTTGTTTTTTCAAGTGTTAAAGGTGAAGTTCAAGTATTTTTGAAATAGAAGCATTAAGTTTCATTCGTTTTTTATTTAAATATAAAAAAACAGAGGTGCCATGAACTTATACCTAATATGTAAGAAATATTTTTTCAATAAAGAATATTTATGACTTGTATTTTGACAGGTAAGGAAGAATGAATGATTCCTATTAACATGCACCAATGCTTCTGAAACCATGTAGATACATCCAAAAATTTCTCAAAAATAGACTTTATTCAGATGTCATTTTACTGAAAACTTATTTAAACTTTTCAGCATATATATTCAATGTCTTTTTTATATTTGTGAGAACCTCTCCCAGACATATTATGTTTTAGCAAGTTTCAGTGCATTTAAAGTTTATTACACACGTTGCTTGTATAATCTAGCTTTATATTTACATGGGTGATGAAGTCCTCTCCTTAAAATGTTTTTCATGCCTTAGAGTTTAACCCTTTTTTAAGAAAGAAAATTTATGACTCGAATTAATGAGCTGTAACATGTCTCAAATCTTTCTAAATCCCAGCGTAAATTTTACATATTCTTATTTATACTAAGGTATTCCATATGATTTCAATCAGTTAATAATTAATCCTCTCAATGAACATAATATTAAAAGGTCATGAATAATCGTGCTTTAGCTGGGGGTCCTTCCCCAGAATTTTTTTGAAAATTTAAGTCTAAAAGGCAGGTTTTCAACTAGTATTGCACTGTAAAAAATAATCCAGTAAAAAACAGAAGATTTCTGGCAGCAAAAATTGTCAGAAAATTTTTGTAGGCTGAAAAATCCTGTTAACAGAAAAAAGCTGTAACCTACAGGTATATGCTGTAAAAAGAAGCTTTCTGTCAAGTGAGCTACATATTTTTTCTGTTGCCCCACAGTAATTTTCTGCTTGTGCGCATGCGTTTCTGCTTATTTTAGCTGGGTAATTTTTGAAATTTTAACAAATCAATAACCGGGGATAGAACCCACGACCTACCACATGCGGCGCAAGTTCAGAGGTGCGGATGCGCCAAGTTTTTAGCAGTAAACATGACTAATATGGTAACCCTAACTAATGTTAAAAGAGTCATTTGGCTTCTAAATGTGCCGCCAAATAGCCAAAATTCGCCAATCATCCGCACCTCTGAACTTGCGCCCCACATGCTACCACTGCTCCAACGAGGATTCAGTAAAAGTAGAAATTATCCGAAGATCTTTCTTTCTCCACGAACTGAAACTTTCTGTTTAAGTACAGATAAGCTAAAAAACTAGAAAAAAGCTGTTTTTTTTACATAAAATAAATTGAAGTGCGGTGGGAATGTTACATGACAGAATATTACTGTAAACAGGAAGTCATTTTTATTGAAACTTTCTGTTTTTCTAGTTTTTTTTATACAGTTTGGTACAAATCATCGGAATTTAGGGCATTTTTATACGCTTTCGGTTTTGAATAAATATTTAAAAAAAATTACAAGTTTTAAAAATATACCCCAAATCTACTAACAATAAGTAAAAAAAGACACGATGAAGCACGAAGTAAAAAAAGACATTGGCTCTACCTCCGCATAGCCACACAGACCGCTGAAGATTGTTAATGTGAGACTGCTGAAAAAGAGGGGGCAACCCTTGGCGAGAACAGTTCGGAAAAAAAGAATGTGTTATATGTTCACCTGAGAGATTTTTCCCCACTTTTCTGAATTCCGCTGATTGATCCAAACTTATTTAGGGTTGTAAAATGAACACTGGAATTTTTTTTCCGGATCTCTCTACTCTCGCGGAAAACCCTTCAGAAGCCTCGCGGAATCCAGGTTGGGAAACACTGCTCTAATGCACAGGGGGTAGATCCAGGTTTTATATTTTGGAGCCCATTTCATTATTTTTTGTGAAAAATGAAATGTTTTTGTGGAAAAATTGAAGCAGTGATAGTTAGCAGATGAGTGCGTAAAAGTAAAATTGAATCACAAACCAAGAATTCAAATATTTTGTGTATGTTTTCTTGCAAATTATCGCTAAAGCTAATTTGAAAGGGGCGTTTATGAATTTATTTTTGTGAAGGGGTAGATTTAAAGAGGGGGAATTTTTGTGAAGGGGCAGCAAAAGGGCCCCAATTTTTGTTTGGATCAACCCATAATGTAACACTTTCTGATGTTTTATGCATTTGCAGATACCTTTTTTTGTTCTAAAAAAAGCTTTATCTACTGTGGAAAAGGTTTATCTCACCAGCCACATTTTTACAAACTTACAAAAAACATAATGCAAAATACCATACCAACTTTTGGAAATGAATACTAAGTATGTTTTAAAATTTTATTATTCTAACAATCTAAATCACAAAGCAGTTTTAAAGTAAGTAATTGATTTAAAAAATTAAATTAATTTTAAGGAAAAGTTTTATGGATTTACATTGTTTGTAAATACAGCCATATGGAAAAAGAAATATAAAATTGAAATGACATTAGAAATTTGGTTAACAAATCCTGAACTTTAACTCTCAATGTTGGTTAATTGTAGAATATCCTTTGTGTTATTTCAACAATGTTTTTCTTAACTTGAATCACTCTAATAATTTTTAATAATAACATTCATAAATCCTATCAAATCATAAAGAAAAAAGCATTGATTCCTGCAATTATTGCGTTAATTGATGTAGTAGGGGGTCATTCATTAAAGTAAGGATGATTTTGGCACATTTTGATCCCCCTACCCCAGGGGTCGGCAACCTTTTGAAAGGAAAGAGCCAAAAGTAACAGTTTACGAAATTTCCCAGTTTTTAAAGAGCCACTAATTTTTTTTGCTTCAATGTAATAGTAAATGCTTAATATATATTTAATTTTAGATAGGGAGGGAAATTTTAGTTGGGGAGCATTTTAATTCAACATTTTTTCTGTTGGGTAAAAATGCTCCTGAACTAAAATCACTATTTCCTCCTTTCGGGTAGGGTACAACTTTTTTACATCAAGTTTTAGATGACTTACGTACGCATTGTAAATTAATTTAATTTAATTTTTAAACTTAATTTCCAAATTTTGTATAAACGATGTGAATTCCTGAAAAAAGAGGGTCTGGGGGTCCTTCCCCAGAAAAAATTTTGGAAATTTCCCCTTCAAAATCGCGTTTTAGCTCATTTTTGTCTTTTTCGATTGCACTCTAAGAGCACCTCTCATTATTTAAGTGGCAGAATTTTCAAGGAAAAATAGTAAAGTTATAATAAAAAGCAAACTTTCGAGGGCGGTGTGGATCTCACTTCAGAAAATTTTTTGAAATTTATCCCTAAAAGTAGTGTTTTAATTAGGTTTTAGAATTTCAATAACGACCAAATAAGATCTCTCCTTAGAAGTTACAGAATTTTCAAGGAAAATCAGCACATATTCCCAAATTTTTAGGAGTGTTAAGGAGTTCTCCTCCAGAAATTATATGGAATTCTTATCCTTAAAAGTAGAGTTTTGATTTTGACTCATCTTGAGAACTTAAGAATATTTTTTCTGATTTTTTAAAAGTTTTGATTAGTAAATTATTAATTTTTTCGTATGGAACTGGAGAGCCGCAACTTTACATCGAAAGAGCCGCATGTGGCTCGCGAGCCGCAGGTTGCCGACCCTTGCCCTACCCCCATACTACTACTTCGTAAGATTTTTCAAACCCATCCCCCTATTCTTAAGTAAGATTCCATTTATTTCGTTTTTCAAAATAATAAATGTTTGAAAAGGAAAAGCGTGGAAAGCCTATGGTGCCAAGGCAACAGGGTTGGCAAAGTTTTTCCCATCCCCGGTAAATACCATGGTAAAAACCGGTATTTACCGTCCTGTGAAAAACTAGGTTTTTCCCACAAGGGAAAAACTGATTATTTATTGAATTTATTCTGTTCACAGATGAATGTTTTAAAAGTTTTTCAGCCATTTTTAGAAAAATTAACTCAACTAAGCTTTATCCTATGTTATGAATATATGTGTTTTATCATGTGTCTGAGGAATGTCATCTTTCGGTGGTTATGCCCTTTTCCTTGGATTATAATACCTTGTTACTTCAAAAAAGTTATCCTGCAATCAAGATAATTCTTTCAGAATAGAGCGAAATTTAAAAACTGAAGGAATTAATTCAGGTGCTAATGATGCAAAAGAACATTTTGCATACATAAATAAAACAAAATTTTAAATTTAGGTCTACTTGAAATGAATTTTTTTTTAAAGTTTTGATTTACATTTAAAAAACTATATATATATTGCTTCTCTTAAAGACACGGATATTATAAGTAAATTGGTTTTAAAATATTCTCTATTTTTATTTGAGAAATTCTTTTATATTAAAAAATATATGCAAATTTTATGTTAAATGTCATAATTCTCTTGCTTTTTCCCCCTCATAATTTAACCCCCCCAAAAAAATTTCATTTTTAACTAAAAGTTCTTATAATATGTTTAAAAAGGCCATAACCTAACACTTCCATTATTTTGCCGATTGGAAGTTTTTCCCACTTTTTCCCAGTATTTACTACTTTTTCCCAGTATTTACCAGTGGTATGGGAAAAACTAGTTTTGGACGGGAAAAACCCAACCCTGCTAGGCAACCATAAGCACACGAAATGATTAACAAAAAAAGGTTGAAACCAAAACTAATAAAGATTTCTCTCTCTTTTTGTTTTTGTTTTGTTTCTACTTTTGACGACTGGAAGATGGATTCTACAGTTTTATATTAACTTAATGCCACTCCAATAAAAAAGATACATATCTGATATACCACCTTCATTTTTTTAAATTAAGGCTTATCGATAATATACAGAGATCATCAGCATTTTTAAGTTTTTCAATCGATTATTGATAGATTCAATAGATAGTTTTTGATTAGAATAATTGAAATTTGTTTACATTAACTTGGAAAATCTTACTTAAGAATGGGTTATGACCACCCCTCCCCCCAAGTAAGGGTATGTTGAGATTTTTCAAACCCCCCTCGGGACCCTTTACGTAATTAATGTACCTTAGGTACCTTAAGATTCTATCCTAAATATGAAATGAAATAATTGATAGGTATGATTTTGAAAATATTGAACTTTGAATTGAAAGTAAAGTAAAGTAAGTTTGAAGTAATTTTTGGAAGAATATTTTTTCTAATAACATTTAAAATTCCTCTATAAAGATCGTGTGATTTTAATAGCTTTTTCAGTTTTACTTTTGTTATTAGATGAACTTATTACTTTAAACGAAGTTTTATTTAATATCTTATATAAATCGCGTTAGAATATTAAGCGGACTTAAAAACTTTTAAATGAATTAAAACAGTTAAAGAAATCTATAATTTCTTTTACTTATCACCTAGAATCAGTATTAAAATTAGTTAGAGGAATTTAAATGTTTTTAGGACAAAACCTTGGGGGTTACCAAATTGACCATAAACAAATACAATACAAAAAAAATACTAACATACAATGTACATAAAGCATAGAATATCATATTTCGGTAAATGCATATTTGTTTAGTAAGAATATAGTGCATATCAGATAGTCAATGATAAAATAATTTAGAATAATAATTATATTGTTTAACTTAAAACCTACTAAAAAGCAAAAGTAAATATACATTAAAAACATTAGCATACAATTTAAGCACTACAGATGGAATATTAGTTATTTAGTTAGAATATCATAGAATATACAGGACCAAAACATCATACCTTCCATTCTCTCTTTTAAAGAAATTGGTGAATTCTCTCCATGACCATGGCATAATACTTAGGATTCATGTCCTTAAAGCCGTCCGCTTTTTCGATATCCTCGTAGTACATGATGCAGTGGTCAACAGCCAACATGATCCCATCTTCGTCTCCATGGTGATCGAACACTTCGACAACCTCCGCCGCCATCTTATACGGCATCCTCGCCACCATGGACTGAGACACCAACAAGCGAAGGTCCAGCACTTGGTATTTGTCGCTGGCGTAGTATAAATAAAAGAAGTCGGCCATTTTGTCGAAGCTGCCGAAGTCGGGCATGCGACCGTACAGAAAGCCGATGAAACGTTCGAGGGGGTCGGAGGGGACGTCCCTTACCTCCACGACACCGAGGACGTTCTCTTTGGTGGGGTGGTTGAACATGGCCGCAAAGACTGGGGAACGGGCAGACAGGATGCTCTTGTGGGCCGGGATTGTTTTTCCATCTGGAGTGCAGAATCGAACGTCAGAGAACTGGGGGTTCTGACACAAACCCCGCACGTCATCCACAAAATTGCCACGACACTTCTCCACGTCCATTTTGGTCACCCTCTTCTTCTCGACGGCGAATACCCGCTTCTTTATAAATCCGTTCAGTTGCACATCGATGAGGAACTTCACCTTCGGCATGTTGACGAGACTCAGTTTTTTCACCAGGCATCGTATTTCACTGGGGGGATCAGCCGTCGTTGTTTCGCCGATGGTGATTTTCACGTCGTCGTTGACCGTCACGCTGCCCGATACGGTCATTTTGAAGGAGGACCGCATGCCGAGGCTGTCGTAGTAGGTACCGTCGTCGTCGTTCCGGTGGCGTTCCAGAACGAAGTGCACCGTCTTGTCGTACAGTCGGAGGGGGGGAGACTCGTAACCGCTGTTGACGTCGACGTTGTAGTCCTCTATGGTCCAGTCGAACTTCAGCGTGACGAAGGGGTCTGAGTAAATAGCGCGAAAGACGAAATCTCTATCGAAGTCTCGTAAAAATTTTGCTTGAGCTTTCGGGTCTTTAAATTTCGTCATTTCTTCGTTCGGAGCAAGCGTAGAGGCAGAGGGTTCTCGAAGAATATAAGCGTTCTGTTCGAATGAATCATCGGTTGGCGATACTTTCTATTTATAGAGTCGAAAGAAAAAAAGAAAGAAGCGCGAATTCAAAATTCAAAACGGAACTGGCGACGTGGCTAACCAATCAGAAATCATTCCGTAAAGAATAACAGTCAACGCTCTTTTCTAGAACTTCCGTTTGAAAATTTAATTACTTTTTTAAAGTGGTTACGTTGTTCTAATTTAGTTGTTCTGAAAGAGAAAAGGAGGGAGTCAAGAAGGCGTCGCCTTTATTTTGAAGCCCCAAACAAGTTTTCTCACACATATAAAATAACTTGTATGGGAACATATTACATTAAAATATGAGGGGGGTAAAAGGTCATATGTATTGGTTATCTTCTGTGAAAATTAAAAGACAATTTCTGACTTTAACAGGAGGAGGTTTATACTCCGAAATTCCCTACTAGGCTTCGTCCAGTTATTTAGTTGTCACATATGATGTATGAAAATTACATAAAAATGCATATTAGCGTACAAAAATTTTAGGAAACTAAATGTTCTTGCTTGTGTCATTTAACAACAGAAATACAAATGCAAAAAAATAGTTCAAAAAACATCCTTTACAAAGCCTTCCATAAATTTATATTATATCGTTTTCGTAACAAAAACCAAAACTCATTCAAAAGGAAATCATAGTGACAGTTGCCTCAGGTTTTTTACTATCACTTAAAAGAATTTTATACAATATGTAATTTTCATTTTTCTTAGAATATGAAAGGAAAATTTTAGATATTCAATGTGGGCTTTATCCAAATTTTTGTTTTGTAAAAAAACCCATTCAGAGGCAAAATGGGAGGGGGCAAAGATTTTTTTAATTGGGGAGGGTTGAATGGACGTCATTTCTAAAGTACCCCGCTAAAAGCATCGTGAAGTTTTTGATAACTCAAAAGTAGTATTTGAATGATATATTGCATATAGTCAAAATTTTACAACGTGAGCTCTAAGTAAATATGAGGGGTCTTGGGGTTACCCTCTAACAGTAATGATTCAGCTCAGTTTAATGCCCTTTGGGTTATATCCGAAGAGAAAGGGTTGTAAACCAAAGAACTTTCACTGATTAGAGAACCAGAATTCCGACCGAACAAAATTTTTTTCTATTTCTGTGTTAAATTTTCTAATTTCTACTGATCAAAACTCAAACCTGTGTAGAAAATGTTTACTTCTAATCTTGGGGTTTTTGATAGTGCTCTTTCAAAATAAAAATTGGGGGTCGGCATGAATAAAAAAATACATATCGCGTTACGTTATGCGTGAAGATGTCCTCTTAGAGAAAAATGGTTGACTATAGTTTTCAAATGTAGAATACAATCACGAAAATGGACGTATAAAGAATCCTTCTAACCGCAACTTACTGTTACGAGTTTCGTTTCCAAAGACTGTGCGCTAGGGTGGGCCGAAAACACACTTTATTTTTTATTTCTGTTCTAATAGCGCGGAAAGGGTGCCACTTGGGTCAAATAAGTACGGTGTAAAATATTGTTTCGATTGGATATCATCTTCAGCTCCCGCATCGCACTTAAAGTTTGAAAAAATGGATGACTTTTTTACAAAACAACTAAAAAACCAAAGATTAATCTCTCAAATATTGTTCATGATTTTTTTATGAGGAACTAATATAGTTATAGACATAATGTCTCAGGTTCCATTATTCTATCACCCTTCTTCCGTTAGATATAATTTTTCATGTTCAAAGAAATTTGGTAAAGTCGTTTTTCCTGCATTTTTAAACAGCTAATAACTCTAGAACTATACAACTTAAAAACCTGAAATCAGTCCCATTTCGTTCGTATTTTTTTGTCTATGATTTGATGTGCATCATGACCATCATTTTCAAAAAGTTTTTTCAAAACTTAAGAAAAGGGAAAAAAAATTTAATAAATTTTTTTTAAAAAATATTAAAAGCCTTAAAATGAACATTACTACTAAATTTCAAGGAGAAAATTAACTTTAATCATGCTTAAAAATTAAAATATTTGAAATTTAGGCAAGTCCCCTACCCTAAACTATCCCTAAAATTATACAGTCACTCATGGAATATTTATAAACTCGCTTGAGGGTGTTCATATGACTTATGACATGCGAAAAATGTCACATTAATTTCAGAAAATACGACAATTTATAGATTCGGTCAAAATCTTACAGTGCTAGTTCCCAACTTTAAGTTAATTCAATGTGCATGAATTTTACCTGAATATTCCTTAGAAGTGTGTTTATATCCAATTTTTTTATGTTCTAAAACTTCTATTTACTTTGATTTGACTTGTTAAAAGTAAAAACAATGGGCAATACCACTATTTTTTTTTATTTTTTTATTTGGTTCAGATTGAATAGACAGAAATATACCTTCAAAAATTTTAACTCTCCGATGTATACTTTTTTTTTTTTAAATCGAATTCAAAGTTTGCGTTTTTTTTTGCGCGCGAAATCAGCGATTTTCGCGGGTAAAAGTTGTGACGTACATTTCCCCTTTACATCCAAGTAGCGCATTGCCGCTGACTGGCCAAACTGTTCTAGCTGTGCTTATGAGCGCGCTGGATTTAAAAATATCGTACACAATGGCGATTAATTATTATTGCAGAGTCCCAATGTTTATTAACAGTTAATATTAATTACCCAATACAATTTTTTTCGATTACCAAATGATCCTGTGCTACGTAAAAACTAGCGTTGAGAAAAATAATTCTATAAAATTTAAGAAATCACAATTTTACGTATGTGAAGATCACTTTGATGTGAACTATGATGTTTTTACACTAAAGCTTCATACAAGGGTAGTTTGAAATGTACTCGGACTCATCACATTCCCTTGGAATTCGCCGTAATTTTTTTCTCTTGTTAAAACAATTCTTTGTAAGGTTCTGATTAAATTCTTATGCTGTTCTGATCGAGATTGAGCTGTTGGCGAAACGGTACTAATTAATTACTTATTTATTTATACTAATATTACTATTTAATTACTATTAGTTACTTATTTGATCAAATAGTAAAATAACATCAGTAAAATATTTAAAATCAAGGAGAATAAATAACAGAAAAATCACAAGAATAAATAAAATATGAAAGGCAAAATTGTTTAAGTACTTTAGTTCACATTTTTAATTGTGAGATTTGATTCTAACTAAAGGGTAAAAATGAAAACGAATGTAATATTAAAATTTCCTCTATCCAAGTAGGGGAAATGTAAAAGTAAAAAAGAATGTTTGGCAGGAAGTTTTTCAGTAATGCAGCACTGGTCAACACTTATTAAGTGCAAAAGATGCCCATGTCTACAATTCCTCAAAGTATTACTCTATTATTACTTTAATACTTTATTCTAAAATTATTCGAGTTATCACTCTTAACCAGAGTTCTTCAAATATTAAAATTCGATTAATAAGATTGTAGAGAACTTACATCAGAGCTTTCACACCACGAATTTCCGACTGGTGTGAAGGACAAACTCTCGGCAAAGATAAAGGCCATCATGAGAGAATCAAAACATTGGGAAGTTTGTCCGATTGTACCTTCCCACATAACACACACTCGTCGAAAAGACGTCGAAAAAACGTCATACTCGTCCAGCGACTCTTCCAGAACTCGTCAATAAATCGTCGAAATTACATCGATCCCGCGTCGAAATGTCCGGTTGTTTACCGTTTATAAAACGTCGAAAAGACGTCATGATGGAAGAGAAATCGACAGGTTTTGGAGCAGATCTGGAACTTATACTAGACCATTATTTGGACCTAGGAAACGTTATATCGACTAGTTATGGAATACCCATTACATTTAAATTATTATAGAGGTATTAATATATACATTTAATTAAATGTAATAATATAACCATGGAAATTATATTAAATTAAATATAAATAATTTTGAACTTATATTTAAATTAAATTGAATAAAACTATTATCATTATAGTTTTATTCAATTTAATGTAAATATAACTTAAAATTAATATTTACATTAAATATAATTTCCATGGTTATACTATTACATTTAATTAATTGTATATATTAATACCTTTATAATAATTTCAAAGCATTAAAAACCCAGAAATCCAATAAGATTTAAACTGTACAGCAATTTTACTATATCTTAATTAAAAATAAACTTTTTTTTATCTTAATTGAAACTCACCTTCATTTTCTATGGTTTTTTTTTACTAAATTAAGCTCTGCACAAGGAATCCAACAAAACTATTATTTCAACAGTTCAATTAATTTTAAGATTAATTTTAATAATTAGAATTTTTCATTTTTAAGTGATGAGATTGCATAAAAAAAGCTAAAAGTCCTAAAACTGCAAAAATGATATCTGAACCATAACTTAGAGATTTCAAGCTGAACATATATTTAAATATTATAATAATTAAAATACTATATTTACAAACCTTTTGAAAACAAGCTTCATTTTATTGATACTTACATTGATAGCAGTGATGAGCTAAAAGAAAATGTAGGATTTCCTCTTACATGAAAAAATTTGTTGAACAGATAAAGAAATTTTTTATTTAAAAACAAAACACACTACTGAAAAATCAAATTACAGTGGTAGAAGCAAAAAAGGACTGGGCAATAAAACACTTTCCCATAATTTTTTTAAAAACATAGAACATCATGTTAAAAATGTCAGATTCTTACAATAAAAATATTAAATCTGTACAAAGGTAATCAGATGATTGTATCTGCAGAATGGAATTACAAATAGATTATTAATATACAAATTATAAGTTTTAACAGAAAACAGGATCATCATAACCAAAATATCTGAACTATCAATCCAATTATTTAGAACTCCATTAAAAAATAATAAACAAAAACAAGATAAATATCTCAGGGACTTAAAGATGGAATGTCAAATACAATATTACCTACAGAATAGTACTAACAGAAATATCACAAGGATAATGTTTTTTAATACAGAAAACATGAAAAAATATTTTAAATTATTTCATTATTATGAAAAAAATTATTAATTTTATTAGCATTAAAAATTACAAACAGCAGTTAACATCAGAGAAAACATGAAGTTCAAAGAAATTTGTGTTTTTGTAATCATATCTAAATATACCTGGAATTAATCACTACTAATACAAACTAATGCAAATTAAATTACTAATACAAATATAAAAATAATATTTCAAAATATAAATATGAAAAGAATAAATAAAAATTCAAAGCAAAAAGTAAGATTTGAAGAGAGATTTACACATAAATAGATTTCAAAAAAAGAAAAAAGTAATCAAAAGAGAATAAAGTTAGATTTCACAGGAAGAACAGGAATTACTTGAGCTTGTTTACAAATATCAGGAAAACAATTTGTTTTGAGTGATATATTAAGTAAAATGAGAAGATAATAAATAAAAAATCAGAATAACCTTGATAATAAAAGAAGGTATATGTCATTACTAATAGAGTTCAGTTCCTTAAAGCACAAACATCATAATTCTGCCCAATTCCAATAACTTTACAAAACAATAATCTTGAAAATAACAAGTAGGTCTAACAACATATCCAGAACTCTTTTTATATACAGAACTAAAATAGTTTGCAAACATATTAGAAGTATCAACATTATCAGATTCTATTTATTAGGTATATATTATTATAGACTATATTACTTGATGACATACCTTTTGTTAAGTATACGTCCAAAATTTTACTAATATCAAAAAGTATATTGTAAAAATTACAAACAGCAGCCTCTGAGAATACATGAAGAAAATTACCATCAATAGTACTAATTAAAAACCACAAGTACAAGAATACTTGTTTTTGTATTTAAATACAAATATCTTAATACCTAAAATTCATCGTTACTAATACAAACAGGCTTATAATTAATAAAAATAGAAAGCAGGGTGATGAATATCTTCAGGAACCAACAATGGTCGGTCATTATAATTAACCACAATATTGCAACACTTACATTAGTTAAAATCAAGTCTAAATACCTACATATTAGTATACAAATTTTTGTCATTATTTACTTAAGTCAAATTATAAAGATATAAAATTAGATAAATCGCTTTGAGAGCTATTCAGACTGTTAACATTTAAGAAATCTTTATTAAATGATAAACTAAAATCTCCACAAACTAAAATATTTTTCCCAGAAAGAAAATTTTCAAAATAATTAAAAAAAATAACATAAGTATCAGTATTTGCTTGAGATTGGGATATAGATGACACAAACAAGTAAACTTTACCTACATTTTAAATTAATTTTGCACAAGCAAAATAAAATAACATCTTAATTTTTAAAATTGCTCACTTTCTTTTACTAAATATGGATGTACAAAATGAGGAATACAGCAGCAACTACAGTTCAGCAGTTTTAGATTAACAGAAGAAGTAAAATGTTGGCACCATAATTGAATATAAATAAGAATTCAATAATAATAAATCAAAATATAAATATAACATTAATAAATGAAAATTCAAAACCAAGGACTTCTAGAAATGGCATTCGGAACAAAAGAAATCAGAACCATGTTAGATTTAGATTTTAATTTAGATTGATTTACGGTAAATACAATCCAGCAACCAAACCTTACTGCAAGTAAAGCAATAAAAAGCTTACCAAGATAAAATAATTTAAGATTTAAATAATTACTAACTTTATAACACAGCGGCTCCTATCTTCAAAAACCAAAACCAAAACGATTTTGACGAAAAACAACAAAGCGAAACAATGTTTGAAAGTTTCGGATTCAGAATCCATAGATGAACGAGTTTTGGAACATCGCCCGAGTTTTCTACGAGAATTTGACGAAATATGGAGTGTGCTGTGTGGGTTGACGAAGTCTTTGTCCATAATTACAACTAATTATACAAAAAATGCGATAGAAACAAGAGTATCAACAACCCAACAGTAAACAAAGACATGCCAAAACGAAAGCGTGGCAATCGACGATGTTGTTTTAAAGGGGAAATGTACGTCACAATCACAGCAGCCAATGGGAGAACGATTCGAGTAAGGTTCAAATTCCGCGCTTTTTAATCTTAAATAATTAAGAAAATAAATTTTTTTGGTTGTTTTCATACAAAAAATCGAATTCAGAACAGTTTTCTTCATAAGAAAAAGATATTATCATTCATATTTAAAAAATAGTGGTATTGCCCATTAGATATAAGCATAAATTTTAGGAATTTTTAGGAGAAATGCATGCAAATTGAATTAACTTAAAGTTGGGAATTAGCACTGTAAGATTTTGTACGGAATCTATTAATTGTCGTATTTTCTGAAATTAATTTGACATTTTTTGCATGTCTTAAGTCATATGAACACCCTCAAGCGAGTTTATGAATTTTCCATGAGTGACTGTATAATTTTAGGGATAGTTTAGGGGACTTGCCAAAATTTCGAATATTTTAATTTTTAAGCATGATTAAATTTAATTTTCTCCTTGAAATTTAGTAGTAATGTTCATTTTAAGAGTTAAAAGGCTTTTAATATTTTTTGTCATTTTTTTTATTTTTAATTTTTTTAAATGATGGTCATGATGCACATCAAATCAAACACAAAAAAATTACGAACCAAATGGGACTAATTTCAGTTTTTTAAGTTGTTTAGTTCTAGAGTTATAAGCTATTTAAAAATGCAGGAAAAACAACTTTACCAAATTTCTTTGAACATTAAAAAATTATATCTAACGAAAGAAGGGTGATACAAGAATGGAACTTGTGACATTATGTCTATAACTATATCAGTTCCTCACAAAAAATCATGAACAACATTTGAGAGTTTAATCTTTGGTTTTTTAGTTGTTTTGTAAAAAAGTCATCCAATTTTTCAAACTTTAAGTGCGATGTGGGAGCTGAAGATATTATCGAATCAAAACAATATTTTACACCGACCTTATTGAATCCAAGTGGCACCCTTTCCACGCTATTAGAACAGAAATAAAAAATAAAGTGTATTTTCGGCAAACCCTACTGTGCTCCTCTTCTTTCTAAACAAATCAGTGAATTCATCCTGTCGATACCCACCAAAGTAAACTCCAGCGTCAAGAATGCAAATGTTTCAACTTCCGCAATCGCCAGAAATCTCTCCCCGGGCGTTTTTAAAAATTCCATTACATTCAAGAGACCCCAGAGACCCATGCGTATTGTGGATTTATTTTACTGAAACGTGTCCGCCCTATCAGAAGAGCATTTGATTTGTAACTCAATTAAGTGTCCCATAATTCTTATCCCGAGGTGCCGATACCTAAATTAAAGTAACAGTGAAACCACCGGAGCGTGTTATTCCATTTGCTGCTTAGTCCGCAATTTCGAGCTTACGTGCATGACTGGGGCCGATGCTGGGCGATATCCGAAAATCAATTTGATGGGAAGAAAAAATAGATGATCTGTAATGCTTGTAGATTTTTTTGTGATGGGAGTCGCGTTGCAAAAAAAAGCTGGTTTGGATATCATCCTTTTCTAATTATCTGTTGTTTTTTTAGTCACTTAATCTTTCTTACTCTTTTTTTATAGAAAATCTTGTGGAATGTAAACAGATGCATGGATAAATATTATAGTTAGGGTATGTACCTTTACGGCGATGCAATGGAAAATGCCTTCTTTTGTGTTTATTTGATGGAGATTATCAGCTTAAAAACGGTGGAAGTGAAGTATTTTTTAAAGCTTGGGAATCAGGATAGCTTTTTGTTAAAAAACCTACTTTCAACAACAAAAAGTACTGCTCTAGTATCCTGTTTGATAGAGAACATGAGAAAAATTAACAAAAACATAGGTTAATTCTTTTGGAAAAGGTCCTTAAAACAACAGCAGATTGTAGTATTTTTTATTTAATAAACTTTTTAACTCAATTTTATTATCTCTCAAAATAAAATAAATCATTTTATATAAAAATTTAATTTTTTAAATGATATTGTTCCATTTTCAAACTGAATAAAGTATTTGTGATTCTTTTGTTGCATTTGATAACATTTTTGTAATTATTAACTTCGAAATATTTCAGAAGTTAATTTTCTCGTTTCATTCAAAGTTTCAGTTTTCCAAATCATTATCAATCATGTGTTTACTATAATTTGATATAAATTCTTTCTATCAGCAACCCATTAAATCCTTTTTTCGTTCAATAAGTATCCAATTACCACCTCATAGTATTTTTACCCTGAGTCTATCATATTTTTTTTAAAACAGCAGAAATAGATAAACCAAAACCTATGTTTATGGTTCATAAAAAATTTACAATAATATTTGCACTAATATGTAATATATCAATTTCTATACGCAACGCACCATCCATCAGCAATCTGTTAAATCTTCTAAGTTTTATTCAGTGAGTCTACTTAAGAATCTCAATAATAAATTAAGTCAATGTCTCAAAGGAATATTTTGAAAAGAATACCCATTTAAACAAAAAAGAAATCAAGAGCAAAAAAATCACATTTACATAATTTTTCCTTCGAGCGTATATTCCAGTCGCAAAAACAAATCTTTCTCTTTTTTTTCTTCTTCCCAAAACACTACTACATAAAATTGAATAATGACGCAGCACGCGCGGGGGAAGAATCCTTATTTTTCTTTTATATTTTCATAAAATCATAGAAAGTTTTTGCTCTCCTTGCCTTATTCTATTTTTTTTCTGGTCATTTTGTCGATTTCGTCTGATCGTGCGGTAGTCTGTTTGAGCTTCTAATTCACCTAATTTCTTTGATGAAGTATCTAAAAAGGGCATTATTCCAAGAGTTTTGCAGCATCATTTTGGTAGTACTATTTCAAAGTTTCTTTTTAAAGATCAAATTTTTTAATAAATAATAGTTCAAATTTTCAGTACCTCATACCGTCTTTCACAGCAATTGAAATCTAAAGCCGAGTTTACACCTAAGTTGACAACTAAAAGTTGTCAACTTTTGTTGAAAACATTGTTTGTAGAAAACTAAAAGTTGTCAACTTAAAGTTGCTCTTCTCAAATTAGAGCAACAAGTGGAAGATATTTTTTAGAAAACTTAAGTTGCTCTTCTCAAATTTATAGCAACAAGTGGAAAACTTGTTGCCAAAGAATTGGAGCGAAAGGCGGTAGTGTCATGAATTAGGCAGTAGTATCCATTAGTTTCCAACAAGTTGATAGAACGCAAAGTGAGCAGCGACAAATCTTCCACTTTTAGTTGTCTACTTTCTTTGATCTTACCGACACTCAGCGGGAAACTAAAATTTAGTGGAAGACAGAAAAAGTTGCTGTATTTTGTAAAAAAAGCAACAAATTGCTGCAACTTGTGGAAAACTTAAAGGAAAACTTTGGTGTAAACGCGGCTGAAGATTGCCAGTTACCATTTGACGAAAAAATTTACTTTATTTATAAATGAAAAGAACTGTATTGCACCGAATTTTTTAGAAATCTATAATTTATACACAGGTGTGCTTTTCAGATTTAATTAACCAAAAAATTGAAAGTAAAATAACTAAGTTCTTACTACGTTTTTTTTCAAAAAACATATTAATCAAAATACATATTTTACATATTCCTGATTGGGAATGTCAAATGACAAGTAGAGGATGGAAGGTAACGGGTTCGGTCACTGTAGGGCAATAATTTCTTTAAATATTATTCATTCACTTCCGTTTTTCTAGCCTTTTGTAGTTATTTTAGAAATATTCTAGATCTAGAACAGTGGTGCCCAACCTTTCTTTTCATGAGGGCCAATTTGCTTATGAAAATTTATCTCGCGGGCCACATAAAAAACACTTTTAAGGATTTATCTAAACATAAAGAAAAATTACCCGTTTTCAATAAGTTTGCATCTGTTTGGATGATACTCTGATTCTTGTAAATTCGCCTAAAAATTTGTAACACTTATCCTTTAAACTGAATTAAGGTGATTATAATTATATAAGTCGAGATCAAGCACTAGTTTTTGTTCTTTTCAGAACAGATAATATAACCATTGTCCTTACATATAAGACAATGGTTTATTTTCTCTCTGAATGAAGAAATATGAATTTGTCTACTTTTCTTGAAAGTTTCGGCAATCCGAGTGTGTTTAGGACTGTATCAACAAAGTTCCAAGAAAGAAAGTTCCAATTCCATCGATAGCTTTAATTTAATTTAATTCAAACTTAACGACACTTACAAAGACATCACACACGAACAACAAAGAACGAAGAGAAATTAATACCGAATCGCAATCGAAATCAAAACTAAAAGCAGCGGGAGGAGAAACGATTCAACAGAGCAAACCGGAAGGGGAAAACAAACTTACAAAAAAGAACCTACCAAAGCGCTCCAGTGGTAGAAAATACAACTAAAGAAGGAGGCGTAAACAGAGTGAATCTTCAACTTTTTACGATCGGACATCTTTTCGAAGTTTGGTTCTAAAGAGATCCTTATAAACTGAATTCAAATGGCTAACTGATACTGAAAAATATTTATCCAATGGCAAATTCCCCGTATCTAGAAAAACCAAAACCGAGAAGTAAAGAAAATTTTTTTACTGGATGTTGAAGAATTCCTTTATCACACATCTTTTTTTAGAGGAAAGTACCATAATGTCTCGCACGATTTCGTGGTTTTCTTTTAAGATTTCTGAAAGTGGTTTTTTATAAGATTTAACGAGTCCGCGGGCCACATGGATCAGCCTCGCGGGCCACATTTGGCCCGCGGGCCGTAGGTTGGGCACCACTGATCTAGAACATTCTTTATTATTTGTTGGTTATAACTTATAACACATACTTGCTTATTTGTAATATGGGAATCTTACTTCTGATTTGTTACTGACAATGCTATTTTTATCATTTACTTCAGTGTCTTTAATTATTCCTTCATTATGAGAATATTTAACAGAGAAACATAAAATTACAATAGACTAGAATGACAATTTATAAAAAATAAAAACCGATATCTATATAAATATCCCTTTATTTCAAAAGGGTTTTAAATAAAGGGATTTTAAATATCCCTTTATTTTGCGTTGCGTCAGTGTAACCAGTAAAAAACGAAATTAAAATTAACTTTTCGCTAACTAAGATTTGTGGAATCTTTCTTTGACCAAGGATTTAGCACCTACGCTAATGGCTTTAAGAAGGATTTCCAAAGTACGAAACTAACATCGAGATAATTTTATTTACATGTATGGCTAATTTTTACGGGAAAAAACGAAATCTGATAATTATAAGAAAGTTAACACTTCTAATTGGCTGCATATTTTTTTACTCATTTGATATAAAAATCATCCTTCCACACAATTTTTTTCCTCTTTGTAATTGTTTATAATATAATTTAAAGTTTGTAACATAACTAAATGACTCACACATTCAGTTTAAATTATAAAGTCCGCTTAATATTCTAACGCGATTTTTATTACAGATTAAATAAAACTTCGTTGAAAGTAATGAGTTCAGCTAATAACAAAAGTAAAACTGAAAAAGCTTTTAAAACCAAGAAGTCAAAGAAATCAATTTGTCGTCATCTTCTTTCAACGGAAAATTAATTTTACTCACTAAATTCAATTTATTAAATGAGATATTGTAACATTAATCCAGTAAAAAAAATCATGTACTGAAGATGATAGAGAGCTTGAACGAAAAATTCCAAAACTATTCAATTACTTAGAACTATAAAATAAAGTTTTCAAGGGAATGAAATTTAATTAATTATTATTTTGTCTTTCAAAATCCTTTTACTTTGGTAAATGTCACACGTAAATCATCTTATGATTCAATAAATAAAACTTTCCCAGTGTTAAAACTATGTAAGATGTTAAAATAGAATTTACTGTGATGTAAAAGTTATGTAAAATGTCTGGTTTATGACTGAAAATAATTTTTTATTATAATTGTTAAAATTCTAGTATAGGTCCCACGCTTGGTGCGTTTACGCATAGGAAAAACTAATTAAATTAACTTTAATTTTATTATTTTAGTTGAGTGCCACTTTTTTATGGCGTTGCCAACTATTCATTTCTATAATTCATTTTCGAGCAACCCGGCCTGTGTAGTGGATTATGATGCTGAGATTAGGGCCAAAAAAAGTCACCAGGAAGAGTGGTACCCGGTTGTAATATAGCACCCCCTTTAACATAAATATGCAAATTTTAAGGCAGCATAAACATGAGACCGAAGTAATTTTTGGAGACAAATTTAGTAGTGTAGATTACCTAATATTCAATGTTTATTTTAGTAGATAACAATCACTTAAAATTTTGCTTTCCGTATAGATTCATTTTTTGGAAATATTAAATGACAAATATAAATAATTAAATAAAAATTAAAGGAAATCAAACTCAGATATTCATTTAATAATTAAAGATGGTATTAATCAACCAAAATATTATAACCTTCCTTTTCCAGATGAGAATGAAGTTCAGACACTACCTTTTCACTTACTTACTTCCGAGGCTGTTTGGCTCGATGCCCCCCTGATAGGTGAGGGGAGAGTGTACTAGACACTACCTTTTTAAATAATAAGCAAAATATACAAAAATATGTATTTATGAACGGTTAAAGTTTACGAAGTTAACAGACAAAACTATTCCTTATTAGTAAAACTAGGGCAAATATAAGTTATAAATATATAGGGGTGTTTAATACGTACTATAAGTATATAGATAATAAATCTTAAATAATGTATGATCTTTAGCAGAAAATCCGAATTAGATTAAACTTCTTGAGAGTTCATGATTTCAAAAGAAACTTTCTAATTTATGTTGAATGTGACACTGGACTTGACATCAACTTCCCTGTGGAAATTCATTTATGATTTAACAGAAGTTTCTTTAAAGTTATCTACCCGTAACTACTTAGTGATAGATTACTGAGTTGTGTATGTGTATATATTCTAGAATACTAACGGCCGTATTCTGTGCTATCTGATTAGCGGTTAAACAGCTTTCAAAGAAGAATTTCACCAATCAGAGTTGGTGATTCCTTCTTTGATTGGTGGTTAACCGCTGATCAGAAAGCACGGAATACGGCCGTAATAGTTTATACGAAAAATTTATAAACTGGTTTCCAAAGTGCAAGCTTCGAATCAAATACCATTTTGCAAAGAGTACGACACTTATTCAAACGAAATTTATTATGTTGTGCATGTGTATCGGTAAGAAAATTACTTATAAATTTGCATACTCTAAAACGGGTTGAATCGGAACTCTTTAAAGCAGCGGTTCTTAAAATTTCAAACACAAAATTTAAACACCCAGAGGCATAACCAGACTTTTGATTCGAGTGGGGGGAGGTTGACTCAATGTTACTCCTAAGTTACCCCATAATCCCTAACGGGTATAGTATTTATGCCTAGATTTTTTTAAATGAGTTACAAGTAGTATATTTAAATAATTGTCCACATTATATTAAAGTTTAAGTTATGTAATAATGGGAGCCAGGTTGTTCTCCCTAGAAAATTTTGAAATTTTCCCCCAAAAATTAATGTTATAGATCATTTTTAGACATTTTTCGTTACACCCGTATAGGAAACAGCTCTTTCTAAACCACAGAGTGTTCAAGGAAAAAAAATTTAAAAATTTTTTTTGCGGGAGGCTGGTGGTCCTGCCTCAGACATATTTTGAAATTTGTCTCTTTAAAATAGTGTTTTATCTCATTTTGAAACTCTTTAGGAACACGAAAAGGTAATTTGAGTGTTCCCAAAGTTTTTATGACTTTGAGTTGACTTTTTCTTCTTCTTAATATCGTATCCCCCTTAAGGGAAGTTTCATTCGAAACTTGTAAGATATCGAGTGATATTAGAAAATTGCAAGGCTAAAATAATAATGAAATCTCATAATCGGTACTCTTACTAGTTACTCATAGCTGTTTACAGTACTTTGTGGTACATTCATTTATAAAGTTTTGACAATTTATTCATGCTACAAAAAGGATTTCTGGTTCTTACATAATTTTAAGACATTTAAGCCTGGATGTTTTTTCATATAAGAATTGGCTGGCAGAATAAGAATTGGATATTTTGTGTAAGAATTGCAATTTCAAATAAGAATTGGATTTAATGGGAATGCAACTATTAATAAATGAATGTAAGAAACCATCAACATTGCATGCTAATAAAGTATACAATGCTTCAAATTGTTTACGTAAAACGGTTAAGTAGTGATGCTTTCGAGTTAGCTTTTTGCATGTGTATTGTGTAAGAATGTTAAACAGAAAAAAATTGGGAGAAAGACGAAATTGAAAGATTATAAAATAATAAAAAAATATGCCTAATAGATTTCGGGGTGTTCATTTTTTCGTGTTTCACTTATTTATTCTCTATTATCAGAAAAATGCCTAATACTCTTAGAAATTCGTATATTTTACTAATCATTTTACATTTCCTAAACTTTAAATATGAATATTAAAATTTCAGTGGTTTTATTTCTTTAGTTTGGTAGTTTAGCAATAATTAATAAACTATTTTTTTCTCATAACTGTTGCTCGACTTTAGGTTTTAGATCCCTTCAATAAAATTTTCTTCGATAGTTTTCTTTATTATTACGTTGAAATATTTTCTCTTGAAATACCTTTCTTTAAAAATTTGCTTGATTTTTAGTTTCTTTTAGAGACAATTCGGATATCTTTGTTTTTGTAGGATTTATATGTAATAAATTATTTTAGGATTAGAGATAAAAATAAAAAACTTTGTAAAATACATCTCTAAAAATACTCTATTTCTCTCATTCTTACTTGGATCTCCAAGATTTTCCTTCTCAACAAAAGAACATCAAACAGCGGATTTATTACCTTTAAAATGATTTATACTTCTAAGGGATCCGCTTGGCGCTTTTGTAAACTGTTGCCAAAGTTATTGCCACATTTGGCAACTTTTGCTTGTAATGTTAGATTGGTTCTCATACAAAATACTCTGGCATCATACTATCAGGGCTGCAACTTTTGTCATGCTATCGCAGAAACTTTACAAAAAAACGCCAAAAGGATCCTTTCGAACACAGAAATACCCAATATATTATGCCATATTTTCAAAAAGAGTGAGATTCTCTAACCTATATTTGATCGAAGAGAAAATATCAAGCATTATTTTTAACAATGCTTTCTCCGACACAGGTGGCGAGGATCTTGACAGGTATGAGAATTTCTGGGTCCCGTCATTTCCACTAAAAATCCCCCTCCTGTGTGTATTGATCTTTTCCAATACTTTCTTTTTAAAAACGGATATGGTTCCCGAGACGGTAACGGAATATTTTCCTATAAAGTGGCCTCAGAAAAGCATCGAATATTGCTTTATCGGGAAAAGTTCATAATCTCATAAGGTGGTTTATGAGTTTCAGTCTTTAATATGGAAATTAAAAAAATTGTAGCCCATAAATTATCGTATCGTTGGGTGATATTAAAAGAGGGGCATTCTCTGTCAAACTTTTTGGTGATAAATATTTTGATTGTTCTTTAACTCGAAATATATTTTTATCTTTTGATAACGTTTCCTATTAAAACATTATTCGTATGTAAAGCAATGAAATGCAAATGAAATTTGGGTATTGTGTGTGTGACTAGAATAAGGTCTTATTCCTTACCTTCCTTTTAACCTTATTCTAGTCACTATAATTTGGGCAGCATAGGTCAGTGATGAATTGAGTGTGGAAAGGGTTAATTATTAGAACTATCAATTTTTAAATCCCCTTTAAATTGATAAGTTAACCTCTGATTTAAAATATATTTTAGACTTTTCACATTTTCTTATGAAATAACACAACCATAATTGCATGATAAACTTTAAGAATTAGAGTGCGATTCTCCTTATGGAATATATAGAAATTAATAATTGAGATATCCTTTTAAAGAGATAAGGTATTTATTAAAGCGTATGTCCTCAAGTATCTAGGCTAAGTCAAATGAATCCATTTTCTTGAAGAAAATCCTTCGCTGAAATACTTATTTGTTGAAATACTCTCTCTTATTTATTAATTCTAATTAATTCATGATAAAATTTATTTAATAATTCAGACACTATTTCATCAAATACGAGCCCACTCAACTATCTAAAGTAAAGCTTTTGGAAGTAGCTTATTCTTGATGCAATTGCCTCAGTTTTAGATAATATTAAAATAATTTTTCTTGTTCAAACCTTTTTTTCCAGGTGAAAGGATTTTGATAAGCTTGAAATCCTGGAATTTTAAAACTTATTACGGTTCCATAGGAATTATTTGACTGCTTTTATGACTTAAAAGTGGACCAAGTACTGTTAAAAATTTATTTCTTTATAAACACTAGGGAGCTACCGCCCCCTGCTCGCTATCGCTCGCCAACCCCCGTTAACTGCTGACGCAGGGCCTTTCGGATCTCTTCGCAATCCCCACAAAATCCTGCTCACTAAAATTATTTATTTATAAAACATTCGTTATAACAATTAGTAGAAAAAAACGTCAACCAACTTTCCAGAAGCACACTCCCTTAAAAGTTAGAATATTTATTGGTTGTAAATTACCAATAATTTAATCAAAACGTTTTCCTTGAAAATAGCCATCAAGTCTGCTCGTAACTATTGTTATTCAATATTTACAAAAACGTTCAACAATGAATCTGTTAAATTTAATTTAAGTACCTACTAACTCGTCAAAATGTCTAGTGTTTTATCATTCAAGTTTTAGTTTTTAAACCGACTTTTTAAACAATACAATTTAAGCTATTGAAAATAGTAAGAGAAAAAATCTACATTGCACTCAATGTTTACAAACAATAAATTTTGGTGTGTGAAATTCTATACTTTAATAGTATATCTGTAAGTTTCTGGAAAACTCTTATCAGTCTTTTAAAAATATTTAATTTAGAAAGTACATATTTTGAAGCGCATTTTTAAAGCGGGAAAGGAATTATTTTCATCATTAATGAGTAGCGTCGGTTGGTCATTGTGATTGGAGGTATAATAAATTGTACGACAGTTTCTTGCTGTTAACTGCAACCTTATCTGTAATCCAGAAAAATGGAAATATTTTAGAATTGAGAATTTTTTTAGAAATTCTAAAGGCACTTTGCACATCCTCAAAAGAATCCGAACAGTTTGATACCAAAAACATGTTATACGGATCAGTAATTAAAAAGCCTTTCTCTGGAAACCATTTACAAAAACTTTTTTTTAGAATAGAGAGATAATTAAAATCAAGGGATTGAAAAATTTTGAAGGTGTCACGCCATTTGGCTTTTTTAAAAGCAATAACCACTCACAGAAACATTTGAAATTTAACAAAAGATTATACTATTTTTCGCTAGTAGCAAATAGAAATTAATAAATTACGAAATCGTCAAATAGCTAATTGTTTTAAATTTTTAACCTTAGAAATAAAAATAATGTAAAGTTTATACATTTCATGTGTGTGTGATTAAGATAAAGTACCTACAGCTATTACTTATATTTGTGTTAGTTAAATTTTCACTACTTTCTTGTATAAACTAAAATAAGCTTTATTGCAGTTGAGTTATTTTTCAATCGCATGTCATGAAAGTGTTTTATATAATGTTTCTAAGTTAACTCATACGTTACAGTTCAAAACCAAACAGCTTTAGTTGTGTCAATAACTTAACTCTAAAACTTTATTTTGTATGATTTATAGGTACCATATTTTATTCCCTCCAGGGCAATATGTCTTGAAATAGAATTTTTTTGGCTGAGATATGTCTTCATTCATTTTATTTTAGGTTACTTGATTTAAGTGAAACATCCCCCTGCCATAAAATGATAAAACTCTAAAACTTTTTACAACTTAACTAGAACATCGATTTTTCACCATGCTTTCAGGATCAAGACATCAAAAGCTGAAAGAGCTTCACTAAAAATTGATTACACCGATATTTTAAAAGTTTGTATGAAAAAACAGCCACGAGTAGGCATAAAATTGCCAAATAAGCTACTGCTTCAGATAACCCAGGTAATTGTAGAAGATAATTATAATTATGGAAATATGGTGAATTTACATATTTACATATTTTAATCTTCCAGGGTTGTCATGATCCCTCATTGTTAAAAGATGACGTGTCGGTAAAACTATTATAATTCACCTCTGAAATTAGTTGTAATTATATTCTTAATATTTCAAGGGTCAAGTAATAAGGGTTTTGTGTAATAAGGGAAGAACTACTTCAGTTTTTAAGATTCCTTACTGACTCTGTTTTATAAATAAAATATAAGGTACACAATTTTTTACTTATAAGTACTAGAATTATTTCTGAACTTGAAGTGATCCTTTGAAAATTATTCAAATTCGGAATGACCCTTATTTATATAATGTTCTTATATATGTGAGTAATTTTTGAATTGTCTCTATCACAAAGCTATTTTGAGCGACTCCTTTTTGTGACACATCTCTTGTTCAAATTTTACACACACATATATTTTAAAATTATTTCATAATATGTTCCAATGTACGTAAAAATAGTTTTAAAATGAGAGAGGAATCAATGTAAGGAATGAAGGGCCTAGATGGAGGCAGAATAAAAAACTAAATTTTGAGCAATGACTCAAGGATGAAATGATGAACACAGAAAACCTTCTCCTAAAAACAATAATGGAAAGTAATTTGCGAAAAAAAATGTGTCTGTAATGAAGCTACGAGAGATTATAAACCTTCTAATGCAATCATTACTGTGTCACGAATCTTGGTTTTAAAGAATAATTCATTGAAAAAAAATAAGATGTGCCATTTAAAAATATATAAGGGAAGAATCATAATTCAAACTTAAACTTATGACTCAGTACCGAATTTTTTTCTCTTATAACAGGATTGTACTATCTTTTTAGGTGCTAAATTATGTATTTACTTCGTACTAATTCATACTTAGAGCAAAAAGTTTCAGTTTTAGTTCAAAATTTATTTTAAAAAAATTCAAAAAACTTTTAAAAAATGCCTGAAATTTAAACTGATACTCTTCCCTTAATCTATGTTCCTTTGACTTGATTATTTTTCTTAACATAAATCAAACATATATAGTCACTTGTTGGCATGGAAATTTGAATATCTATAAAAGTTTCTGAAAAATAAAAAAAAACTCTGAAATTTGGCATTTCCTCTTTACTACTTTGTAAAAAAATTTGCAGTAAATATATTGTTAAGTCCATGCCTAGAGATGTTGATTATAAGTTACTGATGATGACTTAAAGTGGTTTGGAGGATTAGAAAAAAAGCCTTATGATTTTAAACATTAAAAACCTTGTTTTGAGAAATAGCCGTTTAAAGATTGAAAACTAGGCTTCTTAAGCCTATCTTTGCTTCAAACACCTCAAAATTTTTAAACTTTGAATCCCCATATCATTATTAAACGTTTTAGGAATAATTCTAAAGATATTATCTTCATTTTTATTGCAAAATCTCAAATTTGAAATTTTGGTACTGAGTCCCCTTAAACATAAATTACAAACATAATTTAATAATAAGAAAATGCACGACAGTGTTAAATCTTCTTTAAAACAATGCGATCTTTTTACCACTCACTAGGGTAATTAATCCTGTGTCTACTGTCTTGTGATCTTGACAGTGACTGATAACTCATTAGGGTACTCCAAATGTTCGGAAGAAGTAAATGAATATTTTTTGTAATAGCTACTAAGTTCTTTTTTACACTGTTTTTTTACGAAAATTTTCCCTTTGTCTAACAAACGTGTCTTTTCCGTGAATTTTTCCACAAACTGAATCATGTTTTCATTAAATCAGAAAAAATTTTCTGAAAATATACATCGGAATAAATTTTAAAAATGAATGCGTTCAGTCAAAATTTCTCTAGATCATTTAGTTAAAACAAAGCCAATCTTTATTTAGCTAAGTGTATTATATGTCTGCCGGTACCAACAAAATGTCATACGGGATTAGGAAATTTATTATGATTATATTCATTGCTATAAATGCCGCCTCTTGTAACTAATCTAAAAAAAACTCTCAAGCTTTTTTTTGAATAAAGGAAAGTTTCTCACATTTGTCAGAAAAGAAAAATAGATATTCTCTCAAAGTTCAGAAATTAACCGGCAGCGGTGCTCAGGTCATTTTCAGTTGTTTGAAAAAAAATTACCTAGAGTTGATGCCACCAGACATACTTGAAGATTTTTAGATATCAAGAAATGTACTTTATGTTAAAAGAGTCTCAGGTCCCCGTGATACACCCCTCCGATTTCCAGTGCCCTCCTGTGTGTATATCCACACTTATATTTTATCTTACAGAGCATATAATCACTGTAACTCGTTACGAATGATTTTCTCAGAACAAAGATGAAGTAAGTCTACCTGACTTATTTTTGGAAAAAACTGATGGATATTTTGTTACTTAGCTTGTTTTGTGCCAATGAAGATGGTATTTCTAGTTCTGCTCTTACACAGCAGTCATTAATCATTACCCCCATTCAATAAATGATCTTTGAAAGACCCCAAATCCATGCTTATGATTTATTTCATAAATTCTGTACTCACACCAACGTTACTCTAAACATCTCAAATATCGTTCAGTGCGAAAACACCTGCTCTCAAACAACACTCAAATCACCACCAATCCTCTCCTCGAAATCACCAGGTGAATATCCACCACCCCATTTCACCTGTCCGACCCCCTCAACATTCCATCCTCCCCCAAAATCCCTTTCGAAAGGGGGGAAGAAGGAAGGAAAGCGGAAACCAGTGCCGAAGGAATTCTCGCATCGAATAGGTAATCACTGGGCTTTAGAAGGACCCATTCTGTCTTTCTTCTCCCGGATCCGGGAGAAAAAGTTATGGCGCTCCCGAAATGGCGATGGGGATCGTAAATCGGGAAGTATCCGTGCCTGGCCCCCGCGAGATGATTAAGAGCGGGGACACGGAGGGAATTCCTATTGCCTCAAATTGTGTCCTTTGGTGCTTGGGTTCTTGTTGGTCTCATGTGTGTTTGGGGATTTTGGTGTTTGAGGGAAGGACATGGAGAGTATGTAGAGTCAGTTTGAACTTTTTACAATCGATGGAGGAAAGTTTTCGAAAATTAGGTTTCCATTGGAAGAAAAGTACAGTTGACGTAAGTGGATGGGATCGGTGAAAAGATTGCGACGACTGAATTCCCAATTGAGATTTTCGTATAAAAGCAGTAATTGCATAATCTGTTACCTAGTTTGATTTTAAAATGATTATATTTTTAATGCGATGTAAATGGGTTCAATTTCGTGATATTTTCTGCTAAATATCACCATGCTATAAAAGAAGCAAGGCTTTCACGGCCGGATCTGTGTAAATAAAAAGAAGGTTCCGGGTTATTATGCCGTGGTCTGATATTAAAAGTAACTCCCAACGTTTCGCCGGCATCTTCGGCTGGCATTTTCAAGGGTAGTATTACCGCTTAGGTCTGGGTCTCAAGTTATATCCCGCTGCAGAGCCACGTGGTTCATCGTCACCAACCGATGTCATAGGAAGAGAGGAGCTGGCGACGCTTGATTGGTCTGTGTGATGATGTTCCGCCGCTGCGTCATCGAGTTGCTCCAATGGCTGTGTGTTGACGATGTTTTTTGTCAACACCGGAAACCAGGCTCTGCTGACACGAAGACTTTCTTCCTTTTTATTAAAATTATTAGGGTGCTTGAATATTTCGATGGCTTCCCTTTGAAGGCGGGTGTAGTAGTGCTTAGTTGTTGTGAGCACTCTGGTTTCATCATAATGAATCACATGGCCATCAGAAGTCAACACGTGTTCAGCTATTGCCGACTTTTCAGGTTGGAATAAGCGGCAACTACGTCTGTGTTCTTTTAGACGTGTCGCAACGCTGCGGCCCGTAGTACCAATATATACCGCCCCGCAAGAACAGGGAACCTGGTATACGCCAGTAGCCGAGAGAGGATCTCTTTTGTCCTTAGCTGACCTTAGTAGATTTTTAATTTGCTGGGTTGGTTTGAAGACAGTTTTTAAATTGTGCCGCTTGAAAAGCTTTCCCATGCGATCCGTAACATCCTTGATGAAGGGCAAGTAAACTGTGCCGAGAGTCTGTTCTTGATCTTTAATGACTCTGGGGATGTTTCTGCGAGGATGTAAGGCTCGACTTACTTCACGTTGCGAAAAACCATTGGCGAGTAAAGCGCGCTTTAGATGCCGCAGTTCCTTGTGGAGTAGGGTAGGGTCGCAAATCCGGGTGGCTCGGTGGAGAAGAGTCTTCATCATGGCCCTTTTTTGTTCTTGATGGTGGTTAGACGCTCCTAGATGGAGCGCTACCTAAATGGAGCGTCTAACCACCATCCAGGACAAAAAAGGGCCATGATGAAGACTCTTCTCCACCGAGCCACCCGGATTTGCGACCCTACCCTACTCCACAAGGAACTGCGGCATCTAAAGCGCGCTTTACTCGCCAATGGTTTTTCGCAACGTGAAGTAAGTCGAGCCTTACATCCTCGCAGAAACATCCCCAGAGTCATTAAAGATCAAGAACAGACTCTCGGCACAGTTTACTTGCCCTTCATCAAGGATGTTACGGATCGCATGGGAAAGCTTTTCAAGCGGCACAATTTAAAAACTGTCTTCAAACCAACCCAGCAAATTAAAAATCTACTAAGGTCAGCTAAGGACAAAAGAGATCCTCTCTCGGCTACTGGCGTATACCAGGTTCCCTGTTCTTGCGGGGCGGTATATATTGGTACTACGGGCCGCAGCGTTGCGACACGTCTAAAAGAACACAGACGTAGTTGCCGCTTATTCCAACCTGAAAAGTCGGCAATAGCTGAACACGTGTTGACTTCTGATGGCCATGTGATTCATTATGATGAAACCAGAGTGCTCACAACAACTAAGCACTACTACACCCGTCTTCAAAGGGAAGCCATCGAAATATTCAAGCACCCTAATAATTTTAATAAAAAGGAAGAAAGTCTTCGTGTCAGCAGAGCCTGGTTTCCGGTGTTGACAAAAAACATCGTCAACACACAGCCATTGGAGCAACTCGATGACGCAGCGGCGGAACATCATCACACAGACCAATCAAGCGTCGCCAGCTCCTCTCTTCCTATGACATCGGTTGGTGACGATGAACCACGTGGCTCTGCAGCGGGATATAACTTGAGACCCAGACCTAAGCGGTAATACTACCCTTGAAAATGCCAGCCGAAGATGCCGGCGAAACGTTGGGAGTTACTTTTAATATCAGACCACGGCATAATAACCCGGAACCTTCTTTTTATTTATCACCATGCTGTTTTGGATGCCAAATATTAGAAATAATCACTATAAATTCTAATACGATAAAATATTCAGTTGTATCAATAAAAACAATAATACCATTAGAAACTTTAAATATATTTCATGTAAAACAGCTTGGTAATATTTAACGTAACAGTTAACAGAAAATAACCGTTAAATGTTTACTTTAAACACTTATGTGTCTGGAATGGCCAGGACACTTATGTATAAAAATATAGAAGTTTATTGTTTAAGTTAAGCCAAAGGAATGAAGTTACCAGTTCCAAAGATATTTTAAAACAACTACACTACAAACCAAGAGCTGAGTTGTAACAATACTTAGAAACGAATTATGACTAGTGAATAAATACATAAAATGCTCTTTTTTAGAAATAACGAAGATGAAATTACTAATAAGGAAGTTGCATGTGTCAGATTTTCAAAAACAAACAAGTGTTCCGTATGGTTTTTTGTATGGTAAAATGAAATATCTAGTCAGTTTTTCAAAAAAATGTACAGGTAATTAAATATTTAAATTTAAAAGTCGAGAAAAAAACACGTGACTGAAAACGTTTATTGTTTAAACTATAAGATGACGTCAACAATAATACCATCAACTCCATTGCTTTACAACAATGTTTAGTATAAGATGACGTCACATCCAAACTCTTGGCGTTTTCGCGCGCTTTTAAAAAGGGGATTTTTGTTAATTTTTTTGACAATCAAAAAATTTCTCGATCGGCCTCAAATTTTGGGTAGTTGCTATTTTTTTGCAAGAGGAATCGATTAAAAAAATTAAAAAAAAATCATTCAACTTCCTCATTGAAGGGGCATAAAGCTAGAAAGGAATTTGGATTAAAGTTAGGTTCCAAATCTTAAAGGTGGTCTAACAGTTGTTGTAACAATACGTAGATACGAATTATGACTGGTGGATTAATACTAGTGAATAAATACATAACATAAACATTCATACATATTAAGATTAAAGAGGATACTTAAAAAGTGTAACTCTTAATAAATATACTATAACTAATCAGAGAGTATATGAACAACGAATATGCATGCTAATGTATTTGAAAACTTCATTTGTTCGAGTTCATAGATATTACACTATTCATGAGTTGAATACAGATGGTTTCACAAATACGCGCAAGTAGACCTCCATCATTAATAACATCCAAAAAGTTTATTCAAATCAAGTTTAGTTGATGAATTCAAACTTCTAAAAGATGACGGGCGTAGGAGAAGCACTCCTTTCCAAAGCTGACGAGTTCACTAATGATCTCTTCTTGACACATTTTCCAAATTTTCGGGGTTCAAGGAGAAATTATTAAACAAGTGTTCCTCATTAATTTTGAAAAGGGTGTGCTTCCTTTACATATTGTTTTAGCAGTTAAACTAAAACATCAATTCTGAGGGATACTAAAAGTAAAATAGTATTTATTCAAAAGTTGCAAATTAACATTTATATTAAAAAAATAAGATTTCTATATAAAAGTTACTATTTGGACACCACAGGGTGTTTCAAAAATCCTTTTCACGGCTTTTAATTAGAACCAACCCGTCTCATAGGGTCATGTAATTAAGGTCTACCCCTAGGTAAGTGAACCCCGAAAAATCCATTGAGATTACTTATAGCGCCCCCAAGAGGGCAAACAGGCAAATAAAAAGGTCAAAAATTAATTAAAAAACAATAGGAGATAGAGCAAAAATCTCAATGAGAGTATTGTTGCTAATATTACAGAAAACTCCCTGGGAAAAATTAGAATGTGAAAGTAGAACTTTTCTATCCCTCCAAAAAGAAATAGTTCAGTTTTTCAGAGTTATTATGTAGTTTTGTGTTTTTTAGTTGGTCAAGACAAAATTTAAATAAAATATCCGAAAAGAAGTTAAGTGCAAATATTTTAGTGCCCTGCTAAATTAAGTTTTCAACCTACAATATGTAAAAGATGTAAGAGTTCCTAATATTCTTTAAAAAATATATTGGGGGAAATATCCTCCTAGACTTTTTGTGTGGTCATATGCATTTAAAGTACTTAATTTCTTTTATATTAGCTAAAAAATTGTGATGTTTATATTTTTCTGAATTTTTCCATTCCAATAATTTCTGTCTTAAAAATACTTTCCTCTTATGTAAATAAACATTTTTCAGATGCGAACAGTTTACTGATAATTATTTTAATGCTACTGAAACATGATGAATTAGCTGGTACAAAACAGTTTTTTTTCAGTAATGAGAAAAAATAACAATTATTAGTTATATATGAAAAAAGTTAATAACCATAAGAAATCCATTACGACACATAATTAGCGAAAAAAATTAATTCAGAAATAGAAAGTTAATTTTTACACGAAAGCTGCACTAAATCTATTCAATTCACTGTTGAATTAATGCCTCAACTTAATGGCTTTGAGGTTTTAATGGAGAAAAGCACAGAAAACTAGCACCGTTCTCTCGAGCTCGTTAACATTTTCTTTCGTTTAGTCGATAGTTTCTTTGAGATAGTAATCGAAGATGGATCAGACAACGTTTTCTCTAGAGAGCCTCGGTAAAGATGAAAAACTTGTTCCTCATTTAGGTTGTTTATAGAACGGTATTTAGGCTTTCTTTAGAAAACTGAAGATAGTGTGTGTATAGGATGTTAACTTGATTTTACTCAACCGTGGTGAAATAATGGCCTGTGTTAAATTTAAAAGTGTTTAAATGAGATGTTTAATTCCTTGGATTGTGTAAGGGAAAACTAAATTTAACTGCTTGTTAAAACATTTTAGCATATTGAACTTTAAATTAGCATTTCTTTTACGAAGCGAATTTAAATAAAGGGTTTTTGCGAATTTTGTTGAAACTTCCACAGAAAAATCATCAAACTTGATAACAGTGTAATCATAGAAAATATGCGCTTTTTTACTAAAAGAACGAGTGTAAAAACTTAAAATTGTTCGTTATTGGTAAGAAAGTAATAAATTTTTTGTCTAAATGCTTATTACTTTCCTTTCCCAAATACATCTTTGGTATTGTGAAAACTCAAGGAGAGATAAAGTACTGAAATCCTTAAGATATTATTTTGAGGAACTATCTGATTATTTCGATGACAATTAAAACAATACATTTCTGTAATGATTAACAATAAGTTTAATTTAGCTTTTTAAAATAAAAGTTCTTATATATTTTTTTCAGATCTATATTACTTTAATAAAATCATGCAGTGATTCAGACTTCGTTTTACTTGATTCTTGAAAGCACAAATTTTCAATAATTTTTACAAAATTAAATCAATTTATTAATCACAGCAAAATATTTTTTTTTAATTTTTCAAACTTTTTCGAGTGTTTGAAAAATTATATTTTGCAATGAATACCAAGTTGAGTTCACAGAGAAGAAATCTAACAGTGGGTCCAAAACGATATTTTCAAAAGTTGGATGGATGTGAGGGCGCCACAAGGAACTATAAATGATTTACGGATAGATCGGCAGTACATTTTGGTGACCGAACCCCCTGTGATTGGCTGTCACTCAATCTGCTATTTTCGAAGGAGAATGAAAAAGGTTTTTCTGGCCCAATCAGGCTTTTTTCCGGCCTCCCGTGACGTAGGATACGATCCCAACGCCAAAAAAGCCCCACATCCATCCAACTTTTCGATTTCCGTTAGCACCTATGACCACTGACTTTCTGTTCTAGTACACTGTGGTTTATTTGTTAGTGGTTTCAATAAATTCAAATAATCGGAGACAAATTTAAAAAATTTATAAAACAAAGGAGAGGCATGGTTTTATTTTCATAAAAAGTATTGTAATTAAGCATGACCGATTGTTTTCTCAAATTAAAATAACCATTGCAATGTTTTAGTTACCTCTTGGTACCCTTTTATAATAGTACTGACATATATCACTCACTGAACAAACAAAATACCCCCTTCAACCCTTTTCATTCTCGGTTCTTTTTGGGAAATCTAATTCCCTTGCAAGGAAGAAAGAGAGAAAATGAAAGACCGGGGATGTATTCCGAAGCAACTCTACTAAAAACAATGGAATGTTATTAAGCCCAGAAGAAAGATCTTTTAAAAGTCCAAAATCAATTGCACCCTCCTTACTAGTGAATGACTCGCAACTGAAATTAAAAACGAAGGAAAGACGAAATAACATTCCCTATAATTTACTGTTGTTTCTCAGTCTTTACGAAAATCGTATTTCTTTGTGAAAATAATGAAAAAAATTATTTCTCGGGAAAACACAATTGAAGGGCGCTGTTCTCATAAATGAAGTGCTGTTATCTTTATTTTAAATCGAAATAGCTTATTGGTAGAACCTATTGAAATTGGCTGCTTGTCTTATCGCTTTTAAGTTTTCACTGCAGAAATAAATTTTTATTTAGGACTGTAATTAACACACTCGGTAATATTGATTTTTTAATTCAGTAATATGGATTTTTTAAATGTCTTTTCCTCTTCGTCATCTTGTCCTTTTCATTCATCATTTGATTGTAATTTGCCTGAACAGAAGTTTTGATAGCTGAGTAAAAAATATTTTTACCTCTATATATGAAACACTGCAATTCTATAGAATACCTAGGTATTTTATTGAATTTCTGGCATTTTAAGAAATTTATGAAAATATTACAGTTTACTCATTCTCTCTATTTATTACAGTGTATAACACCTATAAATGATACTTTCCATTTAGGCTAAATATGATAAAAAAGTCATGATATAAAAGTATTCCTTTAAAAGCACGCTAATTTCTCAAAAAATATTTTGAAAAACTAAAGAGTTCCATTAAAAACATTTTATTTATGCTTAATACGTAAAACAATCATGTAGTTTAACACAAAATTTATGCTATTCTTATAAAGGACACAATAAAATTATGAACCTAATCGTTTCACCAAGAGAGGAAATGATTTTAATTTTTAATATCCTGAATATCCTGAGGGTTAAACGAAAACTCCGATCAATGTTATAACCAGTCGGTAAATTCTGGTCAGTAAAAACAACTTTATTACATTGGTGAAGCTATATTTTTTTACCGGAATTTAACGACCAGTTTTTATATAGATCAGAGTTTTCGCAACACCAAGTGCATTTATACAAACAAATCTACTGAACAACGTGATATCAGAAACGAATAAAGATTATTTCATACTTCATCAATATTTAACTTGGCATTACATGGACTGCATGAAAAAAAAATGTGAGATATTTATCATTTCATGAAGTTCTGGCTAATATTACTCATTCTATAAAATACTACACGTATTCTACAGAAATCCGAATTTTAAACTTAAACGGAAGGATTATAAAAAAGACCCGATATTAATCTATGAAATTGAATTAAAAAATCTGATATTATCCTAATTTTTCCAAAGCTGAAGAAGAAAAAGAACGTAAAAGTTTTAAAAGCAGACATCTTTGAAGGAGAATGGCATTCAGAATATAGGAGCTTAAGATAGTGGCAAATAAAGAATTTTGGGTTATATTTTCTTCTTTTTTGGGGTGGGGATGTGTCGTAGCTGTCAGATAAGATGTCATCCGAAGATCTTCCGGTCACTGAACGTTGAAAGGTTTACTGGTTTTGGGGTTTTGCTTGACCGGAAACCTTCAAATCAGCTGATTCAAAGATAGCATTCTTGAAGAGATCACCGACTTGCTATCGATTTAAATTGGGAAGTGATAAAACCACACGTCCAAGTTTTGAGGAGACGAAAAATTATTACATCCAATTGATGCTTTATCTTTTCTTACAGTAATATTGCTGGTTTATATGATAAGCGCGTTATATTCCCCATTAATTTTTTTTTTCATGCGAGTTAAATTAACCTATCTCTTTTCTAAAAATAGTGATCACATAGAATAATTTATGTTCGCTACACTGGAATTATAGGTAGTTATTTCTATTTATTTTACTTTATAATAAAACTTAAGTATTATCAGTAAAGAAATGAGATTAATGGATCTTAGAATAAAGGAAATACTAACTCAGTAAATGAATTCGAGAAAAGCGTGGCAGAAATTTGTTTCAGTCTCCTATTATTACTTACTAACATATCATTATATTTACCAAAGAAAATAACAAAGACGTACAATCAGCCAGTTCATTGCATCACTTTTATTTTTATGAATCAGATACAGGGACATTTAGTATGAAAAAATATTTTTTAATGATTTTACTTAGAAAGCACGTTTAACACTTGAAAACATTACAGGTAACACAAAAAATTAACCATCCAAGAACCGTATTATTCATGAATATAGTGGCATTATTGGATTCAATTGACGACTAAATAAATTTGTCTTTTTTTAATTGCTTTTATTCCGTACTACCTTATAAATACATTATATAAACTTCTTAACCTTTATGTGCCTAGATCCTTCTGAACTGCCATAATTTAATTAAAGTAATTCGATAACAACGACAATTGATTCTCTTTGATGATTGCGTAAAACCAATTTGCCATTAAAATGCTCTTTTGATTTAACGACCAAGTTGGAAAAAAGTTCGTTTTCATGAAAAAAAAATCTTTCTAGAACTTGTATCAACGTAGTACCGAAGTTAAAATTGAATTAATTTGAAAAGAATTTTTTTCAGATAATTTTTGTTTAGTTTTTTTATTAGAAGAGCGTAAAAAGTTGTATTAGTTTATGGTTTTACTTCATGTTGTATTTGGTTTTGTCTTAATTTTTAAGCAACTAAAAAGGAATGTATAATTTCAGCAATAAAGAAGTTAGTTTTAATTTATTTATTTGATAGATTATGTAGGTGCTTGCTCGAATTTAGCTCTGTAAATATTTAGGTTTCTAACCTCTTTTTGGACGTTTAAAGGGAAAAAATGACTTTGGGGCATCTTGCGGTTTCGTAATTGAATTTTGCATCATTTCGTTTGCTGTTAAATTTGATTTTGAATTTTCCCTTTTCCCTTGAGGTAAAAAAGAAATGTTCGGGATTCCAATTTGTTCAGTTTAAGGTAAGAACATGGTTATATTACCTTTGTTATTAAGGTTTAATATTTAATATAAAGTATCAAAACATTTGAGAAATAATTGCCTTAAAATTTTTTTTTCAAAACAAAGGAGAAAGTGTGCACTAAACACACACTGTACTGAACAAATATTTAAACTGAAAACTGAGTAAAAGTTTACAAAAATGAAATAACTGAGAATTTAGTGAAGTAACTTTAGATTGCATCTGTTGCCATATTCTAAAAAGGATTTTTCTAACTAGGAAAAATAAAAAGGGGATGAAGATTTTATGCTTTTGTGACTGAAATGTAAGGATAATGAGGTATTCTCACGTTTCGGGATTAAATTTTATTAAAATAGTAGATAAAAAAACATGAAGAATGACGTTTACATCATGTATTTTCTTAGCCTAGTTCCTGAGATATAAATTTTTGAAATTTCGTTTTTTGTTTTGGCGTGAAAACACTTTCGAATCACAAATCATGCGCTGTGAGGTCACATCCAATAGGAGCCCGTTTTCTGATCACGTGAAAACAGAAAACACAATGGTTTACATGCGCTGTGACGTCACATCCAATAGAAGCTCGTTTTCTGATAACGTGACTTTTCTGACGTTTTGGCAAAAATATAATTGAATTTTAAATTATTTAAAACGCATTTTTGAACTTAAAAAGGAGAAATGAGGAAGTTGCATGATTTTTTTATGTTTTTAATGAATTCTTCTTGCAAAAATAAGCAACTACCCAAAATTTGAGGCTGATCGAGAAATTTTTTGATAGCAAAAAAAATTAACAAAAATCCCCTTTTTAAAAGCGCGCGAAAATGGCCAAGAGTTTGGATATGACGTCATCTTATACTAGACATTGTTGTAAAGCAATGGAGTTAATGGTATTATTGTTGACGTCATCTTATAGTTTAAACAATAAACGTTTTCAGTCACGTGTTTTTTCTTGACTTTTAAATTTAAATATTTAATTACCTGTACATTTTTTTGAAAAACTGACTAGATATTTCATTTTACCATACAAAAAACCATACGGAACACTTGTTTGTTTTTGAAAATCTGACACATGCAACTTCCTTATTGGGGAGTTTTAGACCATAATGTATCGAAAAAGTATAAAATCAAGCAAATCCCTCACTCATTCAAATACCTCATTGAAATAAATATATATTTTTTTGATGAGATATAATTAAAGTGAAAATAGTGTTTTCTAAGGGACATACTGAAGTTGAATTTTCCTTTACTAAACTATTTTAAAAATTGTTCATGGGGTATTGAGATAGATATTTCAACTATATAAGTCACCCTTAATTTCTTAAAATATTTTCATACTTAAGCATGCTGTGATAAATCTGTGAATTGAAGATAAAAAATAATTATATTAATTTAATGCGCAAATAACTACAGCATAAGAAGAAAATAACAAAGCATCATTTCACAAGAGTAGTCAGAGAAGCTATAGAAATTTTAAATGGAAAGAGGGAGGGACTTTTTCACCAAGTATCTTGTTCTTAAGAAATGCGGGATAAAGCGTTGCAGCAATAGTACAAGATTTCATACCTCGTTTTTCCTCGGAGCGTTCACTCACTATTCGTGTTTCCCTTAGAGCGTTCACACTTTTACACATTTGTTTATTTATAAGTAGTTAATTGATGGTTTTGCCACTAAGGATTCCCTACGAAAAAGCGGGAGAAACGTGTGGGTTTAAAGTCCTGAAGCCAGAACAGCAATCCCGGAAAACGGATTAATAACCACAGTCAACCCTGTTTTTGCGCGGACCTTTTTTGTGCGATTTTTTATTTGTGCTATTTTTCTGTGATTTTTTTAGTGCTATATGTGAAAATGGGACCATAGAACAAAAATCTTGATATCTGTCTACCAAGACCTATACAAGGGTCTAGTGAAACAACAGTCGTCTCCGACTACATGGTAACTGAAAAAAGTCTACGGTCACTTCAGAAACCGTTTCTCAATTCATCTATAGGGTGGGGATTGCGTTACGGTCCGAATATAAAGGGGTTTTCAATTCAGATAGTTATACAGAGGGATTTTTGCTACGGTCCTACATGATACTTTTTTTATGCGGTGAATAAGGACCGTAATTTTTTCAATTGAGTGTTGCGAAAACTATTTTTTTAGCTACTCTCAAAGTTTTGTGCGATTTTTATGCGGTCCCTATCCACCAGATAAAAACAGGTTCGAGTGTAGTAATAACTAAGTGATTTGTTAATTAATATATCTTGCTTTACACTATAATCTCAACAACACTCACCAACCAACAACAAAAAAGAGAAAAGTCACACCAAAGTCTGGCACACTCAACTGGATTGGAAAGAGCTTTTGACTCCCGTCACGTCCATTCGATAGAATAGAGACACTTTCCTAACCCCTCATTTCCGGTTGAATTCGACGTAATTAAATTTATTCCCAGCCTTCGATGGAAGCCGCTAATGAAACAGCCTTTCTTCAACAGGGATCGATTCAATCGATGCTGTCAAGAAGCTATTTAGAGCTTCCGTCTCGTAAAAGGACCTAATGGTTCAATTAAAATTTTACTGCTCGGCTTTTAGATTACAGTTTAAACATCATGCCCGTCGTTTGGCTTGTTTTAGGGATGCATGTGCTCTTGAAATAACATCGAAATATTTTATGCCGGCGTACGGATAGATCGATTTTTAATCGGTTTTATGGGGAGGGTGTCTCTAAAAATAATTGCCTGGATGAAGTCATATTGGTTCTCTAGTTACAGCAAATTTCGATAAATTTATTCAATCCTACTAGTGTGCGTATTTCTAAGACCCAAGAGCAAAGATAAATATGAGTTAAACTATTCATCTGAGTGCTATTAAATACCTAATTATTAAGTAAAAAGATGATAAAAGGTTTGATCTCTTTAAGCACAATTTAACCAAAGTGCTCAACTCAGTTTTTGTTCTCACTCTATTTATATCCTCGTTTTTATGTATGACTGGGGATCAAATTACTCATAAGAAAACCTAAGCACCAAACAAACAAATGTATTTTTAATGTACCTTAAAATTTAAAATAATTACCATCTAAAAATTAAAACTTTGAGCAAAATGAACTATATTTCTCAAAAATTTTTCCAAACTTACTTCATTTTTATGTTTATTAAATAAAAAAATTATTTTTCTAAAAGAAACATTTTACAATGTGTTTATCTTCAAATCCTAGTTTGGATTCATGATGTTTCTAAAATTGTCTTAAAAACAATCCTGTAAAAGAAAACAAACAAAAAAAACCAAGTGAAATGAAGAAAACATAATGTTAAAAGATTTATAATGTCTTTGAAGTGTTTGTACTTTTTTTCTTACAGCAAAACAATATGGTATCCTTAAAAATTTTTTTGCTAAACCAAAGATATATAATTAATAATGAAGTGTTTAAATTTATAAGTAGTTAATGTAAACACTAACATTACATAAAAATGGTTAAGTTATTCAAAATTATTCATCTAAATAAAAAAAACTAAAATCACAATAAACTTAACTAAAAACTTAACTTGGAAGAGCTTTTTGGCTCCTTTGGGAAATTACTTACATTCTCCATTTCTTTTTTGTTTTGTGATGTTCAATTGTATGATGCTTTTACATATGTGTTTTGGTGTTTTGTATTTTTGTTATGACTTTCTTTTGTTAGTAAATTTGATTTGACTTAAATACTATTAATGACGTATTGAAAATAAAAATATCTAATTTTATTTCAAGTGAATACTGAAAAAATCCTATGTAAAATAAAAGTTCTTAAAATAAAATTCCCAAAGCTATTGGTTGATTGTCTTAACAATAAAATCAATTTAATATTTAATAAATCTAATAAATAAAGAAACCTTTTATGTCTAATGCTATTTACATGCTTTACAAAAGCATTTATGCTTATAAAATAGCATTACACAAAATGGTACCAAGAGGCACAGAGCTCAGATACATTATCTAAGAGGGAATATTTTTTCGGACTTGGATATTATCTGGGATATACAAGGGGATTCTGAAATAAATGCAAATACTTTTGCGCAAAAATAACGCATACATCTGAAATTCACTAGGGAGTAGTAAGATTTTCAAAGACCAAGAGAAATGATATTTGCAGTGCATATAAAGAAAGTCAAGACAAAATATATGTGTTTACCCAAACACTGAGCTTTGGTTTGCTTTATGATGGCATTTATTTATTTTGCATAATGCTTATGTTTAAAGGAATTTAATATACAAGAGGTACCTTAAAACTTCCAAATTAGGTATCAAATATTTAAAATTGATAGGGTTAATTTAGTTGACTTTTCCATAGTATTTTACAGAAAAAAAATTAAAAACTTAAGCTGTATTCTCGTTTTCCATCTGGATTTCTTTTGAATTAATTTCATTAAAAAATCGCAATTCTTTGAAAAAAAATATTGCAAAAAGTTTTTATTTGCGTCCTTGTCAACAAATAACGATTTAATGCCTTCTCTCTGGTATTTTTCTTAAATTAAGTTTTTTTATTGTTTTAAGAGTTGAATTTCTTTTTAATAGAAAATTTCTAATTGCTTATTGGAAATCAGATTAAAAAGTTTTGTTGGAAATGCACTAAAAGTTTTCAAAGCATACAAGTGAAATGGAAATTCACCACTGTAGCTGTGTTAAAAACCTGCAAAATTTAAATTTATGAAAAAAAAAATTCAATATTTTTTTTATTTATGGGTATTTTTGATGAATATCATCCAAAACACAAGTTAACTCATTCTCTACAAAGAGAATGGAAATAGTAAAGAAGAACTTCACTTCTCGCCAAAAATAGCAACTTTCTAAAAACGACTGTTACAAAAAACTAAGTAAAAATTACTCAAATCTCAATAAGTCACGTACTCAAACTGACTCCGAGTCAAATTTACTCAAATTTGAAAACATGCATATTACTCCTATCTGAAAATGTGCAGATTTCTCTAAATAGAAACATCATGGGCTTAATTTTTAGTTAGTTGTGCATGGTATTCTCATTAATCGGAGTGCTATGAGTGTCACTATGTGACGTGGCAAGTAGATTTGTAAATTTGGTGTAATATCGCAAAGTTGTGTTGAGACCCTCTGAAAATTCCAACGATTTTCCGAAATTTCCGATTTCAAACATAAGTATTAAATTGAATAGGGAATATTGAATAGTTCAAAACTAAGTATGTACGGGGTTTCCAATTGAAAGTATCGTTTGGTCATATTGAAATAAAAAGTTTCAAACCAAGTTCTAAACATCTACAGTCAAACCTGTTTTTGTGCGGGGGATAGGGATCGCACATAAGAAAACGCATACAAAAATCGTACACAACTTCGCGAATAGCTATAAAAATAGTTTTCGTAGCAATTTTATATCCATATAAACTTAACAGCAGTTAACAGAAAATAACTGGTCATGGAATGCTTCTATTGAACCATTTGCAATCACAAGACTTGGACCTAGCAACCGCCGTAGCAACAGAAACCGCCGCACCTTGCAACCGCCGTAGCAACAGACGGTTTGACCTACAGCAGTTAGCAGTTAAAAGAAAATAACTGGCCGTGACGTCACCTGAAAACACTCTCTACGGATAGAAGACTTTTTTCCAGTCACCATGTAGTCGGTGATGACTGTTGTTTCACTATACCCTTGTCTCGGTAGCCATATTTACAAGATTTTTGTTCTATGTTTTCATTTGATTGAAATTTTCAAAATCGTAGAAAAAAAGACCACACAAAAAAACGTCCGCACAAAAACATGTTTGAGTGTATTGAATAGTTTGAAACAGAGTATGTATGGTGTTTAAAAACTGAAAGTATTGTTTGGCCGTATTAAAAACAAAAAGTTTCATACCCAGATGAAAACATCTAATCCCAAACTTGAAACCATCATTTCTCTCAGTGTGTAATGAAGTCGTAGAACCCTTAATTCATATTAAATTAATCACCGAAAAACTCATCATCAGAAAAATCATCAGAAATTCCAAATTTCCTTCCAATATGTCTAATTCCCTTTTTGCGGCCTCTTAGAAAAGAACCTCAAAACAATTCCCTCAATCCAAACAGGGTTGACTCAGAAACAAAATGTCAGAAGGTCTCTCCGTACCATCTGCGGTGAAATGATACCTATCCTCTGGGCGACTCTCCCTTTCCCTTCTTGTTTTCGTGTTTGCGGTGTAATAAAACGGATTTTCGTCCTGCCCTTGTCTGCGAGGATTTGTCCTCTGTCGCGGATCGTATTGGTTCTGAAAGGCGCTCTTTATTTGAAACGGGGGAGGCGGAAAAAAAGACAAGTGGTTCCTTTTATTGAAGCGGCCGTGGCTTTCAGTATTAGCTCCGAGTTGATGACATTCCCATGGTAGGGAAAGTAGAAGGCACTGGGAATTGGCGTAAAAGGTTTACTATCATGAATTTTGGGATGGGATATAGTAGAGAAATAATGTTTTATTACTAAAGCAATATTTGTTTTTTTTTAGAAATTAATAATATATCGCGCTTTATGTTAGAAATGAGGGGATCTTATGGATCATATTCCTTTGATATCTCTTCTAAATAGTGTTTGGTTAAACGAAGTTTAAATCTTTTTGTGTTAAAGAAATATCGGAATTAAGGAGTCCAATCAATCATCGCCAAGAATCTGTTCATTTAAAATAGGAGGGTGAGACTTAATGTATTAGAAGTCGTAACTATTGTAATTGACATAGAAATATTTGTCTTTTGCAATTACAGTAAAGCACCGTTTATACATTTCTCGTTTATAAGACTTTTCTATTTATACGTCAATTTCGCTTTATTTTAATGCAAAAATTCTTCGTTTATACGACGCATAATATTGGCTATACGTCGTTTCCCGCTGTCTTAATGAAGGATTTAAAAAAAATTTAATAAATTGTAGATTTGATATTCATATACAATGCAATCTATTCGGATGTGGTGTTTAGGATATGCAATAGAGTACTCAATATATGAAAAATAAAATAAATTTGTAGCATAAACTATAAAGAAGGGTTTGTTTCATGTTTAAGTTAAATTTTTTAAAATTCAATCATTATTTTCAATTTAAGAACTGTTTTGAAGTAGTTTTTTTCTTTAGAAAAACCTTAAATTTATCGTATTTAAGTAAATCTGCATTAGGAGCATTAGAAACTTAATAATCAAAGATGTTTTTAATTATAGGGGAGAGTGCTGTACCTAAGGACGGTTGTACCTTCAGCCACCGCATTTTAAAATTCGGGAAAAAATGGAAATTTGAATTTGTGGTTGAATGTTGAATTTGTGGTTGGTTTTTAGATGACAATTATTTTAATTTGATCATCAAGGATCTCGAGGATTTCCAATATTTTTTCTCAACACCAATTAGATCTGATTTTCAAATTCTATGTGATGTAAATATTTTTCACATTAATATCAGAAGTATGAGACAAAATTTTGATGAGTTTATAGCAGTGTTTGATAGGTTTTTGTTTACGTTTGATATCATTGTTATGAGTGAAATTTGGATAGATAATTTTGAAACTGGCCTGTATAATTTAAATGGTTACCGTTTATTTTCTAACTGTAGACCAAATAATAGATCTGGTGGGATAATTATTTATATTAAAGAAAATCTTGATTTCTCTTTGAGAAACTGTGACACTATTAGTTCTGCTGAATATTTGTGTATGTATAGTGAAAGTTTGGATTTACACTTATTAGCCTGTTACAGGTCCCATTCTTTTACGCCTAGTTTTTTTTATAACAGAATTTAATACTTTGCTAAAAAATTGTAAATCGAAAAACATCGTATTAATTGGTGATCTAAATATAGATCTTCTAAAAAACGAGCCAGATTCAAATGCATATATGGATTTTATGTATGACAAGGGTTTCAAATCTTGTTTAAATATTCCAACTAGAGTAACAGAGAAATCGGAAAGTTGCATTGACCATATTTTTATCAAAACCAAAACATTTCTTGTTAAAACTGGTTGTCTTTTAAACAGTTTAACCGATCATTATCCAATAGTTTGCAAATTAAGTACTGTAAAGTCAAAAAATTCTGAAGAAAATAATGTGCGTAAATCAAATTGTTGTATAGATTATAGAAAATTTGAGGCCCTTGTCAGCAGTGTTGATTTTAAAAATTCTTTAGGATACATTGATGATTATGCATCTTTTGATAATTTAGTGCTTGAAGTTTATAAGAACTCATCTTACAATATTTCTCGTCCTAAAATAAGAAAAAAGAAAAATGGTTGGATAACAACAGAAATTGTAAGTTTGATTAATGAAAAAGAAAAATTGTATCGTAAATTTAGAAAGAATATTTATGACATAAGTACAAAATGTCGTTACAAGGAGGCTACCAATAAACTAAAAAAACAAATCAAATTAGCTAAAACAAGTTACTATTGTAGTGAGTTTTCAAAATGCAGTAAAAATAGGCAAAAAGAGTGGAATCTTATAAATAATATTTTGGGCAAAAATAACAAAAAAAGTATCATTCCTAGTACTACAAATTATAAAATTTTGGCAGATAACTTCAACCATTTCTTTGTTAACGTTGCAAACTCTAAACGGGATGATCATGCCTTTTCAATTACTACTACGTATTCAAATGTCAATTCTTTTTATCTTTATGATGCAAGCATACAAGAAATTAATAATGTTTTGAATTCAATATCGGAAAACAAAGCTGTTGGTTATGATAAAATCCCAATTAAACTATATAAATTGATTTTAAGGCATAATCCTAGTGAGTTTACAAGAATAATAAACAACTTGTTAAAAGATGGAAATTTTCCAGACAGTTTGAAATTAGCAGTTGTTACCCCAATTTTTAAATCTGGAGATCAAGAAAATTTAACAAATTATAGACCGATATCTATTTTACCAATATTTTCTAAAATTATTGAAAAACTTATGAGAGATAAATTAACTTGTTTTTTGGACTCAACTAGTTTCATTGCTAAAAATCAATTTGGCTTTAAAAAGGGATTTAGCACCGAAAATGCTTTACATAAGTTTTCTACCTTAATTTATAATAACATTAATAATAACTTAAAAACTGTTGCAATTTTCATTGATATATCAAAGGCTTTTGATTCAATAAACCATGATATTTTATTTGAAAAATTATCAAGGGCAGGTATTAGAGGTGTGCAGCTATTGTGGTTTAAATCATATCTCAAAAATAGAAAGCAATGCGTAAAACTTGGTGATACTTTAAGTGACTTCGAATTAATAAAGAAGGGAGTACCTCAGGGCTCTATTTTGGGCCCGTTACTATTTCTGGTATATATAACAGGGTTCCCACGCTCCTTGAAAACTCCTTAAAAACTCCTTGAAAGTGATTTTCATTTTCAAGCACTATGGAAACTCCTTGAATTTGGGTTGTACTCCTTAAAAACTCCTTGATTTTCATTACGGGAATTTTCATAAATTTTTCTCGCTAATAAAAATGGTTTGAGTTCGCTACCGTTTCGCGAATTTCCGTTTTCCACGTGGAACATCCAAAAACGTATACGTTATGATCGATCATCGTCTGCGTGACCTTCAACTTCCCCCCTTCGCGATTCTCGCCGAAGCCTTATCTCTTCGGGCCGCTATATGTATGTGTGTGTGAATGTGGGAATATTAATGTAGTCTTCACCTTAAGAGAGGTTCTTAATAGAAATAGTCTTCTGAAGTACAGGTACTAAGTAGAGCGAGTTTTTTGTGTGTGAATTAATTGGCTTTTTTGCCTTCTCTTAGTCCTTGAAAAACTTAAAATGATCCTTGAAAAGTCCTTGAAAACTCCTTGATTTTTTTTCTCTGAAAAGAGTGGGAACCGTGTATAAATGATTTATGTAATCTAAAACTATATGGTGATATTTTATCTTATGCAGATGATACTGTTTTAATATATTCTGCTGAAGATCATAATACCTTAGAAAGACAAATAAATTTAGATCTACTAAAACTTAAAGATTGGTTTCTAAAAAATGATTTGTCAATAAATAGTAACAAAACGAAATATATTAACTTCAGTTTAATTTACAGAAATAGTTTAGATCTTAATATAAAATATCATGATTGTTCCAATATTGTTAATAATTGTAATTGTCGGAACCTTGAACGAGTAAGTAGCTTTAAATATTTAGGATTACACATCGACCAAAACTTAAAATATGCATCACACATAAAATTTTTAATAAATAAACTCCGTTATTATTTATTTATCTTTTATCATTTGAAAAATTATGTAGATAGATCCTTTTTAAAAATCTTATACTATTCATGGATACAATCTATTTTACAATATGGAATTATTTTTTGGGGGGGTGATTATTTGACAAATTTGCTACCTTTAATAAACTTACAAAAAAGATTACTTAAATATATAAATAATGATCATCTTTTCTCCATAAAGAAACTTTTTTACTATAGAACATTAATTTATATTCATAACAACTTTATTTCGTTTGAAAGCTCTAATATCAATTATAATCTTAGAAAACCTCCTCTTCTAAACATACCGAAACCAAACAAAGAAATTCTTCATAAAAGTTTTATCTACCAGGGTCCTTTCTACTATAACAAATTACCTACACAATTGACTACAAACTCCAATAAATTTTCTTTTAAAAGGGAATTATTCAATTTTTTATTAAACTCAGATGAATTTATCTTTTCGTGATTAACATTTCACCTTTGGCCTATTTATTTCTCCGCCCAAGATCTTTATCCAGTGTCTTTATATATATATTTTTTTTTTCGAGGTGTGTTTATATCATTCATTTTAAATTGGGTTGTATTTTGTGTGGAGCCATATAAATATTGTTATTTTCTGGGCTGTCCTCTTGCCAAATTACTTATTTTTGTATTTTTATATTTATGTACTTAATTTTTTTTCTCTCTTTTTTTTCTTTATATATAAGTGTTTAATAGTAAATTTTTGTTTCACTTGGAAGGGCCAATTTGGCCCCTTAGTGAGCAATATGTTTTTTTTTTCTTTTTACTATTTCCTTTCCTTTTAATGTTTTGTACCTTGTAAATGTTTCAGAAAATAAATTATTATTATTATTATTAAAAAAAAAAAAAAAAAAAAAAAAATTGAATGTAAACAGATGCTATCTAGTTGGTAACATGAAATCAGCTCTTTAAAATAATATTTTATTTAATATAATAAGTTTGCTGTTTTTAGGTGCTCAAAGTTTTTTTTAGTGCATTACTACATTAATATTTTTCTTCCCCTTAAATTATAATACGATAAAATGAGATATAAGGGGCGAATCCCCAAGATTTTGACTTTTTATTTTTGATATTAGAAATTGCCAGACCTCAATTCTTTTATTTTTTATAGAACTTTAAATGCAGAAACACCTGGTGTTGTACCTTCGGACACCATACGTGTTGTACCTACGGACACGTTCATGTGGGTGTCTGTAGCTAATCGGCGTTTTTGAATCAGATTTCATTAAAGTGAATGCATTTTAATGCATATTAAGTTAATTCTAAATCGTTATCTATTTGTCGGTGATTATTTTCAAGGGATTTTTAGATGAAAAATCAAATATTTTGTGATCTAAACTACCTTTTAAAATTTTTGATTTTATTTTGCATTTAATGTAAAATATGGTATAAAGTCTTAGCACCCTATCGCATTTAAGTATGATTATTACAAAAAACTTAAAATTTCCACAGAAGAAGATGTGCGAAAGCTATTACGACCAAATGCTTGCACAACTAAGTGTCAATCGAATTGTTTTTATGGATCAGTGAAGTGATTAGATCTATCAGCATGATTGATGAAACTATTACCTCAAACTTCAATCTGAAAATCCTATGTGATTTATGTATTTTTTGTAAAAGATCAAGACTTTTATCAATCATCTTCGTTTTAATGATCATTTACGATCTAGAACTACATTACTTTAAAAAATTTATTCCAAATTTTAAAAATGCTTGAAATAGTTTATTAAAAGGTAATGCACCAGTAAAAATGTTCATTTTAAGCTTTTTTTCAACTAAAAATTTATTTTTTAAGGGTGTCCACAGGTACAACTGGGTCTGTCCATAGGGAGAGCACGTTGTTGTACCTATGGACACAAATTTCGTCAAGTTATTAAAATGAATTAAAAATCCAATTTTAAAGATTTTAGCTAATAAAAAATATCCTCCTACTCACAAAGGTTAGGACTATTGGTTGGGCACTTTATAGGTTAAAAATATGATTTTACCTGTCTTAGAAAAATACAAACGAGATTTTTGTCCATAGGTACAACACTCTCCCCTACGCCTTTTCATTTATACGTCATTTTACGTCGGTCCCTTAAAAAATGTATAAAAGGTGCTTTACTGTACTAGGCAGCCTAAACTGATGTTGGTGAAATACTGAACAAAAAAAACAGTTCATCCTTTAACAAATTTGGGGTAAAAGGTTGGGCTGTTTCACCATAAAAGTGGTTCAAATTTAGCTGCGACCTAAGGTTCGGTTACAGGTTTCACCAAGATTTCGGTGCTTTCACTAGTTCTTGGTGAAACCTGTTAAAAATAATCGGTCACCGAGCTTGCGCGAACAGCGTTATTAGGCGTTATCGAGTGTAACACCACTGTTTAAGTGGCCTATTCTAAATAAACAGACGCCTTTGATATGGTATCCATAAATTCTATTCTAATATAGACACATCAGAGAAAAACCTTAAAAAAACAAACTTTTCTATTTCGTAATTGTTATTTATATTAGGTTATATCAAGCATTAGATATTTTATTCCGTTATTTGTTTTCAAGTCATTTTCCAAATATCTGCATTGATAAAGTTAAAAAGGATAACCTTTCTATTGCTTATTTAGGGATAACTCGCTATTTATTTTGTGATTGTCATCTTAATATGATACTTCAATTTAAAAATTCCCATATCTTTTAAAATAATTAAAGTTCTTACCTGGATTAGCATTCCTAAATCATAAAACTTTTTTAAGTGAATTTTTTCTATTATACCTATAATATAAAGTATCCCGTTCTCTAATGTAATTTAGCAATTACAACAAGTTTGAAAATCTTTATAGACGTAATGCTTCTAAAGTAGTTAGAACCAGTCAGGCAATTGAGTTTTATAACATATTTTTCCATTTATATTAACAATTACGATTATTTATGCTAACTTTTTAAAAATAAAAAGTTTATCTCATTATTAATTTTGTTTAGTCAATATATTTAATGAAAAATGTTTAAAACAGAAACTTCTTGTTTGAGTTTTCTTATATTGATAGCTATTGGAATATCCATATCTTTTATAGGCAAAATTAAAGCCATTAAAATTGAAAATAATAGATATTGATACTAATTCTGCCTTAACGTTTTCAATTCTAAAATATATATATTCTAAAAATACCTTTCTGAAATTAGCGCAGGAAATTAATTAGTTAGTTTAAATTAGATAGAATATTATATATTTTGCTCAAGAAAGAATGAAATGTAAATATGAAGTTAAAGGTTACAATTATCACGTGATATAATTAAGAACTCAAATAAAATTAGAATAAAATTTAATTCATGTTCCTTCGAGTTTTATTGAATCACGAAATTAAATTTTAAGCAAATGAAAAAGCAAGTCATTAATGAAGTAGTCAGACTCTTCAAAATAGCTATTTCAATTAAATTTCATCAGGGAACTAACTCATTTAGTTTAATCTCCTTATTTTATGTCACCCAATTAAGTATCAAATAGATGGTTTTTCAACCTTTCAACTTTTTTAGAATTTAAATATTGAATAAGAATGACACAATCTTTAGGAGTAAATTAATCGTGTATACTAAATATTAGGGTGGAGCGAAAAAATCTTTTTTTCAAAATTCAAAAAGATACCTATGGCAAAAGTGGTCTTATGTAATAAGATGAAAAACCGCGCAAAAATTTTTGAAATCGGTTGATATCTCAGTTCGCGCATTGAGTTCAAAGTTTATAAAAATGCTTAAAAATGAACATTTTCCGAAATTTTTAAGATAATATTTAAATAAAATTTATAGAAATATTCTCGCTTGTAACCTCTTTATAAAAGATCAAAAAAGTAAAAAAAATAAATTTAATGTTTATTTTGACAATATTTGGGTGCGCAATTTTGCTTGAAAAATGCGAAATTTTCGAATAATTGGTAAGTTTGTTTCATTGTGCAGCACTTCACCCATTTTGTTAATTTCATCCTAAAAATAATTATGGAATTACTTAATTCAAGAGCCAGGATCCTCTTATATTGGTCATGTGTCACCTCCCACTGTACATTTTTAAATAATTAGATATAAAAGTAACGACAACTGCATTAAATAGTAGTAGATATGGTATCGTAGATAGAGCAACGGTTGCAATAGCATCTAGTGTCTTACAAGATATAGGAGTGATTACAGACGCAGATTCTTCCCATCTAATTGACAGATCCAAAATAAGAAGGGGAAAGAAGCATATTGGAAGTGTTTTAAAGTTTTCAGAAAATATGGAAATTAATGGACTTTATTTTGACGGGCAAAAAGATACCATATGCTTAGAAAAAGTAAATAAACAATACCGTAGAAAAGTTATAGAGGATCACTATTCTCTAATTCAAGAGCCAGGATCCTCTTATATTGGTCATGTGTCACCTCCCACTGTACATTTTTAAATAATTAGATATAAAAGTAATGTAATGCTAATTTTTCTTTTAAGTTTAATATATTATTTGGTTTTCTAAGTGTTCCATTTAGAAACATTGTAAGACTCGGTTTCCCTTATTTCAGAAAAAAAGTGACGCTCCATGAGAAATAAATACACTGAAAAAAGTTACATTTTGAAGATACAGTTAGGGGTAGAGATGGTCCGCAGAGGTTCAAATTTAAGGGAAGTGGTCCGCAGACATATTTGAGTTGGGAACCACTGTTCTAGATGGATCACTGCTGAGTGTTGAGATTGTACGTAAGTGTCCTCAGCCCTTCTGAAAGCTTAAAAGAGATTTCAAAATTTATCATAAAGTCATACATGCCTGTGTGGTTTAAAATTAAAAAAGAATAGTTCTTTCACAAAAGGGGCCAAACACGTTTTTCATGCAGTTCAAACAACTCTATATCTATCTGAGGATCTACTTGAAATAGTTGATCGAGTTGTTGAATGCCATGCATTCTTCGCACACCCGGAAACTTTACTGCTGTCAATTATTGTCAATGAAATTGTCTCTGTTCGACAGATCGCAGTTGAAAGAATCTTGAAAGCGAGAGAATCTGCCTGGGGGGTAGAAAGGATTAGAAATTTTGTTCCCCCAAAATTAAATTTTAAAACAGATATTATTGACTGGAAATCATGCACAATCTATCCTCCACCAATTTTAAAAGACGTAAGTGTTGAAGATTTGAAATCATTAGTGCATTCTAACAAGCGCGTAGCCAGAGGGGGGATTTGGGGATATATCCCCCCCCCCGAAACTTGGAAATTTTCTTTTTTTGACCATAGAAAACCACTAAAAATACCCCATATCCCCCCCCCGAAATATCAATATCCCCCTCCGAATTTTTTTCCTGGCTACCCCACTGCATTCTAACACAGAGCTCACTGCATACATAATGAAGTTCCCCTGCCACACTCTTGGCGTACTATGATCAACATTGATTCATGCGCCATAAAACAACAATCAAACCAAGCCATACTCAAGCGGTTGAGAGGTGTGTTAAGCTTAAAACTGAAGAATCAATAAAAGTGTGTGGTCAGAAAGCAAGAGATGGCTTCATAAAATCAACTTTATATCCAAAATCAGTAATGCCAGATTTTAAAAAAAAAACGGAATTTAAATTTATTCCTGTTTAAAATTTAATTTTTACAAAATCACAAAAATTATGGTTGGTTGGGTAGGGGGTGGGTGGAACTCGACGTGCAGCCACCTCCCCGTGGTGAGTTCTGGGCTGTTCTTACAAAACGGGCGAAGAGCTGCACAGTGAAACAAACTAACCAATGATTCGAAAATTTCGCATTTTACAAGCAAAATTGCGCAACCAAATATTTATAAAATAAACATTAAAATTCATTTTTTACTTTTTTGAGCTTTTAAGAAGAGGTTACATGCGAGAATATTTCTATAAATTTTATTTAAATATTATCTTAAACATTTCGGAAAATGTTCATTTTTAAGCATTTTTATAAACTTTGAGCTCAATGCGCGAACTGAGATATTAACCGATTTCAAAAATTTTTGCGCGGTTTTTCATCTTATTACATAAGACCACTTTTGCCATAGGTATCTTTTTGAATTTCGAAAAAAAGTTTTTTTCGCTCCACCCTACTAAATATTCTTGGCGTTTGAATAGGACTTTTTTAGGTTACATTACTATACCTTTTTAGTTTTTGAAAATAATTTTTATAATTTACTTTTAGTAACCATTTTTAGTTAATTAGTTTACTTTTATAAAACTTTACATTAAAATAACTTAACTACTATGGAAATAAAGTAGAAATGCCCACTTCTCAATTAATCAAAATTATACTTCATTATTAAAAAAATTCCTAGACATTTTAAGGTTGAAAAGGCGATAGAAAATCTTTAAATCAATACAAAAATAGAAGACTGAAAAATGTTAACATCGATATATTTCAATAAAATTTTATTTTCGTTTCGGTTGCACACATACCAGAGATAACATACTTTTATGTATAATGCACATAAATGATTAAAAATAAAAAAAACAATAACTATATTATAAAATTAACAAAACTAATAACCCTTCTCTCTCCCGAATTCACTCTATTGAAATAACATGTCAAAGAGACATCCCATTCAGGAAATGAGGATATCAGCATTTATCTGCTGATCCATTCACTGACTTTCCCATACACTCTAAATAAATTAAACCTCCAAAAAACACGGCTTTCACAAAAGGACATATCCACCCACCCATCAAAACACACCCCTCTCGTCGCGTCCCTGTCATCCACATAACCTTGACTCTGCACCCATCACCGACCTCCAACAGAACATGAATGGGCTTCCATTACTCCATTGCTGTTTGTTGATTAAGGGCGCATCGGGTTCCTGCGGATCATGGAGGGATTAGGTGAGGAGATACCTCTGAACCTATGCCTATATTGTGACAACAGTGACCATTTTTTCTTTCCTTTCAGTTTGTGGGTTGAATAATCTTAAGACAAAATAGGTTTGTTGGCGTTTGATTTTTTTATTACATCTGCCTGAGGCATAATCAAAGCCATACTAAAAGGAGTAGCCAAAATTCAAGTGCCAAGCCTAGTGAATTGTTCTTCCTCGATTACCAAAACAAGGTTTTTCTTCCGTCACTGCAATCAAACCTGTTTTTTCTGTGAGGAATAGGGATTGTATGAAACAAAACGCATAAAAAATCACACAAAAGTTCGCGAGTAGCTATGAAAATAGTTTTCGCAACACAATTAAACAAAATATTTGTATGCAGAGAACGCATTTTACGCATTTTTTATGCAGACCGCATGACAAAAACATCACGTAGGACCGAAGCGAAAATCCCTTAGTGTAGCTGAATTGGAAAACTCTTTATATTCGGACCGTAACGCAATCCCCACCCTACAGCTGAATTGAGAAACCGTTTCTGTACTTACAGTATACTTTTTTGCAGTTACCATATAATCGGCGAAGACTGTTGTGTCACTTAACACCCCTGGTGTATGTATCGGTAGCCATATATGCAAGATTTTTCTATGTTCCCATGTGATTGAACTTTTCATATACCGCACAAAAAAGTCCGCACAAAAACAGGTTTGATTGTATAGTGGTTCAAAAGAATCTAAAATGAACTTAATTGAGTGAGGAGGGTTTATAGCAATACGAAGAAATTTCACTTCACAATTTCCATAACACTGAATGTTTTGGAACAGTTTTTTATCTGTATGGAATTACCCAACCCTTTTTTCTGATCCGGTAGAGAGAGAGGGGGAGAAAGAAGAAGAGAGATGAGATAGAAAACGAAAGGAAAGAGAGAGTTAAGAGGGAAGAGTAAAAAAGAGAGAAGTTAAGGAGAGATATTGGGAAAGGAGAGAGATTTTTTAAAGTTAAAACCCAACTTCTCTATAGATCTTCTTCGATACCGATATTTTCCCAACTCATCACGTTGACACGTAGGGTCACTCACCAAATACCACTCCACACATAGCACCTGTATGCTATGAATGCACAACGAAAGCTGCTCTCGAAGATGCACACATTTCATTAACTGGGTCGGTGCGTGTCAACTCTGAGGGATGGGCTGTGTAGTGCATTACTTACCCCATGGGTGGTTCGTATAATGTCACTTAATCTGTTACGGTAGTCTTGTCTGGTGGTTGGTTATGCCATTAGGAGCAGTGTAGTGTGTCGTGTAGGGCATTAATAGCAATGCGTCGGGTTCGGTTTGTAAGGATGTATGGATGGAGACAACTGACATCGCTGTGTGATTTGAAGTTCCTTTGGATCAGTATGGTATTCATGCTCAACGTTAATTGGGGTATTGAATTCAAGTCTGGAATTAACAAACTTATTTCATGCTGTGGTTTTTTAATGTATATCCAATTACTACAAATTCCAAGTTGTGTTAATTATCAAATATGAACAATTTTTTAATAAAAAAATTAACAACATTTAAGATCTTGTTGTTATAGTATCTTAAAGTAGTGGGGTCATCCATAAATTACGCGCGTGAGTTGTTTTTTCCAAAATCTTGACCCCCCCTCCCCCCTTGGTGAGATTTAGTGAGAGTTTGCTGGACCCCCCCCCTCCCCCCCCCACGTGAGATTTACCTACAACTTTTTCATACTTAAAAAATAAGAAAATCGTATAATTTCTATTTTAAAAAGTTAACGTGAGATTTTAATCGACCCCCCTCCCCCTTGGTGAGATTTGGTGAGATTTTTCCAAACCCCTCCCCCCCTTTTTGACCTCACGTAATTTATGGATGTCCCCAGTGAAAGTACAAAAATCCAAATTTACAAATTAGCATTAAAGGAACAGCGTACAAATAAACTTTGGTATCGATTTAATTTTAAGTTTGAGTTTGTAGGGGTTGAATTAGCTTACGGCAGAATAGTCTATGTAAAATCCAACTAAACTTTGCCCTACAATGGACATAAATTTAGCATATCCTTTATGCAGATAATTGTATAAGGTGTGTAAAATGGTAATGGGGAAAATACCCTTTAAAATGAGGATTTCTTAACTTATGATAATTTTTGTATGTATTAATATTGGATAAATTTATATCCATAAACAATATCTCTGTAGTAATACACTAATGTACCCATAAATTTGAAGTAACATTGAAAATTCTTCTATAGAAATGAACGGTCGTAGCACCTTAAATAAGTGTAATAATAATTGTAAGTGTGTTAATTAAATTGTATATAGCTGAACAATTTCAACTGAAAAAATTAAGGACAATCTGCAAAAGTTCAAGTTGTGAAATTAATAGTTATGCCGATAAATTTAGGAGATTTAAAACTTTATTGGGGAAAATGTAAGCTCAGAGTGATATGTGCCTGTCTCTTTGTAGTTATGTAAAAAATAAGGTAAATAAATCAAAATAACTATGCTTAAAATAAAATGTTTATCAAAGAACCGTAGATGATTTTGGGTTAGTAAACATCTTTATAATAAAATCAACATAAACATCAAATAAACACTAAAACAAAACACATTTCCTCTATAAGCAAACTTCTTATCATATTACATATTTATTCAAAATAAACCGACACCGGCCGCATTCAGCGAAACATAACCGCATTGTTTAACACTCCACCTGAAGAAACGCAAAAATATTCATGAACAATAAAGCAAACGTTCGATTTTTCACAAACACAACTTTCATAAATAAACATGGACTGTGGGTAGTCCATTTCTCACCACATTTCCAGCACAGTGCACCTTTTTTTTGCAGATTTTCCCTTAGCTTCAAGAAAGTCGGTTTATTAGAAGCAAACATGTCGCCCTGACTTTTGGGAAAAGCTGGGAGTTGTCTTGATTACCACGGTCTCATGGATCCTGCATAGTGAAGAGACAATGCCTAGGGGGTGTTTTTCGTTCTAATAAAAGATTCAGAACAATGGAAGTTCTTATATTTTAGCGTAACTTTGTTGTCAAAGAAGAATAGTTTAGATTTGTGTTTAATGTTTCTATGAAAATACCGTTTGTGTACTTATAAAGAGTTTTTGTCGAACTTACAGTACTTTTTTTTGCAAAAGTTTCTTCTACTATAATATTATAGAGGAATTATAAGGTTTTTTAAATGCTTGAGATTAAAGTGTTGGGAAATTTTAAACAATTTTTATTTTTTTGATATTTTTGTGTGTAAATATGGGATTTTTTTTATCTATTTACAGGATGTATCTGAAATGGTGCAATAAACTTTCAGAGATGATAGTAGACATCTAGACGAGTCAGAATCACGTAGGATTTGAGTGTCCCAAACCAAATCTCAGGGAGTTAAAAATGGAGTGACACCCCAAAAAAATCATTGTAAAATTCAATTTGTAGAAGAACTACTATTGGTAAATATTTAATTATGGTCTCAAAAATTGTGGTATAATATGATCTTTAAAATTATCTCAAAAGTATTCACTTTAAAATTTGTTTTATTATGAAAAAAGTTTTAAAAAAACAAAAAATGTGAAAACTCTGCCAAAACCTTATTTTGTATTTCGAAATCCTTTCTTTTGATTTGATAATCTGAAAGATCATAATTGAAAACCCTGAAGTCCAAAGTTTCGATTAATTTAATTAAATTTTTACCAATAGTATTTCTTCTACAAATTGAATTTTTCAATGATTTTTTGGGATGTCGCTCCATTTTTAACTCCCTGTGATTTGGTCTGGGACCCCCAAATCCAATGTTATTCTGACTAGTCTAGGTGTCTACTATCATCCCTGAAAGTTTGTTGCACCATTTCAGATACACCCTGTATATAAAAATGAATGTCTGTATATATGTATGCATTTATGTCCTTCATACTAGTTTTAAACTTTTCAAATCTACATTAAATATTAAACTTTACCACGTTGATCTACTCGCTCCAGGGAAGGTTTCAGAATAAAAATAATTTAAAATCGAAGCGTCCTAATAACTTTTTGGCGTTTTTATGCTTTAAAACCCATATTTCATGACTAACTTCATGGCAAAACTACATTGTTGTAAATATATTAAGAGAAGATGTAACTTCCATTGTTGTTGGCATATTATCGATTGTTGTAGATTGAAATCGATTGTTGTAGTTTAAAATCCATTGTTGTAGCATAAACATAAAAATGGCTCCTTTATTTAACTATTTCCACATAAAGACTGATGACGAATCCCATCTGTAACTCATCAGTATAAATTTTAAAAAAATTGACTGGCGAAGCCCATCCGTAACGCACTAGATGATATTTATTAAAAAACTTAAACCCCCCGGGCGAAGCCCTGGTCTAGCGCATTAGTTCTAGTTAGTATATAAAATGAAAGGTTCTAAAAATATGTTTCCCAAAATATAAAAGATAAAAGCTTTGGGTCTACTTAATTTTGTTATATACAGGGTGTTTCAAAATTGCGTTGCACGGCTTTTATTCGGAATCAACGCCTTCTAAGGTCATGGAATTAAGGTCTACCCCTAGGTAAGTGACCCTGGAGAATCCATTGAGATGACTTACAGCACCCCTAGCGGCGAAATTAAAAAGTTTAAAAAATTAATTTAAAAACTAAAGGAGACAGAGCAAAAACCTCAGTGAGAGTATTGTTGCCAACGTCAAGAAGAACTCACTGAAAAAAATTTGATCAAAATATCTTGAATATTCGCGGAGATATTAGCATGTGAAAATAGCACTATTTCAGGGGTCAAAAATGAAAAAGTTCGCATATTTCCGAATTTTTCAGTGTTATTGTGTAGTTTTGTGCTTTTTTAGTTGAAATAACACAAAATTTAAACAAAAAATCAAAAATATTTGCAAATATGCGAACTTTTTCATTTTTGACCCCTGAAAAAGTGCTATTATCACATGCTAATATCTCCGCGAATATTCAAGATATTTTTATCAAATTTTTTTCAGTGAGTTTTTCTTGTCGTTGGCAACAATACTCTCGCTGAGGTTTTTGCTCTATCTCCTATAGTTTTTAAATTAATTTTTTTAACTTTTTAATTTCGCCACTAGGGGCACTGTAAGTCATCTCAATGGATTCTCCAGGGTCAGTTACCTAGGGGTAGATCTTACTTCCATGACCCTAGGAGGCGTTGGTTCCGAATAAAAGCCGTGCAACGCAATTTTGAAACACCCTGTATAATAAAATGTAAGGAATAAAATAATTATCATTTTATTTACAAGCATCTTCAACAATTTTTGTTTGTGATTTTCCCTGCTAATTCCCCATCCCATGCTAATGATGAATATTTGGCTGTGAATAGATTAGTTTTTGGTATTTCGGTTTTATCGCGATATTTCTTAATATATCTAACACTTTTTTACATTTTCGAGTTTGTTGTTGCAAATACCCATAGAATACTTATTCTAAAAATAAATTAAAAGATGTGCATTTCACTTATCAATATATCGAATGCATTATATTAGAAAAGCATTTATCAATTGAATTTTTAATAAAACACCAAATAAACCTACATTATTTAAACGTCGTACTAAGTTAAAAGGTTTGTACTCTTTCATGATTTTAATATATTTTCGACATTAATAAGCAACATAAATGTCTATTATTCCAGCGCAAAATGTCCTATTTAAATCATATCTTTGAGGGATAATTAATTATCGTGACTTACTCAAACACTCATTTTGATAATTGCTATTTTAATAATACTTAGAGAACCACTTTCATGCCCATTTATTGCCATTCTCCAAATTAAACTTATACTTAAAATCGAAAAACACTCGATATCCTCGGTCTCGCCCTACAACATTAGATAAGAGCTACAGCTTTCCAAGACCTACAATATCCGATTATTACATCGATGTTTGTCTCCAATAAAGCTCGAGGGCCATGCTTATTAAACTCGATCTTGAAATTATAAACACAACTGTATATCTTCTCTCCTCCTTCATTTGTAATCACAATCCAATTTATCGATCATGTCCAACGACCGATGTCAGCTCCTGTATAATTAGCATTGGTTGTTGCGAGACAGCCTGATGCTTTGTTTGCGTAGATTTGACATTTCGCATGTTATTTCTGACTCGAATATTCATAAACTTCGAGATTTATTGGGTGTTATGAGATAATTGTTAGATTTACACGCATTTAAACCTTGTGATTGTTTTGTAAAATATGTGACAGTTGTATAACTAAAGTGATATCTTATTCATAAATAAAAATTGCGTAAAACAATACCTCCGATATCTTAATTTTGATTGTGAATTAACTTTATTGATATTACCCAAAAGAAAATTACTAGAAAACGATTCATTTTATTTTAAAATTTGAATCATTATTCCTAGTTTAACTCGGATCAACTCCAAATCCTTTTAGATTTCAATTTATCGAGGTGAAAACAAAAGAATTAAATTGTATATAAATTTTATTGCTTTAAAATGATTATGGATTATCAATGTATTATCTTAGAAGTAATTGAAAAATAATTCCTACAAATCTATTTATTACTAAAAATTTGAAATGTATTAACTTCTTGTCATATTAAATTTGTATTTTAAGTAAAGGGAGATAATTGAATTTGTGATATTTCTTCACTTTCTTGCTGTTTAAAGGTAACTTTTATATCCCTACTTTTTGTGTTTACATCCAACAAAAAAATAGAGCTTTGCTATAAAGGTTAAAAAGGAAAATAAAATTAAAATAAATGAGATGCGTTTCAATAAGAAATAAATGGAAAAACAGTAAACATTGTCATTTATTTTAAGGAAAATGTGAAAAGCTACGGCCAGTTTACGACTCTTTTTATAATGCTACAGATTCAATGGTAACTCTAATAACATGGAAAGAAAGGAAATTTTGTAAAGTAAATAAGATTTGATAAATCCCTTTTCACACATCAAAAGCTTTCTTAAGATTACAAGATAGTTTGAATAAAAATTTTCTTTCGAATTACTGTAAGAGTATATGTATGCGTGTGGGCTTTGGGATATTGCCCTTGAGAAATGGTATGCATCTTTTTTATTGAAAGATTTCATGTAGGTAGAAAGCTTTTTATATCTAATGATTCCAGATTTCTTTTTTTAGAATGGCAATCCTATAACTGTTTGAATTCAAAATATGCTTAGCGTGAAGAACCAAACGTAGATTAAGTGAAATTGTCCTCTTGAATCTTAGAGGCGAAATTTTTTCAAACGCTTCCACGTATATTTTTTATTGAGCATTATATACGATCTCATAGAAGGGTTTACACCCGTATCCTTTCTTATAAACTTCAGATATGATATATTTTCTGATAAATTAATTTTAATCTATAATTTTTCAAACTATCTCAATCACATAGAATTTTAAAATAAGCTTCGAGTTAAATAAGCCACAATGACCATTAAATTATATTATGGGTAAAAACCAAATACTCCACTTTTTTATATAGTTGTCTGGATTCGGTATTCAAATATTTCATTACAACCGTCGTATTTAACTCATTTCTATTGATTTCACCCAGTAGTATAAAATATAAAATTGTTGCAACTTTTTCCGAATTTTAAGAGGATATTGCTTCCCAATACTTCAAAAAGTAATCTTACAACGTATTTTAATCGCAACTGTTTTTTACATTTGTATGCTTACACACAGCATAAATATAAAGAAAGATACGATACTTTTCTGAATATTTTTAATGATGTGTGAATATTTTTGAGTAAGTACCCTGGTGAAGTGCTGTGGCCTATGCCACACACATATTCGCATGCACAACCCCTTTATACAGGAGGGATATATTCATCCTTCTCTACTCACAGACATGCATTAACGATTGGGAATTTGAACCCCCAGACGCCCGATCTCAAACCGCAAGGTCAGTTCACCGAGCTGGAATAAAGGAAAACGTTGGATAATAAAAAAATAATTCATTCCCTACTAAAAATGAAAGCCAAGAAAATTACAGAAATATATTAATATAAATACTTATACATCATACGATCGAGAAAAGAGTTGATGTTCTTTATATCAATTCCATGTTCATTAATCTACGCCAACAATCGTTTTTACCATTATCTAATAACCTATTTACTGACAACACAATACCCAAAGACGCTGAACGCAGCACTAGGGCACACATCCTCCACCGTAGAAACTTTAGTAAAAAAGTTTCATGGTTTTGACGAAAAAATATCATTCATTTTTTATAAACTCAGCTAAAGAATCACGTATTTGGAAGTTATTTGCTGCCGGTAACTACTTTAAAAGAACCATCCTCGAAAAGGATGACACTTTCTATCACTACAACTCAAAGCCAAACTATTGAAGCGAGTTTAAATGATGTTTGAAACGAAGCTTTGAAAAAGAAATTTTTTTCCCTTCAACGCTTTGAAAACACATTTTCTCTATATTTATCCACTCAATAACTCATCAGTGAATTAGAAAGCTTCAGAGCAAGACGTAAATGGGAAAATGAAACATAATTACAGAAATTTAGAGCTAAAAATAAAATCCCAGTCTTAACTTTTTTATTAACATACAAGGTTTTATTTAATATTTTTTTAAATGTGTGTATTAGATTGATTTTAGTACACTGTTACCTTCTTATAAAGTAAATCTTCACTATAGATATCTTTCTTTTTAGTAATCATCCAAAAGGATTAATAAAGCCTTTTTAAAGACGTATAACTGAAGGATAAGATGGTTCCGATATCTATTTTCCCATATAAATTTAAAATGTTTATTAAATTGTTAGAGTTTATATTTACTTCTCCCGAATAGGTTTTGTTTATGTACATTAATTTTCAATTCTTTAAATTAGGAAAATAATAACAGAAATGGCTAGTTATTCAACTGTCGTTGTGTTTTCCGGAAGTTTATTTTTTTGAATTAACGATAGAAAATAAGTACTACCTGGGTAAAGTGTCACTTGAATTTTTTTCAAATATTATCTGAAAATAGTATCTAGATTAAAAAAATTAAAATACATTTTAGCCGATTCAATTTTTTTGCGTTTGACTTCGCATTTTTGCTTGAATTTTATCAATTTTTAGATTTTCTAAAACTGCAGTAGTAATGAATTTAGTATGAAAAACCTCCTTTTTTCCCACTGTATAAAAAGTCTTGTAAAAACTTGAAGTTTTTATCTATGAAAGAGAAAATGACAAAATAAAGCATAAACTGCATGAAAAAAAAACAAGAAATATGCTCACATGGAATTAAAAGGCCTTGCTTAATCACTTCTGTTTTCAAAATGCATGAAATAATTATTCAAAGAATCACAGTGGAAATGTTATTGTAATCACTGAGGCAACAGTAAAGAGGATTCAGAGGAGTTTAAATATTCAATTCAGCGCGAAAATGTGGAGAATATTCCTTAAAGTTTATTGCTGAATCTAGTTCACGGTTTGTTCATTGAACTGAAATAAACCATCTTCAAAATATTTTGCCCGACGGCACTGTACTTTGAGAAATGTTAGAAATTCGCTCGTATTGAAATAAACCTTTTTAACGAGTTTAAAAATCACACAAAATATATTTGGAAATGTTAGTTAATTTTACAGTTACACTCAGAATGCGTGAAGCAATTTTTCAAGGCTAAGTAAGCGCAATATTGCTTACGCATAATTAAAAGCGTTTTGATTTGTATTGTATTGCAATTACGTTGCAACAGTGTTGTAGAAGAGTTGCTACAAAATTACTGAGAGAAAATGTGCTTCAATAATCTGTTTCGATCCAGATTTAAGAACACTTTCATATTCTAAACACATTTTACAACATTATTTTCAAAACAATTTTCTAAAACTTTTCAAACATATTCAGAACACTGTCACAACGCAAGGTGTTAAATAGTTCTATACTCGAATGCAACTTAAGTTGAGCCTGACATCATGGCCACGCGGAAGAAAATCTGAGTAAACAGAAAGCTTGCTGGGTTGCTAGAAGCTCTTATTGGCTGGCGAGTTTGAGAGCGAGTTGTACTACTACGCGTTACGCCACTTTAAAAAATAATAATACTGAATATTTTATGCATATCGGGATGAAAAGATGCTTAATATACGTTGACTTAAAAAATTAATCATTATTCAAAATTGAAGCTATAAATGTCACTCAAAATTCAGACACCTCGCGGGGAACTACTTTCTTTGGTTGCTCTCAGCATATTTCTACAGGCTCAAGTTAAGTTGAGGCTTAGTATAGTTTAACAACAAGTTAGTTGGAAAGTTTAGGAGACATTTGCTTGCTCTAATATAAGCCGCTTCGTCTCTCTCTATCTGTTTTGCTTGTATGATAGATGCTTCCACCATCTATCACCACCTTCACAATTTTGGTAACCCATGGTAACCCACCATGAGATCCACCATTTCGGAACCACATATTTAACAAGCACGAACTCCGCATATACTCGGGGGGTCTTTGGTGGTGTCAGGAATCGAACCCGGGACCCTCCAATCCCGAGGCCGATGCCTTAACCACTAGGCTCCCCTCGGCCTGAAGTGTTGATAATTTAAGAACAACATTTAAAAACACTGTTCTAAAATGTGTTTATTTTTGCGTGGCGCGTTTGCAAGGGATATTTAACGACAATTATATTCATTACTGTTTAGATACACAAATAATAATTAGTGTTGCTAAATATTTGCTAAAGTTGGTTATCATTTGAAAAGATGTATCTGATTTTAAGGAATCCAAACTCTTTGGCTATCTAATATAATGTGACTAAACTGTAGAAAGGGGTAAATCTTGCTTCAGAAAGTTTCCTAAATGCAGCTTTGGAACTCTTCCTTTATGCAATCCTTATGCAGTGTAACAACAACACTAAGGAAATTAGAAACTAGTTCAATTTTTACACAGAGTATGAATTTATTTATAAAACCAACTAAGAGAAATTACGATACATTCCCAATAGGTCCCCTCAGCATCCAAGCCCGTAGCTCTGACCATGAAAATACTCCGATAAATAAACCAAGAAAAAATAACCAACGATCTGTTAAACAGGAATAATAAACTAAACTCCAAAGGAACACCACAAATATTGCCATCCTCTAGTCTTCGAACCAAGCTATAAAATCAAGCAACGGGTAATCAGTAAATGCATAGAATTGATCCTTGTTGGGAATGTACAGTAAGTACACTCAGGGGAATCATAAAAGAAAGGGTATGAAAGTTATCTTGAATTTGTTTCTTTTATGAGTGCATTGTGTGGCTTCATGTTACTACACTGCTAAGTGCCTCCCGTGAAGTTTCCGCCACACTGTGTCATTAAGTAAAAGATACTGCCGTAGTGCTTTAAAATGACTGTTATTAAGACTGAAGAAAAGGGACTTCTGTACAATGCCTGATGTAGCCTTAATTCTCGGTAGTAGCTAATATATTTATTTTTACTAGAAACTCAGTTTGATGTTTGAACTAAAATTTATTTTTAGCATGGGATGTCTTTAATACTCTTTAGGGCGACATTTTAACGCTTTTAAAATCTAAAAAATTAAACAGGGGAATATTATAAGAAAACCATAAAAAATCCATTACATTAAATAAGGATATTTGGATTTAAAGTTCTCGCAATAAAGCGTTATCTTTTGATAATTTTAAAACTTAAAAATTGTCAAAAATCAGCGTACTTAGGGTATAACTATTTGAAGAAGACATTTAAATAGATCCTATATATAGGTACTTAACTAACAAACTTTGTTGAGATGCACTCTTATAACGATTCAAACTAAAAATTCTATTTAAAATTACCAATTAAATTACAGATATGTAAATAATCTCTGAGTTTCATTATGAATTTAATACTTCGTTCGCTAAAAGTTATAAGAATCATCTAGTCTTGATGGTTGATTAAACATAGTCTATATAGTTTGGAACTTTATATGAAAGTTTACGAATGCTCAAGTTTTCAAAACGTTAGTTTGGAATTGAATTTTATATCTTTATTGGTTATATATTACTATATATATTTAAAATATCTTCTCCTGGTTAAGTAAAGAATATGTATTAATAATTTGTTTCAGATGAAGGGCTATACTTATGAAAACAAATGTAAATATTTTTTACATCTTGATATATTAATGGTATGTGTCATGAAAATATTTGAACTCTGTGAGTTGTTATAATAAGAATCTTACGAAATAAAGATATAAGATTTCCAGATTTCCAGTTATTCACTATTTCTATCTCACAGATATATAAAATTCTGAATTACACTACTGTTCAAAGGAATCAAGGTGCTTTATCAATTGGGTATATTAATTCCGGGCTCGCATATTAACTGGTAAATAGGTTTAGCAATAACGCCTGGATTGTCAGGAATCCAGAAGTCTACATAGATCATTATGATGGATGACTCTGAGCAATTCGATCGAATAAACATGAATAGTTACAGAAGATGTGGATGGGGGTCAATAGTTCCACCGCGTCGATTCAGTAACTACGTGTCACTACGCCTGTCCATCAAAAGGTTTATTAAGCTTAATTGGGTTTTCCGTCGGGAACTGTTATTGAGGTAATTAATAACCATAGGTTTCGTATTGTAGACTGATTTTATCAATAGCTATCCTTCTTAATCAACTCCCCAAATGCCTTATTTTTTCCCTCTCCCTAAATATATTGTGTAAATTGAACAACCACTTAGAGAGTAAAAGAACTAAATACTACAAAAACCTCTCAGATTTCTTAAAAAAATTTAAAGAGTTGGTTGCAAGGCTATACTTAAGACTCCAATGGTTCTTCAAAATGTAAATTAGCTGAGAGCAAACGAAGGAAATAGTTCCAAGCTCAATGTCCCAATGCCGAGTAAAATTATGCACTTCACTTCATAAATTTGATAAGTTTGCTACAACTAGTGCATATATTGCGTAGGGATATAATTTTCTTAAAATGTTAGGTATTTTCAATTTTTCGGCGTTGTACAGTTGGGAAAAAAACGACTCGGTTGCGATTTCTGGCAAACCACTTGGATTAGGAAGACAAATGAGGTGTCATTTTACATTGTTTAAAGTATTCTTTAACCAAAAAAATTTTCTAGTCCGTAAGGGGTCGTCTTCATATTAAACGAAACACCAATTTTTTTTTTCAATGGGGTCCCCAATTATTAGGATATTTTCTCAAAGGCCATCCCTCAAAACCCTTAAATACCCAGTTTCATCCAGATTGATTCACAATTAAAAAACTTTTTAAAAAATAAAAAAAAAATTTTAAATCGTGAAATATTTTTATGGTAATCTATTCAGGTAGTAATTTTATGAAGAAAGCCAAAATTTCAATCGATTTCACAGAATAGTTTTTGATAAAAACGAAGGAAAAAGAACATTCGCGGTATGCATTCGGCAACGGTATACCGCCCCTTAAGATTAAAGTTCGTTTTTATCAAAAACTATTCTGTGAAATTGATTGAAATTTCGGCTTTCTTCATAAATTACTTTTTAGTGAACTTAAAGAAACTATTTTTAAAATAAAATCTCGATATAAGTTTCATAAACATAATTTTTACGAAAACCCAACGGTTGAAACCTGACTCTCTTTCACATTCCCTCCTTAGAATATTAACACTTTTAAGGGTCACTTCTGCATAAAGATATTCAAAAAAGAAGTCGAATCTCCGCCACTCTTCTTCCTAAAAGTGCCACAGATAACGCCCAAAAAAGAGAAGAAAGAACCAACGACTGCAACCGGAATTACAAAGCAAAATTCCCTCCAGCGGTGACTTCTTCGCTATGCAACCGCGATGTGAGGTAATCAACTGGTTTCCGCAGCTTCTTCACAAGAAAGTGGGAACTTATTTGGAACTAATAAAGCTTTATGTACTCTCGAGGAAATGGAAAAGAGGCGGGTAGAAGAGGTGTCATCAGAGCCTCGTGAAAACTTTAAAAATATTTGAAACGGGGAAAGGAGTCGTAACTGTTAGGTGGGGAAGAGTTTTATTATTTTTCGAGTGTACTTTTGTGTTAAATATATTTAGAGTATTTTTAGTGGTATATCAATAAGCAGGGTTAACAGATAATTAGATTTTTTGAATGCTTGGGGATTTTTGCATTTTTTAAATAAAAAAACTGGTTTATTGAGATGAAAAAACTATTTCAGATTACTATGCAGATAATGACAACTTTTTTTAAATGACTGATTTAGTCTTCTACTTTTTATTTCCAACTATCACAATTTTAAAAATTTATTTTTATTATTTCAGTACTGAATTGGTGTTGAGAGGGTCTTAAGATAATATTTTATTAAACCTAGACCTTCATTGATTCATTCAATTCATTCATTTTTATTGTGCCGTATGCAAAAACGTATGGACAGTTGAAATCAATTTACAAATAAAAATATTTCATTATGTGCATCAATCTATGTATTATTATAAAGTGTGAATGAAAGATACCGAAGCATAAATTATTTAATTTTTCAAAAAAACATTTGTAAAAATATATGTTTCTTGCCTTTTCGTTATTTTGTTATACATTTTTTAATTTATTATTAAGATAATGCTTATTTTTCTATAAAAAAATTAAATGTAAATTCAGATATTGCACATTATCTTCGTTACACATTTTTTACACAATAGTTTTGATTAAAATTGGAGTAAATACGTCATGCATCTTTTTTGTTAGAATAAATAAAAGAGTTAATCCATTTAAGTATCAATTGTAGTATCCAAAATCTAGAAATTCAAGTTCAAACTACTGTAAATTTAAATCCACTGCTATAAAACCAAATAAACAGTGCTAATGGGGAGAATTCTCCTTTAGAAAAATAAAAATATTGTTCTCGTGGGTTCATTTCTTTTTTTTTGGGGGGGGAGGGGAGAACATCCCTGCCTCAACTTAATTTCAATCATTGAGAATACGGGCTTCAAAATACTTTAATTTACTAAAAGAGTGGTTTTCAAGTTCAATGATTAGGTTCACGATTGTTTTCCAAAGAAAAGTACTGTGAAAGGAATTATAAAAGGTTTTAATTCAATCTGTTTTGAATGCTGTTTGCTCTTCGGGGAAAATTCTTTTGCTGTTTAAGTTTCACGAATTTCCTTTTTTGTATCGGAAATGAAGTAAACTAAATCAAATGTGTAGGGAAAGGTTGCGTTTTTATCATTTAAGTAAATTTCTAGTAAATTATTCAAGAAATAATTCTTAAATTCAGAATTCTTCGGAATAATAATTATAACAAATCCAAACAATTTTTAAAGATAACACTTTAAAAACTTTTAATTTCAGTACATATTTTTCAAGTTTAAAATGTTAATAACTGCTTAAAAATATGCAAAAATGTCAATTTTAGAACTATTTAAAATTTGGATTAATTATGAAAATGTGAATAAATCCCATTGATATAGAAGGAAGAAGTTATAGTTTAGAATCATAGGTTCTAAAAATAGCTTAGCATGAAGTAGGAAAATAGTCAATCAATTTTAGCCCTATGCCTATATTGCATGGTAAGATTTTGTTTTAATGAAGAATAAGCCACAGACTGTGCAGATACTTGAAAGTTAAAAAGGTCAGAGGAAAATCAATTGCACATGACAAAAGGTTTATTAAATTAAAAGCCATACAGCGTTTCGGGAATACTATGGATCCCGTTCGTCAGTGGTAATTGACAAAACCAGCAAACTCAGTTTAAATTTTAAATACAACCCGCTACAAAACAAGCGTTGCCAAAAAGCAAGAGAGATAAGTAAGCACAAAAGGTCAATTGAATCGTCAGTTTGAAGAAGGGAATAAGTCCAAAAATCAAGTTTTGAGAAAATCGAAAAAAACTGTATAAGTAATGGAATTTTCATTGTATAACCGCCAAATTTTTACTGGAAGTTCAGAACCCTATTTAGAAAACAGAGCAATCATCAAAACAAATATAAGTGTACTCAAAAATATTTTACAGCCAAAATAAGTTGATGGACTTATTCCCTTCTTCCACCTTATGAACTTTTTCTGATGAAAACATCTTTAAAAACCCTTAAAATCACATTTAAATTATATTTCTCCTTAGTTTACACCACAAAAGGGTGAAATAAAAAGAATAAGACAAATGAAATTCAAAATTATAGTGAAACTGGGTTATTAAAGCAGTATCAATGGAGTGAGTGAATATGAATGGAGTCAAACATTCCCTACATAAAAAAAGTTTGAAAAACATTGAAATTAAGAGAAAATTTTATTTTAACTTAGTTTACAGCACAAAGAATATGAGGAGAAAGAAAAATTAACTTTAATTCCAAATTAGCTTAAAAAATGATGGACATCGATTTCACAACTTCAAGGGGCGATATCTCCCTATAGGGGTTAGTTATTGTTCCCCTCTTTTCACCCATGTGTAGAGCAAAGCTTAGAGATTGTTTTGAGCACAAAAAGTCAATTTGTCATTTTTTGGACTTATTCCCTTCTTCAAACTGACGATTCAATTGACCTTCTGTGCACGTGCTATTTCGAATCCAAAAGTTGCGGTGCGATCGGGTCCAACTAACCAACTGCAATTATTATATGAATTATTATTATATTATAGCAATTATTATTTATGAACTGATTATTATAATTATTATTTTTTTCAGGGAATAACGCAGTTTCCTTCCTTTGACGAAAAAAGTATAAAACGAACGTTCTCCAAATGACGGAAATAAATAAATAAAAGGAAAATCTTAGGGATATATCAAGCAACAAGAACTACAGCATAATAGTATGAACTAGTTTGTGCGATACAACAGCATTATAACTGGCACTAATGTTTTACCGTCTAATTAATGTCTAAGTTTATTCTATATGCAGTTTATGCTTAGTGTATTATTTCAAAACCATATGAATTTCATAAAGAAAGATTAATTATTCTTTTTCCCTTCTGTTAATAAAGGAAAGCACAATTTATTAAGTTGAGCTTTCTTTGTACAAGAAAATGAGTTAATTGCCGCGAAACTTAAATTTTTTATTATGCTGAATATGCTACATTTAGTTATAAAATGGTATACGAATAAGTTTTTTGCTTATTATCACATATTATTTTATATTTCCTGTATTAGGGATAGGAAATAAACCTTTAACTATTTTCATTGTAGTAATTGATGAAGTAAATTCGGATCCACAAATTATCTGTTCAAACAAAAAAACTTATTAAGAAGGTTATAAAGCATGGTACATGAAATTAATTACTGCTCAAGAATTGTTATACTTTCTTACAGTCTATTACTTATATTTTCGAGGATATAATTAACAATGATATTATTTTCCCCATCTAAAGAATAAAATTAGGTATAATGAAATCTTTAAAGAAATTAGGCGAAACTTACTGCCGGTGAAAATTTAAGTGTCCATTCTTATTTCACAGAAATACCTCGAAAATTTCCATTTCCTTTTCCCCCATATTCATAATGTTATCACATACCTGTATCAACTATTGTTAACTAACGTACAATTTGGAGCTAATATCAAGGATTTACTTACAAACGTGCCCTGTAGTCTCTGGAATTAAGTCAACCTAATTCTGAGCACAGTAACATCTACCCAATTAATATCAGAACTCAATACCATTGTGTGTACACTATACACGAAAGGCATCCCTAACCTAGACCTATATCAAATTTTAGGCGTTACAAACAACTTTGTTAGTAAATTTGTGATCAATAAGCATTTTAGCTTAAGGATAAATGTCCCAAAACTGAATATTTAAGTCTGACTGTGTATCAACTATAAGGTTTTATAAACGTTTAATATTGTATTAGAATGTACTGAAATTATTTTTATTTAGGTAGGCTTTGAAAATCTGTATATTATATATGTATACAAAATTTAACCACAGAGCTTTCCAACACCAGATAATACTTTATAGTCAAATCCATGATAGATCACCTTAGAAAGAACAAAAACCTTCAAAATACTTCTCATACTTCTGTTCAGAACTATTTCTAAACTGTTCTTTTTTCAACCGCTTCACACGAAAAATGTTTTAGACTCAAAATGTTTTTAATTCGTTTAGACGCTTTAAACTTTTTAACCATTTCCCTAACGTGTGTTCCTCTGCTTTGATTTATAGAGGTCATTTAATGACTAAGAAATTCAAAATTTTTCCAATTATTAGTCAATGCACCAAGTACTAGTTAAGACTGCTAGAAACTGGTTTCTACTACTAATATTAAAGCATAAACATGAATAAAAGAATCAAACTAAAAAACCACATCGTATTGTAGTTTTACTTCAGAGTTCTTTAATTCCATAAATTAGGGGCATCTGTATATTTTTGTTTATTCCAATAATTTTATCAAAAAATCCTTCTTTACACATTTTATTACCTATTATTGTGTAATAGGTAAAAAAATTAATTTTCATACTATGGTTTATATATACAAAGAAAGAACATGTTGATTTATTGGTATTGCATGTTAATAGATACATTAGTTTATTTTGGGGAGGTTTCTCTGGGAGAGACAATACTAATGCATCTTCTACTACAAGAGAGTCCTGCTGTCTTTCTTGTATCCTACTGCAAGAGACAGATGTCAACATGCCTGGGACAAGTAGGGCTTCATTCCTCTGGTAGCCTAATTTTATTTTTCTCATAGGAAGACAACGTTTAGCCTAATCAATATAACATTGCTTCTAATTTGTATTTCCTTACAATGCTTATTCTGAATATTTCTTCATTTAAAAATATGTGTTCTCAATCACCAACATGTTAATGCAAAATATTCCTTGGAAATTATTCAAAATATTCATTAGCAATTATTCAAAACAATATTCATTAGCATCGCAAAATATTCGTTGTCAATTCATTAGTCGAAATTTGTCAGCTAAAATTTGTACACTTAATTTAAAAATTAACTTGAGACTTTTCATTTAATTTTGACGTTACATAAATTGTTTATATAATCTGCGTAGTGTTTCTTAAACAGTTAAAAAACAAAATTAATTATAAACTTGGGAACTAAACGGGATGACGGCGAAGATTAAATAAATAAAAAAGATTGTAAAATTAAATGTGGTGGGAGATGTCAAATAACTTAAAACTGTCATGTTAAATGGCACAAAATACATGAAAAATAATCATAAATAATGTTCTAATATTTTTTTTATTATGAAGCTTTTTAAATTAGTTCTCAGAGGATAAAGTAGAACTTGCTACCATATCCATTATAAAGAATCAATTCATCCTTGTTAAGCAAGCCGGAACATTAAACCTTTCCATCCTAGACTACCTGAGATTGCCATTGAATTTATAGAAAAAAGGGGCAACATGACTGAAAGGGTAATAGTATATTTAAATTCATTTCTATGATAAAAAAGACGAAAAAGCAAAATAACTAACCTTGATAGACCTTTTCTCAAATAATGGTTACCGTTACAACTATATATATATTTCAAGTTTAACTTGACAATAAGCATCAAATGTATTCTCACAACCTCTGATTCATATTTTTTTATATATCCACAACATTCATACTAAAATACATATATCATAGTTAGAATGTTTCAATTTCTGCAGATACCAATGGAAAACCGTTACTTAGTATCTACCTAGTGGCTTGATTTATACCCCTCATTTGTATGATATATTTCTTTACTCATGGTAGACGGATGATAAATGTAAAATGGGATGGTTATAAATAATGAAAAAAAATTATAAAAAGCACTAACAGTCATTAAAGAAAACGAACCCGGCAAGGCATCCAAACAATATTTTACCAAGCATAAAATATCATCGGCATATCATTTTTAATATCGCCCCCGAAAAAAATTTCGTCCCCGACAGATTTTTCTTCCTAGCTTAACGAGTCAAAATATATCACCTAGAACATTCATAAAAGCAAAATCAAGTTACGTTAAGTGGCACTTTGTACGCTTGTCGACAGACAGGAAACATGAGACCGTATAACCCTCCCTCAGTAACATTAGGGAGTGGAGGGGGACTTTTGAAACGTGACAGCCGAAATCTTTTACGCCAGATTTAAGCAAGGACTATCATTCCTTAGAAAGCGGTCTGGGGGCTAACGTTGAAAGTCTTTTGTGAAAACCAAAACGTGCATTTGTCTTAACATGTCCTGGCTCTAAAGCCGGACATTTTCCGAGTACGTTTTTTAGCAAGAAGTCTCGTTTCCCTTATGGTAAGTGAACTTTGAATTCAGGCACTAAATCGAAGTTTAAATCGTTTATAGACCGTGTTTATTTTATGGTCTTATTCCCAGTGGCTGTTTTGCGAATCTAAAACGTTTATTTCTACACTGAGGGCTCACTTCAAATAGTAGTTATGATAATGTCTGTATTTTTTGGACATTCTAAAACACTTTAGTTCTTTTTTTCGGTATTGAAAGATGATGTCTTACTCAAGAGTAAGTTCATTACTTTTATGTTTATGGCAGTTATCATAATATTTTTAGTTTAGATGATGATTCAAGAGTATAAATTTTCTATTTTACTTTTAAATTTATGAAATATGCTCTTTTAGTAATAGTTGTTACCCCATCTTTTCATAACCTTTATTGATTATTTATTCAAAATTTCATGCAATTTATTTTAAACTATAAAAATACTTGAATTGGACTTTCGGAGATACTTGAATTTATAAGAATAATCATTCTTGCATTATCAATCCCGCCAATGGTCCATAAATTCACTTTTCTGTCAGGTAACTCATAGTATTTGTAAAATTGATCATCTGTTTATTTTTTAATGGGGAATTCATAAATATGCAAATAACTTTTTATGCGACTTAACCACTTTAGATATTTAATGCCACATACTATTGCCTATTAATACTAAAAACATTTTAAGGGTTCAGCGATGTTAGAAGTTTATGCTAAAAGTGTTAAAGGAATTTTAAATTAATTTAGAAATTATTATAAACTTAGTGAAAGTAATACATTATGCCTTAAAAATTCAAAATGTGTTGAATTTCCTGTTCTTTTTGGAAGTCAAAATGTTAATCTTTTACAAATAATTGCCAGTCAAGTCAAATGAATAGAAATTTTAGTCATTCCGAAGATTCGCTTCGTTCCCTTTTTTGATTATTTTGAAGTTCTTATCACAGAGAAATTTCAGAGTAGTCAGCAGAAGTTAAGATAGAAGAATAGAGCTATTACTGTTTTTACATTATTAAGTGTTTTTAACATGTAACTCGAGTGTACATGTTTTAATAAGTTCATTCAATCTTTCTTTAGTAAAAAATAATTGTAAATGCTTCGGTTGTTAAATATCCGAAAATACATGAACAATTTCTGACATAAAAATAGATGCGAATCGTTCTTTGTTTTACACCCTTGGGATCAGTGTTTAGGGCTTTTGTAGTCTCTCACCATCACAAAACATTCATTCTTTCAAATGATCACGTGGAATTAATCATTAATAATTATCATTAATAATTTTCCAATATCCCCTAAGTCACACATTTTCACATCTCATTGCAACTAATTACTATTAAAATCTAGTTGAATTATGTAGGATCTTACTCTACACACAACACTTCTGATAATAATAATATTCCACTACACTCTTGCTACAATATAAATTACTCAGAAACAAGTAAGCTTAATCAGATGAGGATAATTTCACTAGCACGCTTGCAGTAAATATTTTAGTCCTCGTTGCCACCCATTTACCCTTAATATATTCAGTTCCCAGAATCAACTGCTCAACAAACGCGTGCCATTGAATCATATGCAGTAGCGCTGCCTGCAAAGCTATACTCACTAGATCATGGACCAGTATTGAGACAGAATAATCATGCATCATGTTAACTAGCGATAGGAAATGGTGCATCATCATGCTAAATGTTACCGGATTTGTGTCATTATGATTCATCTTTAGGCTAATATTAAGTGGTAATTAAGTTGATTTCTTGTTTACTTGCGTTAACCATTTTGCATCTGCTTTAGACGTTAAGTGGCCTAATCAGTGCCCTGTATGTTGGATGAAATATCAGAGATTGCCCATTTAAATGCTATTAGAAGCTAATATCACTGCATTGGGTACATTCAGGTGGGGTAAGTTATGTAGATTGTCTGAAACTTTTAAATAAAGCATAAAATTATATTTGCAAAGGGCAATGTAAACAGTAAAAAATATGTAAATATTTAGTTATTGTTTATTAAATACTACTGCTTAACCAACGATAGTAAAAGGGTCACGTGATTTTGACGGACTCGGAGGGGACAAAAGAAAGAAGCTGAGGGACAGTTGATCGAAAGTGGAAGATAGATTTACTCCCTCTAACCTTAGTTAGACCATCTATATACATAAAAAATCAGTATATTTTAAGTAAAATAAAAAATACTAAAGCAAAAAAATCACGTGACCCTTTCACAATCGTTGGCTATCGTATATGTATTTATTTATAAGTTAAAATTTATACAGGGTGTTTCAAAATTGCGTTGCACGGCTTTTATTCGGAAGCTACGCCTCCTAGGGTCATGGAAGTAAGGTCTACCCCTAGGTAAGTGAGCCTGGAGAATGCATTTAAAGGACTTACAGCGCCCTTTGTGGCCAAATTAAAAAGTTTGAAAAATTAATTTTAAAACTAAAAGAGATAGAGCAAAAACCTCAGTGAGAGTATTGTTGCCAACGTCATGAAGAACTCACTGAAAAAAAATTCCTAAAAATATCTTGAATATTAGCATGTGAAAATAGCCCTTTTTCAGGGGTCAAAGAAGAAAAAGTTCGCATAGTTGCAAATTTTTTTGATTTTTTGAGTAAATTTTGTGTTCTTTAAACTAAAAAAAACACAAAACTACAAACTAACACTGAGAAATTTGCAAATATGCTAACTTTTTCTTTTTTGACCCCTGAAAAAGTGCTATTTTCACTTGCTAATATCTCCGCGAATATTCAAGATAATTTGATCAAATTTTTTCAGTGAGTTCTTCATGACGTTGGCAACAATACTCTCACTGAGGTTTTTGCTCCATCTCCTTTAGTTTTTAAATTAATATTTTTAACTTTTTAATTTCGCCGCTAGGGGCGCTGTAAGTCATCTCAATGGATTCTCCAGGCTCACTTACCTAGGGGTTGACCTTACTTCCATGACCCTAGGAGGCGTTGGTTCCGAATAAAAGCCGTGCAACGCAATTTTGAAACACCCTGTATATTTAGCATAGATATACATTAGGGTGTTGCAAAAATTTTTTTTTCGAATTTCCCAGATGCCCCCCTCTTATGTTGTTACAAATACTAAAACATTATTACCTGCAAATTACGATTTTTGACCCCCACGCACTTCAAAAGTTTGTTTCCCATGTTAAAGTATAGGGGAAATATTGAAAATATCGTCATTTTTGGATTTTTTCAATTTCATGAGCCTGAATGCAGTCAATATCGAATTAAAACCTATACAACATCTTTGGGATATCATTGTCTCAAGGTCCTATCGGAAAAACATTCAATGGCACCTACTGGGGAAGTTCCACGGGGGTTTAAAGCGCGCTTTCACCGAAAAAAGAGGATGCTTGCCGGGGCCTGCGGCGGAATCTGGATAAAGGCCTCACGTTCCCAAAGCTGAGATACAAGGCTATCAGATGATGTCAGTTGAAGTAAAATGGGAAAAGTATTCAATATAACCCCTATGTGAGGCCTTCATACAGCTCACGTTGCAAGCACCAGCGAGCATCCTCTTATTTCGGTGAAAGCGCGCTTTAAACCCCGTGGAACTTCCCCCAGTAGGTGCCATTGAATGTTTTTCCGATAGGATCTTGATACAATGATATCCCAAAGAGGATGTATAGGTTTTAATTCGATATTGACAGCCTTAAGGCTAATAAAATTGAAAAGAACCAAAAATGACGATATTTTCAATATTTTCCCTATACTTTAACATGGGAAACATACTTTTGAAGGGCGCGGGGGTCAAAAATCGTCCTAGAGACCTGAAATTTGCAGGTAATAATGTTTTAGTATTTGTAACAACTTGAGAGGGGGCATCTGGGAAATTCGAAGAAAATTTTCCCATAGACTTTTGCAACATCCTAATATACATACTTCTACTCCATACAAAAATACCTAGATATCTCCCTGTTATTCTAAATAAATGGAACTTAACTGAGAATTAATGGAAAAAATTATAATGGCATCTGTTTGATTAATTTATGAACTTTCACAATTAAAGTCAAAAGTATTCTTTCACTAGACTTGGGGAATGATAAATGTTAAGATGGTTTTTGTAGCATTCAACATTTCTCGTTACTCTTCTTAATTAATAAAAACATTCACAAGGACCTAAAAATAAAAATTTTATTTAATGCATTAAATTTATGGAGGAGCGCTTAGAATTAATCTTAAGCATAAAATGTGAATACAGATAATTGCTCAAGAAATGAGTGCTCTATTTGATTTAATAATTCGTGTGTTTTCTATAAAAAAAATATGTTAGATCCCAGAGAAACATTTGAAAACCTACTAGTGTGATTACCTTTAAAAATGTTCACATAAGAGAACCCTTAGAGTAGATAATTTTGTTAATAATGGTAAAAATGAGAGAAAACGCGTAATTGGCTTTCCTGAGCAAACAAGTTAGATGTAAATTAAACCACTCGTTAAAACAGAAATCCCCAGATATTACTTAAAAGCTAATTAAAAAGTAACAGATTCGAGCAAGATGAAAAATTTCTGTTCGTGCTTAAAATGAGTTTCGTTTAAGAAGGGAACATGTTATGAATAAAATACAGCCGAATTAATTATTAGTGATACTTGGTGTAATAAAACTTTATTTTATGGGGTAAAGGCTGATAAAAAATCAACTATCAAAAAGATACTATAATACGGTTTATTAATTCAGATACTATCTGTAATTAAATAGATGCCTCCAAATCTTTGTCAAAAGAAGTTTTCAGCAGAAACAAATATGCACCTACTAGTTTCATACTTTTTCTTTGGAATATGTACATTTCTGATTAATGTTGTGAAAAATTTTGGTAACGCTGTATATATAAAACTAAATAAATTGTTTATCCCCATTAAAAAGTATAATTAGTTTTTAAAATTTTATTTTATGCATTATTAATTAATTTTAAAATTTTATTTAATGCATTATTAATTAATTTTAAAATTTTATTTAATTTATTTCATGCTGGAATTTGATTCTTGGTAGTAATCAACTCAAAGATATGAAGTTATTTTAAATGCAAAAAATTTTTGATTTTTTAATTTACCCATTACTGCCTGACGTCCCTTTTTAGGGACGTTTTTAAAAAATTATCTTATTTCTACAAAAATTGTTCCTTTGAATCAAAATTTGCAAGAATGTATCTCTGATCTTCATAGAACATAAAGAACACAAGAAGAAAGCAGAATTAAAATTTTTTTTCACTTTTTTTAAAGTTGGAAGATAGAATTTTTCAGAAAAGTGCTTTTTTAAAAATTTTAAAAGAAAAAGCTTAAAAATCCTAGTTGTTATTTTAAAAAATGTTCAATGCCGATATATATTACTGTTTGTACATTTAATCAGTTGGGGTGTTTTTTTATTTTTCCCAAATATTTTGACCTTATTTTGGACCCTCGAAAAGCGTCCCTAAAAAGGGACGTCAAGCATGAATGCCCCCGTGGTTTTCCCCATAGTGAAATGGTAGTGTTTCCTTATTTATTTCATAAAAACGCGTTCGATTCTTATTAAATTAATTAAATAACAGATATTTATAAAATTAATTTCATTTTAGCTAATAAATTCATTATTTTTGTTTAATTTTTTTTGGAAAATACTGTTATTTCTGCTAAATTAATGGAATAAAAACTCTTAAATTATAAGGAATTAATTTATTTTTATTATTTAAAAGGAATATATTAATTATTTTACTATGTTTATTACTTATGCAAATATATTCCGGTTATATTTTAATTAATAGTTCAATAATTATTAGTTATAATGACTTTTTGTCATTGAAATTGCCAAAAAAGTCGCATTTGTGATAAATTTTCTCTAATTTTTAATAAATTTTTTCTAATTAGATGTCGCTAATCATTGTATTCTATACTGCAGATCAATCTATATCATCTGGCGGTTTAATGCACATCCCACTATTGCTTGATTTTTGGGGAGAAATTTGTGTTCCGCACAATAAAATTAAATAAAATGAAAAAAGTATGGGCATTTGAAAGACTTAAACTTCACAAATTGAGATATTCTGATGGATTTGAGGTGTGTAAAAGTAATTATTACCTAATATTAGGTAACTTATAAACAAAGAATCCATTTTTCAACTAAATATCTTAAATAATTTGCAATTAACATAGATTTGGGAGGAAAAAACGTGTTTTAGAGCATAAAAAATGTTCAATTTAAGTTCATTAAGGTTAATTTTACAGTTAATTGGATAAATAATTAATATTTTTGTTCTTATTAATGTTACAGTATGGTTCCGATCACTTTTGCTGCATTTAAAAAGGTAGATGTTTTTGAGGTTTTCTACCATGCGTTTACTATTGGGAAAAACACGGGCGCATTCGTGCCTGACGTCCCTTTTTAGGGACGTTTTTTAATTTTTGTGTAGAAATTAAAATTTTGACATGGAATTTTTTTCAGTATTTTTCCAGTTGTTTTGGGGCTATTTACTATGTTTTTACCAAATATTTAAGAAAAATAAAAAGTTGGGCATTAATGGGTTAAGATTAACAAAATAGCTGCATATTCCAATAAGGGTGGATATTTTTTCTAATGTCGAACTCTTGGATAAAAAGATATCTTAAATTACTAAAAAATATCTTGGTTTAATAGTGGGATTTCTAACTTCACGAAAATGGGTGAGAATTTTGAAAAAGTGAGAATTTCTCGCAAAAAATGCATTATGCATTATGCAAAAAATGCAAATTTTTTGAGAAATATTTAAATGTCTTAAATTTGTAATAATTGCAGGGTTTTTTTGCCCAATTAACCTTCCCCTGCCTAGTACTACAGATTTATCTTATACGTATCATATTCCATGGAGTAAAATTGGAAAATCGAATCCTTTTAATGCATTTTTTGCGAGAAATTCTCACTTTTTAGTAAAATAGTAAAATGTAATACCCCCTAATATTCTATTTTATCCTCTTACCCTCCAAGAAACAGTTTTAACATGGGTCTCCTTCATGTCTGCTATGAATTTTCTTATTTTAGGGATATTTTATCTTATTTAGACACAATTATACAAACTAAAATTTAATGTATAAAATTTTTCTGCGCCGACCACGGACCCTTGTCTTGATTCCCAAATTTCATTGTCGGGTAACCTATTCGAGAGAGTTGGAGAGAGAAATTGATTTGTTTATTATCACTCTCTTTCAAGAAATTTCACGCCATTTGTCAAAAAATCGAATTTGTATTCCATTTCATCCATTCAACCCCCAAAGATGAGTTTATGCTTCTCAGGATAGACCACCTTGAGTGACCCCAATCAAAAATTTCAGTCCTGAAAGCCTTTTAAACAGGATAATAATTACTCTTTTTCTCAGTAAAGTATAATTTTAACTTTTTTCTGCCCCAATTATTATCCTCGGTCGAGAATGAAAGTTACTTATTGTCGCATTTCCAGTTCTACCGATTACATAAAACCTGCTCAAATAGATTTCTACATTATTTCACTAAGATAGACACAATTTTTTTCAAAACATCCCATATAATTCCTTATGTTCCACTTAATCCTTCCATTTCACCTTCCAATGGGAGGAACTCTTTTCTAACGGGCTGTTAGACATGTCAGGTATCTATCTTCTTTATTTGCACCACTTATGACTCTACTAAAAGTAGAAAATTTTGAATTTTACTCCCACGAAGAGTATAAAAACAGGAATATTTTTTTCTGCCCCTGTCCCCCTCTATAATCACAGGGCCCAGATATCTACAATGGTATTTCGTATGCTTAAGTGTATAAAGGGAAAAATTAGCCTGAAATTAGTGCTTCTTCACGAGGAAAAATAAGTTTTTAAAAGACTTAAAACATGAGAATTTCACCTTATTTTTTTCTACACCTTTCAGGTCCTATTTTAAGTAGAAGAATCGTTTGAAAATCGGTTTAATGCATTTTACCCTTTTTTGGTGTCATTTTACAAAACATTCAACCGCAGTTGGTGCAGAAAAGAAATTATTTTTCATGAGATATTGCAGATTTTCGTAATTTTTTCCTGTCCCTCTCCCTACCCCTAGTGAGCGTTGCCAGATTTCTACTATCGCAATTCTTTCTCGCCTGAGAATAAGGAAAATAATGGCACCTTTCATTACGTTAATGGGCGACTATAAGCCTGCGCCTCAGAGAATTTTTTTTTTTGCACAAGCTTTTTTTTGGGCCCTTACAACTAATCATATAAATAAGGGCACTTTCTTTCAAAATTATCTTATTGCTACTTATTTTCCTATTTATGCTATTTACTGGCACTGTTATGACTTGACTTTGGTTATTACTATTTAGATTTATACTATTTATCTATTGCATCTTGTGGGTAATTGATCTAAATATTTCATGAAACTTTTAAAGTTCTTTTTGTTGCAAAATAAAGGCAGTTTGTCTTGAGTCAGCGTTGTTCCCGTTAGAATCTCCAACTGCAGTCGAGGTACTGCCGTGGCAGGACAGTCACATATGATGTGCAACCAGGGATGTTGCACCACTTTGAGCATTTTGTAGCAGTTTTTGTAGCAGCTAAATTTAAAATTTGTAGCAGTTTGTAGCAGCTTAATTAAAAATTTGTAGCAGAATAAACCATTTTTGTAGCAGCCGATTTTAAATTTTGTAGCAGCTTATCTTAATTTTAAAGCAGGAACAGGGAAAAAGTACCTTCACAAATCAGATTTAAAAACCTCTGATAAGCCATTTTATCATAAATTAAAAGTTAAATGGTAATTCTGAACAAACTTTTAATTAGTTTTTAATGTTTTTAAAATAATGTTATTGTTAATGATAATAGTTTTCAATACAATTTTTAATTTTAATACCAAAATGCCAAATGCAGGGTTTATACAAATTTTCAGAAATCAAAATCAAGGGGTATTCCAGGAATTTTCAAGGAGTGTTTTAAAAAATTCAAGGAGTACTTTTTTACTTAAGAAAGAGAAATTTTTTACACAGCTTCAAACACACACTATGCCAATTATATTCCTGAATCAGGTTTTAAAACCACTTTAAAAGTCAAAATGTAACTAAAATTAAATAAAAATTAAGGAAATTAGTTAACAGAATCAGGGTTGCTTGATTTAAATCAACTTGATTTAAATCACGATTTAAATCATGATTTAAATCACTTGATTTTTTTAAAAAAATCATCTGATTTAAATCAAAAATGTTAAATTGCCACAATTTAAATAAAAAAATAGTTGTATGCTTTAAAATGGTTTGCAAGATTATTTCCATTAAATTTTTTTTAATTCTGCTAGATATGTATAAAATAACATAAAAAATTCTGCTGCCAGTAACAAAAATATTTGACGAAAAGGGGTAAAGCAGTGTTTGGAATTAATAATTGTGATAAACTAAACAAGAATTAAAATATTTTAATTTTTTTATTTGGTACATCAACTTTTTAAAATACAAGCATGTGAATGATTTTTATCCTAAGCTTGCTTTTATATAGTTAGTCATGTTTTCCAAAATATTGTTTTCTTTTACATAACTACAGCGAATAGAGCTCTATTCTCTATGTACATGACTGTCAATAAGTTGCTTATTAGATATTTTATTTTTATTACTAATTATTATTTTAAAGAAATAAGTTATAGAAAAGATAAAAATTTTAGTAACTGATAGTATAATAATTGTTCATTCACCATTTTAGGATGGGCTTGGGCACCTCACCATGAAATAGCAGCAAACCGCTCCGTTTAATTAGTTCAATTAATTAATGCATAAAATAGATCAAAATTGGGATATTAAGGAATCCTAAACTATTATATCACATTGAAATAACAATATCAGTATATTATTAACCAGTTTCGGGAAGTTCAGAGCTAGTAATTCATTTAAATAAAAAAAATCTGATTTAAATCAAAAAAGTCCGATTTAAATCAAATAAATCCGATTTTTTTGATTTTTTTAAAAAAATCAAAAAAATCAGCAACCCTGAACAGAATAATTATTTAAGTAATAATATTAAATTTCAAAAACGATATTAAAAATTTTAGTTAAGTAGAGAAAAAAAGTAAGAAATTAGTATTTTTGAAGGTATTTTTGGAATCTTAAATCAGATAAAAACACTATAATAATCTAAGAGCGACCTTTCACTAAAAATTTACAACTTAGAAAATCCTCTTTAGTTGAAAATACTGACTTAAATGGAGAAAAAATAATCTTATTAGACTTCTCAGGCTGCTCTGACCAAAGTAAAGTTGTTTTTTCTGCACCGCCGTTGAAGACGTCCGTAGGAAAAGCGGAACTGTCGCGAAAAATCGCTATTTCCTGATTTTCGGAACACCAGACTTGTGGCCTTCTTACAACGGTAAAATTGTTTTTTCTACATCACAATAATGACGCAAGAAGAAGCCAACTTGAATCGGCACCCGCGGCCATCCATGAAAGTCGAAGGAAGAACGGAACACTCCGCAAAAAAAACCGAAAAAAATTTATATTTTTCCCGACTTCCGGAACACCGGGAACTAGTGGGTTTCGGACCAAGGTAAAGTTTTTTTTCTACATCGCCATAACGACGCAAGAAGAAGCCAACTTGAATCGGCCCCCGCGGCCATCCACGAAAGTCGAGGGAAGAACAGAAGACTCCGCAAAAAAAACCCGAAAAAAAATTATATTTTTCCCGACTTCCGGAACACCGGGAACTAGTGGGTTTCGGACCACGGTAAAGTTTTTTTTCTACATCGCCATAACGACGCAAGAAGAAGCCAACTTGAATCGGCACCCGCGGCCATCCACGAAAGTCGTGGGGAAGAACGGAACACTTCGCAAAAAAAAAGAAACTTTTGTGAAAAATCGCGATTTTTCGACTTTTCAACTGACTTAACACAGCAAATTGAGCTGACGTCATCGGTTTTGAATTCAAGTGGTAGAAATGTGGAAAAGATTCCATAGACGATTTGAGTTTTTTTCCTAAGGATGAAGGTATTCTTCGCGTGAGAGGAGAGTTTGATAATTCGATTTCAAGAAAATCGTAAATTGGCGCAGTTTTGGAGCAATTTTGCTCAAAATACGGTTTTTGTAGCAGTTTAGCACATGAATTAGGATTTGGCGCAGTTTGGCGCAATTGGCGCAGCCGCAACATCCCTGTGTGCAACGGTTCCTCCTCTTCTCCGCATCGACACAGTATATCGTCACTTAGGTGGAATCGATTCAAATAGGACCCAAAGCCACCGTGTCCCGAAAGAAACTGTGTGGCCACGAATCCTGGTAAAATACCAACTTGGCATCTTTCTTCGATGTTGGGGAAGAATACCTTGGTGCCTTTACCCTTCTCAGTGGACCTCCATCGGCTTAGAAATTTTTATGTTCCACTTTATCCTGCCACCCCTTCGACTGGAGTGAACTGATCCTTTCCAAACTCTATGTCCCGTTAGTCCTCCCTCGCCTCTCTCGTATTATGGAGTATTTGAGCAAATTAAAAAAATAAAAGGAACCATTTTGACTCCAAACAACACAAAATTGAAACTCGTCGATTTTCACTTCGGCGCCTCTCACCATCCCCTGGCGCACACCCGAAGTGTCCACCATCGCGATTCGTAAACTACAGATTCTAAGGAACAAAATGGCTATTTTCACTAAGCATAATCTCGAAAAAGCACGCGAAATCAAGTTAGAAAACCCCCTATAAATATTTGTCTTAATCTAATATAATCAAATTGAATGTGTGTATATGTGTTTGTCTTTTATACAAATCCACAGTTTTCTTCCGATCTGTACCAAACTTGGTATATCTACGTAAAAAAACTCCAGAAAAAAACATTGGCTATGTTTCGAAAACTTTAATTGACCCCTTGACCCTCTTTTGACCCTTTTTAGGGTCATTTTGCTGAAATAGCTTTATTTCTCCTCAAGAAGAGATCTGCTTACTCCATTGTTACAAAGAAAATGTAATGCTAAACAACAAGTTTTTAAGAGAAACACTAGGTACAAGTGTATTTAAAAATTATATTAATAATTTAAAAATATATTTCAATGAAATTTAAAAGTTTTAAGTATAGTTTACCATATTTTTATTTGAGAGTTTATCTAATTTTTATATTTTAAAAAGCTTTATGGATTATCATGTTGTTAAAATTGTCTCCAGGGAAACGAGGATGTAAAATCAAAACTTAAAAATATTTTAGCTTTTAAGAAAGTTGGTTAACAAACAAAAGACTATTAAAACTCCCTTTCAATTTGAAAAGAATGATTTTTTTCTTAAATTGCAAAATGGAACGGTTTGCAAATGGTTTAACTATTGAATAATTTTTCCGTAAACGTTAAATTCTTAACATACACTCATTGCCATAAAAAATAGCGCACCAGGAAGATAAAGAGATATCAAAGCCAAATTTATTCCCATGATTACCCATAGTATGAAAGTTAGTTGATAAAAAATTCAGCCTTCCTCGATGTTAGGGGGCCGAGAAAATCGGTTAAAAGTGTTGACTCCATAGGTGTCCATAACCGCCACCACTGACCATGATATTGGGGGAAAGGGGATCTAAATGGACTTTTGTGGATTGGAGGACCATGCTGCCTCCCCACGTAGTCAAATCTCATCTGGTGCACCCCCGGACGTTGCATACCAGACGTTGCATGCTTTTCCTCAAGACCGGACTTTTTTTGTGAGCATGGGTTCTAGAGAACGGGAAGGCTGGGGCAAAAATGCAACGTAGGGGGGTAAGAAGAAAGCTTGGACATTGCGTGCAACATGTGTTTGTTTATTTTTCTCTTGAAACTTGTCCGCAAGCCAGGCCTGAATGTAAGAACGAACAACCAGCTGCAAAACCTCAACCGTTCAGCTCTGATTGGTCAATGTACCGTTAAATCATACTGAAAAGATGCGGCAGTGGAATTGATGTCGTTCGCAGTACTGTGGATTGTGCATTTGGTCCGCATAGCTTCGTACATCTTTGTCTATAAACATGGGACTGATCATATGCCTTTCTGTTTTCAATAGTGTACCAAATAAGAGAATTATCATCACACTTTTATGAAATTGTGTTTATGAGAGAATCCCGCTTCGTTTTGCAGCACCACAATGGTTGGGTATGAATTCGAAGACACCATGGAGAGCGCGCGCTCAACTGTGGATTTTCTAATCATCACACGGAGTGGTGATTCAAGGTAACGGAGTGGTGGTGCATTGAATTCCATTTCTGCAACTCCTGAGTATGATTTACCAGTACATTTACCAACCAGACGTGCACCATTGAGATTTTATAGCTGTTGTCCGTCCTTATCTTTAGGCCTGGCCTGCGGACAAGTTTCAAGAGAAAAATAAACAAACACATGTTGCACGTAATGTCCAAGCTTTCTTCTTACCCCCCTATGTTGCATTTTTGCCCCAGCCTACCCGTTCTCTAGAACCAATGCTCACAAAAAAAGTCCGGTCTTGAGGAAAAGCATGCAACGTCCGCGGGTGCACCAGATGAGATTTGACTACGTGGGGAGGCAGCATGGTCCTCCAATCCCAAGAAGTCCATTTAGATCCCCTCTCCCCCAATATCATGGTCAGTGGCGGCGGTTATGGACACCTATGGAGTCAACACTTTTAACCGATTTTCTCGGCCCCCTAACATCGAGGAAGGATGAATTTTTTATCAATAAACCTTCATACTAGGGGTAATCATGGAAACAAATTTGGCTTTGATATCCCTTTTCTTCTTGGTGCGCTATTTTTTATGGCAATGAGTGTATGATTAATCAAGGGATCTAAGCATTTTAAATAATTTTTAGAACACTTTCCATGTAAATTTGGAAATCATTCAAAAATTAGTATATTGTTTGAGAACTGAAGGAATTTTAATCCACACGGGAACACCGGGATAAGAAAAATTACTAGGAACACCGGGATAGGAAAGTTACCGGGAACACCGGAATATGAAAAAGACGCCTGGGATACCGGTATGATTGGTAAATGCTGATAAAACAAAATTAGACATGTATTTGGGAAAACTTAAAAATGAGGCGTTTGCTATCAAAACCAGCTCATTCCATTTTTGGAAATTTTACAGAAGAGAAAAAACTTTTCACTTCCACAGTTCTAAAGCTAAATTTGTTTTTTAAATTTTTAACAGTAGGTATAACCATCTAGAATTCGATTAGTTTTTCATTTTCATTTCAGTTTCATTACCTTGGCCGTAATTACACTAATTAGGTTGGAATGAGCTGATTTTGATGCAAAAACATGATTTTTCATGCTTTTTTCAGTTTTTTTGTTCAATTAAGTTGTGAATTGGTTTTTTTCAGTTTACCAGTTAATATTTGTGTCTTTATGAGTTTTAAATAAATGACGTTAACTTAACTTTTTCAAATGATCTGAAATTTCACAGTTGAGATCACAGTTTTCACTTTTAATCTAATTTTGGGTTGGAATGAGCTGGGTTTGAGCTATATCCCTTCGCCAGGTTGTGAACGATCCTCTAAACTTTCAAAATATGCAAAAAGTGGATTTCAGAAAAATATGGAATGAGCTGGTTTTGATAGCAAACGCTTCAAATAATAAATTTATACTCTTCATCCGTGCAAGGCCGGGCATATCAGCTAGTAATTACTAAAACAGTTCAGAAGATTTGAATTATTCACAAAATTTCATGTTTGGGTTATTTCTAATTGATATCTCCACTTTTTAATAATAACCCTATTATATTTCATTAAAAAACCACCTTTAGCTCAATCTTTCCTAAACGATAATATTTATTCCCCATATTGAAATCGGAATCACAATTCCCCAGGAATTTAATCACAAATATCTCCCACTTAACCTTCCTACCCTCTTGAAAAAATAGTCACATATTCCCCTCGTGGGGTCTCTGAGGACCCCATGCGTAAAACATGCCTATGACTCTAATAAAGGTTAAAAATTCCTTAAATGGAGAAGAATTGTCATTTTTTATTTCTAGAAAGATGCTTCAGAATAATTTATCCAATTTTTTTGGTATTTTTCTCATTTTTTTCGTCTTTTTACGGCTTAATTGGGTTTCTTTTGATACACGTTTTTTATAACATCTGGACCTTCAAACAAGAATTAAATTACAGAAATGAACTACATTGAAGTTGTTTTACTTAAAATATTTATAATCACACTGTTTAAAGCATACTAGTTGATATACCCGGTCTTGCACGGGTAGAATTTAGTAGTTTATTTTAAACGATTTATGAAGCTGCATAGATTCTCTATTCTGCATTATCAGCTACCTGTCACCCCAGATTAATTTATTTAGTATTATGAAACATGTAAAGTTTGGATTCTTCTTTTTAAAATTGAAATACGTAATACAAAAAAAAATGATCGGTTCAGATTTCTTAGTGAAATCAGTATCTCGCTTGCTTATGTAAGTTTTAACATAAAATTGTTTTTTTCTTGATAATTCTTCGAAATCACATTCTGGACTTCCGTAAACACTCATAAATATTTGAAAGCATTCTTATTTTCAAAGAAGACTGAATATAAAAACCTATTTACAATCAACCATGAATTTATATTGTTTTTGTAAAGAATGTGTTCAACAGGAAGTAATGGCGACAGTTGTCTGAGTTTTTTTTGCTGCAACTGTTAGATACTCAAAAGATTTCTATAAATAGCATATTTTTCTTAGAATGTGAATAAAAATTTAAGAAATAGCGAGTGATTCAATGTATTTAGCCGCAATCTTCTTTTTGTAAAAAAAATGACAATTTCTACGAAAATATCTTTCTAATATTTCTCCAAACGTTCTAAACAAACATGCAAACCTTTTTTTTATCTATAATACAACAAAAAATAAAATACTAAACTTTATTTGATACTGTTTTACCGCCATTCATGGCTGGGGTCTCAGAAGACCCCAGAGGGGGAATATGTGACTATTTCTCCCAAGACACTTGAAATTGGAATAATAACTCCAAAATTTTTACCCATTGTAAAACTTTGCGTAATTAAGGAATAGTAGCATCGGAAATTGTCAAAACAAAAATGCATGGGAGATATCAAGCGTCAAAGTGCGTCTGGGGTCGAAAAAGACCCCAAAGGGGTAGGAAGGTTAAACACGGCACAAGAAATAATTTATCAACTTGTTTTCCAGCAGAAACTATTCTACCGAATGATCCCAACTCAAATATCTTATTTCTTCAAAAGATGATCAAAAATTCTCATTGCCTAGAATAGGAAATAAATAAAGTAATTATCAGTACGACATTTATTGCTTAGGGAACAATTACGTTACAAATACCTCAGTAAATTATTTAGTTTAAATACATTTTATTTGTAACCCTTTTCAAGCCCATATAAAAATATTAGAAAAGACTAACAACTTTACCATTAAATAAGAACCAAACTCATGAAGAAATCTCACGGGTAACAAGCAAATGGAGAAAAACCACCCGTAGCCAATATAAACATTGACCTCTACCTCCAGAAATAAGATCGCTCGGACGTTTGCATTCACTTATTGCCCGCATTTCCCTGATCAAGTAAATTAGGGCTCCTGATCGAAAGGATCTCCCCAGATATTGCAAATTAGCTATCAGGAAACGTGAGCTTGTACCTTTTAGGCTGACTTAAGCTAAGATTGGGATTTCATAGATGAATGAGTCTTAATCTAAAAAATTATCTATTTTTGATTATACAATTTTTTTATTTAATAATTCAGATATTTCAGAACTGTTTGGTGTTTTTTTAAACAGGTGGGTCTTTAAAGATTATTCTAGAAATGAAAGTTATAGTATTAAAGCCTCAAAATCTTAAACCTGCCGATGTTCCCAAAAGGGAACATCTCTTTATAACGAGTTTTTTCACCACTTAATTTTTCATGCAGGAATTTGATTCTTGGTAGTAATCAACTCAAAGATATGAAGTTATTTTAAATGCAAAAAATTGTTGAGTGCAATGCACAAGTGTCAATTTATGGTAGTTTTAAATAATCTTGCTGTGTTTAGGTAGCTTAACCTTTTAAACGCCGCAATTCAAATTTCGAATTAAAGGTTCTGATTTTTAGCTTAAATGGCTTGTTTTATCATTACTAAAACCATTCTAGTCATTTTTTGGCAGAAAAAAAATCCTAAGTATGATTTTGAGTATGTTCCCATTTGGGAACATCGGCGTTTGGGGTGAACTTTTCAGGGAGATTTCCAAAGGGCACATATCTTACAATTAATTCAAATAAAATTATTGAAATAGGTTTTTACTCAATAATTATGAACGTTTTTATGATAGTGGATTGTTTTTTCATTTTTATTATCCATACTTGGACTATTGAGTAACATTTTATAGATTTTCATAAGAAAAAATTGACAGGTTTTTTGCGTACGCGAAGCTTTTCCGTACATTTATCTTGCAATATGGGTAATATTTTTTGGTATAAAAAATACATAAGAGTGTTACCATGCGCTTCAAAGCTAAACAGTTAGGTTTCTCTGTCATGTAACATTCCCACCGCACTTCTATTTATTTTATGTAAAAAACAGCTTTTTTTAGTTTTTTAGCTTATCTGTACTTAAACAGAAACTTACTGCATCGAAAACCAATACGGCTATTGGCAACATTATACTGAATCTTCTTTGGAGCAGTGGTAGCGTGCGCGCTTAGCATGCGGTAGGTCCTGGGTTCTATCCCCGGATATTAATTGATTAAAATTAAAAAAAACTCAACTAAAATACGTCCACACGCATGCGCACAAGCAGAAAATTACTGAGTAGCAACAGAAAAATCTGTAGCTCACTTGACAGAAAGTTCCTTTTTACAGCATTTACCTGTAGGTTGCAGCTTTTTTCTGTTTTTTTTGCAGGATTATTTTTTACAGTGTAGCATAAAATCCACTAATTGCATTCAAATCTAATTAGCTTTCAAAACTGATAATCATAATTATCACTATTGATTTATTAAAGCTGTGTTTCTCATGGAAGATTCCGAACTGAACCACATATCTCTTACAACCAACTTACGTTAAAAGAGTGTTTTTATAAACTAGGGGGCTGATAATAATATAAGTGTTTAAAAAATCATATTGTTACCGTGATTAGTTTTCATTTTAGATAGAAAAAAATGAAAAAGTGTCAAAAATTTCGAAAATTTAAAAATTAATTACTCTAAACCAAATTCGAAATTCGAAAAAAGGGTGACGTAGTGCACATCTTCATACTTCAGAGTATTAGGCTGCAAAAAATCATAGTTCTGCTGCTAATAGATTTCGCTGAACTGGATTACGCGGCGAAAAAAGAAAAACTTCAACTTTGACCTTAAAAATACCCCAGAACTAATTATCATAGAAGTTAGCTTTTTGTTCGAGAATGTGCCCCAAATATACCTCTACAAACATTTCAAATTTCATAAATTTCTATCAAGTAGGTTTTGCGATATGAGAGTTCAAAGAGTTGAAAAATGAAATTTTCTGAAACAGCGGCAGCGGTGACAGTAACTTTTTTTAATATAGAGAGATGTACACACTTTTTATTATTTTCAAAATTCTTCAATTTTATTCCAAAAATTTTTATGTAAAAGAAATTCTTGAACAAAATATATACGCAAATCCTCAGTAGCCCTCCAAATATGCTCTTTGCATAACCCCTAAAGATAATATCTGAAAATGAATCGATCGGGGAGTTAGAAAAATATACATAAATGTAAGAATCTTTATAAAGATTTGGCATTTATTTGTCCATAAATCAAGTGAAAATAAAAATAAAATTACATATTTTTGAATTTAAAACACCATTCTTAACCTTTGATCCTTTGAGACAATTTTTTTAAAAAAAATTAAAGTAAATAGGAAATTACTTGAATTTTTTAGGTTACTAGGGGGCTCTGCCCCCTGCTCGCTATCGCTCACCAACCCCCGGAACTGCTTCGCAGTTCTTTGAAGATCGCTTCGCGATCTTAGCTAGCAGAGATCGCTTGTTTCATCTCAACTATCCAGTACAACCTGGAACTTGTCTGCTTATAATCTGTTCATTTAGAATAGGCGCCTGCAACAGGATCAAAAACGCTCAATAATGCTTAATAACGCTTATCAGAAAACTTCAGTGACCGATTTTTTCTACAGTATTTTAACTACTTCTGCTTAGGCTGCCTTGTCATTGTAGAAGAAAATTTTGTCGACGATAATTAGAATAATAACTGTTTTTAATACATTACGTCTCAGGCGCTAATTCTAAATGAACAGAGTATAGTTAATGATCATTTAATATCGAAACTTTTTATCTCTCAAACTTTTCAATAATTTAATTCGGATCATTACCACGAAAATATCAAAATAAAACTCTTACTGAGATATTCCTTTTTAAATGATCAATAATTTAATGGATAGGGGGCTACAGCCCCCTACTCGCTTACGCTCACCAACCTCCGTAACTGCTATGCAGCTCTTTACAGATTGCGAAGCGATCTGTAATATCTGCAATCGATCTTTAGCAGAGTAAAACAAACTTCCCGAAAATCCTCTTCCTTTCGTCGGCACAAATGCCACTCAAAAAAGCTAAATTATTTATTTCTCTAGTAGTTCAAAAAATATCGGAGTATCTTTAAAAGATTATTAACCAGGTCTATACTATATCGCTAGCAAACTTAGAGCAAAAATGTGCACCTCAAAACTTTTAAATTTAAATATCCGTGCTCGTGACAATCTAGTGAACAGGCAAATATAAAATTTAAAAACATTAAACACGTCTGATAAAGACCTACTAAAACTATGAAAAAATTAAACTTTGATGCTTAATAATTCCAAAACTAATTAGAATTTTTTAAAGAATTAAACGCCAAACTCTTTCTAAAAAATAAGACTATAAGTGTTTAAAAAATCATATTGATACCGTGAATAGTTTTTATTTTAGATAGAAAAAAACGAAAAAGTGTCAAAAATTTCGAAAATTAAAAAATTAATTACTCTAAACCAAATTCGAAATTCGAAAAAAGGGCGACGTAGTGCACATCTTCATACTTGAGAGTATTAGGCTGCAAAAAATCATAGTTCTGCTGCTAATAGATTTCGCTGAACTGGATTACGCGGCGAAAAAAGAAAAACTTCAACTTTGACCTTAAAAATACCCCAGAACTAATTATCACATCAGTTAGATTTTTGTTCTAAAATGTGGCCAAAATATTCCTCTACAAATATTTCAAATTTCATAAATTTCTATCAAGTAGTTTTTGCGATATGAGAGTTCAAAGAGTTGAAAAATTAAATTTTCTGAAACAGCGGCGGCGGCGGCGGCAGCGGCGGCGGCGGTGACAGTAACTTTTTTTTAATATAGAGAGATAAAAATCCCCTCAAATACATCAAATACATCCCCTCATCCTCAAATCCCCCCAAACGCCGATGTTCCCATTTGGAAACATATACGTTGTATTGGTAATTACTCTCCAAAATTGGAATACGAAGCTATTCTGTCAAGCTAAATGGGAAGATGTGTACTTAAGCTACCTAAACACAGCAAAGTTATATAAAACTAAATTTATTTAAAATTTTCACAAGTTGAAACTGGTACAACTTTTGGAGGAGCCAAAAATCTCTAATTTTGATGTAAATTCTACAAAAACGATTAAATTGCAGGCGAAAAACTTTTGCATGTAAAATAACTTCATATCTTTAAGTTGCTTTTTACCAAGTATCAAATTCTTGCATGAAAAATTAAGTAGTAAAAAAATTCCTTAAAATGATGTTCCCATTTGGGAACATCGGCAGGTAAAAGGTTAAGTACACATTTTTTAATAAAGATTAACAAAATAGCTTCATATTCCAATAAGGGTGGATATTTTTTCTAATGTAGAACTCTTGGATAAAAAGATATCTTAAATTACTAAAAAATATCTTGTTTTAAATCTTTGTCTTAATAATTACTAAAAAATTTTAGAAGATTTGAATTATTCACAAAATTACATGTTTGGGTTATTTCTAATTGATATCTCCACTTTTTAATAATAACCCTATTATATTTCATTAAAAAAACCACCTTTAGCTTAATCTACCCTAAACGATAATATTTATTCCCCATATTGAAATCGGAATCACAATTTCCCAGGAATTTAATCACAAATATCTCCCACTTAAACACGGCACAAGAAATAATTTATCAACTTGTTTTCCAGCAGAAACTATTCTACCGAATAATCCCAACTCAAATCAGTGAGCGGACACAGAGACTTTGAGTTCATGTTCGCTCCAATGCGTCCCCTTTGGGAGTGGGCGATCGCACTTTCAGCTAATCCTCCCCGATAATAATTCGGTTTTAATTGAATAATTTTCGAAGACTGCCCCTGGATCAGCATGCCTAGTTAATGTTGTTGGACTCGTAATTGATGTTTAATGGCAGCCTCCATCGGAACCCGATCAATTAGAAGGATATGGATTAGCCATTAGGATAATGTTCGTTCTATGGAGCGCATTAGGGGATCGGGAAAGTTCCTAGGATCGAGATATAGAGAAAGGATACTGAAATCATGAGGGTGGGTAGGATTAGGTTTTTATACAGATGAGATGGGTCCTTAATTTACATTGAATGGACATATGGTGCGAGACAGTTTATCTATTTGATTTATTTAATGGATTAGGGGTGAAGATAGCTTTAATTGGGGCAATATGCGCTTTGGGTATATCTACCATTACCTTTTAGTATATTGCATTACCATCTATTATTAAGCGTTACCGACACCTTGAACACTGTAGTTCATGTTCCTCTCAAGAAAACTGAACTTTGAAATTAAATTAAAAAATAAATAGTAATTAAAAATATCCGTGTGTATATTCCTTTTTTAGATACCTATATTGAAATAAAAAAACAAAATAAAAATAATGAAATTGCTCATTTTATCAGTGGTGATTCCCACGTACAAAAATATTCAGTAGGATAAGCTGGAAATTTGACTGACTAGAGAAAGGGTTGACGATTAAATTAAAACATACATTATAAAAATAAATAAGCATCGCAATTAAAAAAAACTTTGCGCATATATTCCTCTATTAGGATATCCCCATCGAATAAAAAAAACTGATATTGCCCATCAAATATATCAATCTTTAAAAATATTTATAATTTTACGATGTAGTGAATATTTGTGGAAAAAATATTGACCTTTAGGTCAATATTTTTTCCAACCTTTAGTAGTGAGTATCAGAAAACTATACGATCAAGAAAACTAAAAAAAAGACAAATAGAGAACGCTCTAAATTGGGTGTTATCTTTTTAAAAATAATTAAGTCAGAATGAAATATGCAGATAAGTCAGAAAGATTAAGTCTTATTAAAAAAACTTTTCATTGATAACGAATATATACAGGGTGTTTCATAGGTCCCCACTGAATAAAATTTCAGAGGCGTTTTAAATCATCTCAATAGATTCTCCAGGGTCACTTACCTAGGGGTACACCTTACTTCCGTGACCCTAGAACACGTTGGCTCTAAATAAAAGCCGCGAAACGGACTTTTGAAACACCGGCATATGTTCAAAAGTGGCGGATGAACATTTTTCATGTTTGATACTAAAATAAAATGTTAGTTATTTCAGCAAATGAAAATTTACACCTTACAAATTTTATGAAATCCCTTCTAAGATTTTTTACTCCTTTTTTATCCAGTAAAGATATTACTAATGAACTAAGACTAATGAAAACCATCCCAATTTTATCATTTTAAACCGTTCGCCGTTTATCACCGTTCTTTTGATTAAGGTACACTTGAAATTAACACAAACTTATAAATTGATAGTTTATTTTATATCTTTATGCAGTTTTGTGGTTTTCTGGTTATAACCTTGCAATTAAAATGTAAAATAATTTATGCTAAGTATTCCAAATATTTTATTCTTTTTCTCTTTTTACACTTTGCTTTGCTTTAACTAACAAACCTTTTCAGTCATAATTTTTTAAACAAAAGTTAGATGCAATTTATACCATGGCTTTTAAATATAAGGTACTTAAATCTACATAAAAATGTCTTCTCTTGTAAGTTGACTTCAAAGAATTGCTTTATTTAAAAACAGTTAATCTCAGAAAATAATTTAAAGCACGACCTTACAAGATAGAAATGGTTATTCTAACAATTCCATTGATTTAGATATAAAAATTGCGAATTTGCAAAATAAATTGATGGCATTAAGATAATGAGATCCATGCAAGTTTAGGAACGAATGCTTAAAGTAATTTGCATTTTGTTAATAAAAAGAACAAAGAAAAAGTTTCTTGGAAAGTATTAATCTGAAATAGTTTTTTTTATCAAAACTAAAATAAGAACAAAAATCAGGAATAAATTACAGGGAAAAAGGAAATATAAAAAGCGAGTACATACAAGAGCGATAATTTCAGCACATGGAACTCAAATGATAGGAATGATAAATAACACAGAAAAAGATAAAGCTACTGAGATAAGAGAATTGGCTTTAAGAAGTTAGTCAAAAACTGGATCGTGATCATAGGGAAAAGAGGAAAAGTCAAGAGTCAAGGAGGAAATATTCAAAGGATGAAATGCTTGGAATAAAATGTGATGACGAAAATTCAAAAACTGAACTCGAAACTATTAAAGAATTTGATAAAGAGAAATTATTTCGGGCATATATTTATTTGATTTTTTAAAAAATTAATTGAAATAATGCAGAAAAAGAAAATTTTTTGATTTTGGGGAAAAATGAAGAAAATATTTAAATAAAAACGAAACTATCTTGATTATGATGTGTGGATCTTAGAAAAAAATGTTCTTCGAACACAGGCATAAGAACACTCAAATTTTACTGAAACTTACATGGTTTAAAAAAAACTTAGGTGCATCTTTAAACATGAAAATGTTGCACCTTAAAATTAATAGAAAATTTAAACTTGAATTTTAACTAAAATTGCTAGAGATTAACTGAATTTGAATTACCTAGCAATTGAGAATCACGTTACTTTTAAAGTTATTGCTTTTTACTTATTTTTTGAAAAAAGTATGAAAAAACTAACAGATTTATTTTTTTGGATTGACACACAGTTGTTTTAAGTACTGTTTTTAAACAACATTTCATTCCAACAAGCTTTTTTCTTAATTTCATACTATTTTATCAAAGTATTTTTTTAATGAAACGTTTTTAAACCATTCATGTTGTGATTTCATTTCACCATATTTTTATCTAAAGAAATCAGTTTATTGTGCCCTTTAGGAGTTTAAAATTAAAGCAAAGGTTTCGACATTTTCCAAATAACTGCAAACACGTAGAATATGCAGTTTTTATGTGTTTATAAAATATTTAATACTAGCTGTTATACCCAGCCTTGCACGGGTGGGGTGCATAAATTTATTTTTTTAAAGTTTTCTTAAAATACATTTATAATTTTGTAAATTAGCAATATTACAAATCATCCCGGTATCCCAGGCGCCTCTTTCCTATCCCGGTGTTCCCGGTAATTTTCTAATCCCGGTGTTTTCGGTAATTTTTCCTATCCCGGTGTTCCCGGTAATATTCTAATCCCGGCGTTCCCGGTAGTTTTCCTATCTCGGTGTTTCCAGTAATTTTTATATTCCGGTATTCCCGGTGTCTTTATGGTGAATATCCTATCCCGGTGTTCCCGCTAATTTTCCAATCCCGGTGTTCCCGCTAATTTTCCAATCCCAGTGTTCTTGTCACTTTTTACAATCCCGATGTTCCTGATAATGTTAAATATCTTGGTGCCTTTATAAAATAACAAATTTGAAACTATAATAAAAAGTCTAGTAAATGAAAAAGTCTAGTGATCTGTCTCATTTGCAACAATGTTTTATTTTTAACTCGTTTTCCATGAAAAAATTGTATTTTTCAGTAAATATATTTATTTCAAAGGAAAAAATCTTTAAATGGAGGATATGTCCACGCCTTCGGTGTGGTCTAAAAGGAGATGCGGAACACACATACATACACACACAGTCACAAACGTTTTTATTTATATAGAGATTAATAAAATTGCCTAGTAACTACAACACTGGTACTACTAAAGTTTCCTTATTATTGCTTGCATGACTGGTAAAACAGGTTTTCAAACACGGAAAAATAAGTGAAAAAAAGCAGGAAAAATGGAAAAAAAAGAATGAAGGACTTATTTTCTCTTTATAAATTATAGCCTATGTCCTCTTCTGATGTATAAGCTACATTATTGTAAAATTTCATTAAAATCCATTCAGTAGTTTTTGCGTGAAAGAGTAACAAACATCCAGACAAACATTCACAATTATAATAGTACTAGCTGTTATACCCGGCCTTGCACGGGTGGGGTGAATAAATTAATTTTTTAAATATTTCTTAAAATACATTTAAAATTTTTAAATTAGCAATATTACAAATCATCCCGGTATCCCAGGCGCCTCTTTCCTATCCCAGTGTGTTCCCGGTAATCTTATCCCGGTGGTCACGGTAATTTTTCTAATCCCGGCGTTCCCGGTAATTTTCCTATCTCAGTGTTTACGGTAATTTTTATATTCCGGTATTCTGGGTGTCTTTATGGTAAATTTCCTATCCCAGTGTTCTCCGTAATTTTTATAACCCGGTAATTTTTCCAACCCGATGTTCTCGCTAATTTTCAAATCCCGGTGTTCTTGTCACTTTTTACAATCCCGATGTTCCTGATAATGTTTAATATCTTGGTGCCTTTATAAAATAACAAATTTGTAACCATAGTAAAAAGTCTGGTAAATTAGTAAGTCTAGTGAACAAATTAACAAATTTAAAACCACTGTTTAAAACTAAACTAAAAGATCTAGTAAATGAAAAAGTCTAGTGATCTGTCTCATTTGAAACAATGTTTTATTTTTAACTCGTTGTATGACTGGTAAAACAGGTTTTCAAACACGGAAAAATAAGTGAAAAAAAGCAGGAAAAACGGGAAAAAAAGAATGAAGGACTGATTTTCTCTTTATAAATTATAGCCCATGTCCTATTCTGATGTATCAGCTACATTATGGTAGAATTTCATTAAAATCCATTCAGTAGTTTTTGCGTGAAAGAGTAACAAACATCCAGACAAACATTCACAATTATAATAGTAGTAGGATTAGGATAATTTGATTAGAAGGATTGAAGTAATCCATAAAGAATTATTTGGGGGAGTATAATCTTCTGTTCTGCTTCAATACCAGTTTTCATTTTTAATAAATTTTCCCTGCAACATGTATTTGAGAAATACTCTTCAATAACAGACTTCATAAACATTTGAAAACTTTTACATCCTAATTACAAATTATATGAATAGATAATTACACATACAAGTTCATCATCAATAATTTCCAGACCGCTTGTTCTCAACTCACATAACTAGATGCCAAGAACATACTAGATCTGGAATTGAACTCTGTTGATAGAAACGTTCTTTTACAGAGAAGTACTCAATAACCATCTGAATGAATATAAAAATATCTTTTAGGAGAGATTAACACTTAAACCAGTTTATTTTCTGTTAAAATTGAGAATAAAAGTGAAATTAGTATGTGTACTGTTGTTCTGTTGTATAATAAACAATTACGGCGTCCGATACATTTATAGCAGGGAAACAGTACAAAGATAGAGCTTTCCTCAAAGTAAATATTCTCTGTTTAAGTTTTTAAGCATATTATCGAGTAATATTTAATTTCTACTTGTCAATAAAGGATGGTTAAAGTAGTATTTTAAAGTTATGAAATGCTTTCCAAATCATTTATGTAAACATTTAAAAATGCTCTGAGTGTAAAATTAATTATTTTACTCCAAAACGGGTAAAGCATTAATTCAATTAGATTTTCAAATATGTGTTGTGTAAACAGACTTATGTTTATCAATTGTAACGTTTTAAATTTTCAAACGTGATTGTTTTCAAGAAAAAGTGTAGGGAAAATGTTGAATCTTATTGGTCTAATCTTAAAAATTTAACCTATACATTAACATACCAGAGAAAAGTAATCAATGTTTATTCAAAGCAAAGTGATTTCAAGTAAACAGATTGTAATTATAGAAATGAACGAAACAAACAATGTATGGAATAGTTGTGTATTTGCATACCGGGGAAATAAATAGATAAAAAGCAAGCACTTTCACGAATGATTTTCTGAATTTTTTTCTCTCATCTAATTAAAATAGAATAAAAAATGGTTTTTATGGCATTTGTATGAAACAATCAAATTTTATTTACTAAAGAGGACATAAGTATTTGCTCTTTTTTATTTCTTTCAAAATAAAAAATTCATTTTCAGAAAAACAATACAATGTTTAACAGCTTAATAACTCAATTAACTGTTTAATAACTTAAAATATCTATACAGTTGATATAAAATGAATCTAGAAATTTTTCGCAGTTATGGGATAAAGTTTATAAAAATGAAACCCAGTAAAAATTGTAATGCGAACTAATATTAACAAATACCTAATTACTTTTATTTGAAACACTCAGCTTTATAATCATCATCTACGCCCATAAGTAAAACTACAATTGGTGCAAAAAATATGATTATTGAATGATAGTATTGGTTGAAGATGCAGTTCTGAAGTCTCAAACATTTTCTACATGTAATTCGTTTGCTAATTAAAACCTTTATATCTAAGACAAACTAATTTTTCACATACCTTACACAACTTCTGCAAACAAAAAATCAAATAATTGAAAGAATGTGGAGACAGCAAACATATTCATCATGCAATCAAAGTCACATCATTTGGCCCTAATGACTGCATAATCACAAACTGTCACGTCAGATTGATGACAAATCCTCCCTAGGAGTCTCCACCTAAAGAAAAACTGCAACCATCAAGGGAAAATAATGAATTTAGTACAATGAGATCCTTCAGTGAAAATTCTCACAATCACATCAATGCATATTTGCATGAAAAATGTTTTCATCCGCAAACCTTTCAGCTAGGATGGATTTCATACGCCATAACGTAATCCAAAAAACTTCGTATTTTCCCCAACAACTAACCATACTGAGATTATGATTTTTTTTCCATTAACCCTTTCAGTACAAGCCGCCCCGAATTTTCCATTGGATTCAAATGAAGTCTCGGACGATTAGGACTGAAAGTATTAAATAAAAGGCTTGAAATGAATGTTCTCCTGAAGCATGGAAATCTATGAGATGTTCTGCTTTATTTCGATTCTTTTTCAACGCCTGGATGGCTCGCTGTGTCTCCAAGCGAACCTCCCTTTTGTTTCTTAGGCTTTAGGCAGGAAGTTATTCCGCTGAAAGAAATATAGAGGGTACTTGTGGCTTGTCAAGGTTCTGAGAAAGTTTCGGAATGTTTTTTTGCTCGAGATAAAAAAAATTAGCTGTGTAAAGGTTGTAACAGTTTGTTATTTATTAGCGTTAAAAAACACATTGAGAATTTTTGCATGCTTGATTAATATGGTATGGTGACTTAGTAATTCTTGAGTAAGTTAAAAATAGTGAATCTTCAAGAAATTGAGATACTAAGATGCTTTCATTTACTTATAACACACCTCAATTTGTATTGCCCATAATTATAATATTTAAAACGCTATTTACTTCGGCTTAAATATATCGTATGTCTATCAAAGAGGACTAAACATTCCAGGATTGCTTTAAAGTTAGCACAATGTATCAGACATAAGACATAACAATTTGGTAGACCAACGGAATCAATGCATCATCTCTCTAACCCAATCCTAACTCATGAATAAGCTTATAGCCAGGATTAAGTCATTTGCATTAAATAATAATTATTATTAACTAGCTGTTACAACCCGGCAAAGCCGGGTCTTACAGCTAGCCTTCTTTGGCATTGATGTGAGCTTTGCTCGTTACAACCTTACGTTCGTATTTATTTACACATTCCAAAACATTAAATGTGCAGTTTTATTTCTTTATCTTCCAAAGGCGTTTCGAAAGGCCTTCCAAAGGCTGGCGGAACGGTGTCTCTCCATTGAGTTAACATTGAAGCAAAACGAAAAGAATGCATAATTTTAAAATGGAAGGTTTTGGAGGAATTACACCTAAATATGGCTCATCTAGGGGCGGAAATCTTTTGTTTAATACCGAGTTTGTCCAAATCGGTTCGGGAGTTCGGACTGTGGGCCTGCAGAAAACTCCTCCTTAGAGGTTCACATTAGAGGTTAGACAAAAGAGCGCATAATTTAAAAATGGAATGCTTTGGAGGTATGCGACCTAAAACTGCCTCATTAGGGGTGACAAGCTTTCGATCAAGACCAAGTTTGTCGAAATCGGTTCAGGGGTTCGGGCTGGCGGCCGGCCGAAAGGAACTTCTCCATACACTTAACATTATATAAAAGTGAAAAGAACGCATAATTTAAAACGGAAGGTTTTGGAGGAATGCGACCTAAAATGGGCTCATTTAGGGATGGAAAGCTTTCAATAAAGGCCGAGTTTGTCCAAATCGGTTCATAGACTTAACATGGGGGCAAAACGAAAAAAAACAGCATAATTTTAAATTGGAAGGTTTTAGAAGAACGCAACCTAAAACTGGCTCATCAAGGGGTGGAAAGCTTTCGATCGAGACCGAGTTTATCCAAATCGGCTTGGGGGTTCGGCCTGGCGGCCGGCGGAAAGAAAAACCCAATTATTTTAATATATAAGATAATAAACATTAATTTTCTGCTGAAAATTTTGGAAGTATTTGAAAAAACATAAACATTCAAAATTCACATAAAAAATTAAAACGTCAATTAAATTTGATTTAACTCTTACATTAAGAACTACTTCAATTTAAAAAGAAACAGTTGACAAATCCATTTTAAAAGTACCATGAAATGGTTGGTGCAAAAATGATAAAGAAATGACAATACGTTCATCGTCTGATATTTTGACTAGATGTTTCCAAATCAAAGTTTCCTGTCAACTACTAGATTCAATTACTTTTATATTTTGGCACATGCTGAATTTGAAATTCTCGTCTAAAAAGGAATATGTAAAATGGATATGCGAGTAAGAAAAACACATTGTCTTATCTCTCCTTGAATGTTGACAGTTTCATTTAATGTGGCAAAGAAATATGTCTCTGTGTTTGACTGATAATTTTGAGAACAGAAAAATTAATCTTCGTTTTTTAACGTTTCTTTACCCAGTTAATTACACTTTTATATTTTGAAAAATGCATTAGCGAAATCTTCCCTTCAGCTGATATCATTAAAACCGATTTGAACTTTTATGTACGTTTAACTTATCAAAAATGGAAATCAACTAAGGTTTAGGAAGGAAATTTCAAACGGAAAAGATATCTTGGTTAATAGAGGATGGGAAAAAGGGATTTTGGAGAATACTTATTAGCAAATTCTAGGAAATTCGAAATTAGATATAAAGAAATTGAATAGATTTTAAGATAAGAGAAAGAGTGTTTTTCTGTTATATTCTTTAAGGGTAAACGTGAAATTAATGTACATTTATCATCCATAGGTTAATTATAAGACTGATTTTTAGGTTTAGTATACAAATGCCTTGATTTTTTATATATACTATTTAAAGTTTTAAACTTCAACTGTATAAAATTAGTCGATATTTTTATGTTTTGAGAGATTAAAAGATTGTAAACATAAACAATAAAGATGACATGAATTTAACCTTATCAAAACATACAAATAATATAAGACGCGTTGAACGAATAAATATTGTAATCAACTGGCTTAACTAAAAAATATTTTAATCAATTATATATTTATTTAAAATTAATTTAATAATATAATTAATGCATCAAATTTTAAATACCAGGTTTTTTTGTTTTCAATACATCTAACATCGCAAGTAACTGCTATAACAAAATGTATAGGGACATTTCTTATACACCTTTATCATAAATATTAGATTACTTGTCAGTCTATTCCAACCTTTACTATCCATAAATATTTGTTAAGCGTTTTAAACTCCAAAACCAAATCCCCTAATTATCTATCTAACGTTAAATCACTGGTCACTAAAACTAATTAACCCAACCTTCCTTGAATACTACACCCTGCCCTTGATAACAACCTGCGACCTATCACTACTCACGCGTAACTTCCAAAGTAACATCCAATTAAGCTGATAGCCAACCACACTTAAAAACAAGCCACTAACACCAACTACCCATTATAATCCAAAATTTTCGGTTACGCGACTTCAAAAGCATATTTCGCAGGGTACCGAGTTCAATAACTGAAACTTTCAATTCCGATGAAGGGCATCGTTATTGTCGTAATCTGGCAACGTTATCTTCCACGATCTCGCCCATCCAATGTTCTTCTAATTTGGAATGATTGCGCGAATTAGCGAACGCGCCCAGTCATTAATGCGTGAAATGAATAGACTGCATCAAATTTCGCTTAGTTCGTATTGTTCCAATCAAATCTGGAGATATTTTGGAACGGCCGCGTGGGTGTTGTCTTCTAATGGTTAAGGTCGTTAGCCGTTGGAATATCTTCTGATATCGTCATAGAAAAGCAAATGAATGTCCGTTAATTTAAAGGATCTCGATCAAGTCCACGAGCGTTTTGCCAATTATGAATATTGGGTGCTAAATTTAAGGAGGTGTTAGTTATAATTGAGATCTTATCCTTTCGCAGTATCCAAACTTGGAAATGGTGATATCTTGAAAATTTTCATCGATTCGATGTGTTAGCGAGATAATTTTTAAGTAGTAAAGAATAAAAATGGGTTGTCGTTTGTGGAAAAGGAATTCGTTCAACTGTAGTACTTCTTTGTTATAATTAAATTCAATTTTTAGATTTTATAGGTTTTACACATAAATTTTCCTCTTAGAGTTGTGTAAGTTTTTTTTGCAAACTCTGAAATGTTTTGACATAAAATGCCTGCAAGATTAATCAAAGACAAGACATTGACCGAAATTATATAATTTTCAACATTTCATGCTTTTGTTTTTCAAAAAAAAAAGAGTTATAAATTTTCAAAATTTTGATAAAGGATTCTAAAAAATGTGTTTAAAATTCCTCTATATATTGCTTTTATTTATTCACGCATTGTTTTTTCTTTTCTAGTGAATGATTGCCTTTTTTGAGGTTTAAAAAATATTTTAAAACTGACTCTTCAAAAATTTTACAGATCTTACTTAAGGTGTACGTACACACTACGAAATCCCAAAAATAGACCTCAACAATGGATACCTTTTCCTCTATTTTAAAGGGTATTTTAAATCTGCAGATTCGGAATAACTTATGATTTTGTAGATAACTATCTAATTTGTATTTGTAAGCATTCAAATTTTATCGAAATAAGTTTTTAATATATTTTAACGGAACTTTAAAAACTTTAATTTTTTTCATGGTTTTTCAATTTTAAACAGTGGTAATTTCAGAAATATTTAGTTCATCTTGACAAAACTTGTGTTCATACAATCTTTAGAATTATAGGAAGGGTCTGAACCTCCAAAATAAGCAAGTTTATTAGTCGTTTATTTTAAGCAAATTTTTAAGTATTTATATCTCTGAAAAATATCGTGATTTTTTCGGCTATCTTCAAAAACAGAATTGTTACAGAAAAACTATTCAACGCAGATCCTTTTTTTGAGGTTCGGACCCTTAAGCACAGTTAAAGGAACGGTTTCCAACCAGAATTGAGTATCTAAGATAATTTGAATGTGATTAAGCACTGTTTAAAAATGATGCTAATTAGGACATAATTTCCTAATTAACTAATTAATAATTAATATTTTATAAGTTTTTTTCAGGAAAATGTTTTTAACAAGTCACTAACCTACAGCGAAAAAATTAAATTTTTAACGCCAAAAATAAGAAAACAGTTGTCTAGTGTGTACGTACACCTTAAAATAAATCTTATAAAAGTAACCTTTTAAGAATTTTCAATTAAAAAACATGGGTTCTAGTAATAATAAATAGCATTTAAAATCAATAGCTTAAATACTGAGAGAAGGGACGTTTCCAAATAAAACACTCGCAAAGAATTATCATCTTCTAGAAGATTGAAACTTTGCTTCATGCATCCCCTCAGTTTTACAGTTACACCTTATACCATACACAAAAGCTGTCTCTAAACCCAATTTAGACGAAATCTTTCAACACCTCCCCTATCAGCTACGTTTTTGTTAGTCCCATCAAGACTCGTTAGGCTTCAACACACTTAAATCTTTAATAGCCGTTTAAGTATCCAACGGCGAATAATCTACTCCTTTTTGGTCCGTGACATGATGTCATTTGTAGCGAGGTAAAAATAAATACAACAAGAGTTTTCCTAGTATCTCCGGTAAGGCTTTATTATCCCTAGCTCAACTTAATCCATTATGAGCGCCGCAGAAAGATAAGGCTGTTGCAACTTGAATAAGCTCCTTAATGGTTCGCATCCACATTAACGTGCAGAAAGCCTTTGCTTAAAGCGCGTTAGCCCCTTGCGAAACTAACAAACTGCAAGAAGAAGAAGAAGAGAAGTAATAGAGATTGGGAACCTGAGGGTTTGGGTTGTTAGCAGGCTCGATTTTTGTTGCTGATTTTCGCCGAGAATTAGTTTCGTTATTGCTGAAAGGGGTGTTTTTGTTAAGAGAAATGAGAGGTTAGGGAGTGACTATGTATGAGTGTGTTGCTTTGATGATTTTGATTGTGATAAACTCTTGCTAAGAGTATTGTTGTATGAAGTGATGGGATTTTGCTAAAAACTGCTGAAGTGGAAAAATCTTACTCAAATGCTTCAAGCTTTAGGGATTTAAAGTTAAGTAACAAGCGCTTGCTAACAGAAGTTTTAATTATGTTTATATTATAAATGCGGGAGTTTTACTTATATTTAAATTTGTGGAGGAATTTTAAAATCTTTTAAGAGAGCTTTTAAATTTCGACTCCTTGAAAGAATCATTGTATTGAATTTTATGAGTTTCAGTTATTAAACCAAATATTTCGGGGGGAAATTGTGTAATAGTTTTAAGTTGTCATCAACTGCAGTCTAAAAGAAATCCCTACTTGTAAAAATAATGTGACCTGTCGTAAAACTTCGGTAATCGATTTTTTTCTTTTGTTGTGAAAACTTCGATTGGCTTGAGTGTCTAACTTTTGACTTAAATCAAATCTAGAAAATAAACGACCATAAAAACTTAAAATCTAACACAGAAAGTTAACCATTACTTTAAAAAATAGATGGATACTATATAGTATAATAATAGTTGTTAATTAAAAGTTCTGAATAAATAATTCTGTTCCTTTGTAAATTAGTGCACGAGATAAAATTTTAAGCAACTAACAAACAATAACCATTTTCTGACAAAAAATATCCTTAACCAGGAATAAAAAAAGAAGTTTTTTTATCAGTCCAAAGCCCGCTACAAAATAGCTTACGTCAAAATGCAAATAACTCCAAAGCCAAGTACAACAAACAGTTAAAAAGAAATTACAATTAAATTGAATCTAACAATAGCAACAACAAGTTCCTTCATGCATCCAACCCTATCAACTTCAACTAAAAGTTCTATCTACAAAGGAAAATACAGATAGATATGAAATTAAATCTCCAAAGAAATGGTCTGAAACAGGAACTGGTTCATTATTTACAAATTAATTTAACTAATCAATTTCCTTGTTTTTTAAAGACGCTTTTCAAAAATGTAAAAAGAGTAGCTAACTGTTGTTTGGGAATGAATTAAAAAATCTAATACTTTTTCATGTTGATAATTTAAACTAATTTTAAATCACGGTAGTTAGAAGATATTAAAAATTATCATTTCCTAAAAGAACTCTACTTAAAAAGCATGATTTATCTCATAAAATTACTTTTAGATTACGAACGTGAGAAAACGCCTTTTTCAAACATAAAAAAGTAACTTAAAACCCTGAAGAATAATCTGTTAGGTACGTGACGTGTACTTGAAAATAAATAATATAAATCGTGAATGCCGTAAATTAAATATTTGTTCATTCTTTTTTAGAGGTTACACAACAAAAAAATTCACGGAAGAAACCTTCCAACCGAAATGGATCCTCCTCTTTTATCTGATGTATGCTCTGAAACGTCTTCCACCAGTTCAAAAATAATTCTTTCTTAAGTCCTTTTTAAAGTGCATTTTTCGATTTTCTGAACATTAGAATGGGCGAAATGCACTTCCCTTTGCTGTTTCGAGAAATTTATGACTCTCTTCGAAATAGATTGTTTTGGTGTTTAAAATACAGTGGGAGAAATTTCTGAGGAGGGGGTATTTCTTGACATCTTTCCGCTTCGAACAAAATAATGAACAATGTTTCGTTTTCGAAGGTCTACTCTAGTAACTTTGGTAATTTACCATTCCATTAAATTTTATTGCTCCGCAGAACTCTGTAGCAAACATTTCGTGGAAGAGCATGTTCTTTATGTAGTCATCGATAGAATCTAAATTGTTTTTATTAAACCTTTCCGTAGGGAATAAAGTGTTGGCACAATCTTAGCTCGCAATTTATTTTCATTCATTTTATTTTCCCTTCAAACCAAGTAATATACGCGTATACTAAATGTCAGTATAATAATCTTATTTTTCTTTTCTCAATGGAAGTTAAATTGTTTATGTACCTAACAAAATAACATTTTTGGTTGGGGGTGATGAAATAAACGGCTTAGTTTAGGAGAAATAAATTTCTGAAATGGTTTTTTGGATTTATTCTTATCTTTCGTATATCAGTTTTAATAAAATTAATAATAATTTTAATAACCTTTATTTTCAATTTATGAAACAAAACAAAAAAATATAAAATAATATTTGTTACCAAGGGAATCAATCCCCTTCAAGTAACCTAAAAAGTATATATACATTGAGTTAGATGAATTACACTTTAATAACACCTCAGACCCAATTCTCGATTCATCTATAAGCATGCATGAACTTAACATTCATATTAAGAAACTAAAAAATAACAAAGCGCCTGGACATGACGGAATATCTAACGAATTTATTAAAAATGTCCCTTCAGGAACTAAAGTGATACTTTTAAACATTTTCAATAAAGTTTTGAGCGAGCAATCTTACCCTAAATCATGGGCTAATATGATTATTAATCCGATTTACAAAAATGGAGCAAGCAATCTACCTTCAAATTACCGAGCTATTTCACTCATCCCATGTCTGGGTAAACTCTTAACTTCGATCCTCAACTCACGCTTAAAGGAATGGACCATCTCTCATGATATCATTTCTGACTTTCAGGCGGGATTTAGATCGGGTTACAGTTGTCTTGATCATATTTTCACTCTTAATGCACTAGTTAATATACTACTTCAAAAGAAAAGACGTAAACTATATTGTTTATTTATTGACCTTTCGAGAGCTTTTGATTCAGTCAACCATAGTCTGTTATGGGATAAACTTTCTAGTATAGGAATCAGTAATAAATTCATCAGAACTATAAAGGACATGTATGAGAAGTCAAGCGCGAGTGTTAGATTTAACTCTCAACTTTCACAATCATTTAAAGTCAAAACGGGAGTATTGCAGGGTGAGACTCTAAGTCCAAATCTTTTCTCGATATACATCAATGATGTTGTTGGGTTGCTTGAGAGATCAGGCCTTCCGCCAATCTGCATAGGTGAGAATGATCCGGTGCATATTTTGCTTTACGCCGATGACATGATAATTCTGGCTGACACGGTAGTGAATTTACAAAAAAAGATTAATTTAGTGTTTGAGTTCTTTGAAAGTATCCTTCTCTCAATTAACATGAAAAAAACTAAAGTACTGATATTTCGCAAGGGTGGGAAAGTTAGTAAAAAAGATAAATGGTATTGGAAAGGACAGAAAATCGAAGTCTGCAATAGCTATACATATCTTGGTGTTCCTTTTTCTACAACTGGCTAGTTTCATGTGCTACTAATTATTTTATTAATAAAGCTATGACCGCCTTAAATTCTCTAATACCCATATTATGCCGAAGTAAATGTGATTCCCTTAATATCAGGTTGAAACTTTTTGAATCTCTAGTAAAGTCAGTTTTGCTATATGCTTCTCCAATATGGAGTATAGCGTACTTGGACAAATTAGAACGTGTTCAACTTGCATTCATAAAAAGGATATATAACTTGAACCGAAACACACCGGGATATGTAATAAGACGGGAAACCGGTATTTTTCCAATAAAAATAACCGCAATCAAGTCTATACTTTTATTTTGGCAAAAATTACTAAAAATGAACGAGGAGAGATTAATGAAAAAATGTTATATAAAATTGGCTAAAAACAGCGACAATACTAATAACCCTTATAACTGGGTCTCGCAACTGAGGCATATTCTTAACACCTATGGCTTTTCTGGTCTTTTTTATAGCCCTGTAAACATAATTTCAGGATCTATACCAAATATAATTGAGAGAATAGCAAGCAATCAATTGCAGGAAGACTACAATAAAATTATAAGTTCAACTAATTTTTCACATTACAAGTATTTTTCATTGGATTTTCTTCCATCCCTATATTTTAAAATGAATCTCAACATCTCTATTGAGAGAACTATCTTTCAAATTAAAGCTAGTATGACTGTGAGAGACATAAATAATAAACCTTTATTTTATCCAAACAATCAAGTTTGCTCATTCTGCAACCGCGGGGAAAATCAGGATGTATATCACCTATTTAGTACCTGCCCAACTTTCTTATACTACAGACAAAAATATCTCCTTAGGTATGTTGGCGGGGGAAATTTTTCTCAAACTAACTTTCCCAAATGGTTTGACATAAAATCATCAGAAAAGCGTTTTAACCTTGATTTATTTCATTTTATTAAGGCAGTTCAATATTTTGTTCAAGAAATTGATTAACTTACTCTCTGTTCATTCTCAATTAATATATTTAGGTATTTAAATTTGTATGTGTGTATATTGTATGCATGTATATTTTCTGTATGTGTGTGTTTCTCTTTCTTCTTAATAGCTTCTTTTGTGTAACAATTATTAGAAAATTTGTCTTCCAAATTATGTGTATCTAATATAATTCTATTGATGGATAATATATATTTATTGTAGCTATATGAATGTATGTAGTTTTGGTGCATAGGCCAGTGGCCTTTACTTCCAATAAAATTTATTTATTTATTTATATTTTATTTACATTGAGTTAGACAGTTGAAATTTAAAAAATATTATATCATTCATAAGATACAAAAACGAAAATACATAGTAAAAAATAATGAATTTTTCAAAAATGAATAATTAATTTTATGAAACACAAAAAATTATTTAACTTAAAATTTAATTAGGTTGACAAACAGCTATATAGTGAATGATAAAATTATGTAAAGAGCGTTTGAATGAGGGATAGGAAATGTTTTGTAGTTCTGCCGGTAGACTATTTTGCAAATATATTTATTGCTAAACAAGAAAAGTGTAATTCTATAAAAAATGTCGTAGGGGGGGGGGGTAAACCTAAACTTTTAAAGTCATCAAAATATGAATTATTAAAACTTAAAAATTTGGAACATTTTCGAGATAAAATTTTAAACACCTAAATACTTTATCTCGAAAAACCAATCTGAGTCCCATCGCCAACATCCTATAAAGTCGGCTCAGCGCCACAACAATTATTAGTACAGTCGAATCCGCTTAATGTGATCACGGTTAATGTTATCAATCGGATAATGTTATCGAAATCAACAGGTCCCGATCATTCCTATTTAATCCAATGTAAAATGCATCGTTTAATGTGATCAACTTAGTATCAATACGCCGCTTAATGTTATCAAAATTTGTATATATCCCCTTAAAAACGTCCGTTTTCAAGTTCCGTTTTGAAGGTCAATTGCTTTTTTTCTGAAACTCAGTATGAGTTTACAGCTGCACCGTTATACTTCTTTGGTTTGATTGAAAGAAAAAGAAAATATTCCATGTTCTCTGCATTCATAGAAAGAAAACCATCCTAGAAAACTGTTTAAGGGGGGGGGTCGAAGCAATGCTTGTGATTGGTTATCACCATTGGCGCCTTGCAGATGTTTCTGATAAGAGATTTTGATTTTTTCATTGTTTAGTGAAATTCAGATCAATTTAAGTGATTTATGTTTGGCCTTTTTCCTTTTTCATGTAAATTTTTGAAAGTTCGCGTTGATCTTGTCTAGATATCAAAAGAAAACGAATCCATAGAGTTAGGCGGAATCACATAGGTGTGGTATGTACTATTACAAAGTAAGATATTATTTTAAATTTATTTATTGGATTACTCTTATATTTTACACTAAAATCATAAGTTACCAAGTACATAGTTAAAAATGATATAAATACATTAACTACGATTACATAATTTTGATTTTAAAGCAAACAATATAATTACACCGTTTGTTAATTTATTTATATGGAATCGCTTATTGTTATCAATCGGATAATGTTATCAATTTCATCTCGGACAATTGCGATCACATTAAGCGGACTCGACTGTAGTTTTAAATTAGCCCCAAAAAGGGCTTTTCATGTGTATTCCTATGGAGAATTAAATTTAAAATGATCAATTACGGAAAATTTACTTTTTGGCCCTTTGATCGTTTTTGAAATCCAGTCCTCAAATATGCACAATAGGATGGAATGAAAAATCTGACTAATTTAAGAAAATGTCCGATTCTACGTTATACACGTAAAAAATCACAATTTTTTCGCTATGGGGATCTAGTAGAAGGACACCCTTGGTTGCACTTACCCGAGGAATACACTTATGTAGGTATTAACTGCAATAACATCTATTTCCTGACAAAAAAATTTGTGCTACATGCATAAAGCCCCTTAAGATATATTTAACTAAAAAAGAACTGTTTGACAATAGAAATTTGAAATTAAATTACTTTCTCATTACGCCTATTTATCAGACACCTCCTAAAATATAGTTGGAAGACCATTGTATTTACCAAAATGTTTATGCAATACCTAATACATTCCAGAATGGATAATTAATTAGACAGATCTCAAACACTAGTTCGGGAGGGAACAATTTCCAACGAACCTTAGGGTTCCCTTTCTCAAACAGAATTCCATTTATCATCCTGTCTTGATCATTTGTTCCAAGTCACCCAGAATCTTCATTTGTGAGATATTTCTACGTTCTTTTAAGACTAAGTGATCAATGTAGCTTTTGTACCTAGTTTTCTAACCAGTTCTTAAGATGTGACACGTGAAGAGTATGGATTTTTAATCGAGTTAATTTTTTACACAAAACTTATGTCAGTGAGTTTTTATTACCTATTAATAGATGAATCTACATTCGGTCTGAGAGATGGATATTCATTAAGACTTAGATACGAAACAAAAAAAATTTTCAATAATTGTTTTACTCAAATGATATAAAGTTCTAATACCTTTTGTACGAGTAAATTAATACCAATAAATGAATAACTTAACTGGTATAGACCTCATTTGCATAGAACAAACAGGTCTTTATGATCTTTCTAAGGCTAAACCTAAGATGAAGTATACTTATGATTATTATGCATTAATTAATTATTGATCATTGGTAATTAACCTGGTCCCTGCTACCCATCCGTGGGCGTTTCAACGAGGGGTTTATATATCCGTTACTAAACTCAAACTTTCTTTTCAAAGAAAAGTTCTTTTCAAAGAACTTTTCAAATTTTTGAAACGTAAAATTGATTTTAAATTAGATTAGACGAAGAAAGTATACAAATTATGTTGTTATAGATATGAAAATCTAAGAAATTTTTATAAAAGCGTATTCTAAACTAATATGCGGAGATGATATTTAGTCATTACCCATACCATATATTATATCAGGCTTTAGTGATGCTAGTTATACTGTAGTCAAAGTAAATATCCGTTTGAATATGTTAGAAAGAAAATACTTCCATATATTCCGTATAACATTTTAGTCAAACATCCAGTATTTAGACTGACTCAAAAAATAAGCCTCAAGGATATCATTCATATTTAAATAAATCAAAAGTTACGTGATCAGATATATTTCAATGAGTGTTAGATATGAATGAAATATCGATTTAACTACAGTAAATCGTTTTATAAATATTTATTCCGTAAAGCTTAATGAGAATCCGACATTAAGCACATGAGAAGTAATTTAACTGGATGTAACTTAGATTAAAATTTTATTGAGTTACTTTTCTAATGCTTAGCTCCCTGTTTATACTGAATCGGTATGTTGAAAATTTTACTTTTAACATAGATATAACAGTGGGTGGAAAGGTTAAAAAAAGTTCACTACTTCTGGTTAAGATCAACTCATTACCTAAAATCAATAGCACCCAATCAATTAAACATAATAAATTACCATCTCGAAATCGTTCCCTTATTTCTTTCTCTAGGCTAAACTCAACTCCCAATCACTACTATTTTAATTACCCTTCAAAATAATCCTAAGTATACCCGAATTTAATCTCAGCACAAGCTCAACGATAGCTTTTCAGCTTTAACGATTTTCCCAGACAAAAATGGCCCCCTACCACCACTTGATATCGGGCCTCATCTGTCAAAAACCTCGACAGCAGATATACTTGCAAAGAATGGAAAACTCTCCAATCGAAAATGCATTATTTATTTAAATTGGAAACCGCGTCGAAAACATCATTCGCCGTGCAGACGTAGAATTATTTTCTTTCCTAATGAAGAGCCACCCTTTTCCAAGATAACTTATCTCTGTGCTAGGACCAAACCGACTTCAAAGGGACTCGGGAACATTTTCCCAGATTAATTGGAATTTATTAAACGGCCCCTTAATTAATGGGCCGCGTGAAATGAGTTCCAGGTTCTTTGTTAGTCATTATCGCTGAGGAAAGACGAATTGAGCGGGGTCTTGCACAATCTTTTATCCTGGAGCAAATTGCTTCGGATGGAGCACAGTTGCAATTAAGGTGACAGTACCGAGGCGGCCTGTCCTTCTTAATTTCGAAAGTATCTGAAGCGCCTTTGCTTTCTATAAACACTGGTGATGTCATGTGGATAAACAGTTATTTTAAATCTTTTGTGTTTTTAAAGGTGTTTTTCGGAAAGAAATAATGAATGAGCTAGACGCTTTTGAAGTAGTATTTTCTTTGTCTTGTTAGGGCCTGCAAGATGATGAATTTTTTATGACCCGAATTGGAAATTACCTGATTCCGTTACTAAATCCAAGGTTACTCTAAGAATAAAAGATAAGCCGTGCTTTCCGATAGAACGCGCTTAATTGAACCTGAATTGAATACCTGTTTACGTCAACACTCCCATTAAAATCATTTTTCCTAATTTCATTACAAAGATGAATTCAAACATTGAGATGAACTTAAAATGTTTATCTATTTAAAATTTCATGTTTGGATTGGGCGTAGTTAATCTTAAGTATTCTTACTATAAATTCATTAGTTTAATTAAGTTTTTACCAATCCATTAAGTTTTTACCCGGCAAGTTCCAAACATTTTGAAACTAGGTTCAATTAATTCCACTAACATTCCCGTTAAATACCGCCATGCTATTTAGGGCCAAAAAAGTAGAAATATTGCTAAATAATATCCAACTCATGAATGAAAATGTTTACTAGTTAGATCATTAACTGTTCTATTTTTCAATAAAAGTGAGATAATTTTGTCGGTATTTGAATATATGGCGTATAAAAGCGATTGGCGATATTTAGCAGGAAAATTAACGGAATTGGCCCTGAAATTCTTATAATTGTGATCCATGATAGTGGGGTAGACTCGAGCTCTAGAACTATTTCAGAACTCAGTACTAATCAACCAATCTCACAGTTTGAACTGTTTTTCTATTTTATGTTGCAACATCTGTAAACTGCGTATTTAAGCGAAACGAATATGGCGATTATAACTGAGAATAAACTTGGATTGAAAGTGGAGATACCTAGAGAGCCTGTATACGAGAGAGGCGACAACCCGGTATAGCTGGCTGATTGGTCAACAGCGATTTCTGTTCACCGCAGATTTCCCTCCATTGAATTAGCATGGGAGCGAGATCAGCGGCATGATACAGTTTGGACAGAATTGGAGATTTGGACAGTTTTAACTGCGCGCAAGGATGCGCAGAGACGCTTTTAAGCGAGTTGTCGCCTCTCTCTCGTATACAGGCTCTCTAGAGATACCTGGTTCTTCTGCCTGAACGGTCACAATTTTAAAATAAAATATCACATCCCAACTATTTGTCACTGAAATATAGAGTGCGAAGTGTGAACTTCAGTTCTATTTACGAATGAAGATGAATCTAGGTGAACAAAATATTCCGTAAAAAATACTTTTTCTTTGCGCTGTGAAATATGATTCCTACTCCCATCATAACTCTTTTTAACCCTCTTTCGTTGTTTCATAAAAGATTTTTCACTGTAAAACTTTTAGTTGTGTTAAGAGCTCAACCTTTCAACCCCTATGTGCAGAGTTATTCAATAACAAAATTATCTGACGTTTACTATTGCCTGGAAATAGAATTAGTAAGAATTAATGATGTCCAAGTCACATATTAATGACTATGGTGAAAAGTTTTTGGACGAAAAACACTCTAATCGTCATGGACTTCACTATTTCCTATGTACTACAGATTTTTAGGTAATTAGTCACGATTCCTTTTAAGACCAGCATAATTCAGAGACAGGATATTTCTCTTTCTTTACGTGAATATAAATGGAAAAACTTTCGAAAACGGAACAACATGAAAAGAAGGCTTAGTTATTGTGCTTTTATGATAATTTGGAAAATGGTGTTAAGAATGAAATTACAGAATTGTTTTTTTTTTCTAGTCAGCAAAATTTTGTTTTTCTTCTCGAAAACTTATGAAGAACAAACTATGACGTTTACTTTTAAAATGATGACATAAATTCATATTTAGCTGCGTATTAGTTTATATATATGTACTATCACCAGGTCATTTTAGTGAGAATTTCACATAAAAGAACGATCATCACAATATTTACTTATCTGTAATAGACGATAAGTTAATATTGAGATTGAGATAAAACAACATGATCTTATATCTACTCAACAATCGGATATGATGTTTTACAACAATGGGTGTTGCACATACTACAATGGATGTTATATCTACAACAATTACCACTGACTTATGTATTTTATTGTCTTTCCTTATGGACGGCATGAATTGTTGATTTTAAGGCTTCGATTTTTAATTATTTTTCTTTAGAAACCTTCCCGAGAGAGTATAGCAATATGTCAATAAAAAGTTAATGTAGGATCGAAAATGTATTCACCATCATCATAAATACCCAGACAGCCCGGTGTGGATCAATATCTTCTTTGAAGATTTCTCTATAAGGACCTCTGCGTTATCTTGATCCCCAATTCCTTTCATTGATTTCGAGAAAATCTGACTCCACCGAGTCAGCCCATACCAACCGCGGTCTTCCCAGCTTTCTATGTAGTTCCTGTGGGTTTAAAATGAAGAAAAACCTTTTTAACAGTGTTGCTATCATGCATTCTAATCACATGGACTATCCAAATTCAATTCCTTTGATTTATTTTTATATAAATACGAAACCTCAAACAATACGAAAACAATATGCCCTCTATTATCCTATAAAAACTCCTTGTTATGAAATCTAAAGAAGAAAAACCAGAAGCTATTATAAAATATTAGAGGACATAAAGACGGATAAATATTGATTTTTATTTGTATAAGAGAAGATTCATTAAAAACAAAATATGCAATCCTACTTTTAATTTTTTTTATTTATTGTTGTAAAAAGAACAATAGTAAACGTAAATGATAAAACAAGGGGACACAGAGGGACTAGATTTCAATACAAGTAATTGAACGAAGGGTCACTGATTTAAATTGAACAAGGCAAACTTTTATCGGGATTGTAAGAAGTATTATTTTTTAACAGGGTAGTGGACAGATGGAATGGGTTACCTGAAACGGTTATCAACTCAAGTGGGGTAAACGAATTCAAGAATAAAATTGACAGGTACTGGGAATCGGGTGGTTTGAGTTAAATGGACCGGACCAACCTTGTTGGGCACTTGCCTGTAGTTGGTCGAATTAAATTGTATTTGTAATTTATTGTTTTTTTCCCTTTGAAGTATGAAATGATGATTCACAGATTATTTTAAGCAGATTACTATAATTTTCGGTTCATTTTATGGATTCGTTTTTTGACAATTTCATAATTACTTTACCTAATAGTATATATTACACAAAGGTATAATTCGTAAGATGTCTTTTTATCATCAAAATATAAATAAAAACTTAATTACAATGGTCGAGTCAAGATGTGAAACTGGAAAAAAGGAGATGAATTTTTAAAAACCTTTGTTTTACTTTACCTGTTCAAAGCTGATAAAGGATAGTAACAATCCCTTAAAACCATGAAAGTTCTCGATATTTCACTGCTGAAAAATATTATTTCAGCAAAAAAATATGGAGTGCCTTATTTCAGTCTGGAAAACCTAAAACTTATAAAGGGTTTTTGAAGAACTACGTGCTACCTCTGCATGCAAATGTTATATTCCAAAAAATCATTAAGTAAGAGAAAAGATCTAAAAATAATGCATTCTAGAAATGACTGTTTAAGTGGAATAAAAAGATGACACATTCTTAGTCAAATTACTTTCCTTCTTAATGGAGATCTCAAACTGCGAGGTTAAGAAATGAAGATTTTCTTCAAGAAACACAGAAGTTTTTGTTATAAATCTGGGAGAAGTTCAGAGCTCTGCGGCATTTTAATGTGCACATTCTGATTTTAAGAAAGTGGAAAGTTTCCCAAATTTGCTTTAAAGACATGAGATTTTCCGAGAATGATTTTCATTCGAATATTTAAAAGAGAAAACATAAAGTGGGAGTCCAATGAAAAAACGTGATTTTAATTTTAAGTTTTTGTAAATGGATGTGTATTTTTTATCTAGTTTTGAATTTTCAATTCGCTTTTGTTGAGAGAACATTCTTGATGTTCTTTCGAAAACTTCATTAAGCTGGAAAGAAAACGATGAAATTTCTTTTAAGAGTATCCTAGTTTTTAAAACAAGAAACATTCACACAGAATTTTTTTCGTGCGAAATAAAACATAAAGTTCCTTTTTTGAAAAAAAATTTTTAACAATAAACTAATCTATGCAGTAATTTAATAACAAACATTTAATTTACTTAAAATTATTTAAGAAAATATTTTTGCATTTCTTGAAAAGTAGTTATTTTCAGTAGTATTATTCAAAAGTAGTTATTTTATTTTATATTATATCTCGGAGGAGAAACCTTGCAGAAAGGATTTTTCGTCTACAAAACTAAACTCAACAATTTTTATCTGTTTTTTTAACCAAATCTTCCAACACAATCTCAATTTCCTAATATAGTTGTTAACATTCCTCTAATTTTGTTAAATGCTCGCTACACAAAACCTAATACAAGAGTTTTTTAGTTGATAATTTATAACAAAACTCAACGCGGAACATTCTACATCAGCTAACTAATGAATTACAGGCTCATGTAATTGTCTGCTAGTCATGTCTGCTAGTAAAAAGGCTAATAGGATATTGGGATACATTAAAAAAACTGTTTCTTCAAGGTCCGAGGATATTATTTTACCACTATACAGAGGCTTGGTGAGACCTCATCTAGAGTATGCTGTTCAGTTTTGGTCTCCATACTTAAAAAAATATATTGATTCAATTGAAAGGGTTCAGCATAGGGCTACTAAAATGGTCAAGGGTATATCCAGTTTAAGTTATGAGGGAAGATTAAAGAAGCTAAATATGTTCACTCTAGAGAAAAGAAGGATTAGAGAGGATTTGATTCAACTTTTTAAAATGGTAAAGCAAGGGGACACAGAGGGACTAGATTTCAATACGGGTAATAGAACAAGGGGTCACAAATTCAAATTGAATAAAGGAAAATTTAAGACGGATTGTAGGAAGCATTATTTTTTAGTAGGGTAGTGGATAGATGGAATGCGATGCCTGAAACAATTGTAAATTCAAGTGGGGTAAACGAGTTCAAGAGGAAAATTGACAGATACTGGGATTCCGGTAGTGTGGGTTAAAAAGACTAGACCAACCTTGCTGGGCTTACGCCTGTAGTTGGTCGACTTAATTTGTATTTGTATTTGTAAATGCTTATTAACTTGTAACGAAATTATTTTCTTTCAATAACCAAAGGGTCTGTTAGACTTCATCATCATCAAAAAATAAAGGATAATTTATAGTAACCAAACCCGAATACTTAGTATTGTGTCAAAATAAATATATTTTGGCTAATTCTTGAAATCCTGATAATTTTACAGAAAAAATGTTTGTTTCACAATGTTTAATGCAATAGATCCGAGCTCTCCAAAACTGTCATAACCAAAATAACATGCTCCGTACTGAAACTTAAAGAGACCAATAGTAGGAAACTCCCAATTTTGATGAATGTGGTTATCAACAGTACTCTAACATGAAAAGCAAATTGATATCCCACGCAACTATGATTAAGTGAGGTGATTTTTCTTTCGGAGTGATGACAAATCGAAGATTTTCAATTAGTTCCGGGGAAGAACTATTCATCGTCACTTAACAAGACTAAGAAATTAGTTCTGCTTCTTTCTTAACGATAATTAAGAACGGTTTGAATGACAAATGTACTCGAATGCAAGGGTGAACAAATGAGGTCTGTTGAAAGGAATGCCGCTGTTCTTAATTCAATTATATTCGAGAGCACCGATTTTTCTGATGTTTTTCCTCACACTTTATTCATAAATGAATACAATATTATCTTAGTATATGTTTCGGTTAAACCAATGTGCAATAAGTTAATCATTATCTTGTCTTCCGACTTAAACTTTTACTATTATTTTTTAATAAAAATGTTTAAAAGAAAAGCATTTATTCATATATAAAATATAATCTATGGTAAATTATGAATAAAAGTTACAGACAACAGAAAATGGAGGGGAAAATCTTTAACTAAAAAGAAACAAATTTCGACAGTTTTACATAGCGTGCTTGGTATTTTAGTCTTAAAAACTCACAAAAAACGTCCTCGTCATTGATTGATCAGTCGTTCAATCAATGACGATCACAATATTTTCTTATGTTTCGGTGAAAACAATGCAATAAGTTAATCATTACCTTGTCTTAGTTTTACTATTACTTTTCCTTATAAAACCGTAAAAAATATGTTTGTAACGAAAGCATTTATTCACATATAAAATATTATCTATAGTAAATTATAAACAAAACTTATGGAAAACAGAAAATGGTGGGCAATCTGAAATTAAAAATAATTAAATTTCGACAGTTTTTTACATAGTGTGCTTTGTATTTTAGTCAAACTCACATAAACAAAACTTCCTCGTCAATTATTGATGAGTCGTTTATATTTGAGTACAAAATTAAGTGCATAAGTGGATTTTGCCCAAAACTTTTCACTTACCTTGTTATGTAAACACTTGATTTAGAATAGTCAGTGTCAGAAATCAATAATTTTTTCCTATCCTTTTCTCTACTTTTAAACGGTGTTCAAAGGCAATGTTTTTCATCTCATATTACTAAAAAAATAATAATTGGAATCTTGGGGGGGATAAATAATTTTTAAAGCCAGATGGAATAAATGAGAGATATATTTTTATACCGAAATAATCTATGTATTCATTGGAATAAAGAATAATAATGTGAAAAAGAATATACTTGTATAACTTAAATTTATCCCTATTTACCTATTAAAAGGTCATTTTAGAATTTTTAGACATTTTAGTAGGATTGTAAAGGAAAAGAACAAATTCACCATTTCTAGATATTTGGCTTTACCTCGTTTTTAAAATAACCCATGATCGCGTATTGTTTGTAAAATTATTTTTATATAGACTAGGGAGCTACCGCCCCCTGTTCGCTATCTCTCCCAAACCCCCGTAAACTGCTGACGCAGGACCTTTCGGAATTACTTCGCAATTCCCATAAAATCCAACTCACTAAACTTGACACACTTTATAAAACAATTAAACAATTTGCAGAAAAATGTCAACCAACTTTCCAAAAATACGTCATCAAATCCCCTCCATAAATAAAAGTTAAAAGTTTCCCTCCCTTAAAAATTTGAATATAACTCTAACTTATAAAAAATTTAATCGAAATGTTTTTTTAAATATTCAGTGTAATTATTTTTAATCTATTGTTATAAAATTAACTATTTCTAATTGTTAATCAATATTCAGACCATACAAAAACCATTAGCTAATGAATATTTAAATTTAACATTAAAAAGTAACTCGTTAAAGTAGGTATACCTAGTGTTTATCATTCATATTTTTATTTAAACCCCAGAATTGTTAAACAATACTGTTTAAGCAATTGAAAATAAAAAGAGACAAAACCTTCACATCACTCAATGTTTACAATTTATAGCCTCTGATTGGTGGAAGAAAAATATTGAATTATTTTTCCACCAATCAGAGGCTGTAACCATGGTTTCTTGACCTGACCGCCGGTCAGGTTACCGGTGAATACGGCCGTTAATTTCGATTAAATCCAAATCAGACAAAAAAATTATTAATATTTGACAAAAAGTGTGGAATTTTAGTATAAAATGGCGTATGTGTAAGTTTTTAGAATACTTGTATCAGTCTTTGAATGATATTTTATTTAGAAATTACTTGTTTAAAAGGTGAAAAAATCATGTTTCATCTTAAAATATATCGTCAATTGGTAGTTGTGATTGTTTGCATAATAATTAATTTGACAATACTTGCTTTGTAAGTGCGACCTTATCCGTTTTATAAAAAATGGAAATGTTTTAAAATTGAGAATTTTTTTTGAAAAATCGAAGAGCTTACTCGGAAATCCGGAAAGAATCCGGACATTTTGATACCATATATGTGTCATTCGGCTTAGTAATTAAAAATCCTTTCTCTGGAAACCGTTCATCAAAAACTTTTTTTAGAATAGAGAGATTTATACAGTAAAGATTTTTAATTTGATTAATTTTTATTTATCTTCTTTTATATTTTTTACACTACTTGCTTTGCATCTTGATTTTTTCTCGTTATTATTCAATGAGTATTTATTTTTAATTAAGCACGACATCAACGTTCCTAATTTTTCAATAATTTGTAATCATTACAATAGTTTTTACAGGCAGCAAAGTTGTAATCGTTACAACTAAACACACTAGATGTCACTACCAAGGATGGGTAAAACTTTTGTTTTAGATGTGAAGTTAATATTTAAATTTTTTAAATGTGTTAATATTTAGCATTTTTTAGAAAATTAAAAAACACAATAGAAAGTTTCATATTGATAAAATTAATGCATAGAGTTATTTTCCTATTTACATTTTTTACATTTTTACATTCACGGTTGATATTAATTTATAGTATTTAATTAATATTAAATATAATATTATTCCTTACATTCGAAGCCATTTTATAAGTAAGAAAAATATTAAAAATAGAGCTATCGATAAAATTCAAAACAACTAAAGTTTTGCAGAGAAAATTTTTAAGAAATGATAAACAGGAATGATTTTTGCATCCAAACAATCTACTACTCACGAAAATATTTCATACGAACAAAGAAATTCCTATTTTCTTTTCGATATCAATGAATATACAAGGGAAATAATAGAAAAGAAAGAATTATTAGTTTTGCTTGTTTTGTTGATGTTGTTGTTGAGTTGGTGTTGGAACAAACAATGAAAACCATGATCGAAATACGATAAATGTATTGATGTGTGCAAGTATTTGAAATCCATATAACAACAACATAAAAAACCTTATTTCCTTTTGTGCTTTTTATAAAACTTAGAAATTGATTGATTTGATACCACGCTTTTCTATATATCTATATATTTTTCTTTACTCTTTTCACAAGCTATTATTAAGAACGTACAAACTGAAAATTCTTTTGCATTTTTCCTTCGATCCTTTTTAGATCAATTTTACTCACGCTTTCCAGAAATAATGTGGTTTATGTTGAAAGAAAAAAAAACATTTCTTAAATTCTGAAAATTTCTTTTATTTTTCAAGCAGTGTACTGTATACTTATCTGCTTGTAAACATTTAATGATTGACTTTGATAATAATTATTTTGTTTTTTTCTAGGTAATATAAACTATTTTTCTAAAATTTATATACTTTTTAAATAGAGGATTTTAACTCGATTATAGTTTGTGTTATTATTTGACTTTCTTAGTAGGTACAGTTTTACTCGTAACCAGAGACATTTATATTTTATAAATAAATATAATTTGCATTTGCAATGTATATTGCTCATATCGTATGCATGCACTACACTTACAAAATATATTTTATGGAACATAACTTATTTACATTTTTATTCTAAACTAGCGCTGACGCGCTAGACCCGGGCTTCGCCCGGGTTTCAGTTTTTATAATAAATATCACCTGGTGGGTTACAGATGGGCTTCGCCAGTCCAAATGTGGAAATAGTTAAATAAAGGAGCCATTTCAATGTTTATGTTACAACAATGGATGTCAAACTACAACAATTAATTATAAACTGCAACAATCGAGAATATGCCTACAACAATTAAAGTTACATCTTCATTGTTATATTTACAACAATGGGGGGTTTCCATGAAGTTAGGCACGAAATACGGGTTTTTGAGCATAAAATTGACCAAAAAAGTTATTAGGATGCATCGATTTCAACATATTTTTATTCAGAAACCTTCCCTGGAGCGAGTAGATCAACGTGGTATAGTTTAATAGTTAATGTAGGTTCGAAAAGTTTAAAACTATAAAGGACATGCATACAGACAAACAAACAAACAAACAAACATTGATTTTTATATATATAGATAAATGCTTTCTAATATGAACTCTTAAATAAACTTTAATTTTTAAAAGTAAAACCTAATCATCTTATTTATGCCATTATAAATCAGACGATGCTAAAAAATTTTTAAATATAAGAAGAGATACAGAAACATGGACTAATTTATGTATTAATCATCTTATCTAGTTCAATTCTAGTTCTCTTAATTTAGTCTTCACCTTCTCATTTATTCCTACAATATTCCCCAATTTATATATCTTGGATGACGATAATGATGGCATTATAGAGCCAAGATTCTAAAAATGATTGTAGAGGAAGGAAATATTATAGTTACAAAAAACTAATTTAGAATAATTTAAAAAAAGAAATTATAGAAAAAAAACCTACATAATAAAAGTAGGTAATTGATTAAATTAATTTGAATAAATAGGAGAAAACAAAACCACCATTCTATAATTAAAAATTGAGATGGATATCCCGTATAATTGCTACTCCAGATCCTAAACCTACAAACAAAAATCTTCGACACATTAAATTACAAATGAAATTTATGTGCTTCTATAAATTTCAGTATTGAGATGTAAATTTTCATAGGAGAATTTTCCAAGCTCAAACATGTAATGAAGCAAACTATTCGATATGCTCCCTAGAGAAATAAAATCCAAACATCGTTTTCCGGAAGAAAATTAATTAAATTTTAGAAGCTGAGAGAGAACTCTTAATTAAAAAAATAACTGAATTTTCCATTCATTTCTTCATCTGATTCTCAAATTAACTCGTTTTTCAATTACAAATTTCTTTTAAAAAAATCAATGGACCTCGAAAATATCAGTCAAGAAAAATATCTCACGCTGTTGAAGTAAAACTTATTCCTTGAATTTTCCATCTTAACCATTACTAAGCTTCTTTTTTGGAAATATTTTATGAACTAGAAATACATTTTTTTCTTTCGTTCTGATAATGTCTTTTCCTTCTGTTGAAGTTAGTTCGAGTGCAAACTTTCGAATTTCCATATTTAATGTGGTAGAAAATTTCTCCTCCTCTACGTAAGATTCATTTGTACGAGTATAAAACTCGGTAAATATTTATGTGGGCCACAAAGTAAATGGCAAAGCATATAAAAAGATTTGTTCTTTTTATACAGGGGGAAGAAATCTAACTTTAATGTATATTTTTAGGGTAGAATATTTCTGATCCAACGTAAGCGTGAAATATAATGCATGAGACGAAGCTATTTCAGATCCGTTTTTTTACTATTCGTGAACGAACATTTTTCGGTGATGTCAGCAAAGGAAAAATTATGCTACTTTAATTTTTGTAAGATGTGCATTCTTAGAAAGCACATAAAATTAATGAGTTTCATAAATTGTGTTTCCTACATGGATAAAATTTAACACTGTAAACAAGGATTTCAGGATTTTCAAGAATTAACTCTAAACAACTTCTAAAAATATTTAGAACTGGGATTGTTTAAATTTGTGATATTTTTGTAGACAATGTTTTTTTCAATATTTTTTACTCAAAGAAGGTTTTTGAAATATCTGGGTGATGCTGCGCACCATGTATATGCTTATCATAATTATCAATTAATTTGTTAAAAAACTAAGCAAACCGTTAAGCGTATCAGAGTGTAGCTACTGTAGTTTTTCTTGAGAAAAGCTAATCCAAAATCCATACAATTCAAAAGTATACTCCGGAAATTGTCTAGAATCATCGTTTCTTTTGGCCTCTATAAAGCCCTTTTATTTCTTGAACTTTGTGGTGGTGTGTGATCGACAAAAGAGAAAACACCTACAGCCGTCTTCCGTGCTACTTGACCAGCGGTTAACCAGCAGTCAAAGAAGATTTCCAACAATCCCAGTCTAGGTAATTCCTTCTTTGATTGCTGGTAAACCAATAATGGTCAAGTAGCACAGAATACGGTCGCTATTATCGCCAAATTTAACTGTTTTCGTCTTCTTGAAACTAGGGAAAGCAGATTGGCACCAGAAGACCATCTGCTTTTCCCTGACTGTGTCCAAATACTTAATTTAATAATCTTATAAAAATATACGTTACAATAAAGATGTCTTATAAAGCAAAATACATACTTAAAAATATTTTAACTTTTAATTATTTCCTCCCTTGTTTTTACGTGTCGCCTCACAATATTTTGCACGCTCAGCTATTATTTTAAGTACCCCACTATCTACCCGATCATCCATCAGATACCCATCACCATTACTTCCAATATTTCCCTAAAAATGATAAAAAGGAAGCATTTGAAACCGTTTAATAACCCCAAAAGCGATTTATCACTTTTTACGGACTTCTTTCCGGAACACTATTTCAAGGTCCTATCTCCCTATGCATTAATGCACCTTAAGATTAGTGATGGGCAAAATCGATAATTTTAGGTATCGAATACTTTGGTATCGAATACTTATAGGTATCGAATACTTTGGTATCGAATACTTAAAGGTATCGAGTACTTTTAGGTATCGAGTACTTTTTTTCAATGTCGGGAAATGAACCTGAAGGGACAATTTTTTTAGGGCCTATCCATAATCAGACTAATATTCAAAAAACTGAAAGCGATCCATCAAAAAGCCCCGTAGCTACGGGCCTGGAGGTGGATAGAGGCGAAGGATTTGGCGGGGGAAAAACCTAGCCGCGTCAAATTTCTCTCGTGGATGATAACGACTTGGGTTTGAGCGTTGCAAAATGAAAACGGAAACAGGCTGCGTTTGATCTACAGTAGGTATTATAAGATTACTTCATTGAAAAATTTAAAACGAAATATGTCAATAAAGTATCGATACTTTTGTGGGTATCGAATACACTCGATACCTATAGGTATCGAGTACTTAAGTATTTGGTATCGATACCTGCCCATCACTACTTAAGATAATAATTCACAGCCTGAAATTTGTTTGGAAACACGAGAAACAGCGCATCGTGTTTGTGGATGACATCCATTTATTTTTCCCATAAAAAATACTAGAACTGGATACGAGATGATCCGGTAACCTTTCGAGGGCATTTCTAGGAAGCTCGGGCAAATATCAGATTGGCAATAAATGATGAGAAATGGGAGAGGGACATTAAACTTAAACAAGAGAGGCCTGATTTGGGTATTTAAGGCATGGTTTTGTGTTTTCCCAGAAAGCTTTACTTTCAGTTCGAGAGATTGCCTTTTGGAAGAGTATCTCTTTTCGCAGAATAATTAATTATTCATCTAATGTTCGAAGTTGATGTTTCAATTTTACGATCTGGCATATTTTGGGTAGAAATGAGAAATGGAGTAGTCTTTTTCTTGTGTTATAAGATAATGGATTTTAAAAATTCTAGAGGGATGTCGGATTAAAAAGAAGAAACGGGAATTTGGCTTTATTTCTGTTCTATATAATTTATCTTTAAAAGAATTAATTTCAAGCACAAGGTTTTTTCTTCTGCTTTATTAACATTTTATTTAAATCAGGGTTTCCAAAACTTTTTCATGCATCGACCCCTTGGTAGTATTTTACCTACACCATCGACACCCTTTCAAAAATCCGACTAAATTTTTAAGAAAAATTATTTATGAATTAAAATCTAACTAAAATTTTTCAACTGGTTCCACTCCAACGGCGGATCCAGGATTTGGGTTTTTTTAGGGGGCGGCTAAGAATTTTTGAATATCAATATAGTCTTCTAATATCCTAAAGGGGGAGTCTGAGGGTCCTCCCCCAGAAATTCGTTTGGAAATTTAGGTCTAAAATTTAAGGAAATTTAAGTCAACTCATTTTTATACACCTAATCCGGATTTCAGACATACATTTTCAAGAATTTAATTTACGTTTTGGTAGAATTTTTGCATTTTGACGAACTTTTTACAAAAAAGTTGTAAATAATAGAGTTCCAAGTTCTAAAGGGGGTCTGGGGGTCTTCCCACAGAAAATTTCTGGAAGTTTAATCCTAAAAACGGGAATTCAACTCGTTTTGGTGTCGCTTTTCCCTTTTTTAACATCCCCTATTTCCACTTCCCCTATTTCTCACCGTTAGTTCTTATTTCTTTTGGGTGGGGTAAAGCCCCCTATCCCCCCCGGGATTCGCTAGTGTTCCACTCACTAGTAATGTATAGAGTTTAATCTGGATAATTTATAGGTGATCCAAATATAGGCAATATACCACCAATGACGCATTAATTTTTTAAAACTTTGAAATTAAAAATTAGTATCTACAGAAAGTTCAAGGGACCAGGAAAATTCTTTGAATCATCTACAGTAATAAGAAGCTGTTTTCATCAACATTTAATTTTTTATGACTGCTAAACTTTCATCGATCCCCTACCAACCCCTTAAACTTCGTCGACCCCCAATCGATCCCTAGAGCTTCATCGACCCCCTTTAAACCTTCATCGACTCCCAGGGGGTCGGTACCGACCCCTTTGGGAAACCCTGATTTGAAAGGTATTTTATCAAACCAAAATGTTGTACTTGAGAGTTTCAAAATTAAATTTTGAACCTTCATAATATAACTACATAACAAATAAAACAAATTAATTTTGTTTAATTATTAGATATTTTAACATTTATGAATGAACATTTTATTTTAAAATGATATTTTATCAAAAAGACTTTAAAATAAATTTTTGTATTTTTAAGTTTCAAAATTAAAATTCAAAAACCTTCATGATTACATAAAAATTATTTTTTAGTTTTTTACTCCTTCTTGCAAAGACAAGATTTCAAAGAAATCGAACACCTCCTTTGACATCAAATGGTTTGTTAACTATAAAATAAGTAAAAAAAGATTTTTTAAAAAACGCTTTTATATTGAAGTGTTCTAAAAGGTCAAAAATAATTTTTTCGGTTTGACAAATAATTTATTGGGAAGTAGAAAATAACTTTTTGGTAAGTAAAAAAACTGATTTTCTAATCACTAAAAATAAAAGCGTGGGCGCTAGTAATTTTTAAAATTTAAATTTTTTTACTGGACAGTAACAGTAACATCCCTGACGAACGGGGATTCGAACCCCTGACGTACGGCTTTGCAGTTAGATGCTCTTACCACTAGGCCATTACGTCGGCATTTATGTATAACTTTATATAAATAAAAATACCTTATAGAGAATTTAAAGTGAATCCATCCCACTCAAAACTCATGCATGAGAAATTTGTAAATTTAACCTCATAGAACATAGAATAAAGAAGTTAGAATAAATAGTGAATTAAGAATTACTAGCGCCCACGCTTTTATTTTTAGTGATTAGAAAATTAGTTTTTTTACTTACCAAAAAGTTATTTTCTACTTCCCAATAAATTATTTGTCAAACCGAAAAAAATATTTTTGAGTTTTTAGAACACTTCAATAAAAGCGTTTTTTAAAAAATATGTTTTTTTACTTTTTTTTATTTTCTACTTTTTAGTCATGGTATTTTTTAACAAAAACTCACAAGAAAAATGTATTTATTTCAACCATATTTAATGTTATGTTAGGATGGAATTTTAGTTTCATGTATAACAAAAATTTTTCACATATCTGACAAAGTAGAACAATCCTCTGACGACTCAGCAGGACAATCAACTCCAAAGTTAATTAAAATCTATTTAATATTGCTGGGTACGTTATAGAAACAGAGCTGAGCGGGAAAAATACCTCGCACAAAGAATATACCTCGCATCCACTCACTCGCCGATGAAATCCATCGATATCAAAAAGATTCACAATAAAAAGAAAGCATTCAATAAAATAAAAAAAACAATCGTAAAAAACTCAGAATTTGTGTGTGTATCAAGGAGCAAACAGTACCATCCAGTCTTTTCAGTAGTCAATAAATTATAAAACTAGCATATTTTCTCCTCTCGCCATTCCTCGGGATGGGACACCTATTTTCGGCGATTTCTCGCTCTTCTGGGGATTTCTTTCTCGCGGTTATTATCTTAAATCGCTAATTATCTTAATTGTTAATTGGAAGGTAAAAAATCACGTTTTGAAGATTAAACATTGTAGTTATATACCTAGTATATTATCTTACAGGTTTTGGGAGCCATTGGCTTCACGGAAGTGTCTCAAATATGAATTAAAAGGATAACTAAAAACACTCGTTAATTACCTAAATTACGGAGGTTTTGACTAGTTGATGATTGAATATTGCATTGTCATCGAGTTTCCACCACGGTGCAAAGTTTCAGAACTTTATATCGTTTGGAAGTGCCTGAAATTTTATGTACAAGAATACGGAAAGAAAAAAAGTGATTAATCGTCTATAATTATCGTAATTACTGGGCAATTCTCGTTTTGACTTTTGAATATGGTGAAGTTATGCCTTATAAACAATTGTGCACGGTTTAGGGAGAATAGCCCCTTGGGAAAGGTCTCAAATTCTGGTTTTTCTGTTAATTAAAAATACTCGTTAATAAACTTAATCCTTTGGTTGTTTGACTAGATAATGGTTGGATATTGGAGTGTCATGAGGGTTACACCGATGTGTAAAGTTTCGGGGCCCTGACATATCGGGAAATGCCCGAAAATCGAGTTTTAAAATTCCACCCGTAAAACGCCGCCAAAAGCAAGTAGAATAAAAGCGTTTAATTAATATAACTTCTTAAAATAATTTAAGTAAGTAGAAGTAAGTACTTTTTTATTATATTTTTATAAATAGTAAATCGACTTTAGTTTAAAAAAAACTTTCTGAGCATGGATTAAATATGGGTCATAAGACCGAGGCTATAATTAAAGAGAAGCAAAGCTATAAGGGTCGCCAAAGGTCACCACTGAGTTTTGTCTGCGGGATGACCTTATTATTATCAAACATTTATGCATATTAGAATTTGCGTGGATAATCAAGTGTATCATTCAAGTTGAATTACATCAACATTTGTTTAATATAATAAAACATAATTTTAAATACCAAAAAAGGACAGTCGGTTTAAGGATGTTTCTTGGCACTCAAGAAATTTTAAATTTGCGTACTGTTTATCTCTATTATTTATTCTTACTTATTTTAGTAAATTGGTTTTAGACTCAGTTGTTAGGGGTCATCCATAAATTACGTGAGGCGTTTTTTCCAAAATCTGGACCCCCTCCCCCCGTGGTGAGATTTAGTGAGGTTTTGCTGGACCCCCCTCCCCCACACGTGAGATTTACCTACAACTTTTTAAAAATAATTTGCAGTATCTTATCCTTTCTCATACATAAAAAAAAGAAAATCGTATAATTTCTAACTTAAAAAGTTGAAGTGAGATTTTAATCAACCCCCCCTCCCCCCTTGGTGAGGTTTGGTGAGATTTTTCCAAACCCCTCCCCCCTTTTTTACCTCACGTAATTTATGGATGTCCCCTTACTAGAGATGTGGGTTTTCCGGAAAATTTTGAAACGGAAAATTTTCCAAGCCACTAAATTATAATAAATTATGTGGTTAAATTAAACTTCCTATCACTGGAGGAAATAAATTAACCAAACTGGAATGTTTTCATCAATTCTGTATTATGTTCCTTTTAGATTCATCCAAAAATAAAAAACAATCAAAAACTAATAAATAATGCATTGAAATCATGATTTAAAATTTTTAAATCATATTTAATGTTATAGTATAATAAATATTGACAAATAACTATATATAATGTATATAAAATGCCTCGATATTCAATTAAAAGATCCCACATCAGGAGATATTTCATTATTCATTTACTAAATTAACCTATGAATAACTGAAATGAAAACAAAAAAGTATTCTAAAATTACTGGCAGGGGCAATATTACTCACAAAAAAATTAAATTGTGATAAATCTTCAAGAGCATCAGACGTAAGACGAAACATTTATTTGCACGACGACGAACAATATTTACAATTTACAAAGATAGAAACTACAGGACAATCCCCGCGCGCCAACCGGCGCGGCGGCGGGGAAATCCAAGACCCTCTATATCAGTGGTTCCCAACTCAAATATGTCTGCGGACCACTTCACTTAAATTTGAACCCTCTGCGGACCACCCCTATCCCCAACTTTATCTTGATAATTTTAACCTTTTTTTTCAATTTATTCATTCCTCACAGGGGGTCTGAAATTTGACTTTTTTCTGAAGTAAGGGGAACCGAGTCTTAAACATATGTTTTGAAAAGGAACTGAAAATCAAATAATCTATTAAACTTAAAAGAAAAAATTAGCATTACTTAAGCATATATCAAATTATTAAAAAATATGTCTTTTATAAAAGATATTAAACCATTCTCTCTTTATCAAGCTCTCACTAAATTCAACAAGAAAATAGAGTCCGTTAATTACGATCGCTTATTTAATGCAGTAAAACTAAATTAGGAAATTTTATTGAAATGCTTTTTTTTTCAGCAATATAATTACATACCCTACAGATAATATAAAAATGAGATAACAAAGTACATTTGCTTAAACTTTTATGTATGTATAGAAGAGATTCGTGTATATAGAAGATATAGAAGATTCGTATGCATAGAAGATAGTATTTCACAATGGATATTAATTAATAATAATTGTTCTACTCCAAGTTCTGGTTTGAATAACATCAGCATAAAATTGTTATTTTTTTCTTTATCATACCCAACAAAAAAAGTATTATATTATTGGTAGATTTAAATTTGAACCTAAGTACTAAATTTGGCCATTAAACTCCAGGACAAATGAGGTGACCAGGAGTTCTGTTGATCACAAAAATAGAAAACCGCACATGCACTGATAGAGAGTTGGTGGCAGCGGGAATTCTATCTATAGGTGAAATGATAGGCGAGGCTCTGATCTGATCTCCCGAAAGATACCGCGTCGAATGATCGAAAGTCGGTAGTTATTTCAAAGGAGCGATTAAAAAAGAAAATAATTTATCTGTTCAAAATAGAATTTCCTGCAATAAATTTTTCTTATATCTTCGAACAAACTTATTTCACTTATATTACAAATTTCCTATCATGAGAGTCTCTCTGCCTGATCATTAATTAGTATAAATTTGTAGTTACCTTTCAACACTCTCATACTTCAATTGTATCAAACGATATGAAAGTCCGATCATTCGATTTTTTATTTGCCCCACTGGCGCCACTTAATTTAACTGATGCAATACTATGTGATGTCACATAATCACATTTCGTTTCTACTTTGTAATAAAGAACAGTTGAATTTAAATAAGTGAAATGAACAAATAAATCATAAGAGAGAAAGAGAACCTAACATTTTTTATTTATAAGACGTATGATTTCTTACGTATGTCTTTTCCATAAATAATTTTTTACTACTTACTGGAATGTGTGATAAGGAAAACTATTTTTTTAAAATTCTGCATAATTTTTGGGTGAATTTAAAATTTTCTCACGGACCACCTCTGATGGCCTCACGGACCACCAGTGGTCCGCGGACCACCTGTTGGGAACCACTGCTCTATATACATGGCCACCCAACTCCGGACGATGACGTCAAACGTGAGTGAAAATTGCCATGTTAAGTCTACGGAGTGACGTCAAAGATGAGTGAAAGTTATGACGTTGCACGGCCGAGTTGGGAGGCCTTTATATAGAGGGTCTTGGGAAATCTCGACACCGAATCAAATCACTTCACTTCAGTACCTACGAAGAATTGACATCTACACGTACAGTAAATCAGAGAGACACGCAGTGCCCTCAGGCGAGAGAGGAGAAAACTAAATACAGATAATAATCTATTACAAAATTTATTTTTTATTACTATTCCGAGTTCCAATATACCACAAAGAAAGACAATGATCTCAATGCAAAAAAATATCAATAACATTAAATTTATATCAAATTAATTCTACTTCTTTGAAAGAGAAACAAATTGGATACAAAAGGGAACTAATAAAACAAAGCGAAAAAAAATAGCGGAAAATTTTCCGATTCACATCACTAGTTGTTACTCGTTCTGCAAAATCAAGACTTCAGCTACATTAAAGATTCAAATAAATAAACTAGTTTTATTACCCAGATATTACCTAAACTTGTTCATGAACTTGTTAAAATTAGTTTTTTTTGTATTTTCAAGCAAGCAGTTTAGACTTCAAAGGGCCTCAGATAATGGAGGTTAAATATCCCTCATTCTTTTTGTAAAATAATAGAAAACTATAAAAAAGTATAAAAAATTTTTAAATCAATGAAAGTGTGTACAAAGAAACATTGTAACAGCCCTTGCTGCTAACTTCCAACCTAACACTTGTGACACGTGTTTGACTTCCATTCTTTTTTCTTCTGGGCAACAAAAACTTCTTTCGCATTAAAGGAAGAAAGAAGCAATGGTAGTTAACTCCTTGTTACCCATCAAGTAAACAACCAGGAGCCCTCTTTTACATTTCGCCACCGACCACCCAAACGTATTTCCTACATTGATGGAATTAAGTCAAGTCAATGAGAAAGGGAATCCCTGCGAAACTTTCAGCAATCTGTGAAAAGAATTCCGTCCTTCTGTCAAACTGTCCGCCCAGATCTCATTAGAAGTGGACAAAAGTGCAACAGCAAAGGGAGAAATGTTCTTTTTTTATATAATTAAACGTTCCACACACAACTGAAAAAGAAGTTTCACGTCACACAAAACAGTATCGATTTTTGCAACTAATGAAATCAGGTATCTCACTCACGCTAGTATCACGCTGCCGCATTTTAATGTAGGATATTAGTTTAATTGGGACTTGAGAAACGTATCGTATCCCGAGAGGTTTACCTTTCGCGATGTATAGAATAAGCAAAACCTAATGAATAAGGGCTGTATGTTGACAAAAAAGTAAACTGGAATTGGTAATTGGATTTCTTTTGTTAAGGTATGAATATGAACGCTCTTAATAGCCGGAATTGATTTCCCAAGATGGTCTCCGTTTTAGGGCGTATTGCGTTGGTTTTGGGGGTAAATTGAGCGAACGGGGGCTGCCGGGGAAATATTCCGTCCGATAATTGTGCGGAAAGAAGTTTCGTTAATTAAGTTATGTGGGTGGAGGAATGAACGTTTGCATATGAAAGCGAATTGGTGGGAAAAAGTGAATTTCTTTCAGAGTAAATGCTGGTTTCGGGAAATAGGATACATAATTATCTACTCAACGATGAAACATAGTATCCGAAAAATGCTACTCTCAATGCCAATTATACCGCTTACTAGGTTTTAATAATGGCATGAAAATATTGTTTTTGTGAGAATCTTTTGCTCACTATACAAAAAAAATATATGTTTTATATAAATAAAAGTATATATTTTAGATATAAATTAATTTAATCAGAATGCTTATACTAGCTTTTACTACTTTAAATAATTGCTTTTTAAATGAAAACTGGAGATTAATTAAGTTTAAAGCACAGAATTTATAGGATTACTTGATTTTCTATGTTTTTGGCAGCCATCTTTAAAAATAACCACTTCTAGTAATCTGATTTTGGTAAACATTAGTTTTCCCATTAAAGTACATCGAGTAGATCCGAAATCAGTTCAAAACCCTTTCGTTGCAATTCTTTCCCAGATAGGCCGTACTTTGAGCTATACTTAACTTATTAAGGATAAAAAGTGTATTTTCAAATACAGAATGCTGTGTGTATTGATTTTATTATAAAATACAAGTTAACGAATAAGTTTGTTACTGTAGCATTTTGAAAACGAGTTGCTAAGAAATAAAAATTTAAGATAGTTTTCATTAATTAGTTAAAGCATGAAAATTGGTTCATAATGTTGATTTCAAAACAATAATCCCCATTAGCCCATCTTCCACTGCTCTCGCCAACTTTTGTCCGCTCTCAGCACCTCAGGAGTATATTTCAAAGCAATGTTATTCTGAAGGTGATTATCTTCCCTATGTGCGATTCTAGATAGATACATAAAGTAGTATCTACACTAACTTAAAGTTCGTTAAGCTCCGATACACCCCGTATTATTGTTATCATGAAAAATATTTGGGTTCATTACATTGAAAAAAAATAAAATTTTCTTAAGTTTTTTATTTAGTAAGGTCATCTTGTGCGTTTGTATTTATTTAAATCTAAGTAAGTAAGCATCTTTTATGATTTCCACAAAATTCTAGATTCTAGAACTACAAATGACCGTATAAAAAGTAAGGATTATAAGTCAGTTATTGAAGCAGAGTAAAAGACTTTTGAACTTAATGACACAAAAAAAACTCTTAGCCTCTTTAATTGTGTTCCTGAGAATAACGCAAGAATAAATCTCATTAACTGATTCTGATTCTCTATTGAGCTATATAAGCAATTAAAGAGAAGCAATTATTATGTAATAATGATTGGGCCTATTATCTTTCTGTCGGAAGAACTTAAAAGAACAAAGTAAGACTTAAAACTTAAAGTTATGAGTTTAGAGTATGGAGTGGGAGTGCATTATTAAGGAGTGGTATGATTTAAGTGTTCTTATATGAGTTATATTGTGTTTGAGAAGAATGAATTGAAGAGGTCATGGGGTTTATCACATGAGAGAGGTTAGAGCTTGATCTCATGAGTTTCATTTTAATAACTTATTGGGACATCTCCTGGCGGTATGGCTGTAGATAGAGATAATATCTACAGCCATACCACCAGGAGAAAAACTTTTGATGCCTTACAATATTGTTGTGCTTGCTAAGGAAACGGATTTTTCCACTCAATTTCAGGATTGACGGTTAATTAATAAACACTGGAAAAACGTGTACAAAATCTACTTGGCTATCATTTGGCTTTGTACTTCTTTCAGAGTTTTGTGTTTTATGTCAAACTTTTTCTTCTGGTGGCACGACTATATCAGAGTTACTATTTTTATCTTTTCAAGCAAAAACTTTTTTACCATGAAAAAATTATTCGGCTATTTTTGTGGTGATGGAATGGTTTCTCTCTAGATTGGAATAGACCACACACAACGTGCTAAGATCTTATTAATTGAAAGATATTTCGATATAAAAATAACATCATCCTACTAAACATTTTTTGTAGTGATAAATTAAATTTCTCAAGAACTGAATGGATCAGGGGGGAAATTTCTCTAAAATAAAAGAAGTATAGAAGCAATTACCCTTTATTTTTACTATGATAAATGATTTTTCTCAAGAACTGAATGAATGCGACAGGACCTTCTCAATTAAAAGAAGTACCGCTATAAAAACAAGTCTAGAGCAACTACGCTCTTACAATTGAATTACTTTGATTCCAGGAGATCCGAAAAAGAAATCGGGAAATCCGGCAAAGATAATACAGTCTTCTACTAAAAAGGAAAGGAAAAAAGGAAGATCCATTGCATTAGGATTTGTTCTCTACTCTCTCGCTAATACGAACTCTAATCTAACTCAAACAGAGCACAAGTTAAGTAACTAAGACGAAAATAAAGAGGGTGTGAAGCTTCAATGCAGAGAAACATAGACCAAGTTCGGAGCTAAGGGAAATACTAATTTATAGTTATGTAATAGAATGTGGCATGGAAAGGAATCAAATTTATTTCCTTTAAAGGAAACATGCAGTTTTTCCTTTATTTGCCTTAAAAGAAATGTGTACATCTTTCTGAGAAATTCTAGAAATAGTCAAATGGTGTTTACATAAAGTTTTACCATGGAATATATTTTGAAAGGCTAATTTTTATATATTTTTTGCTGGTGCTATATGAAATTCAAATACAGTAGCTTTCGACCATCAACTTTAAAATGTATTGCATGAAGTTTAAAAATGCATGAAAATTCAAAATTGATATTAAGTACAAAAGGTACATAACATAGATCTCACACCTAAAAATATGTCAATATTTGCCTTCTTAGAAATCCTGTCTTCCTCTAAATAAAATCTACAAGCAAATATTCACACACAGATTTCATTTATCCACTTTCCTCCAAACTTTCGCTTCATACAATAGAACTACGTAAAAAATTATTCTTATTTTGCTCAAACAAGTTTTGGATTACATCTAGAAACACAAGGAGACATTTCTGTCAATATAGTTTTCAAATCGCGCAACACCTTTTTCTCTCTTTTTATACATATCTCACGACATACCAAAGAGTATATACATCATTTCAACCGAATATTTTTCTGGAAGCATATGTGAGAGATATGTATTAGTCCTAAATTAAACTCTTGAACAAACAGTTTTCTTGACACATTGATGAATTATAAGGCCTGCTACTAAAGATAATAGCATAAAGGATTCTTCCCCCATTTATCAAAGAGCAAGAGCATGCAACCTCAAAACTGAAATGCCTAGTGTTTGATTTGTCAGTATTCCAGCCCCGTTGAGGAGATAAATATTCCAATATATTCCTTGAGTGTACCGAAACATACGGCTCTGGAGAATCTTCTTTTTTTGCCCTATCTATTTTCGAATCTTCTGCGTTGGTTGGTGTGTGAGCTCCTTATCTAATGGAAATAAAATAGTAGGGAGTGATGTATGATTTTGCTGGTTCTATTCCTATTGTGTTTCGTTTGAACGATATATATCAGAGCCGTAGGGATACGTGGATTTAGGAGTCTCTTAGGGGACATCCATAAATTATGTGAGGTGTTTTTTCCAAAATCTGGACCCCCCCCCTCCCCCCTTGGTGAGATTTAGTGAGATTTTGCTGGACCCCCCTCCCCCCCATGTGAGATTTACCTACAACCTTTAAAAGTAATTTTCTATCCTATTCGTTTGCATTTGTGCTTCACAGCACCTAAAACTTTTCCATTATTAATGATGTGGAGGAAAAGGACATTATTCCGCCAAAAAATCACCACAGTATCTTATCTGTGGGTATTATTCCTTTCTCATACTTAAAAAATCGTTTAATTTCTAACTTCAAAAGTTGACGTGAGATTTTAATCGACCCCCCCTCCCCCCTTGGTGAGATTTTTCCAAACCCCTCCCCCCCTTTTTGACCTCACGTAATTTATGGATGTCCCCTTATGAATTGTTTGCCGGTTCACAACATTCTCTTTGGTTTGATATTAGTATCTTATTAAAATTGTTTGACTACACTAAAAAATCTGGGTAAATGTAAAACCAATATTTGGTGCCAAGTTTTTAATTTCCCGAAACTTTGGTGCAATGAAAGAGATAGATTGTACCAAAAATTGGTAGTATGATTGAAAAATACTTTAGTGGTGCGATCGGTTGCACCAAAGTTTGGTAAAATGCTCTTAACTGGGACCGTTGTTCAGTTGTGTTTGTGTTCACGCGCTCCGCAGTTTTGTTTTCTCATGCGTCGCAAAGAAAAAAAAATGTTATAAGTTTCAAAGTTACCGAATCCCCCTCAGGAGCAGTGGTAGCGTGCTTGCATAGCATGCATCAGTTCGTGGGCTGTATCGCCAGAGATTGTTATTTATTAAGATTTCCAAAAAACAGGAAAAAGTACACCATATTATGGTGCAACTTCTCTCTAATTTTGAGTGCCTTAAAACAGTGTGGTCCAACCTTTAGCTACCGGAGTGCCAATGAAACTTTTTATAGGGAGGTCGAGTGCCAGAGACAATTACATTTTACTATTTTAAAATAGGCAAATCAAACTTAGGCATTAATTAACCCTTAGTAAATTAAGCTAAGGAAGTAAAAATTCCGGTAAGACATGAGTCAATGGATTCCTCCAAATACAAGCCATTAAACAGAAACAATACATCCTACGTGAAAGCTAATTACACATGCAACATAGGTATCCCCAACAAATCTGTGAGTTGGGAAGTTTATTAGATTTTATTTTCAAACACATAAGTGAAGTAATACAAAATATAAGCTATTTTTAATGCCATTCTCGCTATTTTATAATTACGCGGATTATTTCGCCACACTTTTTTTGTTGAACTTCTTGACAGGGAAAACAGAACTTAAATAAACTCAAAAGTTCTCCTCAGAAATTTCCATTACCCAAATATTTCACTCCTTTGAAAACAAATAAATGTATTTTTCACCACCCTACCACACTGTGAATCACCCGACTATTTTTAGCCACGCCATCAAAACACCTTTTAAAATATCCTTGTTTCAACAAGCTCGTCCTTTACCTTTAAGTGCCTCTAACCGAACCATCGAAGCCCAATCCAATCGAACTCTAGAGCACTGACGCAAACACCAGAACACATTCAAAATCCAATTTTCTCTCCTTCGATGAAAAACAGCCGGCTTCTCTTCACTTATATAGTGGTGAACTTGAACAATACGCAGGGCGACTGTTCAAACAGTTGGTATTATTAATCCCAGGTATAGGAAGTTCCCAGGTAGAGCTCCTGGGAACTTCATAACTTCTTCAGATCAGAGAGCTGTTGAAGGGAGAATGGAGTTTTCTGTAAGGAGATGTAAACAGAGATAGGAATTATGATCATGTCGGAACGATGTGCGAATGGACATGTGATGACATAGTTAGATCATCTGAGGGATTCCAGTGGTGGGAAGAAGAGGGTTCATTATGTTGTCGAAGTGAATAGATTTTTCTGAAGGAGGAGAACTGAAGAAATTTTTTATGAAATATTATGTAATATGCGGTGGTTTTGAATGTTAGATAGATTCAATGTCAGGAGGAAAATTTTTCTTTTGTTTTTATAGTTTAATTTAGGAAGGGATAAGGGTTCATGAGGAAGGGAAGGGTTCATAAGGGATTTTTTTTGTTTTTGCTGAGAATTTTACTTTTGAGATTAACATTTTTCTCGAATGCAATTATTAGTACAATAAAAAAAACGTTTTAAAAAGCTGAACATTTAAAAAAATTTATATTCCAAAACACATTGACATAATTAGAAATTATGACGTAGTTAGATCATCAGAGCGATTCCAGTAGGAAGAAAAAGGTTTATATGTGTCAATGTGAATTTATTTCTCTGAAATGTAGTAACTGGTTGAGAAGTGTTGATATTTTTGAGGAGAATTGGAGAAATGTTTAACCCTATCATACCTAAGGCGCCCGAGATAACCATTGGATCCTATGGTCAATTGGGGCGGCTAGGTCTGAAAGGGTTTGAAATATCAATAGTTACGCGGTGGTTTTCAATGTTAACAGAATGCCTAAAGGACAGTTCTTCTTTTGTTGTCATGGTTTAGGGGCCTTTCAAATATTACGTAAGCACATAAGGGGGTAAAGGGGGTTGCTTATTTTTCCTGACAAGGGGGAGGGGTATAAAGATGCTTACGTAAGCTGCTAAAAATATGGAATTTTCAAAAATATCTTGTTTTTGTATAAATAATTTTAAAATCAAAACCAAAAATTTTTTATAAAAATTGTATATTTTAAGGCACTGCTGAACATTTTTTAAATAATATAACAAAGGGGAGTTCGGTAGTTTTTTTGTTTTTTTGCTTAATTATGAGGGGGGTTTTTGTGATTTACTTATATTTGCTGACATGGGGAATGGGGGTCAATAATGACTAAAAGCTTGCTTACGTAATATTTGAACGGCCCAATAATTTAGGCCCCGTATTATATATGTTTTCTGCCTTTGCTGAGAATTTGTCCTTTAATATATCAACTTGATATTTTTGTACTTTTGAAAATTAACTGGTACCACCCTCTATTTTCAAAAGTAAAATATTTTTTTACTTTATGTAAAAAGAATTTTTATCACATGAGTTGTGTAAAACAAAAATCATGTTAAATAGGTAGTAGGAGTGAAGAATCCCTGAAAGTGCCAATTCATTTAAAGTACGAGTTAAAAGTTTACAAAAACCTTTGAAGTGTGACCTACTGCGGTAAACTTTTGAAGAGATTAAACACAGCAAATGACCTAGCCTAGTTTACAGTGTCTCAATTATTTGAAGAGTCATGCTTACTTTACATCATAAAATCATTGCTTATTGCGTTCCCTAAATATTACTAAATGACTATACCGTAAAAACATAAAAGTAATTCTATGTACTTTTTGTATTAATAACTCTAAAGCAAATTAGTTGTAACTTTATTATTATTAAAAGTAATTTACAAAATTTGTTGTTGCTGCCTATTTCTTAAATCCAGCGGAGCTAAACTAGTTCCATGAATCCAAATACCCTAAGGAAGTCCAGGACCATCAAGGGACTACCAAAGAGATCTTTATTTACAAGGATTTGATAATTCCATTTATAAGATGTACTACCTATAATACTGCAATAGGTTCTACTTAAAGATAAATTTATATTTTAAAAGAGAATATTAGTAATCAGCTTATAATTTTTCTCCTTAAATGGGAATGTTTAAAGTTAATTCCTTACCGTAAAATTTCAAAAAAAAAATTCTTATATTAAAGAAGGATACCTCTCAAATAGATAAAAACTGAAAGTAAAAGAGGATAACATATTAAAAATTATTCGCAGAAATTATAAACATTCCTCTATTTTTTACATTAGATAAGTTATATATTATTACCAAACATCAAGCAGTGAAACATGCATGTGTTAACATTAGAAGTTTGGCCAATAACTACCCATGTAATGCTATATTCCTTCATAGCAATAACTGTAACTACCCTCACAAACTTTCACAAAAAGAATCTGACTCACAAACTATCTCCATCCTTGGAAATTACCCCAATAAAGCATTTTACAACCCTACTAGGCTACTACTAGCATATGTCGAGCTCGATAGATTATACCTCGAGCAATATACATAAACGTTCTACTCTAGCTTGAAATTATCAATTACTTCAAGCGAGTCACGAACTAGGAGGAAGCGCTCCCTGGTGGTCATTTAGCACTTTTCTCCTCTGGTTCTGTGTCTACTCACTCATGGCTGGTTCTTCGCTAAGACACGAGGCGGTGTGTTTGCATTGTTTTTATCACACCTGACATGAATTTTGCAGGAAAATTGGCTTTTCGTGTTATCAAGGTCAGAGGTCAGTTTGTTTTTCTTGTGTTCAATATCGTGGTTTTGGGACCGTTATTTGCTCGTTGGAAAGTTGGTTTTTGTTTACGTGTTTTGAAAACTTCCAGAACTCGTATGAGATTATAAAATTAAAGCATAATACGGGCACATACTTGGAACTTTTCGTGAGTTTTTTTGTGACATTTTATTGTTTTTTTAATTAAATATAGTAATCAGTAAAAAAATTAGTGTAAAATAATATTTACAACTTAAGGTTAAAACAATTCAGCTGCGTTAAATCTGTGACCTTAGAAAAACATGCAAAACCTTTACAGAGTGTTAAGATTTTTTTTCTAAATTTAATTAATTAATTTAAAATTTAAATAAGATTATCAAACTTTTCAAGTAGCAAGTTTGCGATGTATTTTCTATTTACAAAAAAATTAAGCATAGAATAGTTAAGCTCAACTGATTTTATTAAAAAAATATTTCGAATAAGTTTTGAACCTACCCTATCTTTCTGCATTTCAAAATTTCAATTTCTACAATATGTTAATAAAAATAATATTTTTAGCATAAAGTTAAGATCATAATTTTTCGTAATAACACATCAAGTCCGAAAAGATTATTGCTCTTTATATTTGTATAATAAATTCGTTAATAGGGTTGTACCTGTGTATATTTGGTATTCAACAGGTGTTTTGAAACCTCCGATTGCACAGACATTACTTTTGTAGGTCATGAATTAGATTCATCTATTTCATGAGGAAACTGCATCAAATAAAATAAAATCGTTGTTTTGTTATGTTTGGAAAATTTAAATTTTTATTCAAGTCAAGCTAATTTTTAAATTTTAATCACCTAAAATTTACATTAGTTACTTTGTTATAAATTATTTTTTAAATAAATAATATATATATATATATATATTTATTTTTACTACGTGCTCTACTTTCACTTACATTCTTAATTAATTAAAAAAAATTAGATACATGGATTAAAATTATAACCCTCGTTATAAAATAAACAAAATTTAAAATATAAATAGCAAAATAGGAACCTTAGATGAACAGAACAAGGTTTGTCAATTCTAGTTCTGTATTTCAGCAAAACGTTTTTATTTTAATAAAAAAAAATAAACTACGGTTGGACTTTTATGGATTTAAAATTGTGATCTTTATGACATACAAGATAATACACATACTTATAAGATACATGACATGACTTATAAGATAATCACAATACATCAACAATATAACATTGATAGATTTTTAATTACACAAATGACTACCTTTTCAACTTAAAAAACTTTGGAGTGAAAATTACAAGGTTGAAACACAAATTTTAAGAGCTCTTTGCGTAAGTAATGTGAAAGCCCTTACTTTAAATATCACCAAGATCTAATCTAAATGGTTTTTTGTCGTTTATTATGTTTCGAGTCTTTACTGTAATTTTAATTCAGGTAATTAAATTAAAGTAATTCAAAGTAATTACTGTAATTTAAAGTGGAATACTTTTTATTATAATTTCGATTAAATATTTAATTTTCAAGTCATACCATTAATCAACTTTTTATGTTCATTAACTTTAAAAAAACTAAACCCTTTTCAAATAAAAATGCAATAAAATTTACCATTAAAATTTTTAATTGGATACTTCTCTTACATTCGATTGATTTTAATCAGGTATGGGCAACCTTTTTGAACCTGTGGGCCGGACTCAAAGATTAAAATGACGTGGAGGGCCATAGAGTAGATAACAGGTATATTTTGAAAAAAAAGGGCGTTTTTTTATCAAAAACATTTATAGTACTAAATTTAAACATTAATCTGGACTAGAATTATATGATCTTGATTAAGCATTATAAGTATCATGCATAAGTTAGATTAATCTCAGGGGTGAAAATAAAAATTCAATTTCGTGAGCGGCCCCAGATTATTCCTCAGCCCCTCCCATCTATATTTAATAGGTCTAATGTAGCACTACAGTACATTTTTGGGTAGAATTTGGGTCTTAAAGAGTGTAATAATTAAGTTCCAACTACCAAAGGAGGATCTGGGGGTCCTTCCCCGAAAATTTTTGGAGATTTGATTCCAAAAACCAGGTTTTTAACTTGATTTGGAAGACCTAGTTCTAATGTTTTATATTTGCATTTTTGGGTAGGATTTGTATTAACTTATTATAAAATAGTTTTATATTCTTAAATTCCAAGTCCTAAGGGGGGCTGGGGGATCACCCCAGAAAATTTTAGAAATTATACCTTAAAAAACAGGGTTTTAACTAGTTCTGATACTAAAATCTAAAATGTTCCGCAGTTGTTCCGAGGTTGCCCATACTTGATTTTAATAGTTTGTAAAAGGATGAAGACCTTCTAAGCTTTTCTCAACACATTAGTGTAAAAAGAATAAAACACCCCCTTATGAAGATATAACCTCTAGAACTAAAGAATAGACAGCAAAATTGCAGCAATTAGTTTAAAGTATGTTAATTTCTATATTCTATTTTTGTACATCGACATCAACAAAAAACTTTTAATTTAATACTTTTAGTTCTAACATAATTTTAATTTACTGCACTTCAAATTTATTTTCAACTACTTCCTTCCTTGTCTTATATAGCATTAATTAATGTAAAAAGAGCGGAAAACTGCCTTTTATTGCAACCAAACAAGTATGGTATTAATTGCTACTTCTTAAAATATTATGCAGTTCCGTTCAATATATGTAGCTTCCTTTCAATATTTTTTCTCATTCTTTTCGTCAAGTCAGAAAACCAGTTTTTTGCTTTTTTAGCTGCATTGCCATAATTTTTATTATTTTTATTCACATGATAAATAAGAGTACGACTGAATAAAACATTAAAAAAAATGATATTTTCAGTTTAAATTATTAATCTGTGTTTTAAATTTTTCATTATTTCCATATTAAAATAAATTAGCATCCTTTTTTAAAGTTTGTTGCCTTAGAATTTTGTTATAAAACCATATTTTTTACTAGAAAACCTATTGAAAACGGTAAATATTGCAGCAAAATTTAATTGAAGTAATTACTGATTTCAGTTCTAAATGAATTCAAGTCATTAAATTGTTTTTAATTCTGATAGCTTTCAACTTGTATTGTAAAAAAACCTGTTGGGGTTATGAAATGATAGAAAAACAATTCACAAATATAATATGTAAGTTTTTATGAAGGAATCCGAGAATCACAATATAAAAGAAATGAAAAATTTAGTATTTTCTTGCATTGAAATTGTAGATTTAAACCATCTCTAATAAAACAATACAAAAGAAGTGTTAAAAAACCCACGCAAAACAAACTTGTACTTCATTAGATATTGAAAAAGGTCACAAATTATTTTCTTCCGGAATTTACTTGCAATATTCAATTATTTTGAAATAAAAAATCAACAATTTTATTGACTTGAAAACATTCAAATGCCTAGGGAGACGAATAACACACGTTTTTAAATAATGGATATTTTAAAAATATTCATAGTGTAAATTATTTCATGGAAACAAAAAGTTTAAAGAACAATGCATCTCAAAAATTATATTTAAATTTAGAAATCCCGTTTAGTCTTATTTTTTATTATTTTCAACTTGATCATTCGAAATAGAAATTCTAAGGAGTAAATAATGTAATGGAAAAAGCTCTAGAAGTATTAAATATGCATGTAATTACGCACAGTATGAAATGTCTTTATGAAAATTTTAACTGATGTACAAGCGTGGTATTTCCGCATAACTTTAAGGACAATATTATTTTATAAATTCCAGTATACATTTAAATGTTAAGAAAGGATAAGATAGTATTTGCAAAGGTTACAAAGGATTGATACAAATTGCTTTATTAAGTCAAAAGGGGATTTTTAGAATTTCCGTCAGGTTAATTGATTTTGTAATAGAGGATTCAAAGAAGAAGCAAATATAGCTGAATATAATAATACAATATTTTTAAAGATGAAATCTTTTTGATAGACACCATTTAAAAATTATCTTTCATGACAGTTTTTATCACAGACTGAACAAAGAATAATCTTTTTGAACTGTTATACATCACAAGTTTTTAAATAATCTTGTTTTTTAAAAATGTACACTTTTGGCCATCCAAAATGGTACACCAAGAACGAAAAGAGATATCAAAGCCAAATTTATTTCTATGATTGCACATAGTATTAATATGAATTGATTGAAAATTTAGCCTCCCTGGATGTTAGGAGGCCGAGAAAACCAGGGAGGAGTGTTGTCTCCATATGTGTCCATTACCGCCGTCACACGTCATGGTATTGACTGAAAGAGGATCTAAAAATGGCTTTTGAGAGGTTGGAGGATCATGTTGCCTCCCCAGGTAGTCGAAGTTCATATGGTGCACCAGCGGAAATCGCCTACCGGGCTAGGTGATTTCTCCTCTTTCACCGGACATGTTTTGTGGGCGTTGGTCCTTAAGAATGGATAGGTCAGGGTAAAAATGCATCATAAGGGGATGAGATGAAAGCTTGGACATTCCATTCATCATGTAGTTGTGAGTTTTTCTCTTGAGACTTGTCCACAGGGGAGGACTGGATAGACAACAGGTAAATGTGCCTCTAAATCTTACAGAGGAGGTGTGGGAGTGGAATCCAATGCTTATCTATTTCTTTACCCTGTATACAGAAAAAATCTGACGATTACAAAATCAACAGATGAGTGATCGCTTTTCTCGCTGTCTTAAAATCATCTCCAATTATCATGGTGCTTCAAAAAGAATGGGTATTCTCTCATAAACTCTGTACCATGACATTGAGATGTTCATTTCATTATTTAGGGCACTATTGTCAACGCCAAATCCTGTGCTAAAGAGGGAAATTTTTCTGAAGCTATGCATGACAAGTGGGTAGTCCCCTGCTCTGTAAATGACATGCATTCCACTCTCACATCTCCTTAGTATGATTTACCGGCACATTGGCCAACCAGAACTGCATCATTGAAGTTTGGCAACTTGTTGTATATCCTTATCTTCAACCCTCCCCTGCGGACAAGTCTCAAGAAACAAATGCACAATCACATGATAAACGCAATTTCCAAGCTTTCATCTCATCCCCCTATGATGCATTTTTACCCTGACCTATCCGTTCTTAAGAAACAACGCCCACAAAACATGTCCGGTGAAAGAGGAGAAATCACCTAGCCCCGTAGGCAATTTTCGCTGGTGCACCATATGAAATTCGACAACTTGGGGAGGCAACATTGCCCCTCCAATCCTCAAAACTACCCTAGATCCCCTTGCACTCAATATCATGGCCTGTGGAGGCGGTAGTTGACACCTATTGAGAGCCGCCCATAACTCTCCCGGGCCCCTCCACAATTTTTTTCACGGGCCCCCTAACTTTTTTATTTTTATCTATAAAAAACATGACGACAGAATAGTTAAAAAATCCTTATTGAATAGCTGAATCAGCTTAACAAATTTGTTTCTTAAGAGGAAGCTATAAATAAAAAATGAAAACAGTGTTTAAGCTAGAAAGTGAATGTGATTTATTGTTAGAAATCTGATTTTTTTCTTATATTTTATAATGTTCGCGAAAAAAAAAACTATAATTTTTTTTGCTCGACTCTAGGGTCTGGGCTGCTCAGACATTTTATTTGGAAAATAAAAAAATATCTTGTACAGCCTTTGACTAAAGAAAGGTGGTACTCGTGGCCCCGGGCCCTTAAAGCTCTGGGTCCCCGACATTTTTGTCGGGTTTGGCCCCCTTATGGGCGGCCCTGTGGAGACAACACTATTCACAGGCTTCCTCGGCCCCCTAACATCCAGGGAGGCTGAAATTTTAATCAATTCATATTAATACTATGTGCAATCATATAAATAAATTTGGCTTTGATATCTCATTTCCTTCTTGGTGTACCATTTTGGATGGCCAGCAGTGTATAAGGGAGAGTGGGGCACCTTGGGACAGGTTAAAAGGTACCCCAAACCTCTCGTGAGTAAAAAATGTCTTGATTATAAATATTAAATAATTTAAGAATAGATATTATTATAATTTAGAAAATGATGAAAAAAAAATTCTGGTTGTAAACAAAAAAAGTGATTTATGTCATGACAAGAATAAGAAAATCAGTGAAAAATTAATTTAAAATGTGTTGGATGTCTAATGTATGATTTTAAACATATCTTTTTCATTATTTGTGTTATTTTTTATTTTTCAAAACAAAATTAATAATTTTTTACTATTATTGAAAGCACCCCAAGGTGGGACGCCAGTGGGGTACTTTGGAACATTAAAAGACGTTTTTTTAAATTTGTTATTATGAATTCTCTAAAAGAGCTAATTAATTGGTGGGAAATTATTTTATTGGATGCGCAAAAGATATAAATGTATTTTAGCTGGGTTAGAATAAATATCCTTGTATAAAAATAGAAAAATAGAGGAGAGGAGGGTGTTATGGAACACCCTTTATATATTTAGAAATAACTATTAGTTTTTAATAAAATTCCGCCAAATCATTTTAATCATTTTCCGCCGAATCATACTATAACTAATGACAATGAAAGGCCAATGGTCCAAATAAGTCAGCATTTATTTTTTTAATCAAAAAATTTACTTTAAGAAAAAGTTACAAATGGAGGGTAATATGGAACAGTCGGGTAATATGGAATAGTTTGATTTATAGGTATTGAAAACTAATTAGACCTTAGAGAACATAGTTAATCATAACTATAAAAATATATTTAACAATTTACGTTCAAAGAGTTTTGTTTATGAGTCTATTTACAATAGTCACAAACATAATCGTTTTTTTCTGACCCTTTGCTTATGGAATGTTCCATAATACTCGACAGGCCATTTTGTACTATGAAACCTTTTACTGACCGATAAAACATGGATTGCTAAAAAACGACTAAAGTATTAGAAAATACTGATATTTTAGTGTACATTATGCTCAAAGTCTCATAGTTACTGGTAGGTTAAAAGGTTAGAACATTTACCGTCAAAAACTTTCGAAAATACTAAAACACACTTTGCTTTGCTGCGACTGATCAGACAACAACAAGAAGCTCAACTCTTTGCGCATTACATCATGGGGGATTTCTTAAGACTTTCGTAGCATTGTCACGTGAAAGCAGCACGAGGGGGAGCAGAAACTCAGGTGTTTCATATTACCCGACTATTCCATAATACCCTCCTCTCCTCTACATTGAAAAGTGTTACAAGGTGTGCTCTTCCTTAATATTAAGAAGAACATCATAAATCCAGGTACATCGTCCATAACTCCTATCCAAGGGGAAATATAAAAGCTTACTTTGTAGTTAGCACACATCGAACTGATTAATCCAGAGTTATCTACCGTTACGATTGGATAGTATGTGTTCCCTATGATTTTTGGATTTTAAAACAAACTATATAGCAAATAATTTATTCCAAATATTTGAAACTTTTGAGGAACACGAATTGAAGAATATAAAAATAATTCAATTTTAGAGGTAATTGTTCATTTAAGTCAAAAGAAAATAATAAAAACTTGCTATAACTATAGTAGCGCTGAAAGGATTATGTATCTGTAAGGTACTAGTAAACTAATTTATTCATTTTAATTGTACTAGTAACTGAAAACTTTCTTAAAAGAGACTGGCATCACGAAGCACGTGCATAATAGAAAAAACTAACAAATGTAAATAGAACAGGCTAGAACTCAAAACATGGAGTTTGTAAATTTATCTTGTAAATATAATTAACCTAAATAAAACTAATATTTTAAAGTATAACGTGTGGTCAAATATGCTACATTATGGCGACGAAGGAAAACTGGAAGAAGTCTGAATAAGATGGTCAGAAAGAGAAATAGAAGCACACGAAAAACATCTGAAATGGCTACAGCTAATCAACAGCCTCAGGTAGATGATCCTCAGCCTCTACAACAAAGAGTAAATCTGAGTAAGTTCAATTTTGAAGAGTTTTTACCTCAAAAGGACAATATCAGACTCTATTTGCGTAGATTTGAACTAGAACTTAAGGTTTTTGACATTGAAAACCCAGAACATAAACGTGATTTACTGTTAAGAAGTATTGGAAAGGAATTATATAGGCTAGTAAATGACCATTTTGATCCTGTTTCTCCTGATGATAAATCTTATGATGACATTAAAGAATTATTAGAACAACATTTCAAACCGAATTTTAATATTCACGCTGAAAGAACAAGATTCACACAACGTTTTAGAGCAAGCGATGAAAGCATTACGGATTTTATATCTGCACTTAGAACACTAGCGGTGAATTGCAAGTTCGGAAACACTCTTGATGAACGTTTGAGAGATCAATTTGTAGTTGGCATTAACGACCCGCGTATACAGGAACACATATTTAGGGAGCATCCAGATGGAAATTCGACTTTAATAGATGTTGAGAAAACAGCTCTGAATTTTGAGTCAGCTGTATTAAACGCTGCAGTGATAGAATCGGTTTATAAATCAGAACAGTCCACTTCTAACTCCAGAGTGAACAAAATTAAGGGAAAACCGAATAAACAGAACACCACGAACATCACCTCAAAGGATATTAAGAGGAGAAAATTTCAAATAAATAAAGGAACAACGTGCATTAGATGCGGGAACAAGAAACATCAGAAGGGGGAGAGCTGTAGAGCTGAAACAGCTATTTGTAAAGCTTGCAATACAAAAGGGCATTTCGAGAAAGTGTGTGTAAAATCTGGGAGAGCAGAGTTTGTCCATCAGATTTTCAAAGGTAGAGAAAACAAGAGCATATACGAGGTGACGGTTGAAGTAAATGGAAAATCACTTGTTTTTCAATATGACACGGGATCTAGCATATCAATTATTCCTGAAAGTTTTTACAAAAAGATAGGGAAGCCTCGTTTAACAAAATCTAAAGTTCTTATTGCGTATCCTGACAAGCCAATCGAGACTTTAGGAGAGGTTAAAGCAACTTTTAAGATTGGGACACAAACAAAGGATTCCTGTTCATTAACAGTAGTACCCGGTGACAGTATTCCGATATTAGGACAAGATCTTATGAAAATTTTCAACATTGAACCCAAATTTTCGGTAAAAAGCATTAATGAAACACATGAACCATTAAAGTCAGAAATCCTAAAGAATTATGCTGATGTATTCGACCAATCTAAATTGGGAACAGTCCAAAGCTTTGAAGTTAACATCAAGCTGACAGAAGATGCCAAACCCGTTATTTGCAAAGCAAGACCAGTACCCTATGCATTAAAATCGGCAGCAGACGTTGAAATTGATCGCATGGTCAGCAACGGTACATTAGAACCAGTAGACGTCAACGAACAAATTATTGAATGGGCTTCTCCTGTAGTGTACGCAGCAAAGAAAAACGGGCAAATAAGGCTATGTGGTGACTTTAAAAGTACCATAAACAAGTATATGATAAAAGATCAATATCCATATCCAACGTTAGATGACATTTTGTCCAAGTTGAACGGCTGTAAAATCTTCAGCGTAATTGACTTAAAAGATGCATTCTTGCAAGTTAAAGTTAGTGAACAGTCTCGAAAATTCTTAGTGATAGCCACACACCGAGGTTATTATCGCTTTTGCCGGATGCCATTTGGAATTTCTGCTGCGCCTATCATTTTCCAAAGACTGATGGATCAGTTTTTGACTGGACTTGAAGGTGTTGCCTGGTTTCAAGACGATATTGCGGTAGGAGGAAAAGATCTTAAAGAACACTCAGAACGATTAAGAAAAGTTTTCGAAATATTCAGAAAAGTTGGCTTGAAAACACAGATGAATAAGCTGCAACTTTTCAAGAACGAAATCAAATTTCTAGGACATGTTATAAGCGAGCATGGCACAGAACCTGATTATGAGCGTATTAAAGCTTTAAAAGAACAACCTTCTCCAACGAACATATCCGAATTGAGATCATTTCTTGGATCAGTAAATTTTTACTGTCGTTTTGTGAAGAATTTGCAATCATTATGTTCACCATTACATGATCTCCTAACAAAGAACACTCCGTGGAAATGGACTAAACACCATCAGAACATTTTTGAACAAATACGAGAACACATATCATCACCTGCTGTACTGGTACATTTTGATCCCAAGTTGCCTATAGTATTAGCTTGTGATTCTTCAATTAGAGGACTTGGTGCGGTAATTCAACACCGTATTAATGGAGAACTGAAGTTGATAGCTGCTGCTTCAAGAACATTAACAAAAGCTGAACGCAACTATTCAAGTATAGATCGAGAGGCTCTTGCAATCATGTTTGGTTTGCAGAAGTTTTATAAATACTTGATCGGCATACATTTCACAATACAAAGTGATCACAAACCTCTGGAACGCATTTTAAACCAGAACCGTGAAATTCCAAAGTTAGCTGCTTCAAGACTTACAAGATGGGCAGTAACCTTGAGTGCTTTTGACTACGAGATAGAACACCAACCTGGAAAACAAATGGTTGTACCTGACGCTCTTTCACGCTTACCTTTACCACAGAACGAAGTGAGCGAGTTTGAAGATACGTCATTTGTATACCGTATCATAAATCACACTCTCAATGAGTTGATTTTGACAAGGCAAACTCTGAGAAGACTCACTGAAAAAGACCCAATTTTGTCGAAAGTAATTCTATACTTAGATAAAGGTTGGCCAATGAAGAAAGATCTTCAAGAACAGTTTTTCCCATACTTTGACAAAAGAGAAGAACTCTCTTACGAACAAGGAATTTTAATGTGGAACAATCGACTGGTCATTCCAGAAAAGCTAAAACAGGCAGTCATGGAAAAGTTACACGAATCTCATACTGGAATAGTAGCTATGAAATCAGTAGCAAGAGTTTCAGTATGGTGGCCTTCGATTGACCTAGAGATAGAAAGAACAGTAAAGTCTTGCCTAGACTGTAACGAACATCAACCTAACATCCCAGACTCTCCATTGCTTTTATGGAACAATACGGGAAAACCTTGGGACAGAATTCACCTAGATTTCGCCCAGTTGCATGGTGAAAATTGGCTCTTCATCATTGACTCTCATTCCCGTTGGTTAGAAATTTTCAATCTAAATAACACAACATCTAATGAAGTGATAAGATGCTTAAGAGAGTTATTTTGCTCTTATGGGATATGTAGGATCATTGTATCTGACAATGGAACACCATACACATCATCTGAGTTTCGTGACTTTTTGCAAGTCAAGGTGTGAAGCATATCAAAACAACACCATATCATTCACGAAGTAATGGCTTAGCTGAAAGAGTCATTCGCACATTCAAGACTCGTTTCAAGAAAGCATGCAATCGGTTCAACGATAGACGACACCAGTTACAAGTTTTTTTATTCAACTATCGCACTACAGTACATCGAGCAACAGGTTCCACTCCAGCAAAATTGTTTCTCAAAAGAGAACTTTGTACTCTATTTGATCGACTAAAACCAGACCACATTAATGATACTGAAAGCTTGAAGTCGAAAATGTATCACGACAGAACATCGCGAGCTAGAGAATTTAACGAAGGGGACAAAGTTTGGATGAAAAGAAAAATAGATCAATCGTGGAAACCAACAAAAATTATTGAAAGAACTGGCCCTTTATCGTACAGAACTGAAGGAAACATTAGAGCTCATGCAGATCACTTGAGAAGAAGATTCCCTGAAGAAACTCGAGAACAACCAGACGAGCCAGCTGATGGAAGCAACGAGTTTACGCCGAGACGATCTGGCCGCATCACCAGAAAGCCAGATCGGTATGGACTGTCTTTTCAAAGGGGGGAATTAATGTAAGGTACTAGTAAACTAATTTATTCATTTTAATTGTACTAGTAACTGAAAACTTTCTTAAAAGAGACTGGCATCACGAAGCACGTGCATAATAGAAAAAACTAACAAATGTAAATAGAACAGGCTAGAACTCAAAACATGGAGTTTGTAAATTTATCTTGTAAATATAATTAACCTAAATAAAACTAATATTTTAAAGTATAACGTGTGGTCAGATATGCTACAGTATCTCAATGTTAAATTATTTGCTCTATGTTCTTTAAACAAAGGGACATAGGGATATTTCAATGATAAAATATGTATTTTTTTTGTTTGACAGTGTTGTAATTTTATGTTTTTTTTGCGGATCCACTTAAAAAATAACTAAATAACCCGGATTTAGTCTTTTAATTGCACGAATAATGAGTTGGTTAACTTATTAAGATTATTGAGATTTATGAAGTTGTTAAAGGCATTTCTCAAAAGCCGCATATTCTACTAGCCTTATCTTTAACAAAATCGAGAAATCCCTTTAATTCAATCGCAAACAAGTTCCCTTTCCTTACATTTGTCAACCCTCGGTTATGCAAATACTGCGATTTCAAACTGATATCCCGGATGCAGGCTCTATTTCCGCAAATGCCAAGCGGAAGATAATTACGTATTCATGGCTTTTAAACGTTTTCTAATGCGTTGGGAGTGTTCAACCATAAATTAAATTTAATTCAAATGTCCAAATACTGAATATGAGTCTGTCATTGAGTGAAAAGAGAATATTCAATTAAATTTAATTACTTGGTTGAGTTTAATCATAGCCATCTAGAGCGAGGAGGCCGTGACAGAAGAATGATGAGTCATACCTTCCGACGAAAGCTATCATTGAGTTCCCATAGACGCGTCGATTTTGGAGGGGAAAAATCGCTATAAATCATAAACAAATGATCGGAAAAAGAAAAAAAGACCTGTGTGTGATGTAGGAAACGAATACTAATGATTTTGAGTGAAAATGTTTACATTACCGCGGAAATATTTTGATAGATGGGATTTTAAAAAAACCTTGCTCAGAGTACGATCGATTTTCACAAGCTTTATTCGATTAGATTCGGTATAAATTCAGTTAAATTACTTCTTGTATTATAAAATGAACATGTTTGGTTAGATTGTATTCGTTTTTGAGTCATTCAAACCAATATTATTAACATTCGAAAATTTGCTGTTAAGTTGAGATTCGAAGCTAGCTGAACCGGGCGGCGTATTAAATTAAATATTTCTGTTTTATAATAACAAAAATCCTGTCTTTATTTTAACAACTAATAGATCATGTCCTATCTTAATATTTTTAATCCTTACACAGATAAATATTAACCATATTAACCCCCGCCTTGTAACTTTAAATAGGATTTAAATATCAAGTGAGTATTCAAAATCAGCCGCTCTCTCTGCTCTCTCTTTCTGGTACTATACTATATCTCCCTTGGGGTTTATAACCTTTTCCTTTATAGTATATGAATAATCTAATATTTGAAATGGATAACCGGATTTCCATTTTCAGTCAATAAAATGTACTTATTTATAAACTTTTAAAAGGTAATAACATGAAACGCAAATAACTGATATAATAAGTTATAAGCATAACATTTAATTAAATTATTAATATCTATTAAAAAACTGTTTTTTTGGGAGGCAAGATAATACCCCCAAAACTTTTACTTCACAGAAACATATTTGTCTTACTATGTGTATTAATAAAGAGAATTGAGCTCTCGGTATTTTCCGAAGCCATAACTTTTTTCTTTCTTCATCTGTCGGAAAGGAAAAAACACTCACACTGTTGGCACCTTTTGTGTAATTACTCTTACATCCAGGCACACAGCAATGCTTAGGCATAGTCAAAATATGGGTGTGAAAAGAGCCCGGGAAACACGAGAAAAGCGCGGTTATTCCAGGTTCACGCGTACGCTCACAGCGAATCTATCGACGCCTTGAATGACTCATTGCGCCGGAGACGCGGAATTGACCAGGCCTCTTCATTCTAGAAGGCTATGGTTTAATCCAGTCGGTGTATTTATTTAATGTGAGGTTTAACTAATGTGTTTTAATGTGAGGTTGAATAATTGAAAGGCCAATGACCTAGTAGTAATAATTTTTCAAATATTTCATTTCAGGAATTTAAAAACAATATACAGTGTGGTCCTAAATTCGTGGTACAAACTGGGTAGGGTAGGTAGAGGAGACCTAGACAAGCATATTTCGAATAGGAAGAGGGGGGAGATACACCGTTAAAGAGCTAGGACCTAATGTAGTGCGAGAGCGTTACAAAAGGACGTTTTGCCAAGGTCCGTTGAACCAAAAAAAAACATAATGAAATGAAAAAATTTATTGCATGAGGTAGCAGTATCCGTACTACTTACACCATAAATTTGATGGAAATTGGACCACTTGCTAAACCGTGGGGTGAGTTTTAAAACGTGCAATATTAATCTTTTAGCCAAAGAATGGAGTTCCTTTAAATTAGTGTAATGTTATTTAGAAAAAGGATGATCGGTAAAGGAATTTTCAATGATCATACAATTTCAATGATCAATGTATGATCATTGAAAATTCCTTCCCCGATCATCATTTTTCTAAATAACATTAAGGGAACTCCATTCTAAGACAGCTCTGGCCACATCAATAACTTTCGCGGGATAGAGTAGTTGATGCGGGGGATGAAGATAGATCTTTAGGAACTTCACCAAAATAACAGGGTAATCAAAGATATGGCTGGGAGATAATTCCGTGTCCGTGAAGTGAAGACAATTCTTGAAGCTTCGATGGCTATCAGGAGATATTTTCATTTCCTTGAAGATAGTTATTGCTGTAGTTGTTGAGATAGCACGGTTACACATTAGGACAGGGATGGAGTGCTTTTGAGAAGAAGCATGACGGCTGGCTATTGCATTAGCTTCAGTAAGGGTCAGGCAGTTGGAAAGATTAGGGCTATTACGGGCCTCATAGGCGAGTATATCAGCTCTCTCATTACCATCGATCTCAACGACGTGCGCTGGTATCCATTGAAAAGTGCAGGTTCTTTGGAACGTAGTTATTTTGTTTAAGAGCAGGATGATATCCTGGGTAAGGTGATGGTTGCCTCTTATAACGAGATTCCGAGAATAATAAAAGTCCATTGGAATTTCGGATCACTTTGCACCAGTAGAGATGCAAAGCCTCCTTGAGGCAATTTTACCGAACAGACATCATGTGGGATTCAGATCTGCCATTTGCATAAGTGAAAAAGATGCCGGCTCCACCCCGGTCAAGGCTGAATTCTGAAGAGCCATCTGTAAAAACATCAATAGCCATATTTTGAGCCGAATTTGAGAGCTCGTGGATTGTATGGAGACTCTTCTCCTTGATAACTTTAGCTGGCTCTTTTTTCGTGCTGGGCTGCTGAAGATTTAGACTTATTTTTATCTTTGGCGAAGGATAGGTAAAACCTTCGTGCGGTAAAATTAGGAGAAATTAGATTTCCATTTTAATTTCTTTGTCAAATTGAAGAATGGAAGACCGTTTTAGTCTATTTTTACCGTTCCATGCCATTTAAGTTTAGTTTGAGATATGGGGGCAGCCTGTAACCCCTACATGGCGCGGCCCCAGGGGCGGATAGGGGATGCCTCCATCGGTTAATCCTTTGGGTGGTAGGAGGGAAATAAAATACCTCAAATGGACCAACAGGTAGAAGTCCAACTTCCTCCGTCTCTTCCAACTTTTCTCTTTCATGTTCTGCAGTCCGGGGACACGTCGAAAAATTAGTGACGTGGGCAGTTAATATCCTTCAATTCAACATAAATGGTAAACAGGAAAAATCGGATGTTCCTTAGTTGGCAACTTCAAAAAACAATTGGCACCCGGTTGTAGTGTAAATCAAAAAAACTTGATATTATTTTCATGTTGAACATTAATAAAATTACCTTATTTCATTGTGCGTTTTCAAGTTCTTAACTTAACCTGAGTGTAAAACAATGTGTGCAATAAATTTTAGTGACACATATGCTTAAGATGTGAAATGTGAAACTTGTTATTTACTTGTTTTACTGAATGTATTTCATAGAAATGTGAATGTCAAAAAATATTCTTTTAACATTATATTTTTCATTATTCTTGTATGGTTTAATTAAGGAAGAAATGAACAACAAATCAGTGTCGTAAGAAAAGCACAATTTTCATTAGAGAAATTTAAACTTCTTTTTTATGTCTTCATAACCTTTATGGGGCAAAAAAAGATATTTTATGTTTTAAGGGGGCTCAGTACCAAAAATATTTTTTTCTCTAATAACAGGATTTTATTATCTTTTAAGGTGTTAAATTATGTATTTACTTCATACTAATTCATATTTATCCCAAAAAGCAAGTTCAAAAATTTATTTTTTAAAAAAATTACAAAAAACCTCACAACAATGCCCAAAATTACCCTAAATTTAAATTGATACTCCTCCCTGAATAAATGTTCTTTTGATTTGATTTTTTGTCTTAACATAGATCAAACATATATAGTCACTTGTAGGCATGGAAATTTGATTATCTATAAAAGTTTCTGAAAAATTAAAAAAACTCTGAAATTTGGCAGTTTTTTCCGAAAAATATCCTAAGTTTCCACTTTACTGCTCCATAAAAAAAATTCTAATAAATATATTATAAAATCCATGCCTGAAGATGTTAAACAGGTATTACTGATAATGACTACAAAGTTTGAAGTGGTTTGGATGATTAGAAAAAAAGCCTTGTGATTTTAAACATTAAAAACCTTGTTTTGAGAAAAAGCCGTTTAAAGATAGAAAACTAGGCTTCTTAACACTATCTAGGCTTCATAAATCTAAAAATTTTCACACTTAGAATCCCCGTATCATTATGAAACTTGGTAGGAATAATTCTAAGGGTATTATCTTTATTTTTATTGCAAAATCTCAAATTCGATACTTTGACAAAATTTTGGTACTGAGCCCCCTTAAGAACAAATTGATGAAAGTCAACTATCAATTTACAATTTATGCTCAATCGTTGTAGCTATAAAAACAAAAATTTATAATGCAAAGGTGTTGATATTTTTTACAATTAATACCATAGTATTAAAGTAAAAGTGTTTTGTGATAAATAGTTATGAAAGTTTAAAATGTTCTTAAGTTAAAACAGAAATACTTAATTCAAAATTTAAAAAAAACATAGAAAAAAGTGATTTTCTTATTATTTCCATCCTTTAAAACATTCTATTATCATGGTTTTAACTGTATTGTACCTGTAACTGAAAATATAGTAATAGCTATTAACTAACTGTATTGTATAACCGTATTATACAACTAACTGTATTGTGTGTGTTCTAACTCAATCGAGCATCAACCCGTAACTCGTAGATTTTCCCTGGCGTTCGTTTGCTAACAGGATCTCAAACATTCGTTCTTTAACAGGATCTCAAACGTTTAATATTGATGTCCTCAAACGTTGAATATTGATGGTATTTACGTGAAACTTTGGATTTAAGGTTTTGAAACTATGTTCTTTCAGATTATGAAATCAAAAGAATGGATTTCTAAATACAAAATAGTTTTGGCAGATTTTTCACATTTTTTTTGTGGTTTTTTGACTGCTTTGTAGTAAAAAATTTTTAAAGTGAAAACTTTTAACATAATTTTAAAGATCATATTAAACCCCAAAATTTGAAACCGTGATTAAACTTTAACCAACAGTAGTTCTTGTACAAATTGAATTTTTAAATAATTTTTTGAGGTGTCGCTCCATTTTTAGCTCCCTGAGTTTTGGTCTGGGACCCCCAAATCCTATGTGATTCTGACTCGTCTAGGTCTCTACTATCCCCCCTAGAAGTGTAACCCAACATTTATGGGACACCCTGTAATGTATTAATAAATCAATTTATTTTCCTTATTTCTGCGTTTACTGTTCCATTCATGCTTAACAAAAAAGACATTCTTTTCATTAAATATATTCCCATAATATTTTTAATGAGAATCATATTACTCCACTTTTTAGCTCAGAATACATTTTACTTAATAAATACCAACCTTCTCAAAAGCACGCATTTAGTTCAGCAAAGTTCTTTACAAAACAGAAAACCTTTTGCTAGTAAGGAACAAAGAAAGCAATTAAGACACAGATAATTTCGTTGCTATGCTTCTGCGGAATTTCCAAACTTGAAAAAAGTCCAAGATTCCTTCCTAATGAAAGAAGAATGAGCTGTACACACACTGCAATAAAGGGTATATTTCAATTTACTAAGCGAATATCGTTCTAAAAAGGCTATTTAAGGAAGTTCTTTTTATAACGGAAGAGGATCTCTGAATTTCATCATTACTCTAAAAACTCTTAATTAAAATTTTCTAACCGGGTATTAAATAATTGCTTAAAAGATAGACAAAAATTACCTTGTCCTTCCTTTTCCAGGTTCTGCAGCAAACAACTGTAGTTAAAGATAATAAATTTTTAATGCGTAGGAGTCCAAAATATTTGCCACTTCAATAAATTAATAATGCAACTGTTCAAAAAATAATGCTTTTAAAGCAGCTATAAAAAATGCACTACGTTAAGCTCAAAAATTCATCTTGTTTTGTTGGGACAATCCTTCTTTTATAAACGTTTAACTTCTTTAGATACGTGTTAAAAACCATGATTTGTGTTTGAAGGGATAGTATATATTCTTTATTGTTTATTAAACTCTTTACAGTACTGTATGCAAGAAAATTATGTTCATTAAAAATGTTTTTCACACTTCAAGTTTTTTTGAAAGCATCCAAAAATTGCGATTTTTATTGTACTTGATAATTACTTGTAAATATGTTCATAGATTTTATATTAAAAATAAAAGCACAGTCAATATTATTAAGCTATTCATTATTTGCTTAATTTTTAAACCCTGAACATCTAATGAAAATATCTTAAAAAGTTATCTAATTCTAATACTTAAAAAATCTCCATTATCTTTCTTGACATTTGGTAGCAATGAAGAAAGTAAAATGTTTAAAAAAATATTTTTATATTTAAAATTCTTTGATATAAGTATTTCATTAATTGTTTCATCAAGTAAAATACAAGCATTATCGAAGCAAATGGAATGTAATAAATACTTAAAATACAAAGGAATGTAAAAATTTACTTTTAAATTTAAATTTTTAAAAGTTTTCTTTTAAGTTTATATTTACTAAGCGTCTCCTAAAAAGAATTGCTTAAAAATACTATCTTGTTGTATTTTTTTTGTGTATTCGATGTCTTCAAGATGTAGGATCTTGACTAGCATCTAAAATTTAAATTCGTGTCGTAAGTAAAGGCATTGACATCATGATATCTGGCACTATATCTCGCTGAATATTTATTTATAAGGCAAGTAATAAACAGCATTATACCTGCACCTGCAAATCCGTATGCATTTCCAATCCATTGTATTGTATAAACGTTTGTGTTTTTGTTTTTAGGAATTCTTTCTATTTATACCATTAAAGGGTATTGAAAATATAGTCTTGTTGTAGTTGATGTCATAAAATTGTAACTTTGAAAAAAATCTTTGTAATATTTTGAAAAACATTTACTGATTTACACCTATATGGATATCACTAGGGAAATTTCAAAAGGGAATTAAATAATTCATTAGAGAACTTTTATCAAACAGATTCCAATAGTTTCTTGAACCAGTGTCGAAAATGTTATTCCCAATAACAAGATCAAACAGATATATTTATTGGCAATGTGCACCCACCTTGGTATGATTCTGGGTATTTTTTTAAATTAGTTGTTTTGTTTCAAATACAAATACAAATACAAATTATGTCGACCAACTACAGGCGTAAGCCCAGCAAGGGTGGTCCAGTCTTTTTAACCCAAACTACCGGAATCCCAATATCTGTCAATTTTCCTCTTGAACTCGTTCACCCCACTTGAATTTACAATTGTTTCAGGCAACGCATTCCATCTATCCACTACCTTATTTAAAAATAATGCCTTTCTACAATCCGTCTTAAATTTTACTTTATTCAATTTGAAATTGTGACCCCTTGTTCTATTACCCGTATCTAGTCCCTCTGTGTCCCCTTGCTTTACCATTTTAAAAAGTTGAATCAAATCCCCTCTAATCCTTCTTTTCTCTAGAGTGAATATATTTAGCTTCTTTAATCGAAGGTGATTGGATTTTTTGAAGGTGATTTCTAAGTATATTTTTGTTTGTTTGTTATAATTACTAAACCTTCTACCACAGAGTTCTAGGAAAATAAATCGACTATGTGCATCATTAGCCTCTAGTCTAGACTCTCATGAGCTAAGATCTCTCTTAACCCTTCAGATCTAGCCACTCTAAATTTCCCATTCCATGGTATTCTCCGATGACTTAGGTTTGAAAGGGTTTAACTTAAACGCCTCAAAAATGTGTCTACTAAAAAATACTTCTCTTTTTACACTTTTCTGGTATTATAATTTTGAGTTTTTTATTATAATAACTCAAACACTCGATTTATCGATATATATTTTCCCTCTGGCATAGAGGTATAGCTATATCACTATATTCAATTGTTGTACTATACTATAATTTGAAACCCTGAAACAATATTCATTGCTTCTTACCAATGAGGAAGTTACATGATTTTTTTAAAATTTTTTTAATCGATTCTTCTTGCAAAAATAAGCAACTACCCAAAATTTGAGGCCTATCGAGAAATTTTTTTATTACCAAAAAAATTAACAAAAATCCCCTTTTTTAAAAGCGCGTGAAAACGCCAAGAGTTTGGGATGTGATGTCATAGTAAGATAAACATTGTTGGAAAGCAATGGAGTTGATGGTATGATTGTTGAAGTCATCGTTACTTTTTAAACAATAAACGTTTTCAGTCACGTGTTTTTTTCTCGACTTTTAAATTAAAATATTTAATTACCTGTACATGAAAAATCGACTAGATATTTCATTTGACCACACGAAAAACCATACGGAACACTTGTTTGTTTTTGAAAATCTGACACATGCATCTTCCTTATTTCAGATCTTCAAAGGAGAATCCAACATTTTTCACAAAGATACCCTATACCCCAAGTACTTTAAAACATTTTTCTCAATAAATAATGCACATTTACGGAATTCCTTCAGTTAAATTTGAGTGTCTCTCAGTAGAATATCTCTCACCTTTCCTTCACCCAGCCAAAAGTTATTTCTAAACTTCTTCAGCTGGATTACTTCTTCACAACTCCACTTCAAACTTCACACCCTCCCCTCCAAAAAAAACACACTTCGCCTCACACCCCGCTAAAATCCTGCCCAACGAAGCAACAGGGGCTTCGGCAGGGACGGTGCGGAGAAATCCCATGTTCATCCCTCCGAATGTATCCGAAGAGGGACGTTCACCCTTAAATTATCTTCAGTTCCCTCTGCCGAGGAAACGAAAGTGGCCACTGAGTGATAACGGATAATCCCTCTCTTTCCTGGACGGGATTATGTCAACTGTCAACAAAAGGGAAAGAGAAAAAATTGCTCCGGAAATCATGTCTGCGTCTGTCATCTGTTGCTCCGAACCATCACTTATCACAACGTCTGCTCAACGCATTTGTAAATATACAGAAGTGTGGCGTGGAGGGATTGTTATTTCTGATTGCGATCTGTGTGTGTTTGTGGGGTAATTTTTAATTGAATTTGCTCCATGGGGTAATTGTTTTAGGTTTCTTGATTGGATGAGGTGTTTATATTATCTGGAAGGTTAAGTGTGATTTGTGAGTGTTTGCTGTTGGAATTAATTGAATTTGATTCATGGGGGAAGTTTTCCACACTCTGTAAACGAGGTTCCGTTTCTGCTGTTGCCGGGTTGTTTTAACGATTTTTAAAAAATTAATATGGATGGCTGAAGTTTAAATTTATCAGTGAAGTAATGAGTGATAGAGAGGGGAAGTCTATCATTCGGGGGATATTATTAAAAATGACAAAGCACAATATGTGATTGAGTGATTTGTTTATCATAAATTTTAGCTGATAATAACAAATGTATTTGAATCTGTACTTGTTCTGAATATGACATTTCTCTCGAAAATCTGAAGTGACTTAAATTTTTTAAAAATATTTTTGAGTTTAAATTACCTAAAATATTAGTTTAAATATTTAACAATGAGTAAAATTAACATAAACTTCTTATTTATTTCTATCGGTTTTATACAGGGCGATTCAAAAAGCCTACCCAAACTATACAGGTAGTTTTTTTTTAGTAGCGTACATAAAAATCCCTTAAAAACTACACACCTTAACTGCCACTGGTTTCCAGAAAATCGTAATAAGAAAAATGACTTTACATCCGGTTAACGCTAAAAAAGGTTTACAGAAAATATTAACTTGAAAATCGTAATAAGAAAAATGATTTTACATCCGGTTAACGCTAAAAAAGGTTTACAGAAAATATTAACTTGGTTTTTTATTTGAACTATGTTTGAATTTTTCTACTCCATGAAACGAATCTTTCTCTGTATAATTTGAATGAACTTTTTGAAACACCCTGTACATGATGAAACAGTTGTTGAGAGTTTTTAAGATGTCTATGACAACAAAATATTCTGTTAATTTTGGCTGTTTTCTTTAAAGAACGGGTTTAAAGGTTTGATAATAATTTTGAATGACTTTATAAGAACAAAATAGTTTAATCATAAAACATGTTTTCTCCAGACATCTTTCAATGTTCCACATCATCCTTAATTTTAACAAGCTAAAGAAGTATTTTATACTTATTTGGTCGAAAATAGATCGGTATAGAAAAATGTAGCCTTAAAAATATAAAATAAATTTATCAAAGAAACATTACCTAATCATGCATACTAACTATTCCAAGTTCCTTCAATGTTAGATCCTTAAATAATTCATTGAAAAAATTTACTAAATCACCCACCCACAAATAGCGCAGTGCTCAAATTCTCCCAAAGACCGCAAGATTCAGCAATTCCTTATAAATAAGGCTGTTTATATTAATAGGATTGAAGTTCCAAGTCATTGAACCCGGACCGAATTCTCCGTTGAATATTGATAGATCCGCTCTGGGAAACTATTTTCGAACACCTATCACCACTCGCAAGAAATTCCCCGCTCCCTGCAAATCGATCTCGGAATCGAGTCTCGGTGCAGTACTCAGACCAACTGGAATGTGGCAATTTTCTCACCAAAACTGTCCTGATGGTGATAGATGATTTTCCGTTGCCGAGTTTTGGCTTATGACATGGGCATTCATCGAGGGGATAGAGGCGAGAAGGAAATGGGAAAATGGATCGGATGTATTGAAGAGAGGATTGCTTTTTGTGGGTAGCTTGTTGTCCCTTGTAGTGTTGCTGATAAGGGATGCTATAAATAGAGGACTGGTATTATGTGGTTTAAAAAAAATTCAGAAATGTTTATGGTAACTAAACATTTTAACCCTTTATGAGCATATAGGATTTTTTGTACCATTTGTACGCCTATATACAAGATGTTTCAGATTTAAGTGTTTCATAACTTCTAGGGGAGGTCGAGTATATCAAGACGTACCAGAACTGGTATAGGTTTGGGAGTCTGGAGTGGGGTTAAAGGTGTGAAAATCAGGGGTCAAAATTAGAAAAAAACCTCGCATATCTGGGCAGAAAGAGATGCAATTGTTCCATTCCAGATTGAGAAAAAAATAATAACTCCATTTCGACGAACGCCGACAAGAGGTCCCTTTTCGCTTTCCGCCTCACATATTGTTATAAAATATAAAATATTTGATATTTTTCTAAGCTGATTGGCTAGAAATGTCTCTCAGACTTTCTTTTATGGAAAAATATTACAAAAGTTTGCTGTAATTTATTACAATCTATAGAGTTTTGGAAGTTGGTAAACCCTGTTTTTTTACAACACCATTTACCGTTCAAATTAAATATTTTTTCTGTTCTTAAATTCATAAATCGAAAATTTTGACAGTCTGAAAATGTTGCCAACAGATAAAAGATTATAATACGAAAAAAATGGGTGAAAATAATTCAATTTAAATTTGATTTATATCGAGTTAATTAAAACTGGTCCATTTTACCCCATGACCCACTTTACCCCAACCCACCCTATTCGCTTTCAAACGCCTTCTTGTCAAGTCGGTTAGAAGAATAATCTAGATTTTATTTTAAATTGAGCAATTGTTAATATTTTTCGGTTGAGAATGGAAATTAAATATTTATTGGGAATATTTTGAGAATGTGTTATTATAATTTAATCGCTTAAATCTGAAACGTGTCAAACGCCACTTTTTTTCACAAGTGAGTTATTGGTGTCATTGGATTCTGTAGGGATAAACGCACATTTTAAAGTAAGAATTATAAAAAAACGGGATTTTAAAATAGTTTTCCAGCATGTTAAATTTCAGCTTTAGTGCAGAAACATGTCAAACGACGTTGCTTGACAGGTTTATGCGCTTAAACTGCGGGGAATTTTGTTCAAGCCGTCTCATCCATGGAGGTATGGTCTATTTTTGAGTCTAGAGTTGAAATCATGTATAAAAAAGGTATTTATACAATCTACTAACCAAAAGAGAAAATAAGAGAAATTTGGTAATAAACCCACTTTTATTACCAAATCCTTAAATAAATTAGAGTTAAGCTATGAAAATAGGCCTGCAGAAACCTGTCAAATGCAAATATTTCAATAATTTTTTATGAAAAGAATAAAAGCATTAACAAATTATTTTTGTCTGTAAAATATCCAAATAAGGTCTACTTTAAGAAAAAAATTACTAAAAATCTTCATAAAAATGTAGTGAGCTTCTAAACAGTTTTTCTCGTTTATCTCAAAACAAGAAAAGTGGCATTTCACATGTTTCAGAAATAAACGATTCTATTATAGTATTCTTAATAGAAACCAAAGGAGTTTACAAAAGATATTTGAAATTATTGGCAGATATTCTTGTTTAGTTTCACAAATCTGTATGTATAATAGTATTTTCCAATTTTTTATAAATTGTTTGATTTACTTGAAAAGTTATACTCTAAAGAAAGTGATGGAAATATAATTTTGCATCATAATAAGAAATACAATATTATTTTAAGCTTTAAATTTAATTAAAGATTAAATATTCAGATTTATAATCATAAATAAAGAAAGGTTTTGCATAAATAAAATTGAAAAATCTTACTTTTTGACCCAAAAATCTTCCAGAAAAAAGTTTTACGTTTTAGACTTTTTGGACATCCTAAACCCTGATGCATTTGATCCAATATTTGGATTTTCAAAAATATCGTGGTATCACCAGCAGCCAAAACAACAGAAGGAAAAAATCGTGTACATACTAATATTGAGTTGTTTAAAGAAAATATAATTTCCATTTCAGATTAAAAATATACTTATTGGTTAAAACTATTTTTAACCATTAAAATTGTAATAAAACTAGTTTTCTTCAAATGTTTTCTTTAAAACAATAAGAAAAGGTTTTTTCATCAAAGAAAATTAGTTTTTTTTGACTGTTTATAAATTTAACTTTTTTTTCACCAAGAAAGTTTATGTAAGAATTTAATATGTACATAAACACATTCATTTATTTATTAATTTTAAAAAATTAAATTTTAGTTCAAATAGAATAAATTAATATTTAGGTTCTTAAAAAGTGGTAAAAATTATTATTTTTTCCTATTGTTTTTATGTTTTTCTTAGTTTTATATTTACGGTATTTATAAATGAGGCAATATAAAAACTGATTTATGTAAAAATAATATTTATCTTTTATTAAATGAAATGTTTAACAAAGAAAAAGGTTTGAAAGTGAAGTTTCTGTCAATATTAAGGTAAATATTATAATCCACAAAAGGGTTAAATAAAGGGGACCCCTTTTTCTGTTTAAATAAGGTAATAAAATTAGAGTTTTCTATACGATGCTTAAATTTTAACCTTTAACTTTAAACTAAAAATGCCTCATCTAAGCTTCGTTCTTAACGTCCAGTAGAAGAAATTATTAATGTTTAAAATTTAATTAAACGACAACTTTTTCGGAGTTACCATAAATAACATCTGGTTATGTTACTTGAAATTCTTCTTTCCTTTTGTATTAACTTAATTTGTCATATTAAATTGGTATATCTTTTTTGTTTGGAAGGAAAGGCTTATAAAGTTTTGAAAAATTTAGAAATTTATTTTGGATCATTTCATTTCGTTCAAAAACTTTCGATGATTCAAGACAGATCTACGAATTTAAGTTAAAAAATTAAGAGTAAAAATTATAGAAAATATTAAATGTGTTTTGTATCACATCTATGTCATTGCTATAAAACAACCCATAGAGATGAACTTGGATTTATTTTAAATGTAAGATTATATTCTTTCTATTTCACGAAGTCTAAGAAGTCAGTTTCATGCCTTCAGACTTGAAACACTTTTGATTCTTTAACTTTCAAACAATTTAACTTTTTTTAACTAATATTCTTCTTATAGCAACTTTTTTCCAGGAATTTTTCAATTTAAGGACTTGTATAAAGCTGTCTTTATCCATTGGATAGTTGATCTAAAGCATTTATTTATGAACAGCATGCAACAGTAAATTAACCAATATTCCAATGTACGGGACATCTGATTACGTAGTAAAACATAATTTTACGACACATAAATTACGAAATTTAATATTTCCTGGGCAGTAAAACCACTTAGCACCAACTGGTTCTCAAACCCATAATTAGGCTAATTCCAATAATCCTAGATGGAAGATTTTTTACGAGTTTTAAAACGCAACCTTGAATGGCAGAGAACTGTAGTAAAAATATAGATAGTAAAAAAGACACAGAGAGAAGAACTATAAAGATAAAAGACCATGTGATGGATAATGATTGAGTGAGTTGAAACTTTACTTTAATTCTCAGATTTCAGAATACAATCGATACTATGGAAGTCACAGTCACAGTCACGATGCTTGAAGTGTTAGTAGTGTGTAAATTATCGATCTTGCTCCTAGAACCTTGATATCTCATAGAATCGTTTTTATCCTCATAAAGTATCGTCATATTTTTAGACTTTTTTATGTAAGGTTGTATAAAAGAAGAAAAAGCGAGGAGGATTAAGCCGAGTCTATAAAAAGTTTTGAGTTGGGATCTTCCATAAAGGTGCGTATATTTTTATGGTGTACTATCCCTCTTAATTTCATTTATAAGATTACTTCAGTTCAATTTCGAGCAGTTTTAAAAGCTTAATGTGAAAATACAGCTTTGACTTGAAATAAGGAGTATCACCTTTCGTCAAAGAAATGTTACACTTTCAAAATCGTGCCGTACTTAAAAAAATATTTCAAACATCTTTCCTGCTGTTTTTATAACTACGATTGGTTTAGAATTATCTTCCGAATTCTGAAATCATGACAAAAATTATTTCGATTTTATGGGATTAGAAGAATTTAAGGGATCTAGGACACAAAGATCGTGAGATTTTCAAAATTGTTTTTGCTTTCAAAAAAGAACCCTGTTTCTTCTGCTTAAAATGATGTTTGAATTATGTTTCTATCAGAAATAGAACCGGAGATACAATCATTTGTTGCCGGCTGCTTTGGTAATCAAGCATTATATATTTTCAACATTAAAATCCGGTTTCCTCTATGATGTGTTTTTTCACTGTTTCTCATATTTAAATTGATATAAGTCAAGAACCGTTTAAGGTTAAGACTTGAAACAATTTTATTTACTTTTTAAAATATGAATGTTAAAAAAAAGTTGCATAAAAATTTCAAGAATTTTTAACTTAATTGTTCATATCATATTTTTTCAAAAAAATAATATTTCTTAAAATGTCTTGACCAAAATAAAGATAATATGTTTCTGTTTAATTTAGTGAAAAAAATTTAAAATTTATCAATAATATTTTGAGTTATACCTATCAGTTTTAAATGCCCCCATTTTTTAATGGAATTTCAATTTTAATTTTTTAAAAAACTTTTTGAATACTTTTCTGATTTGATTTTGCTTAGTTGTTAGATGGTTGATCAGTATAAAATTTTTTTCAAAATTCTAAGTTAATTAGTAAATTTTTTACAAAATTGTGTCCCAGACTTCTTTAAAGGGGATGCTTTAAAATATCCAGTTTCACTCAAAAAGTCGTGTGAAAGTAAGACTATTCTAACTACTAAAACATTTATATCTGGAGTGGAAATATGATATTTTTTATTTAAATAACCTCAAGTCATAACTGCTTTTATAAAAGAATATAATTTAGCAATTTCTTTTGTCTAATCTTATAAACGTAAGTAAGTTTATAATGAGTTTGGTTCAAATTTGTGTACAATAAGAGTATTTTAAGAACATTTTACACAAAATAAATTATATTCAATTGAATCCGAAATGTGTGGATGAAATGTATACCAAACCGTTATTTATCAGTTAAACCTTTTGCAATAAATGTATTCCCTTTTGGAATTCACCCAAAATACAGAATGATCGGAAAGTTAAACAGAAGTTTCCTTAACAATGCGAAGTAGTTATTGTAATTAAAAGGTAATGAGCGTAACATCTTTATTGGAAGATAATTTTCCCAATGGAAAAGTTCAGTAACCTAAACCCCAAATGGTATTATATACGATAAAGAAAGCAGGGGACGATAATTTAAAATTACGACGCTTTTCTGAGACCGGGTTTGAACCAATTTTTGAACTAATGTGGCCCCAAACAAGAACTGATAAATACCCTATGGTGCACGTGCGACTAATGTAATGATATTCTTCCTTGTAACTCTCCATATCTTTAGTACGTTTTGGGGAGTGTAGTTTGTTCATCGTGGAGCTTTCTCTCAGAAATATGTAATTAGCAAAGAGTTGAGAGTTAATGACTCCCTCATTTCCCGCTGGAAGTTCTCTCAAAAGTAGTTAAAAGGTCTGTTAAGAAATAGGTGGTTGTTAGCTAATAATTCTTCTCGTGTGTATGTATACAATGCCTTCAGAGCATTGTCGAGTTTGAAATCCACCCTTGAATTATATGTTGGAAAATAATTATGGATCTCAGAATCGTAAGGAGTCTTTGGTGTGAAAAATAAATTAACTTTCGTTGTTAAACTGAACCTGGAGTTTGGGTTGCTGATACAGGGAATTGGGTTTTGCATGCTGTAATTTAATTGATTAGAGGAAATGATTTCTAATTAGTGTATAACCTCCTGTTATAATAAGAGAGCTTATTTTTATCACTAAATGTTTGGGCAAAATAGTTTCTATGAATTGAAATGGGGCACGAGAGATAAAATAACTTCATCAATACGGCGAGCGTAAAGCACAATCAAATATGATTTGTGAAAAGAAGAGTTCTTCTTTTCATACCTTGCCTTTCGGGAATTAAATCTGTTCTAAGGAATGCGCAGTTCATTCCGGCAGATAGTGGAGGACTGATCAATGGTCACCACTTTTTCCGTTATAGTCGGCTAGACTAAAAGCTCTCCCTCCACTCTCTTGAGTTACCTTCCTATACCGTGCTGATGAGCCCTAACAAGGGCGAAACCGGTCCACGGTTGGAGGCGACGCTTGAGAGCTGGAGTTTTCTCAAATATGATTTGTGTTTATAAAATTTGGAGAATAAATGTTATTTTAATTAATGACATTCTATCTAATATTAATTGAATTTAAATTGTAATATTCTTAAAGTATAAATGTTAATTTCGTTGGAAGGTACTTTTTTGTTAGTTTCCATTCCAGGGTTAATTTCAATTATTAAGAATGTTTTAAATTATCCCGTTTTCATTAAAGCTCTCCCTTAGGGTGTCTCAAAAAAACCTTTTTTAGAAAAACCTCGGTCCTCAGGGCTTTTCCATTCCTTTTGGTCCCAAAAGATTGTGTGTGAAGTTTCAGCTCCCTAAGTTAACTCTAGGGTTTGCCTGTAGAGCCCCAAAGTTTGAAAAAAAAGGAAAAAATGACCATTTTCAGAATTTTTAAAAATTATATTTTAAGATTGATACCGCGATAAAACCGGTTCAAATGTTTCATTTAGGACTTATTTTGGTGGAATATATTTATTTATGTGTATTAACTGTACCCTATAGCCCCTATAATTTAAGATTAAAACGTACTACTTAGGGACGTTGCACTCGCCAAAGCTTATAATGCACTACCGGTGGACGAAGTGAATTAAATCCGAATTTCTTCAAAGGAACTCCCTCAAATGATGCCATTTGGAGCTAAAATGATATTATAAGTTATAAAAACCTGTGAAATAACAGTTTTTGGCCCTTCCACTGAGCTTTTAATGTAAAAAGTGTTTTTCTTCAAAATTTCTCGTTTCCAGCTGATAAAACCCAAAATTTATACTATAAAAGGGGGTTGTTGTACTTTTTAGATACCAAACTTTGAAATCTTTATAGGGGTTTCATTTTTAATAAGTAGAATTAAATTTTATAGCGCACAGATCGGAAATGACATGGATATTTCCTATACCAGACGTGAAAATCTATTTTCTTTTTTTAAGTTTGGAAAATTACTTCCTTTTAACGTATTAGTGGAAAGTTTTAATTAAAAACTTCTTTCTTTAACATTTCAACCAAGATTCACAAGTATTAAACTATTTTCCTAACTTTGAAAAAAGAAAATCGATTTTCACGTCAGGTATAGGAAATATTCTTGTCATTTCCGATCTGTGTTGTTTAAAATTTAATTCTACTTGAAAAAATGAAACCCCTATAAAATTTCCAATGTTTGGTATCTAAAAAAGTTTAGTAAACCTCTTTTTTAGTATAAGTTTTGGGTTTCATCAGCTGGAAACGAGAAATTTTGAAAAAAAGCACTTTTTACATTAAAAGCTCAGTGGAAGGGCTCAAAACTGTTATTTCACTGGTTTTTATAATTTATAATATCATTTTAGCCCCAAATGGCATCATTTGAGGGAGTTCCTTCGAAGAAATTAAGATTTAATTCATTTCGTCCACCAGTAGTGCATTATAAGCTTTGGCGTGTGCAACGTCCTGAAGTAGTACGTTTTAATCTTAAATTATAGGGTACAGTTAATACATATAAATAAATATATTCTATCTAAATAAGTCCTATAGACGCATCTGAACCATTATCAATCTTAAACATAATTTTTAAAAATTCTGAAAATTGATCATTTTTTCCACTTTTTTTCAAACTTTGGGGCTCTACAGGCAAACCTTAGAGTTGACTTAGGGGACTAAAACTTCCCACACTATCTTTTGGGACCAAAAGGAATGGGAAAAGCCCTGGGGAGCGAGGTTTTTCAAAAAAAGGCTTTTTTGAGACACCCTACTCTCCCTAGCAACTTAAAGCGGAGTAAATATTTTATCTCGGAAACAATTAAAAATATATGAAATAAAATTTATGTTTCTTCGCCCATTTGGAGACAAAAACTAAAATGGTGTTGCTATACGACCACATGAACGCCATTAAAGTTTGACAGATCCAATATAACAATTCAATCTAAGATAATTAGAACACTTTCTCATACCTTAATAGTAACGCAAACCTAGATCTCCCGACGCCTCTTATCAATAGTTCCGTATCTATCATTTCCATATCTGCAAACATAGGAAATTAGTACTCTAATCACCCACTGAGCCGTACAATGTGACTTATTACGTTCTCTAGAGAAATACATACATGCACGAAATTCGCTCCCTCCCCATTAGGGATAAGTACCGCTTTGATAAGTACACAAACGTTAGCTCTAGAACTTAAATCTTCAAAACTATAACAGAACGCTAGCTTTAGTGAAGGGGACATTTTCTAACTTGTCACCTATAACAGTGGACGTATTTAGAGGCCTTCTGACGTATATTTTGTCGGAATTAAAATATTTAGATAGAGCTGGGGGTGTTTGAAGTTTTAGTATTGAGTAACTTTGTATACTTAGTACTATGGAATTTGATCATAAATCTGATCAACTTCTTGGATTATACATAGTTATTATAATACTAGAACAGGGATCGGCAACCTTTTGAAAGGGAAGAGCCAAAAGTACCAGTTTACGAAATTTCCCAGTTTTTAAAGAGCCACTATTTTTTTTGCTTCATTGTAATAGTATATGCTTAATATATATTTCATTTTAGATTGGGAGGGTGATTTTAGTTGGGGAGCATTTTAACCCAACATTTTTTCTGTTGGCTAAAAAAATCACTATTTCCTCCTTTCGGGTAGGGTACTTTTTACATCAAGTTTTATAAGAAACTTATATTATAGAAACTTATATTTATAGATGACTTACGTACACATTGTAAATTAATTTTAGTGAACTTAATTTCCAAATTTTGTATAAACGATGTGAATTCCTGGAAAAATAGGGTTTGGGGGTCATTCCCCAGAAAAAAATTTTGGAAATTGCCCCTTCAAAATCGCGTTTTAGCTCATTTTTGCCTTTTTCGATTGCACCCTAGGAGCACCTCTCTTTAAGTGGCAGAATTTTCAAGGAAAAAAGTACAGTTATAATAAACAGCAAACTTTCGAGGGGGTGTGGATCCCACTTCAGAAAAATTTTGGAAAATTGCCCCTAAAAATGGTGTTTTCATTAGTTTTTAGAACTTCTATAACGACCAAATAAGGATCACTCCTTATAAGTCACAGAATTTTCAAGGAAAATCAGCCCACATTCCAACATAGGAGTGTTAAGGAGTTCTCCCCCAGAAATTATATGGAATTCTTATCCTTAAAAGTAGAGTTTTGATTTTGACTCATCTTGAGAACTTAAAAATAAATTTTCTGATTCTTTAAAAGTTTGATTAGTAAATTATTAATTTTTTCGTATGGAACTGGAGAGCCGCAACTTTACATCGAAAGAGCCGCATGCGGCTCGCGAGCCGCAGGTTGCCGACCCCTGTACTAGAAGTATAACTGGCGTAGGATTATTATCTAAATACCCTTCCGTCCCATAGTTTACTAAAGTTCAAATATTTAGGTAGAACCGTAAGTGTAAAGCTTCAGTTTTGAATAACTTTATGTACAAACTTGAAGTCTATGGAACTTGATTGTAAATCTGATTACCTTCTTGGACCGTAGTTACAGATAATTCGTAACTTATAAATTAATCTAAAGAATCTTCGAAGTAAAAGCAGTCAAAGACTACTTATAATTTTAATACTGCCTGTGGGGAAGTCCAAAACTTCACCACATACCTAACCCTCAATATAACTACCCCCTTTTTGTATGGCCTCTTTTAATTTTTCCCCACAACACTGCCAAAATATTACCTACCTAAATTATCACCTATTTAGCGTAATGCACGCCTATTAATATAAATGTGTAATTCTTAACCCATTAACGCCCAAATTATTTTCGATCAAAGTAGAAAATTCGAACTTTAGCCCATCCCTATTACAAAATAAATGAAGCAAACGCAAAAAACACAGGGTGTTAGGACTGAGGGATGTTTCCTCTTGCCATCAGTGCAGTTTTGTTACTGTTGGGTGAATTTAAGGTAATTTAAGAGAGTATTTATGACCCTGTATTTAGCGATCTAGAAATAGATCACTGGGGGGTGCTAATGGGTTAAATCTGAAAAACTCAGATGCTGTAAGATACTTTTCATAAAAATACTCAGAACAGTTACTAAAAAAACTTTGCAATTTCAACTAACACGCCGAAGTACAATCAGGTATTCTCACGTTTTTAGATTAAATTTTATTAAAATAGTTGATAAAAAACCATGAAGAATGACGTTTACATCAAGTATTTTCGTAGCCTAGTTTCTGAGATATAAATTTTTGAAATTTCGTTTTTTGTTTGGGTGCGAAAACACTTTCGAATCACAAATGATGCGCTGTGAGGTCACATCCAATAGAATCCCGTTTTCTGATCACTTGAAAACAGTAAACACAGTGGTTTTCATGCGCTGTGACGTCACATCCAATAGAAGCCCATTTTCTGATCGTGAGTTTTCTGGCGTTTTGGCAAAAATAAAATTAATTTTCAAATTATTTAAAACACATTTTTGAACTTCAAATCAGAAATTTGGGAGTTTTAAACCATAATGTATCAAAAAAGTATAAAATCAAGCAAATCCCTCACTCATGCAAATACCTCATTATGACTATGTAGCAAACAAAGGGCTTAATTTTTTGCTTGATATAAGTCAGATTCAAGGATAAAATGTTTTTAACCCATTTCTTAAAAAAGGATATTTTTATCAGGTCATGAACACTAAAATAGTATTTGAAAATTTTTCTCAAATAAATTCATTAAATTTTTTTTAATATTAGCTTTGTTCTAAAACTAGTTTCTTATATATTTAATAATACAAAATACTTGATTTTGTGATTATACTAATTACAAAAAAATATGTTTGCTGTTTACAATTATTCTCAAATTATAATTCTGTATAAATAAATCCCCTAGCAACTCTTTCATAGGGAACATCATAACCATGCAAATGAAATTCAACTTTGAAAATTCATTGCTCCCACTCTAATCCATTTTTAACTTATTCACATACATTCACGGTTCTCAAAAGTAATACGCATCTATACCATTCCTCAAACTATACAGCAGTTAAAATTAAAAACACTTTCTAAGCTATTAATCATTCACTACCCCGTAGCACTCGCATAACATTTAGAATAACTGACTTAAAATTAATAACTATGAGTTAAGTTCAACGCATAAGCACTATATTTCAATACTGCCCAAAATATTTCCCATAATTTATCACCATAAGAGTAATTATTTCATTTACTTCTCAACTTCAACTTCATTAATTACTTTAACCTTTCACCTAACTTTTCATGCATTCCATCATGAAAAATTGAAATTGTTTCGCACCATACCTACATACATACATACATTCAGCCATCCTCACTTACAAATAATAAGACCACAATCTTCATTCCTCCCCACTATAACAGTCCACCCTGTCCCCAGAGACCGTCTTCACAAACATGTTCACCTAATGAAGGTACCCCATCCATAGGGATATTCTACAGATAGAGGGCGTTTTGAACGAGTTCCTCGTTGTAATGACAGGGACCATCTTCTCTTGACTCTCTTTCAAACGAAAGGTTGGAGTATCGGAAATAAAATTAGTTCCTTAGATTTTGAGATTTTAACACCTTCGCAGATATCGATTGGTTGGTTTCACTCGCTGATTGGAGAGGAAAATCAGCAGAAAATGTAGGACAGAAAACAACGATAAATGCTACCATTGTTGGGCAATATACCAACTATCAATAAAAGCCGGAAATGTTGGGGAATTTTTTATAATTGAAAACAAGGTCCAAAATCATTGTGAATAACACAATTTGAAATTAATAAACGTATAAAAGTAAAATTTAGATTTTTTTGTTCCTAATTTGATAATCAAAGTTCGATAAACGACATTATCCAATAAAAACCGGGACGGGGAGTTTTGTTGATTGTGGTCGATAATTCAAAGGTGGTCGTTTTACAAATAGTAATGTAGTGATAGAACGATGCTGTTTGGTGTGTTTGCTACCTGAGAACAGCCGAACATCTCCAATTTTTTTACTTTAATCACTAAAAGAACTTTTCTTTTACCGCGAATATCGGTTAAACAAATTGTAAATATCTCATTTTTACTGAAAAGTTTCTCCACAACCACCAAAAAATACAATTGAGCGTTGTTCAAAGCCGCACAGTTCTCTGATATCATCACAAATTAAAAACCCAACTTGGACAGAGAACTTCTTTCACTGAATGATTCGATATCATTTTCACTACCTATCCCTATTTCCCTATCTTTATTCTCGGGGACAGAGAAAACGATTGTACAACTCGAAACATCCACCCGTCTAAGGGGCTTCTAATATTGAGAATGTACTTTTGCCACTCACCCCTATTGGCACGAAATACCACAAATGCTTCCTATTTATAATACCTCTATATAGTTCCATCTCTCAAAAATAAGTGTCCTCTTAATTCCACATCAACCCCACTGCCCATCCAATCAACGTTAACAATGTCCCTGACGACGGGCCTTCGCGTGTCCAGAATAATAGATCCATTTATCCGTGTCCTGGTCCAAAGGAAAACAGAGGATCCGTGTACTAGTGCAAAGAAGAAGTGCTGTTCTATAGAGGGGTGGTGCTTCGTCCTGTGTACTTTGGTTTCGTGATGTCATGAGTATCCTCTTTGGGGAGAAGAAGTGATGCTATTATTAGCTCGGGTGTGTTGACTATATTGTAAGTGAACTAATAATAGAAGGCTTATGGATTTTTATTTCATCGGGAACGAATTAGAACAAGATAATTTTTCCATTCAGTAGATAATGAGGATAGAGGACTTTGGGTTCATGAAGCAGTAATTAGTTTGTACTTTCTAGTTTTCGACGAGAAATTTTAAAACATCGAAATTATAATGACAAGCTTAAATACGCAGAATTAGCTGTAGATTGATTAGCAAATGTATAATTTTCATAAAAATGTACTCTTTTCATGAAAACCCTGATGAGATAAAGACATTAAAAATAGGCGTCCCAATCACTTCCTCCATAAGTTTTATGTTCTCTCTATTAGTTTAAATATTTTTTAAACTTATTTTACTATTCCTCTGTCTTAACTAAAATTATCTTTCGCTACCTAAAATGTTTAAGTTATCCTTTATAAATGTTATCCTTTAAATGCTAAAGGATTGATTAGATAAAAATCCATCGTAACGTTGTAAAACTATAAAAGAATGTAGCAAAACGTATGCTTTTTAACTGCCCCCAGGTTTAGTTAGTAATAAATAAGGCGCAGATAGAGCTCAACAAACATTCCTGGTAAACACTACACTATCATTTATTTTGCAACTTTAGTGCATGCAGAGTAGGGTGTCTCAAAAAAGTATTTTTTCTAAAAACCTCGCTCCCCAGGATTTTTCCCATTCCTTTTGGTCCCAAAAGATAGTGTGTGAAGTTTTAGCCCCCTAAGTTAACTCTAGGGTTTGCCTGTAGAGCCCCAAAGTTTGAAAAAAGTGGAAAAAATGACCAATTTTCAGAATTTTTAAAAATTATATTTAAGATTGATAATGCTAATAAAACTGGTTCAAATGCGTCTATAGGACTTATTTAGATGGAATATATTTATTTATGTGTATTGACTGTACCCTATAGCTCCTATAATTTAAGATTAAAACGTGCTACTTCGGGACGTTGCACACGCCAAAGCTTATAATGCACTACCGGTGGACGAAATGAATTAAATCCGAATTTCTTCGAAGGAACTCCCTCAAATGATGCCATTTGGGGCTAAAATGATATTATAAATTGTAAAAAACAGTGAAATAACAGTTATGAGCCCTTCCACTCAGCTTTTAATGTAAAAAGTGCTTTTCTTCAAAATTTCTCGTTTCCAGCTGATGAAACCCAAAACTTATACTAAAAAAGGGGTTTGCTGAACTTTTTTAGATACAAAACATTGGAACCTTTATAGGGGTTTTATTTTTTCAAGAAGAATTAATTTAAATTTTAAACAACACAGATCCGAAGAGACATGAATATTTCCTATACCTGACGTGAAAATCGATTTTATTTTTTCAAAGTTAGGAAAATAGTTTAATACTTGTGAATCTCTTGGTTGAAATGTTAAAGAAAGAAGTTTTTAATTAAAACTTTCCCCTAATACGTTAAAAGGAAGTAATTTTCCAAACTTAAAAAACGAAAATAGATTTTCATGTCTGGTATAGGAAATATCTATGTCATTTCCGATCTAAGCGCTATAAAATTTAATTCTACTTATTAAAAATGAAACACCTATAAAGATTTCAAAGTTTGGTACCTAAAAAGTACAACAACCCCCTTTTTTAGTATAAATTTTGGGTTTTATCAGCTGGAAACGAGAAATTTTGAAGAAAAACACTTTTTACATTAAAAGCTCAGTGGAAGGGCTCAAAACTGTTATTTCACTGTTTTTATAATTTATAATATCATTTTAGCTCCAAATGGCATCATTTGAGGGAGTTCCTTCGAAGAAATTCGGATTTAATTCATTTCGTCCACCGGTAGTGCATTATAAGCTTTGGCGAGTGCAACGTCCCTAAGTAGTACGTTTTAATCTTAAATTATGTGGGCTATAGGGTTCAGTTAATACACATAAATAAATATATTCCACATCTAAGTAAGTCCTATAGACGCATTTGAACCAGTTTTATTAGCATTATCAATCTTAAACATAATTTTAAAAATTCTGAAAATTGGTAATTTTGTCCCCTTTTTCAAACTTTGGGGCTCTACAGGCAAACCCTAGAGTTAACTTAGGGGGCTGAAACTTCATACACAATATTTTGGGACCAAAAGGAATGGGAAAAGCCCTGGGGACCGAGATTTTTCGAAAAAAAGTTTTTTTTGAGACACCCTAATGCAGAGCATCTTGTACAACTCAATCGCCTTTAATAGAAGTATTGGTCTCTTAAATATTCTATTAAGTTGATTTTGTAATCAATTAATTTTTTTCAGTATTCAAAGAACCAATAAATTAAAATGAATAATTTTGAGTAAAGCACTCAATATTATTATAGGGAATATCTTTTCGTAGCTATGTATGGTAAAACTGCCATTGTATTCAAATTATAAAAAAAGAATTTTCTCACACATAAGGAATTTAAAGAAAACCTACTTTGATCTTCTTCAAACCAACCCCAGAAATTCTTTCTATTCAATTAATTAAATCTTATTAATTAAACCTGAACTACATTGGGCGAACTAATTGAACTTTAAAATGGGAGATATTGTATAATCCAATGAAGCCCCTGAAGGTTTGAAAAAGCACTTATAAAGTATGACACAATCGAAATTAATTTGAAAATTTGCTTTTCAATTGTGAATCATAATAAATTGTTCAACTTTATTTTTGAAAGATTGTGAGAATTACTTCGTTAATTAGAACTATTCACATTATAATTTTAATCGTTTGAATAAACATACTCGTAAATTATCTTTGGTTATTAATGACTTGAATATTTATTAAGTATTCTGGTATATTTACCCCCTTAACCTTTTAATATATTAATTTCGATAAGTGGTGCAATTTGGTAGCATCCTAGTTTTAGTTTTTGGTGGTATTAATAAACAATTTTTTCACACAATCTTTTAACAGAGAATAATAATAATGTATGTGTTTTACTCAAAAGTTTTTAAATGTAAAATACATCCTTAAATTTTGACACCCTTTCAAAAATTAATTAAACTTTCCCCTCCCCCATATCATCAAATTTTTTCGGCAGGACTAAATCTCAACTAATTTCTCGACATATTATTTCTCTTTCAACCATTCATTATTACAAATTCAACAAGCTACCAACTTGCAGAAAAATTAAAATTAACTCCCAAGAAATAAAATAAACACTCTTACTATCTACCTAAATATAATTAACTTTAGAGACCCTCATCTTAATAGGACCCTATCCACAAACCTCAAACAGAAAAAAACCCTATTAAACTGTCGTTTGCTAATGAAAAAAGTTCGATCGGCCTATTTCCACCCTTCAACTTTTATGGGAACCATAACAATGACACCAGGCTATCTCACAGAGCCACTGTTGAAGGCAAGATAAAAATGCTGTCACGCATTTCTTACGGCTGCTTTTACTCCAAAAAAGTTTAACTCTGCCCCGGTTATCAAAGCACGCTGAACCTCTTGGAACATCTTATTATCCCGTTGCTATGGATACGGGTTAGGGGAGTTTTAAAAAGTGCTTCGCACCCATCTAGAATAATGAAACAACTCCACCTGTGATCTTTCGGAATTCGTTTCGGGAGAGGATTATTTTCTCATTTATTAAAATGGCTGGGGTGTTTTCTCTTGGAGTTTTTGCGAGGTCTCCTACAAATTGTCTTTGAAATTTTACGCGAAAAACACTTGGGTTGACTTTTAAGGTCAGTAATGATTGCGCGAAGGGAAATATATGAAGTTATAAAAAAGCCGGCACTTGAGAAGTCTTATGGATGAAGTTTCTTTTATTTTACGACAAGGAGCGTTTAAAGTCGAAATTATTTAGGAACACAATTAATTAGGTAAAATTAAAGAATATCGAATATGCCAAAATCAGTTATATGTTGCCTATAAATATTCAAAAGTATTAGTAGTAATTTTCAATACGTTAAGAAAAAATATCAAAAATTAACTTTTGTGGTTTTTGTATACATTAATTACACTATTTTAAAATTTATTATGTATTCACATTTTGTTAAGCTATTTATGGTTTTCACTTACCACACTTTAAAATATAAGTTTACTACTTAGAGTTTAGATTATATTTATAACTCAGAATATGTTAATATTTAACCAATTATGAAACGTTGATTACTCAACTTTGAGTAATTTAAGTAATTTAATTTATTATTATTATTATTATTATTATTATTATTATTATTATTATTATTATTATTATTATTATTATTATTATTATTATTATTATTATTATTATTATTATTATTATTATTATTATTATTATTATTATTATTATTATTATTATTATTATTATTATTATTATTATTATTATTATTATTATTATTATTATTATTATTATTATTATTATTATTATTATCATTATTATCATTATTATCATTATTATCATTATTATCATTATTATCATTATTATTATTATCATTGTTATTGTTATTGTTATTGTTTATTTATTTATTTTAAGTAATTAAGTAATTCTAGTTATTAAAGTAAAATAAGAGTTTATGACGTACCTTTGTCATTTTCAAAGTCTAAACATATTATTTTTTTACCAAAAATGTTAATCAATAAATTATTTGCCACCATAAAAGTTCACACAAGAAGTAATTCTAAACTTTCACCATCATTCATTTGTGTATCCTCTTTATAGTCAGGTTTTTCTGAACCTATTCCAAAATGCTCTTGTTTTAAACACGTTTATATCCCCCCTCAAAATTTCTTTATTTTAATTCAATTTCATGCACCAATACAGGAATCCATAAGTTTTAAATGAAAGATGGTAAAGAACTTTTCATCACGACTCTGCTGTTTGCAGAACCAAGATCAGAATTACTAAAGAAGGATGAAAACTTAACCTCAGTCTAGAATTTCACATTCATAAAAGCTGAGAGCTTGTATAGTTCTCTTGCAGGAAATTTTTAAAAAGTATCGGAATAAAGGTCTTCCTTTAAGCCAGTTTCTTAACAGAAAAAAATGAGGGAATATCCTTCCTTCAAAAAAAAGAATCTATTTGTGTCTTTAAAAAAATTACCTTGGTCCGGAGAATAGAGTCCCCAGAATATTGTTGAAGAATTTGATTTTATACAATTTTCCGAACATGCTCGTCCGCCCAGGGAGAACTGGTAATATTTTTCTCCGAATAAGTAAGGTCGACAAATAAAGCCAATTTCAAAGATTGAAATTGAAAGAAGTTATTGAAAAATAAAGTGCTTTTTGGAAGAGCTCTCAGCTGAGGAAACGTTGCATGACTGTGTTGCCAACGCCGTCCAAGAAAAGAATTGGAAACGAAATAAAATAGAATGCATTTTTGAAATTTTTCGTCTGGTGAAATGTTTTCTAGCTTAAAATTCTTAAGACTTTTTACGAGTTAAAGTAGTTGTTACTTTCAAACTTGATGACTCTTTTTCAGTTATTTTAGCGACATCTTATGGACGTCTTGTTATATGTGAGGAAGAAGAAACAAACATTTAATTCAATATTTTGAAATTCTCGGAAAACTATGTCGGCAAATAGAATTCGCTTTTTCTAGGAAATCATACACCGCATTAATGAAAAATATACGCTAGCAGTATTTATGAATAAAAATATAGAAAATATGTATTATTTAAACTTACTTTAAATGAATGTCAAGAAGCTTTCAACATTTATTTTAAAAGATCAACATAAAGTCTTAAAACAGTTAAAATGTTTATTCAAGTTTTACAAATAGTAAGTAATAAGAAAAAATATTTCAAAGCTGTTAGTTTTTCACATTAGATTAGCATGTAGTGCATGGATAGGCATTTTTGGAAATCTAAAAATATCACTACTCTGGTAAGAATGTGGACTTGTAAACTTTAGGATGGTCAAGTTTTTGAAAAATAATATCCTTCCGACATGGATTTTGTTTTAAAATATTTTATACATTTCATAAGAATAACTTATTTACAATAAGTAACTTATTACAATAAGTTATTTATATTTAAGTAAATAACTAGATCGACAGTTAAAAAATTTTTGAGGGTTAAATATTGTATGTATATTTCTTTGTCTCCACCGATAAAAGCTTGTTGAGTTTTTTATATAATAATTTCTTTTTATTAACGATCCCATCAATTTTTAGTGCGTGCTCATGGACCTATAAATCAACAAAACACGCTAGATTTAGAATGCTATTTACGGGTAGCATCAAGCAACAAAACGAAGGGAAACTTTTAGCAATAATCCATTTCAATTAACCTTATTACAAATAAATCTTAGTGAATTTTCTGAAAACAGGAAAATAATATTTCCCCATTTTCTTTCTCCTTACAATAACAAGTTGAATATTCTAAGATTGATCTTCTTGAAAATTTCTTACAATAACAAGTTGATTCCAGTCTTAGATCTCAGTAAAAATATATAATCCCTGATACAATTACAATCGAGAAAAAATCCTATGGCACTGTATATTTGGACGGCCTTTTTTCAACTAAACTCTACTCGAATTTCCACGGCTCGGCGTTCCATTGGTTCCATCACTAAGCGCCGAGACTGCTACGTTATCACAAGACCTACAGCGCATGCGCCACTGGCCGTTTTGGCCGTCCAAATATACACTTCGAAATCCCCTATTGACTCCCTGTTTGGGATTGGTGTATTTAGTGAGATGGCGCTGTTCTGTACATATTTTTATTATTTCTATATGGCTTTTTCTGTATGTGTTAAAATTGTATATAAACCCTGTTTTTGTAAATAAAGGAGATATTTTTATACAGTCCATTGAGTTGTGTCGTGATCATTTTATGGTCCGTCGAGCCGGAGTTTTTCGAGTCGGATTGAGTAGGTTAGTGTTAGTTTAAGAGTGATTGATTTTGAGCTGCGTAGTTAGGGCGAGTTTCCTTAGTTGGTGCTTAGACGGTACTGTGGTTTCGATCTGCTGAGGTTAGAAGGTTAGTTGCTTAGGTTAGGTAGCCTAGTTTTTAGGTGTGTAGTTAGTGATCAGTGTAGCTCTGATCTGTGGATAAATAGCTATTGTTGAGCGGATTGTGTAGGTTCAAGTGGATGTTGTTTAGGTAGTTGATCTGGTTGATGAGGTCTCGTGTAGTTTGAGGGGATTAATTAAGCTTTGAGATGGCGGTTAGTATAAACGAGCAATTTCTAGAGAGTACCTTTTACCAATTGAAAGTTAAATTTTGTGTAAGAAATTAAATGTAATTGAGTGTTAAGTGTTTTGTACTAATTAATTTGATTTATTTAGGTATTATAGAGTTGCTAGAGTCAATTATTCATGGGTGAATGTTTGGGATTGGTGTATTTAGTGAAATGACGCTGTTCTGTACATATTTTTATTATTCTAGATGGCTTTTTCTGTATGTATTAAAATTGTATTTATACCCTGTTTTTGTAAATAAAGGAGGTATTTTTATACAGTCCATTGAGTTGTGTCGTGATCACAAAAGAATGTTTGGTAAAATAAAACATAGTAGAATAACTTTTTTTAGTATGAATTGGATATCCAACTATCCAATTGTTTAAAATAGACTGGTCTAACTCAGTTCCACAAATTTTTATTTTGACTAGTCATATTTGCTCGTAGTATTATAGCACAAGCACAGCAACAAAGCGCCCCTTAAATAGATTTTTGAATCGATAGTGACACTGGACCCCAAAATAATTCCTTAATTCAAGAAACGTGATTGACAGGCGAACTATCCACGGTTCGATTAGATGTCTGCTTGCTTGTTAAGACAGTAATAATCCGTGTCATAATATTATTTGTCTCAACGGTGAAATATGACCTTCCCCAGCCTGTAATGGTGTTAAAATTGCCTTTTGTCGGTTCCGATGATTCCGATGAAACAGCTGACAGCGCAGAAAGATGAATCGCTCGTGTCGAAAAGTTTTCGGATGAGTGATAACTATAATGAAAGTCAGTCTTCCTTGCTCGGCTGTTTAAAATTTCATGTCTGAGTTAGTGACAGTTTTGCAGTCAAGGTCATTTTGGATGGGACCCTTGCAGTGTATGTTTTAATATATTGCCGCTGTACCTTCTGATTTTATAATTTACTGAAAACGTTACGAAATTGAGAATATAACATCAGTTTATCCCTTTCAATCCTAAGCCGCCCGGTAATACCATTGAATCTTATTGAAAATTTGGGGTGGCTAGGACTTGTTTAAAGAAGCTGCGCTTGCTAATACGTGGATGTATTTTAGGATAAGGCTTTTAGGAATGTCAAAAACGTTTTATTTCTTGATTGCTTTCAGAAATATTTCAAGATTAATTTTGTAAATAACCTAAACTTTTTTCTGTTGAAATCTAGATATTTGTATAGAGTTGTATGCTTTATTCCTAATAACTTTTGGCTGAAGCAACTACCTAGAATTTTGATTTCTTCTTTTTGGAATTATCGTGTTTCCAAATACGAAAATTCCTATTCAATTAATATAATTATTCTTTTGTCAGTTATTTACATTGGCTCTAGTTATTATTATTATTATTTTCATTAGTACTACTACTACTACTACTACTACTACTACTACTACTACTACTACTACTACTACTACTACTACTACTACTACTACTACTACTACTACTACTACTACTACTACTACTACTACTACTACTACTACTACTACTACTACTACTACTACTACTACTACTACTACTACTACTACTACTACTACTACTACTACTACTACTACTACTACTACTACTACTACTACTACTACTACTACTACTACTACTACTACTACTACTACTACTACTACTACTACTACTACTACTACTACTACTACTACTACTACTACTACTACTACTACTACTACTACTACTACTACTACTACTACTACTACTACTACTACTACTACTACTACTACTACTACTACTACTACTACTACTACTACTACTACTATTATCATTATCATTATCATTATCATTATCATTATTATTTTTAAAAATTAAAATTAGAATTTATTGAGTTTATACATATGTTTAACATTATTATAAAAACTAAAATAAATTAAATAGTTATTCTCCAAAAATACATGATTTTTTGAAAAATGGGGCATTTTCTAGTATTTAATTCTGGATGCTATACACTGTTAAAAAAATTTCAACCTTTTACCAAAAACTGGGTTAAACTTAGTTGCAACCTATAGTTCGGTAACAGGTTTCACGAAGTTTTCGGTGCTTTCATTAGCGAAAGCACAGAAAACTTGGTGAAACCTGTGGTATGTAAAGCAAGGATTATGGGATTAAAAATTCATTTTGCCATTTTTGGAGTGTATTTGAATTCTATACTTAATTTGAGGATTTTTTTAAAATAACCCTGTCTATGCAATTACACTGTAAAAAATTTTGGGCCGTATTGCACCAAAATCTGGTATTTATTTGCTGGCTACAAAAAATGGCTCATAATTTAACCATATTCTGGTGCTATCACTAGCACCAAAAATCAGAAAGAAGTTGCACCATAATATGGTGTTTTTAAGGCCTTCAAAATTAGAGAGGGGTTTCTCCATAATATGGTGTACTTTTTGCTGTTTTTTTAATTTTAATAAAATAATTATCACTGCGGATAGAACCCACGAACTGCCGCATGCTATGCATGAACGCTACCACTGCTCCTGCGGGGATTCAGTAACTTAAGAACTTATTATAACATCTTTTTTTCTTTGTGACGCATGCGAAAACAAAACTCACAACGGTCCCAGTTTAAAGCAATATACCAAACTTTGGTGCAACCGATCGCACCATAAAAGTATTTTTCATTCATACTACCAATTTTTGGTACAATCTAGCCTTTTCATTAAACCAAAGATTCGGGAAATTAAAAACTTTTCACCAAATATATGGGTTTACATTTACCCAGATTTTTTACAGTGTATCCCAATATAAAATAATTAACCCATTAATGCCCAACTTTTTATTTTTTTTAAATATTTGGTAAAAACATAGTAAATAGCCCCAAAACAACTGGAAAAATAGTGAAAAAAATTCCAGGTTAAAATTTTAATTTTTACACCAAAATTAAAAAACGTCCCTAAAAAGGGACGTCAGGCACGAATGCCCCCGTTGTTTTTCTCTATAGTAAGCGCATGGTAGAAAACTTTTTTAAAGCCTCAAAAACATTTTCTACCTTATTAAGTGCAGCAAAAGTAATCGGAACGATACTGTAACATCAAAAGGAACAAAAAACATTAATTATTTATCCAATTAACCTTAAAATTAACCTTAATTAACGTAATTTGAGCATTTTTTATACTCTAAAACACGTTTTTTCCTCCCAAATCTATGTTAATTGCAAATTAATTAATATTTTTAATTGAAAAAGGCCTTCTTTGTTTATATGTTACCTAATATTAAGTAATAATTACTTTTACACACCTCAAATCCATCAGACTATCTCAATTTGTGAAGTTTAAGTCTTTCAAATGCCCATACTTTTTTCATTTTATTTAATTTCATTGTGCGGAACACAAATTTCTCCCCAAAAATCAAGCCTTAGTGGGATGTGCATTAGTAAGCCAGATGATACAGATTGATCTGCAGTATAGAACACAATGATTAGCCACATCTAATTTGAAAAAAAGCCGAAAATTTATCACAAAAGCGACTTTTTTCGCAATTTTAATGACAAAAAGTCATTATTACTAATAATTATTAAACTTTTAATTAAAATATAACAGGAATATATTTGCATCAGTAATAAATATAGTAAAATACTTAATTTATTTCCTTTAATTAATACAAGTTAATTAATTCCTTATAATCTAAGACTTTTTATTCCAATAATTTAGCAGAAATAACAGTATTTTCCAAAAAAAATAAACAAAAATAATAAATTTATTAGCTAAAATTAAAGTAATTTTATAAATATCAGTTATTTAATTCATATCATAAGAATCGAACGCGTTTTGATGAAAAAAATAAGGAAACACTAGCATTTCACTATGGGGAAAACCACGGGGGCATTCGTGCCTGACGTCCCTTTTTAGGGACGCTTTTCGAGGGTATAAAATAAGGTCAAGATAATATATTTTGGAAAAATAAAAAAACACCCCAACTGATTTAATGTATAAACAGTAATATATATCGGCATTGAAATTTTTTTTAAATAACAACTAGGATTTTTAAGCTTTATCTTTTAAAATTTTTTAAAAAGCACTTTTCTGAAAAATTCTATCTTCCAACTTTAAAAAAAGTGAAAAAAAAATTTAAATCTGCTTTCTTCTTGTGTTCTTTATGTTCTATGAAGATCAGAGATACATCAGTGCAAATTTTGATTCAAAGGAATAATTTTTGTAGAAATAGGAGGATTTTCAAAAAACGTCCCTAAAAAGGGACGTCAGGCAGTAATGGGTTAATGCAACGAAATTTCACAAGGAAAAATTTTTAAAATTCTCAATCACCTTTAACCCACCATAAAATTTCACTACACCTCCCCACACCCTACACTCATTATCTACCTCTCCCACGACACCCTATTCGAAACCGCCCCCTCCAAGTCTGTTGACACAACCCCCGTCTGCAAACGTCATTTCACAGCGCGTTGAGTCTAATCGAAAGTTTGACCGACCGGCTTTTAAACTCAATAACTCTATTGTACCGGGCTCTCCCAAGGAGGAAACTTAATTAAGATTCAGCTGTAAGTGGCTGCGTTTATTTGGGCATTCCTGAAACGTATGCATTAGTGGTGCCCAGCTGTCAGTCAAATCACGTAAAGAAATGAGGAGTGACAGTTTCATTACTTTGCCCTGTTGCCGTTTTACGATTCGCGGCTTATATTATTAAGAGAGATGGCATTATGTTTGAAATAGCCTCCAGACTGTTGTATATTTGCCCTCTCGTAAAGCTTCGAGCGATTTGAAATGACTCGTATAAAAGGCGCCTTTAATAATTCAGACGAATTTGTGATGAAGGAAGTAGGGTGGTTGGTTATACTGCTTTTGTGTGGTCTGAAAGGAGAACAACGGTTTTCTTGTGCTGAAATCAGTGTAATATACAATATGGGGAAGTGTGAAACTGTTTTTTATGTCTTATCTTAGTTACAATTAATTTTTAATTGATTTATAAACTGGTCCTTTTCTAAACCAATATTATTTTTTATACTTTTTGTTTTGTTGTTTCTTAAATTTAAAATAAAGATTATTAATATTATTATTATTAAAAACCTACCCGGGATTCATTGTTATTATAATCAATTTTTAACAGTTTTTTGTAAGAGAAAATATTTTTTCTTATTCAGTCGAATACGACAGTTGATGGCATAACTTCTAATTGGATAAATTTTCATAAAATGTAAAAATAATGTTTATTTAAAATACTATTAATTACTTCGTTTATGTGGATAAAATATCTTAATTTATAAGTTATCATACTATATTTTAAGTAATTGGAAGCTCTTATCTTTCTCAAAGCAAACTGAAACGCAGAACAAACGCTGGGGCGGGGTTATTATGGACGCTTTTAAAATGCTCCTTTAAAATTTGACATTTTAAGGATGGACAGGACATTAAAAGTATTATCTTTGGATTAATATCTTTAAATAGGAATTATCCATAACTATCCCCATCAAAAGCTCAGAGTAAGAAAAGGTGGAGTAATTATCCATCCTTACCCCTTTTAGAATATACAGACGAAAAAACCTCTCATGTATTTCACAGAACTAAATGAGTTCCATAAAAATTAATTCAAAATCTTTATCTAAGGTATCCTTGTATCCAACATTCATACAATCAATAAAATAGTATGGAAGAGTCTACAACATAGATTTGGTTTCTTTTTTCAATAGAAATGTATTTTTATAACTGAAAGAGCTTATTTTACCACTGTCAATGATCTAATTCAGTAAGCATTTCATAAGAAAAAACATGCGAAGGTCAAGGATCCATCAGCTGACACATTATTGGGTAACAAACTCAACATTTCAATTGAAAAACAACCTTGAATCGTATTTCTATAGCCATATAAGCCCTACACAAGCTTTAATTTCAGGAAATATTTGGACAAGCATCCATTTTTTTAAATGTAAATAAAAAAGAGTTGCAACACGCGTAACTCAGACGGATTCTCTAAATTTTATCACGTGAAAACATGTTTTCAAGTGCTTAAGTAGTAGGAAAACTTCCATATTAATAGTGTTTAGAGTCTGGATAAGAGTCTTTAGACTTTGATAAAATCGCAAAAGCTTTTCTTTTTAAAACATGGATTAAGTTATTTTTTGTATGTAAAACCCAATGAATGCTGGTCCTTGATGTTTATTGAAAGACATAATTGTCTTTTGGAGAGTGTTCGAAAATATTCCAATTATTTTCTGAAATTGAAAACTCTCGAGATTGGTCCAGGATACATGCCTTAGCAAAACATTTATGCTCTCAAGAGTGGTATTTTATATTATAAAATGTCATATTTTTTACTTTGAGAAAAGAAATTTACTTTTTCCCCTTATTAATTCTTTATTACACATTAGCGACACTTTTCTGTACGTATACAACCATTTTTCTACGTTTTTCCGAATAAGTATGTTGACTTTTAAATTCATTCATAAAAGTATGAAAATACCATAAAAAAGTTTTGTTCTAATTCATACACTCAAAAAATATTATGAATCAAATAATTAAAATACCTAAGTATTAGCTTATTTCATTTAGAAGTTAAATGAAATGAACTATCTATTTTTATACACAAAAAGAACCATACTTTATTTGTGAAGGTTAATCCTGAAACTGTACTGTCAAAATCCTGAAGCTTCATTTTGTTCTCTGCCTACACTAAAATGAAATTCAGTACTAAGAATACTACTTAATTAGTTTAAGAAACTAATCAAAAAGGGCAAAACACAAACTTATCAGAAGAAAATCTAAAACTCCATAATTTGTCATCCAAAACTGTCAAGACTGAAAATGGTGTATGGTACTATCAAACTAAGAAATTGTTTCGTTTTGAACACATTAATCACTAACTCCTTCCTTGCATTTGGTTACCCTTTGAACAGTTACGTTATGCTACACATTTGGTTACTCTTAATTTCCTTCTCCCATCACGTTGCTTTTCCTTTTGATTTTAATTGTGGTAATTTGTGTAATATCCAAGTATTAACCACTGAATTCAAAGCGATACTTTCCAATGCACAAAGCGCAATTTTCTCTGCGCACGCATATACATACTACTCTCATTTCGTACTCCAAGTCAGTGTGCTAAGGGCTTTCGAAATAAATTTCCGCAGAGTGCACATCTCTGGAATATTAAATCCCGGAAAAAAGTAAAAAGAATCGTTTTAATTTTTCCCCGCTAGCCCTTTTACTTAACCGTGAGCTGAATTTTTCATTTTCACAGAATTTGATGAGGTGGGGAAGAAACTCACACAGCGCTATCAATCAATCTGCAATATAAGAGGAGACGTTTAGTTTATAAATGCAAATAACTGCTGGGAATCAAGTGCTTTCTAGATGGTAATATTTAAAGTAGCAAAATGGAAAATATTCGCTGCATTTTGGAAGGATGGGCGAGATGCCTTCCCTTAGAAAGGGTATTACGGTAAGTGGTGTGTAAAAAGTAATTTTGAAAGAATTATGTGAAGTTTGAAGTAACTTTTAAGTGCTTTTGTGGGACTATTTTAGAACTTTAAATATATTTGGGACAAAGTTTGTATAAAAATAATAAATTTCAAAAAATTCTAAAAAACAGTTTTAATAAATTTTTAAGAAAGAATAAAAATGCTTTTTGTCGCTTTAGTATTGGAATGAAACTACAAAAGAGTTTTTAAAAATATGCTGGAGCTACACTCAAAACCTATATACAGGGTGTTTCAAAATTGCGTTGCACGGCTTTTATTCGGAACCAACGCCAACGCCTCCTAGGGTCATGGAAGTAAGGTCTACCCCTAGGTAAGTGAGCCTGGAGAATGCACTGAAATGACTTACAGCTCCCCTAGCGGCGACGTTAATAAGTTAAAAAATTAATTTAAAAACTAAAGGAGATAGAGCAAAAACCTCATTGATGGTATTGTTGCCAACGTCATGAAGAACTCACTGAAAAAAATTCATGAAAATATCTTGAATATTCGCCGAGATATTAGCATGTGAAAATAGCATTTTTTCAGGGGTCAAAAAAAGAAAAAGTTCACATATTTGCAAATTTTTTTTATTAAATTTTGTGTTCTTTAAACTAAAAAAACACAAAACTACAAAATAACAATGAAAAGTATGCAAATATGTGAACTTTTTCTTTTTTGACCCCCTGAAAAAGTGCTATTTTCACATGCTAATATCTCCACGAATATTCACGATATTTTGATAAAAAATTTTTCAGTGAGTTCTTCATGACGGTGGCAACAATACTCTTATTCAAGTTTTTGCTCAATCTCCTATAGTTTTTAAATTAATTTTTCTAACTTTTTAATTTCGCCTCTAGGGGCGCTGTAAGTCATCTCAATGGATTCTCCAGGCTCTATTACCTAGGAATAGATCTTACTTCCATGACCCTAGGAGGTGTTGGTTCCGAATAAAAGACGTGCAACGAATTTTGAAACACTCTGTATATAACTTTGTAAAAGAAAAAGATTCTGATCTCTGGCTTGCTTCTCTCTTTTATTCATATAAATAATTACATATTATTCATATAATTAAATGTCTTTAAAGTTTGTTAAAATGTATTATGACGTTGATAAAGTTTTTAAGTTGAACGTTTATTTTCTGATTTCATGATTTTCTGTAATTAAACTTATGTTTTACAACTAAATATAAGAAATTTATGGTAGAACGGTAGTAGGATGTTTAAGATCTCAAAATAAATCATTGAGATCTTAGAACACTTTTTTAAAAGGAACGGTGAACTTTCAGATGTTCAGTTGAAAAACTAAAACTTCACCTAAAAAGGGATGGTAGTCCAAAAAAGTTAAATGCCCTTTAATCTAATACAGTAATAGTTCCAAAATAATAATGCAATAGCTTTTAGATTGATTTAATCAGTAGAAAAAACTTCACTTCGTCCTCTCTAACAATAGACCACTCTCAATTTATTAAATGTGTGCTTATAAGATCAGGTAATTTTTTTTAAAGATGTAACTTAAAATCATTAAGTAGAGTGAAAATGAGATTTTTATAGATACCAATTATTTACTTCAATCTAAAGATTGACTCTCAAACTTTAAAAAACTTATAAAATGGACGACAACGCTCTGTTAGCAATATAAATTAAGGGATAAAGGTTGCTTTAACGGAGGAAAGTTTTTTGCCTCAACTCGTAGATGATTGATTACTTAAATTATTTTCTGCACATATGAAGTCTATAATATTTCGCGTTTTCTCTGTACTTAAGTACATTGAAATAGAAATTAAATTTACAGAAATTCATAAAGGTAGATCCCCGTACCTTGACTTAAACTTAAAATTACCTTAAATCCATGAAATATTTCATAAAGTTATATTTATGTCAGGTTTTCCAAAAGCTAATTCTAAAAGCAATATTATTTGCACCTATTCTACTTCAAGAGAAATCTAAATTTCTTCAAAATTGTCCTTATCTGTCATCTCAATGCGTAATCAAACTTTATTTTTAATAAAACGTGTAATTGAAAATTACACACATTTCTGCAAAATAAGCTGACAATGCTCTGGTGTAATAAATCATATTACTAATTAATTTTACCTGACCTTCAACTAACTTAGAGTTGAGTAACTACTGGATTTGGGCCAACTAATGCCCATGAAAATTTGATAAACCTTTAATTAACTCTTACTCTCTCAGTAATAAGGTGAGTATTTTATGAAACTCTTTAATGGTGGAAACTGGAGTTCATTATTAGAAAATATGAGATGATTTTACTGGACAGGACTTTATTTTTTTAAATATCATTCTTTACCGGAAAAGGCAAGTTGAAAAAATGTTAAAGGTTTAACAATGAGGAAGTTGCATGATTTTTTTTGTATTTTTTTAATCGATTCTTCTTGCAAAAATAAGCAACTACCCAAAATTTAAGGCCGATCGAGAAATTTTTCGATTGCCAAAAAAATTAACAAAAATCCCTTTTTTAAAAGCGTGCGAAAACGCGAAGAGTTTGGGATCATCGTAGGTTGACGTCATCATACGATAAACATTGTTGGAAAGCAATGGAGTTGATGGTATGATTGTTGACATCTTTAAACAATAAGCGTTTTCAGTCACGTGTTTTTTTCTCGACTTTTAAATTAAAATATTTAATTACCTGTACATTTTTTTTGAAAAATTGACTAGATATTTCCTTTTACCATACAAAAAACCATACGGAACACTTGTTTGTTTTTGAAAATCTGACGCATGCAACTTCCTTATTGTTTCTTTTTCTTTTTAATACTTTTTATGCATAATATTTCATCTATTCCAAGCAATTTAAAAATAAATTAAATATAATTTTTTAAATATTTTTTTGAATGTTTAAATTCTTTCAGCAGATGAGTTCAGCAATCCAGATATTTCTCCTAATCTCTCTTGAAAACTATCGAGGGAAATAATATTTTGGGTTTAGGGGCCATCAATAGTTTAGAGATTTGTTACTTCTTTGTGCATGCAATTTTCTCTAAACATAACGTATAATGTAATGTAGTAAAAATATAACTTTCTCTATCACTCGATAAGTATGTAGTAAGATTATTTTTCATTTAAAAAGTATTCAACTCCAAATAGTTATTATCCATTTATATAATAAACAAATCGCATAGTTAATAAAATTAAATTTATCAAGGAAATGAAACTCAAATATGAAATTTAATCTTTTACATAACATAGGCTTGCTTTAAAAGTTGTTCATAGATTTTTCTGGAACTTTTAACTATCTATGTAAAACTCGAACTTATCTACATAAAAAAATTTCTACTTAATGCACACTACTTTACAACATGATTTCTGGCGGTTTACAAGTACATTAAATATCAAAGATCCATACAGCACACTCCAAATGAAAAAAAAACTGGTTGTCCCTGACTCTTCACAAGTATCCAACACAACAAGTAAATTTCAATTCCATATTCGAACCATCAAGCGAGTTCCTGTAGCGCAGTTTCATCTCCTATGAAAATCATGAAACTTGAGTTTGTCAAGAGGTTAGCTACTGGGCGTGTGCATGTTTTCCCTTCACTTATCATTTAATGGCACTCATGCAAGTTACTCGCCATGTAGTGAGGTGAGTACAGTCACTACTGACCTTCATTTAAATAAAGCTGATGAATGTTTACTGGCAGGTCAATAGCTCGCCCGGGGAGGCCTTATCAACTGAGGTCGGCGGTATCTTTGACCTCATTAAGCCTCAAAACGGGTTGACTGTGAAATTAGAAAGTGGTGATCTTGACCGATTTCTCATCTGTTGGGGTCTTAGGTTTTTACTTTCCTGTTGGTTTGGATCTCTCGGTGTGTGTTCAGCTGTTTCAACTTAATGTAGCAATTGTGGAGGATGTCTTGGAATTTAAAACCATGAGGAGGTTGTGGTTAGTTCTGTTGAGACAGTATAGTGCAGTGGATACACAATGGGAATCGAGTGATTTTTTGTCATTGTGAGCATGTAAAGGAAACAAGAAGGTTTTGATGTCAATGGCTTAGACGTGAAAAAAATATCTCCGTTTTTGGTGACCACAATTCAACTCATCATAAGTAAGTTATCTTTTCTTAAAGTCAATCAAACAGAATGCTTTGAGAAAGTTATTTTAAGCGATTTTAACAATTTTATTTTGGTGCCTCTTCATATTACCAGTTCTATGAAATTAGATTGATGCAACTAAAAATGGACTCTTAATTAAATGTTTATAAATACATAATTTTGATTGTATAGAATAGTAGTTTCCTATTGTTAGTCTGCAGATTTTCGGTTGGCGAAGCTGATTCAGCGCAAAGCAATATTTTTCCCATTTTTTGTGATGATAATGAAGGAATTTTATTTGCTTTCATTTCACGCCGAATAGTAGCAGACCGGATTTCCCGATGATCAAGCAACGAATTTAATTCATAAAATCAAAGGACTTACGTTTTACAATTCTACATCCCATTTAAATCCACTAGAGGACTAGAGAATCAACTATTAAAATGCCTACTTCCATTCAGTAGAACATGCATTTGGAAAAAAAAATATATTCTTTGGTTTCTTTTTTAAAAATAAAAAAAATCATACAGAGCATAGTACTTTAAAAATACTCACCTGATCAATCTCTTATAAATTTATTCAAATACTCAAAAGCTAAAACAGGAAATACTTGATGATTTTCGTTTACTGCATCCGAAATTTTTCTTTCACCTGAAATATTTTCAAAGTACTTAACACCTTCTTTGAGTTTGAAACTTTCCCCCTACAAATGACTTGAGTCAACTTTCGGTAAAAGAAAAACCTGAGGGTAATCAACATCAAAAGTGACGGGGAAGCCGTAAATGAAAAATTAAAAACTACCAAGTCGGATAAAAAAAATTTTTAGAAAATAACTTTTTAAGCCTCATAACTCGCTCGGTACCAGGTATTGATAACTTACGGTTCGCAAACCCTTTTTTCTGCCTCATCTACCAAAGTCAGTTAATATTTTTTTATGGGAGAATATATTTTAGAGGCATTAAAATACACTGAAATCATATTTTTTGCACCTGGAAGAATATTTAACACATTTTAGAAAGATGTTTGAAAATATTATGTTTTATTACAGTTTTATAAATAAAATAAAAAATCTAATATTTAGGGTTAATTTATGTTATATTTTTTCCAAAAATATCCAAGTGCAAGTTATTCGGCACTTTTTCTGACTCTAGAAATACTTATAAAATGACATAACATGAATTCCTCTACCCATAACGGAACTGCTTTGTACAGGATTTAGCCTTAAGGTATTTATGAGTTTAAGGAAGCAGGTAATTTTTATTTGCACCACTAGCAAGGCAGTTCAAAAAATATTTCCCGATTCGATAGCATTAGAAATTTATATATTTGGTTGCAAGAAAGTTTTCGTCCATATAGTGAATGTAAAGAAGAATATATAGTGAAGAACGTGTTTACTGTAAAATGTTTATTTTGACTAACTTATAATATTCTTTCGTCTATTGTGTTAATTGTTTGCCTTATTTTATAAATGCTTTTATTTTCATAAACAAATCATTTTAAAATTTAAGGCGGTCAAACATTTTAATAGTAGGTTTAATTATTTCTGCTATTTATAATAAATTTTTGAGCCGAGTTCCCTCTGAATTGTTTGAAAAATGTCCTCATTGATAACTTTGAACCCTTTTGTAATAGTTTTTTAAATTTAAAATTGGTTATATTCTTTGTGAAAATTGTTTATGCATATGATTAGATTAGAGTACACCCTCACAAATTTATATTTCCCCATTTTTCGGAAGTTTGAATCCTTTTGAACACTTACCTTTTCGTAATTGTTAAGTTTATTTAAATTTTTAGCTTTACTATGTTCCTAGAGAGTAAAAGGTGTATATAATTATTTTATTCATAGTAGTTCCCTAAATTTGTATCTCTTTTATTTTACACAAATTAAACTTTTGCAAATTAACGAAGCAGATTTTATCAAAAACGCCTTAAAAAAGAAAGCCCTTTACGAAGATATCAATCTAAACTATAGATCTAAACTTATCTGTTTCTCGTGCCTTAAAGCTTAACATGGTTTCTAAGGTAAGGGCTGTCATGAAATCCATTGTGTGTTATTATGATTAATTTCTCGCCTTTTAGCCATGATTCAACCGTATTTCAGGTTTTAACAGATTTTTTTCTTAGTCTTAAGTCATCTTTATAAAATCTAGAATCCAAGATATTTGAAGGACAAAGTCTATTCAAAAGCATTATAAAACTGTTGTCTGTTATATACATGCTGATACACAAAATTAACCCGGGAAAGACTGAATTAATTTTTTTTCTCAAATTAAATTTTCCTCTTTACTGTATGCTTATGACATGTCTTGAAGTAGCCTAAAACCCTTTTTTCAAAAAAATTTTTATTATTTTAGTCAGAATAGGGTGGTACCATATGGTACCGCTAGGCTCTTACACTACCATTTTGTGCACCATACATATTCTTATAAGTTTGAGATTTCAAAGTCAAAATAATAAATTTATCACACTTTTATCACTTTATTTACCATTTTTAACTAAAACAACAAGAAAAATTTCAATTTAGGCAATGATGATTGACAAATTAATTATTAAATAGTTGATATTACTCTCATTCTACCAATTAGTAGTTATATTTTGCTCTTAAAATCCTATTATCAAATTTATTTCTAGAACTAAATTTTGTACACACTAGTCCAAAGGTGATAAACAAACTTTCTATACTGCGAGGTAAGCTGATTTGATACGGAATTGATAGTTTTTCCAATTTTCCCCTCATAATGAGTGTTAAAATTAGGAATTTTGTTAAAAAACATAAGTTTTAGGCTTTAAAAATTTCATAAACCATATTTTGTATTTTGCGTCTATAGTTTAGTTGAAGACTATGAACATAATATTGATGATTTGCATCAAATACTACCATTGTATAGATGGATATTCCAATCAATCACTTATAATATGAAATTTTTCTTATTAAATTTATAATTATTGGCCTTAAAAATTAAAATTATGGGAAATACTCTATAAATTCAATAAGTTTTTAGCATAAAAAATTATTATATAGGTTTTACCTTAAAAATTATTTAATTTCACAGCATATAAAACGTTTAAAATAAAAAATACACTACTTTAAAATATTAGAACTATTTGGTAGCGTAAAAGCCTAGCGGTACCATATGGTACCGCAAGATTTCTATACCAAAATTTTCTACCTTAAAATTATTCAATCTTTTCCAAATTTGGGCTATTATTGCATAATACAATTATAAATAATAATTCACGATTATTTAATCCATTCACTAATTTTAGGTATGAATAAATTGATCTTACATTTTCAGACGAGCCTTTTTTCGTCTGTCTTAAAAAACACGTTTTTCATTAAGCCATTAAGCAAGAATTTATTTAAATAATTTGTTATTAAATTGCTGTTTACTAAAGTTTAGTCCATGTAGTAGTGACATCTACCGTCAGAATGAAAAAATTAAAGTATTTTGGTAGAAAAAAGCCGTTTTTTCCTAGTGCTGTTTGCCGGTACCATACGGTCCCGCTAGTCCTTCCCGGGTTAAGGAGCGTATTTCACTTCAATTTAATTTAATCCATCAAATGAATAACTTGAAAAGCCTACACTTTTATTACGAACCGTTAGCTTTTTAAAAACTTAAAAAAATTATTCTGAATAAATAATTTTTTACCATAATAAAAGGTATTAGAAGTATTTTCAATATAGGAAGCAATTTCAAAATCATGGCAAAAATAGTAGAGAGGTAGAGTTCCACCAAACAATTCGGAATCCCACTGGAAAGACGGAGCTCTGAGGCAATCTTGAGGCCCTAGATCCAGGCCCTGATTTGCCATTAGGCTTTTGAGGCCTGGACCTAGAGACCCCCTAAATTTAAGTACCTAAAATATAAAGGAAATAGCTTTTTACATTTTCTGAAAAATAAATTCAATAATTTTTACAAGAAAAGAAAAATCTTAACTTTATTGTTATGTAACTATGTAATTACAGTTGCAACAAAGTACCACCAAACAAATGCATGATATCGAGGCCCCTTCCTACAGACACAAGATTGCTAAGAAGCCAACCTTCCCCCCTACTTACTAAGGCAGGGGTCGGCAACCTATTGAAACGAAAGATCCACTAAAGTTACAGCTTTTAAAGATCCACTAATTTTTTTTTCAATTTTATAGTAATTGCTTATATATATATTTTATTTTAGATTGGGTGGGTTATTTTAGTTAGGGAGGTTGACCCAACATTTTTTCTGAGGTACCTCCTCTTGGGTACTTTTTTTATATCAAGTTTTAGAAGAACTTAATTTTTTGAACTTGATTTTTAAAAAAAATTTCAAAGAAAAATTGGAGGGACTGGGGGTCCTCCCCCAGAAAAAATATAGCATTTTAGCTCAATTTCGAGAGGGGTGGGGGTCCTTCTTCAGGAAAATTTTGTAAATTTGCCCCTAAAAAAGTAGTGTTTTCATTCATTTTTAGAACTTCTACTATAGCCAAAGAGGATCACTTCTCATACGTCAGAAAATTTTCAAGGAAAAACAGCAGATTATATTCCAAAATTTTGAGGGGTGTTTGGGGGTTCTCCCCTAGAAATTGTTTAGAGTTTTTACCTTTAAAAGTAGTGTTTATTCATCTTGAGAACTTTGGGCTACACCACTTCTCGTGAGTCACATAGATTTGATTAGGTACTTAAAAAAAATTTCTGATTTTTTAAGGGTTTTGATAGTAAATCATAAATTTTTTCGTATGGAACTAGAGCCGCAACTTATCATCAAAAGAGCCGCATGCGGCTCGCGAGCCTCAGGTTGCCGACCCCTGTATAAGGGTGAATGTGAATCCTGTTTGGATACTTAACAATCTATCGAGCATTTTTACAATGAGTTGTGTGAATCCCCTTTTTGTATGGATAAAAATTATAAGGAAAAATTGCTACTTCAAGAGAGTATTTTTAAATGTTTAGTTTAAATGTATGCTTTTAAGTTTAAGAAATAAAAGTCCTTCTCTACAGTCAATTATTAACGAAAATGGAGCTGTTAAGATTTAATTAAAATACATCCTCACAAATAAGCACTATAGAAAACGGATACAGCGAGCTCGAATTCTTAAGTCTCAATACATTAACACCTACTCAATGACCTTTTTTTCTTTTATTTTGCATCATTTAGTTTTAGTTTCAAACGTTTTGTATGTTGAAACTGCACTTCCATAGAGTCTTAAGAGAACGCCTTGTAACATGTTCACGCGACAGCTTTGTGTCTCTGTGTTAAAAACATTTAATAATTTAACTATAATACGTCATGTGGGCGTTCAAAGTGCGTCATTCTTGAATATTTAATCCCTCGACGAAAAATAACAATTGATTATTCGAAACTATACTCTTCGCGTCTGGTGTGAAAACTGTATCCCTGTTTCGCTTGAACTACACTTGTCTCATATTTACAGCATTAGGATTCAAAAGTGGGGGTTCTACTTTCTTTTCTTTGTTTGGGCTTGCTTGCTAAAACTAATATATACTAAAAACATTTGCTAATAGTTAGTCTTTTTTCAAAACCTTTCCATCGAATCACACAGAAATAAATTAAATTATTATTTTTTATTCAGATTCGCTGTTTTATACAATATGCATTTGATAAAAAGATATAAAAAGATGAAATTTTGACAAAGAATTGTAAATATTTTCATGCAATTATTTTTTCCGAACAATCTCCCTTTAAAATATAAATGGCAAACTGTGCAAATTAGGATAAATTGAAAAACGACGTTTGATTTGCGCATAATTTATTAAAAGATATTAAAACCAGACATGTTTCGAGGGTATACTGAACCCTCTTCGTCAGTGAAATGACGATGTAAGAAAAATGTAAACATGGCTATCAGTAATATAGGAAACAACCAGAAACACAGTTACAGGTAATACAGAAACACATGTTTAAATTGAAAAGAAAACTATAAAATATACAGATACAGAAAAATGTCTGGTGAATCACGACATCCAAATTTCAGAGAAAAAAGGTGCACTTGACAGGTCATTTACAAGATCATTAGAGATCTCCCTTTTTCTATTTATTTTCATCATCCTCATGTCACTTTTTCCTAAAATGTTTTCTAAACTTCTTTAAAAATAAAAAATAAATAGTAAAACTAATACCTTAAAGAAACCATTTTCCAAGAAAAGCAGGAAATACTATCCCAATAACAACTTAATAAAATTATATACCCGGTGTTATTTTAGATATAATCTTTATTAATCCTTTTAAGCAAAAGAAGCTTTAAATGTTTCATGGATGAAAGCTAGCATTTTTTTAATAGGACGGTTTTTTAAAGTCGATCCTTTTAAATTTTATAGTTAATTGCAAAATAGTATTGAATTAAAAATGATGCAAAAATTACTATAAATATAAATATGCTGCCGGTATTTATTGGACAGAATACTATCTGGTTAACTTGGAGAATCAATCAAATCAAGTCATATCCTAAGAAAGGGATCGGCTTACTTCAGTTCAAAAAAAGGTTCAGTATCTATTCTATAGTATCTCTATAACCGTCTAAATGATTGCCATCCTAAAAAATACGGCCAAGGAGGCATTATTCTGGACACGTGAGACCAAATTATGACGAATGTGTATCGTGTGGGTTATTACAGACATTAATTCGAGTACCTAGGGATGAAAACCATCTCTTATTTTCCGCTGCAGTTGTTAACGGAGAAAGTCTCAGTGAATTATCGTATGTTTTACCTCAATCCTGTTCTCATATAATCAAATATTTTCTTCAAGATTACCTTGCTTGGATCTCTTATGCAGTCATGACGTTTTATCTTTTATTACCAATGCTTTTTTTATATAATTTTCAGAATAGTTAGGGCAAAGGAGGGTAAGAGTGCGCAGTCGGGTAAAAGTACGCAGCGGTTTTTTCCCCTTGGCAACAGTATAACGGGAAGCGAGTATGATTACATAGAAACATGTATAAAAAGGAATATCTTAAAAGGTATATCTTAATACCTTAAACAAAAGACGGACATTACTTTCACATTTATTCTGTATTTTATTTATCCTTGAATTTTCACATCCTAGAATGAATCCTTGACTTACCAATGATTTTTAAAGATTTCAAAACAATTGAAAAGAAAAATCTTACATTGCTTCATGGCAATATGAATTAGTCACTTTAATTCAAGTAAATAACTCAACGGGAATACTTTTATACGCATATAGATTGCTAAAGAATCGTCCTTATTACTTCTTACGCTCTCAACAATTCAAGATAATAAATATTTAGCTTTCAAAGACGTACGATACGGAAATAATTTCCTTTACAAACTCAAATAGTATAAATCCTTCGCTTTAAATTTTTTAAACAGAACTGTTGATCCAATAAAACTACTCAATAAAGATATAAGTAAAAATAGATCTTCTAATAGAATAAGCATGGAAATTAATTTATTTTCTATCACCTGAAAATCACGCATAAAATAAATGAAAAAAGATACCTAATTAATTTTCCGAACTTTAATCCGATATTGGAAACATGAGCTTGTTTTAAATTTAAGGAAACTTAGAAAATTTATCTCCTCTTCCACCTAATATTGGTGTTCGAAGGTGCAATTAAAATAAGATTATTATTCAGAGAGCTCAAACCAGATTACCATAGTCATTCATGCAAATTCTTTTAAGAACTGAGTTAATTATAAGTTGATGATTATAATATTAAAGAACCTTTTTATTTTTATTAAGCGTATTAAATATTAGCTACTAGAGTTAATAAAATCTAAACTTAATTAGAAAGATCCAATTCATTACATGCAGAAAGTTTATGAATTTAATATGTAGGGGAAAGTGGGGGCTAATGGGACATTTTTTAAAAATGTTATTAAAAGACCATAAATAAAGTCATTATTATAATTTTTTTGGATTTTAAAAGATTTTACATTTAAGTTTATAAAAACGTTCCTGGATAGTAAATAACATTATTTATCTAAGTGTTATCTCAACTTTTGTAATTTAATGCTACTGTCTCATTAGCCCCCATAAGTGGGGTCTATTGGGACACAGTGTAGGACTAATAGCACATGCTTTATAATTAAGAAATAAAAGTAATTTATTAATTTTAAATGCCTTTATTATTTACGTATGGTACTATATTGAATATACAAATATCGTTGTGGATGAAATTTCACCAATAAACATTTTAATTCCACAATTTCTGTAGTTTCTCTAATACATTCAGAAAAATACAATTCCTTAAGGTAAATGAGGTAAAACGCTCGATTCCAGTCTTTATTACCCAAAACCGACTGAAATGCTATCAATTAGGAGTTTTTATAATCTGCACAAATATAAGGTCCCTGAATCAATCTATAATTTTTAATAAATAGGTTATAATATCATTACAATTAAGATGTTATTTAACCTGTTTTAACGAATTATTTAGAAGATAGTTTTTAGATCCAAAACCTGTGCACTCGGAAGGAAATCTAAATCTGAAAACGGACGCCTATAGAGTTGTCCATCATCCGGTGGCAGCCTTTAGCAATCAGTCTGTTTGTCCTGCAGGATCATAGTTTTGTGACGTCATCGTGAACAACCTTATTGTGTTTGTTGTGCAAACACGTCATAAATGCAATAAAGGGTGACTTTTGACAAAATCAACCAATCACAATGAGTTTCCAGTGGAGCTTCTTAGATGAAGTTTTTAATCGGAATTTCAACAGAGTTGTCCATCATCCGGTGGCAACCCTTAGCAATCAGTCTGTTTGTCCTGCAGGATTAGAGTTTCGTGACGTCATCGTGGACAACCTTATTCCCGTTCGCCAAAGATGTATAGTTTTTGAAAATTATGTGTGTGTAAAGTTTTGTAGCTATATATAAAATTCTGATCCTTTCATTATACAAATTTAGTAAATATCAGCTTTCACAAATAGATTGCAGTCATTAATAAAGATAATATTAATAATAAAAAATTGCGCCAAATCATTAATAAATCGCTAAATTTTATTTACTTACATTATATTGAGCCATAGACCAAACGAATATTTTGCTCCCAGGAGATAAATTCCCCTATAGCATTTCAGTCGGTTTTGCTGGAACCGAGCGTTTTACCTCCACATAAAGTTGTCCCATTAGACCCAACAAGACATGTCCCATTAGCTTCCACAATATGATAATTTGCAGTTATAGAAATAATTATTTTCTAGTGCAGTTCTGTATTTTTTCATTTCATAAATCCTAAGTTTTGTTTGTTATCACTTTGGTTATATTTTTTAAACATGTTAAAATGTTCCAAGATGTTAGTTTGAAAGTTTCAAATTTATACAAGGAAATATATTCTTGGAAAATATTCTTGGAAAAAGTGTCCCATCCCTAACCGGTCTCTCCTATATATAGTGTTTTAGAAGTATTTAAAATGATAAAGTTCAATTAAATTATACTTCAAATAGCTCACTATTAACATTTTTCTTAGAAGTTTTACTGAATTTAGTATTCATTATTTAAAAAAGGTGAGTCTGTTAAAATGTTTAAAAAACCAATCATAGTATATACTAAACATCCCGTTTTAAATGCATTTAAAAACGATAACACTGAATAAGGTAATTGTTTTTTATTTTAGCATTAAGAATATAAGCGGCATTTAAGCCCTAATCTTACATAATTCATCACCCTTAAACACCTTATCCGTTAACATAACGAAATATCACCGCCGCAATTTAAACCTGAACATTTACGGTTGAGGATAAGTTTAATTTACGACACGAGGCGAAAAATCGGGACCAGAAAAATACCTCGTTTACTAAAATCTATTTTCACCAGTTCCCCGTTAAAATGAAAATTTTGCTCTTACGAGATAACGAAACCAGAGAAATCTCAGTGATATATGGCATCCATAAACCTCAAGACCCATCCTGTTATTTACACAAAATGTGGAAAAAAAGAACGCGTTTTCCGTACTTCTCTTTACCCTTCCGAAGACCTACCGCTAAATCCCAATCTTATTCCACCGGTCCTAAAAAAGAATGTTATATTACGCGGGTCGTTACACACAAACGACAATAGTAACGACATAACGATGAACGGATCTGGCAACGGATGCTAAGACCCTTTTGCATTTCCAATGGAGCTTTTCCCCCTAGCAAAGCCCAGTTCCAATTCACTTTAGGTAGGGAAATAAAGATTATTGCTTGTGTTGCGGATGTTGCCATTCTCTAACGAGGCCTCTATCTAAATATATCTTTCTCGTAGAGAAAGTAGTAGTAGTAGTAGTAAGAGTTTTAGAGGAAATAAATCTGGTTTAGTTGGAGAAGAATAGTTTTTGGTTTCTAAGTCGTTAAATCGAAATCCCTAAAATCACATTTTTTAGGATTAGGAAAATCTCAAGTGCAATGGTTTTTGTGTGATGAGTTTTAAGGGTTGTTTTTTTAACCTAAAGGTTATTTTTTTTATTAATTTTAGATATTTCTTTGGCAAACATTATATACAGGGTGTATCTGAAATGGTGCAACAAACTTTCAGGGATGATAGTACTCATCAAGACGAACAAGAATCGGTATAGAAAGGGGGTCCCAGACCAAATCCCAGGGAGTTAAAAATGGAGCGACACCCCAAAAAATCATTGAAAAATTCAATTTGTAGAAGAACTACTATTGGTAAAAACTTAATTATGGTTTCAAAAATTTTGGTTTAATATGATCTTTAAAATTACTTCAAAAGTCTTCACATTAAAATTTGTTTTATTATGAAAAAAGTTAAAAAACACAAAAAAATGTGAAAACTCTGCCAAAACCTTTTTTGTGTTTCGAAATCCATTCTTTTGATTTGATAATCTGAAAGATCATAGTTGAAAACCCTTAAGTCCAAAGTTTCACGTAAATACAATCAATATTAAACCCTTAAGATCCTGTTAAAGTTTGTTTTTTTGGTGCGCAAGCAGTTTTCTAGAGCTGTTTCCAGAACAGCTGTTTGCGCACGCAAAAAACAAACTTACTAAACTATAGAGTAAGTATTTTTTAAATAAAGCTTATTTTATTTGATATAAAATACATTTCGTTGGGAAGGAAGATTTAATTAGAAATAAACGACTATACCAAAAAAACCCATTAATTTCATGCATAAACCCCTCAAATAGGCAGAAAAAGAGAGGTGTCCACTATAGATGCAAGTAAAGCCCTGGATCCTCTACCTTAAGTAGCGACATCACGCTCAATCGGCCACCATTGTGGGGAGAACTCACTACTAGTCTGGATAGTCTTGCTTATCGTCACTAGTAGTGAGTTCTCCCCACAATGGCGGCTGATTGAGCGTGATGTCGCTACGTAAGGTAGAGGATCTAGGGCTTTAGATGCAAGAGGTGTCCACCATAGATGCAACAGCTACATCTATGTGGAGGTGGACACTGTAGATGCAATTTGGAGTACTTTTTAAAAATTAATTAAAAATACTTAACCCAATTTAATTAAAATTTTGAATGGTAAAATCGAAAGAAGAAGATCCAATTAATCTAAAAATAGGATGATAACGGTTTCCAAGCAAATAGGTTGGTATTTTTTGAGAATTTAAGCAAACATTTTCCTTAAAGTGTCCACTATACCCACATTTACCCTTTTAAAACATATTTTCGCATTTTTTTAACCGTGAAATTTCTTCGGAAAGAAAAATCTAAAAACAACCATTAAATAAACACATTAAGAAACATTATGTAGTTGCAACTATTTGAAAAAGATAAAATAAATGGAAACTATTTAATAATTAATTATAAGGCGCCCTATGTGTAGAAATAGATTCATTTAAACATTGTAACATAAAATAACTAAGTGCATTCATTCAAAATAGTTTTGAACGTGCTCAGTTAAACACAGCTAATTAGGGGACATCCATAAATTACGTGAGGTGTTTTTTCCAAAATATGGACTCCCCTCCCCCCTTGGTGAGATTTAGTGAGATTTTTCTTGACGCCCCCTCCCCCCCACGTGAGATTTACCTACAACTTTTAAAAATTATTTTCTAAAAATTATTTGCATTTTGTGCTTCATAGCACCTAATTAAGTTATAATTAAGTTAAAAAAAAAGTTGACGTGAGATTTTAATCGACCCCCCCTTGGTGAGATTTGGTGATATTTTTCCAAACCCCTCCCCCCCTTTTTGACCTCACGTAATTTATGGATGACCCCTTAAGGCTATTATCGTCTTTTATGTGAAGTGGTCATGACTTAATACACTGTAACATTGTAAAAATAACCTTTACCTGATATTTAGTGCAAATTCCTTCAATAATTTGAATAGTTTCAACTTTTTTTTATGAAAACTAATAGTAATCGGGAATTTGCAATGCTACTTTTAAGAGAAATACTTTAAAATTGGAAAATTAAATCCTTCTAAAACAAGAAATTTATGGGAGTATACACGTTTTAGGTACCTCAGCCCCCCTTAAACAAAAATTTGCTACTGGATAATCCCCTTAAACTAATACACCTTCAAAAACATTCATGAGTAAAGTTAATTAGATTATTTTAGTCGTAAATACTCTAATAATCCCTACAAAGTTCAATTCAAACAGTGTTAAATTTTTAATGAAACCTTAAACAGGGGAATTAAAGATACTTGAAATATTAATTAGTTCGCAAAACAACCATAAAAAGCATACATGAAAGTCTATTCAGAAAAGAATCCCCATTCAAAATCATCAATACTATCGTCTTGCTTAACTCTTAAGACTAAATGAGGCGAAATATTATTCCTTCCTCGCTGCTCATTATTACTCCCCGAACGGATCTAAAAATAGGGCTCCTAATACAATCGGAACTTCAAAACTCAGAACAAAGGAGAACTATGCGCAGCTCTTCTGCATCACAAGTTCCGACACTTGGTCGTATATAAAGGGAAATCATAAATATGCAGAGGAGCCCGAGCAACTCGATGGGAAGGACAACCGAAAGCGGTCAGTTGACAATTTGAAACCGAGGTTGACAATAATTTGAAACCCTGTGGATAATTAAAATTCCGTGATCGGGTAACCGTCATAGTCAGTATGAGATGGAAGCTGTCGAGTGGTATTGAAATGGGTTCTGTGTGGGTGGAATCCGATGCGCGTGATGATCGAGCAGCTCAGGACGAAAGTGGTGCAAGTCCAAAAATACAAAATTTGAGAAAATGATTGATTTTTATTTCTTCTATGTTCCTTTACTTACTGTGGTAATCGGCTAAGTGAAAATCTCAATGATTGGTCTATGAGAGTTGCCTAAAAAGTGCCGTCTCCATAGCAACAACACAGACGCCTTTAGAGAAAAACCTCGATCACTCAATACCACGTTCAGTTGACTTATGTCACTTTCATTCTATCCAGTTCAATTGATGGAATTTTAAGGGTTTGTTGAATGAACGAATGCCCTGGAGCGTGCTGATAGTGGTGATTCGATACTTAAATGAGTTTAAGCTAATCCGTTATTGGGGTATTGTGTGGTTGGACACGTTATATTAATTTATGTTTGGATGTAGATCCTATTTGTGTCAAATGTAAACTACGGAATTTACTGTTGAGTGAGTGAATTAATTCGGATGAATTGGAATTTATTGTGTTGTTTAATTTGTTTTGTGAATAATTATCTTTTGATTTCAAAGTATGGCATTTTAAGCATTTTAGTATGAAGTATGAAAATACGGTTTTTGATGGCATCAACTAAGCTTATAAGAAAATTTTTGAACTACACATAAATATATGTTTGTATTCCACACAACAAACATCAACTTATAATCAATAACATTAAATTTCTTCATCAATAGTTTCAGCAAGAGAAAAATATTTTGTTAATGTTTCTTATTAATGGCTGTACAAAAAGGTATTGAAGGAATGGGTATGAAGACAAGTGGCACAAGTGACAATGAAGAATTACTTCTGTATATGAGTTGAGTTTTCGAATTCGCAGACATTTTTTACCGTCTGAGTTTCTGATAGGAAGTTTCGCCTTTTGATTGTCCCTTATATAAGTATTTCATAAATCAGAGTGGTATATCATAAATAATCAATTAATTCAAACGTATAAATCATTGGATTACAGGAGAAAGAAAATGAGTCACATTTGGAGAATATTTTTAAAAAGGTATAAAAGACGCCAAAGGGAGAATGAGACGATTTCCAAATTCCCTGAAGGCTAAATGCAATCAGTGGGGAAAATGCATAGCGCATAAGAAAGAGATCTGATATCTCCAAATTTGGCGTAACCTTACACAAAGTAAAAGAAAGGAGAATTTCACCATTTATTGCTGGTTAAGCGGACAATAGGTGTAAACTCTCAAGCGTCACCTCCAACCGTGGACCGGTTTCGTCCTTGTTAGGACTCATCAGCACGGTATAGGATGGTAACGCAAGAGAGAGGAGGGCAAGTACTAGTCTAGCCGACTATAACTGAAAAAGTGGTGACCATTGATTAGTCCTCCACTCATCTGCTGGAATGACAATGGCATTCCTAGGACAGATTTAATTCCAGAAAGGCAAGGTAAATGAAAGGCGTTACCATCCTATACCGTGCTGATGAGTCCTAACAAGGACGAAACCGGTCCACGGTTGGAGGTGACGCTTGAGAGTTGAGAGTTTACACCTATTGTCCGCTTAACCAGCAATAAATGATGAAATTCTCCTTTCATTTACCTTGCCTTTCTGGAATTAAATCTGTCCTAGGAATGCCATTGCCATTCCAGCAGATGAGTGGAGGACTAATCAATGGTCACCACTTTTTCAGTTATAGTCGGCTAGACTAGTACTTGCCCTCCTCTCTCTTACGTTACCTCATCGTGGTGGTGGTACAGCACTGTGCATCAAAAATGGTTTCCAACACCATCTCCTTCATCTCAACACCTCCTCCTTCGAGCACACTACGATAGCCCTGAAAACCCACGGCAGTTCTCCTTATACCATCTCGTCTATCTATAAACCCCCTCTTAAAAGAATGGACTTCAACGAATTATCTCAGCTAACTCAATTAAACGAAAAATTCCTGCTTTACGGAGACTTCAACTGCCGCCACCCCTCGTGGAGTAAAAGTACCTCTAACGCTGATGGGAATCTCCTCTACCAGTTCTGCAACAACCAATTACTCGAAATTGTCGCTCCTCTCACGCCCACGTTCCACTGCACCAGAGGATCTTCCACCCTTGATATTGGTCTTTCTTTCAAGTTGCTTCCTTCAAACATTCAAAGCATCTCAGCTCTATCAAGTGATCACAATCCTGTTATCCTTTCAATACATGATACAGCTCTCATCCCTCCTGACGAAAGCCAGCTCCGAATTACCAACTGGAACAAATTCCATGATATTTTACTCTCTACTGTTCCCGGAAATCCCCCTGCCAGTAACGTGGATGAAATAGACATATCAATAGCGGCCCTTACCCACTCCATAAACTCCGCCAGAGACAGAGACAGCACCTTCAAAACTATATTTAAATCTCAAAAGAAAATACCTCGTGAAATACTTATCATGATAAAACACAAGAATAGAATTCGTAAAATGTGGCAAGACACCAAATTCCCTCCATATAAACAATTACTCAACAGATTGCAGAGAGACTTAAAGAAAAAGCTATCCGACTTCAACAATAACAGCTGGGAAGAATTCCTCTCTCAACTCTCCACAGAAAACAACTCACTCTACAAAATCAATAAAAAGCTAGTCAACAAATTTCAACCCATTCCTCCTCTTACAAAACCTGAAAATAGCTCGACTGTTGCCATCACGGACCTCGACAAAGCTAACTTATTTGGTTCCTCCCTGGCCAATACATTTCAACCTAATCGTCATCTTTGCAACCCATTCAACGACAGGAATGTTTGTAGAACTACTCAAGCCTTTCTCTCTTGTTCTCCTTCCCCAGCTCCATTCTTTGTTTCTCCTAAGCAAATTGCTGATATCATAAAAAACCTCAAGAATAAGAAATCGCCTGGACCTGACTCTATCGACAACTTCACCCTCAAGAATTGTCCCATTAATGTTGTAACCAATTTAACCAAGATCATCAATTCTTGTCTTAGATTCAACCACTTTCCCGATGCTTGGAAAATTGCTAATGTTATTATGATTCCAAAGCCTGGACAACCAAGGAACTTAACATCCAGCTACAGACCCATCTCCCTCCTCAATAGCTTCTCCAAAATCTTCGAAAAAAATTCTCTACCCTCACATCCTTCAACACTGTAATATCAATAATATCCTTCCTCCTGAACAATTTGGCTTCCGCGAAAAGCATTCCACTGTACACCAACTACTTAGAATCACTAACGCAATCAACGCTGGCTTCCTCCATAAAAAATGTACCGGTGCTGTTTTCCTTGACGTTGCCAAGGCTTTTGATCGAGTTTGGCATGAAGGTCTTCTATACAAACTCATTGTCCTCAAGTTTCCTCCACACCTTATTAGAATTATCCACTCATTCCTCCACAATAGAGCTTTTAAAGTCAGGATCGGAAAAGATCTCTTTATCCCCTTCAACATCAAGGCTGGTACTCCACAAGGTGCTATTCTGTCTCCCATACTCTACAATATCTTTACCTACGATATACCCAAGACCCCAAACACCTACCTTCACCTTTTTGCTGACGATACAGCGGTCATCACCCAAGAATACCGAATAACGAAAATCAAGAAAAACCTCCAAAACTCCCTTACTAACATCGAAGACTGGTGCAAAAATTGGAAGATTGACATCAACACTTCAAAAACTCAAGCCATAATATTCAGAAGAAAACGCAAAAACAAATTTCCAGGACAACTTCAGCTTTTCAACGACAAACTAAAATGGATCAAATCTATCAAGTATCTTGGCGTTCACTTTGACGTGAAACTAAATTTCAAGAAACACATAGAAGAAACAATCAAAAAATACAAGAGAAAACTCCATCTAATGTACCCTCTACTAAACAGAAGATCCAAACTATCCTTAAAGAACAAAGTACTTCTCTATAAAATAATCCTAAGACCACTAATCACGTACGCTTCTCCTAACTGGGCTACTGCTGCAAACACCAACATGAAGAAACTGCTAATTCTCCAAAACAAAATCCTCCGATGTATCACAGACGCTCCCTGGTATATCAAAACCGAAGACCTTTCTAAATTCATCGAAGACACATCCAAGCATTTCTTTCACTCAGTTCAAACTCACCCCAACACCCTAATCAATGTTCAAATGATCCATTCAGATCCTAGTCCTGCAAATAAATTTCCATACTCCACCACCACGATTACCCAACGTCTGCATCCTCCCTGATGACGTCACCAATCACCTGATATTATCACCTGTTGATATTAACTACTTTCAGACTGACTTTGTCTAATGACTATTTTCTACCAATCGCCTGATGATGATGAATAATCCCACTTCCACACTTCTTTTCTTTGTTATATTTATTGGTACCATGACCAACTTCAAGCAAAAATTTGTATTCATGTCCCTTTAATCTCATATTGTTATTTCAGGCGGAGATAAAGCGCCTTCGGCGCTGTGCGCTCCTAATAAAGATGTATGTATGTATCTTACGTTACCATCCTATACCGTGCTGATGAGTCCTAACAAGGACGAAACCGGTCCACGGTTGGAGGTGACGCTTGAGAGTTGAGAGTTTACGCCTTACACAAAGTAGTTGATCCTTAAGTGACTTAGATCCTTTCTCCTGTAAGCCGACGAATTATGTTAAGTTTAATTTCGTGTACTAATAATTAAACCCAACCACTCATATTAAACTTATCCCACTTCTCCATTTTTACTCTTTGGCTTCGCCTCTCAATTAACACAAGGTTCTACTCGCAATCTGTCACTTTTAGCTGAGTCTGATCTGATTAGTTAGTTGAAATTTCTTTTGGAAAATATGAGTAGTTTTTAAAAAAATAAAATAACCGAGGATAGGACCTGCCGCATGCTAATGGCTCTATTCACTACTAACTTGACCTAAGGTTAACCTGGAATCAAGCTTTTTCGCCAACTCTGATTGTCTAAAAACTTGTTTCCCTTTTTCAGCTACCAATTAAAAGTTTGCTAACAGGATAATCTTAGGTAAGGTTAGTGGTGAATAAGACTGTACGCAAACAGCCTACCACTATAATAGGGTTTCTGTAACTTTAAAATTTTTTACAACATCTTCCTTACTGGTTTAACTTTTGACGCAGGCGCCGTGTTACGGATTGCGAAAATCAACAGCCTGAGGAAAGAGTCCAGTCCAAATAAAAAAACCCCTAAACATTATGTAAGTTTTAAAAGCACGTTTGTAACGCGAGTCTCTTCAATCTCTTCTCAGAGATTGACATTTTCAGGTGATGGACTTTGACCTTCAGTCACGCACAGACAATAATGTCATTCGCTCTCCCAAACAGCATTCCATTATATCCGTTGGCAAAAGTAAACAAAGCTGCATTTCTGATGCTTTTGCTTCCACTCTAAATTCCTCTCCTCCTCCAACTTTCTTAAACAGTAGGTCCGATCGTGTGGTTCAAAATTCTTTGATCAGCTTGTTCTGTGACGGACACATTCCTGGCTGCGTTTATTGCTTCCTTATTGCTTCAGGACGATGTTTTTCCATTTCTGACTTTTCTCTCAGGGAGATAAATATTTGTCTTAGTGGGGATGGGATAATAGCGTTTATTTCCATACCGTCTTTTCGAGGGGATGTTATTGAGAGTTTTTATTGCTGTGTCGAATCGAGGAGGCATTTTTCTACTGATAAATATTTATGAGAAAATTTTAGTCGGGTTGTGTTTGAGATGGTATATCTGTGCATAGGTTTAAATGCTTTTATTTATATAAATCTTTAGTCTAAATTATCGTCGACATCTTGTGATGCAAGGCGTCTCCGTTCCCCCTCCCTTTACTTCAATCTTTTAAGTTGAAGTGAGGTAGGTGTAACCATGGTTTATCTCTCTTTTTTGTTTTTGATTAAGATCCACAACGTTTAGTTATTTAGTTCAGTGTATGTAACCAAAATTACTCAAATGGTATTTAATTTTTATGGTTAAAAGGTAAGAGGAAGACGAAAGCGTTTTATCTAGAGTAATGTTTAAGATATTTTGAAAATTTGTCCCGGACTACGGAACAATTGTAACCTTTCAAAATAAAATATCAAAGAAAATGTTTGAGATTTTAAAAAGCCAATTAATTATATCAATAGATATTTTACGGGGGCAAAGTGATAAACTGAGCATTATTAATAATCATCGAAGTAAGACGGGCAAAGAGATTTATTCAATGGCATTTATCCCTTTTCCCGAAATACGTGGGGCAATGGGGCATTATTAGTAATGCCCGGTTTATCACTTTACCAGTTGCAGATACACCTATCTCGAAGTTGGAAAAATAAACATTTCCTTTCTTAAGTTATTAGCTGATTTGATCTTTTTTTCCAGATGCAGGGCCTACGTGTGTTTGGGTCTGACCCGCCCGTGACTGGCTGCATAAGATGCCATGAGTCTTGTCGACCTGGACCCGAAACCGCTGCCCACCGAGATGATCCTTCTGAATGAGTCGGACCTCTCCCTGCTGGGCAACAACACATCTCTGATGGCCGACATCTCCCCCCACCTCCGCCCTTACTACGGGGACCAACTGGAACTGTACCGGAACTTCTACTCGTCCATTCACGGGTACCTGAGCCTCACCGTTTGCCTGTTTGGCATAACGGCCAACGTCATGAATATCATCGTCCTGACGAGGAAGAACATGGTGTCGCCCATCAACGCCATCTTGACTGGACTGGCGGTGGCCGACATGATGGTGATGATGTCTTACGTCCCCTTCAGCTTCCACAACTACTTACGACCAGGACTGGAGGAGAAGGACAAGTTCACCTACGGGTGGGCGGTCTTCACCCTCTTCCACGCCCACTTCACGGTGGTCAACCACACCATCGCCACCTGGCTGACGGTAACCGTCGCCATCTGGCGGTTCATGGCGGTCGTCTACCCGGCGCCTACCATGCGCCACAGGGGTCTTCCTCAGGCCAGAGTAGCCATCGTGACAACGTATGTTGCCTGCGCCGTCTTCTGCATACCCAATTACATGACGTTCATGGTGTCAGCCGACACTGACAGTCGCAACAATACCATGTACAAGGTGGACTTCAGTGACCTCGGCATGCGGCATGACGGACTTTTAACCGCTGTCAACTTCTGGATGTTCAGCGTGGTGTGCAAGCTGGTGCCTTGCGTCGCGCTGACGGGTCTCAGCTTCGGGCTGTTGAAAGTCCTCTACGAGGCCAACCTCAGACGCCAGAGACTTAAAGTCAGATCTGATTGCGACAAGAGTCACGATCGCACCACCAAGATGCTGCTGGCAGTCTTGTTTCTCTTTCTCCTCACCCAGTTCCCTTCAGGGATACTGGCCCTTCTGAGCGGGGCGCTTGGGAACGACTTCTTCGTCAACGTCTATTTGAACTTCGGGGAGACCATGGACATTCTGTCGCTCATCAACAGCGCCGTCAACTTCATCATCTACTGCTCCATGAGCCGTCAGTTCAGGGGGACGTTCACGTTTCTGTTCTTCACGCGCTTCAACAAGCACAAGTGGGCCGCCGTTCCGCCCATAGAACCTAGTCAAACGCTGGGAACCGCTTGTGTTTGAAGCAAAGATCCTAGTTTGTAAACACGACCCTATTGTTTATGGTCACTCATGATCTCCTGATAACGAAGCTAAGGTCCACCGAATTTCAGTTTTTGAAGGTTTTCTGTAAAAGCCCCAGTGTTTTTCCTATAGCTAAGACCTTTTCGGACTGCTCTTGTATAACCATTCCTAAGTAGTCAGATGACGTCATTCGTTACATAAAATACATGTAATATTTTTTCAAAAAGACGTAATTTGGGAGAAAAATGACGTCAATTTAATTCGACATTTAGAAGTAATTTTTAATTCACCCAGAATGACCTAATTTTGATGAATGGTGATAATTTAGTCATTTTTACATTATTGAAATGACGTGATATTTAAAACGTCATTAATTTGGTCATTTTCATATCAATCACGGCTTATACGATTTCAAATTCACGTCATTTATGACGATGAAAATGATGTCTTCAAAGTGGACATTCGACCTACACATTCACATCAATTTTAAGCATTTGTGACGAAAAAATTACGTCACTAAAAACGTCGTCTTTCTACTTGGGTTTCATTGATATTTTGGATTAAATACCACCAAGTTGTTTTAGATTCCAAATAATAGAAACATCGCCAAAAATTTCAAAATATCCTATAGAAATACAGTTATATTAATAACAATGAAAATTTGGCGACATTTAGATATTTGGCACCAAAAACAACTTGGCGATATTTAACGGGACAGTTAGCGGAATTGTACCATATTTTGTGAAACAATGACCCTTCGCTTAAAAAACAACACTAACATTGCTCCTATTGGCAATAGATTTAGATTAAAAACTAGAAAATTTCAGAAAAACCTCAATTTGAGATACTTTTATTTTTTATTTAGGATCTTGCAAATAAAATGTTCAAAAACTAAGTGCTCTATAAGACCATCCTTTAAATGTTTTCTCCCTGGGAACATACAAGCAAAAAACCTCCAAATGCTCTTTAGTTTGGTAGACTTTTTTCTTATTCATTTTTGCCATTTCAGCTGCTCAAATGTAGCCTGATTACTCCAAAGTGGTGGCTATGGCTTGAGATGTCAAAAATTTCAAGAGAGATATCTTGGTTCTTTCATATAGTATTCATACAAGCAGGACTGACATTTTTCTCTTGGCTATCAATTGACACTTTAAAAAAGGTGTAAGTTATCTATCTGGTTGGTAGGTAGCTGGTTTGAAAATTGTTTTCAATGTGGGATATTTTGTAGAGCCAACTTTAATTCAGATATTTTCTAGAAATGACACTACAATTTTAGTAAAGTTGAGGGAAAAAATAATATTGCCTCTACCTGACATTCTCTCATTTAAATGATGGCATGTAAACATTTTAGTGTGTAACCCCAGCCACCACTTTAAAAAATACGAAATATTTTCTAAAGGAATGAGAGACGCATCAAGTTAATCTAAAATGATTAAAAATTATAAAAATATCCCAAAAAAATTTTTATAGTGTTCTAGGATAAGTCATTTGTAAGTCACTAACATTAAATCAGGATAATTTATTAGTAACAACTTTAGTTCCTTAACTTTTTTATAAACAACCAATTTTCAACCACTTAAAGATTCGTACGCTTAGTCTCACCCCACAGTAGAAATTCATATTAAACCTCGTCATCAACTTTCCAATGTTTGCCTCCAAAATATTGTTAGCTGTGTCTGGTCTGGTTCGTTAAGGTGGATGCTGAGGCACTGATAAATTGCTACACCTACACACATTTGTATTAGATAGTTTTCTACTATACATGATTTCGTTTGTATATTGGGACTTATTTATTGACTTATCCACGTCATATTAAGCTTGAATATACACAAAAATTGATACTTTAAGATTTGTGTTTTATTTTTAGTTTTTATTTATTTATTACAGTGTCTTTTTTATGTTGAGGATAAAAAGTTTCCAAATTGAGCCATTCAACTCACATGAATCATTTCAACCAAGAGATCTCATCTACAATATTTGAATATTTATGGGTACATATTTATATAATTATTTTTAAGTGATGTAAATAGCTAATATACTCATTATGTGTTTTAAAACATTAAATCGTGTATAAATGTTAATGAGAGAAAATTAGGAAATAATTTAGAACTATTTTAAATGAGCATCTTGTATTCCAGCATTTACCTTATTAACTCACAAAACTCGATATTTTTTCGAGTCTGTGGGTTGTAAAACGATAAAGAGGACCAAAAATCCTTTATTATATGTTCTCTGTGATCTATCTGTAAGAATACATGATAATGTTTTTTTTTCGACCTGTAGAACAGTGGTTCCCAAAGTGGGCGGTACCACCCCTCTGGGGCGTTGAATAATTTTGGGGGGAAGGCATTATTGGAGTAAAAGGGGGCGTTGAATACTTCTAAATATAGCGAAATTAAATTTTTATGGGTAAAAAACCTTTAAAAATTCAGGTAAAAGTAGCTTAAAATCCCTTTTTTTAAGATGTTAAAATTCAAAAATTGTCTGGGTGGTGTAGCGTATTGGGTTTTTAGATGAAAATACGGTAGTTAAAACAAATATATTTATTCAGGCGTGCAAAACAAAAGGGGTGGGAAGCCTTTTTTTACACACAGCTTTCAGTCTATTTATACAGGGTGTTTCAAAAGGCACTGTATATTTGGACGGCCATTTTTCAACTAAACTCTACTCTAATTTCCACGGCTCGGTGTTCCATTGGTTCCATCACGAAGCGCCGAGACTGCTACGTAACCACGAGACCTACAGCGCATGCGCCACTGGCCGTTTTAGCCGTCCAAATATACACTTCGGTTTCAAAATTGCGTTGCACGGCTTTTATTCGGAACCAACGCCTCCTACGGTCATTGAAGTAAGGTCTACCCCTAGGTAAATGAGCCTGGAGAATGCACTGAAATGACTTACAGCTCCCCTAGCGGCGAAATTAATAAGTTAAAAAATTTAATTTAAAAACTAAAGGAGATAGAGCAAAAACCTCAGGGAGAGTATTGCTGCCAACGTCATGAAGAATTAACTCACTGAAAAAAATTTGATCAAAATATCTTGAATATTCGCGGAGATATTAGCATGTGAAAATAGCACTTTTTCAGGGGTCAAAACAGAAAAAGTTCGCATATTTGCCAATTGTTTTGATTTTTTTGATTAAATTTTGTGTTCTTTAAGCTAAAAAAACACAAAACTACAAAATAACACTCAAAAATTTGCAAATATGTGAACTTTTTCATTTTTGACCCCGGAAAAAGTGCTATTTTCTAATATCTCAGCGAACATTCAAGATATTTTGATCAAATTTTTTTTCAGTGAGTTCTTCATGACGTTGGCAGCAATACTCTCACTGAGGTTTTTGCTCTATCTCCTTTAGTTTTTAAATTATTTTTTTTAACTTTTTAATTTCGCCGCTAGGGGCGCTGTAAGTCCTCTCAATGGATTCTCCAGGCTCACTTACCTATGGGTAGACCTTACTTCCGTGATCCTAGGAGGCGTTGGTTCCAAATAAAAGCCGTGCAACTCAATTTTGAAACACCCTGTATACGCATTACATCCTCACCTCCTTTTACTTAAGGAATAAAAAATATTTACATATGGCACTTTAATAAATAGGCCGGGGTTAATGGCTATATTACAGGGGGAAGACCCCCAGACCCCCATTTTATCTATGGATTGAGATACCAATAATTTTAATATATAAGTTTCAAAATGAATACAGGAAATTTTCAGTAGGGACATAGCAAATTTCTTTTGGACGCAGACAAAGGTTTCAGTTCATTCTGAATTAGGTAAAGAATTATTTTAAAATAATAGCTATTAAAAAGATAGAGTCTTATTTATAATTATATAATTATTACCTAATTATTTTAATTAAATTTTAAGATGCATAGAAATCTTAATTATAGAATACTGTCCATATGCTAGCTTTTTTTTCGTTATAAATTTTAGTCTTTTTATTACAAAATGTTTGACCAAAATTCTATAAAATGTAAGCAAATTAAAGGCAAAAATGTGTAAGGGAGGCGGTAGTGAACTTTCTTGAAAAGAAAGGTGGGGATGGTCCCCAAAAGTTTGGGAACCTATACTGTACACAGACAAGTTTTGGATTCTCTTGTGCTATAAGGTGATGTATAAACTTGATATATACTAATGTAGATCAATTTGAGTCGTCAAGTGTATGATCGTGATAAATGTGATATTCTGTATATATTTAAAAAAATGTGTTATTATGAATTTCACTAGTCAGTAACAACACATATTCAAATCGAGGTGTTATATGTTTTGTACGTAGATGGCTTAAAGTATGTAGTTATTGTAGTTACTCCATGTGGTGCTCCATGACACGTATTTGTAGTAGCTATATAAAATCTGAAGTCCAGATTTATGTTCAAATAAATACACTAAACATCTTGGTGTGAATAAGTGTGTCGAGCATTTATTGAAGCATTTATATTTTAGCATTTATTGAAAAAAAAAGCTGGAAGATTCAATTATTTTTTAGATATCAAGTATTTTAGTTTTATAAATGCAATGAAAATTCATATTTAATCAACTTACTATATGAAATCACTAATTTAGATTAGGGGAGTGTTATCAACAATGAGACAAAAATGTTATTTTATTTTTAGCTTCGACACTATAATAGGTAAAATTTTTCTAAAAATATTTTTAGATGAACAAGTTATTATACTATTTAAGGATGTACAGTTTATAAAAATACTACTTATATTTTGATCTATAAAAATATATTTCCACATACATTAAATTTGTTTCATTGTACCCCATATATGGGGTACAATGTACTCAATGAGACACAAATTTACTATACTAAAATATTTATTTAATGAAGAAAACTTTTATAGATCTGACATTTATCAATACCAAACAGCTTTGAAATCCGTAATGGAACAAGGAACTAAGGTCTCTTTTTAAATTTTTACATTTATTTTATATTAATGAATCGAAAATCGACTTCAAATGAAATGAGTGATTTTTGTGGTTTAGTCAAACCTACACTCTTAAAACGATTGTATCAAAATTGAGTAAAAAGTACTCAAAAAGGCTCCGATCCAATAGGTACTCAAATTTGAATACATGAATATATTCATTCTGAAATGTGCTTACTCAAAAATGAAACATCGTGAGCTCATTTTTGAGTTTAAGCTCAAGATGTTTCATTTTTGAGTATGCACATTTTCAGAAATGAGTATATTCATGTATTCAAATTTGAGTACTTATTGGATCGGAGCCTTTTTGAGTAATTTTTACTCAATTTGATACAATCGTTTTAAGAGTGTAACAATACAGTCTGGGGTAATATCGTTTTTATGTCCATTTATGGAACAGATGCTACATCAGGAACATTTGGCTGTACAAATTTCCCAATAATCTTTTCACTTTTTCTCAGGAAGCTCACTTCCACGTCCCCATTACAGTCTTTGCCTTCAATAACTTTTCTAATGTAAAAGGTAGATTTCTTTGCATGAAATTCCACTAGAACAGTCTCCTTTTACTGGACTTCTATCCAGTTCCTCAAAATCTTCAGCCCGTATAGGTCCCGTCAGAGGCAAAATATCATCTTCAGAATCATCGTTAACAATTGCTCTTTCATCAATATTCAGATCATCGTCTGATGAAACCAAATCTCAATTTGTCTCATTGTGTACAAGCTGCAATGACAGAAGTTAAACAAAAGCCATCTTGGCAGTTATAGGAATAGGGGTTAATATAATACGTTGATTTGTTCCTTAAATGCTATGGAATATCATGAAACTACCAATTTTTTTTCAACTGTTATAAGAAAAAAATTATAAAGTTATAAAAACTAATAATGAAATTTACTTTTCTTACCTGAAAACAGTCTTTTGTAAATAGGATTGTGAAAAATGGGGTCACACTAACCAAAACCGAATGACAATTTGAAGATTCTACTTCTCATGTTACTATAGGAATAAAAATGTTGTGCAGCCAGATTCAAAACTGCGGGAAATTTTGTCTCATTGTGTACAGTGTCTGATTGTTGACCACTCTCCCCTATATCTTCCAATTTATGTTCGCATAAACAGCTTCCCTTAATTTAATCATTAAGAACACCATATTTTAATCATTCTAACCATCACACAAATACAATAAAAGTAGTTATTAGTATTTTTTAAATGAGTAATACTAGAAGCTGGTAAGTACAATTTTTTAACTTATAAAAGGAATATTTTATTTGAATGATATGTTCAAATAAAATATTCCAAGGTGTAATTCTTAATGATCCGTCTTTTTATGAACAAAATGTTAATTATAATATAAAATCTTTAATGCAGTATAGACTTGTATAATAAATAAGAAAAATTTTTTAAATGTGTACTTACCTTACGTTAAGAATATACAGTCATTTAATTTTTTATATCAAGCCTTATCTCTTAAAGAGCATACCATTCATTATTACCAGTAAAGAGAAAGACTAATGACCAATTCAACCTAAATGAGGCGTAAAATTACTCTCATACTATTTTTTTTCAGACACTTTCGTTTTAGTTCATATTGGATTGAACCACGTGAAGTTTTTCAGGTAATCAAGAACTAAACTGTGGGTAAACGGAATTCATGATGGTTGCAGTAATTAGCATTTTAAAAAATACGTTTATCACCCCATTGTCTCCCTTTCGCTTTAATTCTTCGTTTGAAGTCTGGCATTTAAGCCACAATTTCAATTGAAAGCGTTTTTGTGGCATTAAATTTTATCTTAAAATAGTTTGTTTTTTTTAATGTGGGGGAATTTACTAGAAATAATTAAAAATGAATGTGGTTATTCAATGTTTATAGATTATTTCATACTTTTTCGATCTAAGTTCAAGCATAAAAAATTTGTGTTGTAAAAATCAGGTTTCTCTTAAAGAATTATTAAATCGTCTTAGCTCATATTATTTTAAGTACGCTTTAAGGTTCTGAACTCATGTGAAAAAAGTAGAATACTTAGGTCTAACCATATAAATGTCGTATTAAGCTTCGATGCAGTATAAGATCAATAGACAAACTTTTGACTTAATATAACTTTAAACTTTTATGCAGTAAAATCTCTACACTCCCATTTTAATAAAATTTTAATGAAGCTCAGACTTTTTTATTGCTTTAATATACTATTTTTAAATGGTATTGAAATGCAAGTCCAAAAACGATACTAAAAACAACAACCAAAACATTTTATGATGTTAGCGCCACGATAAATTGTTTCAAATGGCACAATATGTAAATAGATATAAATATGAGTCATTAAAAATATTGAAAATAAACAACAACTCGTAAAACCCAGTGAAACGAGAATTTAACTACTTCATTGATTAAATAAAATTGATTACTCCTTTGAAACAAGTTTTCAATCCTAAATTATTTTTAATAAACGCACTACTTAACTAAATCTCCAATCAGAATCTCTTAAAACATTTTATTACACCATAAACTCAATAGATTCCTCAAACAACAATTCTTCAATAGACGTTATTTCCAAAAGAAAAAAGTGTAGATTTGATGCCTCGTCTCCAGACACAAAAACGATTCTTCGTTTAGATCGTAAACTACATCCACAATCCCTTAGGTACCCCCACGCTTTGAATGCTAAGTCAAGAAAAATCAATTTATACGTTCTCTCATACATATTAGAATCGAAAGGCCATTTATTTCTCTTTTGGCTTCGAATGAGCATTGCGAAACAACGATGAAATCTACCATAGAGGTATTATGTATGGAAAGCTCCTCGAACATCTTGTTCTCATTGTAGCTTGGTAATCATCTTTAACCAATCAGGGTCGGGTTGCAGCATTCAGCAATATAATTTGTACGTTGGCGTTTGAAATTTTATATTGGGCATTGCTAATAAATGACTAAATGGACCAGTAGTTTCGGACTCATAGAAGTTTTCGGACCACTAAGCTTAACAATAATGAATAACATCACTCATTGACCATTCTAACCCTATAACTTTTAGAACTGTAAACTGTGTTCCAAAAAGAGAAAACTCAAAGGGGGAGTTTTCCATGTTTTTAAGAAAATGTATGGTGTTTAATAATACACTTACTTCAAGAACTGTATTTTAATAAGGTATGCTACTTCTCATTAGATAGCGATATGTTTTATTGGCTTTGCAAACCTCTAAAATAGTCTTCATAACTGATTTTATTACCTTATACAAAGTCTTGCCCTTACACCGCCTATTTCATTTTTTTTTAGTTTGATCACTAGGTAACCAATTTTAACCAGTAAATCCTGAATTAACTTTATTTTTAGAAATGACTTAAAATGAAATCAAAGAGTTTATACACTGGCTTAAAAAAATCCCAACACCAAGAAGGAAAAGAGATATCAAAGTGAAATTTATTTCTAAGATTGCACATAGCATTTATTAATGTGAATTGATTAAAAAAATCAGCCTTCCTGAATGTTAGGGGGCAGAGAAAATAAGGAAGGAGTGCTGTCCCCATAGGTGTCTATTACCGCCGTCAAACGTCATGGTATTGACTGAAAGGGGCTCTAAATGGCTTTCGAGGGGTTGGAGGACCATGTTGCCTCCTCAGGTAGTCAAAGTTCATATGGTGCACCAGCGGACGTAGCATACCGGGCTAGATGATTTCTCCTCTTTCACAGGACATGTTTTGTAGGCGTTGGTTGTTAAGAACGGATAGGTCAGGGTAAAAATGCAACATAGGGGGATAAGAAGAAAGCTTGGACATTGCGTTCATCATGTGGTTGTGCATTTTACTCTTGATACTTTTCCGCAGGCAAGGGCTGAACAGTGGGTGGGTCATTTTCCTATGGCGAAAAAAATTTTACAAATTCTATCGGGCACAGCAAGAAAAGGGTGCCAAATGGTCATGGCCAAACTAATATGTTTTTAATATTATTCCATTATAATAACTCTTTTTGCCTCCGGATTGGCCTCAAATAGAACAAAAATATGTGATTTTTCATATTTTTTTAAATTTTATAAATTAAATTTTTTTGTCGATAACTTTTTAAAGCTCACAAATAAGGGTCTTCAAAAGCAATTTTGACCACATTAGTCACCTTAATGCATTATCAGTACAAAAACAATTGCCAAAGTGGCAATGTAATATGCTATCATTTTAACAAAAGCCGTAGAATAGGAGGCTCTTTTTTGCCAACAAACAGTGGATTATGTAAGCATGAAGACTTTCACAGCCGGTTTGATTTATTAAATTCATTTCTTTCGGGCTTGTAGGCCGTGGTCTAAAATAAAATAAAAGATCCAGACGTTTCGTCGGAAGCTGTGTCCGACATCATCAGTGGAAATAAAACATTAGTTAACCGATTCAATAAGTTTGGTTTGGATTGGAGGTTGCCAGAGGCTTCAAAATACGGCCGTTAGTAGACTTGGCGAACTCTCTTTAAATCTCCTGCTTGGCCGGTGGGGGGTCAGGCGAAAATGACGTAGGGACTCGAATCACATTCCTGAGGGCCGGATGCCAATACTTCTGGAGGTGGATGCCTTCTTCTTTACGATTAAAATTATGGGGATATTTATAAATTTCAATAGCTTCTCTGTATAAACGAGGATAAAAATGCGAGGTTGAGGCCAAAACTCTAGTGTTGCTAAACAAAATATCATGGTTACTCATCTGACTGTGTTCAGCCACGGCTGATTTCAGATATTGTCCAAGGCGGCATTGTCGTTCGTGTTCAGAGAGACGGGTTTTAACGGAGCGTTTTGTGGTGCCGATATAGACTGAACCGCAAGAACAAGGGATCTGGTACACTCCAGCTGTTGATAGTGGTTCTCTTGGGTCTTTAACTGAACGGTAAAGGTTACGTAGCTGTATTGTTGGCTTAAAAATAGGTTTGATTCCGTGATCTTCTAGAATTTTCCCGATTCTATCTGTAACTCCTTTAATGTACGGCAAGAAAGCCTTTCCAATCGGAGGTTGAACTGGGTTGTTTGATTCATTTGGCGTTTCAAATTTTCTGTCGTGCAAAGCTCTTCCTATATCCTTGGGAGAGAAACCGTTCGCTTGTAGTGCTCGATCTAAATGTTGTAGCTCTTCCTCTAGATACTGCGGTTCACAAATACGTTCCGCTCGCTTGGCAAGAGTCTTGATGACGGCCATTTTTTGTCTGGGGTGGTGGTTCGATGACTTATTCATACAATTTACCATGGAGGTAGAGAGAAACAGAGAGCTACCTTTCTTAGATGTGCTGGTAATACGTAAAGACGATGGGAGCCTTGGACACAGAGTCTACCGTAAGCCCACCCATACGGATCGCTACCTGAATAACAACCCAGCGCACAAGCGAATAAGCACTACAAGCGAACGGTTTCTCTCCCAAGGATATAGGAAGAGCTTTGCACGACAGAAAATTTGAAACGCCAAATGAATCAAACAACCCAGTTCAACCTCCGATTGGAAAGGCTTTCTTGCCGTACATTAAAGGAGTTACAGATAGAATCGGGAAAATTCTAGAAGATCACGGAATCAAACCTATTTTTAAGCCAACAATACAGCTACGTAACCTTTACCGTTCAGTTAAAGACCCAAGAGAACCACTATCAACAGCTGGAGTGTACCAGATCCCTTGTTCTTGCGGTTCAGTCTATATCGGCACCACAAAACGCTCCGTTAAAACCCGTCTCTCTGAACACGAACGACAATGCCGCCTTGGACAATATCTGAAATCAGCCGTGGCTGAACACAGTCAGATGAGTAACCATGATATTTTGTTTAGCAACACTAGAGTTTTGGCCTCAACCTCGCATTTTTATCCTCGTTTATACAGAGAAGCTATTGAAATTTATAAATATCCCCATAATTTTAATCGTAAAGAAGAAGGCATCCACCTCCAGAAGTATTGGCATCCGGCCCTCAGGAATGTGATTCGAGTCCCTACGTCATTTTCGCCTGACCCCCCACCGGCCAAGCAGGAGATTTAAAGAGAGTTCGCCAAGTCTACTAACGGCCGTATTTTGAAGCCTCTGGCAACCTCCAATCCAAACCAAACTTATTGAATCGGTGAACTAATGTTTTATTTCCACTGATGATGTCGGACACAGCTTCCGACGAAACGTCTGGATCTTTTATTTTATTTTAGACCACGGCCTACAAGCCCGAAAGAAATGAATTTAATAAAACAGTGGATTGTCAGTGGTACATATTTTAAATATTGGTAGTTCATATACATTTTCCCTCAAGTTTGGTCAGTACAAAACGGTTTTTTAATTTTTAAAAGTAGAAATAGTTATATTTTTCATAAATATGCCGCGCTTTCAAAATTCAGCGGACAGTTATTTCACTGGCTGGTCTTGGGATCCAAATGTGATCGAAAAAACTTGTTGAAAGAATTGTCGAATGGATAGTTCGTTCATTAGGCAATATATCAGTTATGATTCCCCTCAGTCATGATTTACCTATTTTTTTGCTATAACAATAGACTGAAACACATGCCCATGAAATTATACTTCTTTGGAGTAAGGATTGACTCAAAATAGCTCTTTAGCATTCCCTTATGCGTTCATAAAGTTAAAATATAGCAAATTTAACTGTTTAAGATAATTATAAGTAAGTTTTGAAAAGTAATGTAGCTTATTTAAAAACTTAGGGGATAATACTGAGCTTTATGCTGAAAACGGGTGATGAGAAGCAGTTCTCATCATTACATTGCAAAAACAAAACTCTATGGTTCTCTCAAGCTCGGGTAGCAACAAGAAACATAGGTCAGACGTTCTCTCGGACTAACAGGGTGGTCTCTCTTATTCCGACAAAGAGAATCAAAGAATCATGCCGTCATCCCGAGGGTACTATTTCAGGAGAGTTTTAGAAGCTGGCCATTGTCCACACAAGGTAAAATCGCAATAAAACAGTCCCAGTACAGAATGGGGGGTGCCTGTAGCAAAATCGACAGGTGCGTCTCAGGAGTTGTTTTCGGCAGAAAGGTATTTCGGTCACCAGGTGGTAGAAATTAATGATATGAACTTATGGAATAAAGGGTTCTGTTTGATTTGATGGTAGGGGGAAGTTTTGACCACTGATAGTCTAGAAAGGTGGAGTATCGGGATTTGAGCCTGGAGATGTGGGAGTGGACCAGCCGCGATTTGTTTAGAGCTATAGGATAAAAAGGGGGCGTGAAAACATGCAGAGATTGGACGACTAGAAAAGAATAGAGAGAAGGCTTTAAATACCGCGGCAAGGGTTTTTTTACAGTTTATAGTTATAGTTAGTTACAGAATGGAGTTCCTACACAGAATTCAGTTTACAGTTTTTAGTTAGATAGTTTTGAGGAGTTCAGCATTGAAGTTAACGATATGAGGCCTTAAGAATAGGATGTGAGAACGAGGATGCTTGACTGCGGTTATCAGGTTAGTCGATGTAGTTTCTCTCCGTCACTCTCCTTATCCCACATATTCCATCATTATTGTAAGTTTCTATATTATGAATATATGTATTTATAAGTTTAAGAATGTGAAATTACTTGAACACTTTAATTTTGAATTAAAATACTAAAGTTAAAGGTTCAATATTATGGTGGATCACGATAAGATCATCTCATATTATTAAGTTTAAGTGTTGATTAACTGTAGCATTTTGTGTTTAAAAATATTGATAAATTAAATACTAAGGTAATGATAAAATTTAATAAAATATTAGTTTTAATATCTGTGTTTGTCAATTCATCAGTAAAACATATTGAGTCTAGTAAATCTGAGTTTTGTGGCTAGAGGATAACAACGCAATGTACTACATTAACTGGGGTAGCTTTTAGTTATAGATTAAATTAATTAAATTAAATAAGAAAGTAATAGTAAAAGTAAAACAATAAACAAAGTGAGCCAGAGTGAGAAGAGCGCCCCACCCAGCACGGGGATCTAACGCTCTCTTTTTAAGAATATGTTTCAAAAGTTGACTCTTAAAATTTGGTTATAATTTATTTTTGGACATTAGGGACTCATATGGGGACACTTGGGATGGACCATTCCTAATATGCCAAGGAAATTTCAAGGAAAACCCCAACTCTTAAACTATTATCCTAATGTTTTCCTTAGAGTTGAAACCTATAACCCAAAAAAGGTACCCACCTTCTGTAATATCCATTTTTATTAAAAATTTAATGTTTTTAACATCCTACTCGACCGGCAATAAGAGTTTCGCGCATTTTTATGATTCCAGCAAGAAATTTTTGATTGCTAGTTCTAACCATTGAGATATTTCAAAATATGTTGTATTACAACGCAAGTATTTCAACTCTGGTTTCATTTATAATTATTTTATAGTCTTCAATGATGATTTTTATACCATTGTGCACATTTACATTCATGACGGATTCGTGAAATCGAGGTAAAAGCTTGATTTTCGTTTGTCCATTTTTACATGAAATTACTATATTAATCGAAACTTTGAGGCCAATCCGGAGGCAAAAAGAGTTATTATAATCGAATAATATTTTACGCATGTCAGTTTGAGACCATTTGGCACCCTTTTGTCGCTGTGCCCCTGGGAAAATGTGAAAACAATTTTTTGACCCACCCTACTGAACTAAGGAGGTGTCGGAGTGGAATACAATGCTTCACTTCTCACTTACCTTGCGTACAGAAAAAATCTAACAATTACAAAATCAACAGCTGAATGCTCTCTTTTCTCGCTGTCTTAAAGTCATCTCTAATTACACTGTTCAACAAATTTGACCTTCAAAATCTTTTCCTTGATGAAAATTGTCATTTCTTATAGATTTTGGGTCGCTGAATACAAAAACCACCATCAAAATTATCAATTGACTCAAGATTCTCAGGGAACAGCCCCTCCCCTTTTTACGTTTTTCGACGACTTTATAACTTTAAAAATGATTTTCAGATTCAAAAAGCATTGCTTTAGTCTTCAATATGCCCCCCAGAGGACAAGAAAAGTTTAAATTAATAAAATATGATAAATTTATAACAAATGGATTGGTTTAAGGGGTAATTACCCCCCTAAAAACACAAAAAAATCGCTAAAAATAGTAGGATTCGTTATACCCTATTCTTTTCGCTTATTTTTTACTCAATTCCTCTTTGAAGGGTCCTAACCCTCCCCAAGGACCAAAATTTGATGACAATATGCAGCCATAATTTTTAATAAATGCGGCTGAGGTGTTAGCCTCTCAGAAGCCCCCGCGGAAGAGTTCCGAAGACTTCCAGAATTGCGAAAGTGCTCGCGAGCTCAGGAATAAATATTAATGATTTTGAAAAGATTCAAATGACGTTTTTCTAATATTTTGGGTCTATCCTAAGTAGAAACTATCCAGTTCTTTAAAAACTGACTGGTTTTAGGGAGTGAGGACTCCATATTTCAAGCTGTTAATAGATGCACGGCTGTGGATAAAAATTAGGGGGCGTCCCCTTGAAAACTGAGGGTGATGGAGGAAAATGGGTGTTGTATTTGAATTCAGCAGGTCATTATACACAATAATCAGCTGAAATTCAGTCGTTGGCATTTTGACTTTTTTTGTACAGCAGTTTAACTCTAAGTGTGGCATTGGAACCCTTCCGTGCGTGCTTGTGGGACGTTAATACCTCAACCGCTTTTAGTAAAAATTATTGCTGCATATTTCCATCAAATTTGGGTCCTTGCTAAAGGGTTAGGACCCTTCAAACGTAAATTGCGTAAAAAATAAGAGGATAAAATAGCGTATAAAAACCTCTACAATTTTAAGCAATTTTTGGGCATTTTTAGGGGGGTAATAACCCCTTAAACCTATCCATTTGCTACAAAATTTCATATTTTACTAATTTCAACCTTCCTCTTTCCTTTGAATGTAATTTAAAAACTAAAGTAATGCTTTATGACCCTGATAATCGATTTCAAAGTCATTAAGTCATTGAAAAATGTAAAAAGGGGGAGAGGCTGTTCCCCGTAAATTCTGAGTCAATTGAGAATTTTAATGGTGATTTTCGTATTCAGCGACCCAAAATCTATAAGAAATGATTATTTTTATCAAGGAAAATTTTTCATTGTTGAACAGTGTTATCGTGGTGCTCCAGACCGGATTTGGATTCTCTCATAAACTCTGTACCATGACATTGAGATGTTCATTTCATTATTTAGTGCCCTATTGCCAACACCAAATCGTGTGAACCAGATTGAATTTTTTCTGAAGCTATGTGAGCTGTAAACGACATGCAATTATCTCTCACAGCTCCTCAATATGATTTATTGGCAAATTGACCAACCAGAGCAGCATCATTGAGGTTTGGCAACCTGTTGCCTATCCTTACCTTCAGCCCTCACCTGCGGAAAAGTCTCAAGAGAAAAATGCTCAACCACATGATGAACGCAATTTCCAAGCTTTCTTCTTATACCCCTATGTTGCATTTTTACCATGATCTATCCGTTCTTAACAACCAACGCCTACAAAACATGTCCTGTGAAAGAGGAGAAATCACCTAGCCCAGTATGCAACGTCCGCTGGAGCACCGTATGAAATTTGACTACCTGAGGAGGCAACATTGTCCTCCAACCCTTCAAAAGCCATTTAGAGCCCCTTTTAGTCAATGCCATGACGTGTGACGGCGGTAATGGACACCTATGGAGACAACACTCCTCCCTTATTTTCTCTGCCCCCTAACATCCAGGAAGGCTGATTTTTTAATCAATTCACATAAATGCTATGTGCAATCATAGAAATAAATTTCACTTTGATATCTCTTTTCCTTCTTGGTGTTGGGATTTTTTTACGCCAGTCTATATGAATCATTTTTACTAAAATATTTCCCCCAAGAGATCCAAAACACAGTTCAAATTTGTTCCTTTTAAAACAGGGAGATCCTCTAACTTGAGGTCTTCGGTGCCTCTAAAACTTTCTATTGTTGGTCCAGATAGTGGGCTATACCAACTAAACCCTCCTTTAAAAAATTCAGAACACTTCTTAGCATACTAAAATCCAAACATTTTTCGATGAAGAATCACAACCCTCCCTCACCCTTTTTTCTTCAAGTTTATGGAATAGTTTATATCGTTAATAGTTATAATCGTTTTATATGGTAAAAAAAGGAAAGCTACAAGTTTCGTAGGAAAGGATTACCGAGAAATTATCCCTTGGCGTAACAAGGGTTTGTGTGGGGTTCTTAAGGGCCCCAGATATCCACAAATGAGTTAAAACGTATTTTTAGTGAAATTTTCAAAGAAATTCCGAAGGGAATTTTCCCTTCCGCACTTTTCTACTAATTAGGTAGGATTAGAGGTTTATGTTCTGAAAATTTAGAAAAATTCATAACAGTGATCTACGTATACTATGAAAATATTCTTTTGACAGAAAAGTTCAATATTAAAGACTCCAAAAAGAAAACGAAAAAATATCCTGGTATGAAAGGAGCCAGCCCGCCTCTACACTGGTAGCTTTATACCACTTGATGGTTGAAAGTTATGTTTTAAAATTTTCATCAATCAAAAACCTACTAAACCTACTCTAAAACCTATTTTCAAGGAATAAATTGACATTATTTTCTTTCATGTCGAAATCATGCATTTCTTTTTTTACACCAATATAGATCCGCCTATAGGACTTCCAATGTTATACATTTCGTTTTACAAAACCACTTACCATATTGGCACGTAGGGTTTTCATACCAATGCAATCTTTGAACATAATACATCTACGGAACCTACCTTGAGAGCAATTGACGTCACATATGATCCTCCATTATTTGTTTCGTTTTTGCTCAGCATTCAATTTCCATTAACGTTTCTATGGTGTGTTTTGTCGATTCTAAACAATTGTGTTGTTTCAGATGCTTCTGGATATGAGACTGAGAATACTTTTATTCTTATGTGTAAGTGGGATTTTCTACGCAAGAGGCAGTGAGAGATGTCACCGATAAATAGCAATCGAAAACCGTTTAAGGGATTTAGGATCTAAAAATCCCGAACGTAAATTTATACAAGTTTTCAAATGTGACGATTTATGGTCGATAATCTATCTTGTTGGTATTGAATTTGAATAAATTGTTTAAATATTTGATAAAACTTTCTGGAATGATATTTGCCCTTTCACAATCACTTTTAAAGATTTATTTTCATTATCAATATACTTTTATGAAGTAATAATATTGAATTATAGATAGAAGAAAATATACCTACCAGTGTAAATTTATAAATTACGCGTGTGTCATTTTTAATTCTGTAATATTTTCTTATATTCAATTCATACATCTAAAAATAAACTTTAGCAAACGAATCTAGCAAAAGGGTTTACAAATTTAAGAATTATTCTTTGTACTTTTAAAATAACTGCTCTTTCTAAGAAAGTAGAATTATTTTATTTCGAAGAATTTGATCGAATTGAGTCAAATGAAGAAATATTGAAAACTGAAAATCCTCTTATTTTGACTAATTGTCCGGACTGAATTTTTTTCCTTCTTATACAGATCATGATGAGTTTAAAGGTGGGTATAAGTCCTTTTTTAAAATCCCCCTAAAAATACCTCCACTTTCTTAATGCGGGCATCTAAAAAATCTAAGCGTAGTTATATTGTAACATTGTTAAATGCAGTCCCACAACCTAACATGTATTTTGAACTAAAGTAAAATAACAGTAAATTAACATTATGAGTTATGTGTGTTATCATAAAATCAAAAAATTACTTATCCTGCGAATCATCATAAATTCACCTTTGGTTTTTATTTTTATACATTCCAAGCAAAACACTGTATTTGACCTACTCAACATTATTATAGAAACTGAATGAATATTCCCATTTGTATATAAAGTATCCAGAAACGTAACACTTTTCTCTCAAACCTTAATTTTCACCTTCGGTAAGAAAAGAAATTCAAAGAATAGTCTATCGCATGTCATCGTAATACAATAACTTGAAGGGAATAATCTCATTCCCTTCAGGATGACGTCATAAAACTATTTTCAATACAAAACACCCTTTTGAAGGGGTATTAAAATAACCTTTCGCATACCGATGGAAAAAATTAACTCGAAATCTGAATAATTCAAAGAGGCAGAAGGAATTTGCATAATCTGTAGCGTTTTAATGGGATCGAAATGTTTTAGGATGAAAGGATTGTGATAACATATGCTGGAGAACACTAAGCAGATTAAAAAGCTGGTTTAAAACATTCATCTCTTGCTTCTATCTTGGAAAATTAGCAATTACGAGAAGTCTGTCTGAAATCCTTTGCAGATAAGGTATTTTGTCAGTTTTAATAAATTTATGAGTTGGATTTATGGTGCAGTATTTTATTTATATCTTACTCATCTCTTTTGTTAACAACTAAATATTTTGTTGAAAAAATAATACGTAGGTTGTCGATCAGCCAGAAATGTGCGTCAATTTAACGAAAAGAAAATCGCTTCGTTAAAGTTTTTTACTAAGGTACCTGTGCCTAATATGGACACCCTAAGGAAAATGTATTTTTTTCACCCCCTTATACACGTCACAGGAGTCCAAAAATTTATGACCACTATCTTTGGACTGTTGACTATCATTATTAAAATTAGGGACCTTGTAATTATTCTGGTTTAATTTCAGTGATAAAAACAAAAAATGTTTGCAAGTGTCCATATTAGGAACCACCTGTCCCTATTATGGACAGGTGGCAAATTATTGACCTACTACACAGGGTGTATGGAAAAACCACTCTTCCAAGGGATTTTAGAGGAGAGGGGATAAAAAAAATATTTCGTAAAGTATTGCGGGGGAGGGGGGCACAGTTAATATCATCAGAACATGCACTTCCTAATGTTATGTACGGATACTATAATTAAGATTAAAAATACATATAAACATTAATTTATTATGAATTAGCTAAATAAAATAACATCAAACAGAAAATTATTTTAAAAATTTCTAAATCTGAAGATTCACTAGCTGTTTTTACAATGTGGACATAAGGTGTCCTTATAGGAACAGAGCGTAGTTTTACTAAATCTTGTAATATATGAACAAAGAAAACATTTTTTAGCAATATAAGCAATAGCAAACGAAAATATATTTCATCCGCTTTCTAAAACACTCCACTTTTTAATATTTAGAGTAATTTTACCATATCTAATAATAATTTAAACTTAACCTGTAATTACTATCAGCACACCATGAAAACACAAATGTCCTTCAAAATGGCGAACAGCGCGCTTTTTTGCACTTTAAAGACTAAATTATCTTTTAAACTGCTTTTCTTCAAGAACACGTAGTGCCGACTCTCGATCAAGTTTCTTACTTTTTAAGATATAAGGGGTGTCCATATTGGGTACAAGTACCTTAGTATATTATGTAAAACTCAATCAATCTGTTCCAATGAAGATTTTTTTTAAATTCCAATCAGTTCAAAAGAAACTTTCCAGAAATATTTATTTTAAATCTATTTTGAATGGAAAGGATTGAAATGGGCTGTTATATCCTTTTACAAATTGAAAATAAATTTAAACAGTCTTTTCGTATAAAATTAGATCATTGACAGAAATATAAACAAGCTTAATACATAAAAAGTATTGCGGCTGTAAATATATACTATAAATAACATTAGAAGCAACTCAAAGGAATGTTTCCATTCATTAAATATTATCTTCGTTGAAAGGTTTAAAATAGTACCCATTCTACATATCACTGAAACATAATTGTACTTAATATAAACCTCCCAAAAAACAGAAGAAAATTACATTTAATTTCATGCCTCAGATTACATCGCCATTATCCCAAACACTTTTTTTTAACAAGGGGTCAATTCACAAATAAATTTATGCCATCAACGACCATACTGACATATAAGTGACACACTTCAAGTCTCATTACTTTAACTAGAATATCACTACGGAATTTCTCGATTCAACAAACTATTGGCAACATTTATCACCACAAACGAAAGAGAAATGAAACCAAACAGGTTTACCCATCCTTTGAACCAGATCACTTCTCCAAACCCAATTACCACGAAAAAAAAATTTTTCCTTTCGTCTGGTGAACCTCAACGCAGCTATAATTTCTTCCCATACTCGTTTCCTTTATAAATAAGACAAGACTGTTCTTTCGGTACTCATATACTTTGTTCCAGCAAAATCGATAGTCGAAAGATCGATAAATCGAAAATATTTAAGATCGAACAGTTTTTTCCAAGTTTGAGTAGTAGGGTCATAGTAGGTTTGAAGTAAAGTTATGTGCAACTAAATTCAAAGATGATTTTTTTCGAATTTTCAAAGGGTCTAAAACAGTGGTTCCCAACAGGTGGTACTTGAGGCCTTCAGGTCCGTGAGAAGATTTTAAGCTTATCCAAAAAATGCATGGAAATTTAAAAAAAAAGTTTTCCTTGTCACATATTCCAGGAAGTAGTAAAAACACCACAGATGATTTCGCTACAATAAACAGGCGTTTACCAGACCTATTTGTAACATATTGCTTCCATCGGGTACTCAACAGAGTGCAAACGACTCATGATTTTAGCAACAAAGACGCACAAATTTTCTGACTGGTTGTTGTGTTACAAGTTTTTACAACAATCAAAAACGAACCAATTAGCTTAAAGGCTTATATGAAGTTTGAAATCTTAAAACAGTCATTAAATGAAAGTTCAAATTAAAGCCAACTCTTCTAATAGAATGTTGCTTTTAATGAGGTGGGTTTTATTATTATTTTTTAGGGATCAGTTGCTAAGTGAAAATCTTATGTCAATGTTTTTACCCTTTGTATGAAAAAACGCGTAGCTTAAGGGCTTATATGGAATCTGGAATCTTTAAACAGTCATTAAATCAGAGTTCAAAATGAAACCAAACTCTTCTAACAGACTTGCTTTTAATGAGGTGGGTTTTATTATTATATTTTACTGATCAGTTGCTAAGTGAAAACCTTATATGAAAGTTTTTACCCCCTGTATAAAAAAACGCGTAGCTTAAGGGCTTATATGGAATCTGGAATCTTGAAACAGTCATTAAATCAGAGTTCAAATTGAAACCAAACTCTTCTCTAACAGACTGTTGCTTTTAATGAGGTGGGTTTTATTATTATTTTTTAGGGATCAGTTGCTAAGTGAAAACCTTATATGAAAGTTTTTACCCCCTGTATAAAAAAACGCGTAGCTTAAGGGCTTATATGGAATCTGGAATCTTGAAACAGTCATTAAATCAGAGTTCAAATTGAAACCAAACTCTTCTAACAGACTGTTGCTTTTAATGAGGTGGGTTTTATTATTATTTTTAGTGATCAGTTGCTAAGTGAAAACCTTATATCAGGGGTTCTCAAACTTTTTATGTCGCGGAGCCCTTTTTAAGAGACAAATTATTCGCGGAGCCCTTTTCCGAAATAAATTTTTCAAGGTATAAAAGCAAATTACATAAAACCCATTGCTTCTAGAAATAAAAGCATAACAGAAATTTATTTCGGGAGGGGTCCAAAATTATTCCTCAGCCCCTCCCATGCATATTTAACAGTTAAACGTAGCTTTTAAAAACATTTTTAGGTATAATTTGCATCTAAGATAATTTATTTGTAAGAAAAATTGTGACGAATTAAGATCCAAGTACAATAGAAGGGTCTGAGGGTCCTTCCTCCCCAGAAGATTTTGTGAAATGTGATCTTAAAAACAGTTTTTTAACTCGTTTTAGGTACATCATTGTCCAAATTTTGGACATTCATTTTAGGTAGGAATTTAATTTTAACGAACTTACTATAAAAATTGACTATAATAAAGTTTCATGTACAATAGGGGGTTTTGGGGGTCCTCCCCCAAAAGATTTTTCCGAAATTTGACCCTAAATAACATGGTTTTAACTTCTTTTGTTATACGTAGTCCGATATTCCGGGGGAGAGGCAGGGCCCCTCGCCCCTTTGATATACACCCCGGGATATATGAAATATTTTGTTTACAGATTATATTTTATCATTGGATACAATGTGTAAATCTTTATTTTAAACTAGCTGATATGCCCGGCCTTGCACGGGTGAAGAGTATAAATTTATTATTTGAGGAGTTTGCTATCAAAACCAGCTCATTCCAAATTTTTCTGAAATCCACTTTTTTGCATATTTTGAAAGTTTAGAGGGTCCTTCATAACCTGGCGAAGGGATATAGCTCAAACCCAGCTCATTCCAACCCAATAAACTGGAAAAAACTACTTCACAACTTAATTGAACAAAAAAAAACTGAAAAAAAGTATGAAAAATCGTGTTTTTGCATCAAAGTCAGCTCATTCTAACCTAATTAGCGTAATTACGCCCAAGGTAATGCAACTGAAAGGAAAATGAAAAACTAATCAAATTCTAGGTGGTTATACCTACAATTAAAAATTTAAAAAGAAATTTAGCTTCAGAACTGTGGTCATGAGAAGTTTTTTGTCTCTCCTGTAAAATTTCCAAAAATGGAATAAGCTGGTTTTGATAGCAAACGCCTCATTTTTAAGTTTTCCCACATACATTACTAATTTTAGATAATCAGCATTAACCAATCATCCCGGTATCCTAGGCGTCTTTTTCATACTCCAGTCTTCCCGGTAACTTTTCCTATCCCGGTGTTCTTAGTAATTTTTCTTATCCCAGTGTTCCCAGATGGATTAAAATTCCTTCAGTTCTCAAGCAATATAATTTTTGAATGATTTCCACATTTACATGGGAAAAATTAATCTAAAAAGTATTTAAAATTGCTTAGATCCCTTGATTAATCATATCTTCAGGAATTAACGTTTTCGGTAAAATTATTCAATAACTAAAGCTTATTCCATTTTGCAAATTAAAAAAAATCAATCTTTTCTAGTTGAAAGGGAGTTTTAATAGTTTTTTATTTGTTAACCAAGTTTCTTAAAAGCTAAAATATTATCACCTTTTAATTTTACATCTTCGTTTCCATGGAGACTATTTTAACAACAATGGTATTTCATAAAGCTTTTAAAATATAAAAATTAGATAAAATCTCAAATAAAAATATGGTTAACTATATTAAACTTTTAAATTTCGTGGAAATAGATTTTTAAATTAGTTATATAATTTTTAAATAGACTTGTACCTAGTGTTTCTATTAAAAACTTATTTTTTAGCATTAAGTTTTCTTTGTAACAATGGGGTGAACAGATCTCTTTTGGAGGAGAAATAAAGCTATTTCAGCAAAATGACCATAAAAAGAACAAAAAAGGGGTCAAGGGGTCATTAAAAGTTTTCGAAACATAGCCTATGTTTTTTTCTGAGTGTTTTTACGTAGGTATACCAAGTTTGGTGCAGATCGGAAGTAAACTGTGGATTTGTATAAAAGACAAACATACATACACACACTTTGTTTTATTATATTAGATTTCTGAATATTAAAGCTATCACTTTTTAATCATTATGCCGGAGACACATGAACAAAGGATTCATACGGAAATCTATACATCTGTAAATTTTGTTTTCCTAAAAGTTACTTCTTTTGAAATAGAGAGCTGTTTTTGGGGCTGTTAGACCATACGTCAGAGGTACATATCGAAATTTATTTACACATGGGCCCAAAATCATTCCTTATCCCCTCCCATGCCATAGGATCAATGTTAGCTTTTTATACATTTTTGGCAGAATTTGCATATTAAAGAACTTAATATAAGAAGCGTTTTGTGTAATTAAGTTCCAAATGCTATAAAGGGGGTGTTGGAAATTTGATTCTACTAAAAACAGGTTTTCCCTTGGTTTTGGTGAACTTTATAAAAAAGGTGCTGAGTAATCAATTTGAGAGGTAAGGGAAGGGGGTTCCTTGGTGTGCTACTATTCGGCGCAGCCGTTTCAGCGGCAGAAATAAAATGAAAGTAAATAGAACTCTCATAATTCTTCTAAAAATTAGAAGAAGAAAAATTTGGTGCCGAAACGGGAACGGCGCCCAAACGGCCAGCGCCAAACCGTCCCATCCTGGGGGTTCCTCCCCCAGAAAATTTTTGGAAATTTGACCCTAAAAACAGAGTTTTAACTTGTTTTGGTAAACCAAAAAAGACCTGAAAAAGGCAAAAACCAGCAGACACACCTTACAGAAAGTTATTTATAACATTTCAGAGAAAAGGAAATTAGAAATTATCAAAAAATGTATTTATTTCAAATTTCTTCGCGGAGCCCCTGGAAATGCTTGGCGGAGCCCTAAGGGCTCTGCGGAGCACAGTTTGAGAACCGCTGCCTTATATGAATGTTTTACCCTTTGTATGAAAAAAAAACGCGTAGCTTAAGGGCTTATATCGAATCTGGATTCTTTAAAGTCATTAAATCGGAGTTCAAATTTAAGTCCCCAAGTAAGTCCCTATTTAAGTAAGTATAGCCCCCCCCAGTTTAGAGAATAATCAAAATTTTATACTTAAATATGCATGTGTTTGTTCATCTTGGTCAAGCTGATGGTTTGTTTAAGCTTTGTGAAGATTGGGTAGTATCTGCTAATAGGTGATTAAAGTCAAGATAAAATTGATGATGTTTTGAAATCGGATAAAGCAACAAGATGGGCTGAAGTATTACTTAGTCCTTGCGTTTGAGCAGTTCTCAGATACTGCTCGTAGTTCGGGAGGGCCACGGAGCATAGAGCAAAGTGTTGAGTTGATGGTGTGGAGTGGCTACACTTGGACGATCTGGTTAAACATTCCACAGTCTCCAGAAGATTCGAAAGTTTAAAGACAAATTGAGAAGATGTAATGTCCCCGTTAGGGATTTATAACTTCTTGCTCTCTGTCTTCAGACAAACGAATCTTTATGTCGACTTGGGATTTTTATAATCGTCCCTAAAATCATTTGGCGTTCGGGTGAAGCAACGGTCTTTTATGTTCCTTAGAGTGATATAATTGACGACTTCCGAGAATGCCGAGTGATAAACGGGTGCATTTTGGAGACAGGAGGTGCTCTGTGAAAAGTCGCCAACCAGAGTGCCAAGGGCGATCTCCCGTCCTTGGCGACTTCTCTCGTTGTCGGTCTTCGAATGGAGGATCCGGTTCGGAGAATTTGTGCCCAACACAAGGGTTTATGATACTTCAGTTAACAAACTGCATGTCGAAGATACCTCCAGCGAATGCGTGAGTGAGTGTATGTGTGAGTGCGTGTGTGTGAGCGTGTGTAACACACACACACATGTGTGATTCTTTAAAAAGTTCGAATTATTTTTGGGGTTATTAAGCATCAAAGTTACCTACATTTTTTCTAAGTTTAAATAGGTTTTCATCAGATGCGTAAAATTTTTATTAAATAGTTTTATTACAGAGTAGAAACAAAATTTGAGGATGTGGAAAAATATTGCATCAGATTAATTAAAAGTGAGAGGTGTCGGGGTGGGGAGGGGGCAAATAAACAATCATTGAACTTATACTTGGTTTGATACGAAGTGAAGCGTGGAAGTGTTGAAAGATACTTCAAACTGGGATGCAAATGGTCAGACAAAGTGTCTCCTAGAAATCGTGGTATGAAAAGAGGAAATTTCTGAGATACAAGTGAAATAGGTTTGTTCGAAGATATACGAAAAATTTATTGCCGAAAATACGAAAATTTTTGAACACATAAATTATTTTCTATTTTAATCGCTCCTTTGAAATAATTATTGACTTTCGACGCGGTTTCTTTCAGTAGAACATCAGTTAGCCTCGCCTATAGAATTTCCTTTGCCACAACTCATAGTCAGTGCATGTCCAGTTTGCTTTTTTGTGATCAACACAATTCCTGGTTATCTCATTTGTCCTGACGTTTAATTTCAAGCTAAGTACTTTCTTTCAAATTTAATTCTACTAATAATATATTACCTTTTTTGTTGGTGATGAAAAAGAAAAAAATAACTATATTATACTGTTGTTTTTGAACCTGTAACATATGTGTAGGTGTGAACCCTTCCAGGGTTAATAGATCCATGAGAGGACATTGGAATTGATTAAAACCAACACCATTTCCACTCATCGGAACAATTATTGTCATTTGTAAAGTATTATCCTCTTCTATACATACATAAAAGATGAAGAAAGTTACATGGTTATGCCTCTCCTATGAGATAAATTGAAGTTTTTATTTGTAAGGTATATTGCTGGAAAAAAAAAGAATTTTCTTGTTATATTTCCTAAGCAATCGTAATTAATAATGGATTCTATTTTATTTGTTGAATTTCGTGAGAGCTTGATAAAAATAGTTAAATGTCTTTTATAAAAGGTATATTTTTTAAATAATTAGATATAAAATTAATGTAATGAGTAGTATGTGCCCCACTCTGACCCCCGGAAGTGACGTCATACCACGTGACCGGAAGTGGGCGTGGCCTGTGACGTCAGAGGGGGCGTGGCCTCGTGACGTCAGAGGGGGTGTGGCTTGGAAGGGGGCGTGGTCAAGTGGAGTTGAGTTGTTTACCTCCTGCTGGTAGGGGGCGCTGCAATATTACTTTTTTTTTTATTTATTTATTTTACATTTTGGACTTTAACTTTTTTAAGTTGCGTGGCGTGGCTCCCTATTGTCTTAAGGGGGCGTGTCCCTAATTACTTAATTACCCTAATTAATTACATCTAATTAGTAAATTACCCCTAATTGGATGATTTATGACCCTAATTAAGTGAGCGTGACGTCATGGTTGAGTTGTTTACCTACTGCTGGTAGGGGGCGCTGCGATATTTTTTTATTTTACATTTTGGACTTTAACTTTTTTAAAAGGATTTTAAGTTTTTGTTTTCCTGGAATGGCAACAGTTTTTTTTACCTTTTGGACTTGTAATATTTTAATGGCTGTGACGTCATTGAAACATGTTCGAACAGGGACGAACACGTTCAAGACAGGTTTGAACAAGGACTACCAGGTTCAAGACAGGTTTGAACAAGGACCAACACGTTCAAGACGGGAGCCTATTCGCTCGTCTTTCGGTCTCATTGTTATCGACCAATAGGATTGCAGGAAAATTACGTCATTTTATTTCAACCAATGGGAGCCACCCATACAACAAACCCTATGATTGGACGACGTGATAAGATTCGGAGATATAAGACGGGAGCAATCAGGTTAATAGTTATTCTTCTGCTGTTGAGCTACTAAAAATTTTTAAAAAATGAGTCTTAAACGTCAGCTGAGTGAGGAAGAACTCCCCTTTTTCGATGAGATGTACAGTTGCATGCCAGTTCCGTCTTCACAGCCCAGACGCCGTTTCGCCAGAGCGGATCCTACTGGAACGACTCCTCAGCTTTTTCCTGGAGCTTCTCGAAACCCTGTACCCCGCGGTGCGGTGAGAACAAACGATGGACCCCAACCTACGACAAGTGCTGCTTTTCAAACTTTAAAAAAGTGGATTATCACTGAGGAACTGTGTGTGAACATAGTGGCTCGCGGAGAGGAGAATGTGAAAATTCATCTCCGGCGCTACGAACTCGGCCGACCAACAGCCCAAGGAGTCACCATGACTTACAGGACCTGGCCAGATTTCGCCCAAAAATTCACCACGTTGGACGTTTCAAATCCCAGCAGTGGATTTATGATTGACAACGAAGTGCTGGCATGTGTGAATAAATCGGAGCATGTAGTGTTGCAGAACCTCTTTTCTTTTAAAAAGGGGAATTTCGGACTGAAAAATACCTTTTTAATGCTCAGTCAATGGGAGATTGATTGTATTATTGCAGAACTTGAAATGTTAAAAAATGAAATAACAGAGGTGAAAGAAAACTTGTCAAGATATTGTAAACGAATTGATTTTTAAATAAATATGTTGTTTTACTTTAACATGGTTTTTTTCTTATTTGTGTTTTCTGTTTCAAGGATATCTTCTTTTGCAGAGTTTCTTTTTTCAGGGATAACTTAAAATATTTGCAGATTAGGTTTTCTTTTTTCAGGGATAACTTTAATATAAATAGGTTTTTCTCTTTGAATATTTATCATTCTAGCAATTGACCATCATGGAAGAAACTTATCAAGATCCAGCTCTTCCAGGTAGTTTTGGAGGCATTAATAGTTTACAGAGAGTTTTAAAAGGACGTGTTAAGACAAAAGAGATAAGAAAATGGTTGCAATCTAAAGATTCTTACACGTTGCATAAACCACTTCGGCATAAGTTTAAGCGAAATAGAGTAATAGTGGGAGGTTTAAATGAACAATTCCAAGCAGATTTAGTTGATATGCAGGCTTACTCTCATGAAAATGATGGTTTTAAATATTTACTTACTTGTATTGATATTTTGTCCAAGTATGCATGGGCCATTCCCCTAAAAGATAAAAAATCAGAGACCATTTTGTCAGCTTTTGAAAAAATATTTTCTGAAAGAGTTCCTCAATCTTTGCAAACAGATGCTGGAAAAGAATTTACAAACAAACAGGTTCAGGCTTTCTTAAAAAAGAAAAATGTGCATTTCTTCACAACTCATAATGAAACTAAGGCCTCTGTAGTTGAGCGTTTTAATCGCACTCTTAAAACTAAAATGTGGAAGTACTTTACTGAAATGAATACTAAGAAATACATAGATGTAATTGATAAACTAATGTATAGTTATAACCATACATGGCATCGTAGTATAAAGACAGAACCAATTTCAGTGACAGAGGAGAATGAAAAGAAAATTTGGCATACACTGTACGATAATGCTTCTAATGTTAAATTGAATAGTCCAGATTTGAAAGTGGGGGATACAGTTCGCATAAGTAGAGATAAGATGATATTCGAAAAGGGGTATGAACAAAATTGGACTAGAGAAATATTTACAATTCACAAAATAATAAATAGGATTCCTATGGTGTATAAATTAAAAGATTTATCAGGGGAAGAGATTAAGGGTAGTTTTTATAAAGAGGAACTGCAAAAGGTAACGGATTCCGGATATTACCCAGTTGAAAAAGTTTTAAAGAAAAGAAAGCGTAACGGGAAAGTTGAATACTTTGTGAAATTCCTAGGTTACCCTGAAAAATTTAATGATTGGGTTGAGGATGTTAGGATGATATAAATATCGCGTTCATTGCAATTTCCTTTCATTCGGTGAACAATGTCGTTCTACATCACATTGATCAGTGATAGCTCTATGGGATTTTTCCCGAGCAACAAAATTTCTCAATTCACTACCCAACTACCTAGTTCTATAAATTTAAAGGGTGAATGGGAAATGGCACTTGTAGATTTCATTTATCCTCATACCTGGTACAATGTTCAAAGGGGGAGTAACCTGTTTGGATTTGATTTGGGAGACCGAATACTTGAAGGTAGAAGAGTTCCACCCGGATGCTATGAGACAATACCTGATCTTATCAAAGGAATGTTACTCGAATCGCATAGAAACAAAATTGAATTATATTATCACGATGTTACTAAAAAGGTTGAAATCAGAACAGCTGAGAATTGTAAATTGTCTCTACACGAAGGCCTGGCTGAATTACTTGGCTTTGAGCCAGGTCAATATTCGGGTACCTATATGAGTCCTTATGTAGCTGATCCCAAAGCCACTTTTCCTGTAATGTATGTGTATTGCGATCTCGTAGAGCCGCAAATCGTTGGTGACGTACAGGCTCCTCTGCTTAAAGTAGTTACAGTGGAAGGACGCGATGGAGAAATCATTAATGCCAAATATCCAAGACCTTTCTATGTACCAGTGATTCGACAACATTTTCAAACTATTCAAATCGATATCAGACTCCATTCAGGGGATTTAGTGCCATTTGAAAGAGGGAAAGTGTTTTTGACGCTGCATTTTCGACCCAAACAAATCCTATAAAAAAGCAGTACAATTGAAATTACCCTTCATTTCTTGATTCGTGTTCAAAGAAAGAACAATGCTGGTTCCTTACACGTGTTGTGCAAAAAAGTTTGAAGATTACTATGCTAATCAAAATGGAGAGGGAATGCCTTATTATAAGGGGGTCGGATTTCAGAAAGGGTATGGCATAGGTGGATTTTTCGCTAAGCTCTTTCGAAGAGCTTTACCTTTTCTAGTGAGTGGTGCAAAATCTGTAGGAAAGGAAGCATTAAGAGCTGGAACTATGGTTGCTAATGATGTACTAGCTGGCGAAAATTTTAAATCGGCTATTAAAACAAGAGCAAAAGAAGGTGGCAAAAATTTGGCAAGAAAAGCAGTTCATAAAGCGGATCAGATGATTGGTCGAGGAAAGCTTAAAAGGAAGCGCAAACACTCTAACCGAGTCATTTCATCAAAAACCAGGAAGGTTGTAGTACGTGATATTTTCGGCTCCTGATATCATGGCCTTTTTACTCAAAGATTCCCCCGAATGTGCCAAATCTGAATTAGAATTATTTTCCCTACCTCCAACTCAAACCGTTATAGAAAGAGGACAATGGATAGAATTTCATCCCCTTGCCAATGTCTCAGACGGAAGCCCTGTCGAATTTAATGTATCCGGAAGTGGAGATGAATACCTTGATCTCTCCCAAACGCAACTTTATGTAAAAGTGAAAATACTAAAAAACGATGGCAAGCCCATTACGGATGAGAGCAAAGTAGGCCCTGTGAATCTCTTTTTGCATTCCATGTTCTCCCAAGTGGATATCAGTTTAAATGAGCGACTGGTTTCGTCAAGTAACAACACGTACCCGTACCGAGCCATGATAGAAAAATTACTAAATCATGGTTTCGATGTAAAAACCTCGCAACTCTCCTCAGAACTCTTTTTCAAAGATACGGCTGGGCGAATGAATGTTTTTGATCCTGAAAAACCCGAAGACGCCAACGATGGTTTTAATCAAAGAGCTAATTTGTTTAAACTCAGTACTTCAGTGGATATGATTGGACGGTTGCACTTGGACATGTTTCACCAAGAAAGATTACTTTTAAACATGGTGGATGTGAAAATTAAGCTTATTCGCAGCAAACCAGAATTTTGTTTACTAGGAGACGGGGAATTTAAAGTCTCTTTAGAACATGCCTCCCTATTTGTTCGAAAAGTTAGAGTTAGTCCCGGAGTTGCATTAGGACACGCCAAGTGTTTGGAAAAAACTTCAGCCAAATATCCAATCAATAGAGTGCTGTGTAAAGCTTACTCCATACCCACTGGTAATATGAGTTTTGTGCAAGATAACATTTTTACAGGGCAGATGCCAAATCGCATTGTAATTGCATGTGTTGATAACGATGCATTCAACGGAGAGTATAAAAAGTCGCCTTTTGAATTCAAACATTACGATATGAATTTTATTGGTGTGTATGTGGATGGACAGCCTGTTCCTCATAACCCTCTACAGCCCAATTTTGAGAAAAATCACTTTATCAGAGCTTATCAAAACTTATTTACGAGTTCAGAAAATAAAGGCTTGTATCTTTCACGATCAGATTTTCCTGAAGGATATTCATTGTTTTGCTTTGATTTGACTCCCGATTTGTGTGACGGTTCGCATTTAAATCTCATTCGGCACAGCAATTTGAGATTGGAAATTAAGTTTGCAACTAGCTTGCAACAAACGGTGTCTTTATTAGTATATGCTGAATTTGAAAACTTGATTGAAATCAACAAGGCTCGCAACGTTATCTACGATTTTGGAAACTAAGATGAATTCCTCGGAAATAGACAAAATCTTGTCTCGAGATCCTACTACGACAAGATATTACAGAGGAGTTTTTCCTTCTGATAAAATACCATCCATTGGAAGATACCCATCTGCATTAGTACTGAATACAGACCGCGCTGGTGAGGCAGGAACGCATTGGTTAGCGGTATTCGTTCAAGATAAGAACTCAATTGAATTCTTCGATTCCTACGGATTACCACCTGAAGCTTTTGGCCAAGACATTTCCAGATTTATCCGGATGCACGATCGAGTTATGTGGAACAAGACTCCATTTCAAAGTTTGACCTCGAATGTATGCGGACACTATTGTATTTATTTTATTGTAAAACGATGTCAAGGATTGTGTATGAAATCTATCATTTGTCAACTTAAAGAACAGAAGAAGAATGATTTTCGAATATTTCAATTTGTGAAAAAAAGATACGGTGTAAACATGGTTTTTAAACAATAAAAAAATTAAACTATACATTTGTGTTTTTCTTTATAAAAGTAACGAGTACATGTTCAAAATTTTAGTTTATACTGAACATTCAATCATGGATGTTGTAAAATGCGTGTTGTTCGCTTTACTATTTTCATCTTACTTAATTTTTTCAGGCATTGCTTTATGGAGCTACCATAACTGGCCAAACCCCCTTAATATAATTCAAAATAGAACAACGCTTGAAATATACAAAATTTATCAAAGTATTGATTCTAAGGGATTTATTAAATGTAATGCATTTTCAGATTTTCATTACAGTAACACAACCTGTGGAAACAGCATATGCACTTGTGTTAAGGATTCCATTAACATTTTTCTAAATCATTGTATTGAATATACTGAAAATATTGTTGACTCTTTAAGTGAATGTCATATTGTTGCAAATACTTTAGAAGGATGTGTAGATATGCTATGTAGAGTATAAAAGGAGGTAAAACAATAAAATTAACTTATTTGCAAACATGGAGCTTCCGAGGCTGGTTCACCCCTCCACTTGCCTCCTCAGTGGCCCTACCGGATCAGGCAAAACAGTTTTTGTTAAAAAAATTATTGATTATAAAATGTTTAATCCAATGCCTTCAAACATCATTTACTGTTATGGAAGTTATCAACCCCTTTTCAAGACTATGAAAAATGTGAATTTTGAAGAAGGCTTACCATCTAACTTAAACACTATTCGGGATGCATTAATTATTATTGACGATTTAATGGTGGAATTAGCAAGTGATACTCGCCTAAGTAATTTATTCACTAAGGGGAGCCATCACCGAAATCTTTCCATTATCTTTATCACCCAAAATCTGTTTATGCAAGGCAAAGAAATGAGAAGTGTACATTTAAATACACTGTACGTTGTTTTGTACAAAAACCCAAGAGACAAAAGTCAAATACAGCATTTGGCAAGACAAATGTTCCCTAGAAAAATTAAAGCTTTTCAAGAAATTTTTGACGATGCTACTTCTACCCCCTACAGTTATCTGTTAATTGATTTGAGACCAGAAACCAGTGAAAGGTTACGGTTACGATCAGGAATATTTCCAGGGGATAGACATTACGTGTATGAACCTCGGTAAAATCATTCGGTTCCCAGACACCACGAACGTAACATGGCTTGTCCCATCGTGTTGGATTTTGAAGGTTTTCAATTGAAATCGGACTGTTTTATTATTAAGGAACTTGCTTTTTACTCAATCAACGAAGGACATCATGCTTGCTGGTCATTCCTACCCCCTATGCCTTGGGAAACTTTGTCAAGATTTCATCAAAAGAGTTTTGCTTGGGTGATAAGAAACAAACATCAGTTACAGTGGAACAGTGGTGTATTACCTTACAATGCATTGCATTCTATTTTACAATTTTTATCATCAGCTTACTCTACTATTTACGTTAAAGGAAGGGAAAAGTTGTTGTTTTTAGAAAAATTGATGGATGGAAACCTTAGGAGTTTGGATTGTCCTAAAATTAAAGATTTACCCGATGTATCTATCAAGTGTAATCATCACTCCAAGAACTCTCACTGTTGTGCTTTGTTCAAAGCATGTACTTACGCGGCCTATATAAATCAACGCATACAAGCTAATACGATCATTTCGACCCAGAATGCCTTCAGAGAAGGATGTGGAATATTTAAAGCTGCTAAAGAAAAGTAGAAAAAAATCTAAAATTTTGAAAAAGTGTTCAAATTGTATGATTAAATCTATTTGCGAATGTGTATTAAATTTACTTAAGGGGAACCTACCCATCAGCAAACGCTCAAAGAATAAACTAACTCCTTTTAAAAAAACACTGAGAACTCTTGCTCGGAAACGAGTTCCTCTGTACACAAAAAGGCGGCTATTGGTTCAAAAAGGAGACGGATTTCTATCTTTTCTTATTCCAACTGCCCTGACTGTTTTATCTAATCTCATCCATGGAGCATAGCAAAAAGTATGCATTGGTCCCATTAGACCGCATGCATGAGTTTGAGGATGATCACATAACGGAACTCGATACAAAAATAAAAGGAATTTTAAAGAAGAAAGTGAGTGATGATGAAAAAGTAAAACTTTATAACCAAGTTTTACAAAAATATGTTACCTTTCCAAACGTGAATGCTGCCAAACCTGAGCCTAAGATTGATCTGGAGCCATACCTGGAAACGGAAGAAGAAGATGAAAAGCAGGAATCCAAGATTCCGGATACTGTTCCTGTGAAATATAAAAATATAGCAAAGAATATCACATCATTTCTTCAACAAAATGGTATCACCTGGAATGAAAAGCAAGAAGTTTTTATTGATAATCAAGTGGTTCCTGGTTCCAATATCACACAAATGATAAATTTTTTATTGAGAAATAGGAAAAGAAGACCGAAAGGGTTTGAAAAGTTTCAAGACGTATTAAAGGAAAATAATTTTCCTGAAGAGTTTGTGAAAAACACTTATTTAAAAAATATGAAAATTTATCCTAAAAGGGAAAAGAAACAAGAAATTGTGAAAAACATTAATGTGAAAACCATGTATGCTAAACCAAAAAGAATTGTTGGAAAGAAATCAATAAATTGGTTAAATTTGTAACTTTTTTCAGAAAATAATAAAGATTTTTGTTTGAAATAATTGTTTTGACTTATTTATAAATTTAACATGCAATAAAATGAATTTAACATGTAGTAAAATAAATTTAACATGCAATAAAATGAATTTAACATGCAATAAAATAAATTTAACATGCAATAAAATAAATTTAACATGCAATAAAATGAATTTAACATGCAATAAATGAATTTAACATGTGGTAAAATAATTTAAACATGCAATAAAATGAATTTAACATGCAATAAAATAAATTTAACATGCAATAAATTGAATTTAACATAAGAAAAATGAGCTAGTTTCCACGCTACTCAGGGAGTATAGCTCTCAGCGCGTTATCCCCCTTTATTTTAAAACGGTGGGGGATTCCCCAACTGTTAATCTTACCACAAGATTATGGTAGTCAAACAGTCAGGCACTATTTCGTCCGTTTCTACTTCACCTCAATACCCATAGGGCAGGGTCGTCGTCTGGTCCTCCTGAATAACTCTCTTGTCGTAGACCAGCTGGTAAATCTTGGTCTCCGGCTTGTTGAAGACCCGTCGGCGCTTGGCGTCCCGGGTGATCTTGGCCGGGTTGTGCACATGGATTGGCTCATGGTCCATGTTTCTAACCATAGCCTTAAGGCTATGGAAATTAATTTTCTCGGAGTTCCTAAAGTTGAGGGTGATCCCTCTCACCTTGCAACAGGTTTTCCCTTTATCTGTCAAGTAAGCGTAGTTCTTGGGGCCACCTGAAAAAAAAAACAGTTAGTACATTTGATAAGATAAGAAATTAAAATTAAAAATAAGTAAATGTACTTACCAGACACGAACTGGGTAATGGTTTCACCATCCAGCTCATCAGTTAACTCCCCCAGAAAGTTACCGAGAGGTGGATCATTGGTCCCATTGGTGGCATACACTATGGAGTCCGTGTCGTGGTACAGCACGGCCTCCCCAAGCTTATCCATTTCTGAATAAAGCTTGAGGCGGGCCCATGCTGTGGTAAACGTGGCAAGAAAGATATTGGTAGTAGTATCCTGCTCCACGAAGTTTTGGCATGCCTTCCAGTGCAGACACGCCACTGCCTCACTGGCAAAGTAAGCATTCGTTACCTGAAAAAAAAATATTTATTAATATTTTATTAAGATATGCTGTTTTCAAAAGTAAAATGATACGAAAAATACTTACGTCCTTCGTGGAGTCAGCTAAATATTTATTGAAATCCTCCACAGTTGTTACATATTTTATCTGGGGTCTGTTTGTGTTCATTCCCCATCTAAAAAAGAAAAATAATTATAAATATTTTATTTATTTTTTAAATGCATAGGGAAAAAGAAGAAAAAAAAACTTACCGGCCCCAAAAACTGTTTAGGGCTAACTTAGCCACCTGTCGGCGCCCTGGGTTTTTGGCGATTTTGGAGGGGTCTAGGGTTACCCCCTCCTTCTCCTTATACTGGCGAATGTACTCCTCCTTTTCCGCCTCGGTTTTGCACTCCGCTGGCCAGCCACTACTCTCCTGTTTGATCTTCAGGAAGAGATCAATGTAGGACCGGAACAGGGAGTCCGAGGTTTTTGGAAAATGGTACACTTCATGTATCTGAAAAATAGCAAAAGAGTATATAAATATTAAAAAAAAATGCAATACAAAACCATTGTTTTTCAGAATAATATACTTACAACTTCAATCTTGTACTCTTTTTTAACAGCCAGTTTTATCTCTTCAGTCACCCAGGTGCCTGTCAGGGCTCTCTCAGCCTCTGAGTGTTCGCATTTGTCCTTCTGTAGGGCCTCCACGCAGGTTCTGCACAAGGGGAACATGAGTTTCCCATTGGCCCTGTAAGGCAACACCGGTAGATACAACCCCCGAGGAGGCACAACTGTGCATTTAATGATGCCGAAATAGCTTTCGACATCACCAAACCCCTCGGTGATAATCTCCGGGTGCCCCACGGGGTATGTACAGTATTTGTTGACCTGAAAAATAATAAACAATATGTAACAACAATTTAAAAAAAATCACAGTAATTTTTAATACAAAAAAAGTTATACTTACCCAAGGATAGAGAGATGTAAAATCTACATATTTTGCAGGACCTTCATGATACAGTTTGATGGCATTCGTCCTTCCCCCGAAGAAAGAATCCCTCGGGTTCAGGCGATCCACAAATGTCAGGGGGTTGTCCTTCAAGAAGGCCTGCAAATCTTCATTTTCACTCTTCATTTTAAGGAACTCGTGTTCCCACATCTCCACAATCTTAAATCCCTGCGATCTCAATCGGGAGGTCACCTCATGGGTTTTTTCCCTTACAGCACCCATCGTCATTCCTTTCAGTGGATGCTTAACATCTGGCGCAAAACATTTTCCACAGCCATGCCAGAAACAACCCTGTAAAATATAAAACAAAAGTGCTCAAGTAACTAATAGATACTAAGGGACAGATATACTTTCATTACAGAGGGTACGAAAAAAAAAATAAAACTTACATGGTACTGGTATATAGTTTTCGTTGCTTCACAAAAGCCATCCACTGAAAGGCCACCAATTTTCTTTTCCCCCTGTTGACTCCTGGCGTGCTGAATTATTAACCCCTCATTGTGCATCACAAAGAGCAGCCACCTGATGCAGTCCACACTGTAACTACATTTGTTCACATAGCCGTGGGATGGTACCATGGCAATGGTGTTTGGCTGAAGGTGAAGGCTGCGATACACAGCCATACACTCAGATGCTATGGTTACGTACCTAAAAAATAAATCAAACTAAATATTGTTTTGTCAAATAATAGTGAAAAATAAAACGCTAAAGGAAAAAATAACTTACACGAAGGGGTCAACTTTGGCAACTTCCAAAAATTGGGAACGGAACTCCAAACAGCACCTCCTCAAAATGTCCACATCAGATCTAGAAAAAACATTTCATAAATTATTAAAAATTTGTCAAGCATTTATGTTTATAAAATATGTATTTCAAAAGTCTTGCTTACCTGCAATACTCCAACATTTCTTGTTGGAAATTGAACTCCTTGCCTTTATTCTGCTCGTACCATGCCAAAAAGGCTCGGCGAGCAGAAGTGGACATCGAGTTGGGAGAATAGAACCGGGATTCAGGGAGAGGGCCTACATACTCCTGGTTCTCAGGAGTGTTGAATAGGTGGGGGAAGTAGCCTTTTTTCAACTCACGGAATCCAAAACATGCAGGGAGTTTGGCAAGGGGCATGGGTAGAAAGTTGAGGGAGTCGATTACTCTCAGATTTAAGGGTTTATGATTGATGGACATTAGCTTTGATCCATTGGGGATAATGTCTGGGGCACATCCCTGGGCCAAGAGCCATTCCATTATAAATTGACCATCAAACCTAAAAATAAAAGAAAAATAAATACACAATTTTCATAATTAACACTATTTTAAAAAAAATTTAAATAAAACTTACCCCTGCATGTTATGGGCTATAGCGGTGAAGCCTTTATGTTTTGGGGAAAACAACCAGGTGCAGAAGGCTTGGCATGCAGTGGCTCCGCTGAAAACCTCCTCCTCTACTTCATCTCCGTGCATATAATGTGCAACCGCAAAGTTCACGCGATGCTCCCCGGAAGATTGGTCGGTCTCAAAGTCGAAGAAAATTAATTTTTCATTCGGCTTCTTTGACTCAACCCTCTTCAGGAAACACCGGTGATCCTCGGCCTTAACAAATTGGTCGCAGGAGGGGCACTTCACTGTCCAGCATCTGTGGTTCTCAGGTTTGCAGTCACTCCAGTGTATGATATGACTGCATACGCGGCACTGATAGATCTGTAAATAAAGAGTTTTTAAAAAACATTATCTTATTTTAAAATACTTTTAAAGTGAAAAAGATACTTACTAGATTGCACAGAGAATATTTTTGTTTCCCCGTTATTGCCTTGTGAGCTGCAAAGCAATCCTGAGACTTGCATTCTCTATAGCAGTCAGGGCATCGCTTAGGCGTTCCATCAGGACAGTGACTCCTCTTGCAAATATGGCAAAGATTGGCACACTGGTGGCGTTCCCTATGGTGATACGCTGTTTCGCAATCCTCGCAATAGAATTTAGCGCCGTAAAAACCTTTAAGGTTCTTGATGACGTCAAAATGTCCATCATTTAACCAGAGGTTAATGCGCCTCTCTCTATTTTCCCCCTTGTATGAAACCTGTAAAATAAATAAAAAGTATTTTTTCTAGAAGCACAAGGTAAACAAATATCCACACTCTTTTTCTATGAAATTTTAACGTACCTTGTTTAAGTTCTCTGCAGAGAAAACCACAATTTGCACATTACAGTGGGCCTCGAATTGGGCCACTTCAGCGTAAGTGCAGGGACCCAGGGGAACTCCGGCTTCTTCATGGAGGGCACGGGCTCGGTTGATCAGGGCAGGACGGTCTCGTCTCTTAAAGGCTTTTTTGTCAGCCTTGTTGTTTTCAAGATGTGCCAAGGCCGCTAAGATTGCCTTAGCGCAACAAAGTCCCTCATCATCAGGGGGGATACTCACTATGGAGTTTTTCCCTAGGCGGTCCACGGCAACATTTAATACCCCTTTTCTGCCTCCTCCAATATCCCTTCGTATGGTCAGCCCGTCCACAGTGAAGCCTTCGTCTAATATGATGGTATCCTTAGACTGAAGGACTTTCATCACCGCTGCAAGCACTGTTTCAACGGTCATGGCAGCAACGGGCATAAGTATGGTGGAAATAGGATTATCCAACCCGTCCGCGAGTATGACCAAGCGAACCAGGTCAGTATCCCTCAGTCCAGCCGTTACCTGTTGGATGATCCATAGAAACAGTACCCGCACGAGATGCACTGCAGTAGCTAAGGGGGTATGTTGCACACGGACCGGCAGGCGTTCGGGGTCAACTCGAGCACGAAGAGTTATCTGTTCGGCCTTGTATTTTTTATTCATCTTCCGTGCCCTTTCCTCCAAAACAATGGCATTAGTCACCTAAAAAAAAAGATTTAATTAGTCTTTTAAGAACACTAAAAAATACTTCGGAAAAAAAAATTAAGAAAATATATCATACATCATTGTTTTCTTCCTCCTCCTCCTCATCTTCGTCTACTTCATCAATCGCATTTGAGGGACCAGCCCGATTCTGAAAAAGTACAATAAATTAGTACAATGTAAAGAAAACAACAACCCAAGTAAACAATATCAAAAGAAACAATTCCCCCCTTATCAAATAAATACACACCTCGAATCCAGACCCAATTTGTTGATAGAGGGAAGGACGTTTTCGGGAAAGAACGTTGGAGGGACCCGGGAGATTCTGAAAACAGATTGAAATTAATTCAATGATAGATAATTCAAACTACTGTAAACGGAAAAATAATCACCCGTGTGCGAGTTAAAATATATTACCGGGTCATTTTCAAACCTTTATACCTGGTCAAACAATGCCCAGAGAAAAAAACAATAAAAATTAATCATTAAGGTATTTTTACCTGGTAATCGTCGTCTTCACCCATCGAGCATTCATTGTCTTCATTCATTGGGACACTGGGATCAATCTATGGTAATAAAAATACATTTAACAAATATAACTAAATGCATTATTAAACTATTGTAAATAGAAAATACAATCACACATGTGTGCAAGTTAAAAAATATTTACCTCAGTAACATCATTTTCCAAATGTCTTTGCGACAGGTCTCTCATTAACTAAAAAAAAAGCAACAGCAATGTTAAAAACAGGACACTGAGAAAAAAAACAAGCAAAATAAAACTAATCATAAAAGTATTTACCTGTTCGTCGTCTTCATTTATCATCATCATCGAATCATCATTGTCTTCGTCTCTCATTATGATATTCTAAAATAAAATGTTTCAACAAGCAAATTAAAATAAAACCCTAAAGTTAAAATAAAATATTTTAAAGTAATAACATTTTCAACTCGAATATAAAATATTTAACAACTAAAATGTTTTTCAACGCTTAAGGTAACTAATGCTCACAGTAATTTAAAAATCAAAACCATTAATGATAAATGTGTTTCAAAAACACGTAGGTAATCCATTTAAAATAAATCAAATTTGATAAACACTTTATATTAAATGGTAAATAATTTCAACACGTAAGTTAAGTTTAAAATCAAAACATGTAACATAATTGTATAGTTTAAATTAACTCTTAAATAAAATAAAAGTTTTGTACTTACACGAGCATCAGTAGAATCCATTTTTTCCTAGGGTTAGATAATTCCAATCTGTAATCCAAAAAAGTAGAAGCAAAAAAGTAGAAGCAGCAGTAGCGTTTTGAAAAGCATACGAATGCAATAAAACTGAATGCAGCAAGGAGGGTCTCGCTGTTTTATACAGCATGCCTCGTCCTGATTGGTCAAGAACGAACCAAAGAGGTTAATGAGTGCCCCCTGATTGGTTAATGCCAACGAGGGGTTCCCTCCCCCTGATTAACAGTGTCCAAAGCAATACACGTTTGGACGAGAACAAACAACAATAACCCCCGCCTTTCCCTGCAGGGCATCATCTCTCCCTTCGGTTGGCGCCATGACAAAGAAATCGTGTTGGAACATGTTTGCTGTATCACATCAAAGGACCCTCACCGCTCTCTCGTCCCTCCTTTAATTGTTCGCTCCTTTCAATGGTGACTGCGATGGCTATTCACACCTCTTTATGGTCCACTTTGGAAGGCGCGACTGTCGCGTGCGGCTCTATTTGTTAACAATAGCCAAAGCACACGTATGTGTTGTAGTGCGCCGCCCCTATACAAATACGTCGTTTTATCACCCTTTAAGTGGAGGAGCGTTTAAATCTCCATCTCCCGTGACTTGTGATTCTATTCATGTAACCTGTTACTACAGGCTATCCGACGGAGTGGCGATGTCTGGATCATAAAGGGGGGACTTTCAAACGTGCATGGAGCGGTGAACTTCAAAAAGTGGTTCACTCAATTTAGACATATCACAGTAGCCTTGGGAAAAGACATCTGCGTGAAAATTTATGTTGTCTGGGAAATTCGCTTCTCTTATTGTCATGTGGAGCCTCTTAGCACAAGCCTGCCAATTGCACCTCAATTCATGTGATCTGTTACTAGGGAGGCTTTGCGTCTGAGTGATGTCTCCATCGTACTTTCATAGATATCTGTCTTCCACGTATTTAACAAGAAGGGAGCGGTCGACTTCAAAAAGAAGTTAAAAGATATTACAGTAAGAATGGAACCATTTGGGGTGGGGGAAGACATTGCTTAAAAAGGTATACTCCGTGCCCTTTTTTTCCTCTTAGTGCCATGCAAAGCTTCTTAAAGTGAATAGTATCGAGGTAGCTGTGTAAAGGGATTTAAAAAAGATAAAAAAGGTAAAGCGATTTTTTAAAAAATGCTTTTTTCCACTAAAAGGAAATAGATATAAACCCAATGAAAAGTTTTCTAATAAAATATTTTAAATATCGACTAAGTCTTTTGTATAGGATTGTCAATCATATTTGTACCTCTTTTTAAAAATTAATAAACATCGGATTTCAAATAAAAGTTGCTTCAATATTTCTCTCTAGAATACATCTATCAAATAATAATATATACAGGTTATTCCAACGTAACAAATGTGTAATTAGGCTCCTGTCTTGAACGTGTTGGTCCCTGTTCGAACATGTTTCAATGACGTCACAGCCATTAAAATATTACAAGTCCAAAAGGTAAAAAAAAACTGTTGCCATTCCAGGAAAACAAAACTTAAAATCCTTTTAAAAAAAAGTTAAAGTCCAAAATGTAAAATAAAAAATATCGCAGCCCCCCTACCAGCAGTAGGTAAACAACTCAACCATGACGTCACGCTCACTTAATTAGGGTCATAAATCATCCAATTAGGGGTAATTTACTAATTAGATGTAATTAATTAGGGTAATTAAGTAATTAGGGACACGCCCCCTTAAGACAATAGGGAGCCACGCCACGCAACTTAAAAAAGTTAAAGTCCAAAATGTTAAAAAAAAAATATTGCAGCGCCCCCTACCAGCAGTAGGTAAACAACTCAACTCCACTTGACCACGCCCCCTTCCAAGCCACACCCCCTCTGACGTCACGAGGCCACGCCCCCTCTGACGTCACAGGCCACGCCCACTTCTGGTCACGTGGTATGACGTCACAAGCCACGCCCACTTCCGGTCACGTGGTATGACGTCACTTCCGGGGCCCAGAGTGGGGCACATACTACTGTAATGTTAATTTTCCTTTTAAGTTTAATAGATTATTTGATTTTCATTCCATTTAGAAACTCGGTTTTCCTTACTTCAGAAAAAAGTCAAAATTTTAGACCCTGCATGAGAAATGAATGCACTGAAAAAAATTAAAATTTTGAAGATAAAGTTAGGGATAGAGATGGTCCGCAGAGGTTCAAATTTAAGTGAAGTGGTCCGCAGACATATTTGAGTTGGGAACCACTAGTCTAAAAGGATATATTGATGGAATTTTTTTTGATGCATTTGTATTTCGTTTAAATGTAAAAAATAGCTTCATTATTCGAAACATTTTTTCATAAAATTTTCCTAATTAAAAAATAAAAATAATCTTTGATGTGTATACACTGTTGAGAACTGTACTGTTCATACTGTTTCAGAACTAAATGTTAAGGATAATGCGGGGTAGAGGGGACCCTCTAGACAACCAAATTTTGCACAGGAAGGAGGGAGAGGAGATGCACCATTATAAAGCACAAAGACGTAATGTAGTTTGAGGGAGTGACAAAATCCAATTTGGCAAAGGCCTTTAAAAAATACTTAAGTGAAAGGACATGACATAAGGAGTATGCAACTACTTCTACCATAAATTTGACCAAAATTGAAATACTTGTCGCCAGAGAATGGTGTTCCAGGGAAACATCTGTAGAAGAACATTTCCATTCCCTGGGATATGTTTGATCATCCACTCTTTAGTCTTTCTTCTAGTGTCTTCACCCAAATGAATTAAGGTCGGTTCATTGGAATACCATCTGAGGAACTGGATTCCATTATTTTGCTGGATTCTTGAAAGTTCTCCTTTTGTAATATCCATCCATTTGACAATTCTTCAATTCGATCAAATTAATGGTGAAAATAGTAAGCATACTGCTGTACCTTATGCACTGAATCTTTTCACTCAATTAGCTGTTGTTTATTTTAACCCTTCACTGCACAATTTTTTTGTTTCTTTTGAAAAAAATAATTTAATATCTTCTAACAGCCACGAATACAGGAAAAATATTTAAAAAATTCCAGACTTAATTTTTCATTAAGATAAATGGTTCTTTTATGGTATGGCACAAACCTAAAAACATGATTTACAGCTGGTGTAATAATAGTTTTTACGAATAATCAATTTAAATAAGAAGTATATGTTGTGTATAAATGCCACTTAATTTACCAAGCGATAGTTTCAAGATTTACTGGTAAAAAAAAGATCAATCAAAATCTTTGATTAAATACAAAATGGATGCAACTGTTTTGGAGGCATAAAAACCTAATAATCAGTGAGAAGCTGCCATCTGGATCCACACTGAGTAGTTAATATTATATATATGTATGTTCAAGATGTGGCACAAAAACTCAGATAACTTACATATAACACATGTGGGAAAATTGAGGAGTTTTATTGGTATGTACCGAATTCGGCACACCGTGCAGTGAAGGGTTAAGGCCCTGGGAAAACCGCTTTTGTAACGCCCTTGAATTACATTACATTATAGCACTTTAACCCTTTATCTACTGCATTACGATTATCTGTATTTTTTTGTTTTTTAAGTCACTAAATTGAAAATTAAGGGATATTCGTAAATGAAATAATCATCTTTGGGAAATTAAATCAGCTGGAGCTAATTAATTAAATTGATACTTTTGAGTACCGTCAGTACACTAAGGGCTAAAATATTCACACAATACAAAAAAACAGGGCTTTATATCGTAGTTCAAAGTCAATACACTTTATTTTTTACTTTTGAGGGAACAAAAGTGACAATCATGGGAATCCGAATAAAATGGCTGCTGAAAGCACAACTCCATTTTTGAATATATTTGCCATTTTCCGCTATAATACCCATCAAAGTACCCGTGCTGCCATTTATGCTGTAAGAATAAACAAAAAGAGCGTTCCTGCAAAGTATCATCAGTATATTCGTAAGGATGGTTATTCTATGTAATTTTAAAGTTGGTGGGACTTGTAAGCACCGTCAGTAGATATAAAGGCTTAACAGTGCATCATCCCCCAGTTCGATTGAAAATATGCTTGTCTAAGTCCTTTCTACCGACTCTTTAACTCTTTTTTGTATTTAGTTCTGAAATACCCTGTATGAATAGTAAATTCTAACTCAAATTTCATCCTAAGACATAAAATGAAAAAGGACGATACTACACTTTGATACACTATCGATATCTCGAATGCCAGAATGTCGAACAGTTTATTGTCTTTTTTCTATAAAAGATACCATTACGTAGTTCAGAACAACTCATATATCACTGAAACTATTATTAGTTTGTTTTATTTTAATTTTTTTTAAATCATTTGGTCTTTTTATACGAAATTTTTATTAATCTTTTTTAAAACTACTGAACTCAGAGTTTTGAAATTTGACAGAGACGTTCCTCTCAAACATTAGACTCGCACTAAGAAAGGATTTTAAAATCAAACAGTTACTTCCTTGTTTTTCGGTGCTTTTTCGTCTCCATTTTACTCATTGAAATAGCATTGGGCATTGTTGAGAGAAATGCATAAATTATAGGGTTTACTTCTCCGTCGTAAGTTGACGTCTTGCCTTACTGATAAAACATTATTTCAAAATATCTTAAATTTACAATGAAATTTAAGACAAAAAACATTATAAATTTATATTTATTAAATAATAAAAGTCACCAGAAACAAAAAAAATCGACATTCCATAGTTTCCTAATATTTTCAAATACAAGTTAAAAATACTGTTATTCGAGTGGTGACTATTGAATTGTTTGAAACTGGGTAGGTGTTTCAAAATTGAAATAATTGGATCGTCATTCTTGAAACAAAAAGTTTCATACCAAGATGAAAACATCAAATTACTCGAATTTGAAACAGTCATTTCTCTCAGTGTATACTTACACGATCATCAAAAAGTTTTACCTTCTTTTCACAGCATCGATCTTTTCGCATTCGATTCAAAAGATATCGATTTACACCAGATTGAACACATAAAAGTCTTTTTATACCTTGTTTCCCAATGTGTGTGCTTAAAGCGGCTGGACATTGCTTGATTTCCGAACCCTTTTCTTTTGTGAGTGGTCAGGCAATTTCCGATTGCCCTGTAAGTAAAACGAAGCGTAAAAAATACATGGTTCCGAAAAAAGGTATTTGGATCCCGGGAAATCCGGATAACCTATTTTTCTCGCTCATTTCAGATACGGTTGATATGAGGAAAGCCACGAGGGAATTTTGAAGGAAATTGATTCCCTCACTTGTGAGAAAACGTAGGGGATCTTTGTTCCAGGGAGTAAATAGCGAGAGAACTTTTGCGGTTCTTTTTTTATCATTAGAACTTTTTTAGGAGATTGGGTTACTCGAGTGTAAATAATGTTGACCAAGCGATGCTTATGAAAATTTGAAGAATAAGCTAAGCGTATTTTATAGTTTTCATCATATATTAAGACCTAGATAAAAAATGCATTACACGATAAAGATGTTTTCGATATATCAATGGCATGCTTTAATTAAAACAAATATTTAATACTTTTTCAAGGTGAACCTATATTTCCTAAATAGGTAAAAATTTTATTATTTGCTTAGTAAATATATTAAAATTAAAATTAATTTATTTACTTTTAGAATTAGTCTCAACTATATTAATGTTTTTCATCAATTACATAAATAATCACGTTATTCATTATTTGATAGCTATTAACCCATTAAGGACGACTTTAAAATAATGAAAATAAATAACTTTTTCTTTCATATTTTGTTCATTTGGACCGAATATAGTAAGAAATGCCCATTTTCAGATTTTTAAAAAAATAATTTTTACGATTTTTTAACTAGCAACTTTTCTTGCCAACCGTTCTTAGTGGGGTCCAAACTCTGACAAATGAAAAGTCGAAAAAACTAATTAGAACACTGTTAAAATGCATGTGCTTAAAAATGAGTACTTTTATGTACTTAGATTTTTCAAGTATATTTGAATTAAAAATGAGTAAGCGGCGTTCTCAGTTTTGAGTACGTTAACACGCTTAAAATCCCACAATTACAGAAAGGGCGAATATTTTATCATTTTGAGTGCAATGAATTGAACATTTGTAAAAAAAACCTCTTTATCATAATAAACATAAGTTATTTTACGATAAGAAAAGAAAAGGAATTTGTATTTACATCGAAACGAACGAACTATTTACTATCGCGGCGAAATCAAAGCAAGCTCTACTGCGGATGAACACAAAGTTTTGGTTCCTGGTTCCTCGGCGTCGCCATTTTTTCGAACGAACAATTTTTCGCTTTCGCTGGAACACTGATAGCTGGATGGAATATAATAAGTCGAATTTTGAAAGTAAGTAACGTTTATTTTCAATTCAAATTGTGTATAAGAATGGTTTTATTTGAAAGTATTGTATATTTTTGATCTTAAAAACATCTTTACACTGTTAATCCGAGGTATTCAGATTTAAATCAAAATTATTCATTTTTGAATACATCATGTGAGCGAAATGGCTCCGAATCAAAACTACTTAGATTTGAAAATTCGATGTGCTTATATTTGAACTAGAGCATGTTCTTGTTTTCAAGACCCTTATGTGTTCAAAATCGATTATGCGCCTGCTCAAATTTAAGATCTTTATTTGTTTAAATTCAACACTCCAGGTACTCATTTTTAAAACCATCCTCTGTTTAGAAACGACTCATCACATGCTCATTTTTAAAACCATCCTCTATTTAGAAACGACTCATCACATGCTCATTTTTGAGACTTCAATCTTCTTAAAATCGACTAAAATTTGTTTATTTCTAAAACTCCCTATTGTTTAGAAAAGACTTTAGGGCTCATTTTTTAGACCTTTTTTACTCAATACAAAGCTTTTTGAAATATAAACATCTTTTTTAATTAACTGCAAATATTAATGCTTTCTTTCTTAGAAGAATATTAAAAGACCTCTCATTAAAGTCGAGAGCATTTTTTTAACAATCTAACAATATTGAGACCTGAGTTCTTATAATATTTGAGAAGCTATTATTTGAAATAAATGTGAAATGAACAGTTTAATCAGTTATTCATAAAACAGATACTTATAAAATTTATTTAAAACACAATCTTCAGTAATGGTAATTTGATTTAGTAATTAATCGGGGCGTTATCAAAGGCCCCCCCCCCGAAATTTCAATGTAAATTTTTTACTGTTTTTACTTAAAAATTAGTCTTAAAATACATAAAACCCCTACTTTTAAGGCTCAAAATTCAAAAATTTTTTTGGGGAGAACCCCCAACTATTATTACAGATTACAGTCGTTCCTTGAAAATTTTGGGACTTACAAGAGAAAGAGTGGGAACTCGGTGAGGGAAAAAAGGGAAGAGGGACTCCAAAACTAGTTAAAATCCTGCTTTTAGGGTCATGTTCCAAAGTCGGTCAGACCCGATTTTGGAACATGGAACTCTATCATTTACAACGTTTTTGTAAAAAGTTAGTCGAAATGCAAACATCCTACCGAATTGGAAATAAATTCTTGAAAATGTATGTCCGAAATCCAGATTAGGTGTACCAAAACGATTTGAAAATCTGCTTTTTAGACATATTTCCAAAAATTTTATGGGGGAGAACCCCCAAACCCCCTTTAGCATATTAGAAGACGATTTTAATAGTGAAAATTCTTTTCCCCCTCCAAAAAAACAAATACTGGATCCACTGCTGTCACTTACCTTGGTCAACACCAAAATCGAACTAAAGTTCAAGAAATTTTTGGCCAAACCCCCCCTCCGAAAAAAAAAGTCTAGCTACGGCCCTGTAATTAACAGTTATACAAATTAACTATTGTATGCAATATTGAGTCGTAAATGACTTTAAAATTAATAAATCTTAAGTCCATGCTTTCGAATAACAAATTTCCTTCCTCCATTAATTTTCAAAAGCTTTTTGAAATTGTTTTTTCTTGTACGGGATAAATTGGATTTCATATTTTAACTGTTTTTCACCTCAAAAATATAATTCTTCTAATGATATAATTAAAAATATTCATTTTGCATACAAATTAATGTTTTTATAGAGAAGTATCGTATTTTTCCAAATGCCCCCCCCCCGAAAATTTGGTCTGGAACCGCCCCTGGGTCCTCCCCAGAAAAGATTTGGAAATTTGGCCTTATTAACAGGTTTTTAACTTGATTGGTACATTAAGTTCAAATTTCGGGGAAGGGGCAGGCTACTTCAGCCCTGGTTCCCGAGGTTCCCTGGTTTGATATCCCTGGTTCCAGACCAATGGTCACATGAAAAATTTATTAAAAAATATATGTGAATTATTAAAAATAAGTTTATTTCTCCTCTTTTAATATCTATGAATGTAATTTAGAATGGAGTTATAATTTTGAAGAGAAAAATAATACTGTCTCTAATGTGTTAAAATATTGAGTGTCTTATAACTCGTCCAAAAATTTGCAAATTAATTTTGATGGGAACAAATGTTCTAACACCCCAACCCTCATGGTGCCCTTCTGAGAAATAACTTTGACATCCTATGAATATATGTTTGTGAACATGCTTCTTAGAGTTGTAAAACGAGAAAGTTCTCGGAGGAATTTTTGAGGATATTCTATTTTTCGCCGGATAAATGGAAATAAATGTAAATATGTTTGATAATATGAATGGGTCAGGTATTATTAATGTTAAAAACCTGAGAATTATCTGTTGAGAAAATATTTAAAAGCATTTTTAAAAATTTAGTTTACAGAGAATAATTTATCATGAGAATATTCTTAGAGTAATTAGTATTCTAAATTTGTATTTTAGATGCAGCTTGAAATCCGGAACCATTGTTTCTTCAAATCTGCCTGCCGGCTCCAAAAACCACCTTCATTGGGATATCGGTAGTACACTGACGCCAACTGGAATTGCGTCGTACCGGTTCACCAGATTCACCGGCTTGTACTCCATACAGGCAGTCAGGCGGCAGGTCCTCAGCCGAAACCTCAGAACCAACAGCATCGCTTCTTCCTCTTGGTGTCGGGACACGATGACCAGGTGATGGATTCTACTGAGCCCCCCCCCACAGCACTCCGCTCCCAAGTTCTCGCTCTCCTGGGGAAGAGCACCACAGGAACGCTTGCGCTGTTGACCGCAGGAACTTGCTGGGGGACAGGTTGAAAAATCCACAGTAATCCAACTATGCCGTCTTCATAGCATACACGATGAAAATGCATACTACATATATAACGTGTTTGAATCAAGTGAATTCGATGAACAATTGAACATGTGCACAGTTTATAATAAAAAATAAAAATTTAGTTGATTGTGTATAAAGATATCAAATATTTGTACTGATATGAGACTTCATATGAGAAAGTCATAAGTTGGATTCAAATATATAGGTAAGTTACTTTAAAACAAACTTTGTTGTACCCAGTGAAGTTATGGTACAATTTAACTGTTGATATATATGCTTCGTGTTTAGAAAAATTGTTTATATTGAATTTACTAAGCTGGATACAGCTTGTAGTTTTCTTTTATCTAACTTGTTTACTTTAAAGTTCCTGATTGATTTAGGTTTGTTATCTTTAATTATATTGCGACTCTTTTCTGTTAGCTGGGTGCAAGCAAAAAATCGCCATTAAAAACCACAAAATTATTCATTAATATTTGTTTATAGTTGAACTTGTTTTGCTTACTATTAGTTAATATATAGTTGAACTTGTTTTGCTCACTATTAGTTAATATTTGTTTATAGTTGAACTTGTTTTGCTTACTATTAGTTAATATTTATTTATAGTTAAACATTTTCGACTTTTATTCTGATTGGCCACATTTGTGCCTGGCTAACAGAAAAGTACCCTCTTTATTTGTTATATTCCTTGCATTTTAGTTGCATTTGTGTTTTTGGCAGGGGAGAATGGGGTAGGATGGGACATCTTAATATCTTAATAAATCTTAATAAAATTAAGAGTTTTTGAGTGTCCCACCAGGTGAAATAGCTCCATATTTGTTGCTGTTACGGTAGAAGTTAAAAATATAAATTTGCAGGTCGTTCAGATGACAGTGTGCTACTTTGTTGACAAATATAAAAAATTTAAATACTTCAAGTTGTATAAAATTTTAGGGGGCATTTTCTTTGGAGTTTATGGCTAGTGCGTCGTATCCTACGAAGTTTGGACCCAGTATCAGCTTCCGAGGTCATGCTGTCTCCTTGTCAGTTTCATCGAGTTCATGCCCTTTGAACAATTTGGGGTTATTGTCTGACAACTAACTGTTGATATATGTGATTTATTTGAGGGTTGTGTGCCTTTGATCTTGCAAAATAAGTTTATTTTAAATATTAAATGCCCAAGACTTAACCCCCTTGAAAAATCATGATTGATGTATCAGTAAAGTTTTTGCATAATTTAACATTAGGATTTAATATTCTATGGCCCATAAATGTGTGTTTTATTAATCCTTTCAAGTAAAAAATTTTGAAATTGTTTCTTTAACTATGTATGTCTTGATATCAACTTATTCTTTTGGAGCTATTCTCTCATTCTACCTAAACCTATCTATTAGCTGAATTTTCGGTCCTACATTCCTTATAAACTTTGTATTTTTTCTCTGTGGTTAAAAACTTATTTCCAGAATAATTCTCATGTATGTAATATTTTTCTGTTTATTTTATTTTAATAAAATAATTTCAAGTGAAGTGTCATTTTATTGTGTTTTAAATAAATTTTATAAGTATCTGTTTTATGAATAACTGATCAAACTGTTCATTTCACATTTATTTCAAATTATAGCTTCTCAAATATTATAAGAACTCGGGTCTCAATATTGTTAGATTGTTAAAAAAATGCTCTCGACTTTAATGAGAGGTCTTTTAATATTCTTCTAAGAAAGAAAGCATTAATATTTGCAGTTAATTAAAAAAGATGTTTATATTTCAAAAAGCTTTGTATTGAGTAAAAAAGGTCTAAAAAAATGAGCCCTAAAGTCTTTTCTAAACAATAGGGAGTTTTAGAAATAAACACATTTTAGTCGATTTTAAGAAGATTGAAGTCTCAAAAATGAGCATGTGATGAGTCGTTTCTAAATAGAGGATGGTTTTAAAAATGAGCATGTGATGAGTCGTTTCTAAGTAGAGGATGGTTTTAGAAATGAGCATGTGATGAGTCGTTTCTAAATAGAGGATGGTTTTAAAAATGAGCATGTGATGAGTCGTTTCTAAATAGAGGATGGTTTTAAAAATGAGCATGTGATGAGTCGTTTCTAAACAGAGGATGGTTTTAAAAATGAGTACATGGTGTGTTGAATTTAAACAAATAAAGATCTTAAATTTGAGCAGGCGCATAATCGATTTTGAACACATAAGGGTCTTGAAAACAAGAACATGCTCTAGTTCAAATATAAGCACATCGAATTTTCAAATCTAAGTAGTTTTGATTCGGAGCCATTTCGCTCACATGATGTATTCAAAAATGAATCATTTTGATTTAAATCTGAATACCTCGGATTAACAGTGAATGTTTACGATTTTGATAATAAAATGTTTTCATACATAATTTAAAGAAATAATCCATAAATAAAAGTGAATGGGTACTAAATTGTTAATAGGGGGTCCAAGAAAGGGTATTTCACCCCTCCTGAATAGGGCCAGTTCAGTTCAAATATTGATATTCACCTATTTTCAGGCTTTAAGAATAGCCGAACTAGTACTTTTTTTAAGTCGGAATGGTCGGAACCCTTTGATTTTTGTACTTTAGCTAGCTTCCAGGTTAAAAAAGGTTTATTTATATCTCCCAGTCTGGAACATAGGGACTTTTTTACCTGCTAGAGTCTTATATATTCTCAACTTTCATTTTTTTCGGATACCTTTGGTTATATGTATATAATTTTTTTGCCTTCCGAAGCCTTTTCTCTTATTGGAATTCTACGTTCTTTTTAGTCATTCTCTATCAAAAAGTCATCCTAATTACAGTATTCATCTTTATGGCTCCAGATTTCGCATATTCCCCCCAGAAAATGTTAAATATTACTCATTAACTCGATAAGAACTAGGTATTAGCCCATTCAAAATGGGTTAAATTACTCCAGTGATATTTTATTTTATTTTTTGACTACTGTAAATTTCCAGAAACCCCTTTCAAGGAAAATAAATGTATCCAGAAATGATTTATTATGTGATTGAACCAATAAATCTGTTAGGAATCGGTAAAAATCTAAAATCTATTAAAAAAAACACTAAAATTATGATCCAATGGAAACATTTCATCATGCTAAAGTATCAATAAGATCTACATATATGATAAGAACAAAAAAAAGCATTAAAAATAATTAATTTACAAAAGCTTCTTATGAGTAACTCGTAAAAGTTTTGACCACACATCAGACGATTGGCAACAAAAGTTGCCAGTAGAAGAAAACCCTTGCTATTGGCAATTTAAATACCCCCATTCCAACTGTAATTGGTAATAATATTTAGAATGGGATCTTGTGAATATGCTTCAATAGAAACAAGTCATAAAAATAACCAAAACATTAGATTATTTTGGCGTTTTCCAAATGATCTCCCAGCTATCTCCAAAATGTAGTGAAACGCTCTCATTCTAACAGCGATTTTACCCCCAAACAGGCATGGCAGGTATAAATTTCTATTTTTATCTGAATAAATACATTCTTTAGAAGCTGTTGTCATGCATTTAAACTTTTAATGTCCTCTATTAGAGTCAGTAAAAAATGAAATGTCCCTTGGCAAATTTTGTTGCCAACCGTCCTTAATGGGTTAACACATAGTTTGGATTTTGTGGGACGTTTTTCTCAATAAATTTCATACTTTTGCTCATTAAATCTCATATTTTGTCTTAGTAATTCGAATATTTTGATTATTCATATATATGACAATTATTTTGATGATATAAAATCTGATTTTTATATTTAGATAGTATGAATCAAATATGACGCATACGAAACAAATTGTTTAAATTATATTGATGTTTTAATCATAGAGAGAAAGACTAAAAAAGTAATTTAATTTGATACCGTATTAAAAATAAACGTTTCTGAATAAAATGTGTAACTCTAGGTAGTAGGGTGGGCCGAAAAAAACTTTTTATTTTATTTTGAAACGCTATACCGCGGAAAACTTGCCTCTGGGGTAGAGAAGTAAAATGCAACAAAAATTTTTAAAATCGGTTAAAAATTGCAATAGCGCATTGCACCTAAAGTTTGAAAAAAATAGGCTATTTTCATTACTTTTCAAAAAAATCAGATTAAATCAAATAACTTTTATAAAAAGTATCTAAAGGCATATTATAGAATAAAAATGTGGAGAAAACATATTTAATTGAAAAAAAGGTGGTATTTTACAATTAATTGGTAGTATAATAACATCTAAAAATACACGTTTTTACCAGAAATCCAGATATTTCGTATGAAACAAAAAAAATTATGAAAAACAATTTTTCATTACTATACTACTAGTACGGGAGCTGGCGTTAAATTTCAAGAATTCATTTGCTCGTAGACGATTTTAATTTTACAAAATAGTGTTAGTGGTGCTGATCATGGAATCGAGCGTCAGCTGGTCAGAAAGCGGTGGGTTGAGCGTGGGGAAGGGGTCAAAGGTACAAAAAAAGAAAAATAAATTCATCTGCTCGTGTATGAAACTTGATGGAGATGGTAGTTTAGACCTTCCTGATTACAAAAATGACCGTCAGCTGGCTGGGTGGTGGTGGAATGACCGTCAGCTGGTCACGTGAACTTGCAAACAAAAAATTTATCTGACAAAGCAAGAAACTTGGTAGGCAGTCAATCTCTGTTACAGAAATAATAACGAGTGACTAGTACAGCAGATATTAATTCATGAGTTGCTAGTGTAAGTTGAAGACTAGTAACTCGTTATTACTTCATGTAACAGAGATTGACAACCCTACCAAGTTCCATGCATTGTCAGATAAATTTTTTGTTTGCAAGTTCACGTGACCAGCTGACGGTCATTCCACCGCCACCCAGCCAGCTGACTGTAATTTTTGTAATCAGGAAGGCCTAAACTACCATCTCCACCAAGTTTCATACACGAGTAGATGTATTTATTTTTCACTTTTTTTGCATATTTTACCCCCTCCCCACGCTCAACCCACTGCTACCTGACCAGCTGACGCTCGATTCCATGATCAGCACCACTAACACTATCCTGTCATATTAAAATCGTGTACGAGCAGATGAATTTTTCATTTTAACGCCAGCTCCCGTACTATACCTTTCTAGCTATCACTCAGTAACCCCTATAACAGTTAAAACATTTTTTACAGTTCGCTTCACGATCAGAGCTCGCTCGTTTCGTTGCACAACAAACCACATCACTATCTCTCGCCGAAATAAAATCTTATTTTATATTTTGAAACGCTATACCACGGAAAACTTGCCTGTTGAGTAGAGAAGTAAAATGCAACAAAAAGTTTTAAAATCGGTTAAAAATTGCCCTTGTACATTGGTCCTAAAATTTGAAAAAAATATGCTATTTTCATAACTTTTAAAAAATCAAATAACTTCTATAAAAAGTATCTAAAGGCATAAATTAGAAGAAAAATGTTAAGAAAAAGTATATTTAATGGAAAGAAAGATCTTATTTTACAATATAAGGTTGCACTGTAAGGTTACACTTGGCATATCGCCTTTTTTTCTTCAAAAATCGCATAAAAAGTTATTATTCCTGATGGTGCATAGTATAATTTGTAATAAAATGTAGTCATTTACTGGTTATTAACTTCTTTTGGTATTTTGAAAGAAGACTTGATTGAAAAATTTGGCATTGAAGATCTTGAAAGATTAATAGTTCTTATAAACCCATCTCCTGGCATTCATACCGATGACTTTTCGTGATGCCCCTCTATGTTACAAATTTTACACAACGTTCGACTGTTTGTGTGTGACATGGGAATCTGTCAAAGTTCCAGTCATTATCATAGACTATATCTCTTGATCGGTAAATCTTCGTAGTATAGGTGTATAGGTGGGGAGAAAGAGAAGCAGTGTTTCAGCTAATCTATATATAGTCTACATATGTTCTATATATGGTCTTTATGGTCTGTAGCTTGGAAATTAGGTTTGGGGGGATGGAAACTCCTAACTGACTTTCTTTTAGAAGCTGAGTTTCTAGCCTTAATTGTTCTTCTAAACCAAACTCCTTCATATATGATCCCTTTTATCTATGATCATACCCAAAAGCAAGTTTTCAGAATGAGCAAAAAAGGCATTTTGTTTAATAATTGGATCAATGGTTTCTAATAACTTTTCTGGAAAAAATCTAGATGTTTCTATCACTTTAAACACGTGTCCAGGTCAAATTTAGAACCATTTACTTTTCTAAATAAAGAATAATACAGACAAATTAATTTGATTTTAATATAAAAGAAACTAAAATCTTCTGTTCATCTGTTGGATTATCAGTACTAAAATACAGTTTATGTTATAGTACTGATAAATAATCCAACAGAGGAATATAAGATTCTTTCAAACTACCAAAAGAAGTTAATAACCAGTAAAGGACTACATTTTGTTAAAAATCAAACTATGCACCATCAGGAAAAATAAATTTTTAATTCAATCGAAAAATGCGATTTTTGAAGAAAAAAAAGGCGAAATGCCAAGTGTAACCTTATAGTGCAACCTTATATTGTAAAATACCATCTTTCTTTCCATTAAATATATTTTTTCTTAACATTTTTATTCTAATTTATGCCTTTAGATACTTTTTATGGAAGTTATTTGATTTAATTTGATTTTTTAAGACTTATGAAAATAGCATATTTTTTTCAAATTTTTGGACCAATGTAATAAGGCAATTTTTAACCCATTTTAAAAATTTTTGTTGCATTTTACTTCTCTACTCAAGAGGCAAGTTTTCCGTGGTATAGCGTTTCAGAATATAAAATAAGTTTTTATTTCGGCGAGAGATAGTGATGCGGTTTGTTGTACAACGAGCGAGCTCCGATCGCGAAGCGAACTGTAAAAAATGTTTTAACTGTTAAGGGGGTTACTGAGTGATAGATAGAAAGGTAGTATAGTACTGAAAAATTGTTTTTCATAATTTTTTTGTTTCATACGAAATATCTGGATTTCTGGTAAAAACGTGTATTTTTAGATGTTATTATACTACCAATTAATTGTAAAATATCCCCTTTTTTCAATTAAATATGTTTTCTCCACATTTTTATTCTATTATATGCCTTTAGATACTTTTTATAAAAGTTATTTGATTTAATTTGCTTTTTTTGAAAAGTAATGAAAATAGCCTATTTTTTTCAAACTTTAGGTGCAATGCGCTATTGCAATTTTTAACCGATTTTAAAAATTTTTTTTGCATTTTACTTCTCTACCCCAGAGGCAAGTTTTCCGCGGTATAGCGTTTCAAAATAAAATAAAAAGTTTTTTTCGGCCCACCCTACTAGGTAGCCTTATAGTTCTTTATGAGCAGTCGTGGTGACCTTCGGGTATTCATACCTCTCGGGGTGGAGCTGCTCCGTTAATCCTCTGCAAGTCTCCTTAGAAGACAGTTATACTGTGGCCGTTGTCACAGGAGTGTCAAGTTTTTCTGGATAGAAGTCTCCACGCAGCAGAGAAAGGCCCAACCGAAGTCTGAAGATCAGGAGATCTGGGCGCTTTAGCCAAGTGTCCCCCCCCTCGGTCATATAGTTCTTTATGTTACCATTCCCATTTATTAAAGAAATACAAAAAATGCGAGGAATTTAAGTACGTTGAAAAACTGTCACATATTCAAGAGTCAAATAGTATTTCAGTTTTTAAACATCTTAAAGGAAACTTAAATTGTGGATTTCATGGTTTCTTTGACTCGTTTGGGGTTGCTGTAGCATCAACCATTCTACACTAAGTTAAATGCAAAAATAAAAAAAATGTATGTAAGTAATATACAGGGTGTATCTGAAATGGTCCAACAAACTTTCAGGGATGATAGTAAACACCTAGACGAGTCAGAATCACATAGGGTTTGGGGGTCCCAGACCAAATCCCAGGGAGTTAAAAATGGTGCGACACCCCAAAAAATCATTGAAAAATTAAATTTGTAGAAGAACTACTATTGGTAAAAATTTAATTATGGTCTCAAAAGTTGTGGTTTAAAAATGTAATCAAAATAAAATGCTTGAGATCCTGTTAAAGTTTGTTTTTTGCGTGAGCAAACAGCTGTTCTGGAAACAGCTCTAGAAAACTGTTTGCCCACGCAAAAAAAAAACAAATTTTAACAGGATCTCTAGCGTTTAATATTGATTTTATTTACTTGAAACTTTGGACTTAAGGGTTTTCAACTATGATCTTTCTGATTATCAAATCAAAAGAAAGGATTACGAAATACAAAATAAGGTTTTGGCAGAGTTTTCACATTTTTTGTGGTTTTTTAACGTTTTTCGTAATAAAAAATCTGTGAAGACTTTTGAGATAATTTTAAAGATCATATTAAACCACAATTTTCAAGACCATAATTAAAATTTTTACCAATAGTAGTTATACAAGTTTAATTTTTCAATGATTTTTTTTGGGGTGTCGCTCCATTTTTAACTCCTTGGGATTTGGTCTGGGGCCCCCAAATCCTATGTGATTCTGACTCGTCTAGGTATCTAATATCATCACTGAAAGTTTGTTGCACCATTTCAGATACACCCTGTATATTGTTAAAAGTATATTAAGCAAAACATACAACACTCCTTTTAAAATTGTATTTCTTAAGAGGATGGTTTTTGCTCCATTGTTCTTAATCAAATCATTAGTATTTAACATCCCAAAAAATGTCAGAAACGCAAATAAGCGCTTAATGAAAAACATTTCTCGAGACGAAAAAAATTTTATTTCTTCTTTGCATAACATACTTCAGGGATGTCAAAAAACTAAAATGGACGCTGTAGGCTGGCATTCCCTCTTCTTATATATCATAAGCCTAGTTCTAGCTTCTTTTTATACCATAAAAGTAATTACCAATTATGTTAAGATACCGGGTTTTAATTGGGCTTTACTGACTAGTGAAAAAAGTAAAATGAAAGGTAATTGTAAGGGTAATGTTTTATCTAATGGAAACACTTCATCTTAACTTTTTCTGCAAGTTTTGGAAAGCAAATATCCTAGTAGTATTTACTTCCCCGTGGCACATTTAAGTAATTCAAAAGTTGTAAGTATGCGAACAAGGTATTACGAGTCTTAACTTTTGCTTTGTAATTAGAGGAAGCTATGAGGGTATTTTGGGATTGTGTGCACTTTTGGTAGTTGGTTTCTTATAAAAGAAAAGCAAAAGAAAAATTGCGAATGGGAAATTTTATCGTAAGGTTTTCACCTACGTAATTAATTTTTATAACATTCGTATTATTTTTGCTCATTGCGGCAAAAAACTTAATCCAACTCTTAGTTCATAAACCTAAATCCTAATTAAAAAAGATAAGTAAATGTGATTAAAATTTGGATTCTTGAAGAGAAATACTTTCTATCTTATTGAAAAGAACGACAAATAAAGATTTTTTTTATTTTAACGAACCCTATTTATTCAGTTGAAATAATTGTTTTTTTTTTTCATGAAAAAAATTTTGTGATAACTAGAATATCTCTTAATCTATATGCAGTGTATGTTATTCATTTTCAAATTTAAAATATGAATAAATTCTATCAATACATTAATATCTTTATTGGTAAAAAAATTCATGATTTCCGACGTACGAAATATCTAAATGCATACAGTGTATTTGTATTTGTAAATATCAGTGTTACTAGAGTACATTTGCATTCATTTTTGTCTGCACAGATTCCCTCATTAGATTGAATCAGCGATAAACTACTGAATGCTCTCTAAGGTTACAACTACCGAAGATTCAAATTTCCCGATGCGGGTGTTTAATATTTTAATGTCTCTTAGGTAATGATGGTAACCGTATGTTAGGACATCCTCCCTACGAATGTTTTAAAAATTCCCTAGAAAAAGAACTGATCATATTGAATTAATTTAACATGTCGCTTGGTTTATTTAAAAATATTGTAACCAAACTACTTTCTCAAGAACTCTGTTTCATTTCAAAATGTGCTTTTAAAAATGGTCATTTAAAGTAAACTTAACCCTACAGTGCATACTGTTGCCATTTGGCAACACGACATTTTCCCCATTTCCTACTCGAACTTCCATTTCCAAACGGCAACACCATGCAATAAGTACAATAAAATATAACATTTAATTGTTTTAGCACTTTAGAATGACAGTTAGATCGCAGCAGGGGTACTATTTTGAGACATTTGTTAGTAGCTAGTGAGAAGAAAGTCAAGACACAGAAAATGCCAAAATAAAAGGACCATATAAATTAAAATAAAAAAAAATTTCAGCTTGAAAAAAAATTGTTTTGTAAAGATAAGTTGTTTTTTTATATTTTTAGAGCATTTAGTTTTATTTCACTTCACAATTAATTTCACAAGGGACACAAATTAATTTCGCAAGGACAAAGTTTTTTGTCAATTAAATGTAGAAAAAAATTAAATTAATTTTTTTAGTATTTTTTTACTAATTTACACCATAATAGAAGTCAAATAAATGATTTTCAAGTGAATTTAAAAAATCATGCATTGTAGGGTTAAATTAATCTGATTTCCAAATAGAGCTTTAGATATTACCCTTTCTTTTAACTGAGAGATGCCCAATTTAAAAAAATATTGAAAAATAGTTGTTTTATATGGTTGTTTTATATTATATATATATATATAACTTGTCTAAATATGGCTGAGTGTATAATCAGGCTAATGAAAATAAGCTATACCAAATTTAATCTTAATAGAAATTAATAAAAAATTATGAGATTTTCAAAATTAAGTAAATTTTTCATTGATAACGGTTTTGTAATAACACACTACTTGTTTTAAAATAAAATACTATAATCATATTAAAAAACTGTTTCATAAAAATTTCATAAGAATTAGATACTTTTCCTCAAAGACGAGTCGCCCTATGCTTTTCTATCAAAATTTGAGATTTTTACGTGTCGAGTTATGTATTAAAAATAATTGGCTTGTGAAATTAATTTCGAGTTTTCTCCAATTAGGGGAAAGTTGCTGACCACTCTGGTTTTCAGCCCAAAGCGAAAAAAATGTAAGCCAGAGATTTAACGAGATTAAGAATTTAGACTTGATTAACTTTTGTATACGAGATTAAAAAATGCATTTGTCTTTAGATCAAGCATTCATTGTCTTTATCAAAAATTAATGAGGGAGACACAAATGGTTAAAAGTAATAATTCTATGCAGAAAAATGCATACAAAAACATATGAAATCAACTTTTGCAGTATGAAGTTTTCTGCAACCCCCAAAAGTTTAAATCCTCCAATGTAATTTAATTAGGATTTCGTGTTTAAAAAAATGAATTCCTTGGCATTAGTTTATTTTCAACGAAATTTGAAGGAATTTATTTTCATCTTAAGCTTGTGATTAATTTTGAATTTGATTATATTTTTTGTTCATGAACAACTCTTTTAAAGTTTTCAATTAGGGAAATAAAGTTTTAAATCCCATGACACGTATTCACTGTAATTTTTTGATGAAATATAGCATCTTGGATTTCAAAATCTATTCCTATAAGTAAGCCATGAACCATCAGAAAAGATCAGCACCAAAAAGGTTTTTTTACAAAATACGCACAATTCTGTAATCCTTATTTAATAAATTAAAGAACATTTTGCTTTTATCTATTTGCTACCTAATCTAAATTTATTCAAGTATATTAAATAAATAAAAATTTAAATTTAAAAATTAGCAAAATAATCGTGACAAACATTCCTCAACATGTGCAAGCTGTATGAAATAAAGACATGAAATTACATTGTAAAAACTCTCTAATTCTATTACAATAATCTTACAAATTCGTAAAAATGTTTTTGCAGAGAGGGATAATTATTTTCCATCGGAAGGAAGAAATAATTGCGTTTTGTTTCGTTTTCGGTTATAATTTTTTCATGAAAATTTTAGATGTTTTTTTTGAAATTATAGATAAGCAATTCCTCATTGGTTCTCTTGATAAAAAGAATTCTCTATAAAATTATAGAATATTTCAGTACCAAATAAACTCAAAAGAAACTTAAAATTTAATTACCTATAATGCTTTCAAATAGTATTTTAAAGAACTAATAGATTAATTTTTTAATAGAAATTTGTAGTACAAATTTTTACCCATTTTGTACTTAGTTGAAGCAGTTTAATTTTACAATGGAGTTACAATTGCACAGATAAATTCCAATTTATTTCGCATTTCTTAAATACAAATTTTTGCCTTTGGTTTTCCATATATTTTCAGCAACTTTTAATATTTAGTAACGGGATAAAACTTATTACTTTATATGCATGTCCTTTTTCATAAAACTGTATGACCAATTGACCATGAACTTTTTCGAAAATCATTTTTTTTGCCATTGCGTCAGTTCAAGTTAAGATCGTAACAACCAATACACATTAGATATATCAGTCTTCCAATCCAAAGTTAAAAAACTTATTCCTTAAAAGCAAACAACACTCTACTAACTATTTCATTCAAAAATATTTTTTTTCTATTTTTATTTCAAGACACTTTCCACTCGACTAACTTAAAATATCTCACCATATCTCTAATACTATACAAATAACAATTTAAAATTAAAGAGTTCTTTCTCCATTTCCTCAAATACAGATCAAGAAAGCAACCCAAAATCATTTTAGCTCACAAAATTATTCCCAGCATTTTACCAAAACCTTATCACCATATTCTTTCTGCATAAATCCATAAATCTTGAACAGCTTCTAAAGTGAAAAAATTTCAATTTCTGATGAGTTACCATTTATTCTCTAAGTAAGAACAAAATTCAAAGAATCTAAGAGTTAAACTTCCAGAAATAATTTTCGGTTCCTTCTCACATGAAGTATTTTTGACTTACTCTATTCAGGTCACTCAAGACTAGGGAAAGCTACTCCCCACCCCGTCATTTAATCTTTGAATTTCTTTCCTGCAAGTCCAATCTTCAAAATTGCCGAAATCAATCATTGATATTCACTTAAGGAGTTCTTAAGGGATTTGTGGCAGGTAAAAGACATTACTGGATACACAGGAATCTTCTCAGAACGCTCCAGTTTAAGCATTCAAAACCCATTATATTTTCTAGACGGATTCCTTTTCTTCGATTGTAGAAATAATTCTTTGGAGACAGACGTAACCAGTGCATTTGACAGATAATGAAATCTAGACGTTTTCTTTCGATTACTCAGTGTGGGGGGTAAGGATTTTAATAAAACACCTTACATAAGGCTAGTGGAAACAATCAGAAATGAAAAGTGGGACTCTGGAAAAAACAACCAGACAAAATGTCGTTATTTTAGAAGTCTTTGAAGTGTCCCACAGAAAGAACAGTAATATAGTAAAGTTCTTGATTGCAACTTGAATAACAATTTCCAGTGTTCCGCTGTTCTTTGATGTTTCCCTCTTTGTGAATAAACTTATCTAGATTGACTTATCTAGATAACTGATAGACTGATTGATCTAGATAAACTTATTGTGATTGGAAAAGATTAACCGATATAAGAGTAGAAGTTTTGTTTTAATACGTTCTTCGTACAACATATACAATAGAATTCGATAGCTAACCATAGTCAACAAATGTACCTATATCGCAACTTAGTGAGTACTAATTTAAATTAAAAATCTATTATACAGGGTGTTTTAACGAATTAGCAGAGAAAGATTTCGTGTTCGATGTAGATACAATCTGCCCAAGAGTTATACCACTACGGTGACTGTAATTTTTGAAAAAATGTGACGTCATATTCAATTAAACTTAGTTAATCCACGATACTAACATCTTAGAAAACTCAGTTAGAAGCTCACTAAGATTCACGTTTTATATAATCCTATATAGAGTAAACCGGATGTGTTTTTCTGTCATGATTTTCTCGAAAACTATGGGTGGTTAGTTATCTGCTCATTTTTTATACTCTATTAGCACAAAGAATCTGGTTTAGCAGAATTGGAATGGACTTGTTGAAGCACCCTGAATATCACAGACACCCAACATTATACTCTGTTTATTTTGAACTGGCGCTTGAAAATATTTCCTTCCCCCACCACCGATCGGTAACCATAGCAACTATCCACGTCAAAGTGACGAAGAAGGCTTACTATTGGTTGCTCGAAGAGCGTAACTATGGTTACGCTTCTAGCGTGGGGGAAAGCACTATTTCTCAAGCGCCAATTCTAAATGAATAGAGTATAAAAAAAACTAAATAACATAAATTCAATAAAAGACTTCAACAAGCATTTTGAAAGTTGAACCTGATCTAAATCAAATTATAAAATCAATATCTATGCAAACCATCACTCTCGGTGGAACTGTTAATCTCCCTTAGAAAACTATTCTACCTTGTTGTTCCAAAGGAAAATATATATTTTACCGAGGTGAAGATTTTGAGCGATGGATTGTTGAAGAAAACAACTCATTCAGCTCAAAAGCATTTGTAGTTCAGTAGAAGGCTATATAAAAGCTCTTTCTTTTCTACAATATCCGTAAGCAGAATGAATTGACGACAAATAACGTCAGACACAATGCATCAAACAAAAGTGATATTCGCCTTGGAAGCCAGAAAAGAACAGGTGCATGCAATAATCTATATATATATACAGGGCTCGATTTCAGCCGGAACGGTCCGGAACGCCGTTCCGGAACCTCTTTTTCGGAAAAAAAATTATGTTCTATTTCAGGGGTCTCCTAACTACGGCCGGCGAGACCCATTCATCAGGACAGCGGATACCTTTCTATGTACGAAAAAAAAGTCCTTAAACGAATTAAAACCCTGTTTTTATTCTCAAATTTCCAAAACTTTTCGGGAGGAGAACCCCCAGATCCCCTTTTTGTACTTAGAACTCAACTTATCAAATTTGTTTTCAGATTGAGTTCATAACAGTAAGAATCCTACCAAAAAAATATATAAAAAAGCATATATTTCAAATTTTAAAAAATATTTTTAATGCATTTTTATCTTTTTTGCAAATAACAATATTTGTGATTTAATTGTATGGTTTTTACTTAATAATTCTTTTAAAGCATGATTCTGAACCCCCATTTGAAGTACCCACAATCCGCTCCTGGTGTTGATTCTTTTTTTATTTGAACCAGATTTGCCAGATCTCTGGGAAAATTTGCGACATCTTAAATTCTACCATTTAAGGACTTTAACTACGCATTATATTCTTTAAATTGGCAAAATATACAACACTAATGGTTCATTGATATTGGTTCATTAATAATTGATGGTAGGTCTCACCTCCTACAAGAGGCACCCTGTTGGAAAAAAAGTGTAACCCACTGTAAAAAAAAGGTGTATGAGTCATCGTCTTATACTTTACAATTAATAATTAAAATAGAACACTCTTCCTAATCTAGTACATTTGAATTTATTTTATAAATTTAAATTTGAAAATAAGTGCTTAAGTTTTGGTATTAAAAAGTATTCGCTTTTTCAGTTTTGATACCAAAAATTTTACCGTTCCGGTACCTCTTTTTTTAGAAATCGAGCCCTGTATATATATATATATATATATATATATATATATATATATATATATATATATATATATATATATATATATATATATATATATATATATATATATATATATATATATATATATATGGTATTATATATATATATATATATATATATATATATATATATATATATATATATATATATATATATATATATATATATATATATATATATATATATATATATATATATATATATATATATATATATATATATATATATATATATATATATATATATATATATATATGGTATTATATATATATATATATATATATATATATATATATATATATATATATATATAATACCATGTTTACCTTATCTGTAAAATCCTGGATTTTAAAAATTGTTTCTATAGGCTCCGACTTTACACCATTCAGTTCAAGAATAGAGGGCCTAGCAGTTGTCACGAATTCATGCATTAAAATCTCTCTCAGAACAAAAGCGATCTAAGTCCAAAAACATAAAATTCGTAAAAAAGCATGGAATAAGAGTCTATCTTCAGATTCTTTATTTCTTGTCGTATTAGTTGTCCTAAAAGAAAGTTTAGTAATTTACCTTCAAGTTCTACCCTAAATACCTTCTACTGTAAAAAACATGGCACCACAAAAAGTGGTGGAAAGAAATTGCCCCCATATCAGTGAGAGATGTTACACCACGATACGGGAAAAGGTCCCTTCGAGCGGAACCTTTCTACCACTTTTTGTATAACGTTCCATATTTTTTTTAATTTCCCCATAGAAACAACACTGGTATCGTAGCAAAACCATTTATTTACTCAAAACTAAGTTCTATGGACTTGAGCCACTATAATTCTGAACAGCTCATTTATTGTTCAAAAAAAATCAGAAACTCTCTTGAAATCTCCTTCACACAAATGGGGAATCACCCGAAATGAAAGGGGCTTAACTCTATATCTCCGACACCTTCGAAAGAGATAAGATGCCACCTTTCGAATAAAGGTGGGGTGGAGAAGAACAAAAGACACCCACCGTACATCACGACGGAATGGAATACGAATCTTGAGGAATTCAACGTCCAAGGGGTGCTTGGTCGCTTAGCAACCGTGCCGAAAGCACTCTGGGCAATATACGACGGACCAAAAAGGTGAAAGTCGCATACAGCCAGATTGAATGTCGCCCTGAATATCACTCGGGTGGTAGCTGCAGTCATTGAAATTCATATCGCGATGTGATTACGGTGAATTATGACATCTCTCAGGGGTTTGCTTGCTGCGCATAGGTGGTGGCCGCGAAGAAAGTCATTACGTGGGAGTTGTGTTTTCATACTGCGAGGGATGGAATGGAATGGGTGATTGTCGGGTTACGTTCGTCAAGGTCTCAATGCGGAGTAAGTCATCGGAACTCTGCTCACGAAAACTGGGAGAAATTTTTGTCAACTATGGCTGGAATAAAATCTTGGGGTCCATTCAGCGAGTCTGTTTCAGTGAGTGTGAGTTCAAAACTCCATATCGATCAGTGGCGGATCCAGGGGGTGGGACTCTGGAAAGTGCCTGTCGTGAAAGATGAGGAGAAAAGGAAGAAAAGAAGAAAAGGAAGCTTTAAGGGGCCATAAAAAAAGGGGGGAATGAATATTAAAAAACTAGGGGTATATCAAACACAGTTGGCCAAATTAAGTACGATGCAAGTGATAACAACACCAGGTTCGTTCACCTTCAGAGGGGATGTGACATGATACCAAAAAGTTAAAAGAAAATATCTTAATTGTTAATATCTTAAGACACGCAATATTTCAAGAAGAAGGAAATACTTATAAATAGGCTGCAGTTTACCTTGTATTGGCTGGTTCTGACGCTTGGACTGCTGGAGCGACTTAAGCCTGCTCAGGCTTAACGTTGGCACATGGGACTCTACCGACCGCTTCTATTTGACTTGCCGAGTCCATAAAAAGTCACGTCCGCTATAGTTCTTGAAAATTAATGTACTCACTTATGGAAGATTCACCCTAATGTCTATTGAGACAATCCTCACGCACGTAGGCTCCTCGCTGGCTTGGATGGGAGCGGATTGCGTCCCCCAGCAAATCTCCGTCTGGCATCCGGCGGCCAAGGGAAGAGCAATCGGCCAATGGGTCCATGGAGCGGGCTCGCTCCAACATCAGGATCTGCGACATTAGTCCTCCGGCACATCACTTAGAATATCTCCATTGGCTCGGTAAAGGTGAAAATCAATGTAGGGCACATCAGGAATTCGATGCGATGATAATTCAATAGTCCAAAGGCTGCTGTCAAGAAGTGTAAAAAAAACGGGAACCATACCGAGTATATTAAGGCAATTGGTTTATTCTACTTCAATGGTTTCTCAGCAGGTTACATCCAAAGCACATACTAGTCAGGGGCCTTTTAAAAATTACGATTGGTAAAATAAAACGGCGACAGGATCGGACGGACTCCGCACGGAGACACGTCCGACCTGGGATCTGAAACAGACCCTGCAACTGTAAAAGTGGGGCGAAGTGCGAAGTGAAATCTGAAGCGAGCGCCAAAGCTTAAATCAGCAAAGGCGAGTGGTGACAAATGGCGAAGTATCGCCCAAACGCGCGCGAATGAAGAACAAAAACAGGTTTAGCATGGAGCATATACCGAGCGCGAGAAAGACAAGCGCCAAGGCTGAAGCCAACGCTTGGCGAGAAAAGAGAGCGCAAAAAGCAACCCCAAACAGTACCGAACAAGAGAGAATGACACATAGGTTTTGTGCAAACACGTTTAGAAGTGAGGCGGGAAAGTTAACATTAAGGAAAAGATGATGAAATCTAGGGAGCAGTTGTGAGAGATATGCAGTGAAGCCAAAGCTTCACTACATATTCTCCCGAAAAACAGGGTTTTTGAAAAAAAACTATTGCCAAAATTAGAAAGAAGAAGAAAAAAAATTCGGAGTTCACTTCGCTAAACATAGAAATTATTGCATACAATTACCAAAAACTATGTCTAAATTACACATTATCAAGCAAGCTATTAAGTTACAATTAGAGTAAGGCCCAGTGACTAGTGTAAAAATACAATTCGTATCAATACATACAAAAACATCCTTCAAAAGTTGAAATTACGATTGGTAAAATAAAACGGCGACAGGATCGGACGGACTCCGCACGGAGACACGTCCGACCTGGGATCTGAAACAGACCCTGCAACTGTAAAAGTGGGGCGAAGTGCGAAGTGAAATCTGAAGCGAGCGCCAAAGCTTAAATCAGCAAAGGCGAGTGGTGACAAATGGCGAAGTATCGCCCAAACGCGCGCGAATGAAGAACAAAAACAGGTTTAGCATGGAGCATATACCGAGCGCGAGAAAGACAAGCGCCAAGGCTGAAGCCAACGCTTGGCGAGAAAAGAGAGCGCAAAAAGCAACCCCAAACAGTACCGAACAAGAGAGAATGACACATAGGTTTTGTGCAAACACGTTTAGAAGTGAGGCGGGAAAGTTAACATTAAGGAAAAGATGATGAAATCTAGGGAGCAGTTGTGAGAGATATGCAGTGAAGCCAAAGCTTCACTACAGTGCCCCCCCCTTGGGGACCCAGAAAGGTTCTCAAAATGAGTAAAAACCCAACTTTTACAGGTCTAATTTCAAAATTTGTGGACCCCCATACCTCCCCTTAGTATCAAAATGGGGTATTCAGTGTTTATTTTTGGGAAATCCCCAAAATTTTGACATTTTGGGTGAAAAAGTAAAGGTAATAGTGTTGAAAAGTGCCCCCCTTAGACTCAAAACGTTTCTAAAAATGAGTTAAAACCCTACTTTTATACGTCAAATTTCATTTTTTTCTGGGGGGGGCCCATACCTCCAATGGTACAACAAGGGGATCTTGTTTGGAAAAGTGCCCCCCTTGGAGCCGTGCTGGATCCGCGCCTGATATCGATAGATATATTACGGACAATGTGGTATAAATCCGGGCATTATTAATAACGTCCGCGTATTTTGTGCAAAGTGATCATTTTCATTGATAAATGCCATTAAGTTTATCATAATACACTCCTCACTTCGGGCATTACTAATATGTCCGGTTTATCAATTTGGCCAAAAGTAATACACTATTTCAGTCCTAGGAATAATCGTAGTTTCAAAATGTGTCAAATTTGGCTGTAATAAAGCAACCGGTATCCCACACAATCATTGTTTTTGATGAAAAAATCATAATTAATAGGAGGAAGAATTAACGGAAAAGTCACATATGTTTTTAAAGTAGTGTTATTTTTTATGAAAATCCGATTAAAAAACGATTTTAAGATACGAGTCTAGCTAATTGATTACATCATATATCAATAAAAAACTTGACATAAATTTCTATAATTTTCAAACTTTCCCCTTCTTTAATAAAGAGTGTATACTAACATTTATGGAAAGAAGAAAAATAATAATAATGATTATATAATTAAAGATTGTTGAATGGGAAAATCGTGGCCATTCGTGATATAGATATTAATTTTTTCAAACATTAAATTTGCCTGAACTTAAAGTTAGAGTTGAAACTGTAAGACAATCCAAAGAAGTGGATAATTTTAAGTTTGTTGAAGGTTCCTTTAGCTTTGTATTATCTAATTCGCACAACATCAATGCATTCTTGACCTACCATATTCCCACTCCCCCACTAGCTGATCCAGGCCGGGGGGGGCTAGGGAGCTGATGCCAATCCCCTTATGGAAAGTTTTACGCTAAATAAGGTAAATGTGGGTATAGTGGACACTGTACCAATAGTGGCCACATAGCTGATTAGTTTTAAGTAAAACGAGTTAGAGGCATCGAACAGCGTCAAAATTCATAGGCATAGTAGATTGTGCAATCAGGTAAGCTGATAAATTACCACCGATACCACAGATCAGCATTGGAAGGATATTTAAATATTTGAAAATAACAACATCGGCCGAGTGACTGAAATTTGATTTTGCTTATTGAATCGCGTAAGGAAACGGGTAAGTCGGAACTGATTTTTTCGTATTTATTACCGCTTGATTGACTTTTAAATTTATATCAAGATAAATAAGAGTGTATATAATAATACTGAATAAAATTTATTTGAAAATGTTGACTTTACGAGGATTTATGGGGGTGTCCACTTTACCAACACATAATCTTAGATTTTCCAATAGTGGTCACAGCAATGGCGTCTTATAGAAACTTAAATAATATTTAATTTGAAAAAGTTTTTTTTTATAAACTGTTGATTGGGCTTTAAAATGAGTGCTGTATGAATTTGGTTTCACTCTGGCTTCAGGAACCAAGGTTTCTAAAACATTGAATTACATGCTAAATTCCTCTCAAATCAGCTACAGCGTAGACTTTGGGCCGAAAACTATCAATTTTTTTAAATAAAGCTAATTTGATTGAATCTGAAATACATTTCTTTGGGAAGGAAGATTTAATTAGAACTAGACGACTATACCAAGAAAACCCCCTCAATTTCATGCATAAACCCCTCATATAGGCAGAAAAAGACAGGTGTCCACTATTGATGCAAGAGGTGTCCACCATAGAAGCAACAGCTTCATCTATGTGGCCACTATAGATGCAATTTGGAGTACTTTTAAAAAATTAATTAAAAATACTTTGACCAACCTAATTAAAGTTTTTAATGGCAAAATCGAAAGAAGAAGATCCAATTAACCTAAAAATAGGATGATAACCGTTTCGAAGCAAATTGATTGGTAGAATTTAAGCAAAAATTTTCCTTAAAGTGTCCACTATACCCACATTTACCTTAATATGGCATTTTTTTTCACCAAAATGGGTTAAATTTTAAGGTGAAATTTTAAAAAAATTTCTGGGGGAGGACCCCCAGACCCCCTTGGTACTTTTGTAACTCTATTATTACAACTTTATTTTATATTAAGTTCGTAAAAACGTATAACTTCTACCATGAAATCGATATCCGAAATTTGGATGAGGCGTACCAAAACAAGTCGAAAATGGGAGGTTTTGTTACTTAAATTTTCAAAAAAAAATCTGGGAGGAGGACCCCACCCATTTTAGTAGTTGGAGCAGGATAATTCACTATCATTTTCATATTAACCCGTAACAGGGGAGGTGAAAAATTGGAACATACAAGGGGACGTGGGGTCTCAGAGACTCCGCAAATTTCTATATTTTTTAAAAATCGTATAATTAAGATACGATTCTGATATTTCAGTACATTGTTATTTGAACATTTATCTCTTGATAGAAAAATATTTTCTTTAACTTTATAATGAAATAAACATTTTTTCCAGACAATTTTTCAATAGACTTAAAATTATCGATGTTATCAAATTACACAGGTCTGCAAAAAAAAAACTTTTTTCCAGCTGTTTTGGATATTTCACCTGAACTTTGTTATTTTTGGTGCGCTGAATCCAAAAATGACCTCCATTTTGTCCTGGGACGTCACGTTTTTTGACAATTCAGATTTCTAGGTTTTATTGGGAAATCCCTTAAAATTTTCTTAAATTAACTTTTAATACTAAATTTTTTATTCAAATTTTTTCCACCAAATCTTTTTTTATGTTTTTTGATGTGCTGAATCTAAAACTGACCTCCGTTTTGTCATAGGACTTCACCTTTTTTCACAATTTGAGTAAATATGTCAATTTTTTAAGAAAATAAAAGTAAATATTTAAAAAAATTATTTTTCAACTCAAACTTTATTTGAAAACAATTTTTTATGATTTTTGGTGAGCTAAATCCAAAAAATACCTCTTTTGATTTTTAAGACACCACATTTTGTAACAAATTGAGCAAATATAGCAACATTTCACATAAAATGTAAGATACTTAAGAAGTAGATTTTTTAATCAAAATTTATTTTTAAGGTTGCTAGTTTTAAGGTTTTTTTTGTGCCCTGAGTTCAAAAATGGTCTCTGTTTTGCCATAGAATGTCATGTTTCCTGACAGTTTAGGTAAAAATGTAAAATAAGTCGTTATTTCAATTTTCATGAAAATAGGTTCATAAAATAAAATTATTGTTACATATTCTTCATGAAAATCATTATATAACTAAAATGAACTTATTCACACAATCTAAAGCCAATTTTTCCTCCTCATGAAACTCCCCTTGGTACCTTTACCCTTGTGAGTAGCAAAAAGAACGTTTCTTTGAAGTATACAACAAAAATCCTTCATTATTCCCCGATTAAATCTTCCCTAATATTTTCTTTCCATCTCTATAATGTCCTGATGAGATAGTTTACTATATGCACCATTCACAGCCAGGGCCGCCCATAACTCTACCGGGCCCCCCGACAAAATTTTTTCACGGGCCCCCTAACTTTTTAAGTTTTTGAAGTATAATAAGGAATTTACAATTCACAAAGTATCCCTTAAGTAAAATATACAGGGTATCTCAAAAGGTCGAGTAGAAAATTAGCATGCATGTCTGTCATGCCATGACCAACAAGATTTTCATAGGAACCCAGGTCCGCTAGAGGACAATGTTTGCCGGCGAAGGAGTAGCATTTATAACTACTTTATTCTACTGAAAATTTAATTTATTATTAGAGATTCGGAGAGAGCACCCTCGAAAACCCCTGTAAACCGAATTTCATTAAATTCTGCCTGCAGGGGCGAATCCAGGATTTGGTTTTGGGGGAGGGCTAAGAATTTAAGTCCAATTGAATCTTCTTTTTGATTTTAATATGGAAAGGGTAGTGAAATTATCCTGCTCCAACTCCAAGCTCCAACTACTAAAAGGGGGGACTGGGGGTCCTCCCCCAGAAAATTTTTGGAAATTTAAGTAAAAAACCCTCTTTTTCAACTCGTTTTGATACGCCTCATCCGAATTTCGTATATAGGTTTTATGGTAGAATTTCCGCGTTTTGACGAACTTAATATAAAATAAGGTTGTAACAATAGAGTTAAAAGTACCAAGGGGGTCTGGGGTTCTTCCCCAGATATTTTTTCAAAATTTCACCTTAAAATAACAGGGTTTTAACTCATTTTGGTGCATAAAATGCCATAGCAAGGAATATTGGTAGCTTTTTCCAGTGTGCGGGAAGTGGTCATGTTGGGAAGGGGTTGTGTTATCTCATGTTTCAGAATTTGATTGGAGATGAAACTTCTGAAAAAGAGACCGACCACTTTTGACGGGCCCGTCCGTTTCGGGAACTGAATATGCTAAATGATATGAATTCAGCGAGTTCAATTTTTATTTGGAAAATAAAAAAAAACATCTAGTACAGACTCTGACTAAAAAAACAAAGTGGAACTCGTGGGCCCAGGCCCCTTAAAGCTCCGGGCCCTCCGACATTTGTCGGGGTTGCTGCCCCCTATGGGCGGCCCTGTTCACAGCTCCTAATTTTTAAAACTAAAGGAGCTAGAAATGCACAAAAACTATGAAAAATGGGAAAATTCGAATATAATTTTGCAATTTGTGAAAAATCCTGACGTATAGGATTTTTTTCAATATTTTTTTCGTAATCAGCACATCAAAATACATAGGAAATCGCTAAAATTATTCAAACAGCTTTTTCATTGCAGACCTGTGTTATCGTTGCGGAGTCTGGGAGACCCCACGTCCCCTCTGCTACGTGTTAAGATAATTAAGAAGATTCAATTGGATTATGAAAATTCTTAGCCCTCTTCCAAAAAAAACCCCTGGATCCGCCCCCTCCCCCGAACTGTACTTTACAACTATTTCCTCATTTCGTTGTTGAATTTTGAATATATCCCTGATGGTCCCAATGAAAATGATGTTGTTTTATCATTTATGAGAATAACAAAATTAACTCTGGATACGAATAAAATGAATGGAGTTGTTTTCCTAGCTTGGTTTCCTTTACATAATCGTAATATCAGTTTCAGTTCAGTGCAATCATCTCCTAAAAAGTATTCGATATATCCCGCCCAAGAAAACTGGATATAAATCGTTATAAATTTTAAATTAAATTAATTGAATTTAGTCTATTTTTCCTTCATCAGATGGAATTTTCATCTGTACAAACACCTCATTTCCAAGGATCTGAAATCTTTGTTGCTGCTGCCATCTGCATTGGAACGCAGAAGCTAATCGTTTATTGAAAATTAATTGCGCACCTAAAAATATATCGAAAATACGAGGAAAAATAAATATTCTGTCCAATTTATTTACATAAACTGTTTAGGCATCCACAAAACAAAGAAATTAACTTTTTACTCAGTATTCCTCCAAAATTATAAGATTCGAAGTCATCGAATAACCTTGTTTTAAGTGCTTATAAATTATTTTAATAGGAGCTTAACTAATATAATATTTGCTTATAAATTATTTAAATGGGGAAATTTAACCCTTAAAAGAAGGTCATACTAATTTTTTGTGTCTAATAAGAATATACATGCTGTTCATTTTCAAAATACATTTGAGGTCCAGGAAATAAACTCTCGCGGTGCGGATGCGGACCGCGATCGACCAGTTGTCGCCCCTTGATATATTATAATAGTTATAGTAGCTATGTAAGATAAATTATTTAATCATTAGATCATTAATTTATTAAAATGAACATTGAAAATACAGGAAAAATCATTCAATCAAATTAAACAGAAAATATTTTAATAATATTCAGTGATTAAATAATAATTACATTTAAGAAAGTCAAAATATCTTAAAAATAAATGTTTAACAGATTAGAAAACTTTCAGTTTTAAAGAAAAACTTTACAATTTTGTAGTTTAGGCATGTGGGCATTTTCTTTTAAATATCTGAAAAATAAAAACTTAATAAGAAATTGGGAAAACCCCTTTTACTTCCCATATCCAGAGAGACAGCTCGTTCTCTCCTAAAAAATAAAAACTGGATATCATACCCTCCCTAACTCCATGATACATTACTGCACAACAAATGCATCTTCTAGGAGTCTGGGATGAAAATAGTGTTTTTCTCAGAAATCATTGATAAACTTGGCATAAAATATTTTTAATTAAAAAACTTAAGAAATATGTGGTCAACTGAAAAAAAAGTATTTCTCCTGTTACAAAAGCTTTACGTATTTCAAGTGGGATTTTTTAAAAATAGATTTTAGTTTCTAAGGTAACTTCACCGGGAATTGACACCAAGGCCATACTTTTTTCTTCGTGTTAATAATTGTCTTGAAAACTTTTTTTTAATTACGATTACCTTAAAAGTTAATCTTACCTTTAAAGATTTTACTTTATCAACAAATTTTTATCATTTCAGGTTTCAGAGGGCAGCACTATTTGGATAGTAAATTCTCTCTCTTCCTCTATTTCCCAACCCCTTTCCCCCTGAATGACCCCTTTCCTTCCGAACTTCTTATGTTTGAATCGGATGCCATACGAAAGAATCTTCTGTCGATCTTTATAATAATCCGCGGGTTACTATGTAAATCGAATCAAGTATTTTTGAACCAGGAATTATACATACTAGCGCAGTGGCGTAGCCAGGATTTTCCTATGGGGGGGGTCCAGTGCGAAAAATTTACCATTGGATATCAAAAAGTTTCTACAATTAGTGAAATAAAGTTATAATTTCCACATTACTTTTAATTTTTTCTCTTTGTTAATTAATATAGTTAATCATTTATTAATAATTAGTGTAATAATTAAGATTAAGTATTACTACTTCGCGATTGAAAGTTATGATCCACATAATTTTTTATTAAGTACAGAGACCGTCAAAAAAACAGATTAAGAGTATTCAGTAGCTCCATATTAAAGAGGGGGGTTTGGGGGTACACCCCCAGAAAATTTTTGGAAATTTGAATTTTAAAAGGAGTTTTTTACTTCATTTATGAGGTAATAACCGAGGAACACCGCTCCTTGTAAGCTAGATAATTTTTAAAGGAAAAAATAGAAAATCGGACGTTTCTGAGGCAGTAGTTGATCCAGGGTTCGGTTTTGGGGGGGCTAAGAATTTTGAAAATCAAATTGAATCTTCTCAGCGAATATAATATTAAAAAGGTTGAAAATAATCGTGTTCGAATTACCTTGGGGGGGGGTTTAGGGGACCTTCCCTAGAAAATTTTTGGAAATTCAAGTCTAAAAAGTAGGTTTTCAACTCGTTTCGGTACACCTAATCCGAATTTCGAACGTTATATTTTCAGGAATTTATTATTTGCTAGGAGTTTTGTATTTCGACGAACTCATCATAAAAAAAGTTGTTTATAATAAAGTCCCAAGGGGGTTCAGGGGGTACTCCCCCAAAATATGTTTGTAAATTTGACCCTAAAAACAGGGTTTGGTTTACTCTTTTAGTATAGTATTACTCTTTTGTTAAAGGGACACCGGGGGTTCCCCCGGTAAATTTTAGATTTTAACATGCAAAATAGGTGGTTTTTAGACACTTTTAAGGGACATAGACGCCCTCTTTTGAGTAGGCACTGGAATATTTAACGCCTAAAAAAGGGTTCAAAAATTTTGGGTCGGGCCCATGGGGGGGGTCCGGACCCGGGGACCCCCCCCTTCGCTACGCCCCTGTACTAGCGTCATAATAGCTACAGGCTAGCGTAGCGACTAGCGAGATCTCTGTAGAGCTTATTATTGTGATATGATGACTGAATGAAGATGTAATGGTAAAGTTAGCAATTTATAAGACACAATGCATTTATGATGACTTAACGTATGTTGTATCTCACATGTTTCAAGGTTAATCCTTGACAAAATTAGCTTTTTATCCCGTTTAGTTTCTACATAAAGAACCGAACCAGTGGCGAAGCTAGAAAAAAATTTCGGAGGGGGATATTGATATTTTGGGAGGGGATATTGCTATATATAGGGTAGCTTTAATGGTTTTCCATGGATAAAAAGGAAAATTTCTGAGTTTCGGAGGGGTAGAGGTTATCCCCAAATCCAATGTATCAACAACGCGGAAAATGTTTAAATTATTTAAAGTATTTTTACAATTGTAAATAAATAAATGAATCTCAGAAATTTCATGTTACTAAGTCACCATACTATTTAATTAACTTTTTAATAATCGTTTCATACTGCAGGGTGCTTAGCAAACTAGGGGAGTTCCTACATCCTGACGGATTGCAAAGGATAAAGGTTGCAAAGGATGTCTATAAATTATTTCACGCTTAAAGGGATTCATCTATCTGTGACACTTGGCGACAAGAGAGGAGGGGGTTTCAAGAGAATTGTGACATCACATATTAAAATTGAACAAAAACTAAATAATTTTTTTTAAAGTAGTTAAACGGTATATTACTATTATGAAATTAATACAAACGATAATGAGTTAACTTTGACACATTTAGGGAGACACTAAATCTTTAGGCTCGTTCAAACACACAGTGAATCAAATTTTGTGTTCATTTTGAAGGAATGATTCAGAGTGAAAAGTATGGATTGGCGTTTCACTCTTTACTCCTTCACTTTTCTATGCAAAGTAGCGATTCACTAGAGTGAATCACTCATGATGAACAATAAAAGTGTGAATGAGCCTAACCCTTTTTTCAATAAATATAAGGATTGAGTCAATTTTGCTTTAGAAACTGCACATTTGAGCAATGTAGATTAAACAAAATCAGAACTGTTTCAGTCGGTTTTAGGTAATAAAGCCTTGAACCCAGCACCCAGCATTTTACCTTGTTTTTTAACGTTAAAGAAATTTCTATTTCTGAAGGTATTCGTGAGGGATTCACAGCTTTAATTATTTCAATGATTTGCACCCTTTTAAACCCTGTTTGCGACCCCCTGTTCTATTACAATTTCTTGTTTGTCTTGATGATTATTGCATGATTTTAGATACACCTTGTATAACTATTATAATAAAAATTATGCAACCGAAAAAAAATAATTCAATTTGAAGTTACTTTTGTGAGGTATACACTTCAGCTTAAATATAAATGACGTGGCTTGTCGTTGGATCTTGACAACCTTTTGCTTGAAAATTTTTGGTAGGAGAGCGTGGCATGTGACTTTAGGGTAAAGGGGTATTAAGTTGGAGTGGGATACCTTCTGACAAGGGGCTGAAGGGGTCGAAATGTGGAGAAAAGGTGAGACATGGACGGCTTCATGGACTTAACGGACGGCTTCAAAGCTTTATTACAAAGTTTGCTAACTGATACTGATTTGACCCTTTGGACTGGTCGCATGTGATCCAAGAGCTCTGTTATGAGAATGAAGAAAATTTTGAAATTCAAGGGTATTGTTAGAATACATATCCCTCCAAACTATGCCTCTGGCCTGGAAAATCTATCCCTCAAGGGTTTCGAAAGAACCACTCGAGGAATTTCCGCGTGCCTCAAGGCGTAAACGTACGTGCAAGCAAAAAAAAAGACAAATATTGAGATGGCACGAAAAACTCTAAGAAAAGGAAAGAACGAACACCTCCACTCGATCTACGACGCAGACGAAGGCCTCTGGAGAAGAAGCCACGCTGTCTGTTCTTCCTTCCGAGAATGGGGGAGGGAAGAAAATAAAAAAAAAAGAACAACCACTTCGCCGAAAGAACTCACCTTCGCTACAAAAAAAAAGAGACGCTGTGCCGTACCAAACCTAATGTCAAGGCGAGCCGGTGTGTTGCGTCTGATGGCGTCAAGCCGTCTGGAGAGGGAAATATCATCAACAAGCAAGATGGAAATATGTGCTTGCTTATATACAGAAATGTGTTGTCGTCGCCCCCTGCGATTCGGGGTCAGGTGGAGAGGGGTTGCCATCGCCCCACCTGGTGTGCCGCCAACTCCAGCGCCAAGGACGTGCCAAGGGATGATTCCTCTGTCTCTTCTCTACAAAAATCTCCCGACAATTCTGGGTGAGGGGCTGCAGCCCCCCTGGAATAAAAAACTGTTTTTTAATTTTAATAGAAATTCCTTCAAAATGTGATATCTTTTTTACTTTTCCCACTGTACGCGTTTTAGGTACTTCAGCCCCCCTGGTTAAAAATCCTGGATTCGCTACTGTGTCCCGAAGAACATTTAATCAGAGGGTTTTAACCAGTTCTCCTAAAACTGTGCAACAACTTTGAGTGCATAAAAATGACCAAATAACTGCAACTCTACTACTCATAGTTTTTAAGGAAAATGTACTCGAACATTCGATAAAAATTTTTTGTACCACGGCACGTGCATGCATGCTTCAGTGTAAGCAATACATGCTTTTTAAAATCTTGGCTAGAAGTTAGATATTTTTTACCAACAGAAAAAATATCTCAGGATGCAAAACCAAGAGGAATATTATGATATAACCCTTTAGGATCTAGCCGCTCCGAATTCCCATTGGATTCAACCATAATCTAGTGTAGCTTAGGCCTTAGGACATAAAGAACAGTGTAGCTTAGGACGCTTCTTCTATTTGAAATGTTTTGTTTCCTATACTCCTTGAATTAACGCAAATTTACGCAAAGGATTTTACCAAAAAAATATGTCCCTTTTTCAAGCTTTAACTAATCAACTAATCAGGAACAAAAATTAATATTAGATTTACAAGGATTCTCCACCAAGTATTTTCCAATATAGTACGTAGAGGAGACAAGTACGTCCAGGATATCATCGTTTTCTCCAACATTGATACCTCAAAAGCCTTTGTATCGCAAAAAAATCTTGAAATGAAGTACTAATTTCATATTTGGAGTAACCATGTTAACTCGATGTCACGAATTTATTTTCGGATCCCTTCTATTTCGAAAATATTTATTTGGACTGTTACAGTACACCTATATAAATCACTTTTTTCAGAAACCAACGGTCAGCTACCACGGCTAAGCATGATTATTACATTCTTTTCATTTTTATAATTTTCTTTCCCCCTTTCTTCCATTATTTTTGTTCTGGAGAGCACTTTTCCTAGGTCATTAGGAGTGTAAAGAATGCATAATTTTATAAGAAAACCAACGAACATATGATAAAATTGTCTTAACTTATCTACAAAATTTCGCTTAGGAAATGATTCGTTTCAAAGCTTATATTTTTGTAAACTAAGAAGCTACCGCCCCCTGCTTGCTATCGCTCAACAACCCCCGTAGACTGCTTACTTTTGGGACCATTCGGAACGCTTCGAAATCCTACAAAACCATGTTCACTGAACTTACCCACTTAACAGAACATTCGTAAAATCAATTAGCAGAAGAAACTTCAACCAACTAACCAAAAAAGTCACAGGTCTCATCTCCATAAATAACAGTATCTTAAAAGTTAGAATATGTATTGAATTTATCAATAATTTAATCAAAACGTTTTCCTTTAAAATATCTATCAAAAATATCAAATAACTCTTGCTAATCAACATTCTAAAACAAAAAGCCGTTCACCGAGGAATAATTTAAATTCAATATTATACCTAGTAACTCGTTAGTATTCCTAGTGTTTTATCATCCAAATTTTTGTTTCAACCCAGACTTGTTGAACAATAAATTTAAGGCCTTTGAAAATAATAGAGCATTTTCATTCACATGAATCGGACCTAGCAACAGATTGTTTGACCTATAGCAGTTAACAGTTAAATGAAAATAACTGATCATGGAATGCTTCTATTGGAGCATTTGCAATCACATGACAGCAACAGATACTGCCACACCTAGCAACGGCCTTAGCAACAAACTTCTTGACCAACAGCAAGGAAGAAAATAACTGGTCGTGACGGCACCTAAAAACACTATAGAAGACAAAACCTACATGGCACTCAATGTTTACTAGTGATTTCGATTATCAGAATAAAAATCATAAATTTTCAAACAAAATGTTTTAAATGTGAATGAAATATCATACCTGTGAGTTTTTGAATACCTTTATCAATCTTTGAATTATATTTAATTTAAAAAGTACTCTAAAGTACATTTTTGAAACGCGAAAAAATTTGTTTCTTCATAAAATATGGTGTCCATTGGTCATTGTAATTTTTTTTTTTTAATTGAATTTAAAATCTCCCCATGCTCCACAGAGTATAACATGGGGTCATTGTAATTGGATGCATAATTAGGGTGGGTCAAAAATATATTTTTTTTCATTTTCCCAGGGGCAGAGAGACAAAAAGGTGCCAAATGTTCTCAAACTAACATGTGTGAAATATTATTCCATATTAACTCTTTTTGCCTCCGGATTGACGTCAAAGTTATACAGGGTGTATCTGAAATGGTGCAACAAACTTTCAGGGATGATAGTACTCATCAAGACGAACAATAATCGGTATAAAAAGGGGGGTCCCAGACCAAATCCCAGGGAGTTAAAAATGGAGCGACACCCCGAAAAAATTATTGAAAAATTCAATTTGTAGAAGAACTACTATTGGTAAAAACTTAATTATGGTCTCAAAAATTGTGGTTTAATATGATCTTTAAAATTACCTCAAAAGTTCTCAAAGGTCTCAAAAGTTTGGACTTAAGGGTTTTCAACTATGATCTTTCAGATTATCAAATCAAAAGAAATTATTTCGAAATACAAAATAAGGTTTTGGCGGAGTTTTCACATTTTTTGTGTTTTTTAACTTTTTTCATAATAAAACAAATTTTAAAGTGAATACTTTTGAGGTAATTTTAAAGATCATATTAAACCACAATTTTTGAGACCATAATTAAGTTTTTACCAATAGTAGTTCTTCTGCAAATTGAATTTTTCAATCATTTTTTCGGGGTGTCGCTCCATTTTTAACTCCCTGGGATTTGGTCTGGGACTCCCCTTTCTATACCGATTCTTGTTCGTCTTGATGAGTACTATCATCCCTGAAAGTTTGTTGCACCATTTCAGATACACCCTGTATTGTATAGTAATTATCGTCGATTAATATAGTAATTTCATGTAAAAATGGACAAACGAAAATCGGGCTTCTGCCTCGATTGGACGAATCTGTCATCTATCATGAATGTTAACGTGCAAAATGGTATAAAAATCCTTATTGAAGACTATAAAGTAATTAAAAAAGAAACCAGAGTTGAAATACTTGATTTTTAATATATAATAATAACTACATACATTATGGTAGTACTACATTTATACAATGATAATATGGTACTACATTACAATGATAATATGGTACTACATTATATTGCCACTTTCGAAGTTGTTTTTTGTATTAAAAATGCATAAATGTGACTAATATGATTAAAATTGCTTTTAAATACCCTTATTTGTTAACTTTAAAACAATTATCAAGAAAAAATTAATATAATGGAATAATATTTCACACATGTTAGTTTGAGACCATTTGGCACCTTTTTCTTATATAAATGGAAATATTTTATATAGGGTCACTTGGGGTAAGTGGGACCCCTTTTTGGCCTAGTACATTTTTGGAGGTTCATAGAAAAAATTTGAAAGGGTTTATTTTGTACTTGTTGACAAATTTCGTTAAAGAGTCTATCGATAAACAAAAATTTATCAGTAGTTTCTAAATTAAAGCTTTATATTTTTCTTAACTGGTCTTTTTATCAAAAATGAGATGGGTGACCCACTTACCCCGAGATATGGGGTAAGTGGGTCACCCCCTCTTTATTTATATTTAAAGCAATCAAAACTTAAAAGGAAGTAAGTGGGTATTACTTAAAAAAGTACAGTAAATTTCAATATAAAATTTTTTATTCTAACTGTGTCCATGAGTGAGAAATATACTCACATCAAAATCAATATGACAAGGCAAGAATAGAATGAAAAGCAAAATAAGTATTTTTAAGAATGTTTTGAAAGGCCAAAGGGATATGTTTTACTTTAGCATATAAAATAGTGTTTAAAGAACATAATAAGGTTGTTTAAGATTTATTTTGGCACTTTAATACACATTGTAAGATAAAAAAGAAATCATACACACTAAATGAGAATGAACACTATTGATGAGATATTTCACTTTACTCACCATAACTTAAATTAAAACGCAAATTTGATATAAAATGTCGATCAAACTATTTATAAATTTTAATGAATTTTGAAGTGGTGAGTAAAAGGTCTTCTACTTGCTACTATAAATCGAAATTTTCTGAAAATATTGGGGGGAAATTGTCCCTATAATCCCCCAAAATCCGCCCATATCTTCAGTTGTAGTTCCAATATCATATGGGACCCTCTAAAACCACTTATATCATAATAAAGGGTCCCACTTACCCCACACTGAGGGGTCCCACTTACCCCAACCATGCTAAAACTATGGGGTAAGTGGGACCCCCCTGTTAAACACTTCAAAATTAAAAATTTTGAAAAATTTCAAATTGCCGTATGTAATTTAGGTCAAACTCTGCAAAACAGTTCAATAAACATTAAAATGTAATGAAAACTTACCTGGAAATACTTCTTTGAAAAATACGTCTTGAACTCTCCAAAAAATCCATTCTGGGAATGTATTTTAAATTAGTTCTATAATCTTAAAAATAAATTAAACAAATCTCAAATATATGCAATACTCATCGGTGTGACAAGCTGCAACATAATCAATGCGAGTAAGTGTGAAATTTCCTGTAATATTATAGTTTTAGGGGGGTGACCCACTTACCCCAGTGACCCACTTACCCCAAGTAACCCTAATGGAAATATTTTAATGGAAATATTATATAATGGAAATATTTTAAAATTGATAAATTTTTTTTAGAAATTCTAATGGCATGTTGCATATCCTCAAAAGAATCTGAACAGTTTGATACCAAATATGTGTTATTGAAATCAGAAATTAAGATGGACCTCTCTGGAAACCGTTCACCAAAAACTTTTTTTAGAATAGAGGGATAAAATTAATAAAATTTTCGTCCAAGCTTTAGCCTGTTTACGTTCTTTCTGGAGAACGCTTGACACTCCAAATGCAATGAAAAAAGCTTTGAAAAAAGTTTTCATGAGAGAGTTTGAGAGATAAAATAACGCTTCATCGTTTGAGATTTCTGACCACTCACTAAAAAAGCAAAAGTGATCAGAATTTCCATTTGATTTTTTACTCGTATTTGGCTTTTAGGAGCTACCTTTGAAATTTTAGGTAAAATTTGTGAGTAATTATTATTTAGTGTATTCCAAATATCCCTTATTTGTGTGTAATTATTCTAGTGCACTCCAAATTTCAATTGTTTTGATCCTAATATTAAATAATTTTTACCGAAAAAAAATTGCACTCTCGTTTTACACAAAATTGAACTAAAAACATCTTAAAATCATATTTTTGTAGCTCCTTTAGCACATAGCATGCTTCTTGCAATGACTTTGATGAGCATGTTTCATAATAACTAGGTGTGAAATGCGCAGTTGTTTAATTCAATATTGCCCAACCAATACATCAAAAGTGTACACATTGTTGATTAACTACATTCTGGTACTAATTACCGACAAAATCCAGAATATTTAAAGTGCGTTCTCCGATTTTTTTCCTCTTCTCCATCCGGTTGGATCCGGATTACTTTCTTTTACGGTCTGAGTGATATTTTAATGGAATTGCGTAACCGATGAAAATTCAACCTTGGTTATTATTTTAACTGTGCACGTTGCAAAAGATCGTCAGACATATTTCACGTGATACTTCTGTACTTTTGGTTGATGAGTGAATACTAGGGTGGCCCATAAAACTTTTTTTCAGGTAGAGTTTTGGGCACCCTCTACTTTTTTTCGAACAGCTAATAGAATCTCACAGCCAAAATTTCAACTTTGTATTCGAATTAGAAGTCGATGACCAAATGGAGTGATAAAATCCAAATTCGAATATTTTTATACAAAACAACTAACAATTATGTGACATTTTTTGCATATTTTAAGCAGTGGCGGATCCAGGGGAATGGCACTCTGGAAAGTGCCCCCCCCTTGGAGACCCAAAAAGGTTCTCAAAATGAGTAAAAATCCAACTTTACAGGTCTAATTTCAAAATTTTTTCTGGGGGAGGACCCCCATACCCCCCATTAGTATCAAAATGGGGTATTCAGTGGTTATTTTTAGGAAATCCCCAAAATTTTGACGTATTGGGTCAAAAAGTAAAGTTAATAATGTTGAAAAGTGTCCCCTTAGACTAAAAACGTTTCTAAAAATGATTTTATTATAATTTTAGCGATAGTTTAGGGACTTGCCTAAATTTCAAATAAGTGCATTTTATAAAAACGTGGTTTTTTAATTTTTTTTTTATTTAATAAATTATTTTCTGCTTTTTAGTTTTGTTTTGTAGATTATATAATCCATTAAAACTAAAAAAACCCTGGGGGTTCAGGGGAAGCAAATTTAACCGAAACAACGAGATAATATTGCATTTGTCATCCATATCTGATCTGTGTCCAAAATTCCAAGTCTACCTCTTTGGGAAAGTCAAAAATCGATTTATAAATTCCACCCGAAAGCCCCCCTGGGGGTTCAGGGGAAGAAAATTTTTGTGTTTTCTTTTCTAAACGTCGTTTACGTTGTGTGGCTGTCTCTTTGGCCATTTGTTTTGTAGATAGGTTCATTGATATTTCGAAAAACTTTTTTGAATCCCCTGTTAAAATGTAGAACTAATAAAACCGAATAAATAATATATATACCGAATAAATATAACAACGAGATAATATTGCATTGTTATCCAGATCTGATCTGTGTTCAGAATTTCAAGTCTCTACCTGAAACAAAGAGATAATATTGCATTGTTATCCAGATCTGATCTGTGTTCAAAATTTCAAGTCCTCTTCGGGAAGTTAGAGAAACCCGAAAACCCCCCTGGGGGTTCAGGGGAAGCAAATTTAACCGAAACAACGAGATAATATTGCATTGTCATCCAGATCTGATCTGTGGTCACAATTTCAAGCCTCTACCTCTTCGGGAAGTTAGTTAAAAATCGATTTCTAAATTCCACCCGAACAGACAGACAACAAAGCGACCTAATAAAAACGTGGTAATAAAATGAAAGACGATTTACCATTTTTTAAATCTTCAAAATGTCATTAAAAACATATTTTATTTGCGAACTAAATTTGACCAGAGACACGTCTTTCTTCACAATCTGTAGTATCATTTATGATCTCATTGCAATCGTTTTTAAATTTTGAAGTAACAGCAAGTTGATAATCAGTACACGTAATAAATAACAATAAATGACTTGTGTCACGGCTATTTGTAGCCAATTACACTGGGGAACAATTTTTAACATAATTTCTGTTGACTTCGATTTTTTGGCTGTTTTAGAGTTCAATGGGCACACTGATTAGAAAACTGTTGTTAGTTTTCTTCTATCAAGTCAACTTTTATGGCAAACAGCCCCGCCCCCTTTTTACGTTTTTCAATGACTTAATGACTTTGAATTGGATTTTCAAGGTCAAAAATCCTTACTTTAGTCTTTAAATTACACCCGAGAGGACAAGAATGGTCTAAGTTTCTAAAATATGAAAATTTTTAGCGAATGGATAGGTTTAAGGGGCTATTACCCCCCTAAAAACGCAAAAAAAATCGTTAAAAATAATAGAGTTTATTTTACGCTATTTTTTACACTTATTCTTTACGCAATTCCTTTTCAAAAGGTTCTAACCCATCCGCAAAGACCCAAATTTAATGAAAATAAGCAGCAATGATTTTTACAAAAAGCGGTTGAGGCATTAGCATTAGCACCCCCGAAGCACCTGCGGAAGGGTTCGGAAGACTCTTTCGCTTCGGGGACGATAAAACCTCAACCGCTTTTAGTAAAAATCATTGCTGCCTATATTTTCATTAAATTTGGGTCCTTGGGGAAAGGTTAAGACCTTTTAAAGAGGAATTGCATAAAAAATAAGAGTAAAAAAAGCTTAAAATAACCTCTATCCTTTATAACGTTCCTTTTTTTGCATTTCAGGGTTTTTCTCTTTATTTTTTACGCATTTCCTCTTTAAAAGGTCTTAACCCTTCCCCAAGGACCCAAATTTAATGAAAATAGGCAGCAATGATTTTTACTTAAAGCGGTTGAGTTGTTCGCGTCCTCTAAGCGAAAGAGAGTATTCCGATTTTATTCGGGGGCACTAATGCCTCAACCGCTTTATGTAAAAATCATTGCGGCCAATTTTTTTTGAGAGATATTTATTATTTATTTATTTATTTTCATTCACCCAAACAGACACAAAATCCAATTACATGGGGAAAACAATGACAAAACACAGACTACATAAGTTAATCTAAGATACAAATACCATATAAAATAGAAGGAGCAATATAAAATTAGAAAAAATCAATACAACAAAACTGAATTTAAGTACATCAAATAGAGGAAAAATTTCTTGGAACAAAAGAGGCCTGATAACTCTCCAGGTCACTTTTTATCTTTGAAAAACTATCAAAAAAAATATCAGAGTTGGGAAGACTATTGACAAGTTTTATAAATTGTATTAAAGGTTGTTGTTTTAAGTAATTTTTTGAGAGAAGAGGAACGAGGAAAGTTATTTTATTTCTAGTATGGTATTGTGGAACAATTAAACTGAATTTATGAAGAATTAAAGAACAGTCGATATTATTGTGAAATATATAGTAAAAAAAATTTAAATAAAGATATATGCCTTCTATTCTATAAAGGGAAACTATGTATAGGAGTACTAACTGTCTTTAAGTTAATAAAACGAAGAAATTTTTTATGCACTTTTTCAATTGAAATGATCAGAGATTTCGTTACAGGATTCCAAATGACACAGTTGTATTCCAAAATAGGGCGAACAATCGTATTAAATAAACTTTCAAGAACAAAACAGTCACTAAAATCGAAAGTAGTTCTCTTGAGTAATCCAAGGTTTTTAACAGCTTTAACAATAATGTTTTGAATATGTAAATTGAAGGTAAAAGAAGATTCGTAAGTTACTCCAAGATCTTTAATATTGTCCTTTCTAGCTAAATCACAATTGTTAATCTTGTAGTAGTATATTAGAGGATGAGTTTTCCGGGTAAAAGTAACAATGAAACATTTATCAATATTGAGATAAAGTTGATTTTGTTGACACCATTGGCTTAAATTATTTAGTTCAGTTTGTAATGAGATTTGGTCCAAATGAGTTGTTATCGTATTAAAAATCTTTAAATCATCAGCAAACAGAAGAGATGATTGAAAAATACAAGATATATCATTTATAAAAAGGTTAAAAAGCAGAGGTCCCAAAATTGATCCCTGAGGTACCCCAGAAGTACTGTGGAAACTGTTAGAATAAGTAGATTTGTATTTAATGTATAAAAGTCGTTCAGAGAGGTACGAACTGATCCAAGAGAGAAGTCTGGGACAAAAACCCAATTTAGCTAGCTTTGATAGTAATATTTTAAAATTCACTGTATCGAAGGCTTTAGCAAAATCAGTGTAGATCACATCTAGTTGTTTATTACTTTTTAGGGCTTTTATTATATATATTAATGTTAAGACAAAGCAAATTAGTAGCTGTAGAACGTTTCTTAATAAAACCATGCTGGTTAAGAGAAATTATATGATTGGTCTGCAATGCTAATTTTGTGTGGATGATTCTTTCAAAAATTTTGGAAAAACTGGAAAGTATTGTAATGGGTCTATAGTTTTTGATGTCTGATCTATTGCCTTTTTTAAACACAGGTATAATTTTTGATTTTTTCCAAAGTTCAGGGAAAACACTAGTATTAAGAGACAGATTGAATAAGATTAACAAGGGATAAATCAGACTTGCAATATTGGCTTTAATTATAAAGGGTGGAATAAGATCAATACCAGGAGAACTTGAACCCTTCAGCTTTCTTACACTATCCTCAATATCCAACAAGGATATACTATGAATTCTGACAATATCAGTTGAATCAGGGCAAGGATCAAAATCACTCGAGTTGCCTCAATCTTCATTATTTGTGTAGACACTGGAAAAATATTTTCTGAAGGCTTCTGCAATTTCTTCGTTGGTCTTTAGTTCAGAATTATTATAAGTCATATGACATGCACTATGAGGTTTATTTTCATTAAATTTGGGTCCTTGGTAATGAGTTAGGACCTTTTGAAAAGGAATTGCGTAAAAAATATAAGTGTAAAGAATAGCGTAAATAAACTCTATAATTTTTAACGATTTGTTTGCGTTTTTAGGGGGGGTAATAACCCCTTAAACCTATCCATTGGCCACAGATTTATAGACTAAAGTAATGATTTTTGACCCTGAAAATCGAATTCAAAGTCATTAAATCATTGAAAAACGTAAAAAGGGGGCGGGGCTGTTTGCCAAAAAAGTGGACGTGACAGACAAAAACTACAGTTACTTTTGGATTCAGGGGCCAAAAGTGATTCAAAAACAAGTCACAGTTCTAAGACAATGAAATGGCTGTTCCCCAGTGTTATCTCTCGTGGACAGAGCACCAACCAACCAAATGATTTGTGTGGGAAAAATACTGATTATTCCTATTTTTTTTGTCGTAACGTAACGTCTTGTAACATAAGACCCCATGCGTCCAAATCATAACGTAAAACAAATTCGACATGTGCTACGGAAACTGATTCCGATGATGGAAAAGGTGCCGTTCCGAGAAGGGTCGAACCGGGTTCGGCTCCACCGACTCCCGGGCGCCTGGGATAGGGTAAACAGGAAACCGGAGAGAGATCCTGAAACCGATAGATGCAGTTTGTAGAGATAGAAAGGTGAATGGACAACATACCTCTGTTTCATGCCGTATTGTGAAAATGTTTACTCTAAAGTTTGACTTTTGGAAGTTTGTATATCAAAGCAAATATTAGGATTTTCTGGGAGGAAGGAGGGGACAGGCGAATCGTTCTTATGGGAGAAAGATGCTTTGAATTCCTGTGCGAAGTGGCTTTTTGATACATGATTCGAAAGAATATTTTATCATTCTCTGTCAACTATGTAATGTGTATGTTAAAATGTTATCCTCAGATAACTATTCATTAGTATTTGAATTTTTATCGAATTTGATTACTGATAGGAATTTTTTGAAAGTCGACATTTTAAAAGATGGAGAAATTTCGAAAAATAAATATCCTAAATATAGTCAGATTCCAAAAAATCTTTGTTTTGAAATTTCAAAAAGAATCATTTAGCTCCGAATTCAAACCTAACAGTAACTTAATCGCATACTCACACGTAGCTGGACTAAATATCTCTGAAGTACACGTGTTATCCCTTCAATTTTTCTGCTCATGCATTTAGTAATCATCATTAACAAAGCAGGGTTTAATGCATGAAATATTCATGAGGCTTGGAAATTCAAAAATATATTCGCTTTGCTTATCTTCCGGCGTTAAAAAAACTAACAAGTAGTACTACTACTTCTCAAATGAAACTTTTCCAAAGTCCAAATTCTACTTTTTGAAAGCCATAATTTAAGAAGAAAAAATTTTTGTGTTGCTTTTTTATATTCAATACAGTGCATGTGTGTAAGCCTGTCTTGTCACCCTAATAAGTACCAGTGAATGATTTCTTCTCTATTTAAATGTTGAGCGAAGGCAAAGAAAACTTCGGATAAAAAGAAGAATACTTTTTCAAACTACAGATAGTGCGAAAAGGTGCCATAAGTGATGTTGCAAATGCAAATACTAATGAAAACTGAACTGGACTAGTGATTTAGTCGAACTAATGATTGAGATTAATTTTAATTATTTATTGTTTAAATTTGTGTTAGTGGCATTTTTTCATTGTTAAAAATGTTTTGTAATTTAATCAATCGCGGATCCAGCACGGCTCCAAGGGGGGGGGCACTTTTCAACACTATCACCTGTACTTTTTGACCCAAAATGTCAAAAGTTTGGGAATTTCCAAAAAATAAACACTGAATACCCCATTTTGATATTAATGGGGGGTATGGGGGTCTTCCCCCAGAAAAAATTTTGAAATTAGACCTGTAAAAGTTGGGTTTTTACTCATTTTGAGAACCTTTTTGGGTCTCCAAGTGGGGGGCACTTTCCAGAGTACCACCCCCTGGATCCGCCACTAAATTTAATTATGTAAAAATAATTGTAAAAGGAAGAATGGGCAATACCTGCATTTTTGAAAACAGATAAAAATGCATTTTTCCAGTAAAAGAAATGTATCTAATTTCAAACATCGACATTTAGTGTTTCAAAACGGGCAATGCCAGCATTTATTTTTTATTTTATTTATTCCTAGAGCAGAATATACGCTCAAATTTTTTTTAATTACGATGATTTTTTTTATGTAATTTCAAAGTTTGACTTTAAAAAAGGGCGCGAAAACGTCAAATTTCAAAATGTGACGTTCTTACATCCTATACATTGATTTTAAACAATGTTTTTAATTGTTTAAACAATTCAAAGTCATTGTTGGGTTTCACTTTAAAAAAGTAAGACCGAATTAGTTGTGACGTACTTCAATCCCAAACAAAGACAAATGGCTTGGCGATTTTTATTTTTAAATATTTAATTCACTTAATTTTTTTGAAAATTTTCATGTGGATTTTTGGATTTATATCTATATCCTTTACTGGAAAAATGCATTTTTTTCTGTTTTCAAAAAATGCTGGTATTGCCCATTTAGTAATTTTATTATTTTAAAATACAATCGATAATCCCTTTGCCTTTGTTTAGGATTGAATGACGTCAGATCTCTTTCGGCGTTACCTTAAAGTGGAAACAACAACAACTTTGAATGAGGAAGTTTTACATATTTTTTAATTTTTTAAATCTATTCAACCTTTTGAGAAAATCCTAAATCCGAGTTATTTTTTTCTTCTGATCATTATTTATTTTTTATAGCGACTCAAAGTTTGCGACCTGGGCAAAGGCGGGAAAAACGATGCCCGGAGTTGATTTAAGATATGTGATGTCACCACGCGAGCTGTCACATGATCTTTAGCTGCAATGTTTCCTATGAGAGAAGTTTTTAGTTCTCGGTTTTACCCAGAACACGATATTGATTTCACACGAATTTGTTTCTCTTTTTAGAGTAACTTTTCAAAAGAGCCTAACTAATTTTTTGAATTGTTCTGATCAAAATTTTGCTGTCAATAATTTTTTGAATAAATTAAGGTGAGTTCACCCGACTGCATTTCTAGATTTCTTCCTATTGTTGTTCGTTTATTTCGTATTGTTCAAACATAAAATTAAATATTTTTAATAAGAAAAACTCTATAGTTGCCTATTAAAAAACTATCAGCTATGAAAACACCAAAATAAGTTCAAATAATTCATTTTAAACATTACTTTACTCCATGATTTTTCCTTTAAAATAAAAATATTTATGGAGAAAGTTTACTAGACTTTTACATTTACTAGATCTTTTATTATAATAATGAATAAACATCATCAATCAGATTCTAGATGCATTTCGTGAAGGATCTTGTGACGTCAAATTTGATTGCTAAGCGTTTGCGATTGCATTATTTGTTTACGACTTTTTCAACTTTTATTTCTTTTATATCTCAGTAAATAAATTTTTGAGGAAAATTTGGATTGCAGATTTCAATTTACCACAACTTATATTATATTAATATACCCCAAAACCGGAAATTTAAGAAATATGAAACTTCCTCATTGAAGAATTGCTTAAAATTAATGTTTAGAATTAAAGTACGTCACATTTTGACATTGAAGTTTTCGCGCCTCTTTTTTAAAGTCAAATTATAAAATAAATAATAATTGTAATTAAAAAATTGTTGTGCTGAAATTCCTCTCTTGGGTACCTGTATAGAATGAAAATATAAAAAAAATAAGTCTGTTTTTGACTAGAACATTTTTTGGCTGAACAGAATTCTTATCAACGATTGATTTAGGTATAAATTATTAAACGTGGCATACAATGCATGATAGAGAATAGAAGATTCTACTAAAAAAGGGGGGAAATTGAAAATTTGATAATATTTTAAAAGTAAAATTTTTTTTCTTACTATAGGGGAAAAAGGGGTAAGAGTGCGCAGTTGAGTAAAAATACGCAGCGGTATTTTTCCTTTTTTGCAATAGAATAATGGGATCACATGAAGAATGGGTAAGATCACATGAAGTAATGTATCAAAAGCTTTCCAAAAGGATGACATTTAGTTTCATACATTTTCTGTACATTATTTATCGGATAAAATATGATTTATTTGAGTTAGCATATACAGGGTGTATCTGAAATGGTGCAACAAACTTTCAGGGATGATAGTACTCATCAAGACGAACAAGAATCGGTGTAGAAAGGGGGGTCCCAGACCAAATCCCAGGGAGTTAAAAATGGAGCGACACCCCAAAAAATCATTGAAAAATTCAATTTGTAGAAGAACTACTATTGGTAAAAATTTAATTATGGTCTCAAAAATTGTGGTTTAATATGATCTTTAAAATTACCTCAAAAGTCTTCACTTTAAATTTGTTTTATTATAAAAAAAGTTAAAAAACACAAAAAAAATGTGAAAAATCTGCCAAAACCTTATTTTGTATTTCGAAATTCTTTCTTTTGATTTGATAATCTGAAAGATCATAGTTGATACCCATCAAGTCCAAAGTTTTCTAGTTTCTACAGCTGTTTCCAGAACAGCTGTTTGCGCACGCAAAAAACAAACTTTAACAGGATATCAAGCGTTTAATATTGATTGTATTTACGTGAAACTTTGGACTAACTTTCAACTATGATCTTTCAGATTATCAAATCAAAAGAAAGGATTTCGAAATACAAAATAAGGTTTTGGCAGATTTTTCACATTTTTTGTGTTTTTTAACTTTTTTCATAATAAACAAATTTTAATGTGAAGACTTTTGAGGTAATTTTAAAGATCATATTAAACCACAATTTTGAGACCATAATTAAATTTTACCAATAGTAGTTCTTCTACAAATTGAATTTTTCAATGATTTTTTTTGGGGTGTCGCTCCATATTTAACTCCCTGGGATTTGGTCTGGGACCCCCCTTTCTATACCGATTCTTGTTCGTCTTGATGAGTACTATCATCCCTGAAAGTTTGTCCCACCATTTCAGATACACCCTGTATATTTTCTAAGAAAGAACCTTAATTTTTTTTGTAAATAAAGAAATGGTGATGGCTTTTAAAGATATTACCAATGTGATGTATATTCTTCTTTCTGAACAACTTGGTATCATTTGAATTGAATTGAAGTGAATTGAAGGACGCTTTAGAGAATTTTTACATCCACGGCGAAGAGTTAAATGATATCAAGTTATGTCACGAACGTTTCGAGGGCAACTCAAATTTAACCATTTTTATTTTGAAATATCTATAATTAGATCCATTTTTCGAATCTTTTAGAGCTGACTTTTGAAATTAGATCCATTGTCCATTGAATTATAAGGAAGGTCATCAATAAAGAACTAACATCTCAACTCGTGAATTTCACACCTTTAAAACTTCCAGATGATGTTGATGAGAGAGACAACGTCAAAAAGATGAAATGTTCTGTAAGTGGTCATCAGTGTTTTTGCCAAGGAGAAGGACTCGCCAATTGTGGCACCCTTTCTCATCCTGTCAACCTTGAGCTGGTTGCGAGGTGAGTTTATCTTGTTGCTGCGAAGCTTCTTCCCTTTTGTTTATTCGGTTGTTGGCGACCATTTTTGCACCGCATTCCTCCAGAACTCGAGTCCGTCGAGAATTTTAATGGATCCCGCTTTCTCCCTTAAAAGATTGAGGGTCATTTGCAATTGACAGATTTACAGTTCAACAGACACGGCAGCTGTGTACTCCCGGTCAGCTGCATCTGACTCAAGATTTACTGAGGATTCTAGCTGTGCCGTGCGATTAATTATTACCCATGTTTTATTCAGCCCTTTAACAGAATCATATAGGAGATAAAAAAGAAATCAGCCTTATTTGGTTAGTTAAAATTGTTTTAGGTTATTAGAGAAAAATTACCAACGAATATTATCGTGATTTTTTTTGTTATGTTTCTCTTTGTATATTTTTAGCTTTTTTTTTTATTAATAAAATTCTTCAACTCCTCATGCTCCACATGGTATAACATGAGGCTTACAGATGTAAGTAGCTAAGTATACAAATTACAATTTAAAAGAACAGAGCAAATTTAAAAGCCTAAACTATAAACAAAATTCCGCAGAGCGTTTACATTTTCAGAACACTTTACAAACAATGACAAAGCAGGTGGCCAAGAATACCCCAAATACATCAACTCTTTCTTCAACTTTTCTCTTTGTTCAGAATATAAACTACAATAAAATATAATATGTTCCACTGTTTCAATATCCTGACCACAGGAACAAAGATTACTACTTACTAAATTAAACCTGAATAAATAGCTATTGAATATTTTTAGCTTTGAGTGACGAATTTTAGAAACACAGAGAAAGCTAACGAATAATATAGAAAGAGGAGAAGAAATGAGGAAGATAATGAGGTAAAGAGAAGAAATAAGGAAGATAAATGAGTGTGAGGAAGTCAAAGAATAAGGACCTGAGAAAGAGTGCAGAAAAACTAAACCATTCCTTGTTTAGTTTACTTCCTAAAATTTCGAAGTGGCCCATAAAAGAGTGTGAGATGTTTTTAAAAATAAAATAAATTAAAATATGGAATTAAGAGTTTTACTTTTAGAGTGTTATCAATTCGCTCACTCCTTTCAACAACGTCATATCTCAAAAATCGGCGCAAGTTTAGAACTGCTGATGCGCCAAGTTTTTAGCGATAGAAATCAATATATAGCAACCCCAACTAATGTTAAATGAATTATGTGGCTTCTAAATATGGCGCCAAATAGCCAAAACTCGCCAACCATCAGCAGTTCTAAACTTGCGCCCAAAAATCAATGATATTTAGTTACGACTGTTTTCGGAAAGCTTTGAAGGAGTACTAAAACCCTGCGTAACCCTCATATTTTTAAACTGAATAGTAAAGAAATAAACCAGATTCTTATTAGGGGACATCCAAAAATTACGTGAAGTGTTTTTTCCAAAATCTGGACCCCCCTCCCCCCTTGGTGAGATTTAGTGAGATTTTGCTGAACCCCCCTCCCCCCACGTGTGATTTACCTGCAACCTTTAAAATAATTTTCTATCCTATTCGTTTGCATTTTGTGCTTCACAGCACCTAAAACTTTTCCATTATTAATGATGTGAGGGAAAAGGATATTATTCCGCCTAAAAATAGCTACAGTATCTTATCTGTGGGTATTATTCCTTTCTCATACTTAAAAAAATCGTTTGTTTTCTAACTTAAAAAGTTGACGTGAGATTTTAATCGACCCCCCTCCCCCCTTGGTGAGATTTGGTGAAATTTTTCCAAACCCCTCCCCCCTTTTTGACCTCACGTAATTTATGGATGTCCCCTTATTTATTTTCAATGCATTTTAATGCAATTTTAAACTTTCAAATCCCTCTCCTGAAAATTTAGATATGACCTGAGATATGACGTGTTCTTGAAAGGAGAAAGCGAATTTTTAAATTTGTGGGGATAGCAGTCATTCATAAATTTACTAACAATGCCAAGTTCACCAATAAATGATCGAAATTCAAGTAAAGAGAAAGGAAGACGAGAAAAACAGGTAAAACGAATAATAAAAGCAGGTTTAAAGAAGAAAAAGTTAATGTTTTAGATGACTGATTTTTTTAACTTTCAGTATCTACTTTCTTTTTTTCCATATTTCTCCCCTTTTTTTAACTCAAGGAGGGGCACTTTCAGCCCTTGAACCCGCGTCATAAGATTGCCTTCGGTTCCACCTCAAGGAATTAATAGTCAGTTTGGTGAAGTAAAATATAACGTTTATAAAGATACAGTATTTCTATTATCTGTTAGAATAATACTCAATGGAGGTAAAAAGAAATCCACTTGTAGCATTGTGCATCGAATAACAACGTCTGTTTCAGCCAGCACTCAAAACCGAAAAGCGCGTGATATTGGAGTGAAAAGACAACACGGGCTCTGACAGGTTTATTCGAAAAGAAAAGCTCTCACTCCAGGTTGTAAATAAATACACTTTTCACATCTCTCACCTCTTTGAGCCTCGTGACTGCAACACAGGAGAATTTATTTTATAGCCCATCCTCTCGTGCGCACGTGGGAATTCAAACACTTGCGGAAACACTCTTCAGACACGGAATTTCTGGTTGCGAAAGAAGTTAGGAATCAGAAATGTCTTCAACGTAGGTGGACGGAATCTGCGTATTGACACAGTGAGACCGGTTTTTTTAAATTTTTGCTTCCGTTCGGTATTTAATAATAAAGGGCTTGTCCCTATTTTTTCTCCCTCTTTGCTCGAAGTTACAGAGTAGCAACGTGACGGGCGGGCTAAACAATAGGCGAGGTCGGTTGAGCAGTGCATGCCGGGACATCGAGTGTATATTTTTATCGTTACACCCTGGGATAGGTGGGCATTTGGGGAATTTCGAGAATGGAGAATGTATGAAAAGATGGATATGAATGTGTCAGAAATTAGCAAGTTGTTATTGGGTGGTGACAGTCTTGTTAGCCGTTGGGATTGGTGGATATTTGAAGAATTTTATGAATGGGGAGAAAATAATGTATAAAAAGGTAATGAATTTATGGGAAGTTTTCCTTTTGAGAGTTGGGTAACGATAGTCTTTGAAGTGTTGGGATAGGTGGGTGTTTGGAGAATAACATGAAGGATAAAAGAGAAAGAATCGGTAGGTTTCAAGAGTGTGAAAAATAAATGAATGTGTGAAATTATCATCCCTTAAAAATGCCACTCCGTTACCAAAATACGTTGTATAGGGCAGTGGCGGATCCAGGGGGAGCACTCTGGAAAAGGCCCCCCTTGGAGACCCAAAAAGGTTCTCAAAATGAGTAAAAACCCAACTTTTATAGGTCTATTTTCAAAACATTTTCTGGGGGTGGACCCCCATACCCCCATTATTAGTATCAAAATGGGGTATTCAGTGATTATTTTTAAGAAATCACCAAAATTTTGACATTTTGGGTCAAAAAGTAAAGATAATACTGTTGAAAAGTGCCCCCATTAGACTCAAAACGTTTCTAAAAATGAGTTAAAACCCTAATTTTACACGTCAAATTTCAATTTTTTTCTGGGGGAGGACCCTAACACCCCCAATGGTGCCACAAGGGGATCTTGTCTGGCAGAGTGCCCCCCCCCTTGGAGCCGTGCTGGATCCGCGCCTGGTATAGGGGGATGTCGGTATTATCATGGATGTTGTCGAGAGAGAAAGATGAATAAAAAATGGTAAAAAAGGAATGTGTAAGAAACAAAGTGAATGTTAGTGAGCTTTTGGGAAATTTCGGGAATGAAGAGAAAAAGACCGACTTACCCAAAACAACTTTCTGTAAGCTTCAGTTCAGAGGATTTGGAGGGCTTAGAGAACTATTGGTGTCAGACCCAATCTTTTAGACACTGTAAAAAAACATTAAATATGCCAGAAATAATCAATTTTCTTTAAAAACGAGTTTCCTTAACAACGGGGGATAGTTTGAAAAATTTTAGGAATGAAGAGAGAAAGAGAAAATTTGGGAAAAGATGTGTGAGAGGAATTAACACTTTCTTTTAACCGGTTGTTTGGGTGATGACTCTTTTGAAGTTTCATATTTTGTTCACATGGGTGTAAAAGTATTTTTTAAAAAAGTATCTCATTTTGTGGGCTTCGGACATAGGATCAAGATTTTGTGAAAACATTATTTTTTAAATACAGTGATGCTTGGAGAAAATGCATTAAACGAAGAAAATACATTATAACATAATTTGATTGGATTGGCAACGGTTCGTCGGTTGCTGCACGTACGCTTTGCGTTTGTCGACAAATCTTATCAAATTCAATATTATTTATATCTAAGTTAATTTTATCTTAATAACTATTTATATTTAAGGTCGTGCACTTATTATCCTGGTGTCTTTAATATTGTATCATAACCCAACAACGTAAAATGTCGTCCATGTGTCCTGCTTGTAACGAATTGCTATTAAGTGAAGATCAGGTGAAATGCACCGGTAAATGTGAATCTATCATGCACTTTTATTGTGCTGGTTTTAGTGAAAAAACCTTCAGATCAGTTAAATGCGGAAGCAAAAAATTCGTCTGCTCTAAGTGTATTACTGTTCCAAGACCTACTGGAAAATCTAAGCTAGATCCAAAGGTGATTGCCCTGTCTGAACCAGATGATTCTGATCCAGGTCCTACAAGTAAAACCAAAGCAGATTCAAAGGTGATTATCCAGTCTGATCCAGATGTTTCTAAATCCACTCAAGAAGATCTCCTACTCCCTGTCCTAGATGATCCGGGTTCTTTGTTGGCTTCAATACAAAGTTTACATAAGCAAAATCATGAATTAAAGCGATTCATTGAAGGAAAATTCGATGAGTACTCCAAGAACCTCGAGTTCCACTCGTCAATTGTGAAAGAACTAACTGACAGTGTCAAAAACATGAAATCTGAAATCGTTGACCTAAAACACAAACAATCTGAGACTGAGAAAGAAAACAGGCTTTTGCGGGTTGAAATCGATACCATCAGAGACGATTTAATTCAGCTTCAACAATATTCCAGACGGAAAAATATTGAAATCTCTGAGTATCCTGAAATAGAAAATGAAGACATAACAAAAACTGTAAATGACATTTTTATAAAACTGGATCCTACGTTTGACTCTGATAATATTTCTGTTGCGCACCGAATACCCTCTGCAAGAAAAGATCGACCAAAACCCATAATTGTGCAATTTAAGTCAAAGGTTCAACGTGATTGCTGCTTACGGATGTCAAAGGAAAAACGTCTTCTTTCATCTGACTTTAATCCACGCTTCACAACTTCACCAATTTACTTCAACGAGCATCTAGCACCAGCAATGAAGAAGCTACTAAACAGTTGTAAAACTTTTAAAAGAGAGAACGATTTCAAGTTTTGCTGGGTCAAAGACGGTAAGATTCTGCTAAGAAAGGCTGAAAACACGAGAGTTTTCAGGGTCTCTAACTATCGTGATTTAAGTAACTTAAATGGCGGTTGTTGAGAACTTGTATGATCTGCAAATCACATCAGTATCACCTACTTATACTTCCCTGAAAGATAACTCTTTCTCAAAATTTTTAAATTTGCCAATAAATATTCCCAGTAATTCAAAAAATTTTATTGTTTTTCATATGAATATACAAAGTCTACGTTCAAATTTTGACATTTGTAGCACTTTTCTTGAACCTTATTTAAATAAAATTGACATTATTATTTTTTCAGAAATTTGGATTTCAGATGCCGAAACAGAATTTTATAAAATCAACGGTTTTGATATGTATTTTGATTGCAGATCATACAATAAATCCGGAGGTGTTCTGCTTTATTCTAAACAGTTTTTACATATTGATAGGGTTGAGATCAATATGTCTTCAGCTGAAATTATAGAGCTTTATGTTAAGGATATTGATATTTGTATTGTTGCTTTGTACAGGTCACATTCATTTACTATAGATTTTTTTAATAATGAGTTAAATTTTGTGTTGTCTTCTATAAGGTACAAAAATATTCTTTTGATTGGAGATTTAAATATAAACATTTTAGACACTCAAAACAGGCTGGTAAATAATTATTTAGATTTATTATCTCAAAACGGATTTATCTCTCTTTTTTCTGATGTTAGTCGTAGTGTTTCTGGATCTTGTATCGATCATGTTTTTATCCGTGACTCTGATCTTAATGCAGATGTCGCTTGTGCTAGTCTCGAATCAGATATTTCTGACCATTACCCAATCATCTTTAAATTAAATCTGAAATCACCTGCAAAATTAGATCGATCTGTAAACTCACTGTTTTTACTTAAAAAAGACTATGCAAAAATTAATGAATATTTGAAGAATTATAATTTTATCGATACTGATGGAGATGCACTAAATCAGTTCTGTAATTTTTACAATAAAATTGTAGCAATCACTAATAATTTTACTTTCAAAACTTTAGGTAAAGCTAGATCAAAACCAAATAACCCTTGGATCCCTATTGGAAAAAAATTTACAGTATAAAAAAATTAATACCGGGTTATGAAACACCGGGACCAGTATGATACCAGAACCAGTATAATACTGGTTCTGGTATCATACTGGTCCCGGTGTTTCATAACCCGGTATTATACTGGTTCTGGTATACTGGTCCCGGTGTTTCATAACCCGGTATTATACTGGTTCTGGTATCATACTGGTCCCGGTGTTTCATAACCCGGTATTATACTGGTTCTGGTATACTGGTCCCGGTGTTTCATAACCCGGTATTATACTGGTTCTGGTATATACTGGGTCCGGTATGATACCAGAACCAGTATTATACTGGTTCTGGTATCATACTGGTCCCGGTGTTTCATAACCCGGTATTATACTGGTTCTAGTATATACAGGATGCGGAATGATACTAGTGTTGGTGTTTCATAACCCGGTATAAACTGGTTCCAGTATATACTGGATCTGGTATGATGCCGGATCCAGTATATATCGGAACCCAATATGATACTGGATTTGGTATTTCATAGGCTGGTTTAAATTTGTTCCTGTATATACTAGACTGAAATCAATTATGTTCATTTATGAAACACAGGTTTATACAAGAAAACAATTACTGTAAAAAACTGTTGTTTTACAAAAAAACCTTGATTAGTGTAATAAATAAATGGAAAGTATCAATATATCATCACATCATACTAACAGTATATACTGGAATACCAAAATATGGTACTACCCTATACTGGTATACCTATATATGGTACTGGTACCCTATACTGGTATACCAATATATGGTACTGGTGCCATATACTGGTATACCAGTATGTGGTACTGGTACCAGTATATGGTATCAGTAGTAATATATAGTACTGGAACCATATATTGTTATACCAGTATATACTGGTATACCAAGTATAGTACCAGTACATACTGGTGTACCAGTATATGGTACTGGTACCAGTATATACTGGTATACCAGTATGGTATTGGTACCAGTATATACTGGTATACCAGTATGGTACTGATACCAGTATATGTATCAAGATGTCACATAAACAATTACCGTAAAAAAAACTTTTTGTTGTGGTTTTACAAAAAAACTTGGTTTATGTAATAAATTAATGGAAAGTATCAATATATCACATCATATTGCAAATCTTGATTAAATTTAATAAATAAAATGGTACTGGTGCCATATACTGGTATACCAGTATATGGTACTGGTACCAGTATGTACTGGTGTACCAGTATATGGTACTGGTACCAGTATATACTGGTATACCAGTATGGTACTGGTACCAGTATATACTGGTGTACCAGTATATGGTACTGGTACCAGTGCCATACTGGTATACCAGTATGGTACTGGCACCAGTATATACTGGTTTACCAGTATGGTACTGGTACCAGTAATACTGGTATACCAGTATGGCACTGGTACCAGTATATACTGGTTTACCAGTATGGTACTGGTACCAGTATATACCGGTATACCAGTATGGTACTGGTACCAGTATATGTATCAAGATGTCACATAAACAATTACTGTAAAAAACTTTATTGTGGTTTTACAAAAAAACTTGATTAATGTAATAAATTAATGGAAAGTATCAATATATCACATCATATTGCAAATCTTGATTAAATTTAATAAATAAAAAGAAAATTTAAGTAACAATATACATACAAAAAAATCTTGATTAATATGTAACAAAAAATCATTGATTAATATAACTATTGTGGTGCTGAAGATGCGTTCTTTCTTGGAGTTATCAGAAAGCATCTTCCTTACAGCAACGGAAGAGGAGGCTGACAAAAGTTGTTTGTCCTTCATCCCCTGATAATCTTTCAAAAAATATCTCAATCCATCTAAAAGAAGAAAAAAACATTAAAATGAGTCAAATGTTATTTGCTGGAGAGAACTGGAAGACTATGATAACAAGTGTAGAATTTTACAGATTAATTTATATGTCTTCAATGAGTTTAAAAAGAGCAGTGCCATTTTTTGTCCTTAATTTAAAAGCAAACACTAACAGCATAGTTTTTGTAATAAACTAAAATAAGAGCTTCTAGATACTAGATTTTTTAATGATGAATCTGCATTAAAGATAAAATATTATTATCTTATGGCTGAAATAAAAAAAATTTAAAGTGAAGTTAAGGTATAAAAAATTGAGCTGTCTCGTTCATCCTTACTCTCCCCTATATATTTTACAAACACTTAAGAAAAATGTTACTTACTTTTTAACTTTATCAGTCTGGCCTTCAGGCTCTTTGATGGTAGTAGATCAGGCACTCGTCTTTAGAAGCTATATTGATGCCTGAGTCTGTAGGATGTAGGCCTGCAGGTAAAGGACAAAAGTTAATTAAATGATTACGAATCTTGTAATTAAGACAGGGATGCTGAATTGTAAAAAAATGGAATTGTCCTGTATGTTTGTTTTAATTCATTAAGAACAATATATTTAAAGAACCAAATATTTAAATATATGCATTATAAAACCCCCAGATATTTGAATCCATTATAAAAACCCCAGTTGGTTTTTATTTATAAATAAATAAAAATCTTATCAAAAATGTACAAATAAACACTCTTTTCCATGCTATAAAAACCAGTGGGTTTTTTAAGCAGCAATAAAAACCTGGGTTATATATAATTTTAACTTTTTTAAAATTAATTTTAAATAATAAATTAGTTAAGTAACTTTGTTTATAGATGAATTGATAAACAATTAATTCAATGGATTCATAACAGAAAACACTAAGTAGTTATATTTATGGGGGTAGGAAGTGTTTATAAAAACCGGTTTAAGCCAAAAAAAAGTTTTGTTTTAAACCTGTTTTTTCCGACTCTGCTAAATATTAATATTAGCCACATTAAAAACCCCAAAACACCCTTTAGTTTACAAACAATTAGGACAAATATTACTTACTTTTCACTTAATCATCTGTTCTTTAATCATCTGTCCTTTTTTTTTGGCGACAGCTCACACATGACCTTCCGAACCAGATATTCCGTTTGTCGCTGGTTGCATCATTATTGGCGGCTTTATTCGCCGAGATTCTGGAAGAGTACCAAAAATTTTTACATGGTCACTCTCATAATGAAAGCATTTTATTTTGCCAACCAAACCAATAAATTTTGAAAATTCTTATTGAAGTCCAGAGAAAAAATTGGTGCTAAATTACTTTTAAACCCATTTTCAGATACACATTTTTACATATATTGTAATTTAAGTAAATGCACTATCGCATTATCTTATAATCTGGATTTTGAAAATTATTTAAACCCTACGTACGTAAAATTACTTGACAACACCCTCGAGCTATAACACAAAGTTCAATAGGGGGCATCCATAAATTACGTGAGGTCAAAAAGGGGGGGAGGGGTTTGGAAAAATCTCACTAAGGGGGGAGGGGGGGTCGGTGAAAAACTCACGTCAACCTTTTAAGTTCGAAATTAAACGATTTTTTTTAAGTTTGAGAAAGGAATAATACCCACAGATAAGATACTGTGGTGATTTTTAGGCTGAATAATGTTCTTTTCCTCAAAATGCAAACGAATTGGATAGAAAATTATTTTTAAAGGTTGTAGGTAAATCTCACTAGGGGGGTCCAGCAAAATCTCACCAAGGGGGGAGGGGGGGTCCAGATTTTGGAAAAAACACCTCACGTAATTTATGGATGACCCCATATATGGATGACAATGCTTTTATTTTAACCCCCAGGAAGGCTAAAATGGTTTTTACCTATCTGAGCCAGGCGCAGTAAAAAATTGTTCTCTTCTAATTTTGCTTTTAAGGGCTTAGCTCCAGCACCGTGTTGAACTGCAAAATCAATATTTCACTTATTAATGTTACATAAGGCATACATATATCGTCGCTTAAGGCGCAAAATGACATAACTGACATTTTGAGTTATGCATCAATCTTTATGCAAATCCCGGCTCCGGATCACCTGGCACCAACGATTTTGCGAAAAAATGACTCAAATCGCTGCAATCGTCAATTTTGTCATTTTAGCATAACTGCATTCGTAAGTCAAAATGACATAATTGCACGCCTTTCATTGATATTGTTAGGGACGCCGCCACAGAGAAGCGTTTCATCTCAATCCCCGGTCAAAAAGGCCTAAAATGAAGGTTTAAAACTTTAATAATATTATTATCTTTAATTAATAGCCAAACTGTTTTTTTTCATCTCCTGCAAAATAGGGAAAATGCAGTTATGTCATTTTGCGCCTTAAGCGACGATATATTGTCGCTGTGAAATCATACCGGCATTTGTCTGCAAAATTGAGTTTTTGAGTTGTTAGTGTCAAAAATTTATTTTTTTTTCTCGTATATTTTTATGTCAAACTGGCATGTCATATACTTGAATAAAACTCCATCAGATCGTGTTGGACAGATGTGCATGTAATCGGGAATAGCCATTTTGTTTATCAGAAGCTACAGATCTATGATCTACTGTGCAATACACCAGTCGCTTCATAACCTTCAAGGTGGAAAGATATCCATCATCTAAGTAAAACTGAATTATCTCACAATAGCACATTTTTATTATTATCTGAAGTATCACATGCGAAAACTTAAAAAGCGCTCTAGTATAATATGCATTTTGCAGATATGCCGATTTGTTTTCACAGCAACGATAAATATATGTTACGGGCAATGTGATAGATCAGGCATTATTAATGATATCTGATTATGTGAGGAGTTTTTTCCAAAATCTGGATTACGTGAGGAGTTTTTTCCAAAATCTGGATTACGTGAGGTGTTTTTTTCCATAATCTGGTCTCCCCTTCCCCCTGAGTGAGATTTTGCTGGACCCCCCTCCCCCGACGTGAGATTTACCTACAACCTTTAAAAATATTTTCTATCTAATTTGTTTGCTTTTGTGCTTCACAGCACCTAAAACTTTTTCATTATTAATGATGTAGGGGAAAAGGACAACATTATTCCGCCTAAAAATCACCACAGTATCTTATCTGTGGGTATTATTCCTTTCTCATACTTAAAAAAATCATTTAATTTCTAACTTGAATAGTTGACGTGAGATTTTAATCGACCCCCCTCCCCCTTTTTGACCTCACGTAATTTATGGATGTCCCCTAATAAGCCATGAATGGCATACACTATAACAGGTATGTTATGTAGCTGTGCGAAACATGTGTTATATTGGAAGTTGAAAAAAAGTAATGGTAACATAACTGGATATATCACTTTTAAGAGAATGCTTTTTTTTAAGTTATTAGTTAGATTAAATGTAATGCAGATTAGCCGTTAATCTTACAGAAAATAAAATAATGTATTACATTAACTTTCCCCAATATGATAAACTGGGCATTGTTAATAATGCCCAAATTGAGCCAGGAAGGGTGATAAATTCAATGATATTTTTCAATTAGTAATGATTATTTTGTTCGAAATACGCGGGCATTATTAAAAATGCCCGGATTTAACACATTTCCCGTAACATAAACACTGTTTAGAATGGAAGAATACAAGAAACAAATGTATCAAATAAACTTAGATACTTAAGGATTAGCCGGCCGCTATGTCCCTATCTCACAACAGCCGGGCTTATCCTAAAGTTCCGAACTTTATAATCTTTTAAAAATTTATTAATGGGTCACAATAAAGACATGTTTAATACATTTTAATTAAAGATAGATACCATTTAACTTACTTAAAATAGCAGAGGAAGCAACAGCATGTTATAACGTGATTTCAAAATAAACAGCATAGTCAATCTGGTGTTGCCATTCGCACAAGTCAAATCTAATAAATTCCATCTACGCGTGGCTCAGTTTATAAAATAAAAATTATACTCCACTAAAAATACAATCAAGCATTAAAAAGGAATCCTGATGAAATTTTAAAAGTAAATTCGAAGTGTATATTTGGACGGCCAAAACGGCCAGTGGCGCATGCGCTGTAGGTCTCGTGATTACGTAGCAGTCTCGGCGCTTAGTGATTGAACCAATGAAACGCCGAGCTGTAGCCTAGCCGTGGAAATTAGAGTAGAGTTTAGTTGAAAAAAGCCGTCCAAATATACAGTGCCAAGTAAATTTACAAAAATCTGTGGTTACATGAACATGAACAAGTACACAATAAAAGCGATACAGCCCATACTAGGCACTGTATATTTGGACGGCTTTTTTCAACTAAACTCTACTCAAATTTCCACGGCTAGGCTACAGCTCGGCGTTTCATTGGTTCAAACACTAAGCGCCGAGACTTCTACGTCATCACGAGACCTACAGCGCATGCGCCACTGGCCGTTTTGGCCGTCCAAATATACACTTCGCCCATACTATACGTTTTTTAGTGCGGGGGTGAGATTGTGACATGTGTCTCTTGTTCTTAGTTTACGTCCATATACCCTTGCCCAGCTTTATTTTTTTACTTAGCTTCATTAAATAGTTCAAATTATGTCATTATTTTTTATTTAATTTATATTAATGAATGCATTTATTTTCTATTTGCAATTATTATTTACAGCAGGTATTTCACTGTCGAAATAGTACTCTTTTGTCGTTTTAAACCTAATAAACGTAATTTAAAATTTTTTCTTTGACATATTCTTACACAGGACCTTAAAATACACTTCATATCGAATTTTCATGCAATTCGTTAAACATTTAAGGGCTTTTCGGAGTCGTAAAAAAATCGTAGTTTTGAGTAAAAAACACAAGTCCAAAATAGCCTAATAATTGGTATTTAATTATAAGTTAGAAATTTTTTGAATTTTTATTACGGTAGTTGAGTAATATGGTAAGCTTTTTCTAGAATTTCGAGTTGCCATGGTCATCCTGGCGTCATCCAGGAATTTTTGAACACAAAAGTGATTGACTTGTCTTCATAGGAATCCATTACGTTTTTCGGGCTATGAGAAAATGGAGGAATGCGAAAAAATATAAATTGACCCCCAAGTGTTTTACATCATCGTGTTCACATAATTTAGTAGATTAAGAATATATAAAGTATAAGGGGATTGGTTCCTTATTTCGGGAGTTTTTCCGGTTTTATTGGAAAACTTTAATTGGGCGTCACGTCCTTAATTTTAGAGGTAGGGTTCTGAAATTTTAGTATGTGTACCTCCTTAATATTTCCTATTGAATGATGTATGACACTAAGGGATTGAACCCATATTAAGATATTTTAAAACCGCGTGCTCGTTTTTATTTTCACTTTTTAACGCCCCTTACTCCTTTTCTCCAGATAAAACGGAGTTTTTCTAACGTGGTTCAAGGAGTTCTTCAAGAATATAGTTATTAATAAGCTCTCTGATAATTATTTTGGGAGAAATCCGTGAAAACTAGTCTTGGATAACCAAAAAATGAATTTTCCGGATTGCGCAAATTTTACACCACCTCTTAGATAATGCTATTATTCGAAACACATTTTTGTATGCTTTTAGAAAATATAAACCACTAATTTGGGCTCCTAATATATCCGGCGCTATTCAGCGTCAAAGTCACCACATGTAGGCTTAACGTGCCACGAGGCACCCGTTCTATCAAGGTTCACCAACCATTCAATGCTATGAGAGTAGCTTGAACAGCTTATAAGCATTAAATGCTTGTATACATAGCTTTCCTTGCTATATTTCACAAAAACAAAATTTTGCAGAAAATTGAAATTTTTACTATATAATTACTATATCAATTATCAATATATATATACTCAAAATTTTAAAAAGTTATTTCGAAATTTTTATAAAAGTAATCAAAAGGAAAAAAATTCCCGAATTCTCTCACTGTGAGCAAGATTTTTCAAAAACTATTCAAGTAAATTAAATATTTTTAATCGCAGTTTTTTTAATTACAATTTTTAAAAAACGTTATTAACTGATAAGAAAAACTTGGTTCTATTTCATGTTTAAATGTGAGGTAAAACTTATTAGGAAACCTAAACGGGTATTTCTATGCAATTTCATGTTAATAACTTGAAAAGGTTTGAAAAATCTTGCACAGAGTGAAAGAATTTATATAAAGTTTTTTCCCTTTTAATTACTTCAATAAAAACTAGCAAAAATATTTTGAAAAAAAGTCAGTTGCCAAATTTTTGCCAGTTCAAAAATTATAAATTTTCTCGGGTCACAATGCCAACAAATACTGGCCAATATCGTTATTACAATGTCCGATATTACACGATATTGGCCAGTATTCGCACGCAGTTGGCCAATATTTTTGTGATACCTGGATAGTCAAAATAAAAAGCAGCTAAACATAGTTCAAATATTTATTTGTCAATTGCAGGACAAAGGAGTTTTTTAAATTTATTTTCTTTTCATAAAAACATTTGAATCTGGTTTCACATTATATACTTTTATTTCATTTAATAAAAGTAATTGCCTATTTTAATGCCTTATTTCTATTCTCAGATCTAAATTTTAGAAATTATTTAAGTCGGAATGCTGCCAGGAAATTTTGAAAAGTTCGTATATACCTACAATGGACGTTCATACTCTAGTTCTAGTTTCTAGACTAGATTTAAAATTACCAGTATGCTTTCATACAGGTTTCAAATTTTCCGGAATATTTGAAAACTAGTATGGTTTAATACTGGTTTCAAAATTTCCAGTATAAATGAAAACCAGTATGAACATTTCTAGTATGGTTTAATACTGGTTTCAAAATTCCCAGTATATTTGAAAACTAGTATGAACATTTCTAGTATGGTTCAATACTGGTTTCAAAATTTCCAGTATATTTGAAAACCAGTATGAATATTTCTAGTATGGTTCAATACTAGTTTCAGAATTACCAGTAAGATTTTTATACTGGTATTAAATTTCTAGTATGATTTTCATACTGGTTTTGAATTTCCAGTATGGTTTTACTGGTTCCAGTATGATTTTTACTGGTTCCAGTATGATTTTGATACTGGTTTTGTGAACTTTTTCCAATAGGGGCAATGCTGAAATTTTAAGTATAATTAAATCTAAACAAAACCTTTTTAGAAAAATTCGCAGATATCCAGGTGACAACTTTTATAGAATAGCTTATCGTTCAACAGTTTCATTTTTAAAATTAAAAATCAAAGCTGTAAAAAAAGAGTATTTTTTGAGGTGTTTCATGGAGTGTGAAAGCACTCGAGAACAATGGAAACTAATTAACGAAATTACTAATAAACCTGAAACAAGGGTTCTTCCTGATTCTTGCAACTCCGATATTCAACTGATGGCAATTGCGTTTAACAATCACTTTTCTTTAAATGCTTCAAATCCAATTTCGGACTATGGCTTCATGAATTATGTGACCAGTTATCCGATCTCTTTTGCTTTTTTTGATAAAACAGAATCAGAAATTATAACTTATATCAATAAATTGAGTACCAAAAAAAGTAGTGGAATCGATAATGTTGATGTGACCATTTTAAAAACTATATCTTTATACCATTCTAACTATCTCACAACACACATTAATGGTCTTATTAAAACTGGTATTTTTCCAGATTTTTTAAAAATTGCTGTCGTTACTCCCATTTATAAAAAGGGTGATAAAAATAATTTTTCTAATTATAGACCTATATCTGTTCTAACTGCATTTTCTCTACTTGTCGAACACAGTATTAAAATACGTCTGCTTAATTATTTTGAAAGCTTCAATTTTTTTTCACCAAATCAATATGGATTTCTGCCTCATCGTAACACTGAGCTTGCTCTTATTAAGTTCACTAAATTCGTTTACAATAGTATTGACAGAAATAATTTTACACTAGCAATATTCCTGGACATTTCAAAAGCCTTCGATTCTGTAAATCACAAAATTCTACTAGACAAATTATTTGCATATGGAATTCGGGGTTCGACACATACTTTTTTAAAATCCTATTTAAGTAATCGTCGTCAAGTAGTTAAAATAAAAAATAGTGTTAGTCCCTTTTCATCACTTAATAAAGGAGTCCCGCAAGGTTCCATACTTGGTCCTTTATTGTTTCTCATATATGTTAATGATCTTCTAGAACTTAAACTTCATGGGAATATAATTTGTTTTGCTGACGATACAACCCTTTTATACTCCAGTCAGGACCAAAAAGATTTAAACGATAAAATTCAAGATGACCTCAATAAAATTAGAACTTGGTTCCACTTAAACGATTTAGGTATCAATATAAATAAGACTAAATATATTTATTTCAGCTTAACTACCCGTGAAAATCCTTTTAAATTAATATTTCACCTACCAGACTGCATAAATCAATCAATTTGTGATTGTGCCCAACTGGAATGTGTAAATACTATTAAATATTTGGGTCTACACATTAATTCAAATCTCAAATGGAAATCTCACATCAATTTTTTATCAAATACATTAAGATTCTTTTTATATAAATTTTACCATCTAAAAAACTTGGTTAATCACAAATTCTTAAGAAATTTATATTATGCCTGGGTTCATCCTAGAATTTACTATGGACTTTCTGTTTGGGGCGGAGATTACTCAACTAACATCCAAATTATTCAAAATCTTCAAAATAAATTTTTAAAAGTTATGTTAAATTCCACTAACCAAAACATCACATTCCCTTCCTATAAATCTCTGGATATACTTCCTCTGCAACATCTATTTTTTTATAAGAATTGTTACAATCTTTTTTTAAATCCTAACATATGTATAAAAAACACTACTATAAATCCTAGACGCCCTGGCATAATATACAATATTCCTAAATCAAATAAAGAGATATTTCACAAATGTTTTTTTTACTTAGCACCTAAGCACTACAATAGTTTGCCAATTGATATTCAAATAACACCTAAAATAACTTTATTCAAAAAAAAATTAAAGCTATTTTTATTTAACTCAGAAGATTTACCTATTCCATAGTTTACGTTTCATATAGTTTTGTGATCAATACATATTTTATTTGGATTTATTCATTATTATTGACAAAAATTTTTTAATTGGGTTCAAATATACATATATATTGCAACTGACACCATTGCCAGTCCTGTAATTTGTAATTTCTATTTAATATTGTTTTTTTGTAATGTATATGTGTATGTATATGTGTGTATATATGTGTAATTATATACTTTTATTTTTTTTCTCTTCGTAAGGTATTATTATTCTAAATTACAAATGCACTTTTAAGGGATTCTTATCCCCTTAGTGTCAAATTAATAGTTCCTGATGTTTTTTTTCCTCCCTTCTGTAAATTGAACTTAACTATTCCTAATAAATTGTTGCTGTTGTTGCTGTAACCTGAGGTAAGGTTAATTGAAGCATTTAAATGAGATGTTTCTTTAAACGTGTTTGTTAAGGAGCAGAAGAATATCTTAAATTTAGAGGGAAACTTAACCTTTACCGGTTTAAAACCATTAAAAGCAATTAGGAAAAAGGCATGATATAAAAAGTTAAACAGAAACTACATGTGGGAAGTACATTTTAAGAAATGCAAAAACTAAACTTTTACAAGGATCCCGTTTAATTCAATTTCACTATTTAAATTTTTTATTCGTTTAAAAAAAACTAAAAATACTATTCTATTATCTGCAAAACTCCCAAAAAGAAATTTAGTGAGAAAAATACTAACGACGCAATCTACTTTATGCAATTTTTCCCCCAACCGCTCAGAAGCATGAAAAACTAAACAAAAGTATTAATTTAAAAAAGAGCTTCATAACTCTAGAACTTTTCTGTAGCCTTTTAGGTTCCAATCGCAGTTTAGAAACACAGACAGCATTGCATCTCTTATAGCAACGAGATTAATTTTAGTGTTATTCGTAGTATTTATTTACTATCAATCATAGACTGCAGTTTAATATCCATATCCTTGAAAATTCGGGATATATGTGCTCCACGTGGGAGTTTTTATACGATGCAAATATGTTTCAGTTCCATGCTTATGTCCTTGAATGCATTCATTGAATGTTATGGAAAACTGAGAATTAAATGTCGGATGTAAAGAGCAATGGTAATTGTTAAAACTATGAAATAAACGCAGTTATTTTTCTAGATAGAAACGTAAATATTTTATGTAAAAACATATTTTTTATTATAGACTAGGGGGCTCTGCCCCCTGCTCGCTATCGCTCACCAACCCCCGGAACTGCTTCGCAGTTCTTTGAAGATCGCTTCGCGATCTTAGCGAGCAGAGCTCGCTTGTTTCATCTCAACTATCAAGTAAAACCTGGAACTTGTCTGCTTAGTAAATGATCATTTAAAATCGAAACTTTTTATCTCTCTAACTTATAAATAACTTAATGCGGACCATTACTATAAAAATATATAAATAAAACAGTTACTAAAATATTCCTTTTTAGTTTACCAATAATTTAACCGAAATGTTTTCAAAAATATCCAGCAAGTCTACTAATTATCATCAACCCTCTTAGAGAAAAAAACATGCCATTAAAAATTTTCAAATTTATAAAATGCACGTTTGTATCTAGTGAATCATCGGGAACAAGAAATCAGACTCATAAAAATAATCGCCTGTTTCTCTAGTGAAAAAATTGAAACTTGGTATCTTAATAATTCTAAAACTAATTCGAATTTAAAAAAAAACGAAACGCCAATCTTTCTATAAGAAATAATTGTATGCGTGTTTAAAATATCATAGTTCTACCGTGATTAGTTTTTCCATTATAACGAAAAAACTGAAAAAGGGTCAAAAATTTCGAAACTAGAATTTAATTACTCCAAAAATAATTCGAAATTCGAAAAAAGGGCGACGAGGTGCACAACTTCATACCTAAGAGTATTCTGCTGTAAATAGATTTTGCTGGGGGCGAACTCGCAGCCGAAAAAAATAATTTTCGACTTTGACATTAAATATTTCCAGAACTAATTATCTAATTAATTAGGTTTGGAAACTGAAATGACCCTCATACATTTGTCTACCAATGGTCAAAAATTCATAATATTCCTTCAAATAGTTTTTGCGTAGTGATAGTTCAAAGTGTTCAAAAATAACATTTTCTGAAACAGCGGCGGTGAGACTGTTACTTTTTTTAATATAGAGAGACATATATTTAGTTTTTTAAATACATAACATATTTCATTATTTTCAAAATTAAAACAATAAAAATATTTATAAAACTAGGGGGCTACCGCCCCCTGCTCGCTATCGCTCGCCAACCCCCGTTAACTGCTGACGCAGTAACTTTTGGACCGCTTCACAATTCCCCACAAAACCCAGCTCACTGCACTTACTCACTTTATAAAACATTCTTAACACAGGGGTAGTACTTCTCCGTGGTATTCTTTCAAAAATGGCGAATATTTATTCAGTGGTGGAATTTTATCATTTCCTTTATGGTAACATGAATTGGCGGATCGCTTTATAATTCCAAGAAAGGTTCATATATAGTTCCCGCTGAATATGAACCTTCCCTTAATATTTCAGTGCTTCCCTTAATGTATCTGTGAAAAACACATTACCTTAGGGAAATGGGTAAAAAATGTTTATATTGCTCTGTTGTAAATTTTCTTGGGGTTGAATTCCGTTATAGTTCACGCTAAATATCACTAATCTCTTTTGGACACTATAAAGTATAAATATTGCTAAATTGTTTCGAATTCATAGATTAAAGTGTTTAATTAGATCTATAACTATTCAGTTTATCATTAAAAATTAGAAAAATTGGTTTACATTTGAATATTGAGCGTTCGAAAGAGATTGGCGATATGTAGCGGGAACTATAACGGAATTGAACCCCAAGAAAATTAACAACAAAGCAATGTAAACATTCTTTTACCCATTTCCCTAAGGTAATGTTTTTTCACAGATACATTAAGGGAAGCATTGAAATATCTCAGGAATAAATTTAACTTTCTTAAAATTTGTAATGATTGACTGTTAAAAATGTAGAAATTATCTTAAACATTGCGAAAATTTAGAATTTTATCTTCATGAGAAACAAACTTCGAAGTTGTGTCTTTTTCATAGCAACGACACCGAATGTCAAGACTTCCAACATTTTCATCCTTATATCTAAAACATTCACCCGTGTTATTTAGTTGTTTGCGTTTTTTCATTATGAAATAAAGAGTTTACTACCTTAAAAAACATACTTGCAAAAGGATATAAAAAATAAATGCAAAATTCAAAATTTCCGAAAGCGAGTGTATATTTTATTGTAAATATAGTAATGATTAGGTTGCCACAACTACAAAGATAAATATAAAAATATTAATATGTTATTTAAAAACTAAAAAATGAATTAATTATATATAAGTTTAAAGTATAATGAAAACCGTTTGAACAACAAAAATATAAATATTGTTAAAAATAACACAAAATATATTTTTTAAATTCGTGTTATAAATAGAAAGATGATTATTTAATCTATTTGAATATTAAAAAACCAGTGAAATATGTTTTCAATTGTTTTAAAATTCATAGTTTCTTGCTTTGTAACTGCGACCTTATCCGAAATCTAAAAAAATGGAAATATTTTAAAATTGAGATTTTTTTTAGAAATTCTAAAGGCACTTTGCACATCCTCAGAAGAATCCGGACAGTTTGATACCAAATATGTGTTATACGGATCAGTAATTAAAAAGCCTTTCTCTGGAAACCGTTCACCAAAAACTTTTTTTTTGAATAGAGAGATATTAAAATGAATTTTTTAACGCAGAAATCGTATTGATACAATATAAATAGATAGATACCGAAACAACTTGAGCTGAGCTGCTCAATTAATCTGGTATTATTATTTTTTAAATATTTACTGATAAAAAATTACCATACTGTCTTAATATCATCCTCCAATACTATTTTTCGACTTTAAAATAATGCCCTCCCTTAAATAACGAGATTAAATATGTGCCTGTTTGATAGTCGCGGATTTATAGAATTTTTTTCAATATCCTTTGTTCAGTAAGAATTTAAAAACTAAAAAATTGGAAACACCAAAAAACCACCATGTTCAGAAAATATTTAATTACTCAAAGATAAACAAAAGAACAAGAACTTAACTTACTTTAAAATAATTTTTCTTCGATTTAAAAAATATTATCAATCCACAAAATTGAAATGCCCTCCAATTTATTTTAGAGCAATATAACAGCTATTGAAATAACAGAAAACTTTTTTTTTAAAATTTCATTTAGTCAAGGTTTATATTAGACATAAAAAACTGCTCGCCCCAAACAAACAAAATAAAATACCCCCTTCATTACTGCTGCTCTTCCCTAGAAAACTTGAAGAAACCATATATTCGGCTCCAATACTGTCTGTCTATCACAAGAAGAGCTCCCGCCAATTTGCCAATTGCCAATTCCCGCCCGCGAATTTTTGGCGATCCCAAGCACGGTCTTCTTCTTCTCGGATTGATGCAGTGAACTGTTAAAATAATAAACAAAGAGGAATAGTGATTCAATTAACCATGTATATTCTAGGGAACTGACTTGATAGGTAATTGATTTAAGTTTCTTTTTCTGAATTTTGCAAATGTAATAAATAAAAATAGAATTTTGTTTTTTAGAAGAATTGATAACTCCGCTTCCTACACATATTTGATTTGATTTAACTGTTACCTTTGGATTGTGTTTCGATTTATATCAATCAATTTTCTATTTCTTTAAAATTACATGATGACATTTCATTTTAAAAAGGGTGAAATATTAAAATCGCAAGCGTGAAAAATAATTTACAATGTTGCAGATTTTTGTTCAAGTGAAGGATCGTCGAAATCTTTATCGATTCCACTTCCACAAGCTATAAAAAGGGCTTCTCAAGCAACTGGTGTTTCTGAAACTACAATCAAAAGGATAAAATGGAAGTTTCAGCACTGAACTCATCTCAAGTTTTGAAATCACCAGGGAAACACCGTACAAGGCCTAGTGAGCGAAACTGCGAACTAGATGGCTTTGACAAGTGTGATTCGCCAGGTGATTCAAGACTTTTACTTAAAAGAAAAAAAGTACCATCGCTCAGAAAATTACTACCAGTATTAAAAGAAAAAATTGAATTTTCGTGGGGAAAAGATTCATTGTGCAAAGTTTTGCATTCATAGACTGAATCATCCAGATCTGGAATATACGCTTTACCCTTTAAGACCCAGAAATATCGCTCGATTCCGGCATTTTTATAAAATTAAAAGTTTTAATGTTTACTTCAGTCAAGGGCTGACACATCACAATCGTGAATTTCTTAATCTTAAGGATTCAAAAAAGTCGTTTAGTTGTAATCCGCTTTTAGCCCCTTCCCTTCTAGCTTTTCTCCCTCTAATTTTTAATCATCCTGTAACAGAAATCCAATCCGTTTTAAAAATACAAAACTATTTATCACTCGATGGATCATGATGGAATAAGATTTTCACCAAACCAGCCAATTCAACACTGTTCTAAGATTTCCCGATTTATGTAATTACAAAGTAACAATATAAAAGTTATCGCCAAATTCCCCAACAAGGCGCTCAGTAAGCCAAAGTGGTTGCGCCTTTCTTCTGATTTCACCCGTTGAAAATGAACAGAGTCCTGTTGCCTTGGCAACAGAGATGTAAACCAGAGCTCTTCTTGTGATAGACAGACAGTACAAAATTTAAAGCATCAATAAGTTTTTTACACATAAAAAAACTGTCCAACGGCCTCCAAAATAAAATTTAAAAAATGCCCCCTCCACGAATGGATCTTTCCTTTTTATAGAAAGTCCGAGCACCATACTCTTCTCTTAGTTCCAGACGGAGAGAAAAAGAAAGCCATTAGTAAAGAAAGACACCGAGCGAGGAGGAGATGTGGCAAGAGGAGAGAGAGGCAGGCGAGTTTAAATTGTGCGGGGGGCAAAGGGGTCACCATCCCAGGTGTGCGGGTGCTTGAACCCTCGCCGTGCACCTGCGTCCATTTACTCACTGTGTCAGTGGAAAGAATGGAATGTGGCAGCAGACTCTCTCGCGTGCATCCTCTTTTTGCTCTCCCTCATTACTGCTCTCCTCATCTCCTTCGGTATATTAGCGGAGTATCGATTCTTTTGGGTATCGATGCTTCGGTATCGACTACTTTAAGGTTTCGATATTTTTGAGATAAGTGATCAAATGCAGTGCTTATTAGCGGAAATAATTAGGTCGGACGGACCATACCGAGAGCTTTTATTGTTCTGAAAAAAAAGATAAACATTGGGTGACTTTTAGGATATATTTACCTACCTCCTTTTGGATACAAATTGAGGATTTGACTAAACTTCAAATATTAATTGCTCAGATCAGAAACTGAAAACCTCCGATGGAAGCAAAGGTTGCTATACTCTGTTCATTTAGAATAGGCGCCCGAGACGTAATTATTAGAAGCAGTTACTATTGTAACTATCATCGAAAAATTTTTCTTCTGCTATGACAAGGCATCCTTTACAGAAGTAGTTAAAATACTGTAAAAGAATCGGTCACTGAAGTTGTGTGATGAGCGTTATTAAGCGTTTTTGATCCTGTTTCAGGCGCCAATCCTAAATGAACAGACTATAGAGGATTCCTTTCCACGGGATTTCTCTGTTGACGGAATTTTTTCTAACATACGATCAGGGGCGTCATTTCAGTTTTTGGTTGGGGGGGCAAGGATTTCTTTAAATGGGTCTGAATCACGCTGTAACTAGACTTTTTTTTGGGTGGGAGGTTGCCTCAACTTCATATTTAGGTACATTTTGTACAACGAGTACATTTATAGGTTAAGTGTTAGAACACTGAAAAGTAGTATTTGAATGATATTGCATGTAACGTCACCTAAGAATCAAAAACTACTATCTCCGTTCGGCAAACTTCGGGGATCCCGATCCTACTAAAAATCAGACGCCAATTCAAACCACTACCCATAAAAATCCACCAATTAAATACCACTAAATCAAAAATAATAATAATTACTTCAGATCGTTTCAGGCGCTCATTTGATTGGTTTAGCACTTTGCCAGCTCGAGGATGTCACGCTTATTACGCCTCATATAGCAACCTGCTTACGATATCAGACTGCCAAGATTGTCATGGAATCTAGCTCGTTTCGCAGCAGCCAATGAAATAATTGAGCCACTTTTTTCGTTATAAAAGAAAAACTAATCATGGTAGAAGTACAATATTTTAAACACATATACAATTATTTTTTACAAAAAGATTGTCGTTTCGTTTTTTTTTTAAATTCGAATTAGTTTTAGAATTATTAAGATTCAAAGTTTTAACTTTTTCTCTTTTCAAGTTTAACAATGGATAGCAGCAACCCTTTAACAGGTGCCGTGTTGTGAACGGACGTGTTGTGAGCGGACATACAAAGATCGTGTTGTGAGCGGACATTAATAAAAAATCGAGATTGAAAATCGAGATCGAATCGGTTAGCGATTTTGTATGCTATTTTCAACACAACTATGCAAAACTGTGCTATTTTCAAATCAAAAGAACTGTAAAATGTTTATGGTAGTTGGGGGGCTGCCGCCCCCCCAACCCCCCCTGCCCTAACTATAACCTAACTCATTTTGGGTGTAATAAGTAACAGTGACGATTAAGAAAAAAAGGGGCGCGATACTCTTTAATGTTACACAAAACACGCAAATCACACAAAAAGAGCATTGAAGTAGCCAATATGAATATAAATAGCATAACTTGCCTTACTTTACTTACGACTTTGAGAAAAGCAAAAATTTGGAAATAATTCAAGCATTTTCATTCGGAAACTTAAAAAACAAGAAAACTCAATAAAATAAGCACTAAACTAGATATTAAAATTTCGAATTTCAACATCAAAAGAACTGTAAAAAGTTTATGGTGGTTGGGGGGGCTGCCGACCCCCCAAACCCCCCTGCCCTAACTATAACCAAACTCTATTTGGGTGTAATCAGTGCCAGTGACGATTCAGTACAAAAGGGGCTCGGTACTCTTTAATGTCACACTAAACACGCAAAAATACCACAAAAAGAACATTAAAATAGCCATTATGAATACAAATAGCATAACTTATCGATTCGATCTTGATTTTCGATCTCGATTTTTTATCAAAGTCCGCTCACAACACGATTTTTAGGTGTCCGCTCATAACACGTCCGCTCACAACACGACACCCTTTAACAACGCCAAAACCTCCAACAACACGAGCAGAATGAACGACTAGCTGCGTGAATTTTCAGAGATAGTAGTTTTTGATTCTACGGCGACGGTAATGTCAAAAATTGACAACGTGAACAAGGAAAAATGGGGGGTCTGGGGTTCAACCCCAGGAGAAAAAATTTGCCTTTTAAAGTAGTGTTTTAGCTCATTTTGAGACCCTTTGTGCTGCATTCAAAGAGAACAGTTTCTTGTAAACCACAAAATTTTCTAAGGAAAAGAGTTGTAAATAAACGTCAAAGTTTCAAGGGGCCTCCCACAAATTTTTTTTTAAATTCCCCTTTAAACTAGTGTTTTATCTCTTTTTCAAATTCTTTGGGGAGCTCCTAAAGGGAAAAACTTCTTGAGAGTGGCAAAATTCTAAAGGGAAAACTGTGTAACCGACGTAAAAATTTTAGAGGGGATTTTTTTTAAATTACCACTTTAAACTCGTTTTTATCTCTTTTTCAAACTCTTTGGGGAGCACTGAAAAGGAAAAGCTTCTTGAACGGGGCAGAATTTTCAGGGGGGAAAACACTGTTTAACAGAGGTCAAAATTATAGAGGAGGGCTGGGGGTATGCCCTAGAAAAATTTTTTAAATTTCCCCTTTAAACTAGTGCTTTATCTCTTTGAAACTCTTTGGGGCGCTCGTGAAGGGAAAAGCTTCTTGTAAATGGTAGAATTCTAAGGAGGAAAAATCTGTATCACCGTTTTAGAGGGGGGCTGGGGATCCTTCCCCAGAAATTTTTTTTTGAAATTTAACCCTTAAAATTAGTGTTTTAAATCCTTTTGAGACTTTTTGAGTTGCAACCAAAGCTCCTTGTGGAAGTTACAGAATTTTCAAAAGATTTGCAGCTATTTTTCACATAACATTGGAAACCTTGGGGGGGGGGTTGCCCCCCTGCCCCCCCTAAATGACGCCCCTGCATACGATTTTTCCTGCGAAAATATTTAGTGACACAACCCATTGAAATTTCCGAAGTTAGGAAAAAATGTGACACCAATCTGTAGAGAGACAATATTTTTAATGGATAATAAAGTTGCTAAAGTTTGCAAAAAGATCATAGTATATCATAAAGAAAAAATTAAGTCAACAGAGAAATCCCGTGGAAAGGAAAACTATGGCAACTTTTGCTGCCAAAGCTTTTCTGTTTCAGGGCGATTATTTTTTGCTGTGTACAGTCGATGGAAACTTTACAAAACAAAAGTTTGGAGAAGCTTAGAAAATAAAGTCAAATCTTTATGGGACCACACTGTCCGCAAATTTTAACTTGTCTTTTTTCCTTTGTTTTTATTTCTACGGTGTATTATTCATCCACTGTTTTTGATCAGACATTTATTTTTGAAATTCTTGTAACACATGGTAGAGCAAGTTGCTCCTTTGGGATAAAAATTTATGGATCAATGTATTTTTTCCCTTTTTCTCTCTATTTTCTCTTTTTTGTATGCTTTTTTATCATAGTGTTTTGTATTTTGTTTACCGTAATAAATTTGATTTGATTAAAATTTTTTCCTCATTACAATTTTTAAGAAAATACTTTCAACATCTGTACAAAGTAAATTGTCAAGGAAAATACAATTGTTTTTATTTTATAGATGTATTATTTAGCTTAAAATTGTTTAAATAAAATGTCCCTTCCAACAAATTCGAGTTTCTATAGGTATACAATAAATAGCGTTCATTTTTGTAAATTTAAGGCATAAAATTCATTAGAAATCATTTCAAATTCCCTGAAACATGTTGTCCTATATAGTAAATAATATTGTTAATCTTATTTCAAGTAGAGTAATTTAAATAAAATGTATTTTTCTTGTTCAACTATTTAAATCAAATCCAAATGTTAAATGAAATATAAATATGGGAAATCTACTAACAAAATGCTTAAATTAGACATATTTGGTAAGAAGTTGTCTTCATGGAGGACTATTAAATGTAGTTACCTACACATTTTTAAAATATCCAATATCAAAGAACCAGTTTGCTAATTCGACCCAGCTTTTAGCGCAAAATCCGCTTTCCTCTGTTTCTTATATAGTACAAGAAAAAATCAAATGATGAGCAAAGAAAAGCAAATGTTGACAAAAAAAAACACCCAGATCTCTGCTACTTAGTAGAAAAATGGTACTTCTTTCTTAAACCAAGGAAAGTACTTCATGAATATATTTTTTTCTTTAGAATCTAAAGAAACCTGTTAGTTTTTCAGAACCGACCTCAATTGAAATGGTGTTATCTGCAAGGCCACCAATTGAAGAGAAATTGGAAGTCCTCAAACTGTAGTTTTGAAATTCAAAATTTTTGTCTTCTGTCATCCATTGAAAAGCTTTAAAAAACAATTTAATAAAAACTAATAATTTTTTTATTAATAAACTGTCATGCTTTTATAATCCAAGTATGAGTGCGTATAATCTAAGTCCTTTGTGTTTCTACTGCTTAACCAACGATAAGATACGGGTCACGTGATTTTAACAGACTCGGAGGGGAGAAAGGAAGAAGCTGAGGGGCAGTTGATTGAAAGAGGAAGAGACATTTACTCCATCTAACCTTAGTTAGACCCTCCATATACATAAAAAATCAGTATATTTTAAATAAAATACAACATATTAAGAAAAAAAATCACGTGACCCATTTCTTATCGTTGGCTAAGCAGTAATATTGTAAAAAACTCACTGTAAAACAATTCACGAAAATATCGTGAATAATCGCGGAGATATTAATATGTGAGATTAGAACTTTTTCAGGCCTTAAAAAGTAAAAGTACCCATCAAATTACAAATCAAATCAAGCATAGCCAAGTTCATTTTGTATGAAATTTCGTTTACTGCAACTTTGTATCTGAGATTATCTTCGAGAAACTTATAGTTTTTAAAATATAAGCAGAAGATCGGAAAAAAGGTGCAAAATATTTGCGATTTTCGGTATGAAACTGACATCTACGTGAAAAAAAATCATCAAAATAGAACATTTAATGATTAACTTTGATAATAATTATTATACTTTTTTCCAGGCAACATAAACTATTACAAGTAATAATATAGTAAACTATTTTTTCTCCGGACCTCGATGAAATTCAAAATTATTAGGACCTCGAGTAAAATTACTTGTCGACCACTGCTCTATACATACAGTATAATATAAAGGTAAGTGAGTGAATAAACATATTACTAATTGAGACGGGTAGAGAAGATCAATGCAATGATTATATGAGAAATTGAGAAAAGTACAATGCAATGATTATATGAGAAATTGAGAAAAGATCAATGCAATGATATATGAGAAATTGAGAAAATATCAATGCAATGATTAAATGAGAAATTGAGAAAAGATCAATGCAATGATTATATGAGAAATTGAGAAAAGATCAATGCAATGATTATATGAGAAATTGAGAAAAGATCAATGCAATGATTATATGAGAAATTGAGAAAAGATCAATGCAATGATTATATGAGAAATTGAGAAAAGATCAATGCAATGATTATATAAGAAATTGAGAAAAGATCAATGCAATGATTATATGAGAAATTGAGAAAAGATCAGTGATAAGGAGAGAAAATCATTTAGAAGAGGAGAGGAGAGAGTGAATAAGAAGAGATTAGTTTGGGAAGAAAAAGATAGAGAGAGTGTGAAGATCAGTGAGGATGATAGAAAGGGAGAGATAAAGGGATCTGAATGTGATACTGAAAAGATTATATTGGGAGAGGGGGAGATAGAAAGTAATCTAAAAAATATAGCAAAAAATGGAATGAGATAGATACTAATATATTATCCAAACTCATCATTTTCTAATCAAGTGAAATGTTAGTTGCATTCTCCTAATCAATAGAATAATTTGTTACATCTGTTACATCAAAATATTTGATACACATGGCGAATTAGTAAGACTTATTCGACAAGATTGAAAAATTTAAAAATTGCACACTGATTCGGAAATTCAATTGAAAAATAATTGGCGAGGTTAGCTTAATAAAATCTCGTTACGATTGCTACTATATCTGAAATATCGTTACAAGATAATTTAATGGAATTCATTCGAATCAAACTGCGCAATAGAAGTAATCAGTTTGGTCAGCAAAATTTAGAGAGAAAGGTAAAAATATTTTTTTCCGCTAAAATACTTGATTGAAAAAAGGATAGGGGGAATGATAATAATTTTAGAAACATAGGCTGTGGATAATTCAAATTAATTTTCCAAATTTTTCTCTCTTTACATGATAAAAAATCCAACTTAATCTTCTTTCTACTGTTATTTTTCTTTCACAGATTAACCTACAGAAATAGAAGTAAAAAGTGAGAGAGACAGTTTATAAAGATAAAAAGTTATTAAGAGAATGATAGAAGGTAAATGGGAAGGGGAGAGATAGTTCTGCCAACTAAAACATTGATATTTTTTCTTTATTCAGAATTAAAACAACATTATTTTGATTTTTCTTACTCACATAGGAGGTTTTTATCTCATCTCCTCTGAAGTAAACTGTATAAACCGCTTTTTGAGAGGAGAATCTCTTAATTTCTCCTCCTTATCGAATATTGTAATGTAAAAATGTGTACCTAACAAAGTCTACAAAACATTTTTTTGGACAACGCGTGAAATTTTTGGGCAAAATATTAATTATTTCACTCCCATCAACAGTGAAGTTAAAAAGCAGGTATAAAAAAGATCGTCCGTAACAACAACCAAATATTTGCATCATGAACACCCCCAAATCCTCCTCAGCAACACTTATCGAAATACCTCTCCAGAAGCTCTTTTAAAAATCCATTCACAAGCACACTCTACAGCAGGAAACTGTGCCTCATATTTCCACAAATATCAATAATAATTCGTGAATGGGCCCAACACACACCCGCATACGCGGGCGGATACGCGCTGGGTGCTTCCCGGGCGCAGCATTGTGGCTGCCCCAGGTGTTACGGAGAGATCTCGGGACCGATAAAAGTGCACAAAGAGCGCTGAGTGACGAGGAATGCCTTCTCTTTGGACAGTAATCCGGGAAATTTAGGGTGCTTTCCAGGGAGAACCGTTTGTGAGGTTGCGGTCGGTGGTTTGGAGGGTCAATGCGTCGATTTTTCTCTGGTTTTGCACACCTGTTTAGGTTGTTCAATGGCTTCTGGGGGTGGAAAGTTTTCGATTAGGTGGAGGGTGTTGTACAGTCCGGATTTGGATGAGTAGTTTATGCCTTTTTCATGTGGGCTCTCTTGTATAGGAAAATAATGTTGGGGTAAAATATATCCTGGAAAGCGCCATTCATTGGGTTTTCTCAAATATTTGGTTAAAGTGCCTTTACGGCTTAATTCTCAGCTCCCTGACCGGAGGTCGAACAACTATCAGTGTAATGAGCACCGTCTTTGTTCTGAAAGGTGAAATCTTTCTTCAACTTACTTTTCCTCAATTGTATGTACTTTTAAAGGAGAGAGCATGGAGTAAGTGTTGGGTGGGGGAGAGAGAAAGAGAGAGTAAAGAAGTAGAATGTAAGAGAAGAAATAAATTTGGGGTAAATAAATTAAAAATTGAAAGGAGTAACAGGTAAAGTTAGTGCGAAAGAGACAGTGTAAGAAATTATTAAAGAGATAGTAAGAGGAAAGAAATGAAGGGCAAGGAAAAGAATGAGGAAGAAAAATATATATAAAAAAGAAAGAAGATGTAATAAAGTGATGATAAACGATAAAAGCCTTAGCTGTTTGCCAAATTAGTTAATTTATAAGTTAAAAATCTTTGTGTAAAAACTATTGTTTATTTTAAAAAATTCATTATTTAAAAACTATGTTTTATTGTACAAAAAACATGATATGTGCAACTTTTAAAATATGTACAGTACAGCAGAAACCTTTGCTCTACATTTAAAATCTCTCTAATCTCATCTAAAATTTGCTCTCATCATTAAAAATTTTCTTTCCTGGCACTCGCGGATAATTCGCACCGCAGATCATCCGCTCGCGGATAATCGGGGTTCTACTGTATATGGAAAGATGAAATAAGAGAAAGAGGTAAAAGAAGCAATAAAAGAGAGAATGAATTACATTCAGTCGAATAAAGAAAAAGGAGAAAATAAATAAAATACGGTAAAGGAGATAAAGAATAAGAGATAGTGTAAAAGAGAAATGACTAGGACAAAGGAAATAATAAAGCACCACATAGTGAGAGGATACAAGGAAGTAAAAAGATAATATTTTAAAGAGAGATAAAAAGAAATATAGGGAAAACCAACTATAATAATATTTTATATCATCTGTTGCACCTACTAAACCACATAAAAAAGCGTCAAAATAAATATTAAAAAAATCTGGAATTTTCTTTCAATAAGAACTAATCATAACGTTCAATTCGCGTCAAGGAAGTTAGTTGTGTAGAACGTAGAACAGATGTGTGTGTAGTGCATGCCTCAACTGTGTGAAAGCTTGACCCGGTAGCTCTTTTGACAGGTGGTCCCCGCCCACTGAATTACTCATCTTCGCCCCACACGGGGATCACTCCCTCTTTCTCACCCCGATGTTCCGGGGAGTTTGATCCTTTACCTTTATACCTTTTACGCTTTATACCTTTTTTTATCCTTCCTTCTGAGAATGACTTCTTCACTTTCCCTCTCGCAAAAACCTGATTTATTTTCATTGTAAAATAGAGAAAAACTGTGCTTTGCAAAAAATAATCGTACAGGTACAATGGCAGTAAAAAATGTCAGAGCTTTCCTTTCCACGGAATTTCTCTGTTGACTGATATTGTTCTGTATGCAACGACTTTTTCTGCGAAAATATTTAGGGACATAAGCAATTAAAATTTCGGAAGTTGGGTAAAATGAGACACCAGTTTGTAGAGAGACAATATGTAGTTAAAACAGTAGAGTATTTTCGGTGGATAAGTTCACTAAATTCGCAAAACAATCATAGCATACAGAAAAAGTTCATCCAACAGAGAAATTCCGTGCAAAGGATAGCTTTGGCAACTTTTGCTGCCAGAGCTTTTCTGTTTCCCTGCGATTTTTTTGTTGCAGGATGTGTGTCCAACAAAATATACTCGGCTCACATGCTTTAATGTAAAATTTAATTGTCAGATAGTGTTCAAAATTCATTGCATATGATTTTATGATCTCATAGTTCTAAGATTCTAGCAGGAAAGCTGGAAAGGTCATCTAAATGCTTTTAAAAACACGATAATGCGGAGGAAGAGATATATTTTGTAATGAAAGAGTGAAAGAGAATACAAAGTTTAACCTTGGTCGGAACTGTTTTTAAATAAAAAGTTAAAAGGTTTTCATAGTATAGATATTGCACAGCACAATTCGTCATTAATCCGCCTACCCCTAAAATGACGAGTTTCGACTTTTTCGTCGAAAATTAAATTTGGTTCTTACATTTTCAAGTAGTTTAGACTTTTATATTTCCAAAACTGTTTTCATTTTACTTGTAGGTGAATTAGAAAAGAAATTACAGCATTTTAAAAACAGATAGTCCTGTGCGATCGTATACAAATATAAACTTTAAAGCTAATTTTCTCAGAACTAAATTTTGCATAAAAACCCTCCACTATTTACATGATTACTAAAAAACTATTCAAGATATTCACTCCAAATTTTCAACAATATATTAATCATATTATTATTAACCAGATGGACTACAGATTTTTATGTAAGTTTATATTTTTTATTTTTATTGACGTTTTTTTGTTAAATGGTTGTAGAAATTTTGAAATTTTTCACTTACCTTTACATTTTATGCTGTAAAACAATTACTTTTCAAAATATGTCTTAGAAAATAGTCCATTCTGAAGATAAGTGTTATACGATACTTTAATCCAAAGGAAATTTTTAAAGGGGTAATAGTTTTTGGGCAAGAGTCGTGAGAGGGGTTTTATAAAAATTCACTTAAATTTTACACCAATTACCCCATATTTTAGAAAATAATATAATTAATTTTTTTTTAGCATTGATCAATGTTTTGATGTATATTTAAACTAAACATTAAAAAATAATTTTTGTAAGTCAAGTATTTCAAAAAAATGGTCTCAAAGATAGGCGGATACCTTAAGTCATTAAAATACTATTTCTTAAAGATTATTATCAGCACGTTCATTTCTTTGTCTATCAAATGAAATTATCTCTTTCCTCCTAATTTTATTCATAACTCATCTTTAAAAATATACAATTCAATTTATAAGCCACTCTCCTCAGTAAATTTATGTGGTATCAGTTTCCTGTCCATCACTTGTTCAAAGTTAAATATGGATCTTTCCTTACGATATAAAACGTGACAGTAGAGTAAAAGTTCAAATTGCATCCCTCACATGCTTAAATAGATCAAAGTAAGTGCTCGCTACCTAAGCCTTTAAACCTTCATAAATATATGCTTTATTATTAGTCATAGAATTCCAAATTACCCGATACCTTAACACCATTGTGCATATCCTGAAAAATTTTGCTTTTCACTTTTGTACAAATCTAATTGTTCCTCCTTGAGAGGTAGCTCAAAAATATTTAAATTTCCTTTTGCGATAAGCTTCTATTTATTGAAATCTAAAGTGTGGTGTAAACAGAAAAGCGGACTTAAAAAGGAATAATTCAAATGCAATCCAAACAAGCTCAAACACGATCAACGGAATTCCATGCTACCACCCCAAATATATTCATACCTTCTACTTAACGCCTTTGTCCAAACCTTACGACAATCTTATTTCAATGTTAAAGTAAAATAACTCTTGTGTGGCGCCAAGCTCCAATTGTTCAAATGAGGACATAGGAGCATTTCAAAACATGTACTTACCAAACAAGCTCCAACACGATCAAGTCAAATATCTTCCGGATTTCGGATCCGGCAGCCACCCAACGAGGAAAAAAATCACAAACTATGCGTAACCCCCTACAAACATACAATTCCAAATGATACCTCAACACACACACAAAAAAAAATCGGTCCCCTTTACTTTACTTCTCAGTTCAAAGCTAATGTCACTTTGTCAGGATTTCTTATTTGAAGGGTTAACGCAAAATAACTCTACTGTATGGCGCCGATCTCTATTGTTCAAATAGACGGCCTTTCCAAAAGGCTAAACAGGAGCGATTCAAAACGTGTATCAAACAAGCCCAAACACGATCAAGGTAAGAAGTAGTATCTTCAAGCCACCACCCATACTGCCAAAAATACACAAAAATAAGGTCTTAGAACCATTTCTCTGGACTTGTCAATTCACCACTCCTTCCCAGACACCATCATGGCGACAGTATTCTCACCTACCCCCGGCGAAGCGCATGTTTTTAACTCCATAAAAAGGCCCACTAAAGTGACCGCAGCGGCAAAAGTGAACAATGTCCCGCCCGTCACCCCCATTGACCACCTTGGCCAGGTAGGCCCATAATTACACTTCTCAGTGAGAGGTCAGACGGTCATTCCTTTGGATCAGCTCCCCCCTCCCCGTTGAATGAATTGACTGCTATAACGTCTGTTTTCCTCGGATATTTCACGGGTGCTTAAATTGCTCTCTTAAATATGGGCGACTGCGGTGAAGAAAAAGCTAGGACACAAAGGGACTGTTGGTCCACGAATTTCATGGGACCCTCAACTCAAACAAACTTGACTTGCACTTGACTTTTCCATTTCTTCACGGACTTCTAAGTTTTCGAATCAACTTAATGAACACTTTTTTTACTATCGTTTGTAGTACGTCTGTTCTCGATTACCCCTGAGATTTTTACCTAAGGGGTAATTGGGAACTGAATTCCAAACTTCTTTTTTTCCAACTTTTTATGAATATTGAACCTATTTTGCACAAAAAAAATTAAATATCATCATTTAAAAATAGTTTAACACTAACTTCTTTCAAGATTTGAATTTATAAATATTAAATTCATAATGTATTTTATTTCATTCATATAATATCTCTTTTATACAAGATAATTATGATGAGTTTAGGTCTTACAATAAGGGGCCGTTCAAATATTACGTAAGCACCTAAGGGGGGAGGGGGTTTGCTCTTTGCTTATTTTTCCTGTCAAGGGGGGAGGGGGATATGAGTGATGCTTACGTAAGGTAGGGTTACTTGGGGTAAGTGGGTCACTGGGGTAAGTGGGTCACCCCCCTAAAACTATAATATGTACAGGAAATTTCACACTTACTCCCATTGATTATGTTACAGCTTGTCACACCGATGAGTTTTGCATATATTTGAGATTTGTTTAATTTATTTTTAAGATTATAGAACTTTTTTAAAATAGATTCCCAGAATGGATTTTTTGGAGAGTTCAAGACGTATTTTTCAAAGAAGTATTTCTAGGTAAGTTTTCATTACATTTTAATGTTTATTGAACTGTTTTGCAGAGTTTGACCTAAATTACATACGGCAATTTGAAATTTTTCAAAATTTTTAATTTTGAAGTGTTTAACAGGGGGGTCCCCTTACCCCATAGTTTTAGCATGGTTGGGGTGAGTGGGACCCCTGAGTATGGGGTAAGTCGGACCCTTTATTATGATATAAGTGGTTGTAGAGGGTCCCATATGATATAGGAACTACTTCTGAAGACATGGGTGGATTTTAAGGGGGTTATTCCCCCCAATATTTCCAGAAAATTTCGATTTATAGTAGCAAGTAGCAAGACCTTTTACTCACCACTTCAAAATTCATTAAAATTTATAAATAGTTTGATCGACATTTTATATCAAATTTGCGTTTTAATTTAAGTTATGGTGAGTAAAGTGAAATGTCTCATCAATAGTGTTCATTCTCATTTAGTGTGTCCGATTTCTTTTTTATCTTACAAAGTGTATTAAAGTGCCAAAATAAATCATCAATCTTATTATGTTTTTAAACACTATTTTATACAGGGTGTTTCAAAATTGCGTTGCACGGCTTTTATTCGGAACCAACGGCTCCTAGGGTCATGGAAATAAGGTCAACCCCTAGGTAAGTGATCCTGGAGAATCCATTGAGATGACTTACAGCGCCCCTAGCGGCGAAATTAAAAAGTTAAAAAAATAATTTAAAAACTAAAGGAGATAGATCAAAAACTCCAATGAGAGTATTGTTGCCAACGTCAAGAAGAACTCAATGAAAAAAATTTGATCAAAATATCTTGAATATTCGCGGAGATATTAGCATGTGAAAATAGCACTTTTTCAGGGGTCAAAAAGTAAAAAGTTCGAATATTTGCAAATTTTTTTGATTTTTTGATTAAATTTGGTGTTCATTCAACTAAAAAAATACAAAACTACACAATAACACTGAAAAATTAGCAAATATGCGAACTTTTTACTTTTTAACCCTTTAAAAAGTGCTATTTTCACATGCTAATATCTCCGCGAATATTCAAGATATTTTGATTAAATTTTTTTCAGTGAGTTCTTCTTGACGTTGGCAACAATACTCTAATTGGGGTTTTTGCTCTATCTCCTTTAGTTTTTAAGTTAATTTTTTTAACTTTTTAATTTCGCCGCTAGGGGCGCTGTAAGTCATCTCAATGGATTCTCCAGGGTCACTTACCTAGAGGTAGACCTTACTTCCATGACCCTAGGAGGCGCTGGTTCCGAATAAAAGCCGTGCAACGCAATTTTGAAACACCCTGTATGCTAAAGTAAAACATATCACTTTGGCTTTTCAAAATATTCTTTAAAATACTTATTTTGCTTTTCATTCTATTCTTACCTTTTCATATTGATTTTGATGTGAGTATATTTGTCACTCATGGACACAGTTACAATAAAATATTTTGTATTGAAATTTACTGTACTTTATCAAGTAAGACCCACTTACTTCCTTTTAAGTTTTGCTTGCTTTTAATATAAATAAAGAGGGGGTGACCCACTTACCCCATCTCTTGGGGTAAGTGGGTCACCCATCTCATTTTTGATAAAAAGACCAGTTAAGAAAAATATAAAGCTTTATTTTAGAAACTACTGATAAATTTTTGTTTATCGATAGACTCTTTAACGAAATTAGTCAACAAGTACAAAATAAACCCTTTCAATTTTTTTCTATAAAGCTCCAAAAATGTACTAGGGCAAAAAGGGGTCCCACTTACCCCATGTGACCCTACTGCATTTTCGAAAATCTCTTGTTTCTTGCATAAATAATATCAAAACTCAACCAAAAATAAATTTAACAAAAAATGTAATTTTTTCAGGGGATGGACCCCCAAACATTTAGAAATTATAACCGTGAAAAGTAGTTTTTTGACTCATTTTTTGAACCCTCAATGTTACACACCCAAAAAGGACAGCTCCTTGTAAGTCACCTAATTTCAAGGCGAAAAAAAACAGTACTTACTAAAAGGGATGTCAAAATTTCCGGGGGGGGTCCAGCAGTTTCTTACGTAATTATGGTGGGGTGGGTTGAGATTTGCTTATCTTTGCTGACAAGGGGAAGGGGGATTAAAATGACCAAAAAAGTGCTTACGTAATATTTGAACGGCCCCTAAGTTTATTGTGGACTGCGGAAGATTTCTTGAATGAGACAGTCCATTCTTTTAATCAATTTTAGTGTGTTATACAGTTATACTGATTTTTTTGTAAATTGCCAAATTTAATAGAACGAGCAATGAAGTCTTAAGAAAAATATCGATTGTTGTTTACATATAAATAGTCGATGATGTGGATATTCAAGATATTCTAACTCGATATTCTCGATTCTTCAAGATATTCTAACTCGCAAATTCACCAAACTCACAGCTGCTAAGGAGTATGGAGTCCGCAAAACGGTTTTTTCAACGCATCAAATAGAGAACATAGATTGTGGTAATTGGGGACAGGCCGCTAGAAATCTCTAAAAGGCGTAAAAGGCATTGAAAATCATTTTCACTGAAGGTTTGGGTTCATTTAATAGATCCAGGGCAAAAATTTAGCCATTCCCAACTACCTCACCCTATGGAGGAATCTGGAATCTATGGGGTAATTGTGAACGTGAAAAACTGATCCTTTAAAAAACTCAATTTTTATCTTTGATATGTTAGGAAGTTCAATGAGATCTGGAACAATAAGTGTATGCAGAAAAAAAGTTTTAAATACATTTACTTGGGATGGATTATAATGGGAAGTTAAACTGAGACTAATTTTGTTCCCAATTACCCCACTTAGCCCTACATATAAATGTTGAAAACAAAATTACCGTATTTTTTAAACTCTTGAGTGACTCAGAGGTACGAAATTGTGTGGAACAATGTGTCACAATAAGACAAACCAGCCACCTGGTAATCAACTTTTGTATCGATTATTATCAATTAAAAATCGTGGTGAGGGTTTTTGCCCCGTGAAGGGCTTTACCAAATCTTTACAATTACCTTTTAAAGACACCTACCCTACCCAAAAAAATTTAAAAATTTAATGCAGAAAAATTTTTTTATTTTATTAGGTACGACAGTTATTATCAATCTTTTCCCTAACCTTAGTTAATTGGGTTACATTTGGCCGTCTTCTAAGAGCATTATTCTGTCATGGGTACCTACATGCTTAAAGAATCAGTGCTTAAAATTTGTTTCATAAAAAAAGTATCTAGTTAAGGAACTTATCAAATTATTTAATTAATTTTTAAACGAAACGTTATCACTAAACTCATTTAACTATTCTTCCCCATTAGCTTACCCTAAGAAACTTCCTTACTAAATATAAAATTTTCAGTGTATAGCAAAAACCATGAAATTAAATATATTAAGTCGTTTAATTTTTGGAAAACTTTCTTTAACTGTTTTCTCATTATATGCATACCTAAAAACCACAGAAATAAACATGTGAACGTGTTAAGAGTCTCATACAAAAAGCAATATAGACTTCAATAATCGCTTCTGAGAGTTGTTTATGTGGTTTCTAGCTCAAAAATTTTGAAAAATGATCAGGCAAGTTATGAAGTCGAGCATCTTTCGAGGTTTGTGACTTACGTTAGAGGTTATTTTGCAACAGGTCATTGGACGAGATGTACTGAGTTTCTTCAGTTACTAAGAATTGTGGAAATCGTAAATTTCTTCTGGTAAGGTGACTGACCTACCTGTAAGTAATATCATTTTGAGTTGTCCGAATGGAATTTCTTAAGTGAGAAGATTTAACTTAAGTAACTTTGAAATAATTAAATTGCTAGTATTTGCGGTCATAAAGTTTTCGTTAATGCCTTCTTTTAAACCTTTATTTGTTTAGGATAAAAAAACATATAGACTAGTGAAATAAATGGCTAAATGAAGAAAAGGGGGAATTATAAAATAATGAGAAGAAAGAAGAAAAGAAAATTGAATAGAATGAAGGAATTATAGAAAAATTGAGAACAAAAGATAAATATAGAGATCCTAGGGAGAGTAAGTTTTATGAGGAGATGTTAGGAGTAAATGTAAAGAAAAATATGAATGAAATAAAAGGGGAAAAAGAACGAATGATAGTTATGAGATTGAGAATGGATCAATGAAAGAGAAAGAATGAGACTGAGAGGGGATGAATATATGAAGGAGATTTAAAATAAGAAAAAATAGGAATAAAGGTGGTAAAGAAAAATGATGGATGAAGATTAAAAGAAGGTGATAACAAGATCAAAATTTGAATAGGAGAAAGTGAAAGAACGAAAAAGAGATGGAAAGACCGAATGAATTGTTAGGAGGAAATAATGACAAGGGAATAAAAGAAAGACACGCAGATAAAAAGAATGAGGAAACGTGAAATCCTTATTTCCTTCCTGTGATTTCGCTCCTCATCTAGGGTAGACTGAAAAAAGTATTTTGATTTTGGATAGCAGCAAAATTTATCTTTTATACCAATAACATGTGACAAAAAATTTCATGAATTTTGAAGAAATCCTCAGAGCTCTACGAGTCTTAAAAAAATTCTTTAAAAAGTTCAATCTTTACTTTCGATGTTTCTGTATTTATTTAATTACTAATAATAATTAATATTGAAAAAAGAGTATTTCACCACTACCTCTGGTTGGAGGAGAATATGTGAAAACTTCAGCTTTCACACAAGCGTTGCCTCCAGCCATGGACCAATTTCGTCCTTGTTTGGACTGATCAGCATGGCATAGGAAGGCAAGAGCAACGCAAGAGAGCGGTTCTCGATAATTTGAGTTCTCAAATAAGTAATATTGTTTATATAAACCTTAATTTTTTTGGAATTTTTTCTTTGGGTATGCTTATAAAATTGCATTTTGTCATCCTACCTGGTACTGAATAATGAGTTATCATTTCCTTTCACTTGGAATTCAGATCGAGAGCTCTACCTACAGTAAGAATATATTGGGTGAAGAAATGTAAATAGTACATAGCAATGTCCCTTTTTGCTGCTTGCAATCCAAAACTGAAATTCTATTTTCGTTGTATTTACACTCCCCCATGATGTTGCTAATTTCATTTTCAGTTTTTGTACAAGCATTTCTATATTGGTTTGCATCTATATGTAACTTCTTTTCCTAGAAGTCAGCAAAGTCGAGTTTGAATCACCCCATGTGGTTTTCCATCCTTTCCCACAGAGACGGTGAGTGCATCTTCAGGAATTTCGCTTGACCATATATCAATGGGTGTAGCAGAGGAGGCCCCCTCTTTGTACCCGTTGGAGTTGCAAGGATTCTTCGTCGCACTCAGGGGTCCTGGTTTCCGAAACTATTCCAACACCATCAAAGCCGGTTTCATCGCCGATTCTGACAACAATGAGTTCGGTGTCACGGGTTTCGCACCTTCTCCTGTGTGCGGGGGACAGTTGGAAGGGAGGGAGGTCACCGATGGTAAAGTGATTTCTATTGGTAAGATTTCAATAGTAAGGTCAAGGGAGTGGCGAGTTCCATTCCTTTGACTTTCCCAGGGGTCCAACCCCAGCGTCGAGCGGTCTGCGCAGTTCGGTTCAGTATTCCCACGTGCTTATAGCGTGTTTGTGCGTCTCTCGAAGCATAGACTTACATCGGATTTGTGATCTAACTTGCGGCTTAATCCAGTGCTTTAAAATCCTCATCTGTTCATCTTTGCATTATAAGAAGTTTGCCTAAGCTGAGATTTGTGTGTGGACTGTGTTAAAGAAGCGATGAAGTCCTGTTTGTGTTTGTTGTTCTTCGTGTTACTGAACGCGGTGTATGCTGAAAGTCCTAAGAGGACTTCCGTACAGATTCCGTTGGCGATACTCAGGGACCGGGAAAATCCAGACAAAGACGATGCTAAAACGAAAGGATTCGATACCGTGTTTGCATCAGCAGCTTCAAGTAAGTACTTTTCTATTTACTTTATTTTTAGTGTTATAAAGAAGTAGGTCCACGTAGTATTTGTTTTTTATATTTTGTTTTGTTTGGTGTAGATGTTCTCATTTTCACTGTGTGAGTCATTCTAAATTCCATATGTAAAAAGAAATGCCGAGAGTTAAAGTAAAAAAAACCTTATACAATACATAATCAACTTAAATACTTACATATTACATAAATTTCAATAATACATAATTTTAATTACATAAATTTTAATAATACATAATCAATAAAAACTTACTAACTAATAGAAATGATTAATTTGAAAGAGTGTTTTAGAGTATATTAAAATTGTCTAAGGATTTTAAATCAAAATTTGAAAAGTAAGATGTATAAGGGCTTAGAGATTTTATAAACTAAACTAACTTTCTAACCTCACCGCTGATATTATTAAATCATGTGTTACGTATAACTATAATTTTAAGTTAGTAACTGTGCATGTAAGTAACCGTTATATACAATCAAAGAGACTCAAATAAGCGTTTAAAATGGGAAACAAATTTACAGGTTTTCAATATTTTATAAAATCATTATTAAAAATTTTGCTTTAAAATAAACTCATGTAATAAAAACTTCATCAATTGATTACTTTTTAACAGATAATTAAGAAATTAGTTTAAGAAGGTGTAAACTATTTTTAAGAAGATAAAAAAATGGCATTAAACCACTTTATAAGTATGATTATACTGGAATAAAATGCATTCAATACGCATTTTTTGATATTGGAACCTTTATCAGCCATGCTTAATAGGAGAGAACAAAAAAACAAATTTTGTCCAAATCATTTTGTAATAACACGCAAACATTGCCTTCAGCTATCAGTATTAATATGTGAAAATTGGAAATTTAGCAAAAGATATCTTGCAAAGAGGGTTTTAAAAAAGCCAATTTTTTTTACAAAACAACTAAAAAATCATATATTAAACCCTCATATTTTGTCAATGATTTTTCGTAAAGAAGAATAGATATATTACACCAGGTTTTGTTTTTATCACTCCTTTTGGCAGTAATAAATATCAATGGAATTTTTAAAGTTTTTTGTTCCTGCATTTTATTTAAATAGCTCTAACTTTAAAACTATACAACTTAAAAACAGGAAACCAGGCTCATTTTGTTTGTAACTTCATTCTCTTTTTCATTTGAAATGCATGATAATAACCTTTCTTCAATACTTTTTTAAGTTTCAAAAAGTATTAAAAAAATATCAACATCATCTCTTCTTCTCATACCCAGAGACATGTATGTACATGTTAAGTACATAAGTAAGTACCTTCCAAAATAAATATTCTACCAAATTTTAAGTTGTAAATCAAACTTAATCATGTAGAAAAAATAAAAATTTTAGAACTTTTGGCAAGTCCCTAAACCCCCCATAAAATAATACAAAAAGAGCGATTAACTTATGGAAAAATGATAAAATCCATCAAGAGTGTTTTTATGATTGAAAACATGTAATATTTAACTTTTGGAATTAAGAAAAATAAAGAAAGTTTTTTATGGTGAATTTCAAATAAAAGAGAATAAAATAAAAAACAAGAAAAGCCTGGTTTAATAATAAGTTGTATAGTTCTAGAGTTATAGTTATTTAAAAATAAAGAAAAAAACAACTTTACAAATTTTTTTGGGATTAAAAAAATATTACTACCAAAAGAAAAGAGTGATAAAAACAAAATATGGAGTATTTATAAAATTAGTAGTTCTTTACCAAAAAATCACGGACAAAATGTTATAGTACGGGAGCTGGCGTTAAATTTCAAGAATTCATCTGCTCGTACAGGATAGGGTTAGTGGTGCTGATTACGGAATCGTCAGATAGCGGTGGGTTGAGAGTATGGGGAGAGGGTCAAAGGTACAATAGTATAAAAATAATTTCATCTGCCCGTGGATGAAACTTGGTGGAGATGGTAGTTTAGGCCTTCCTGATTACAAAAACGACCGTCAGCTGGCTGGGTGGTGGTGGAATGACCGTCAGCTGGTCAAGTGAACTTGCAAACAAAAAATTTATCTGACAAAGCAAGAAACTTGGTAGGAAATCAATCTCTGTTACAAAAATAATAACGCGTTATACCCCGTTCGCACTGCCGCTAAAGGGCCCTTAAACTTTAAGTGCACTTAAACTTTAAGTGCGTTTTCTTAAAACAGCGTTCGCACTGGCAAAGGGTGATGGAGCACTTAATTGTGGAAATCTAAGAAATGTTTAATTTATTATTATATAACTTAAAACTAATAAATATAATCACCAACTTTTTAAAAAAAATAAAGTAAAAATGTAAAAATACATAAATAATTATTAATTGACAGACGATTTAAGAAAACTATTTCTGAATTTCAAATAAAAACAAAAACGAGACAAGCTGACTGGATTGTAGTGGGATAAATTGGATCATATCAAGGTAAATAAACTAAATTTTTTTATTAAACTAAATTTAATCAGTTTTTGGTCCATTGTTTTCCATATTTTGATGTACTTTTATTTTACCAACTGGGTCTTTTTGCCTTAAAAATCTAAAATATCTGGATACAATGGATATATTAGTTTGGCATAGCAGAACACGAAATAAATTTTATCATATTCATAACAAGAATGTTCTGAAAAGATTTCTTGATTGAATTTTTGTTTAATATTTTGATTTCTTTTTATCAGCAGCTGTTTTTAATTACATTTACACTATTAAGTAATTAAAAGCAATGAGCGGAGATATTGAAGTACAGCATTGTTTAGCTCACGGTTCAATTTTTGATGGTCTTTTTTGTGTTAAATTATTGTACTAATTCAAAGAACTTAATAACCTATAAATTTGTTCGTAATTGTGTCCAGTTTAAACTGTTTTAAAAGTGTCCTTGGTCTTTATTTGAAGAAAAATCACCGAAAATAAGCTTTTCCCATCCTGGGAAACATTGTGCGCCGCCATCTTTGTTGATTTTCAAACACCCTTAAAAAATGGGGCGATTTTGTTATTCCTAAAGTGTGTTTCTAAGGCAACTAAGTGCGAAATGAAAATAGAGGGTCTTTTTCCTGCCAGTGCGAACGGGGTATTACTAGTACAACAGATATTAATTCATGAGTTGCTAGTTTAAGTTGAAGACTAGTAACTCGTTATTACTTCATGTAACAGAGATTGACAACCCTACCAAGTCAGTGGCGGATCCAGGGGGGGGGCAACAGGCCTTTTGCCCCCCCCCCTTGGGCTCAGGCACCTTTTTAAAAAATTACGGTAAGAAAAGGAAAAAAAATCGAACATCCGAAATTCGGACAAGGTATACAAAAACAAGTTAAAACCATGTTTTATTGTGTCAAATTTCCAAAAATTTTCTGGGGGAGTACCCCCAGCCCCCTTTTTTTATTTGGAACTCAATTATTCACAAATTCCTTACATTCTGCTCATCAAAATGAAAATCCTACACGAAAATTGTATACCTGAAATTTGGGCTTTAGGTACTAAAACTAGTTAAAAACCTGTTTTTAGAGTTAATTTTTCTAAAAAATCTTCTGGGGAAAGGACCCCAGTCCCCCTTTGGTACGTTAAACTTAACAAATTACTCACAACTTCTCTTATTCTGTACACCTTTAAGACTCAAATTATACTTAAAATGTGTTAAAATTTTTCATTAAACCTGTTAAATATGTATGGGAGGAATAATTTTGGGCCCCTCCTGAAATGAGTTTCTATAGTATACGCCACTAAAGGGACCACGAGACTGGTCAATCATTTGTTAACCCTGCCCATTGTTAATAATGTTTATAATAATAATTGTTGATAATGACTAATTTTTTAGGGGATATATTTGGAGACTATTTCCAAATAAAAATCTATATACGCCTCTTAGTGATGAAAAAAGAGAGGGATGAAAATTGGTGACCTGTGGAGCAATCAGCTACATAAAGGTCACCCACCCTGAAAATCGGACTTTGGCTTTGGGTACCAAAACGAGTTAAAATCCCGATTTTTAGGGTCAAATTTCCAAAAAATTTCTCGGGAAGACCCCAAGATCCCCTTTTTGATATTCAAATCTTTATTTTGATTTACATTTGTACGCTATAAATATACTATACATCAAAATGCGAATATTTCTGCATTAAAAAAGTCCATGAAGGAAAACCTATGAGGAATAATTTTAAGTTCTCTCCCTAGTTGCAGAAATCTAGCTTTTGGCCTGATAAAGACTTATTTTTTAGAGGATATTTTGGTTCCTTCAGATATAAATTTATATTTACGCCACTGCCATCTAGAGCAGTGATGACCGCTCATCTCAAGGGTCTCGCTGTAAGGATGGGACGTTAAAATGCTATAGCCCGATCCCATCTTAAATGTTCAGAAATGAGTCAAAAGACTACTTTTTAAGGTAAAATTTCAAAAAAATTTCTGGGGAAGGACCCCCAGACCCCCTTTTTCCCTGGGACGTCATCCAAGTTTTTTCAATAATAGACTCAAATTTTCAAAATTTTTCTGAGGAAGAACCTCCAACCTTCTTAAAATGTGGTTGCCCCCCCCCTTAGGTCCAGGCTGGATCAGCCACTGTACCAAGTCAAGTTTCATGCATTGTCAGATGAATTTTTTGTTTGCAAGTTCAAGTGACCAGCTGACGGTCATTCCACCGCCACCTAGCCAGCTGACGGTCATTTTTGTAATCAGGAAGAACTAAACTATCATCTCCAGCAAGTTTCATTCACGAGCAGATGAATTTATTTTCCACTTTTTTTGCCCACTTTGAAACCCTCCTCAAGCTCAACCCACCGCTACCTGACCAGCTGACTCGCGATTTTGTAATCAGCACCACTAACACTATCCGTTCATATTAAAATCATGTACCAGCAGATGAATTTTTCATTTTAACACCAACTCCCGTACTATTAGGGTTTATCTCTGGTTTTTTAGTTGTTTTGTAAAAAATATCGACAGTTTTTCAAATTTCAAGGATTTTGCTGCACCTCGATAAATTTCCCAAAATGATACATAGGCACCTTTTCCGCACTACTATTAACAATTTAATACCTGAAAAAGCATTTTAGACCGTTTTCGTTCCACCTTAATGACAAAAACCTGAAAAAACTAGAAAATTTTCACTTTCAATATTACACAGGGCATATTAGAAAAAATATTATTTAAAATTACTGATGTACCGTCAAAAGGGGTAAAATTTAAAAGCAATAGGTAGAAATGTCCAAATAGTAACAGCTATACTTAATATCAAATTTTACTACCCAAGAGCCAATTAAAGTTTTATAGGAAGGTCGAGTACCAGAGACAGTAAAAATTACATTTCACTATTTTAAAACAGGCGAATCAAAGTTATATTCCAACACTGGAACATTTACTTTAACTATAAAGAATTTTTAAAACACATTTTACTGAAATATCTGAGAATCACCTAATATTAGAAAATAGGTTATTTACAACGTTTTTCAATGAATGGGGAAAAGTGTTTTTAGGATTTTGAGGAATAAGTGTATTTTCCAAATTACTTCATATCCAAAAAATATTTTTTTCTCAATAGCTGTATTATAGGAACTTGATTTATCAAAATTGAGTTCTAAATGCATAGACACAACTACAAAACTGTTGGAAAATTTATGAAATTACACTTGTAGATTAAATGTTAATTAAAATTCATAGCTTCTACTGATTTGTCGGCGACTGCTGAATATTGGGGGGGCCCCCTTTAAGGTTTCGGGATCCTCCCCAAATGTTTTCACAAAATGCTGGTACACTACCGCAAAATAAGCGTTTTTCTTTCTGCCCTCCTTTAAGAATTTTAAGGTGGTTTTGAATCAACTAATTAACTTCTGTTCAAATTTTTTATAAACCGTTTGTAACTTTGTAACTATAAAGGGGGCCTGGGGGTCCTCCCCCAAAATTTTTTTGAAATTTGACCTTTAAAATACAGGTTTCAACTCATTTTAAGTGTTATAATATAACAGTTTCAAAATTAAATTTTTTAAGCTTTAACCAGTGCTGTATAGCTGGATTTTTTGAGGGGTCTCATTAAATTAATATTTTTTTTTAGCTAGAAACAAATTTTTGTTGTGATAATGTTATCCCCATCTCTTACTTGCTTCAACCTACTCTAAATGAAATCGTGTTCTAAATATAAGGTTTCCGTCTCCTTCTTGTGTACGCCCTTTAAATTAGGTGCCATTGGTATATTGGCACCATCCTTTATGATTCAAAGTCAGAGAAATATTTCAGTAAATTTTTGGTCGCCCTGAAAAGTTAAAAACATAGTTTTTTAAACAATGTTCCCAATTATTGGGGGATGCGTCCCCCCCCCGGCGACGACGCCCGTGCCTTTCACTATTGTCCAAATGGATCTTCAACTGAACCCTTTTGAATTAAAGGACAAGTTACAAATAGTTTAAAGGGAGTTCAGGTGCTCTCCCCTGAAATTGCTTTGAAAATTCAACCAATAAAAATGTGTGGCCGAGTGCCATGAAAATAACTTCGAGGGCCGCATGCGGCCCGCGGGTAGGACCACGAAATAAGATTATCAAAGTAAATCAACAATTATTGCCTCATACGTTTTTTATAACGTTATTTCGGATATTCCCCCGATATCATAAACTTTTTAATCCCCCAAATATGAACAAAGTGTTATCCCTTCATATTGTTAATTATCTTCTATTTTATTATCACAATCGATTTCTAACGAACTTAATTAGGTATATTAAAATCATTTATCAAACATAAATTAAACTAATATCCCAACACATTGCAGTGGTTTTCATCACGGATATCCATCAGGTCCATCATCTAATAGCCCGCCCTCATCTCTTTATCTTTCATGAGGTTAATCTACTTGCCTTTTGAACCTTCGGGAATTCCTCGGCAGATGTCAAGAATTTTAATAAGTTACGGAGAATCGGGCCGAATTCATCTGATTAAAAACATATTAGTCTTGCTGTCGGACTTTATTTAGAAGAGTTTAAAATACAGGAACTCACAAATTTTGTGCTTAATTTTCGTTTTTTTTAATTTGATTTCCGTACTTTTTTAGTGCCGATAAATTCAGGGTTCATAAACAAGTTATGCCTAAAAGTAATTAGTAATTTTGATGAACGCATTTTCAAAAGGGGGAATAATAAAAGTAAATTGGGGGTACATAGTATTTTGATATGGCTGATGAATTAAGTTTATTTTTCAATATTTTGAAACATTGGGAAATATATGGGGCTAAATTCTAGTACCCCTAACGAATTCTATCTAACCAGTTTACTTTATACATTACTGAGGTATCGAGACCTCCTGGCAAATTATACTGCCCCAAAAAGATTGAAAGTATCCTAAGAAGGTGTGGCCACAGACGAAATATTGGAACTAGAGTGAAGGCAAATTTGTCAAGCGCGATAAAAGATTGATTAATATGGAAAATTATAAGTAACCCAACCATTTGCCCGCACCATAGCCTTTCTTTCATTACCCCTAGCAACTTTTGTCTGCCTTTTAGAGACTCAATATTAATTTTAGCAGCACTCTTTTATTTACGATTCTGAATGGCCTTTTTTAGTTTCCCCCCAGATAGTAGTCATTTTTGGACACCGAGAATATATTCCTTAGTAGTATAACCTAATTACATTTATTAGGTTATGCAACTAAGATATTTGGAAAATATTCACCGTTTTTGAGGTCCTTCTCTACTCCGTCCAACCATCTGGTAGGGTCCCTTTCTCTCCGCCTTTTACCCTCTATTTTAAAAAAGGTAGATTTCTTGGTCGGGAGTTTATCTTATAATTATTTCTAAAAATACATATAAAAATATTATATCTGGGACATACCTCTATCCCATCAAAACTCTCTAAATATGTGTTCCAGCAATCGAATGCGAGAAGCCTTGTTGATGGCCGGTTTGCCAAATTTTTAGTAGACTTCTTGGTTGTAGGAAATTCTCCTGATGTTATTTTGTTTTTATGGGTACAAGTATCCTTCTCAGAATCTTCCACCCGAAAATCAGCAAAAGATCTTCTTCAGTCTTATTTATAGAGTACAGCACTCGCTCTCGTGAAGACAAACAGCGGTCTTGTACAGGATACAGGCTAATTTTTTTGTATCAATGTTTATGAATTTAGAGTTTATGATCTTCTTTACATACTAAAATAATTCAACCTTCTCTTCCAGTTCAAATAAAACGCAACTTCCTAAGACTGAAGGGCGACATCTCCAACAAGATCATATCTCTCCACGACGCAGTAGTCCGGTTGGAGTTCCACAACGTCACCAAGCCGAAGAGGGTCGCTCGCGGGGTGTTCCTGGCCGAGATCATCCACCCTGCCGTAGGACGAGTGACCAGGTCGATGCGGGACATGGTGACAGGAAACAACACGGTGGACGTGTCCTTCGATATCACCGAACTGGTCTCTGAAGCCATGGAGGACAAGAAGAACTCTTTGAAGTTCCGGATGAGGCTTCTCCGAATGCCCAAGAAGTTGCCCAAGAACTTGCTCCGAGGTGATATCAAGGTGTTCTTCATCATTCGAGGGTTCTCCCCGCCAGACGATTTCTCCCGATTGGTCAGGAGTTGGAGCGGGTGGCCAATCAGACGGTGGTAATTTATGGTCGACGTGAATGGGTCTGAACAATGGTTAACGAATGAAATTCTAAAAAAAACTGAGATTTTGACACTTAAGGCTCATCATTTGAGAACTCAATGTGTGGTCGTTTGCATTCCCAAATCAAGATGTTGTGAAGTAATCAAGCGCTGCTTTTATCAGAATAGAAGTGTAAATAAAGAAGATGTAAAAAAAAAGACTAGTTTCTTCGTCTCTTAAAAGTTGAGTTTTGTTATAATGCGCCTTAAACGACTATTTTTTGTTTCAAACTTTTGACCTTCAGGAAATGGAAGAGACAGAAGTTTTCTCAGACTTTTCTACGCAGGTAGTTGAGAACTTGTGCATCGATGATTGAAATTGAAAATATGCTTTGTTCAATTGTGTAGGCGTGTGAGCTCAGAATAAACAGGTTACAGTACTTGAATCATTCTAATTGAATTGTACAGCTTTTACCCCTTTGTATGATAATAAGAAAGTTTAATTAGAATGTTTTAAGTAATTTTGCAAAAATTTCAGTTAACAATAAGAAGAACTTTTAACTACTTGAGGATTAAAAGAAATTGTTTTATTATTAGATTTGGAGAAGTTTGAATTTTTTCTCACCCTTCTTTAATTGTAAAACTCCTTTCCCATTTGAATTTAGAAATTAAATGTAAACATTTTAAATTATGAGGGAATTATTTACATTATCTCTAAAAACTTAAATTTCTATATAAAATTTAAGGTAAAACACACAAATATGCTAAAGGATCTTAAAAATTTAAATATATTTTAAATGGAATATAAAGTATAAATAATAAAAAAACTTACAATATTTTAGCAATTTTCATCAGCTTTTTTGTTTATTACAATAAATTGTCATCAAATAAAATTAATGTAGATTGTAAGCCTGATAGGATTTAATTATTATTTTTATCCCAATCTTTGAAAAAAAACATCTTGACAAAGTATATAAGTTCAGTGAAAGATCTCTGTGTAGTATAGCTTTAGTTTTTACATCATTTAACAAGTTAAGAACTGTAGACGGTACTGTTAAAAGACAGCATACATTTACATTACACTGTTGTGTTTAGGACTTTTGGAAAAGAATAATTTGGTTAGATCAAAAGTGAGCTTAGTTCCGAAGTCTTAGAACATGTTTGTACAGGCATTTCGATTAAGTGTTCATTATGATTACATTAAATGACAAGTGCCTCGACATTAATTGGCATGCAAAATATTGTTTCAGTTATATTTTGATTTTGTAAAGTGTTGTAAATACTATCATAAATAAACAATTTTGGTATTATATACAGGTGTTTTTCATTAAGAAGGGAGTTTAATAAGCTTACATTGGCCGGGGAACATATTGAGACAAAAAGTAATTAATTAATGTTGAGTTTTCTTAATTTGATTTTACACACTAATTTACTGTATGTCGAGTTCCTCATTGGCCTAAATTATTATTATACATTTTCTTTTATTAGTTTCTTTCCTTTCCTAATAAATATTGGATGCATGAAGCAAGAGTTATAAGTAAAGCACCGTTTATACGTCTCTCATTTATACGTCTTTTACATTTATACGTCGTTTTCGCCAAGTCCCAATTAATTCAAATAATCAAAATTGTTTTCAATTATACGTCTTTTCATTTATACGCCGTTTTACGTCGGTCCCTTGAAAGACGTATAAACGGTGCTTTACTTATCTGTATGTTTTTTAGTTTCAATACATGAGAGTTACTGCATAATATTTCTAATAGTATTACCCACTATTATTCAAATGCTCTCGTTAAAAAAACTAATGGTAGTAAAATTGTTACGAACCTTAATTTTATCTTCTCTCTTGTTTTAATAACGAGTAATTATAAGAGATTAAGTTTTTCAAATTTAAAAATGAAAGATTAAAACTCGAATTTTAAATTAAAGATTTTATTCACTTTAAAAACGTAAAAACAGCAAAATGCTTGAGGTACTCATCATATTAAAAATGGCTGCTGATGTTGAAACTAGCTCTAAGTTTATTTGTATCTTAAAAGTTCTCTTATATTTGAATTAAACATTTAAATGATTAGAATTCAATTACTTCAAAAGGGAAAACGGCAATAAAACAAAGTATAAATACTACTTCAAAAATAAACAAATTGAGTATCAAATGACAATCTTTGTTAAAAATTGAGGAAGAAAAGGAGAAATCTCCTTAAGAATTAAAAAATTACATAAAAATATCGTTTTTAAAAGAATTAAAAACAGTCAAGATACATTTATTGCTATCAATTTTATTAAACCATGTTTAATTTATAAAAATAAATTTTAACAAATTCTTTGAAAAAAAATATTTGTTACATTGAAAAAACAATCAGCATCCCTTTATCCTGTACCATAGTAAACGGATACAATGAACATTTCTCTACTCCGCTAAATTATCTTTGCTCTATATAATTGTTATTTATTTATTACATTATTTAATGTACATTTTAATAAGGTAATTGTTATTATAATGAGAGAAAGAATAACACATACTTCTTAAAAATAACACTACTTTAATTTCACTAAAATAATGGACTTGATCTAGCCTAGTCAATCTCTGCGAATCTGATACGATAGTCTTTGCTCAAATGTTTTTAAATAAAATAGTTGGATATATTTATAGGGCATATACATTATACAGGCCATGCCTGCATAGCAAATGACCCGCTAGCCCTCTTTGTTTCACCCAATAAATCTTGAATGATTCTAAGAGTTAAACTGATTGAGAAATTCAGTGAGAAGTTAACTTTTGGCGGGAAGTAATTTAAGTTAATTAGGAGAACTCGAGCAGGGAATAAGTTTGAAGTGTGAAAAGGAAAAGGCAGTGAAAAGTGAAGTGAAAGTTTGACAGTGAAAAGGAAGCTAAGAAAATTAATTTAAAACCTATAAATGTTAAAAGTATAGAAATGTTTTTAAACTTGTTCTACCCACACCAGCATTACGTTTTGAAGTAATAGGCAAGGTCAGAAAAATTCAAAAGGAGCTGATTTTTCTCGTTTTTAAGTACAGACGAATTAACATTGTAAATTAAAAGGTAGAGAAATATAGAACAGGGGTCAAAATATAGAACAAATGTGAACTCTGCAATATGGGATTCCTCTTTATTATTTAATTATTTATGATTAAATAATAAATAATAATTTCTCTCCATGGGTCTAGTAAAAACAACTTAAATCTTTTGGCCCACGACAAGCTTTAGTGGAAAATATTCGCCCGCATCATCATATATGTTGTGAAAGCCTGTTCTAGAGCTAGACTGACATTGGACGTTTAAATTTGTTGACCCTTTGATGCGTGATAATGAGTTGTACCCTCAACGAAAAATGACCAAAATCTTTTTACGAAAACCAACCATAATACAAATTCCTCCACGGGCTTTCTAACACCCGATAGCGAACCTAATACAGACATCGAGAAAAATACCTGAAGCTCCTCCCACCAAGGTGGTCACGAAAACAATTCAATAAGATATTGCGTGTCACTCCCGGTATCTTTCTCTCCCGAACAAACAACCACTTCCACCGAATACCACAGATAGGACCGACCTGCCGTAATTGACACTTAAAAGCTGTTTTATTGGCACATGCCGTTGTTTGTTGCTTTCCAAAGAGAAGAAGAGATAACACACCTGTGGAAGAGGAGCAAAAACAAAGAAAAGGCAGGAAGCCCCTATCTCCCCCTCCCTAATGACTTGGGAACACAGGTAAAAACGCGATCTTGACCACGGCGGTCCCCCTGAAAAGAAAATTTCGCCCACCCATACCTGAGCGATAGCGGCCCCTCAAGGGGGGGTCTTCGATCGGAAATGGTCAACTCGGGGTTTTTTCGCAAAAACATTGTACTTAGCGTTATCTTGGGGAGTTTTTCTGGAAACCGCTCACCCACGAAGTGCGAGGGCAAGAGGAGAGGGCAAATTGCCGGTTTTGCCGATACGCGTTGCTGCCATCGTGGAATGTGATTGAAATGAATGAGAGCCGCAAACAAATTCATGGAGATACCCGGGCTTGTTTCTCAATCATTATTATCCCCCAGATAGGTTGGTGTTTCTCACTGATGAGACATGAAAAAGGTGGGATTAAAGAAATAAACCCCAAGGGGGAGATATGTTGGGGATGAAATCTTTACTATGGGGAGTTGGGCGTTTAAGCGTTCTCTCCTGTTAGATTTGAAAATGTATACAAGCACTTCATCATATACACGAGGAATAAACAGGTCGGAAATTACAGAGAGAGGGATATCCCTCTCTATATTAGTAAAAATAATCCATTGGCAATTTTTAGGTTACACACTGAAAAAAATTGTGACGAGCGTAAAGCCAAAATATCCAAAACAATTTAAAGCTATTCAAATAATAAATTAATAACAAATTTATTGGAAGTTTTATGCTCCTCAATTTATCCTTAACAACCGCCATTTGTAATTATTCTGAGTACTAGACATCAACGTTAGTTGACCCTACGACGTCACCAACAAAGTAGTTCCCATCGCGGTGTCAGAATTTCTAGTGAAACCGTAGAACGTCAATTTTAAAATGTGATTATTTCGTTAAACCCTGTCTTTAAATTTAATTTAATTTAAAATTTCAATTAATTTTCAATTTAAATAATTAAATTCAATTTAAATAATAATCAAATTTTAATCAATTTTTAAAATTTCCATTAAATTAAATTTAATTTAAAATTTCGTTCAAACTGATCTATAGTGTCTTTTTTATCACGATTTGAGTACCCAAACTGCTCCTAGCAACCCAACAGGCTTTTTGATCACCCCCTTTCTCCTTCCGCGTAGTGGTGTACTGGGTTCAGGAAACGTTGCTGTCGAGTATAGTTTTTGAAACTTAAATTCGTTTACAGAACTTTTTTAAATTATGATAGTATGTGTATAACACATATTTTATTAATTCTCCTATAATTATACTACATTATTTATATAGCATATTTTTTAAAGCATTGAAACTATATTTAGTACTAAATTTTTTTCCTTAAAATGTTACATCACATTATAACATTACATTCAAGTGGGGTAAACGAGTTCAAGAGGAAAATTGACAGTTACTGGGATTCCGGTAGTTTGGGTAAAAAAGACTGGACCAACCTTGCTGGGCTTACGCCTGTAGTTGGTCGACTTAATTTGTATTTGTATTTGTAAAAATTTATTAATATCATTTACTTTATTTGTATTTCCTCTGTTTTGAAAATCTGACAAATATGTTTATTAACATATTACGTATTTCAAACATTTTATCTTCCAGTCCTTATTTAAACTTAAAAGATGACTTACCTGCAAAGAAGCATTCCTGGAAATTAAGAAAGCACATTACCTGCATTCTATGTAACATTATAGGAAGTTGGTTCAATTAAATATTTGTGGTGTTTGTGGGTTGCAATTAAAGATTTTAAGAGAGCCAACCTACTTGATTAGGTACACATTTTAACAAACTGGTCAATGGGGATTTTCTACTAGGTATTGACACTTCAGTTATTTTCTCCTTTGGGTACTTTAAAATTACAGGTTTCAGGTTATAAAAATGATTTCCTTTAGAACTTCATTACTGCAAACCATGTTACGACCGGATCTTTTTAATGGTGGTTTAACGCTTCGGTGTTTTTCAGGTATGACTAAAGTAATCTTTTAAGGTTTTGAAAAGTACACAATACATTTGGTCAATCGAGATAAGTTTAATTAATATATTATGCACTTGGATAAAAAAAAATAGTGTTTTCTAATGTAGGTTTTACTGCAACACACCACGATTCCTCACATGATAATACACCGAAAACAGTGCTTCCTAAAGTTGGCTTTACTGCAGCACGTCCCTGTTTCTTAGGGAATGCACATACGCTGCGATAGCGATACAGGAATACCAAAGCCTCGAACTACAAGCATTTTAGCACAATTGATTATAGCATTACCTTCCTCAGGGTGTCAAAGGATCTACTATATTGAGCTGGTTATAAGAAAGAGGATTTTAATTCATCCAATTTAGTTTCGAGTATTCAGTTTTCATAACGGCGTGGTGCATGTTTCTGATGAACCTTTTTAGAGCCAGTAGGCGTATGTAGAGATATATTTATTACGGGATTGGCCCCAAATATTATATAAAAATTATAATTTATCAGCTAAATTAATCTGCTGGATTAGCTAGATTCTTGCAACGACGGAGACGGAGAGGAGCCGAAATCATACTTCAGACCAGACCATCCCATGCATCCATATTTAATAGGTCCAATTTAGCTTTTAAATACATTTTTAGGTATGATTTGATGCATTTTGATGAACTTCATGTAAAAAAATTGTGAATACTTGAGTTTAAATAAGTGGGGGCTCTCTAGGGTTCTTTTCAAGGAAAAATATTGGAAATTTGACGCTAAAAAAGCAGGGTTTTAACTTATTTGATATACTTAACCCGGATTTTTTTGGGGGGGCTCACCCCCCTTATATGTCCCTGTTTAGAGCCACACTTGCCTACTAATTATTGCCCTACCAACTTAGAAAAACTTTTGGCGCTGATCATCACATCACTATTAACATTTTTAGTATTTTCACTTCCAAAAGTTAAGCACGGAACTGTTTTTTCAAACTAACACCTAGTAGAATTACTTTTCATACATGAAAATCATACCACAAGATGTTCAACTAGTGGGAACACAGGGCCCGAGAACAAATTTTCCCTACCAATAATTTCAGGGGGTAAATGGGCCCTCCATTGATAATGGAGTTCCTTTGGAGCAGTGACAGAAACGTCCATGTGAGAGGTATTTAGCTGAAAATTTATTTTTTTCCAAAGAATACTGTTATTCCTAAACTCAAAGCATGTTTTCAAGCGTGTGTGTTACCTTTAAATGGCATTTTTAAGGTTTTATTGAGAGATATCGGTCTAACCATCATTTTTGGCACGTTTTAGCCTCTGGGTCATTTTTGGTAAGTGGTATCAGACAGTCAACCCTGTTATTTAATAGCTCTTACATGTCCTTGAAGGCTTTTAGGTCTGGGGACCCAGAAAGTATCCTTATGTTTTCAATATCATTACTTATGAAAAACTTTAAGATAGCCAAATTGTGATTTTTTGCAGCTTTTTCACTCTCATAGATAAATCCTTGACCCAAAATGTCTTCTAAAATGAGCAAAAAAAGGAATTTTTTTTTATTATTAACAACATGATTATGGACGTGTACATGTCTGAAAAGAAAGAAATATCTCTAAAATTATGTCGATTATTTTTTTAAAATCAGTTTTTAAGAGATCAAATTTCTTCTCTGAAACTATTGCCATTTCAACACCCCCTATATGCCGCAGAGCTTTTCACTAATGTCTACAATTGTATACATGTGTTCTCATGTCCCATTTGCTCATTTTAGAAGACATTTTGGGTCAAGGATTTATCTATAAGAGTGAAAAAGCTGCAAAAATCACAATTTGGCTATCTTAAAGTTTTTCATAAGTAACGATATTGAAAGAATAAGGGTACTTTCTGGGTTCGCAGACCTAAACGCATTCAAGCACATGTGAGAGCTACTAAATAACAGGGTTGACGGTCTGATATCACTTGCCAAAAATGACCCAGAGGCTAAAACTTGCCAAAAATGATGACTAGACCGATATCTCTCAATAAAACCTTAAAAAATCCATTTAAAGTTAGCTCACCCGTTTGAAAACATGCGTTGAGTTAAGAAATAACAATATTCTTTGGAAAAACATAAATTTTCCATTAAATACCTCTCACATAGACGTTTCTGTCACTGCTCCAAATGTGTAATGGGACTCCATTATCAATGGAGGGCCCATTTACCCCCTTAAGTTATTGGTAGGGAAAATTTCTTCTCTGGCCCTGTATTCCCACTAGTTGAACATCTTGTGGTATGATTATCATGTATGAAAAATAATTCTACTAGGTGTTAGGTTGAAAAAACAGTTCCGTGCTTAACTTTTGGAAGTGAGTGTACATTGATTTTCATCAATTTTATATTCCCTCCAGATCAGTTTACAGAAGTGTCGCATCAAGATAACAATATCACTTGACACCTCCAACAGTCAAGGGCCCCTGCAGGTAAGTTAATAGCCGATCACCTTCTCACAGCGGGTATAAAAAAAACTAGAATGCACTTACTAATAATGAGCCGATAACCAGATAAGTTCGGTGTGAGTGAGCTATCTATCGGCATTCATTTCATACATAAACCTTCGGAGTATGTTTGTTGTGTCAGGTTCTCGGTATGGGGGGACGATAAACGGGACAATGAGGGGGGCACGGCAAATGGACTTCCGGATTCCGGGACAAAGGAGGAATGTGTTCTTCTGGAGAAGAGGGGAGGATACCTGAGTCAGTTGCGCTTTTTGCTCCGTGCCGGCATCTAGTGAAGACAGGACATGGCGTCAAGTCGTGGAGGAGACTTTGCATAAAGTTAGTTGCAGGGTGGTCGATTTTCACTCTATCTCTGAAGACCTGTTATCGCTGGTTAAGGTGGAGGAGGATTATGGATATTTGTTGTTCATTTTCAAGGTAAGGATTTTTTTTCCAATTATACAAAAACTCATCGAGTATCATATCATCCATAAATACTATATTGTAGTTATCAATTACATCTGATTTTTCTCACTAAAATATTCAATGTATGTTTAGTTGGAAACATCTATGATTATTGGGTTTCTAATGCTGCTAATTGCAGATTTTCGTAAGTACCATAAATTTTAGGTTTTTCTAAAGAAAAAATTACTTCAAAACAGTTTTTAAACTGAAAATAATAATTAAATTTTAAAATATTGTAACATCTAACATGAAAATGAAACAAAAAAAATACCATTATAGTTCATCCTAAATATTTTTTTTCATATCTTGAGAACTTTATTGCACATTCTAAACACCACATCCGAATGCATGGCATTGTATATAAATATCAAATCTTCAATTTATCACACTTTTTTGGAAAAATCCTTCATTCAGACAGTGGGGAACGACGTATAACCAATATTGCGCGTCATATAAACGAATAATTTTTGCATTAAAATGAATAGGAATAATTGGGACTTTGCGAAAACGACGTATAAATAGAAAAGCCGTATAAACGGAGCTTTAGTACTATTTTTTATACATAGCTTCTAACTTTATAGCAAAGTACAACTATTTTAGGGCCTTTTTCTTTAACTAAACCTTAATTATCCACATCATATCTGTTATTTTCATGGAAAAAATATTTTTTAAAATTCTGAATTTCGAATTTTTACAGCCCTATAATTTTAAAAATTCGAAACTTTTACCCATACCCCATATTTTTCGTGTAATTATTTTTTACAATGTAATTAAAATCATATTTCCAATTGAAGAGCAAATAAAATATATCGATTCTTTTCTTTTATAAAGACATTTTTTCAATCATTTTTACGTACTTTTTGGCACCTAAATAATTTAATAGCTAACCTTTTGAGTTTTAAAATACTATTATAAATAATATTTCATTTAAGCATTTTATTTAAAAAAAAACTATAATGATTTAGAATTTAGGGGATTTTTAAGTTGGAGCAATTAGACATTAGAGTGTTTGTTGCATAATACTGTGTAAATTTTCGTTTCAATTCCGCTTTAATTTAGAATTTTTTATACATATTTTGTGAATGTTCTGCATTGAAATGTACAGCAATATATTAATACTATTTATGTTTTAAAAATTTTTTGATTAAATTTTGTCTTCATTCAACTAGAAAACACAAAAATACACAATAACACTAAAAATTATTTGCAAATTTACAAACTATTACTTTTTTGGGGCCTGAAAAAGGGCTATTTTCACATACTAATATCTCCACGAATATTCACGATATTTTCATGAAATTTTATCAGTGAGTTCTTCATAACGTTTGCAACAATACTCTCCTTGAGGTTTTTTCTCTATCTCCTTTAGTTTTTAAATTAATTTTTACACTCTTTTTATTTCGGCGCTAGGGGGGCTGAAAATCATCTCAAAGGATTCTCAAGGGTCACTTACCTAGGGGTAGACCTAGGGGTAGAATTAATTTCCATGACCCTAGGACACGTTGGTTTTAAATAAAAGCCGCAAAAAGGGCTTTTGAAACACCCTGTGGTACACAAGTGTACCCCACAAGTGTATCAAAGTACTGCACTTCAAAGTGTATCCATTTGCCCCATTTGTTGTTTTTGAACAAAAACATTTATTTAAAAGAAATTGGTAAAGGTTATTTAAAATTTGAATATACCCCCTATTGGTGACAAGGATAAATTTTTTATTAATAGATATCTATATTCTATCTAGCAAAGTTTCAGGAAGATTTTACTTAGAAATTTACTTTTGGAAATTCTTGATAAAAAATTGAGTTTCTTTCACTAAAATTTATAGACTTGTTACAGAGCTTAACGGTTTATATGTTATGTTTTGGCTTAAAAGGAAACTCTTTGTAAAAACACGACCTAATTAACCTTGATAGTTTTTGAGATATTAAAAGTGTATCAATGTGCCCCTTGTATCAAAATGCCCCTTTTACCATACATTTTATTCATCTATTCTAACTCAAAGATGATAAAAATTGTTTAAAAAATTTAAATCGTAATAAAATATAAGGTAGAGAAGGATAAAATTTCCATTTTATTTTTAAGTAACGTCTGTAAGAATGATATAAGAAACAAATTAAAAAAACCCTTCTGAACTGTTGTTATGACATGTGTGTGGAAGTATTTATTCTTAATAACTTGCTGATTCGAGTTGCTAAAATCTGATTAGAAAGTAAGATTTCTTTACTTGGTTTATTAACAACATGAACCGTATAAAGAATAATGTATATTTAGTATAAATCTTATATTAGCAAACTGAAGTCTATATGAAATACTCAAAAATTTGTTTTTAAAAGTTTCAAACTTAAGAAATGCCGAATTTGTTTGATTTGATTTGATTTGATTTGATTTGATTTGTAATTGGATAAATATGATATTGGCAAGTGATATTATGTTTGTCATCCAAACATAAGGTTCATTGTATAAAATATCATTATGATGTTAATTGCTTGGATTTTGTCTTTAACACAGAATAGTTTAGATTCATAAAAATTATTTTCAAAGTCATTGGCAAAATTAAACTTAATGGGAATTTTTTGAAAAATGCAATGAACTCTTGTATGTTTACCTCTTTGGATATTCGAGGAGAAATTAAAATATATTACTATAGTAAATTAGATCAGTTTGATGTTCAAAATTTTCTCTTCAATTTAACATTCTTAATGAATATGCTAATTAAAATGTTTTTGAAGAAATATATCTTGCTTCATCTACTACAAAGGTTTATTCATTTTAGATTATAAATATATGTACAATTGTTACATGTTAGGATTATTTGCATATAAAACTTTAAGATGATACATTCTAAATTAAAAATCATGCATCGCACTAACACGAATGCATACACACATGCATGAACATTTAAAACTCAACAGTAAACTCATGAGAGGACCAATGCATTTCGTGATTTTCAGTCAACAACATAAAAACAAATTTAATTACGTTAGTGACCATACTAACGAAATTAATATCTTTTAAACGTAGTAGTTTTTAATTGCAACTAACAAATTATATTTTATATCAATCGAAATTTTAAGAAACAGCATAATTGATTTTTAGTGACTATAAACACTATTTCGTGAAAGGGCATTCACTAATTACGTCACACTTCAGGTGTGTGACAAAATGTGACAAAGTGGTAAGGTATGATACATAGTTCAAAGTTTGTGACATCATAAGTTAAAACTTTTCATAATACTTTTATAATTATAAAGATGATATACTTTCACTTAAAGTTTCAATTCAATAAATTATTTACCGATCCTCTAATAACAAAATTGAGAACTAACCCTTTATGCCCCGACGGGACTTGTAAGTCCCACTTCCCAATGTTCCAAATTCGTCCAATTTTTGTCATGTAAGGCCAAATGTCGTTTACTTCTAGTTGCAGTTACGTAAACTTGACATATTTGGGACGAGTTGTGCTACTAGGGTTAATATGAAGCTTATATACTTAATTTACTTATAGGGATGACGTATAAAAATATACAGCACAATTTTTCTGAAAAACATAATTTGGGACATAAAGGGTTAACTTCTGTTTCAAAGGTGTTACACCACAAAATGGGACATAGTTTTTGAAATTTGATAGTTTATGACATGGATGAAAAAAATCTAAATATCATGTGACGTATAATTTGTGAATCATCTATATTGGCTAAGCATTATTTCATATCCTACAACGAGTATAGAAATAGTTAAAGACATTTTTCTCTTTTTATTTTTTTCGTTACTTTTGCTTCATACCGAATTCCAAAGGTTTTTCCCAGTTTTACTATATATTTAAAAAATAATTGTAGTTTTCTAGAACTCATCCTGAGACCTTTTAATCCCTCATAAAAATACATAAAGAAACGAAAAAAAATATCTATAAGAAGGGAATGAACAAGAGATGTGGTAAGAGAAAGGAAAGTCAGAAAAGAATTAAAAAGTCCGAGAGATAGAGAAAGAAACCGGAGAAGTAATATAATGATGAGGTCACAAGAGCACTAAAAATGAAGAAACCGGTTTAATGATAATAAAAACTTGTATGTGTCGCGTCCACGCTGTCGGCGTTTAAAAAAAGGCAAAGAATATAAAAGGAAAATAAAAACTTTTGTGTAAAAAGAATTAGCTTTTGTGTTACGCTAAACTAAAATAATAAGAATCGACGCCAGGTGATGGCTCTCAGTCCGAGAGTTCACTGGTCGACAAATTTTTTTTTCGTGACGTCAATTTTTATCATTTCGGACATTTTCGGCTATGTTTCGAAAGATGGCACACGCGTAGAGTGTGGAATAACAAACTGTCAAACACTTTCTAGAGTGGTCAAATGGTCATTTCTCTTATTCTTTTCGCTTCTATAGACACTTCGAGTGATGCAACTGGTCTTAACCTTTGTTTTACCAAAGTAAAACGAAAAAGACGTTGCCATTCATCAAAGCTGACATTGTCATTAAGATAACTATTATTATCTGATTTTATTACGATTGGCATAATTAATTCGATGTGATTGTTATTATCAGCATTGCTATTAAATTAATGTCTACCTTTAGTGAGACTGAATGAAACATTATTTAACTCATGGAAAAGCTCTATATAATAATAAATATTAGCTGAAGATATGTCTATTAGTTTTATGATTGTCATGAATGAAGACGCTGTAATTTTATACGCTTAATATTGCGGAAAAAACTTTCAGTGTTTGAAAAGATAAAGTATTTAAAAGATTTTTTGAATATAGAAAATAACATTTGATATTTAAAATATATTAAAAATTTTTCCATTTCTTTGCTCCAAAAAGTTGGTTCACCATTTTCTTATTTCTTATGAATTTTTTTTCTTATTCTATATTTTCTTCCAGTTGAATGTGAAGATAAATTTTAATTTTTACACCATTTTAAAAGTTAAATTCTTGTAAACAAATATTTAATGAATTTTTCAGGCATCCCACCAGAATCTTGTATGTTATTTTCATCACGCAAAAGACCATTCCTGATAAAAAAAGCTCTCAGAAGTGCTAACATGAAATGACTGACTACTCATAAACGGACAGTTATGTAAAAAAATATGAGGAATATTAACTTGTTAGTGGGTCAGGCCTCCATAAAACCTAAATCCATAAAAATAGAAAAGACCGATCAATTTTAAATCCACCTGGCCTTTTAGTCCTCACGTTTGTGTGACAGAAGGTGAGATGCCACTAGAGGGGCCTCAGGACAGCCTGAGATGTAATCCTGGATTGACTTGAGCTCAATCCAGTTCTTAATTTCATTTATACGAGTCAAATAGTTTTAATTAACTCTGATTTAAAATTTCAAGAACTGTGAATGGATATATACTTCTACTCTTTTCTATTTTCCACGCATTAATTTTTTTGAATTATTTTTCTTTCTATTTATATAGTTCTTTTTTACCGATAGTACATAGCAAGTTTTCATTTTTACGAATTCAAACACATATTTAAAAAGCTTCTAAAACTGAAATTGAAATGAATTTAAAATAAAATTAAAGTAATATTTAAATTGTATGGATTTCATAAATTGAAACTATTTTATATTAATCTTGATGAGCAGCTGTGGAATTCTAAGAGATCTATATTCCAGTAAATAATCTTCCGGATTTTTTTATTGGAAGGTTAGATGTAGTAATCCGGCAATTTAATATGAATAGTTGTGATAGAACTATTCGGAGGCCTCACAAAAAATTTAAATCAAAATTATATTTCCCACATGATATGTAAGAATAACTTTAAAATTTATTAGTTTAAAAAAACTAGTTAGTTAATCCATTACTGCCTGATGTCCCTTTTTAGGGACTTTTTTTAAAAATCCTCTTATTTCTACAAAAATTGTTCGATTGAATCAAAACTTGCACTGATGTATCTCTGATCTCCATAGAACATAAAGAACACAAGAAGAAAGTAGAATTTAAAAATTTTTTAACATTTTCTAAAGTTGGAAGATAGAATTTTTCAGAAAAGTGATAATAATAATAATAATAATAATAATAATAATAATAATAATAATAATAATAATAATAATAATAATAATAATAATAATAATAATAATAATAATAATAATAATAATAATAATAATAATAATAATAATAATAATAGTAATAGTAATAGTAATAGTAATAGTAATAGTAATAGTAATAGTAATAGTAATAGTAATAATAATAATAGTAATAGTAATAGTAATAGTAATAATAAGTTAAGATGACTTTTTGTCATTAAAATTGCCAAAAAAGTCGCCTTTGGGATAAATTTTCAGCTTTTTTTCAAATTGGATGTCGCAAATCATTGTGTTCTATACTGCAGATCAATCTATATCATCTGGCTTGCTAATGCACATCCCACTTATGCTTGATTTTTGGGGAGAAATTTGTGTTCCGCACAATAAAATTAAATAAAATGAAAGAAGTATCTGCATTTGAAAGACTTAAACTTCACAAATTAAGATATTCTGATGGATTTGAGGTGTGTAAAAGTAATTATTACTTAATATTAGGTTACATATAAACAACGAATGCCTTTATCAATTAGAAATCTTAATTAATTTGCAATTAACATAGATTTGGGAGGAAAAACGTGTTTTAGAGCATAAAAAATGCGCAAATTACGTTAATTAAGGTTAATTTTACAGTTAATTGCGAAAATAATTAAAATTTTTTGTTCATATTCATGTTACAGTATGGTTCCGATCACTTTGCTGCACTTAAAAGGTTCACAGTTTTCTACCATGCGTTTACCATAGGGAAAAAACTCGGGGGCATTCGTGTCTGACGTCCCTTTTTAGGGACGTTTTTTAATTTTGGTGAAGAAATTAAAATGTTTACCTCGAATTTTTTTCACTATTTTTCTAATTGTTTTGGGGCTATTTACTATGTTTTTACCAAATATTTAGGAAATATAAAAAGTTGGGCATTAATGGGTTAATTGTAATTTAAAAATCTTAATTTTGAACTAAGTTTTGAGCTGAAAAGAATTCAAGTAACAAGTTGAGATTTAAGAAAAGCCCATTTGGAGATCAATCTCAAAATCAGGGGCGTCATTTAAGTTTTTGGTTGGGAAGGGCAAGGATTTTTTTAAGTGGATCTGGGCCACGTCGTGCCGTGGCGTATATATAATTTTTTTTGGGGGGGAGTTGCCTCATCTTCATTTTTAAGGTATCCCCTAACAAGCACATTTATATACGAGCACTGAAAACTAGTATTCAAATGATATTAATTATAATGTCAAAATTTGACGACGGCGAAAAAAGGAAAAAAAAACTTGGGTCTGAGTTTCACCCCCAAGAAAATTTTGAAAATTTGCCCCTTAAAGTAGTATTTTAACTCATTTCGAGACCTTTTGGGCTACATCTAAAGATAACAGTTTCTTGTAAACCACAGATTTTTCCTGGGAAAAAAACTTGTTAAAGACGTCAAAGTTTCAAGGGAGGCTAGGGGTTCTCCCCCAGAAAAATTTGCTTTTAAACCTAAAACTTTTTGGAGAGCTTTTTAAGGGAAAAGCTTCTTGTAAATGTCAGAATTTTGAAGGCAGAAATACTGTATAACCGACGTAAAAATTTGTGAGAGGGTTGGGGGTCCTCCCCCGAAATTTGTTTTGAAATTTCCCCTTTAAACTAGAGTATTATCTCTTTTTTCAATCTTTTTGGGGAGCTCCTAAAGATAAAAGCTTCTTGTAAGTGGCCTAAAAAACACTGTACCCGAAGTAAAATTTTTTTTGGGGAGCAGGGGGCCTCCCCCGTGAAATTTTTCGAAATTACCCCTTTAAACTAGTCTTTTATCTCTTTTTCAAACTTTTTGGGGAGCACTTAAAAGGAAAAGCTTCTTGCAAGCTACAGAATTTTCAAGGGAAAAACACTGAACAACCGACATTAAAATTTTACGGGGGGCTTGGGGTCCTCCCCCAGAAAAGTTTTTGAAATTTGACCCTTAAAGGTAGTGTTTTAATTCCTTTTGGGACTTTTTGGGTTACACCCAAAGCTCCTTGTGGAAGTTTTAGAATTTTCAAGGGACGTAGCTATTTTACACATGAGAGTGAAAACCTTGGGGTTGCGTTTGCCCCCACCCTGCCCCCTCTAAATGACGCCCATGCTCAAAATCAAGCCAAGATGCCAAATTGACTTTTAATAAAGTTACAGTTTATATTTATTTCAGATAATGGAAGAGAGGTGAAAAATATAACACATTCAGATGCTCCCAAAGTCGACATTACTTTCCAGTTTACCTAATATAGCAGTATGCGAACTCTACCTAGTGTAGATTTCGATTCTCGGCCTTGTCCTGAGTGTATTTTCTCTCTCTTTTTACCAGTATAAGTTCTATTTGTATCTGGTTTATAGGCGGATCCAGGAGAGATCTGGCACACAAGCCGAAGAATATTTGTGACCAATCCTGAATATATGAAGAACATATGAACTTCCTGAAAAAAATTTTGGGGAACCCCATAAATACATTCATGTTTTTGGAGGAGAGATAGCATGAAAAAAGTTGAGGTATAGACTGTCTACCATCAAAAATCATCTTTAAATCTAGATTTCTTCAGCAACCAGGACCAGGAATGGGCGTTGAATCGTCATCATACATGCTGCAGAAACTCAACCCAACCGCTGCTCTCAACAAAAGAATCAAAAGCAGTGACTCACGACACCCAGTTTCTTCAATGACAAGCGACTTGGTGTCAAATTAAGCCCCATAAACCACCCCGGATGCGCCGTAATCAACGCCCACGACGTCGCTAAGTACTCCTGCGGCCACTGCATCCCAATTAGCAGAGACGTGACTCTTGTCAACCCTTTGGACCCTTTACCTGAATCGTCGCCCTTTTATATGTGTGTCAGTGGGGGCGGAGTGTCGCGCTATCTTTGTCGGGTATCGGAGAAACGTTTACTTTCTTAAAAACGTTCAAAGGGAGTGTTTTTGACAGGGGTCATTCACATATTACGTCACATAATTTCTGGGATATGAAAACCGAGTTTGAAAGTTTGGCAAAGGAGTCATAAAAAATAGAATGGGCCCTCCAAAATGCATGGAAGCGCAAGCGTTGCTTCCACACGCTGAAGAAATAATAGTCCAGAAACCGAAAAACTTTGGCAGCAAAAATTTCAATCAAAATTGGATGTTTGCCTCCATTAATCCCACCTACTTATAATCCCGGATATATATCTTAAGAAGTCTTTTGTTTTGTCTGGGATGCTTTATTTTAAAATGAATGTTACCTACATCTAGCAAAAAAGTTGTAAACTATTGTTTTTAAAAACGTTGAAGAAATATTAATAAAAAAATAAAACACTAAAAGAATAATAATGCTATAAAATTTATCTATTTAGTAAAAACAATTTCTAACCTGTGCTTTACAAACATCAAAGAAAACCCCTTAAGGAACTATTTAAAAAAATAAATTCAACAAAAAGGGTCTAAAACGTATTTTCATGTTGTGAATCAGTTTGTTAAATATTAAAGCATAAAATTTACCCTCGTATCGTATCTGAAATATTTAATTTCAATGAAGCAAAAATAATCTTGTCGCATTTTTCAAACTTTCATCGCATCAAAAAGTACAAATTTGTGTGTTATGCTGAACAGAATACCTTTTTTCCAAAACATTTAACAATTTGAATTTAAAAAAAGTATTTGAAGGTCAAGTAAGAGTTTTTAACTTTAGAAGTAAATTTTATTTTATAACAAGTCGGAACCAATTTTAAAATATGCAAATGGGTATAAATGTATTCTTAAATCCGGTTAGTTTTAAAATATTTGTCTCTGACTAATATTTTTTAAAGCTTTTCTCCACTTCTGAGTTAAAACATCGCCAGTAAAATCTTGTACAATGCAATTTTTCTATCCTTGATTATTTATTCAAGAGAGAGAAAAAGAAAATAAATACCACAAAAAATAAAAGACAGGTATGCAAAAACCACAACAAATACAGAAAGTGTTGCCGAATTATTATTTAGAGTATAGGGTGTAACCTTTACACACAGCCAACAAAAAACTATACACAGCTCTCGGTGTATTTATAGTATTGTATAGCGCTAGACAACATCATACGCGCCACGTTCGTCCTTCGAGCGTGTGGCAATCACCACACCGCGATCCACCTGCAGAAGCCTTTCTTGCAACTTCCCTTGCGCATGCGCGCCGAACTAGGCCAGCCATTGGCCGTCGCACGGTGCGAATTAAGAAATTCCGAAGAGGCTGCACTCGGACTTTTGCGATCCAGCCAGAGCCGAAATACAACATCAGGGAAGTGGCCCGAGCAACAGGTCCGCACTTCTCCCTTCTGCCATGAAGAATCGATCACCGGTTCGCGCCCGCTCATTGGATAGAGAACCTTTTTGTGTTTAGAATAACGCGCGCGTGTGTTGTTATTGTTTCGGATTCGCTTCGGAATACTGCACCTGGATTTTTTTTGCGTTATCGTCTGAGGATACTAGACACCCATCTGGTGGTGATGCCACTTTGTGCCGCGCAGTGTTGTTATTTTCAGCGCATTGCACGTTCAAGTCATCTCTTGCCGAGAGAACCCATTGGTTATTTATGGATTCCAAACTGAGGTTTTGAAATCTCGTCTGGATTTGTTTACCTGCACTTTGGAAAAAAAAGAATTATTGCGTTTTTCGTGACCTTTTTTATTAAAAAGTATGTTTCGATCACCGGTTCGTTCTGGATGTTTCCTACGATTCGTGGTGAAAAATAGTAACAAATAGTTACTCGTGAATCAAGTGGCAACAGCGAGTGAATAAGAAAAATACAATTGACGTAATCTTGACTCAATTTGTTTTGAGTCATTTTCAGTGAGATAGCTTGACATCATTCGACAGGGTTGCTTCAAGGGGCTGCGACTAAACAGTCGGAGCCTTCATGTGGTCAGTGACACCCAACTGCATCCCCCTGTGGTCGTCTCTTAGGCGACAAAACCATCAGTATTTGAGATTACCGGAGATGTGGTGTAGCTATTTAGCTTCGTGCTTTTCGACTATAGACTGATCTCAAAAGAGAAGGATATATAAAGGTAAGACTTACCCGCTTTGTTTTTATCATATATGCATTTATGACTCTTGATTTAATGTAAATCCAATGATGTATTCCCATGTGCTAAAATTAAAATGTTCAGTAGTTGAAGTAATGGGTTGGTAAATACAATGGTGGAAAAAGCAATCAAATGATGGACGAGAATTAGACTATTATCTTTGAGCGCATGCGCAGTGTTGCTGAACTTTATTTACCTTTTGTGTTAGTAATGGTTGGTGTTGAGATGTTAGGTCACTTCAGGGAAAAATTAGATATTCGGGGAATTATGTACATGGTTAATTTTTAAACTTTCTTCAAATTGAAATTCATCACTGTTGGATTTTTTAATATGGGTTTTGAGTTATTTTCCCTTAAACTTTACCCCTTTGTGTAGCTAGGGGATGAAGAAGTTTTAAAAGAGTATGCATTTCTTTTTTCTTAATAAGTTTTTATTTTAAATTGAACTGCTTTATTAGCTTGCGATTTTAAACAGAAGTAAGATTTCGTAGAAGGGGTTCATTCTTTAAAAATTTCTCAAATTCCACAACTAATGACAATTTTATATTTAAATCATAAATCCCAATTTTTTAGAATTAATTTTTTAAAATTATATAGATTTAAATTTAATTTGTTAAGATTCGTTTTATACGAGTTAGAAATCTAAAATTTCAATACTAATAGCAATCATGCTTGCTATGTTTAACTCTTTTCCCTCAAAATAGATTTAAACTTCGTTTCATTATTAAATATATGTTGTCATTTAAAAAAATTATTAAAACTTATCTTTTGCAAGCAAATTTGAAGCTGTATTAGATCTGTTAAATTCAGTAGATACTCTATAGATGATTTCTTCTCACTATGGGAGATGAGAAGTTCGTTCTTTGGAACTGACGATTTCGATTCCGAATTCGGCTTGGATAAGTTAGTCAAATTATATTTCCATTAGAAAATCGGGCGCATATTTAGTTAAATACAATTTAGAAGTTCTAGATTTTTAAAAGAATACACACCCCTTTTCAAATATTTTCAACCTATTGTTTGCCCTTTCTTCAACACTCGTTGATAATTTTTCGAGTGCTGTGCTTATAAGCTTACGATTAGTGCGATATAACGAGTGTCTAGAATACTCCAGGGAAATTGTAGAAAAAAACACAGCAATTATGCTACTGTATGGTCACGTGACCCGCAGGTGCAGGAAAATGTGGAGGTCCAAATAGTCTGGGACTTGGCTGGAACTTGCTTTTCGTACATGCTTTGAACCTAACCGCTGTTTTTAATTACATGCAAATGAGTGCGTTGACGTTCCTTACGGTGTTGAACTTAAAAAATGCAAAAAATGTTACTTACCTTGGGGTTTCGCTTGATAGCATAAAAATTTTTATTCTCAACAAGTAAGATCTAGGTCACCTTTCCAAGGACTTAAAAGTCACGAAGAAATTGTCGAGGAGAGATTGTAAATAAATAATAAGCTTCCCGGGACACGGGCGTCGATCCCAGTGTGGATATGTCCGAGCGATTTGAAATTTTTAATCAAATAAGATATTTATTTCTTCATGAAATAAACAAATATATGAATTAAATTTTCTTGTTGGGGGGGCTCTGAAAATTTCTGGTGGTTTGCTCCATTGATCTTTTGTTGGTAACTACGCCAGTGTTACCTACAATTCATGGAGGGAGTCTAAGTCATGTTTTCTAAGTCATGGAGGTAGTCTAAGTCACAGCGCTTGCTGAAAGGGTCCAATTAGAGAGGTATGCTCGTAGTTAAAACCGAAAAACACAAAATCTATCGCGAACTATTGTAACATTCAACGTATAAAATTTTATGTTCCCATGGTAAATTTACATGCATTAATAGTGATAATAATTGTTACTTTTTAATGTTTTAATTAATAATCCTTTGGACTGTTTTTTACTCTAAAAAATCTTGAAGGTTGCTTTAATTTGTGAAAAACCCTTTAAATGCAAGGGACCATCCATACATGATGTCGCACTTTTTTTTGCCCATTTTTACCCCCCCCCCCCTTGTCACAAACTGTCACACTTCCCCATATCCCCTCCCCCCTCTGTCACATGACACGCTCTTAAACCAACAATGTCTAATACATGAATTTGAGACTGCCCGGAACCAACTTTTTTACTCCGTTCTTGATAGTTTTTTTATCAACCTGTAAGATGCCTTTTGAGAGAAAAATAAGTCGGTCGTTTTAAAAATTTAAGGTTTTTTCATTGATTTTCAGCTGCAAGATGTGATGTCACAATTTTAAACCCCCCCTCCCCCTTGTCACAAACTGTCACAAATTGATTAACCCCCTCCCCCCTCTGAGCTTGACGTCATTTATGGACGGTCCCCAAAAAATCCTTTATTATGGAGTAGTCCAGTAAATTAAAGGATTATTTTGTATCTAAATTCATTAGCTTATTCCTAGAGAGCAGAAATAGTGGACTTTGCAATCCGTAGTACGCATTGCAATAAATATAATATATTTTAGGTAACTGCAATCGTTCTTTGTTTGTTCAAAGTTAACCCAGTTTGAGAGCAATGCAAAATAAATCAAAATCAGTGAAACAATTCGAGAAAACCCTATACAAATTCAGTATGACACTTCTCCCTTGACATACCGTCAAAACCTCACCCACCCCAACATTGCCAACCATCTTGGAGGAATTCTTACCCGTAGGAGATAGCTATAACTCCGGTTTAACTGGAAACAGATGCATTGAAAACGAAAGCCTCGGCGCCATACGAGGCTTCACCATAAACACTGTACCGAATTCTTATTGTCAGGTTCACTCTCTTACCTGAGATTTCAACAAAGGGTATTGGGCTGTCCATTCCACGGGAGACCATTGTGTTCGGAACAGGCCCCGGACACACTTAAGCCCCTCTCCCCGGCCCACTGTAGGAGGGTGGAACATCCCCCTACAAGTATCTGAAGCTTGTTGGACTCAATGGCTTTTTGGCAAGCCCGGTGTCCATTGTTCGTCCATGCTTGTTTATGATGAAAGGTGGATAGTTGTGCTATGGGCACGTGTGGGGTGTGATGCTCTTTTTTTGAGGATCGAAAAACGTTCACTCTTTGTTGCCATCTTAGCGCATGTCTGGTCATAGGGGTGTGTAAATCTTCTCTAATTTGAACAAGCTGTAAGTGTCGAGTACACCACACTGTTCATGAATTGCTGGACCTACACTAATGGCATGATAGTATTTAGGTCGAGGATCCTTGGGGTCCTAGATGCTGTCCCTGCATTTCAAAATCCCCCTCCGAAGTTTTTTTCTAGCTACGCCACTAAAAAGTACCTAACTTATTATAGGTGACTATTTTTTTATTTATGGCGTACACACAAAAACAAAGATAATTGGATTTCTTTTTTCATTTCTCCCACTTATACTAAAGTTTTTAAGAAGCTATTTTGAATTATAATGACAAAAGATCGAATCGGGGACAATCTGATAACGTTCCACGTTCAGAACCATTGGTATAACCCAGGGGTCGGCAACCTGCGGCCCGCGAGCCGCATGCGGCTCTTTTGATGTAAAGTTGCGGCTCTCCAGTTCCATTCGAAAAAAGTATTTATCATTGAAACCCTTAAAGAAACAGAAAATATATTTTAAGTACCTAATGAAATCAATGTGACTCACAAAGACCGGTGTAACCCTAAGTTCTCAAGATGAGTCAAAACACTACTTTTAAGTATAAAACAATTTATTAATATTTATTCACCCCAAACTCCCCTGAATATTTTGGATCATAATATGTGCTGTTTTTCCTTTAAAAGTCTGAGATTTATGAGGATTGTGATCCTCATTTGGTCTAATATAGAAGTTCTTAAAAAATGAATTAAACACTACTTTAAGGGGCACATTTCCAAAATTTTTATGAAGTAGGATCCCTACCCCCTTGAAATTTTGGTGTTTATTATAACTTTAGGTACTATTTTTCCTTGAAAATTCTGCAACTTAAATATTGAGCGGTGCTCTTAGGGTACAATCCAAAAAGGCCTAAAAATGAGCTAAAACGTTATTTTGAATAGGAATTTTCCAAAAAATGTTCTGGAAGTTCCCAGTGTTTACAAAGTTTCGAAATTAAGTTCACTAAAATTAATTTCCAATATGTATGTAAGTCATCTAAAACTTGCTATAAAAAGCACCCGAAAGGAGATGCCTCAGAAAAAATGTTGGGTGTTCCTCTCCCCAACAAATCACAAATTTATAAAATCGCCCTCCCAATCTTAAATATAATAAGCGTATATAGTATAACATTGAAACAAAAAATTTTAGTGGCTCTTTAAAAACTGGGAAATTTTGTAAATTGTAACTTTTGGATCTTCCGTTTCAAAAAGTTGCCGAGCCCTGGCTCCCTTTCCTTTTTTTTCCCTCCGAAGCTACCCCAGTTTACCAGTGTCCCGCCTGCCCCATAGACCTGTCATGCTCGACCATTTCAACACAAACCATTTTAATTCCACAAAAATCTAAGCCGTTTAGTTCAAAAAGAATAGATTACCATGATCCTTTCGAACTTTTTGAAATACACACTGAAACGAAGGATATAGTTTTCCTCAACGAACCAACGACAGGATAAACGCAAAGGTCTTGGGCTTTACCTCTCCACCTGTCACTGAGAAGAATAAATTCATCTTTTATTGAGTTGTTTAACCAGTGTGTGTGGAATTTACTTGCAAACTGGTTATGCATTTGATGCCTTTGCTGACTCGCGGTTTGACAAATACCCGTGAAATTTTAACTTTTGCTGTTTTTTTCTTTCGAAGAGGCAAAATTGAAAAGGAGTTTTACTTACAAAAATGTTTGTTTCTGAACTTGGTTGAGATCTGGAAAAATTACGGATAGAAATTTTTTGTACAATAAAATCAGAATTATTGTACATTTTGTGGTTATTTTCACTTAAAAGCGTTACACGTTGGACGTGATTTTGTGATGAATTTAATTTCCTTCTGATGATCTCGGATTTTGTGCGGTATAGTTTCTAATTATACCAAATTTTCCGTGTCAGTCGATCTTGTATTTAAAAATAATGTACCTTTATGGTAACTACTTCTTTAGTACGAATGATAACTAAATATTCCTGTACATTGTTTTCAGTAAATCCAAAGAAATTATTAGATTTGGTAAAAACGAACTTTTGACTTCGTTAATTTGCCACCATGAAACGCGGAGTCTTTCCTTTAACCCCCTAATTTGAAAGAAATCTGAGTGAAATATTTTCAACGAAGTGTCTAAATCCACGAAAGTTGACCTATGCTAAAGTATTAGCGAAATTCGTTAGAGTTGAGTTGTTATTTTCGTTGATTTAGACAGTGCCTAATTTCAAACTGTTTGCCTAATTTTGTCATTTTTGGTTAGGAAGCCTGGTTAAATTGACAGTTTGAGTTGGTTTTTTTAGAGAAATATTTCTAATTTATATAAAATAGTTTAAATAAACTAATGGATAAAATTTTAGTCTTGCAATTTTTAATCCAAATTTAACCCTACGATATTGAATTCTCAAATGTATTTAAAGATGCTGATGGGATGAATTCGATAGTTTCAAAATAGTTATACTTCAAATATTTTATCTGGACTGTTTTTCATTTGGAATAATTTGTGATTTCATGTATAAACAATGTGTATTTATTTTTAAAAGTAATGTGTATATGCTTAAGTAATTTCCAAACATTTAACTTAAATTTCTTTTATAAAATATTTTCATTTTTAGGTATTGTAAAGTTCATTAAGTATGGGAGACCGAGGAGGGATGGAAAATTTTTTACAAGAATATTTTTAAAAAAATTTAGTTTTCCTTGTATGAATTTGAAACTTTCAAAATAACACCTTGAAACATTTTAAGATAACCAATGTGGTAGCAAAAAAAACTTAAATTTACTCTAAAAATGTCCCATCCCGGTGCAGGGGCGGGTTTTTTCAAAATTAAAATTTGTGATTAATTTTCAAATATATAGTTAAAAATCACAAAGACGGAAGTGTTTTACACATTCTAAAGATTTATTACAAAAAACCTCGATTATTTTATCTTATATTAACTTCAAAAAATCTAACTTAAAGTGAAAAATAAAAATTCTTCTTTAATTAAAAAAATATGTTATCAACTGCAATACTAAACTGTTCCTAAACAAAGGTATCTAAAGAGTTGTATGCAATTAAGTGCAATAGTTTGTTGAGAGAGGAATTGAGCATGTCCCATCCCACCCCGTTAACTATTGATCTTGTGTTTGCCGCGGAATGTCCGATATATGGACCTTGCGCCATAAAACCAACCAACCCATAGCACCCCGATAGCAACATTTAAAGAAATAGGTTCTTACAAAAGAACTGAAAGCAACCAAGAAATTATTATGAAAGCAACCAATAATGTGATTTAAAATTCACTTTAAAAAGTGTAATACTTAGTTGCTTTTGCTATAGTTAAACCATCTTTTTCATTCAGAAACTTGCAAGAGCTAATAGTAAACAGCCAACAAGTATGAATCTATGGTGGCTTTACCTGGTGGAATACTCAAAAACTAACTTCGTTTTTAATTATAAGATTTATTGAAGGTGTCCCGTCCGCCCGGTCTCTCCTACTGTAAGGTCACTACTTTCAATTTGAATGATTGAAATTCTGCACTTCCCCTTTTGTTATTTTAATTTAAAAGCACGTTAAAACCTTAACTAATGGTTTTCATAGTCTAATAGAGCACTAGCAGAAGGGGAGTAAAAGTCACAAAAATACCTCGATAACAAATTACAGTAAACGGAGATTTTTTCGATGAAATCTGAAATTCAATCGATTCAAAGGGCAATTACCGGATTTATTATTTTTATTTGATAGCAATGGTTGAAAATTATTTTTTCTGTAAAAATGTTTTGATTCTGAAACTTGATTATTTTTTTTCATTTAGATCAAATATTTTTTTAAAATCTTAATGCTAATTTTTGGAATTATAACCTCTTGTTTTACCGGGAAAAATGACTTAAAAAATATGGGAAGTGCCCGTTGCCCACAAAGACTTTCTATGGAAAAATAATTAGACTTGCTTACTGATACCACAAATCTAGTAGCACCAACATACCTATACCTCCCTGGTTGGCCCTTGAGCCTGGAGAGCCCTCATTGTTCCAACCCCTGTCTCCCCCCTGTGGAGGAAATTTACGCTACCTTTTTCGGAGAGCGAAATCACTGCTAAGTATCCTTTAAAAGCGGAATTACCACTCACCTGGGTTTTGTTCCCTTTTGTAAACATGGTGGCAGCAACCTGTGGAGCTCCTTTTTATACCTGGCTAACAGTATACGTACTACTTGTGTATAAAAAATAGGCATTAAGGGCGAGAGAAAAAGCGCACACCTTGGCGCCAAGAATCGCCAAGAGATTTCAAGCCATTTCAAGATTATAGTGTTAATTTCTATAAATAAAATTTGTGTTTAATTATTTTACCTTTAAAAAAATATTGCATACATTTTTGGGGTGATTTTGTCTTATTCTGAATAGAAAGTAAAGGGATAAAAAGTTACTTTAATTAAAGTTCTGGGCCCATAAAAAGCCTATGGGTTATCTTTATCACATTGCCTTGAGTGTTTCACTTATTTAAAAAAGTTTATGTATCAAGGACAAATCCAGAGGTAGGGGCTATGGAGCTACATTACTCGAATTTTAGTTCAAATCTCTTAAGTTATTTTAATTATTTTCCACTTTTTCCCCCATAAACACTGAGAGTAATGGGAAAATTATGATGTTACTTTAAGAGAAATCCCACAACGAATTCCTGGATTCGCTCGCTACACTGATGTGTATCAATTACTCATATTTTACTGACACCATCAAAAGGAGGGAAATATATTTATCTAAAAACATATTAAAACTTTTTGAGCAAGTTTCATTGTAGAACATTAAATCTAGAGATTTAGTGTAATTCAAAATTATCACACAAAGTAAATGAAATGATTGAAATTACGATTTTAGCTGAAAGAAAGTTCTTAAATAAGGAATTTTAGTTTTATAGTCTGTTCATTTAGAATTGGCGCCTGAAACAGGATCAAAAACGCCTAATAACGCTCATCACACAACTTCAGGGACCGATTTTTTTACAGTTTTCTAACTACTTCTATTTCAGCTGCCTTGTTATTGCATAAGAAAAAAATTTTCGATAGTAATTACAGTAGTAACTGCTTCTAATACATTAAATCTCAGGCGCCAATTCTAAATGAATAGAGTATGTGTTTGGCAATAATTACTAATGGATATCACCCATCATATTTGAAATTCTTTAGCAAACAATCATGGGCGTAGCCAGGGTTCAACTTAGGGGGGGCAAGCATGGTCGACTTTTTTTATGTTTGTTGAGATCAATTTTAAAGCCTCGTGAGAGAGACCCGTCAATTTTCAACAGGGGCCCCAGAAAATTTTTGGAAATATGCCCTAAGAACATGGTTTTAAATTGTGTTTTTGGTACATGTAAACCCAAATTTTGATATACATTTTTATATAGAATTTTGATTTAATGAACTTATTACAAAAAAGTTTGAATAATAAAGGTTTAAATACTAAAGGGGGGCCAAATTTTGAAAATTTGACCCTAATATACTGGTTTTTAACTTAACTAACAGTAAAATAAAAGTTATTTACTCGGGACTTAGGGGGGGGCAGCTGCCCCTCCCTGCCCCCCCTTGGCTACACCCATGCAAACAATACTTAATTCATTCAATTGCTTTCAATTAAAAATCGTGTTTTAAAAGTTTTATGACCGTAAATGCATTTGCTCGATGGTTATTATTTTAACGTCAAATTTTTTATTAACAGATATTTTTTAGAGGCAATTATCTCGATTAAACATATAATACCCTCAAATTGTAAAAAGTTGTTTTAAATGTGACATCTATCAACAAAATTTATCCACATGTGCTCTCTAACTTTTCTCTATTTGTCAAATTTCTATTTCAGAAGGCAATAAGGCATGAGTGACGCTAGTTTGACGACTTGTTTTCTTACATAATGAAATATTTATATTATTAAGTTTGTATTATTCCACAAAACATTTTGCTAAATAATTGCCAATTTTATGCCTTAAAGTTTTTTAAAATATGAATTGAAAGTAGCGAAAAGTTAGATAGCCCGTGTGGCATTTTAACCGACGATATACTCCTTGCTACACTATCTGTGTCCTCTGGTTATTTCTTTAATTTGGCTCAGGAATACCTTATTTTCTTTAAAATTATCCTTAAGAATTCCCATTTCCAGAATATTATATTATGGTCAAGAGAAATGGGAAACTAGAATACACTTTCGAAGTTATCTGTCTGCAGGACCAATCATTCATGGCAGAGGAGATGCTAAGCCAAACGTGGCGTTGCGTCAATCTTCGCAATAACTTACTTCTCCAAAGAGCGCCGAAAGCGGAGTTGTTTGGAAACCTGCTGCGATTGTGGGCCCACAAAGGGCCGGCCGATGTCAGTTTTACGACTCCCCTCAGCCCCTCTACCTGTGGAAGCTTTTTCTCAAGGAAGGAAAACCAAATGCCCAAAAAAAATGTTTGTTCAGCCTCTTGTCGAACGGGAGTAAATATTGCTGCTCTATAAATCTTTTCTTTTTTCATCTTTCTAATTTTTTTGCGCTCCCTATTTTCGATGGATCAGAGTGAATGGGATTTTCGCACGTGCAACACTTGTAAAGCGTTTAGTGATGGTTGGGGGATTTATTCATTGGGTTGCTTCTTGTGTTAATTTTAAGTTTTAGAGTGTTGGGTTTTCAAACGACGACGTTCTGTGAATGGTGTGCGAAAATGTGTAATGATGCGAAATGATGTCATGTTGATCATCAAATGATGTGTGAATATTCAATAACTTACAACTGGAAACAATTAAAATCTACTCTTCATATATAACCTTGAATTCTGTGGGTGCTTTCGAACCGTATTACAAGTTTGTCCTATGGAGACACCTGATTTTTTGGGAAAACCCCTTTTTTGCCCTTTTGTGGAAACAAATTCTCCCTGGAATCCTCTTCTGATTCGATCTGTTAGTTGTTCTTCTTCTTAAAACTGTTTCAATGACTGACTGAAATTGCTGCATTTTGATTACAAGGCCATTCATTGATCATCAGTTCGATATAAATAATAATGTGATGACGAATAACATTGTATTAATTTTAATCTTCCATTTCTTAGAAATAGGGACAGGAAAAGAGCATTTTCTATCCTTCTCGGAGAAGGGTAGAAAAGACAAATCTTCACACGGAGTTTGTAAGCTATTTTTGGGATTTAGTTGTAGAGTAACTCCCCCATCATATTTACCCAGGACCGGTTGCTAGGAACATCCAATAATACTTTTAAAACCATTTGTGTTTATGTGTAGTACTCCTATAAACAGGTTATCTACAAAGTGCAAATTCAGATTATCATTAAAAGCAGCCTGTGTAATGTTATATAAGAGGATCTTGAGTAAAATGTAAACGTTGCACATGATAGAGATGAGTTGAGTGGTAGCATGTACTCTGCAGCTGCGCGGCATATGGTACAGCTTGTCCCTCTAGGAAGTTGTCTGTCTGACCAGCGCGCAAAAATGTCTGACCTCCAGCTGCAACTATCAAAACGAGGTGACAAGCAAGGAATACTAATGATTCCGCACTTTTCTGCGCTTGGTTTCACTTTGGCGGTCAGACCCCAACTGACCGCAAAGTTGTTCCCCAGCGTCTTCCAAGTACGTAATATACAATGATACAAAATATACAACTTCCAAAGCGTCATGTGGGGCACTCTAGTGTGGAGACCTTGGAACATGTTTAAATATATCCCAAACATCTCACGAGTAAAAGCAATTGTTTTACTACTAAGTAATTTAAGAATGAATATGACTGTAATTTAGAAATTGATGCAAAAGATTTTCTGAAAGTAAACCAAAAAATCATGCAATGACAAAAATAAGGAAATCGGAGAAAAATTTGGCATTAGAAATGTGTTGGGTGCCTAATTTATAATTATTAAACACAGCTTTTCGTTATTTGTGTTATTTTTGTATTTTCAAAATAAAAAATTATAAATTTTGTACCATTATTGAAAGTATCCCAAGATGGGGCACTTTAGGACATAAAAAGAGGTTTTTTAAATTTGTTATTATGAATTCCCCAAAAGAGATATTTGGTTGGGAATTGTCTTATTACATGCGCAAAGGACTGTATTGGATTTGTTAGCTGTGTTTGTATAAATACCATGGTATAAAACAATTTGAAAAATCTTTTTATAAAAAGTGTCCTAAGGGGCCCCGCTCTCCCCTACCCCTTTTCCTTTTTTGTAAACATCTCCTATTTTGTTAGTTAAAAAATTCTTAGTAATGATACATAAGGAATTTGAACTCTATTTTGAATGGTCAAATATTTTACAATATTAAAATATATGTTTCCAATTTATATCAGAACTATTCCCCATCACTTGGTTGTTTTGATATTAAGTATTAAACTCCCATTCTATAGCACTTTTTTTAATAATTTGTCAACTGATATTTATAATATAACCTGTTTTTACTTTCCGTTCCCTTTACGAATATGTTTTTGGCCTCGTTCAAAATCTTTCTCAACCTTTTAAATCCATTAACTCTGATCTCATTAGTGCATTTATGCATCTGCGAAGTTGGAAAGTTCTCTACAACTATAAAACCCTCAGTTTTTATCCAACAAGAATATTCCAGAACTTCTTCCTGAGTTGTGTGTAACGCTCGTTCTTTGCGAGGATCATGGGATGGAAAACTGTTTCGTGAAAAGAAAAAAAACTATCACACGAACTATTTTCAGAGAAATATTTATGGTAATACACACTAACTGCTCTAAATGAAATAATTTCTGATCTCCATGTGATCGTAAATCCTTTGGAGAAATATGCCTCAAGGTTATATGAAAGAGGAGAAAACATATCTATTCGGTATCGAGTATCGCAAATAAGTATCTATCTCATAAGATTTAAGAAACTTATTATTCGTATTTGAAATTTCAAGTTACCTTTAAATATTGGTTTTCGTTAATTAATTAATAATTAAAAGTAGCTCTATAGAAGCCAGAGAAGGCATGAATTATTAATCCATTCAATTAATATGATAACCATATACTATATATCATTCACACGACAGGAATCATTTCGATTGGAATCTCGACTCTCCGTCGCCTATGGTTGCTTAATCGTAAGGGGTAAAAAGGAAAAAAACCATACTGATTAATTTATACAGTTGAAACTTTTTCCCGAAATTGTTTCTCGTTCTCTTTAACCCCGTTTTAGAATACTGGTAAAATTTAACGAAAAAGAGTTGGGTAATGAATTCATCACGTGAACACAGTGTGGGATCTAATTTTAGTTTAGAAGTTGAGGAACTTCGAGGCGTATAACTAGACTGCATTTTACATCAAATAGAATCAAATTTTAATAATAAGTGTTAGAAGTTCCCTTTCCAAAAATAACGGAAAAATATGCAAGAAGGATATTGATTTCGATTTATGTGCGAAAGACAATGTTATGGTATTGTTACTATGATATTTGTGTGAAATTTCAAAATATTTATTACAAAGGATGTGATTGTATAATAAGTTTATGAGCTGTTGAACACAAACTTATCTATGAGTATGTAGCACGGAAAGCACTGAAATAAAAGTTTGCTTAAGTTTTAAGACTTCAAAATTTTATACAGCTTTGTCACAAAATTTTTTTTGAACTATCAGGTAGTCAATCATTTTCGAAATATGCTCCGAACCTTTAATCTTTGTTTAGAAATTAAAAAATAATTTTAAATCCTCAATGGCTTTGGTTTAATAAGTTCTTGTCCAAATTGTGTTAAATCCTCTAAGCTAATAATAGATCAATTTCTGTAAGAAAATAATGTGATAGTTATTTGGGTAGGCCTCAATTTTCCTCCCTTCAGTAAGTTTTGTAGTTACAAATATAAAAGGTTTCAGAAGAAGGAATCTTTTTTCTTTCGTGCTTTTTTGCATTTATCTGGCTTTCCTCCTTTCCAGTAAAAAGCTATGGGTTGCGGTGCGGCAATAGACCGATCAAAGTTGTTCATGGATAAAATCCGTTGCGAACTGGTAAATATATGGATTAGATTAAATTTATTTTTACGAAATTTGTTTGAAGCTGGAAACTTTTTCCCCTATAGAACTTAAACACTCTTTTCTTCCCCCGAGAATTCTTGTTTCTTGGGAAAAAGTGTTCCAGATTTTGGGCTGTCAGTGGCAAAAGTATTTTGGAATTGTTTGTGCACAGATAGCATTTTTGTTTCGTATTCTTGTAAAAAGTCTGAAACCTTTTCGTATAAGTTGTAAAAGTCTAGTGGTTCGAGAGTAGTCTTAGTAATTATGTAATCCAGTAGTGTTTGAATGTTGTACGTATGTCGTGTTTGTGTGATTTTTAAATAAACTACATTTGCAAATGTAGCCTTAATCCATCAAAATTTCCCTCAGCAGCTCACCATCAGGAATGGTTGAGATATATTTATTACACAGAACTGAACAGAAGATACTTTTACTTTTTATGAGGGGTTATCTCAAAGGGATACTCCTCGCTTGACTCCTGATAAAGCTATCTCCTAGGGTGAAAAATCGTCATACCAAACCTTATCCTTAACCTAAGTCACGGGAATCGTCACTTATTTATCGTCGTTTGAAGTCGTCTGAGAAACTTTAAAATTCGAAAAAGGTTTGACTTATTTTTCTATTTGTGGCGTGTTTTTTGGATATTTTTTTGTTATTTAGTTTGCTAAAAATGATTTTTGTGTTTTTACTAATTTACTTTGTTTTCTAGTGGTCATGAAGAACTAGGATAGACTGAATGTTATTATGTAATGCATTCAAAAGTTAAGTTATTTGAATTTTGTATACGTGAAATTAGTTTTGAATTTATACCAGTAATAATTGCTTTCTCGAATGTGAATTTTTTACAATGATATGACGATTTAAGGATCCAAATGCAGGCGTAATACTATTAATTTGTTAAATTAGTTAGTAGGGCCGAATCCCTTCCACTGAGAAACCTACCATGCACTCATTAGAATTAGAGATTAAACGTATAATTTTCAGGATATAAAGGGGGGTTTTAACCTTGGTGCTCCAAATTATTATATTTTTGTGGTCCTCCTGAAAGTTTTGAAGATCACTCCTACAAAAAGGGGTTTTAAGTCTGAACTGAAATTTTTGACTGAGGATTGCTTTTTTGATTCATAAGATCATTTGAAAGAAATTGATCTTTTATAAATGATAATTTTTTTGCAGCCTAAAAAAATCAGTTTCTTCAACATAATGTATAAATATTCTAAAAATATATTTTTTATTTCTTATTTCTCTATATTTCATGACTTAATAATAGATACACCCTAAATTTGTTCAGTGATTTAATTAGAATTAGCACACATAATTTAATATAAATTGTCTTTATACCTCTGTGAGGCAACTCAATGAGTATTTTTGTTCTCCCCTTGAAAATAACGTATTATTAAAATTAATATTAACCACTTTTTGTTAGTTTTTCCCAAATACTCTTAATTTTAGTCTAAAGCTAAATGTTTTTCGAATTACCGTTGATTAATGTCCTTCGCTCAGTTTTCATACTTTCAAAAAAATTCTGAAAAAAAATTGAGATCACCCCACATCGTGCGCTCTACGTTGAAAAACACTGCCCTAGACACAAAAATCTTTCATTTGCTACTGGAACTACCCTATTTCTCAACTTGCTATATTACCTACTTTATGCAAACTACAAATAGTCCAGTAACTTGGTGTCAAAAAAGGGGTGTTTCAGGAAAAAAATACAGTACTTTTTTTCTCAACGGTTTTATATGTTTTCGAGGGTGCTAAATCCAGGGCTCCCAGCAGGTCTCTTTTTTCCCTAAAAGTCTCTTTTTTCACCTGAGGTCTCTAAAAGTCTCTTTTTTAGGATCAAGGTCTCTTTTTTTTCCTTTTTTCCCTACTTTTAAGGGTTAGATTTACAAAATTTTTCTGGGGGAGCGCCCCCAGACCCCCTCTACCTTTGAAATTTTTGTCTCTTTTATATCCTTTTTCCGTAGAAAATTCTGACTTACAAGATATCGGTCTCTTTGGGTGTTATCAATGGGCCAACAATATTAGTTGAAACAATACTTTGAAGGCTAATTTTCCCCAAACTTTCCAGTGAAGAACCCTCATCCCTGTATCTATACTTGGGGTTCATATTTTATACAAACTGCGAACAAAATTTTACAGTGTCTGTTAGTTTGAATCAATTCTCCTCCCTCCAACCCCCCACAATAGTCTGGTTATGGGTTTCAAGTGTGAAATAAAGCAATTAATATAAATTTGAAAATTATTTGTAATTGGTGTCAAATCTTAATGTAAAGTACATTTCAAAACAATTTATTTTGTTATTAGCACCCCAAAATGCATAGAAATCCGTTAAAATTATTCAACAACAAATTTTTTTGGTTATAGACTTGTATTAAGGCATCTATTAGGGTAAAATACAAAAATTTTACGGAAGCCACGGAAAAAATTGTATGTGAAAAATAGTCTGTTATAGGGGTATGAAGGATAATTATGACCTTATGACATCCTTATTTAGCTGCATAGTCAGGATTTTCCTTTGGAAGTCCAAAAAATGCATTATTGTAAATCAACGAAATTTTTGTAGTTACCCAAAAAAATTTGTCATTTTTAATTATACTCCTCTCTGTTAATTAAGAGGTTAACTTCTACGTGTTAATTAGGATCTCCTCAAAAAACTTTTTGCGAATTTGCCCCTTGAAAACAGTGTCGAACTCGTTTTTGGCGTCAGGCCCATAACTAGATATTTGTTTCAGGGATTTGACTCAATACTATTTACTTATGAGTGTTTTTACATGCTTTGTTTTAAAACGCTTATTGTGATAGGATGTTAATCTGTGTACAATAAGTCTAAAGTTTGAGGGTGCTTCCCCAGAAAAATTTTGGAAATTTGAACTTTTGAAGCAGTGTTTTAGCTCATTTTGAGACCTTTTCAGTTACATCCAAAGACTTCCTTGCAAGCCACACTGAGTTTCAAAGGGATGTTTGGGGTCCTCCCATAGAAAATCTTTGTTATTTAAACATTAAAAGAGTAATGTGTAAACTCACATATTTGAGCCCTATTGGGTTACAATTACTAGTAAAGAGGATCGCTCTTTTAAAGTGTAGAATTTTTATGAGAAGCACAGTATCAAAATTTTTCTCCCTCGAGTGGCAACTGGTTATTATAAAACCAAAACTATAGGTGTAAACTCACAACTCTCAAGCGTCACCACCAACCGTGGACCGGTTTCGTCCTTGTTAGGACTCATCAGCACGGTATAGGATGGTAACGCAAGAGAGTGGAGGGGAAGTACTAGTCTAGCCGAAAAAGTGGTGACTATTGATTAGTCCTCCACTCATCTGCTGGAAAGACAATGGCTTTCCTAGGACAGATTTAATTCCAGAAAGGCAAGGTACATGAAAGGAGAATTTCACCAATTATTGCTGGTTAAGCGGACAATAAGTGTAAACTCACAACTCTCAAGCGTCACCACCAACCGTGGACCGGTTTCGTCCTTGTTAGGACTCATCAGCACGGTATAGGATGGTAACGCAAGAGAGTGGAGGGGAAGTACTAGTCTAGCCGAACATTTATTATTATATTTATTATTTCGGCTAGACTAGTACTTCCCCTCCACTCTCTTGCGTTACCATCCTATACCGTGCTGATGAGTCCTAACAAGGACGAAACCGGTCCACGGTTGGTGGTGACGCTTGAGAGTTGTGAGTTTACACTTATTGTCCGCTTAACCAGCAATAATTGGTGAAATTCTCCTTTCATGCAAAACTATAGGGTCTAAAAAAAATATTTTAGGTCTGAACCCAAAGAACCCCCCCAGTTTTGGCTACGGCACTGTTTTTTTATTCAAGAATAATCTTAACTTTTCAGTTTTTTAATTTTAATTTGATTCAAGTTACGAAAAGTTTACTTTCTGTTTTGAAGGATTATCCCAATATTTCATTTCAACATTTAAAAATTACCTTGAAAATATACTTTTTTTATTATTTTAATTTAATTTTTTTTATTGAACCAAAAATAAAAAAGAACACAATTACAAGTTCACATAGCCACCTGGGATCTCAATCTTTGGCAATCAATCGCCTTTTTATCTAATTTCTACATTAATTTTATAACATTAACTATTTTGTGAGGATAAAACTCTGAAATTTTTGTTTCATCGACCTCTTTTTTCATGACACTGTTAAATTTTGACTTAAAATTTCGGTCTCTTTTTTCTCTTTTTTAAAGATATTAGGTCTCTTTTTTCCCTAAAGACAAACCAAATGTCTGCTGGGAGCCCTGTAAATCCGAATCTGAACTTTGCATACAAAATTTCGATGTGAATTTTAAGAAAATTCGAAAAAACCCTAAAATTTCGCCTCATTTTTGGGTTTTTTGTTTGTAGAACGAAAAGTATGAATTTCTCATGAAAATATTAAATACAAAAATAAAGCAGATAAAACAAGCTATAAAATTGTCAATTACAACTTTTTTGTCAGACTAATAGTTTTTCCACTAGAGTGCGCTGACAAACAGTGATTTTTTGGCCTTGTTAATTTTTTAAAATTCATTTATTAAATTATGATAATGAATATGAATGTTTTTTGCAACGCTGAATCCAAATTTCAAGTTTATTTTCATTTTGAAAGTCATCTTCTCATCACAAATTGCAAAAATTCTAAAATTTGAGCTCTTTTGTTCCGTTTTTACCAATTTTCTTTAAAAAAATATCAATTTCTCGAAAAATGAACCACTGCATCTTATAGGAAATTTTACGTACCTTAATTTGAATCGTCAGTTTGAAGAAGGGAATAAGTCCAAAAAATGACAAATTGACTTTTTGTGCTCAAAACAATCTCCAAGCTTTGCCCTACACATGGGTGAAAAGAGGGGGAAAATAACTAACCCCTATAGGGAGATATCGCCCCTTGAAGTTGTGAAATTGATGTCCATACAATGAAAATTCCATTACTTTTTTCGATTTTCTCAAAACTTTATTTTTGGACTTATTCCCTTCTTCAAACTGACGATTCATTTGGTGTAGTGCTATTTTTCGAGAAATTAATATTTTTTAAGAAAATCGGTAAAAAACGGAACAAAAGAGCAGAAATTTTAGAATTTTTGCAATTTGTGATGAAAAGATGACTTTCAAAATGAAAATAAACTTGAAATTTGGATTCACAGTGCAAAAAACATATAAATTCGTTTATTAAGCAATCTCATAATTTAATATTTAATAAATGAATTTTAAAAAATTAACAAGGCCAAAAAATCCACTGTTTGTCAGCGCACTCTAGTGGCAAAACTATTAGTCTGACAAAAAAGTTGTAATTGACAATTTTATAGCTTGTTTTATCTTCTTTATTTCTGTATTTAATATTTTCATGAGAAATTCATACTTTTCGTTCTACAAACAAAAAACCCAAAAATGAGGCGAAATTTTAGGGTTTTTTCGAATTTTCTTAAAATTCACATCGAAATTTTGTATGCAAAGTTCAGATTCGGATTTAGCACCCTCGAAAACATATAAAACCGTTGAGAAAAAAATTACTGTATTTTATCCTGAAAAAACTACCAAGTTACTGGTCTAAACTGCTTTCCCTGATTTACTCAATCGGCTTGTTTCACTCCATTAGCATACAGAACTAATTCGTTTCTCTTGTTTTCGGTCTGTTATGGAACCTATTTTCCTCGCGACACTCGTTATTAATGTCACAGTAGAGCACTGGGAATCCTCGTATTTACGATTCCCGCCGGACCTTGCCGCAACGTCCTTGAGTCGTCAATGTCCTTTGCGAGTTATTTTGCCCAAACCGCTAAAAGCGTTTAATAACGACTCGGTCGACTTTTTTTATTGTAGTTAAAATTCCGGTTCTTGATTAGAAAAGGCGGCTCTGGTTTTCTTTTTTCAGGGTAGTGTTCTTAAGGTCCACAACCTTTCAGAGAGCTCAAATGCTAGCGATTGTAGATTATTATTATTGTTATTATTATTCCGGCTTTTTGAATTTTTTAATGTTTAATATGCTTTTTATAGCGTAGTTAGAGCGTCGTGGAATGCACTTGTGAAGGCGCTTACTGGTATACGTTAACTCTTTTCTTTTGAGTTCCGTAACTGATAAGAACTAGACACGTCTTTGGGTTTCTCTTACTTTGGAAATTACTTCTGACTAATTAGTCTGCTGACCTAAGGCTTAAGATGTCTCACGAGGGGTGCTTTATGTAATCAAAATTGTCTTTGCAATCAAGCAAGATGCATTGAGGTCTAGGATTTAGATATTTTCTTCTTATCCCTGTAAGGACTTGTCTTCGTCAAGGTTGCTTATGGAATGTGGAATTCTCAGAAATGGATTTCAGACTGAGTTATCTCAAGGTTTTTAATAGAAAGAAAGGAAATTAATTAATTACCTAAATTGAACATTAATTAGAGTTAGCTCGTTGTTCCAGCAAACCCTTCAATCTTTAAAGGAACCACTTTATCTAATATGAGAGGTTATAATATGAGGGTATTAAGCATATCCGCCCCTGACAAAAAATTATGTTTTGAACGGGTTCCAGGCTTACAATTGTGGTCAACCACTCTAATGTTTTCTTACTGATTTTAACACATTCCCCATTCGGTTATTATTTTTACGCTTAACGATTGAATAATGGATCCCGGTTTTTTGTATGTTTTTTAAAAACTACGAAAATAATTCGTTAAAATCTGTCAGTTTGGGAACAGCAAGGTGTTTCGTGTTAAGCAATTGCATGCGACTCTGACTCTCCTGCGTATTTAACATGAAGTATACAGTCTTTGCCTAAGAAGACGAATGTGTTTATCCAATACAGCTGTAACTACTCTTGCATTACCTTCCCTTTCATTGTTAACACAGATGGTTTATACTACTAAAACTAAACTTCCGCATTGTGTGAACACGTTGTGATATTAAAATTTTCTTTAGCTCTGAAAAAAATGAATTCATAGTTAATCTATGTCACACAATTTCAGGAGTTTTGTATTCCTTCTTTAGGTCACAAGCTCTTCACATTGCAGTGACCTATCCCCAGTTGAATATAACTCATTCTGTTCATCATCCACGTCTTTTAGTTAAATTCTTATACAGTATTTATAAAAAGGTAGTTGTGTAGTATTTTATTTGATTCATAAACTTTGATTCAATTGTAGGTTTCTTTTTATTTAGTAACTAGCTGATATGCCCGGCCTTGCACGGGTGGAGATGGAGATTTTTTCTTAAGGGGGCTCAGTACCAAAATTTTGTCAAAGTATCGAATTTGAGATTTTGCAATAAAAATAAAGATAATACCCTTAGAATTATTCCTACCAAGTTTCATAATGATACGGGGATTCTAAGTGTGAAAATTTTTAGATTTATGAAGCCTAGATAGTGTTAAGAAGCCTAGTTTTCTATCTTTAAACGGCTTTTTCTCAAAACAAGGTTTTTAATGTTTAAAATCACAAGGCTTTTTTTCTAATCATCCAAACCACTTTAAACTTTGTAGACATTATTAGTAACACCTGTTTAACATCTTCAGGCATGGATTTTATAATATATTTATTAGAATTTTTTTTACAGAGTAGTAAAGTGGAAACTTAGGATATTTTTCGGAAAAAAAATGCCTAATTTCAGAGTTTTTTAAATTTTTCAGAAACTTTTATAGATAATCAAATTTCCATGCCTACAAGTGACTATATATGTTTGATCTATGATAAGACAAAAAATCAAATCAAAAGAACATATATTCAGGGAGGAGTATCAATTTAAATTTAGGGTAATTTTGGGCATTGTTGTGAGGTTTTCTGTAATTTTTTAAAAAAATAAATTTTTGAACTCGCTTTTTGGGATAAATATTAATTAGTATGAAGTAAATACATAATTTAACACCTTAAAAGATAATAAAATCATGTTATTAGAGAAAAAAATATTTTTGGTACTGAGCCCCCTTAAAAATTTTAAATTCATTTCCTACCTTACAGGACCGGATCCAGGAGGTAGCACTCTGGAGACCCCCCCCCCTTGGGAAACCAAAAAGGTTGTCAAAATGAGTAAACCCCTACTTTTACCAGTCTATTTTCCAATTTTTTTTCTGGGGGAGGACCCCCATACCTCCCATTAGTACCATCAGGGGATCTTCAGTGATAATTTTCCAAATTCCCAATATTTTGACATTTTGGGTGAAAAAGTAAAGGTGATAGCGTTGAAAAGTGCCCCCCTTAGACTCAAAACGTTTCTAAAAACGCGAGTTTAGACCCTACTTTTACACGTCAAATTTCAATTTTTTTCTGGTGGAGGACCCCTATACCCCCAATGGTACCAATGGGGATCTTTCTGGAAAAGTGCCCCCCTCTTGGAGGCGTGCTGGATCCGTGCCGATATTTTTATGAGTGAAAGGTGTCGAATCAAGCATTTTGAATTCTGAACGATTTCTGCACTTACCACATGATTCCCATAAAAAACAACAAAATATTAGAAAAATATTCTTCCCAAAATCATTTAAAATGCTCAATAAGCGACCTTAATTAATCATATTTTCATGATTTTATTATATCTTTGGTATAAAATTTAAAAAATAAAACATATTCCTGCATTTTAAGGAAAAATACAATATTTCCACTTAAAATGGTTTTGAATATTAACTCTAGTTTTTGGTCTGTTAACCAACTTTCTTAAAAGCTATAATATGATCATCTTTTGATTTTTCATCCTCGTTTCCATAGAGATTATTTTAAAAATGCTATTCCATGAAACTTTTTATTTAAAAATTACTCTCAAATAAAAATATTTTGTACTATACTTACCAGTTTTAAAATTTTAAATTTTGTTGAAATATATTTTTAGATTATAGTTATAATTTTTAATTATATTTATATCTAGTTTTTCTTTTAAAAACGTGTTATTTTGCATTATAGTTTTTTTTGTAACAATGGGGTAAACAGATCTCTTGTGGAGGAGAAATAAAGCTATTTCAGCAAAATGACCATAAAAAGGGTCAAAAGAGGGTCAAGGGGTCATTCTAGAACTTTGAAACATAGCCTATGTTTTTTTGGGGATTCTTTTACGTAGGTATACCAAGTTTGGTGCCGATCGGAAGAAAACTGTGGATTTGTATAGAAGACAAACACACACACACACACATACACATTCAATTTTATTATATTAGACTAGCTGATATGCCCGGCCTTGCACGGGTGAAGAGTATAAATTTATTATTTGAGGCGTTTGCTATCAAAACCAGCTCATTCCATATTTTTCTGAAATCCACTTTTTTTTGCATATTTTGAAAGTTTAGAGGGTCCTTCATAACCTGGCGAAGGGATATAGCTCAAACCCAGCTCATTCCAACCCAATAAACTGGAAAAAACCACTTCACAACTTAATTGAACAAAAAAAAGCATGAAAAATCGTGTTTCTGCATCAAAATCAGCTCATTCTAACATAATTAGCGTAATTACGCCCAAGGTAATGCAACTGAAAGGAAAATGAAAAGCTAATCGAATTCTAGATGGTTATACCTATAGTTAAAAATTTAAAAAACAAATTTAGCTTTAGAACTGTGGACGTGAGAAGTTTTTTGTCGCTCCTGTAAAATTTCCAAAAATGGAATAAGCTGGTTTTGATAGCAAACGCCTCATTTTTAAGTTTTCCCAAATACATTTCTAATTTTGGATAATCAGCATTTACCAATCATCCCGGTATCCCAGGCGTCTTTTTCATATTCTGGTGTTCAAGGTAACTTTTCCTATCCGGGTGTTCCGAATAATTTTTCTTATCTCAGTGTTCCCAGATGGATTAAAATTCCTTCAGTTCTCAAGCAATATAATTTTTGAATGATTTCCACATTTACATGGAAAAATTAATCTAAAAAGTATTTAAATTGCTTAGATCCCTTGATTAATCATATCTTCAGGAATTAACGTTTTCGGTGAAATTATTCAATAATTAAATCTTATTCCATTTTGCAAATTAAGAAAAAAAAATCAATATTTTCTAGCTGAAAGGGAGTTTTAAAAGTTTTTTATTTGTTAACCAACTTTCTTAAAGGCTAAAATATTATCACCTTTTAATTTTATATCCTCGTTTCCATGGAGACTATTTTAACAACAATGGTATTCCATAAAGCTTTTAAAATATAAAAATTAGATAAAATCTCAAATAAAAATATGGTTAACTGTATTTAACTTTTAAATTCCATGGAAATATATTTTTAAATAGACTTGTACCTAGTGTTTCTATTAAAAACTTGTTGTTTAGGATTAAGTTTTCTTTGTAACAATGGAGTAAACAGATCTCTTCTTGAGAAGAAATAAAGCTATTTCAGCAAAATGACCATAAAAAGGGTCAAAAGAGGGTCAAGGGGTCATTAAAAGTTTTCGAAACATAGCCTATGTTTTTTTCTGAGTTTTTTTACGTAGGTATACCAAGTTTGGTGCAGATCGGAAGAAAACTGTGGATTTGTATAAAAGACAAACATACATACATACATACCCACACTTGATTTTATTATATTAGATTCTCTGGCAATCATACGTGAATTCCTGCCATCAATTGGTCAAATATAGGTAAAAACTACAAAATAATAATTTATTTGATTCAAATTCAAGGTAAATAATAGTTCTACTACTAGTTGAGTAATATGATTCTGTAAAACTTGTTTTTCCTTGATGGAAGGCAGTATGCAGGTAAACAAACTTAATTCCTATATGATCTGCAAGATGTTTCTAGTTCTCTTTTGTCTTATTTACCACATTTTATCTCTCTTACATTTTATCATATTCAGATATAAATGTCTAATAGTATTAATATATTCTAATTCTTCTTTTCTTTTGATAGAAAATTGGGTGAAAACTAACGAGGTTATTTAAAGGAAGAAAATTTTCAACAATTTGAATGATACTACGGAGGTTGTTTACACGCAGATTTACAAGAAGTGAAACACAATCTTAGAATTGTACCTTTTTAAAACTTTTTATTATGGATAACTTTAATTAAAAGCAGAGTTTTGCTACAAGCTCATTAAATTTTTTGTTGAAAAATAGCAATTGAAATTTGTAATGTCAAATTTGGTTCGATGTAAATGTTCTATAAATGAGCCATTATTAAGATATAGGGGATATTTATATGTTACTGTTACTACCATGTTCAATTTTCTCGTGCAAGCCTGCCTTGGAAAATGTATTACCTCGTCATATTCTTTGATCGCCTTTTCATATATACCTGATAAACCAATCTCTAAGTACTAAAAACACATAACAGTAATCGCATAGAAACATAACAGTAATCGCATAGAAACATAACAGTAATCGCATAGAAACGTAATACAGTAATCGCATAGAAACGTAATACAGTAATCGCATACAAAGTAAAAATCCTTTCTGTTATAAAAAAACAAACACAATAAATTTACTGAAAAAAATTAGGTTTTTTTCCATAAACTATAAATTAGAAGCTAAAATATGGTTTCACGGTGAATAAAGTTAAAGAAAAATTTTTTTCATGTTCGTTACAGGTGTTATGTACATGGAGGTTATGTACCCTTGTTCCTCCGAACGACCGTGCCAATAATAAGTACTTTTTTTGCTAGATTTAAAACAAATAATTCTACAATTTTTACGTTTTAGTTTACAGCAGTACTTAGTGTTAACAAGAGCACTTTATACTTGTGTTACGATAAAGTGTTTTAAAAAAACTGCTATAAAGTGTTGATAAAACATCATAGGGAAACAAATGTGTTCGATCTACATATAGTTGCCCATTACGTTCCTAAACGTATTTTTACAACAATTTTAGAAGAATATATTTCAGGATAGCAACACTTAACTCAGAACACTTTCACAAAATGATAAAGTATAAGCAAACTAAAGAGAAAAAAAAGTTTCTTAACTGCGTTATGTGGTGTTTTCAAAGCATTAATATATCGTTGAATTAAATTATGAAATAATTTTATCCCGGTCTGTAGGTAACGTTCATACTACTCCTTTTAAGATTTTTGGAGCGCTCAGCCTTCTGAGCTGGCTTCCCCGCGGACGCAATTGATCGATAGCGATCATTAGGGTATCCGCCGGAGTAATTGCATCTGTGTAATTGTATCTCTTGTGGCCGAGATTACACGGATTCGCGCGATTACGGCCTTCCGCCAAATCGCATTCCGCAAATAGAGATATTAGCCGATAAGCGCTTTTTTGCGCGACACTCTCTGCCTTCCGAAGGATAATAAACTAAGACCATTGATGAGTTCGTTGTCCCAACCATCGACAATTAGATTATCTCGCTTGGGTATTGTGGAGATCGGTTTGAAACTATACTGCATCTCTAGTATTTGCGATTCGAAGAACTTTTTATAGCTAGTGTTCGTCTGCTACTATCCTTAAGTTAAGCTTTTATAGAATTGGAAACGCTATTTTGTTTCAGAGTATTGTACCAAATTCAGTTGATAGGTCAATCCGAAAGTCATGCAATTCAGAAGTTATCTCCTTAGACACAAATTTTTACCTTTAAGTTCACATTTGCTACTCCATTAAGTTTCATGGGCCATACTGTGCTAATTACGAACATGATTTTGTAATGATATACAAGCTAAATATCATTTTAAAATTAAGATGTTATTACTTTGTTTATGTTTAAGCAATGATTAACACTATTATTTAGTAGAATGTTGCAACAACTCTACATTTTTTTACATGCTGTACTCGCATAGTTTAATAATTAATACATATTTGTATTTTGAAGGCCGAATTGAGAGGGAAAAAAGGAGGTTCGAATATCGGTAAAAATCTGGTTAGCCGTCATGAACCACATTTTTGTATCTAAAAACCCACGCTGCGTAGTTTGGAGACCCTACCTGGTTGAAAGGAAGCATTTTTAATGTTTGACTTATGGTGCATCTTCGTAATCAATGAAGAGTAAAGCAACCTGATGGCGAATACGAACCCTTTGTTAATACTAAATAATATTGTTTACTGTGAAACTAAATTAAACCATCCGACAAGAAATGCAAGAAGCATTCTTGTTGGTAATTGAAAAACTTGAGTGTTCATCACCTTCAGAACTATTGGCATCCTCACCAACAAAATAACCACATATATTTCTGATTCCGCTACGGTAGTCGAAAATAAATCTATTACTGGAAATTTTACGTTTTACCTTGAGGTTCTTCCTTTATATAGGGTGATGTCTAATGCAGAGGCGTAGCCAGAAATTATTTTTTGGGGGTGCATGATGATATCGAAGTGAGAGAAAGAATTAAGGTTTAGAATAACACTGTTTTTTCCACTGAATGAATAACTTAATATTAAAATAAATTAATGATGTATTTTAATCATGAAACAAAGAAATCCATTGCTAACAAACTAGAACGAAGTATTTCATCAACACTCATAAATGAAATGAGTCGATAAGAATAAATATAAGTAGGGGCGGATCCAGGATTTGTTGTTTGGGGGGCTAAGAACTCTCATAATCCAATTAAAATCTTCTTGATGATCTTAATATGAAAAAAGTAGAGAATTATCCTACTCCAACTATTAAAAGGGGGTCTGGGGTTCCCCCCAGAAAATTTTTGGAAATTTAAGTAAATAAAACCATTTTTTTCCAAATCGTTTTGGTACGCCTCATCCGAATTTCGGATATAGGTTTTATGGTAGAATTTTTACAACTTGACAAACTTAATATAAAATAAAGCTGTAATAATAAGGTACCTACCAGTACCAAGGGGGTCTGGGGGTCCTCCCTCATAAAATTTTTTAAAATTTGAACCTAAAGAACTGGTTTTTAACTTTGTTTGTTCTCCGAATTTCGGGAATAGGGCAATAAAAGAAATTCTTAAATATTTAATTTCACAAAGAAAAGGTTTGGGACTTGGGGATGCAAAAGACCCGTTGCACCCCCTCTGTCAACGCCACTGGTCTAATGTGTATTTAATAGATGCCTATATTTAACCTTCCAGCAGGCGCGCTTTTTATAGAGAAATAAAAGGACGCTTGGTGTATCTCCTATATAAACAATCGGAAATGTATATTTTTAACCAAACGCGTTTTGAAACAGCTGTGATCCGTTTATGGTTAAAATGAGTACGTTTCATGTAGATATTTTTGAAATATTAGATGATAAAATCCAACCTAAGTATTTCTCACATACGCGCGCCCGCTGGAAGGTGGCTTTTCTGTTTTTCCATGCATGGTCATTTGGACTTGTGGATAAATTTTTATAAATTTCTCTCATTGTTAGACCATTGTCAAAAACTGAAGATTTTGCTCTGACCACGCATCCCTTCTTAAGTGGTCACTTCAATTCCGTTATCTGTCTTTTTAAATATCACCAAGCTGATAGTTGCAACCGAAATGTAGTGAAAATTTGAACCATGTTTTAGGGATAAAAAGCACCAAAAACAAGTTTTTGGTGTTTGAAAACACCGAAAATCGGGTTCAACTTTTCGCGATATTTCGATTGCACATAATTTGAACATCGTTTGTGATGACAGGTTGAAATTTTTTTTAACAGTGTAGTATAACTTTTCTTTTCGGTTGGATTGTCATTTTTCTTTGATGACTAAAACAGCTTGACAATATTTAACGGGACATATAACGAAATTGAACCCAATTTTTATTAGTTGGAAATTTTAAAATCTCTAACTTGTTGTAATAGATTTAGATGTTCGTGGGAAAAATCTTAGAAATATTAGTTACATCCCAAATAGTTTCGTACCTTATCTGCGGAAGCATCACCCCTCGAAGCACGTGTCCAGTCCTTGACGAGCCAAACCCTTTCCCACATGTCGGTCACGTCCCAAACCGACCGGCGCCAACTTTTCGTCACATTTCAATCGGAAACTCATCGATTATCATCGATTCCCAACCGACGATTGACTCGACGACACCTTTTCAATAAATGGTAATGAATTCGACGGTGCGGTTTCGACTGGTTGCTTCCCTTTCTGAGGTATGGCTATAATGTATGCGGCAGACGGAATCGGAGATACTAAATACGCTTTTGTTGTTTTTTGTTGGTACGTGAAGGTTATTTTATCGCACTGATTTGATTGGAGAAGACTAATTGCTGGGATAAGAGTTGATGGAGATTTGTTGCTTGGATGTCGGTTCTGAAAATAGAAACGGATTGTTCGATCGCTCGAACTTGGACTCTTCAGGTTTTTTGAGTGGTAACTACGAGCATTTTTACGCACTGCAAAAGAATATCCTTTTACATTTTCAGGGGTTGATCCAGACAAAAATTGGGGCCCTTTTGCTGCCCCTTCACAAAAATAAATTTCCTTAAAACGCCCCTTTCATGAAACTCAAATTAGCTTTAGTGATAAATTGCAAGAAAACATTCACAAAATATTTGAATTTTTCATACTTTTCTTGGTTTGTGAGTCAATTTTACTTCAATGCACTGATCTGCTAACTAGCACTGCTTCAATTTTTCACAAAAACAATTTTCTTTTTCACCAAAAAAACATTTAATTTTTCACAAAAAATAATGAAATGGACCCCAAAATATAAAACCTGGATCTACCCCTGATTTTGCTAGCACTTAAAGATATGTAATTTGTATTACATTTTTCGGCAGTTTACCTTAAGATAGGATAATTGTCTCCAACGTTTTAGGAGAGCTGGAAATCCTAAATTTGAACTTTCACTGACACCGAACAATCACATGAATTTTCACAAAATGGAGATTTATAAGCCCACCAATTTCTTCGAATTTGAGTGTAAATTTCAGTCCTTTTTTTATACGCGCCAAATGCACATTTCTCAAATACTTATGTCCTATTATTGCGAGACAGCATCTTAGGACTTCAACCACACACTGCAAAAAATAAACGTTCAGAAATGGAAAACCTCCGCAACAAAGGTTCTCAGAGCTTTCCTTTCCACGGAATTTCTTTGTTGACTGAACTTTTTCTGTATGCTACAATCATTTCGCTACTTTAAGCAACTTTTCATATTGTCTCCCTACCGACTGGTAATCCCAACTTCGGAAATTTTAGTGGGTTACATGCCCCTAAATATTTTTGCAGAAAGGTCTTGGCGTACAGAAAAAGTTCAGTCAACAGAGAAATTCTGTGGAAAGGAAAGATCTGGCAACTTTTACGGCCAGAGCTTTCTGTTTTTATATCCTTATTTTTTGTAGTGCTTAGGCCATTAGCTGCACCATCAGTGATAGCTTTTTCGGAGTCCTTTTAGGCTAAGCGCGCACTAGAGACTTTTGTCACGGCGACAGAGACAAAATTATCACCCTGGCTATTGCAAGATGCTAGAGAGCGCGCACAGGTGACGAGACTCTTGGCCGGTTGCCAAGAGTCATCTCCATAGAAATGTATTGCTTTCGAGTGACCTAGTGTTTATAGTCGCCGTGACAGAAGTCTCTAGTACGCGCTTAGCCTTACTCTTATTTAGTCGCTAGTTAATCAGACTCAAGTGTGGCTTATCTGGTTTTTTTGTATTTTTTTTGCAATAAGCATTACGCAAAAACCTTTGAACGGAACGAACGATATATAATGCTACAGCAGTAACTTAAGTTTGTCCGAAAAACAAGTGTTATTGTAGTTTTTAATTGTACTGTAGTGTACTGTAGTTTTTAATTGAATTTGTGTATATTATTTTCCGATACCTACTGATATAAAGTTTTTACGTTTACTTCCACGTGTGTTTCGATGTAGACGGTCAGATTATACAGGTGGTTAGACAGAGGCTCGTGTGCCTTTGGGCTCGGGAACCGTCCCCTGGAAGGAATTCAATCATTTCGAAACAAATGGCGCGAATTAATAAAAGTCGATGAAACGGGGCGTTTCTAGATTGGCGCCTTCTGGCCTATTAGGAAAGGACGTGATTGAAATTAAATTCCCTCAAGGTTACCTTTCGGGATCAGATAGATTGAAGTGTGATGCAATTCCCATCGGCTACTATGAATCTTTTATCGAAAACTTCTTCTGGGTGCTCTAATGAATTGTTTTTCTCGGATAATTTATAGCTGTCTCCTGATGGCCCCTTGCTCGTCTTCTTTTGAGACGTCCTTGTTTTGTCGTAAAGGTAGTTCATGGGTGGTATCTAGAACTTGTCTGCTGGGAAAAGTCATTTTCTCAGAAGGGATTTCTTAGCTGGTGTTGGATTAATTTGTCTCCCCTGTCTTGGTGATTGAGAAGAATGTTTTAGTCTTTTCTGCACGCAGACCTTTTGTTTAAAGTGGAACTTTCGCAAGCAAAATTGAGAATTGAATCGTTTATTTCAGAAACAAGTTAAACCCCATTGGGTTAACACAGCGTTAGGTTCTTTTGCAAGTGGTGTTGTAGTGATGGGTGGTATCGGGGTTCTAGGTTAAGTTTTTATCCAGAAAAATGTTAAATCTGAAAATATAGTTTATGTATCTTCACGCAGCATTTGGAAATAAGCAAAACACGTATTAGTATGCATTGTCTTTGAAGCACACCAATTTCTAATTTTTACAATTTAACAGAGGCGTGGGTAGTAACACACTATATTTAAATAGTTTAGTTTTATAAGAATACTCTTAAAACTTCGTATTCTCCTGGAATTTACAATTACTCGACAAAAATTGCTAGTCGGAGTGTATTCTTCAAAGATTAGAATCTCTTAAGTTGATTGTAAGACTGGTTCCGGTTCTACCCATCAAATCCCAGCTTCCGTTCTCTTGAAAAATGCATTCGATGTCCAGGCCGATTCATCAGCCAGAATGGGGAAGACTCGGCCGGCAGTAGCAGACTTGTCTGTAGGGGATGGAATTATTTATCGGGCAGAGAGAGAGGACTTTTTCCGCTATGAACCGGTCCGACTAGAAAGTGATCAATCTGTTCCTTTCGAACCGAAATGAGTGACCTATTAGTCAAAATTTGAGATAAAGTGCCTCTTCCTTTTTGCTTCTGGTCTTTACACGGAGTTGCTTCTCCTGGGAGCTGCTATGTTCAGCAGAAAAAGCATTTGGATATATATATAGAGTGGATTTATGCGTGAAGGCATCAGGTCTTCGTTCCATCAAACTAAAAAAAGTTTTTTTCTTCATATTCTTCTATTTTATGTTAGCTCTTGTATACTTGTTTCCCAATGAGATTCCTCTGGGTATGACATATTCTGATTACCGAAATGAACCAATTAACTTAAAATTGGTTTTATTTTTTTAAATATAGCACCCATTAATATTTTTTTACAGTTTCATATATTTTTCTTTCCGATTTTTTCTAAAAGTTTTAACCCGTTACGTTCTTTACTTTACTAAACAAATTATTGAGTCAGTTTTATAGCTCGTTTCAATAATTGATTTTTCTTTCTTATGAGGGCATCAGAATTTTCGGAAAGTTTTGTAGGAGCATTCCAAAAAAGTTTAAGAGAAATACCTATACGCAATCGGACGTTAGTCCAACAAATATCCAAATTCAACTTTATATTTAAGAACTTGAAGTCATATAATTTCGTAAGTTGGCTCGTTGTAGGTGCAGGCGCATGTTGTGGCATTGGTAGACCTTTGCCGTTGTTATTATTTAAGAGATTTAACTTTTTGAACACAAGGAATAATCTGTTTTTTTCTGGACTGGCTCTTTTCAAATTGATACGTTGATACTTTCTAGTAGGTGTAGGTATGCAAGGTACGTAGTAGTGCCTTCTTGAGAGTAGTACTACGTACTGGGAGTATAAGGTCGTTACCGCCACGCTAAAAAGACTAATCAGTCTCTTTTTTTTCGACTTTAGTAATTTTCATCGGGGTGCCTGAGTGAGGATGCATTCAATGTCAGTCAGTGCTGAAAATCGCAATTATAAGAAGATTTGCTGAAAACTAAGCAATTCATTGCAAAATGACCATTATTGCGAAAATGCCAATTTTTTTTTGTTTTTGCTAGCAAACTTTTGAATGCACTTTTCTTCAAACTGGTTGAAAAAGCAGGTTGCGTTTTTGGCGTGCTGGTAGCAAAACCCTACTAGAAGTTGATATCAGCTGCACCTCCAACTAATTGCTCAACATTCACCGCCAGTTCATTGGAAAAAGAGACTCGTGACCGGACTTGGGTCACTGTCGCTCCAAAGAACGATCGAAATTTCAGTTAGTGGAGCCCGGGGCAACACACGTGTGCTTGTTGAATGCATACGTGATGCTCACTCAGGAATGCAGCTAGCTCTCTCTCTACTTCAGAAGGGAGGCGTTTGGGGGTGGAAGCGACCGCGTGCCATTCCGGATTCAATTGAGATGATTGAAAGGTTGGTGGCGGATGATGGACAAGTGCAGGATTAACGGCACACGACGTCGTGACTGGCCGGGGTCAACGGAATGAAGGGATGACATTTGAGAGGGCATTCTGATGGTTCTCCGCTGCTCTCTAAAGAATCTTGTTGATTTAATAGAAAATCCTGTCGGATTTGCAGCAAAGAAAACCATTGTGATTTGTGCTGGGAAATAATGTTATCTATTAATACAGAATTTCTCTGGTTTTCCCATAGATTATCTTAGTATGTATGCAAGATTTTCTTTAAGTTATTTTTATCTGATTAAATATAGCCCAGTCAGTTGGTTTCAAGCCACTGACAACATTTTATTCATAAAAAATAATAAGTTCTGCATAAAAAGCTTTCTTGCCTTCAAAATTAAAAGAAGATGTAAATATCCAACACTATCAACACTAAATCGATCTGGGTTCTTCTGCATGGTAGAGTCCACTTATCATGGACCATGACAATATATAGAATCGTAGGAAGTATAAAACAATGTGCAAAATTTTGTCAGTGGGGCTTATTATTATAATTAAATAATAACATAAAATCAATAATGCAAAGATAAGAAACGCAACAAATAGAGATCTAACAGAAAAAAGCATGGTCGTCGTATTTACAGAGACAATTTGTATTTTACGTACTTTGGAGATATTCTGTTAAAATACTGTAGAATATCTGTTAAAAGAACATAATTTTTATGGGCGGCACTGGGTTATAGATGACTGAAATTTGTATTTTTCATAAAATGGTGATATCCTGTTAAAAAAAGCAGAATATTTCTTAAAACGACAGTTTTTGAGGAGTGTAATGTAATGGGTGTTTTTCCCTCCACGTCATCAATCCATTTAGACGTTAGTTTTAAAACTTTGGACATTTTTAAATTGTCTGAGCTTTTAGAAATACCCAGTGGAGAAACCAGAACTTTGAGGGTTCGTGTGGAGTTATTCCCGATAAAGTAAAAGCTCATTTTACAAGCCTTCTTTTAACGAGCGCAAGTCTTTACTAACTGTAAGTGGGTCTTGAACTAAGTGCCAACTGCCAAAAACTTATTTTTGTTTCTAGTTATGAACTGAAATTTAAAAAACTTCTTTCTTGTAGTTTATTTTTATAGTACATACTTCACAGGACATCAGACAACGCTAAAAAGTTTTTTCATTTCCGAAATAGTGTAAAAATTAACCATCAAATTGTAACTAAAATTGTTTTTGTAAAAAAATAACATATAATATTAAATTCAGTGGCGGACCCAGGGGGGGTTGGCACTCTGGAAAGTGCCCCCCCCTGGACACCCAAAAAGGTTTTCAAAATGAGTAAAAACCCAATTTTTACAGGTCTAATTTCAAAATTTTTTCTGGGGGAGGACCCCCATTCAGTGTTTATTTTTAGGAAATCCCCAAAATTTCAACATTTTGGGTCAAAAAGTAAAGGTAATATTGTTGAAAAGTGCCCCCCTTAGACTCAAAACGCTTCTAAAAATGAGTTAAATCCCTACTTTTACACGTCAAATTTCAATTTTTTTTTCTGGTGGAGGACCCCCGTACCCCCAATGGTACCACAAGGGGATCTTGTCTTGAAAAGTGCCCCCCTCTTGGAGCCGTGCTGGATCCGCGCCTGATTAAATATAATAAGTGTACTTTTTTATTGTTTTTGGTATGAACTATTTATGAGTTTAGAATAAATGGGAATACATAATTAAGATAAATGTGTAACTTAATTCCATTTTATGAATTATAATCATAAAAAAACTTAACGTTACTTTAATTCAAGAATTTACGTTACAAATTTTATACGTTTAATATTTTATTAAATGTTTTTTTTATTTTACAAACTAGTTGATTATCCCTACGAGTTCGTAAAACAATCGTGGATTGTAACTTTTTAATTGTCATAAAATATTAAATTCAGGGGCTGGGTACCCAGAAAGAAAAGGGGATTTCCATTTTCTTGAAGGTATCCCAAGTTACGTGTACGTAACTTGGGATACCTTCAAATTTTACAGTACCTGTAAAACGGGGTAGTAAAATAAGATTTTGCAATGGTTTAAAAATAATATTTCGAGTCGAAATATTAATATACTTCTCTAACCAGTTGAAAAAATTAAATTACTTTGAACGGTTAATCTTATACAAAAATTTTTAACTGTCGTGTGATCAGATTTACGATCAATGCGGGGTTAATCGGATCACTGCCAGTTTTTGTCAAAAACAATTTGACGTCTTTAAGTGATATAGGATCCTAAAAATAGTCGTTAAATAGTTTAATAAGGTAAAATGGATTAATTTTACTAAAATTAAAATGAACTTTTTAAAAATAAAATACATGCATCAAACGAACGATGTTTCTCTTTAGGAGAGAGCGGGGATGAATGGGACAAATTTCCCATTTTTGCTAAAATAGAAAAAATATACATTTTTCAATCCAGTAACAAGTTTAAAACCAATAATTGAACTCTTGGTTACATTATAAATGTGTGTATTCAATCAATTACCCATTATTTAAACTCCAAGAAAAGTTTTTATGAATGCATGTATTTTGTCCCATTCATCCCCGTGGTGGGGATGGATGGGACATCAAGTTGGGATGAATGGGACAGTGAAAAAAAGTTCAGAAATTTTCAAAGTAACAAATTTATTTTAAATATTGCACAACGTTTTAGCTTTTTAAAGGAAGAACACACTTCTATTTTCTAAAGAAAAAAATTAAAAAGCCATTTAAAGGGCAAAAAAACAGCCTACTTTATTCGACTTAATAACTTGTAAAATTAACACAAAAACTGAAGCAATTCATTTTGTTTTTTCAGCTCAGAGGTTGAGGCTGGTGTTATTTCTATTAATGCTACTTGCTTTTATGGATTTTTACTTTTAGAATTGGAAATAGAGTAATTTTGATGCACCTGGACCAAACCTCCAAAACCTTTCCTTTCCAGCTGTTACATTTTACCATTCTGAAGGAACTTTTCATAAAAATTGACCATATGAACCTAACTTGTTTGAATAATGGGGTAACCATATCATATTTGAGATGAAAGTTGCAAGTATTCACTCATTAAGACTTGGGATATACACACATTAGTTTGGAACATAAACACAAGTTCAAACATAAATTTTTGCTCCCTTCTTTAGTTACTTTATCAGAAATTACTTAAATTAGTCGAATATAGCAAGCTATTGACGGAAAGTTTTGGAAACAGGAAATGAAGTGATGATGGAACTGTCCCATTCATCCCCGCAACTCTTGTCCCATTCATCCCCGTACCCACTTATTTATGAAAAACTAAAATTAGACTAGGAAAAAATCCATGGATTTTCTACATTTAAATTGGAAACTATAATAATATAAGTACTCTTTCAACATACTGTAAAATTTATGGCTTTAGTTAAATTATTTTTTAATAAATAATTATAGAAGCAAAACAATAAGGCTAAGCGCGCACTAGAGACTTATGTCACGGCGACAGAGACAAAACTATCACCCTGGCTATTGCAAGATGCTAGAGAGCGCGCACAGGCGACGAGACTCTTGGCCGGTTGCCAAGAGTCATCTCCATAGAAATGCATTGCTTTTGAGTGACCTAGTGTTTATAGTCGCCGTGACAGAAGTCTCTAGTGCGCGCTTAGCCTAAAAGTTACTTTTGGTATGTGAAAACACATTTAGTAGTCCTATTTATACAAAAATGGAAGCTGATGTCAATGAGCACAATTTTTTGAATCAACTAGGTACTACTACTATCTTATGGCTGAAATAACAAAAATTTAAAGTGAAGTTAAGGTATAAAAAATTGAGCTGTCCCGTTCATCCCCTGTCCCATTCATCCCCGTTCACCCCTACATAATACGAAATGTATAAATTAGGGAAAGATATTAATGAGGGGAATTATGCTCCCCCTCACGGTCAATATTTTATCGAATCATGACTGTAGGTGTTAATAATAACAATAGAAACCAGAAAAAGGACTAAAGATAGAAAACCAAGCACTTACATGATTGATGCTATTCACCCCGCATCAGTAGTCGGAATATACTTGTTTTACTAAAAGAATTAAGTAAAAATCACAATTACAAGTTTGGGCCAGATGCAACTATGTTTTGCGAAGATTTTGAGACAGGTCGAATCCTACTTCCAAACAACTCAACTATCGTTTTCCTGTGTCATTTGTCCAGCATGCCGCTGATTTTTTTCGGTGAAATTAGTAAAGATTGGACAGCCAAGTTTTTGTAACCTTTTTTGTATTAGACTTCAAAGCCGTGGGGGACTCAAGTTATTATCGTAAAGTAATTATTAATGGCTGAAACAACTTCTAAACAATGTGTAGAAAAAGTCGTCGGAATTTATACTTATAACTTTATCACAAGGGAAGTTATGATAGTTCAAAAAATTCCCCAACCGTGATCAGATTCAATCTGTTTTACGGTACATGGTAACCACCCTAATGATAACAATATTTTAAAGTTATTTTCTAGGGATATTATTTCTAAATATTAAATGTCTTTATAGTGAAATTAACAGTGAATATTTTACTCCATTTAACCTTATTTATGAAAACTATCACAATTTTGAGTATAAATATTGATTTTATGAAAAACTCGTTATTTTTTTAATTAAGAACTCACACAAGTTTGGTACGGAATTTTTGTTAGAGAAATTTCTACCAATATTTTAGTTTCAATACTGTGTACAATTTATATGTTCTTGTCATCCTGATAAATTAAAACTTATTTTGTCTCCACCTCGAGTCGTTCATGTTATCACCATGCAGGTATATTTTTAAAAATCTGACTAAATATATAAATTGTTTTCTCGCCATCTTACAACAATTTCAATTTAGTTTATATCTTAAGCAAATGTAACAAAACGCATGTATAATATTTCTTATAGTATTTATGTCCTTCAAAAATGTTTAAGTTAATGAATACATTTATTCATTTTCTTTATTTTTAAATTCGTATTCGGTATTTTTAATTTTAATAACACTACATTTGTTCTTATTACGTTCCTTTGCCTTTGAAATGCCGAAATGCATCTTATTACGTTCATATAAGGTATCCGTACACCTTTGACAACTTTTTTAAAAATTTTGATAATTACCTAATTTTTTTCTTTAAAATATCATTAGTTACCCCAAAACTTAGTTATAAATAAAAAAAATTGAAAAAAAATTTTTTACCCCAATTTAGAGTAAAAAAATAGTGTCAAAAAGTTCAAAAAACAACCATCACGCATTTTGAAATTACACAAAAAGTTATTAATATTTTTTACTTTTGTAAATTGGATTTCAAAGAGTGATATGTACTCTTGGATCTAGACTAAAAGTTTTGAAAAATACAAAGTTTTAAAGTTTTTAGAAGCTTTTGAAATTGAAATACCTTTAAACTCATAAAAAAATAAACAATGATATTACATAAGCTGTTAATTTTTTTCTACTCAACAAATTACCATGATTGTAGTCTAGATCCAACTCCTATATATATAAAATATGTATACCAAATTTCATGCAAATCCAACAATAACTTCATACTAACTAACAATAATATCAGGAGATATATAAAAATGCGGTAAAGCAAAAACACAAAAAACCCATTTTGAGAAAACACGAAATTAAACTTTTAATTGTACCTAACTTACAATAGATATGTAATTTTTAAAATTCTATAATTTCGGTTCTAAATGTCCTAGACACAAAATTTAAAGTGTTTTTTGAAGCTAATAAATAGGGCTACTATTCTGAAGCAATTTTGGAAAATCGAGGTTTTCGTGCAAATTGACCTAAAAAAGGTGTACGGATACCTTAACTTTGAAATGCCGAAATGCTTAAATTTTTTCACTTAACTGAGAATTATTAAATTTATAATGTACTATTAGAGGTCAGCAAACTCATTTCCCAAAATCGGCAAAAGATCCAAAAAAAAAAAGTCATAAACTAAATATAGTTATTTTCTCTCTTATTCACAAAGTGTGTTAATGTAAATGTTCGCGTAAAACCACTTATAACGATGCATTTTATTAATTAGTTTTAATTTTAAAAATCCTCAGGTGTTTTAGGTTATAAATTGTTGATAGCATTTCACATATGGTTCCTTACATTCTGCTTTCACTAACATCTTGATGACTTGAATTTTAGCCTTAAAACTGTTTAAATTACATGTAGTTTGTTTTTTTAAATACGCTAACATTGTGTTTATAAATATACTTGTTAATTAAACATTTGAAATGATCAGTATAATGGTTCTTTTTAAATCTTATTTCATAGTTATCACATGTTTGAGACTCATTATTTAAATAATTATTTAATTATGTCAGATTAAATGTAAAGTGCATTTTATTCTCAAGCAGTTTTAATCTTTCACTACGCAATGCATCCTTTGTATTTTTGTCTGCAAAACTTATATTTTACAAGAAATTAGTATATTTCAATTTAACTTAAGATAACTTGTAGATGTAAGATTTTCGGAACAGATTCCGGCTTGCAGCTGTTACATCTAATTGAGTGTTTGAAAACGTCCGTTTTGTTTCTGTTCTTTTCCACAAGGAAGTAAACGAATGGGAACATGGTGATATTTCTAGGTTAATGTCAGATTTCTCAAAAGCAATCATTTAATTAGTTTAGCTTCTTTTAAAACGCTTCTGATGGATTTTTTCCGTTTTTCTTTTTACCTCTGAAGGTACCTCATCTCCTTAAGAATTATTTATTAATCGATGGTGAAGCTGTGTTCAATTATCTTTTGAGTTTCCCTTTATCGCCGTTCCTTTTGAATTGAATATGCTTTTTTTCCTCTTAAGTTCATTCGAATTTATTTTATCACTTCCAAGGTAAAATCATAGTTATTGTATTTCACTTATGTTGTGAATCGCGTTTCATTTTAAATGGTGTAATGATACTTGTTAACGAGGGCTTTGCAATTATTTAATTTATAAGTTATTTTAATAATTTCATTATAAGATATTTTATGTCTTTATTGTCAGAAATCATTTGAAATTTAGAAATTAGAAATTTAAAAATTGGTACACACACGTGTATAAAAATCCTGTGTAAAACTTGTATAAATAAATATGGTAATCCGGAGTCGTACAACCATAATGTCAGTTATTCATTGCTTTAGAATTTACAAGGAAATTGTTAGTTTACATCTTAACTATGTATGGATCCTAATATTAAGCAAATAAAGTATGTTAGGATGTTCCTCTCCCAAAGGAATTGCATATTTGACTTATCTTAAATGATACATGAATACTGAATTGAGGGTTCTCAAAGTATCATCTATATCATAATGTCTAAACAGCTAAATTAGTAATCTAGTTATAGGTTATAAATGGGAGTTTTTTTATAGCTATTATCAGCACTCCCTTAGTTTTTAAAAACTTTGTAATTTTTATTTAGAACAGTAATAATATTTTCGTGGCATTAAAGTATACGATAAAAATACTCTATGCTTACAAAATGTTCTTTGCACCTGAAAAAAGAATCTTTGTTTTCTAAAAGTTACGTTTTTGGTAACTAATTTTTTCAAAATTTTATCAATTTTATCTTAATCTTATATTAATTACAAATCTATACCCATAATTTATCAAATATAAATAGAAAATAATATTTCATCCATTTTAAAAAGACGATTGATACAAATATCACTTTTGAAAGTGAAAGATAATTTAAATAAACTGTTGAGATTTCTCAAATTATGTATGAATGTATTGCTGATCAAATTAATATCTACCAACAAACTAAATTTTTAGTGGAAAAATATTTTCTTAAAGGGGGATTGAAATTGTATTTTTTTGTTCTAATGGCAGAGCACATTTGAAATTGTAATATACATGCATAAGTTTTGGATTCATTAATCTAATATCTTTCAATCATATTATCAAAAATGGTCTAGATGATTAAGACTTAATTAAAAATTATGTGAAGTAATAATACTATTTTTAAATGCTAATATATCGGATACCTATCAAAAACTTGCTAAGTATAAAAATATATGATATTTCGAAGTTATTATCTAAATTTCTGTAAAAAAATTGAGGATTTCAGTTGCGGGTGCCACGACTTTATAAAAATAGATGAACAGCGATATTTGAAAAATACATATAACAAGGATTTGTTTTTTGGTAAATTAATCAAATTTGTGGAACTTATGTGTGATAGTATGTAGCTTAGGGTGTATCGAAAAAAACTTTTTTTCGATTTTGATGACGTAATAGCGCGGAAAAGTTGTCTAAGGTGCCAGAGAGTACCTGTGAATTTTTTCAGAATTTTTGGATAATTTCTTAATGTGCCACATTGGCCCTGAAGTTCCCCATGTTAATCCAATGGGGCGCGCTGCCAAAAAGGCCGAAAATCGGTTTTTCGCCCCTCATTTCTACCCTAATCACACGACGAATGTCTCGTCTCCAGTTATGGACTCTATATGATGTATTCTACCCGAAAAAACTTGAATAACGACCTAAATATCTATATTACGTTAACAGTGGGCTCTAATTTGAACGAGGAAATACACGATTTTCGACGAAATTTGAGCATACAAAAAAACGTAATATAGATATTTAGGCTATTATTCAAGTTTTGTCGGATAGCCTAGATCATATAGAGTCCATAACTCGAGACGAGACATTCGTCGTGTGATTAGGGTAGAAATGAGGGGCGAAAAACCGATTTTCGGCCTTTTTGGCAGCGCGCCCCATTGGATTAACATGGGGAACTTCAGGGCCAATGTGGCACATTAAGAAATTATCCAAAAATTCTGAAAAAATTCACAGGTACTCTCTGGCACCTTAGACAACTTTTCCGCGCTATTACGTCATCAAAATCGAAAAAAAGTTTTTTTCGATACACCCTAATGTAGCTATTTATGATATCGTCCGTGTTTTTTTAAATGTCACCATGACCTTGAACTTGTGTGTATATGAAGTTGTGCTAAGGAAATCAGGGATTAGTCGTGAGTTTTCGCTCTTTTATATACTTTTATTTTCCTTTTGTTTTTATCAAAAATTTTTATATTAAATTAGTGGTTTAAAAATTAAGAAATGTCGTCACAAAGGATGGAGTATTTATGGAAACTAACAATTACTTGCACTCCAAAAGGTAGTATACTTTGTATCAAGAACTTTAGATGTATTATGATCTTACTTGTGCTTCAAAGAAAGATAATACTTTTTACCGAAAAAAGTTTGCTAAAATGTAAAATTCAACAATATATTCATTCATGATTTGCGAGATATCAATAGTTTATTCAAATTACCAATCATTTTTAAGATGAGGATTGTAGTAATCTTTATAAAATAAAAATATTTGTGGGGTAATTTACTTTTAATAGTAATAATAGTAGTAACTTTTCGTACGATTTGGAAATAAAAAACTAAGCAGTATGTTATGTACCAAAGAGATATATCAAAATTACTTTTACTGTACTTACTTTCTATTAACTTCTATTTGTTGCTAATAACTTAATTAACATGTCAACAAAGTACTCAAAAATTTATTTCAGAATGTATTTAGCTTGAAAAATGTTGTTTTTATAATCTGATATATATCATGATATTTATTGGATAAATAATAGGTGATAGGTATAATCATGATATTAATTGGATAAACATCATGATATAGATATATCGGCCAGACTACAAAGAATCCCCTAACAGCTTTTTGGTAAGTTTTTATTCGACTGTTAAATTTTCTATTACGGGTAATTTAATTTTTAATATGAATTGGGGAATTATAAATGGAAAGTGCTCCTCATGAGATTGTCAGTATATTTAATACTTTTGATGATTAATTTGATACTTTTTGTGATGCATGTTTGTTCTTTCTCTGGTGCAATAATGAGAGAATCCCTAATTTTCCAATTGAGGTACGGAAATGTAGAATTAAAGTGTGACTGAGCACTGAGATATGTTGTGTCCAACTGAATGATAAGATAAATGCTTTTTGGCGGATGTAGTATTTGAAAGATAGGACCATTCTTAACTTTTAAAGCAAAAGATTCCTGTACTTCTTTGCGTAGTCTTCTGAGATAGCAGCGTAGTGATGCGTGCCGGATTCAAGCAAGTCATGAACGGCGCGCGGTCAATTCAGGGACCCCTGCGATAGCGGAACAATTTGGATAAGACTTGGGTCACTTTTCCCGCTCATCTCTTTGCCAGAGTGTTTTAGTACTTAGGTTTTTTGTTTCTGCACGTGTTCAACTGGGAAAAAGAAGAGTCGCGGAGAATGCTCCGCGTATATAAAAGAAAATGGGGAAAAAGGAAAAAAAAAGTATCCGTCTCTTTCTCTCAAATAGCTTTCGTCCTAATCTGTTTCTCCTCTTTTGCTTCTCTTCTTTTGCCTTTATTGTTGCGGTGGCTTAATTATATTGTTCCGCTTTCCTAAACGCTTCGCATTCTTCGCATAGTCTCCCGCCATAATCTTATACCTTTTGTCGACAACGGTTTTTCCCACTCGCTTTTTTTCCTTTTCCCTTCCCTTGGATCTCTTTTGGACGTATCGGTCATCTTTTGAATGTTTCGCAAAACAGAGCTTCTCTCACTCATTATTTTTCTCCGTCGGGGAATTTTTCCATTAATTATCACTGCAAAAAATCATTCAGAAACAGAAAAGCTCTGGCAGCAAAAGTTGCCAGAGCTTTCCTATCCATGGGATTTTTCCGCTGACTGAACATTTTCTGTATGCTCCAATCTTTTCGCAACTTTAAGGAACTGATCCATCGGAAATATTCTATTTATTTAATCAAATATTGTCTCTCTACAGACTAGTGTCTAATTTTTTCCAACTTCGGAAATTTTAGTGGGTCGTAGAAAAGTTCCCTGAAGTTGCGAGAAAAAGTTCAGTCAAAAAAATCTCGTGTAAAGGAAAGCTCAGATAACTTTTGATACAAGATCTTTTCCATTTCTAGACTGTAATTTTTTTCGCAGTGAAGAAGTGCCTAGGCTTTTTAGACAGTTGCAGGTAGGAAGCTTTTTCGATCAAGATAAAACTTTCATTCAACAATTTGTTGGAAGGAATTTCAAATGAGTTAAGGAGTAACAAACTATGTGTAATCTTAATCTTATCGCCTTATGGTATACAAGTCTTTTTGATGGGTTCGAATAGACCTAAGAAAAATTTAAAGGAATATAATTAAGTTTTAAAATATGCGTATATAAAATCACATAAGGGATAAAACACAATTTTAATTGGGAAAATTTGTTCAAAATCATATTAAATAACCCATAAAAAGTTTCATTTATGTATCTTAATTAGTTCAGTTCAGGAGATAAATAAGACCCTAATTTGCAATTTTCAAGTGCCTAAAAAGCCATCGGTTCAAAATTCACTAGTTTTCCCTGTGTAAATCGTATATAGCTTTATTTTTTTAGTCAAGTAGTAAAGTCAAATTAAATTTTAAAAAAGTAAAAAAAATTGCATCAAACCCTTACTCGAACTTCACTTGATATTATTTTGCTTATTATCAAAGTTACAACTTTCTGTAATTTTGCACATAAATTTCCAAGTTAAGTTTTTGTTTTATTGAATTTTAAAGAAGTTTTTAAACTTTATTATTTTGTGTTTTCAATAGTTATGATCTCTGGCGCAAATTAATATGTTTAGAAAGAATGAGTAGTTCCTTGATACAACTAATAAGTATTTTATTGATATTATAAACTTACACTTAAACACTTTTATTATTATTCATGGGATACAAATGTTCTGAATTTTGTTGAATAGTAAGCTTCAAATAAGCATCCAAGCATCTTTAAATATTTTGCAACCCCCTTCGTTTGTTTTTGAGTCCAGCATTTTTATATACTCAAAACCAAATTATACTGTTTAGAGATTTATTGGAGCTTTAATTTTGTGTTTTATTATCAAACAAATTGTCGATAGTTTTCCTCTATTTGATAGAAATGGAAAAAAAAATTGGTACCAATTTATCATAAGCAGATTTTAAAAACATACCCTTTGTAGATAATCGAGAGTAAAAGTAATAAGATTTAATGACACTCAAAACTAAGTTATGGCCTTAGCAGCGTTGCTGATTTCTTTAAAAAATATATAATAATTAAAAAAAATAAAGAGATTTAAATCATGAATTTAATCACGATTTAAATCAAGTTGATTCAAATCAAGTTGATTTAAATCAAGCAACCCTGGGCCTTAGATTAGCTTAAATTTTAATTTTGTGTATACTACTAAAATCATTGGATCAACAGCCCTAGTGGGCCAAGGCCTACGATGCCCGTCTTCGTTTTCGTGACCGTGGGGCCCTGGGGTGCAAGTAATTTTGTGTATTACTTTACAAATAGTCGATATTTTCTCCCTCATTGGTACCATTAGAAAGTGAATTTTAATATTTATTTCTGAAAAGCTTATTTTAAAAACATACCCTATGTAGACAATCAAAAGTAAAAGCAACAGTGGATTAATTTTCCTACGAGAACATTGACTCGTTAGGTAAAATAACATTTGTAATGGAAACATTGATAAACGTTTAACAGAAAATATACTTTTTATTGGAATTTTACAATGCAACCATCCCGACCAATTTCGGAGAATAAGATCTTATAATATGTGTTGTACAATCTGACAGTTAATTTTTCATTCAGATTTGTTATGAAGAGAAACACGCATAAAAATAACTAGCTAGCTTCAAATGATGCTTCATATTAATGGTATAATTGCTTCATAGAAAATGCAACTATAAAACCCAATATCTGGTTTTTCTTTACAAAACTTATTAGCACAACAGTGATAACATTTAAAAAATCCCAATAGTTAAAGCCTACTTAATCAATTAACCAATCCTTAGCTTTCCAAAGAGAAGCAAAATTTAGATTTTGCAACAATTTGTATGTAAGTGTATATTTTCATTGCTCTGGTAACTTATTTTTTGGGGTTCGATTAAAATTTGGAGTTTTATCTCCTTTTGTGAAAAAGCAACTGTGATATATTCATTGTTCTATAATTATATTAATTTTTATATCTAGTGACACAGTTAATTCTATACTATGACTATAGTGTATTGCATTAGCTCAAGTAGCTTAGTATTCAATTACTAAAGTAATTGGTTCACGTATTGAAATTTATTTATTGCCATTTCATAATATTCTGGACATAACAGTCTGTGCCTGTAACCATTTAGTCCGATCCAAATATCCTAAACGGATCCAATAAAAAAAACCTTAGAGAGAAGTTTCCTTTCACTTAGCTAAAGTTAATTTATTGGGTCGTGGTTATCGTTGTGTAACATACCGGAGGAGAAATATGCGGCTGCCATTGGCTGAAGTATGTGATGGCGAGATTTTGATTGGTGGATCGCCGCAAAAGCGACTTCCCACCGCAGGGCGAGATAAGATCAAAATGACTTACTCAACAGGAAGAAATTTAAGATTGAATGGGGGAGATAAGAGGGATTCCGCTTGTATGGTTGCTTTTTTCTTAGCTTCCTTGTTAGCTGCTTTTTTATTGATTGATATTTTCTGGTTTAATAGAATTTTTCTTTGGTTTTCTAAACTTTGTTTATTATGAGGAGAAATGGTGATTTTGAATCCCATTTGCTCAAGAGTCACAACCTTTTCATCTTTCCGTATTCTGAGAAAAAAAGTACTTTATTTTTTCTCTTTTTGAATGCTGACACAACCCCGTTTACATATCCCGTACTCGTTTCAATCTATTGTTCTCTTAAATTAAGTTTCAATGAAACTTTTTCTTGTTTCTGCTAGCACTTTGGTGAAAATTTGTTAATGAAGTTATTTTTTAAAGTAGATTGCATAGCTCTTCGAGGGTAAATTTTCTAAACGTGTCCAATTTTTAAAAACTATCTGGGAAGAACTCCTGGACATATCTTTTGTGACGTAGAACTAAGTTTCATAAACAAAATTTAAAAATTTGATGTATCAACGTTCTGTTATTTTCTAATAATCCACATTTATTAAACCTTTATATGTGCATGTAATATATAAGATCCACATTTCCGTCCATAAGCATTACCTTTACCGACTTTTTGAGCTGAAAAATTTTTAATGGACTTAAGGCATGACACCTGAAAAAAGTCGAGAACCATTCAGTTAGTGGATTATATTAATTCAATTTAAAATATTATTATATATATGGTTTCTACATAAAGAATGAACAAAACCAAATTGCGATTCCCCAAGAGGAAACAAAATCATGTAATGCGGATTAAAAATTACAATTCTTACAAAAAACATATGATAAGAAAAGAACACAATTAGAAATTTTGGCTCGGGAATACTAAAGACAAATTTTATAGCACAACACAACCTAAATTTTACTTCAATGCAACACGTAGGGTTGGACCACCCAGGTGTAAGGTACGTTTTATTGAAGTAAACACATTGTAGCAAACATTCTTGTACTTATCTTGAATGGCAAATATGTATACTATATTTTCCCGATAATGTGAAAAATGCCGTTCATGAAAGGACTGGTAGTAGGAATTTTCTGAATTTGGTTACGTACCTGATGTGTAACTGGTTGAATGTATACACTCGTCTTTAATCTTCGTCCCTTTATCATCCGCTTTATCACTTTGACGTGTGTTATGTGAGGTGGGCTTGACTTCTATTTAAAACTAAGGTATTTCTGCTATGCCTCCGGTAGGGGCAATCCCTTCTCCGATTCGCCAATATTATCTCATATGAGCAATTCTCATTGTTGTTATATCAAGATTACACATAAACACATCCTGCGTTCATCTCTTTAAAGGTTTGATTTTACGTTGCGTTTATTCAGAATATATTCCTCAATGGGATTATAAGCTTGTTTGTGTGGGTTAATATTGTTGAAAGCTTACTTCTACCGGTGTAAAATTGGACTGTGCTTTTTTCAAACGTAAGTTTTATTGCTATGTACATCTTATCTTTATTTTTACTTTGTTATTAATTTTTAGTTTATGTGAAAACTGTTAACTCGCATTAGTTAAGTTAAATATTTTGTACGTGGGCACTATGAAAAACCTTAAAATTTTCTTCTGATTCTCTAATGAAATTAAATTGGCTTTTTGAATATTGTTCCGATTTGTTTAATATGTATCTTTTATAGGGTTTTTGTGTGTCTTTTATAGTGTTTTTGTTGTGTCTTTTACTTTGTATTACCAGTCATGTAATTGGATTTTTATCTGTTTGACTGTAGAATAAATAAATAAATAATTCCATGATTGGCTAAATATTTATTTAATTTGTAAACGGATGCATAAATAATTAAGAGTTGTTTCCAAGAATAGATCTAGTATGATTTAACTCATCCAACCAATTTAAATCAATAAATTAATGTGAACCTCAATTTTTCTTAAATTTTTAGTTAAAATAATGTTATATCTATAAATCACTAATGCTAAACTTAAACATTTGATGATACGGGCAATGTGATAAATTGAATAATGCGAAGTGTAGGAGAGCAATGTGATATATTCAATGGAATTTATCACTTTGCCCGCCTCCACTCTGGGCATTATTAATAATGCCCAATTAATCACTTTGCCCGTTACACATATCCTTTTAATTTACTATCATTTCTCAGTGTACTTTCTAATTTCCTTTAACACATCTTATCTGTATTTAAAATAACTACGAAATTTGAAGTTTAAATTCTGTGTGGCATTTCTTTTTAGAAAGTATTCGTGGTTTCCTTTTCGGTATTCCATTGTCTCTCCATTGTCTATTTTGTCTATTCCATTGTCTATTTTGTGATATTATTTATTTTTGTCTAATGTATAATACTTATACATATCTCATTCTGATTCTTTCCTTAATCTGAAGTATAGAGAAAAAAAATTAACAAAATCTCTACCTTTTTAGTATACAGTGTTGAACTCAAACTCAATACTACCTGAATCGACGTCGTAATCAACTCGCATTGCTAATACCGCATTGGAACTACACTCTTAAAACGACAGTCTCAAAACTGATTAAAAAGCACTGAAATACTGAGTAAAAAGTACTCCTATCCAAACGTACACAAATTTGAAACCATGAATATACTCATTTCTGAAAATGTGCATAGTAGTTTGGAGTACTTTGAGTAGTACTTTTTTTACTCAGTTTTGAGACTAGTTTTAAGAGTGGAAACTATAATTGGCATTTATTCAGAAGAGGGATGGTCATTACTAAAAACCGATCAGAACACCTTAAAAAAAAGGAGTGGGCTTACGGGAAAGGTTAAGGCTTATTAGATCTTTCTTCTTGCGCCTTCAAAGCAATGGCCAAACCATTTCGATCGTTATTTTTATGCAATCCTCCAAAATTACTACTGTAAAGGCTCACTCACACTTAGGCTTTTAAATATTTCTGAAGGAATCGATTCCTTGAATCGAAAGCCTTGGATTCGATAACAAGGAATCGAACCCTTGAAAGAATCGATTCCAGCAGGATTAGAATCTTGGGAATGGTACTTAATTTTCTAATTAATACAGATAATAATCATTTTGTTTACCAATTAATTAGAGTTTAGAAAATAATTAATATTTTTCTGGTTTATTAATTAAATTAATAATAATTGCTAATTATCCTTGATTTGTGATTGAAATAGATAAGTTCAATTCTACTTTTTCGATACTGGCCCAAAGGAATCGATTCCGGAATCAAATGAGGAAGTTGCATGATTTTTTTTTTATTTTTTTAATCGAATCCTCTTGCAAAAATAAGCAACTACCCAAAATTTGAGGCCGATCGAGAAATTTTTTGATGGCCAAAAAAATTAACAAAAATCCCCTTTTTAAAAGCGCGCGAAAACGCCAAGAGTTTGGATGTGACGTCATCTTATACTAAACATTGTTGTAAAGCAATGGAGTTGATGGTATTATTGTTGACGTCATCTTATAGTTTAAACAATAAACGTTTTCAGTCATGTGTTTTTTTCTCGACTTTTAAATTAAAATATTTAATTACCTGTACATTTTTTTTGAAAAACTGACTAGATATTTCATTTTACCATACAAAAAACCATACGGAACACTAGTTTGTTTTTGAAAATCTGACACATGCAACTTCCTTATTAAACAATTTTTAGATCCCTACTCACACTTTCATTGTTTCAACCCGAGTGATTCATTCCTGTTAATCCCTAGTTTGTATAAGTTAAGGAGTAAAAGTACTAGTAGTACTAGTAAAAGTTAAGGAGTAACCCCCAAGATACTCTTCACTTAGGATTATTCCTCCAAAATTGAATATCAAAAGTGATAAGTCTGAATGAGTTTCTCTCTTAACTCCTCCGATTTTCTATGAGATTCATCAGTAAGGATTACTCACTCAAGATGAACATTGAAATTGAAACAGTGTAAATGAAGACTTATCACTTTTTTGTTCATTTTTGACATCCAAAGTGAAATGTATGAATTGGCGTTTCACTCTTTATGGGCCTAGCTAAACTTTAACAACCGACGAAACAGCCTCCAATTAATCTCCTCGATCTCTGTGTGTCAAGGGGTTTCCCAATTTATTTGTTCGCTAATTGACCACACCAAGAAGCATGGCTTTAAAGAAGGCCATCGTAAAAGTATAGACGAGCCTTATTCCTTTACTTTTTTTATGCAGACTAGCGATTCAGAGGAGTGAACCGTTAGTTTGCTAGTTTTGTTAGTTATCTCTAGTATGTTAGGTTATACTCTATTCATTTAGAATTGGCGCTTGAGAAACAGTGCTTTCCCCCACGCTAGAAGCGTAACCATAGTTACGCTCTTCCCGCAGACAATAGTAAGCCTTCTTCGTCACTTTGACGAGGATAGTTACTATGGTTACCGATCGGTGGTGGGGGAGGAAATATTTTCAAGCACCAGTTCAAAATGAACATAGTATAGCTATGTTCAGCTCTGTTAGCACCATGACTAGAGTTAGTTAGCACTGTTGGATTAGCTATGTTCAACATGTTCTTAGCACTTTTCCACTTGAAATTAAAACAGTGTAAATGAGCCTTTACGAAAGTTAATTGGAGAAATGTGCTATTATTTTTGGCTCTGACCATACTCTCTCGGAAGTTGTCTGCTTTCACTTTCATAGAGTACAACAGAATCAGTTGCTTACTTTGCTTTAGTAGCTTTACTTTAGAGTTTAAGTTTAGACCTTACTCCTAACTTTACTCTAGAATCTGAGCATTGTGTTTCTGTGCAGGTCGCCGACCATGCGCAAGCGCATCTGGGCGCTGCTGCTGTTCCTGTACTTCGCCGGAATGCAGTCGAAGCTGGCGGCGGCCGAGGTGCGACGACCACACCCCAACCGGCAGCTAATCGAGGTGGTCGAGCGGCGTCTGTTGCACTTCCTCGGCATCCCCGCCAGGCCTAGCTCTTCCTCCAGCAACCAGACGGTCTCCGACTACATGGTGCAACTCTACAAGAAGCAGAACAGGCTGCTCAGGCACGGCAGGGGCAACACGGTACGCTGCTTCAGAGCTCAAGGTGAGACACACTCTTCCTTCTTGTTGTGTAAAGGTGCTACCACCGACCACTCCCGAAATTGTACGTAATGTGGTTCAGAGAAGAATATTCCCTAATTTTCAAGTAGAAACTACCTGAAGTAAAGCCGTGGAGAGCCTAGTGGTTTAGGCATCGGCTTCGGGATCGGAGGGTCCCGGGTTCGATTCCCGACACCGCTATAGCCCCACCGAGTACATGCGGAGTACTTGCTCGTTAAATCTGTGGGTCCGAAAGTCCTATGGTCCGTCATAGCGCAGTTTACCATGGGTCCAGGTGTCTGGAGACCATTTCCTCCCCTTCAGATACATGGCAAAATTGTGGAGGTGGTGATAGATAGTGGTGGCATTCATATATCATGAGGCAGAAGTCAGACTCCTGCCATTTATGGGCCTCACTTTCTCAGGAGCCGCACCCCCTTTGCCTTGAATCCTTATGGAGCTTGGGTATTCCAAGTGGCACACAACAACAACAACCTAAAGTAAAAACTCCTCTGAAACCACGCGTGCCACTAGCCTTTATACTATGACCCCTCAGCCCGTTTTGACCGAAACTGATCTTGTCCCCATGACTTTTGAAGAACTTCATTTGTAAGTCCGAATCAGGTGGGACCCATTAGAAAATCCCCCTCAGAATGTCAAATCGGATTAATTCCGTTAACGTTTCCACGAAATACCGCCAAGCTCTTTTGAATGCCGTGTATTCAAATATTGACAAATTTTCAGATTTTTATTGATAAACTCAACAGTTATTGATCTAATTAAACATTTTAATAAATGAGTTTAAAATTAATTATCAATACTTCTACTTTTTGGTGTCTAAAAGAGCATGACGGTATCTAGCGGGAACGTTAACGGAATTGAACCGTCAAATCTTTAGGATCAGCTTATTAGTTTTTGTTTATATGGTTCTTTTTTTAAAAAAATTAGATCAGGTGCTCTTTAAAATTAACGGCCGTATTCACTGCTAACCTAATCGGTGGTTAACCTAACCAGGAGTCAAACCTCTGATTGGCAAATTTCCTTTTTTATCTGCCAATCAGAAGTTTTACTACCGGTTAATCGCCAGTCAGGTTAGTGGTGAATGCATCTGTAAAACATTTTGTAAACCTCTAACCAGAATTTCGTGAGATAATCTGGTGATACCAGAGTTAATGCGATTTGGCAAGACCACTTTAACGAAATATGAAAACGGTATCACTTGTATCTTTCTATAATCAGTCCATAATGTATTCACAGGATGGTCTAATCATAGGACATCTTTAGGGACTGTTTTCACATATATTATCTGCTTCGATCCCACCATCCGGTAAGACCAAGAGACGAATCACATAGCGGTGAAGTTGATGAAACTTTAAATTGGCTCATTTTTTATTCTTACAATAACCGGAGTACCGTATCGGGTCTGAAGTGATGAAATGAAGGGCAACGACACGCGATAGTTTTTCAGAATACGATTTTGAAGACTTGGGGAACCCTGTGCGTTAACAGCTTTACAGCCGTATTCACAGCCATCAGCGTCGGTGTCCTTGGTCAAAGAAGGATCCCACCAATCAGAGTCGGCTAAAAGCTTATGTTTCTTTCTTAGTTTATGTTCTGGTTGACGCTGACGATTGTGAATATGGCTGTTAGACACAGGAAGGTAACGCAAGAGAGCGGTGGGAGAGTACTAGTCTAGCCGACTTTAACGGAAAAGGTGGTGACCATTGATTAGTCCTCCACTCTTCTGCTGGAATGACTTGGCATTCTTAGAAAAGATTGGATTCCCGAAAGGCAAAGTAAATGAAGAAAAAGAAGTGCCAAGTCATTCCTGCAGATGAGTGGAGGACTAATCAATGGTCACCACTTTTTCCGTTATAGTCGACTAGACTAAAAGCTCTCCCTCCGTTCTCTTGCGTTGCCTTCCTATGCCATGCTGATGAGTCCTAACAAGGACAACCGGTCCATGGCTGGAGGCGACGCTTGAGTTGCAGTTTGCACTCATTGCCGGCTAACCAGCGATAATGGTGAAATACTCCCTTCATGGCTGTTAGAATTGTAGTACCCTCATTTCTGTATCAATTCCCCTCTTAAAACTCGGTTGCTCTTTGAATTAAATTTTTCTTTTTTATCGTGGGAGTGTTCCCAAGTCACTGATAGCTAACCTAACACCACTTTAATCTCGTCTGGCACAAACGAAAGGCGTGTCATCAGTCTGTCAATCACTCCACCGTTGCCCAATCACAACCATATTCATTTTAATTGAAATCGAACTCTATCGGAAAGTCCCGCGCTAAGAAGGTCGCTGACTCAGTCTTTCAAAATAGCCTGCTGCTGCACAGCTGTGCCGAAGCGGGTCACTAGGACTAGCCTCCCACAAGCAAGATATTTCCTCGCACCTGTTGGCTGTTACTACCCCGATGGTGCTAAAAATATTCCCACTGGGCGCGAAACTATCTTCCGTTTTTTTATTCTGCACTTTTTTAGGGGAAGCTGGATGGGTGACACCCAATTGTTAGTTAATTGTGGAGGTGGACACTAATGGCTGATGATGACTTTCAGAATAGTTTCTCTTTTTATCCGTCTCATCTCAAATCGTTTTCTCAAACCTCACTCCTATATTTTCTCTCTTTTTCAAAATTATTCGCATTTCCTACGTTCAGTAGGTTTTAATGTTCATTAATTATATCTGATTATGTACTTTAGAAAAGTAAGCTATAAATAATAGGCATTATAAATCTTAATTCTATAGAGATTGTGTTGGACCATCTTAACTAGAGCATAATATATTTTAAATTGAAAGCAAAACAAAAGATGTTCCCTGAAAATCTCCTGGTTACGTATAAATTTACCATGCTAAATATAATTTTGTATATATCCTGCTAAACAATTTATATTTTTCAAGCTCGGATTTTTTTATACTTGGTAAAAACACTGTTAGAAAAACAGCCTATACCGTACCTCGTTTCTTGATTAAATTACAACTAATTACATTCAGATAATTATAATCTAATAAGCACTAAGCAAAAAAACTTTTTTATTCCTCCTCGTAGAAACGGATGCAGTTGCAAATTATTTCTTCAAGTCTTATATTTTCTGAAGCGTTTGCCTTTAACATACATTATTTGAAGTTATTTACATTTAAAATGTGATGCAAATGAGTGCAAATAAGACCTCCATTATAGGCCTAATAGTTCTCAATGGAAAGAAGCCTAAGTGTTTACAATCTGTCGGAATTTCCCGACTCGGCCAAACTAAAATAGCCCTCGTGCGGATGGAAATTTTCCGGAAAGGCGGAGGAAATAGGTGCACTAAAATGACGGTTTACTTCAGGAAATTCTTCTCGCGAGCGACTTTTAAGTTCTGCGAACGGTATTAAACTGTTGGACCTCCTCCCTTGAACCTCTGACAGAAATAGACTTGCTAATTAGCTTTTCTAAGAGAATCGGGAGTCGTAACTCTCCTTGAACTTTGAAAGCTCTAAAACAGAGGTTTCCAACATTTTTGACGTGGGGAATTCCTGGATCGTTTTTTATTTCTAAGCTGCTTTAAATTTACGAGGAGTTCGTGGGTGGTCGACCTTTTTAACTATTTGATTTCCTAAAAGTATAATATGAATCCTTTCATTACTTTTTATCCTGTTTATAAAGCAGCTGTTTTTTAAGACAAACTTTTCTCTTACCTTTTCCGAACCCTTAGTTCATAATGCACTCTTAAAATATTTTAAGGCAGTCGTGTGGAGAGTGTAATGAAAAGAGTAAACTTTATCAAAGTCTTTTGAATGCAATTTAAATAATTATGCTTTTCAATGCCGACTGCAAAACCATTTGTTAACGTTCTTATTTTTTACGACTTATGGTGTATGATCACATGGTGGTTCATAATAAAATTTTCCACTTCAGTTGGGAAACTTAGCACTTTTTGGCCCTCAAATTAACGGTCAGTGGTAACGCTTCAACACATTTTTGTGTTGTGATAGTTTTCTGAATATGTTTGGGAAGTGTTCAAAATGTGTTCTATGCGTTATAAAAATATTGATGTAAAATGTGCTTTGAATATGAAAGTATTCTTAAATTTGAATCGAAACACCAGAAGAACAGACTCTGAAAGTTTTTAACTACTTTTACAGCGCTATATTTTTAACGACACATTCAATACAAAATCATAACCCATAACACAATCGTAAATCAAAACAATCAAAAGAATTTTGATTAGAAGTTTTCATAATTAAGTTCGCCTAGCGTTGCCGAAGTGTTTCACTCATTTGCAATGAAAGATAATCTTAGAATGTTTGATAAATGCCATGACCATCTCCAGGGCCATGTTCCATTTTTTCGAAATGGATCCTCTCTTGTTCCCCTGATTCACTTGAAATTCTCACTCAATCCAAAATTTTCACGCCCTGCAAAAAAAGGCTAAAATTGTCATGTTTTGCCAATTTTCCACTTTTTTGTGTGATGTCCTGTGGTCCGAAAATCCGATTTAAGTTGGCGACTTTCAGGGGTTTTCTCTTGGTCTCTTGAAATTTTTAACAGCTTTCAAAGTTAAGACACGTAATTTCAAAATTTTCGGAAACTGGAAAAAAAATAAATGAACTCGTGAAAAAATGGATGTAAAAGAAATACACTCAAACATGTTTTTGTGCGATTTTTCCCATCGATTTTTTTTGTGTGGTGTATGAAAATTTCAAATTCGAACAAAAATATTGTATATCAGGCTACCGAGACATACATACACTGTAAAAAAAAGGTCATCGATTTTACAGAGAAAAACTGTCAATTTTGATGCCAGTTTGTTTCTGTTTATTATACAGGTTTCTTCTGTTAATTTTTACAGACCCCCCTGTTTATTATACAGGTTTCATCTGTTTTTTTTTAAGAGTATTTCTGTCAATTTAACAATTTTGTTCTAGTTTTTTAATAGCATATTTTCTTTAACAACATAGATGGTGCATTGTGTTACATTTTTAGATGGCGTGGGAAGTAGACTAGTAAGTTGAGTGTGACGTCACAATGTTGTGTTGCACGTTATCACACCAACTTAATGTCGTTCTTACACTCTAAGATTTCAATTTTTATATATAAACTAAAAATAAACATAATTTTCGTGGTGACTGTTAAAGTGTTTGAAACTGAGTTTGTCTGGTGTTTCAAAATTGAAAGCATTGAGTGGTCATATTTTAGACAAATACGTTTCATACCAAAATGAAAACATCGATTTACTCAAATTTGAAACTGTCATTTTTCTCAGTCTAGGATGGAGATACAAGAAGGGATGACGTTAGATAAAACTTACTTTTGTTTTAAGCCAATTCTATCTCCAATCCTAATTCTAAAACCCAAACTCAAACTGAAATTGACCGCTAACATAAAGGCGGTTACAGTCAGACGTATTTAGAACCTCTCTGTAATGTTCTAAAACCAAATTCTTGATTAATTAGGGAAGATAACTGTAAAAAATCAAAGATTTTTGCTTCAGGTTTTGCAGCGCCATCTCTAGGGACAAAAGCCAACTAGATTTAGTACAGAAAAAAACTGTTTTTTTCTAATAACAGATTTTTCCTGTAAAAAATACAGAAAATATCTATAAATTTACAGATTTTTTTTAGAGTGTAGGTCTCATGAAACAACAGTTGTCGCCGACTACATGGTAACTAAAAAAAGTCTATATAGGTATAGAAACGGTTTCTCAATTCAGCTGTAGTTTGGGGATTGCGTTAAGGTCTGAACTTCCGAACATAAAGAGTTTTTCAATTCAGCTTCAATTATGCTGAGGGATTTTCGCTGCGGTCCTACGTGAGACTTTTTTTATACGGTCCTTACTCACCGCATAAAAAGGATTTTTTAAATGTGCAGTGAAAACTATTTTTTATAGCTCCTCGCGAAGTTTAATGCGAATTTTTTATGCGATTTTTTTGTGCGGTCCCTATTCCTCGCACAAAAACAGGTTTGACTGGATTACATAATGAAATTGTTTAAGTTATTTTTACCTTCTATCTACAAAATGGTTTAGTCATGCAGAAGAAAAGATGTTTGCATCGAAGTGACAAATCTTCATATCAGATGAGCGGAAGTGTAGTTCCTTTTCATCCGCATGCATTTATTTATGCAATCTTCAAATTTTATTGGCTGTGTCCCTTGTAGAGATTTATTATCTTGATATATCTAGCGGAACCATGCTTCCCAACTCTTATTGGTCTTTTCCCCCATATATCATTCATAAGATCTTTTCGGTCTCTGAGCTTATCTTTTCATTGGTTACCTCGGAAATCAACTCACGCTTTTGGTATTGTTTTGTTTCAAGAGCGTAAGATGGTAACTCTTATTTTCAATTCAGATACGAGAGTGAGATCCTATTGTTCTAGTACGGGATCCTTAAACACCTTTAGTCTTTTTCTTTCAGAATGTATTATCTAATGAATTATTATTTTATTTGATGAATAACTTAGTCCAAAAAAATGTAAAACGTACTTAAGTAACTTCCAAAATTAAGTCTAGGTAATCGGTAAGTAACTATTAAAGACCTAACGGGGCTTTATTTGAGTCGCTCACTTTCAGCTTTGATTTAACCAGTATTGCTTTTATTTTTGATGGCGGTCAAGAATAATTTCCCCACCAAAAGAAAGCTATTAATTGAAAATGAGTTTTGATACCTTTTGTAGCTTTTGTCAGTTCAGGTGATGTAAATAGGTTAAGACTCTATGAAATGTTCAAATTAATTTTTTTAGCTTTTCTATGTTAGCTTCAGTTTTAGCTTTTCTATGTTGGCTTTAGTTTTAGCTTTTCTATGTCCAGCCACATCCCTTCCTAGCGGGCATGCTGTCTTTTGACTGATTGCCTAATTGATTTGATAAAAATAGCTCATGCGGGCCTTATTATCAGAACACTCAAGCAGTATAGATTTTTACTCAATATTTAATCACAATCTGCGTAAGATTCCAAGACAGGAAGAGGTTATTGAGTGCATGAGAAAGATCACCCACATGGGTAGCTCCTCTTTTTTAAACGCTATGGAGGAATCCTAAACAAGAACCTATTGCTTTTTCTAACCAGAAACAATCACTAATGAATGTAAACAAACTGGGTAAAATATTATTGAGGGCTGAAAGGGTTTTTATTAAGTACCCCCGATTATTTAGTTACTATCTTACACTGAAGTGGCTTTGTTAGCAAAGAAGGTCTTCATAATCTTTAATAGTATATCCATATGTTATAGAAAAACTATCAGACGTTCTGCCGAAATTTATCATTGGTTTAATTTTGGTTATCGGTCACGGTAAATATAACCAAACTGTTTTATTGCTACAGAAATATCAACAATAATTTCAAGCTAAACGAATAAAACAAAATAACGACCATGGAAATCTGGTGATTAAGGCAATATTTAACGGAACAGAGAACGGAATTGCGCCTTTTCATGCAATTACCTTAAAATCGTGTTAGCTTCAATTTATATACCCTGAACTTACAATATTATCTTTCTATTATTACATTAATTTACACCTTAATCGGGTTTATTGAACAGAGATCTCAATATAAACATGTACATAGCTGGATGCTCTCGGCTACAGCCTAAAAAAATCTGTCCATGACCTTAATAGAAATCCACACAGAAGCAGCTGAATCACGTCCCTGTCACCTTGATGTAGAGACTCTCGAAGGGACTGGGACAGCTTTATATAAATTACCGGAGAGCTCACCTTGGCTCGTGTATCTGTGGGAAAATCTGCTCTGCGCGAGACCAACGAACCATGGGTCCGAACCCGGGAAGAAAGTTGTTTTATCTCCCCTTTCAAAAATATTAAACTTCTTTATGACCCTCTTATGCGATCTGCTGATTACGGAATCCGTCCTTTATACCAGAGACGAGTCAGGGATCGTCCTTTAATTGAATGGACGTTGAGTGATTTAGAAGAGGAAATGTTCCTCAAAGGGGAGCGAGCCGAAAAGGATAGAGACAGCAAAGAAGGGTTGAGAATTTTGACTTTTTGACCGACTAAGAAAGTGAATTCGGTGAGACATACTAAACTTAAACCCTGAAGAAGCGAATCTGTGTAACAGTCATACCGCCAGTAGAAAAACTTTCGAAGTCTTAACAATATTTCGGTTCGATTGTTATGGGAATGGATTTTCTACTCAATTTCAGGGTTGGCTGTCTTTTCATGGTTTTGTTGTTTTGTCTTAAGTTTTTCTCTTAGCAGAATGACTACGTGGTTTTAAACCCAGATGAATATAGAATTAATTATACCTGAAGATTTTCCAATACAAAAATTTACACCACTGAAATAAGTTTGGCTGCAACTATATGTATTTGAATCTCCTATTTAATACCTTTTTCTTCACCAAATATTAAAACAAGTTAGTAGTATACTGTCGAACCAACGATAGTAAAAGGGTCACGGGATTTTGACATACTCGGAGGTAGAAAGGAAGAAGCTGATGGGCAATTGATTGAAGAGAAAGATACATTTACTCCCTCTAACCTTAGTTATACCCTCTGTATACAAAAAAAATCTGTATATTTTAAATAAAATAAAAAATACTGAAGAGCAAAAAATCACCTGACCCTTTTATACTATCGTTGGTTCAACAGTACATTCAATATTCTTAAAATTTTTCTTGCTGATTAAAATGTTTGCAATGCATCATGGAAGTAAAATTTATTCTTGTTCTGTTTTCATAAATTTGCCTTCTCTGCGATGGAATCAGTAATAATAAAATAGTTACTCTATTTCTCGCAAAGGGGAAATTCCTATAACTAGAAATTTATATGCCTAAAATTGGATTCCTTACAAATTTAAGAAATCCAATGTGTCTAAAAGCTTATCCTTGGAAACTTACATCGTTTAAAAACATACTTATGTAAATAAGTGTCATTCCACAGTGATGACTCTTCAAGGACAAAATCGGGAAAAAGGGCCGACCGCAGATAATATTTATTACTCAAATTAATTCTAAAACTGGTTCTTCCTGTCGCCCTCCCCAGTGTACGTGATTTTTAACGGTGTATCACATATTGTCCTCAAATACCCAGAGATGTCGAATATCGCGCGTATAGTAATATAAGGACGGACCCCGAAGAGAAGGCCCTTTTCCATGACGCTTTTTTTCTGCGCTGAAAATCGGCACGCGGATGATGTTGGCGAGACTTTGGTTGACAAAGTTATTCCCTTTGCCGATTTTCATGCTGCCATCTATCAAAAATGTCACAAGTAATTATACACTGATAGTACAACTTTTTACAGGCACTAGATGCCCATTACTTTCGTAATATATTAATGTCTGAGGACTTATTTTGTTAATAAATAGCTGTTTTAGATTTTTTGGAACTATTAAATGGGCCACAAAAAGTGTAATTGCAATCGGAACCTGGTGGCGAGTAGAAATACTATCTAGTTTAAAATATATCGGGTTCTCCTTTCCATCTCATTCTCGTCTGGATTCCCATTCGTGTTAAAGTTTCTGAATAAGGCCCTAAAACTATTTTAGTACAAAATCTTTAAAGTAATTGCTTTTAAAGTAATAAAAAACGCTTTTCAAGATCGCGAGTGAGTGATCATGCTGCCATCTGTCAAAAGCGTCACAAGTAATTTTACACTGATAGTAAAAATTTTACAGGCACTAGATGTCCATTACTTTCGTAATATATTAATGTCTGAGGACTTATTATCGTGATAAATAACTGTTTTAGATTTTTTGGAACTATTAAAAGTGTAATAGCAATCGGAATGCGCTTCAAAACTATCAGATCCAATATGGATGACGCTGAAAGTCTTTCAGCGCCGAGAAAAAGTCCATCCATGCCGGGCTGAAAACCAGCTTCGGCGCGCTGGTTGAATACGCCTAGCCATTGGTCCGTAGGACTCACGTGACCACTAAAAAGAGTCAACCAAATCCGCGCGTGTTCGGCGTTCGGTATGGCGATTTTTTCTCGCGCCAAGAGGTCGCCACGCCGAAAACACGCGTATTGGGCGCTGAAAATAAGTCGCATGGAAAAGCAGCTAGAAGGAAAAAATCCGCGTGAAGTAAAAGTGAAGAGAGAAAAATCGGACAAAGAGGAGCGAAAAATTGAAAAATAAAGTTTTCCCATACGGATGTGTGTGTGATGAGTATTCCGGTCTTGTGTGCCCGTCCGAGAATTTCCTGACTTCTGCGGAGATAAAATCCGTATGGAGTTAATTTCGGCGCTGCTGCTCGTTGGTATTCCGGTCTTCTCGGGGAAGCGAGGAGAGAGAGTTCGCTGAGATCGCTGGTTTCGTACGGCGAGGGGCAAAAGTAATGTTTCGGGTGTCTTTGGTTAACGAATATATTGATAAGCGTTGGAGGGTTTTATGTGTGAGTCAATATACCTAAGAATACACTCGTCGCCAAAAATTAAGGGGAGTGACTTTTTGAGAAATTCTGTTCACCTCTTTCTGTTATCCGCAGATGTAACTAACATCGGCAATGAGGTATTCTCACGTTTTGAGATTAAATTTTATTAAAATAGTAGATAAAAAACCATAAACCATGAAGAATGACGTTTACATCAAGTATTTCCGTAGCCGAGTTTCTGAGATATAATTTTTTGAAATTTCGTTTTTTATTTGGGCGCGAAAACACTTTCGAATCACAAATCATGCGTTGTGATGTCACATCCAATAGAAGCCAGTTTTCTGATCACGTGAACACAGAAAACACAATGGTTTTCATGCGCTGTGACGTCACATCCAATAGAAGCCAGTTTTCTGATAACGTGACTTTTCTGACGTTTTGGCAAAAATAAAATTGATTTTTAAATTATTTAAATCACATTTTTGAACTTAAAAAACAGAAATTTGGGAGTTTTAGACCACAGTGTATCGAAAAAGTATAAAATCAAGCAAATCCCTCACTCATGCAAATACCTCATTGTGTACCATGATTATCTTGTCTCGTCTGGTTCCTTTTGAAGGTGATTCGGGTCCAGGTTTTCTCTTAATGGATGAATATGCTGCGCAAAATCTTATTGTCATTGTCACCATCTCAGAGTTCCTAAAAAGTCCCATTATTGAACGAATAATGCAATTTTCAGAGCTCCCAGTCATAAGTCGAAACAGACACGAATGATAGCTTCAAAAATATGTTTACCGTCCGCCAATGATGGATCCAAGAGCCGAAATCCGCCCAAAACTGAAGTTTGCATAGGTATTTCACCTAAAAATCTTACTCTTAAGTATTCCAAGGTCTTAAAATCATGCATGGAACTCGGAAATACGTCCTTCAAAAATAACTGGGAATTGTTTGCTAAATGACTCCCGGTACAATTGATTACGTTTCTGCTATGCTGCCGTCTCGAATGTGTATGGAACTCCATTAACACTAAAGGGCCTCTGTATCGCCCTTAAACCGTTGTTTGGGCAATTTTGTCTTCTAAATTAACAACACTATAATTGTGTTATTAGCTGAAACACTTTTTATTCCTTTATTGTGTTGTGCAAGTGTTCTGAATATGTTTGAAGTGTTAGAAATATATGTTCTAAAAAATTAAAATTCTTTAATTTGGATCGAAACACTACCAGAACACATTTTCAGTTTCTAGTTTTCACAACACTTGTCTCGCTCAACACAATCTCAACATAATCACAATTCAATCAAAATGCTTATAATTAAATGTTTATTACTGTGTTTACTTATCGTTGTCTTAGAAGCTTAACAACACTATAATTGTATCGTTGCAAACGTGTTTCACTATTTATTTAATAGGGTAGTTTAAACGACTAATACAAAACATTAAAACGGAATTCCCTAAGACTTTTCGTTTCAATGTAGCCCCGCTGATGCATTCAGCTTCCTGGATCCTATTGATTGACCCTGGGTAGCAAGCATTTGACGACTTGCCAATGACGTCAATATCACTCTCAAAACTTCGGAAAAGCCCAGCGACACCTCCACTAGCTTGGTCATTGCTCTTGGCCCGCGTCAATCCCGTTGCTTGAGGTTATCCCTCCTTGCCTCAGACTGCGCGTTGGCAGCACGGCTGAATAAATGATAAAAAAATAACTTCCGAGAGCGTTGAAGGCCCACTCGCCGTAATGACTGTTATCTGGAACGAGGTTCGTTTCCCTCCTGACTGACAACTTGGGTTTGAGATCGTGTATTCGTTTTGTTGATGGTTTTTATAACGTGTGACCGTGGAAAATCTATCTTTTTTGGACGGGCAAATAATTTTAATTTGCATTAAAAACAGGGATACATTGGTATTATCAGGGTGCTTATCTCTCCCATCGGACTATATTGGCATTGTTTTGTTATTTACACATAAAAATGTAACATGAATTGAAAGTAACTCTGATAATTGATATATTTTAAGGATACATTAAAATATTTGATAACTTTTTTTGCGATAAGCCTAAAACTCGCCGCTATTCCTATTGATCACATAGCTGGTGTGGAGGAGGTGAGTTCCTGGAAAAGGAATTTTCTGTGCTGCTCTTACAAGTCAATAATTGAACTTTTGACACGAGTTTTTTCTAGACTATATACATTAGGGTGTATCGAAAAAACTTTTTTTCGGTTTTGATGACGTAATAGTGCGGAAAAGTTGTCTAAGGTGCCAGAGAGTACCTGTGAATTTTTTCAGAATTTTTGGATAATTTTTTAAGGTGCCACATTGGCCCTGAAGTTCCCCATGTTAATCCAATGGGGCGCGCCGCCAAAAAGGCCGAAAATTGGTTTTTCGCCCCTCATTTCTACCCTAATCACACGACGAATGTCTCGTCTCGAGTTATGGACTCTATATGATCTAGGCTATCCGACAAAACTTGAATAATAGCCTAAATATCTATATTACGTTTTTTGTATGCTCAAATTTCGTCGAAAATCGCGTATTTCCTCGTTCAAATCAGAGCCCACAATCAACATAATATAGAGATTTAAGTTATTATTTAAGGTTTTTATCGTAGCATACATAACTTGAGACGAGACATTCGTCGTGTGATTAGGGTAGAAATGAGGGGCGAAAAACCAATTTTCGGCCTTTTTGGCGGCGCGCCCCATTGGATTAACATGGGGAACTTCAGGGCCAATGTGGCACCTTAAGAAATTATCCAAAAATTCTGAAAAAATCCACAGGTACTCTCTGGCACCTTAGACAACTTTTCCGCACTATTACTTCATCAAAATCGAAAAAAAGTTTTTTTCGATACACCCTAATATACATAGTTGCTTTACCCCATACTATTTTTAAATTCTGGTCTTAACGCCTCTGCCGTTCTCAGAAGCACAAATGTATGCATGGTTAAGGAATCTTTGAAATCTAGAATTCAAAACTGTTTATTTTCTAAATGAACTTCTTTAAGGCAAATTACGAGAAAACCTTTAGTTTTCTTTGAACTTGTACGGAAAATTCCTTTAACTTTTGAGCAAAAAGTAACACATAGCTCGAAATTTTGTTGCACTGGCTCTATTTGATTAGCGATATGGGCTTCAGAGAGTTTACACCAAACTGGTTAGTTTAAACGGAAACGATTTCGAAATCACTGGAATAAGTTAGTTGTTCGATAAAATGTGCATTTTTAAATGTTTTTTTGGTTCGTTAGTTATATTCGATCTCCCCCGGAATACTGTGGTGCTGCCATCTACAGGAAAGAACCAAAAACGAAAGGCGATGCGGTGGAGCAGACGGCTCAGTCTCTTTTTTCGAAAAATTTTTCGAGTATTTTTTATCTTATGTTTTTGAATTGTTAAGATATTTAAAGGCGGAATAGTTAGGGATATTTTAATTAATTTTATCTATTCACAAGTAGTTATTAAAGTTTTTTTGCGTTTGCGCCACAGAGGATGTCCGCCGAAGAAGAGGTCGAAACGTATGGACCAAATGCCCTAAAGCTACAGCAATTTATTCATAAATGATATTTTAACTGTTTTAAGAAACTTTAAATTAAAACCTTCCTTGATTTTTTTTATTAAACCATTAGTGTGTTTATGCTTTCCCTATGGATTCCTTTTCTTTGGTTTACTGAACCTTATAACAATCGGTTATTTCTGCTAAACAGCTGTGGAGATTTGATTCAAAATAAATGAAAAGGGACATATCGATAGTTCATGTAACTAAAATTTTCAAATACTTTCTGATGGAATATTCTCAAGCATACAAATAGATATTACCCTCAAAATTTAGGAAACCAGAGTTCGAATGTTTTTTCCGTGTCCAATAGTTTTAGAATAATTTTTTTTCCTTCAGCGAACATTTTTTAGATTCAGTTGTATTTGGCAGGGGTTATTAATATAGCTTAAATTTCATCAATGAAGGTATTATATTATACCAATTCAATTTTATTAATTAATCTAAAAATATGTTAATTGGTCATTGCTAAACGTATTCTGGTGTTTCTTAGGACTCAAACATTATCACAAATTTTGGGAATTGCTGATCAAAACCAGTGTTCATTCAAACCATTCCAGTGACTTTTCCCTATGTATTTGAGATCGCTTTACATTACCAATCGCAATCAAAAATGTATTTTCCAACCTATCAGACTGATCCGCCCACCATACTAAACCGCAAGCTTCGATGCTGTCCATAATAAAAAAAACGGGGAAACTATTCACTTAGGACGAGAGGAAACACCAACCTCTAATTACCAAGCTAAAAGCCATTACATATTTGCAAAAACAAGCTATTGGCATGTTCACAGCAATCCTAATTATAGCATAAAAGCAACCTTTCTGCCAGCCACTCATAAATTGTGGGTTAATAGCTATGGTAATCGCTCCGTCCATGTGACAGCATAAATCAATACAGCTTTTTAAGTGACACCCCTGTAGTGTCATTGGAGTTGGGAGAGATTTGTTATGCCGATTTAACACCTGTGACATTTTTAAGAAGGCAAACTTCTTGTGAAGGTAGTTTTTGATTCGATTATCTATTTCTTGGCCATGATGGTTTTGGTTGTTATGACTTTAAAGAGCTGTCATCGAAATTAATCAAATTTTCCCTGTAAGATGAGTAGGTTAAAAAGTTTTCTGAAGACTTAAATGAAAAATATAATTCACCAATTATAATTTTTAGTATTTATTGATTATAATTTTAAGAGAATAATTCTGATTAAAGTTATTCGTAATGATTTTTGTAGTTAAATTATTATTATACATTTTGAATAAAAAGAAGGCGGAGTTTGTTTGAAGTTTATTTCATGTGTAAAGTATTAAAATTAATGTTTGGCAAAGTAAAAGATAAATCTTTCATAGAAACGTTTTTTTATTAATTTAAAATGAATAATTTACAATGATTGTAAAAATGTATCAGAGTATGGAAACTGGATTTAAATGGCCAGTGGAGGGTTTTTCGAGGGGGGTTATCTGGTTGTAATCATTTGAATTTTTAGCAAACTAAATAGTACGATAGCATAATATAGAATAGATAGGGTCAGATATTTCTTTCTGCCATCTTCTAAACCAGGGGTCGGCAAGTAATTATACTTGGGGTCCAAATAATTTCGAAAATTTTCATCGAGGTTTGGAGAAAAATTAGGTTAATATTACTTACACTTTAAATTCTGATCTTCATTATACAATTGTTTTACAAAGATGTAATTTGAGTGCGCTTCTTTCTAAATTAAATAGTTAAATTTAATGTATTTTCTTATTACAATTTTTTACATTAAAAATTGGTGTCTGGGGGTTTTCCCGAACAATTTTTTTAATATGACCCTTGAAAAGCTGGCCAAACTAATTTTTGCAATGTTTAAATACTTATTAATGTGGGATGGGACCACAGAGAAAAACGATTAGTTAATTAAAATAATATATTTAATAATGATGCTAGGGGTATGTTACAATTATCTGAGCGGGGCGGGAAAAATCATGGCACGCGCCCACTCGCTCGCCGATGAGAACAATAATAATAAGAGCAGAACATATTCATTTGAAAAAAAAAGGAATTCAACAACAAAAAAATAAAACAACCAATCGTAAGCCGAGAGAGAAAAGAAAAACGCGCGCCAAAACAAAAAGAACTAAACACGAGGCGGAAAACGAAACCGAACAAGGGGAAGAGTTTCTCTCAAATCCCACATTAATGAAAGGAGAATTTCACCATTTATCGCTGGTTAAGCGGACGACAAGTGTAAACTCACAACTACCAAGCGTCACCTCCAACCGTGGACCGGTTTCGTCCTTGTTAGGACTCATCAGCACGGTATAGGATGGTAACGCAAGAGAGAGGAGAGAGGGCAAGTACTAGTCTAGCCGACTATAACTGAAAAAGTGGTGACCATTGATTAGTCCTCCACTCATCTGCTGGAATGACAATATCATTCCTAGGACAGATTTAATTCCAGAAAGGCAAGGTAAATGAAAGAAGAAATTCTGAACGTGCTGATGAGATTTGAAACATGCTGATGAGTCCTAACGAGGACGAAACCGGTCCACGGTTGGAGGTGACGCTTGAGAGTTGTGAGTTTACACGTAATGATTTTCAAAATGTTTGGGCGGTCAAGGAAATAACCTCACGCGGTCCCCGTCAGTTGCCGACCCCTGTTCTAAACAGTCACTAATTTCTCTCCAATCGAACAGGAGATTGCGTAACATTAATTATGACTGATATTAACGACGATAAATCTACGAAAAGACTACCACAGATGTTCGCTAGACGGTGTTTAGTTTTAGCATGTACTCGTTCATATTCAACAGCATAATCTATTCCATCTGTGAGAAGTGACCTTGTACATTTCTCTAATTAACAATGTAAATGTAAAGATATTTTTTTTCATTGTACCATTGCTTAAAATTCATTAGGTATACCGAAATATGTAATTCTTGTAATACTCTCGCAACAGAATGAGATGACATTAAACTGTAATAAATTCATGAGGCATTTGAAGCGGCGTTTTTCTTAATGTGGTTTGGGAAAATAATTTATTAGCTCCAGAATTAAATTATTATCACCTACCCTTATGACAGGTGACTTAAGTGATGATTAATGGGGAATATATCTTGTGATCTTATCTAGAATTTTAGTTTTATGCCAGTCTTATTCTTTATAATTAAAATAATATAATTTATAATTGAGGATTTTTTTAGGGTGCGCTTTTTGGATTTTGTTTGTAACTATGCAAAAATACGATGAAAGAATATAAATTAATAAATAAGGATAAGTCGGTTCAATGTAGAAATCTCTTATAGAGTTCGTTATTTCTTTTTCTCAACTTTGAAATTTAAGTTAATTCCCCAATTGTGCTCAATACCACTTCGAGATACTAAAAAAACCCATGTAACTATATAAAATTACTTGAGGTGTACATATCTTAAACATATGACATTCAATCTTCAGTGAAATCCACAACGCAAGGGAATTTGCTTGTCTATATTTAATCTTTATTTAAGTTGCGGGCAATGGGATAAAAACTCATTGATAAATGTCATTGAATTTATCACATTGCCTGTCTCACTTCGGGCATTATTTATACATCATATACACAGTATACCATAGTTATCTCGAACTGTGATGCTTCGAAAAAGTATTACTTTATTTTTCCTTGTAATCTCGAAAACTCTCGAACTCGAAATCTTTTTTTTTGTGTGTGTGTTTCTTCAATTTCAAAGATATCAAGGTACACTGGACTCCGGCCATATAAAACTGATGTAACCAATCAACCAACCTGCCGTCGAGAACTGTCCAAAATTAACAGAGAGCTTACCACCATAACCACCTACAACGATAACCTAAGGCAGCAATTTTTGAATTGAACACTAGCCCTTTGCTTACATTACGCTACATAACTATCCGGTGTCCTTTCTAAGCATTGGCATTGAAAGCAGAGGATTGGAATTACCTTCGTTTTCGGGTGCATAATTGTGGATCGCACACGACGAAGCATCTGGCCCATTCCAACAAGTGGCCAGACCTTGGAGTTGACCCCCCACACGGCGCTTTCTCTTGTCCAGGTGATTAAGGAATGGCAATTGCGTACCTGGATCACGAGAAACTTTTTTATTATCTGTAGGAATTTCGATTTGTGTGTGCACTGGTAGACTCTTCTGTGCTGCGTAAACTCTTTTTATTCAGTTGAAAACCTGCTGTGATGTAAACGAATGCTAGGTCTTTTCTGATGATGGTGAATGTTTGAGGTCAGACACTTCCGTGAAAAATTAAACTTAAGGTTTATTTTTGGGTAGTTGAGCTATTTTTCGTCGGTCCTGGCAAAAAATATGTCTCAAACTGATGGAATTGAAATTTTTCAAATAAAAATGAAATAGAAACTTGTTCAAACTTAATTTCGCTTATTAAGACTGGATAAATACAAGTATTTGAATTAACGGTTCTTTCGACACTCCTTATGGTTTTGAAATAGCTTTACTTCCATTAGTTTCTCATTTAACTGACTGCGCCGTATTGAAATTTCAAAAAGACTTTTTCTATAAGAGTTTTAAAGTTTTTAGTTTCAAGAACGAGTAAAATTTTATTTCAATGGTGATTTTCCAGCTATTAACACGGGCAGATTTTGCCCTGTCTGATATGATTTGGGCCTAGCGCCTAAAAAAATTCTAATTAACTACCCATAAAGCTGTTTTCCTTCACAGTAAAACAAATATCCTTTTCTGAGGCGTAGTACGCACGCATATTCTTTGTGCATGCGAATTGGTTTGGACAATCAAACTAACGGCCGTATTCTGTGCTTTCTGACCAGCAGCGTTTAAACAGCAATCAGAATAGGATTCCACCAATCAGAGTCGGCCATTCCTTCCTTGTTTGGTTGTTAACTTATAATTATATATTAATTATATATATTTTTTGTGTAATTTATTGTGTAAATGTAATTCCTTGTAAATATTTGTTCACCTACAGGATTGTTATACAATCCCAGGTGATACACTCGTATCTTCTTCACTTTGTTTGTAATTAAAAAAAAATAAAAAAAAAATAAAAAAATATTTAACCCCCCCTCCATAACTGCTGATCACAAAGTGCTGAATATGGCCGATAGTCGTAAATAATTAAATATTTTAAAAATAGCCTCCAAGGTTTTGGTTGCATTAAAAAGTAATATTAAATTATTTGGTTCAAATCTTTCTTTACTTTCCCATATTTCACTTAATATTATCTTATCTTATTAAGAATCTTCTGATTTAATGTAGGATTAGTCCCATTAGGTTGTATTATTATATTTCTTCGTATCTTACCCCTCTTTTTCTTGCTTTCCAGAAATCGATCTGCAGGACACATGCGACCCAACCCGGACGCTGTTCCAGTTCGACCTGAGCGGTCTTCCCGAGCACGAAGAGGTGTGGGCCGCCGAACTAGTCTTCTTCCGCGAGAAGAGCCACCCCACGACGACTGAGGCCCCGAGGGCGCCCCTGCACCGCCTCATGGTGTACGACGTGACGCGCCCCTCGCGCCCTGACCCCATCCAAAGACTGCTGGACACGCGGGTGCTGCGCGGGGGCGGCAAGGGCGGCTGGCAGGGGCTGGACGTGCTGCCGGCCGTGGAGCGGTGGCGCGCGGAGGGGGGAGCCCCCGCCGGGGCGTTGGCCGTGGAGCTGGCCGCGACGGCGCAGCCGGAGGCGGTGCGCCTGCGGCGCCGCCCCGGCGAAGACTCTGAGCGCTGGGGGCGCGTCGCGCCCCTGCTTGTCACTTACTCGCGAGAGCCCGGGGCGCCGCAGGGCGCCCTGGCCAGGACTAAGCGCAGCGCAGGGGGCGGGCGCAAGCACCGGCGGAAAGGGCGCAAGGACAACTGCCGCCGCCACGCTCTCTACGTGGACTTCAGCGACGTGGGCTGGACGGACTGGATCATCGCTCCCCCTGGCTACAACGCCTTCTTCTGCCACGGGGACTGCCCCTTCCCCCTGCCGGACCACCTAAACACCACCAACCACGCCATCGTGCAGACGCTGGTGAACTCGGTGAACCCGGCCGCCGTGCCCAGGCCCTGCTGCGTCCCCACGGAGCTCTCGCCCATATCCATGCTCTATAAGGACAAGTACGAGAACGTGGTGCTCAAGAATTACCAGGACATGGTGGTGCTAGGCTGTGGGTGCCGGTAGATGCCCCTGTCTCTTGGTTTTATTCTGAACTTGACTTCCATTAGACCGCTATCTGTAGTTCTTCCTAACAACTATAATGACTGGGTGACCTGAAGAGGATATCCCCCTTGACTATAAAAGTTTACTAATCTAATAATTTTTCCACTATGGTCACTGATGTTTCATTACTCATTAACAGTTTGAGAAAACGTTTCATTGACTCCAGTTAAGATTAATAAGTCTTAAAATTATGAGCACTGCCTTCATACGGTGCATAAGCACAGATATACATGCTTGCATGGTACTACAACTTTTGTAAAGATTTCTTGTTAAACCTATTATGACCCATGAACTTAGCTTTTTAAAACTTCTGTTGGAAAGAACTACAAATAGATTAATCCAAGTGGAGTCAGTTTCAAAATAACCTGTAGATAAGCAGATACATAAAGACTTCATTCACCTGGACGTACCTAGTAATTATTCACGCTTTGGATGATATCCGTCCACTGGATTGTACTGTGATGCTTCTGTTGTGTATATTCATCAAGTCATCGTTGATTTTTCGTTTCGATAATGGTTGCTGTGCGATACGAAATAGAGATGTTTCGGATGTTATGATAACTGCATGTGAGTGAGTGTGTAATCATTTAAAAATCCATAATTAAATCACTCAGATTTCAGATAGACATGTTATTCAAGTTACTAGGATTAATTCTCGTCATTAGAATTCTCATCAGAATTTTACCCTTTTATAATGCGTACCACATATGTACCCTTTCGAATTCTCATTGAACTGAGGTAAATTTTTTTAGCTATGCATTTATACGGTTTTTAATGTAGGCACATAAAAATGTGTTTTTAAGGATTTTCTCAAGTGTTCAACGAACTCTCTAGACTTCCATCTTTTACGAATTGTCTTATTATCTTACTGATTTGTTTTAAATAATCTTACTAATTTGAAGTAGGAACTTTTATCGTATTTTTGCCGTAATTTCTTTTTTTATCAGTATCGGTTACTACTTAATAAGGGAAATATTTTCCATACATTGAAAAATATTATTGATAAATGATTATACTCGATTGCAGCTTAAGTTGAGCCTGACGTCACGGCCGCGCGGAAGAAAATCTGAGTTAACAGAAAGCCTGCTGGGTTGCTAGAAGCTCTTATTGGCTGGCGAGTTTCAGAGCAAGTTGTACTACTACGCGCTACTCCACTTGAAAAAATTATAATACTGAACATTTTATGCAAATCGGGATGAAAAGACACTTAATATACATCGATTTAAAAAAAACTAATCATTTTAAAATTGAATCTCTTAATTTCACTCAAAATTCCGACACCGCAAAGAGAACTACTTTCTTTGGTTGCTCTCAGCATATTTCTACAGGCTCAAGTTAAGTTGCAACTGACTGAGTATAGTAGTGAAAAAATAGTGAAGCTTTATCCTATTTTTGCCTTTGTTGAAACAATCTGTCCCTCCTACTGATTGTCTGATAGCTGCCCGATATTACCATTAAATCTAATAAGAAGTTTGGGGCGTCTAATGTCCGAAATGGTTGAAAAGTTTTTATCTACATGACTCCAGGCCCGTAGCTACGGGGGGGCCAGGGGGGGCTGAGCCCCACCTGGCATCTTCATTTGCCCCCCCTAGAAAATTTTCACGAATTCTATCCAAAAGCACAGCCATGGAGGGAGGGGCAGCTGCCCCCTTCTTCTTTATTTCCTTCTAGCTAAGTTAAAACTCAGTTTTTTAGGGTCAAATTTTCAAATTTTTTCTGGGGGACGGCCCCAAAACCCCCCATTTGTATTAAAATCTTTATTATTCACAATTTTTTTAAAATAACAAGTTCATCAAAACCAAAATTCCACTTAAAAATATATGTCCTAATTTTGGTCTACAAGTATCAAAAGCAGTTTAAAACCTTGTTTTTAGGGTCAAGTTTCCAAAAATTTTATGGGGGAGGACCCCCAGACCCCCCTTTAATATGTGTATCCCCCATTATTACAAAAGAAAACCATTTCTTATATTATTACAAGAACAGATCACCCGAATTAATGAAGTTCTCCTAGAGGCAAATTCAACCCCATAATGTATAACAAACTACATTAAATCTATTAAATATGCATGGGAGGGCGGCTGACAAATATTTTTAGGCCCCTACCGAAATAAACTTCTATACACCCAAGCGCCAAGCACTGACTGAAAAGGGAGGTTAAGTTGACACCCTTTATAAAATTATGTCTATTTAAAGATTAATAGGGAGTGATCCGACTCGATTTTCGATTTTTCCATTTCAATTCTGGAGCTTACATGGAGCAGTTCCTTCTATACTTAAACTCAAAAGATCTAAAAATGGGCTAATACTTTAAACTACAAATTTCTAAAATTTAAAAAAGGAAAACTTAAGAAAACAGAAAAAGTAAAACTAGAAAAATTAAGGACCTAAATTCTCCCGAAACAAAGTCTTGTAACAGCTCCTTAGGCCTGAGGGTCTTATGGGGTTTTTCCCCTAGTCAAACAGTGGAACCTACGCCTTATGAACCTCCTGAAAACTAGTGTTCGGCAACTACTGGTCAAAAAGTAGTTAACTACCAACTACCAACTAGTCTGGGCAAAAGTAGTTGTAACTACTAGTTAACTACTTTTTCTTGGAAGTAGTTGTAACTAGTAGTTGAATATTTCCCAAAGTAGTTAACTACTAGTTAACTAGTCTATTTAATTTCATAAGATATTTTCACCCAAATTTTCGACTACTTTTTCTTACCTTGGGGGGGCAACTGCCCGCCCCAAGGTTTCTACTGTTATGTGAAAAATAGCTGCTAGTCCCTGGAAAATTCTGTAACTTCCACAAGGAGCTTTGGGTGCAACTCAAAAAGTCTCAAAAGGAGTTAAAACACTACCTTTAAGGGTTAAATTTCAAAGAAAATATTTGGGGAAGGATCCCCAGCCCCCCTTTAAAATTTTACAGATTTTAAAGGTGGTTATACAGATTTTTCCTCCTTAGAATTCTGCCATTTACAAGAAACTTTTCCCTTTACGAGCTCCACAAAGAGTTTGAGAGATAAAGCACTAGTTTAAAGGGGACATTTCAAGAAATTTTCTTGGGAATACCCCCCAGCCCCCTTCTATAATTTTGACCTCTGGTAAACAGTGTTTTTCCTCTTGAAAATTCTGCCGCTTTCAAGAAGCTTTTCCTTTTTAGTGCTCCCCAAAGAGTTTGAAAAAGAGATAAAAACGAGTTTAAAGTGGTAATTTCAAAAAAAATTTTGGGGGAGGATCCCCAGCTCCCCTCTAAAATTTTTACGTCGGTTACACAGTTTTTCCCTTTAGAATTTTGCCACTCTCAGAAGCTTTTCCCTTTGGGGACATCCATAAATTACGTGAGGTCAAAAAGGGGGGGGGGAGGGATTTGGAAAAATCTCACCAAATCTCACCTAGGGGGAAGGGGGTCGATTAAAATCTCAAGTCAACCTTTTAAGTTATAAATTATAGGTTTTTCTTTTTTTTAAGTAGGAGAAAGTAATATATAAGAAGGAAGGAGAATAATTTAAAGGTTGTAGGTAAATCTCACGTGGGGGGGGGAGGGGGGTCCAGAAAAATTTCACTAAATCTCACCAAGGGGGTGGGGGGGGTCCAGATTTTGGAAAAAACACCTCACGTAATTTATGGATCTCCCCTTTAGGAGCTCCCCAAAGAGTTTGAAAAAGAGATAAAACACTAGTTTAAAGGGGAATTTAAAAAAAAAATTCTGGGGGAGGCCCCTTGATACTTTGACGTTTATTTACAACTCTTTTCCCTAGAAAATTTTGTGGTTTACAAGAAACTGTTCTCTTTGGATGCAGTCCATAGGGTCTCAAAATGAGCCAAAACACTACTTTAAAAGGCAAATTTTTTTCAAAATTTTCCGGGGGGCGAACCCCCAAACCAACTTTTTCCTTGGAGTTCATGTCAAATTTTGACATTATATGTAATATCATTCAAATACTACTTTTCAGTGTTCTAACACTTAACCTATAAATGTGCTCATTAGGGGATACCTTAAAAATGAAGTTGAGGCAACCCCCCAAAAAAAGTTAGTTACAGCGTGATTCAGACCCATTTAAAAAAATCCTTGCCCCCCCTAACCAAAAACTGAAATGACGCCCCTGCAAAAATAAAAATATCATGGCTAAAGATTCGCCAATTTTTGATAAGTATACAGGTTTTTGGTGTCTTAAAGTTTTCTATGTTGTATTTATATTAGTCAGTACAGTGTCGTATATAAGGGGGGTTAAGGGTTCTAAACCCCCTTAGCCTGAACAACAATATTTTAAGCACAAAATTGGGACGTTAACTTTAACCCATTAATGCCCAACTTTTTATTTTTCTTAAATATTTGGTAAAAACATAGTAAATAGCCACAAAACAACTGGAAAAATAGTGAAAAAAATTCCAGGTTAAAATTTTAATTTCTACACCAAAATTAAAAAACTTCCCTAAAAAGGGACGTCAGGCACGAATGCCCCCGTTGTTTTTCCCTATAGTAAACGCATGGTAGAAAACTTTTTTAAAGCCTCAAAAACATCTTCTACCTTTTTAAGTGCAGCAAAAGTGATCGGAACCATACTGTAACATGAATATGAACAAAAAATATTAATTATTTATCCAATTAAATGTAAAATTAACCCTATAGTTAACGTAATTTGAGCATTTTTTATGCTCTAAAACACGTTTTTTCCTCCCAAATCTATGTTAATTGCAAATTAATTAAGGTTTTTAATTGAAAAAGGCATTCTTTGTTTATATGTTACCTAATATTAAGTACTAATTACTTTTACACCCCTCAAATCCATCAGAATATCTCAATTTGTGAAGTTTAAGTCTTTCAAATGCCCATACTTTTTGCATTTAATTTAATTTAATTGTGTGGAACACGAATTTCTCCCCAAAAATCAAGCATTAGTGGGATGTGCATTAGCAAGCCAGATGATATAGATTGAACTGCAGTATAGAACACAATGATTAGCGACATCTAATTAGAAAAAATCCCGAAAATTTATCACAAAAGCGACTGTTTTGGCAATTTTAATGACAAAAGGTCATTATAACTAATAATTATTAAACTTTTAATTAAAATATAACCGGAATATATTTGCATAAGTAATAAATATAGTAAAATAATTAATTTATTCCTTTTAATTAATACAAATTAATTAATTCCTTATAATTTAAGACTTTTTATTCCATTAATTTAGCGGAAATAACAGTATTTTCCAAAATAAAATAAACAAAAATAATAAATTTACTAGCTAAAATTAAAGTAAAATTATAATATCAGTTATTTAATTCATTTCATAAGAATCGAACGCGTTTTTATGAAAAAATGAAGGAAACACTAGCATTTCACTATGGGGAAAACCACGGGGCCTGACGTCCCTTTTTAGGGACGCTTTTCGAGGTTCCAAAATAAGGTCAAGATTAAATATTTTAGAAAAATAAAAAAACACCCCAACTGATTTAATGTATAAACAGTAATATATATCGGAATTGAAATTTTTTTAAAATAACAACTAGGATTTTTAAGCTTTTTCTTTTAAAATTTTTAAAAAAGCACTTTTCTGAAAAATTCTATCTTCCAACTTTAAAAAAAGTGAAAATTTTTTAAAATTCTGCTTTCTTCTTGTGTTCTTTATGTTCTATGAAGATCAGAGATACATCCGTGCAAATTTGGATTCAAAGGAACAATTTTTGTAGAAATAGGAGGATTTTTAAAAAACGTCCCTAAAAAGGGACGTCAGGCAGTAATGGGTTAAGTATTGCCTTACTAATTTTTAATGCAGGAAAAGCATCTAGAATCCACGTAAACCTAGCCTAAAAATCGCTTTTCAAAGTGCTGGAATTTCCAGGAGAGAAAACCCTGAACCCCCTAATTTCTAGAGAGGATTTCAAAAAAGGGTTGCATTTATATGTCAATTGCTGGGATGAAATATATTTCAAGGTTGCCAAATATGAAAATGTATCACGAATAATGGCATTGTTAGTAGATGTAACATATTCTATAAAAATTTTGATCTTTCAATATTTTTTGAAGTAGTTGAACTTTTTGAAAGTAGTTGGAACTAGTAGTTGGTGAAAAAAGTAGTTAAACTACTAGTTCAACTACTCTAAACCAAAAGTAGTTGAACTACTAGTTAACTAGTAGTTGCAACTAGTAGTTAACTACTTTTCAACTACTTTTAGTTAACTAGTGCCGAACATTACTGAAAACTGAAAACCCCCTTGCCCCCCTGAAAAAGTGGGCGCCCCACCAAAGGGAAATTCCTGGCTACGGGCCTGCATGACTCCATCAAAAGGTGAAGGAAAATCAAACAGCATATTATCCAAGGATAATCAGATTTCAAACAGCACTATATTTTTTTCTCATTTGATAACCTAAAATATATTAGGTTATGTATGCCAATATAACAAGAGGAATGTTCAATACGTCCGTAACTTTCCTATAATTCAAGTATCAAAAGTTTACTTAAATTTTCATCAAATCGTAAACATCATATTGAAAACTATTAGAACATTTTCCACAGCTGCTATGATGGAATCCTTATGCTATGTTTCAACAAATGGTAATTTCTGGGCAGCATGAAAGACATAATGTTTGCAATTTTTAAAACGAGTTATTTAAAACGAAACGTTGAACAGTATCTCTTTAATAAGCATGTCGTGTCGTAGCTTCACACTAAACATATTTTTTTTTAATATTTTCAGTTTTCCTACCACCTTATTTAAAAATTTTCTATCCACGTTTGAGATTTATTATTTACAATGTACCTCATACTAATAAACACAACTTCTTTTAATTTCGGAACTTGTTTACTTAGTTTACAAAATTCAATATGGTCACAAAAAGTTAATAGAACGAATAAAATTATTTTTTTCAATACTTAAAAAAATCAATTTTGTAAAGACTAAGTTTAGGCAGGTTTATCTGCAATATGCCCAATTTTAAATAGATCTTAAATAATTTTAATTTTAATAGATCTTAGTCTCTCGATCTTTTAGAAAATGTCTTTAACTCGAAAGATATTTTTAAAAAATATTCTTATCATTATTTTTACAACTTATGACATTTTATGTAATGGATGTATTTAGGTGTTTTTAAAGCATTATAAGCCTTAGCAATGGATTTAAATTATATTTATACAAGTGTGTTGCAATTTTTTCTGATATTTATCACTAACATGTCATGGAATTTTTTCAACTTTTCAGACATTTATTTTCCTTTAAATGCCTTTAACTCAATCTAAAAATATGAACACTTCATTTTGAACTTTTAGGTATCTGTAAAATAGTAAGCGGATTTAACTCTTTACAAAATTTTTTTTATGAAATCTAAAACATTTATGTAATTGTATGTTATTCACTTATAACGCAATAAATGAGTAGGCGCTCTTTAGATAAGTGCCATTGAAGTGTATGTCTCATAAGCTTGATATTTTGCAGATCAGTTAGTTTTTAAGTTGAATGGATTTGTGTGATTGAGAAGACTTGTTTAGAATGGTTTTATACTTATGTAAGCGCACATAGATTTAAAAAATGAATTTTCATTAAACTTTCACCGAATGAAGTATGAATTGACCCATACTTGGCCTTATGTCATGCTCATTTAAAAATGCAAAAACTTTGCTCTCTGTTGCCTAGTCTTTTTAATCGATGTGCCTTGGAACAATTGTTTTCCTACTGTACAGAGTGATGGAAAATTTTTTCTAAACACTTGAGTATTTCTGAAGATGTATTCAATTTTTAGAAACGATGCCGAATTGAAGAACTTAGTAGACTTTATTCACAATATCTGTTGGTCGTTAGAAACATTCGTTGTTTAAAAAAAGCATTTATACTGAGGTTGAATTATACTGAAAACTTTTCGATATTATTGCTAGTGCTAAAAGCAATTTTTACACAAGGAGCTTTATTGAATGTTCACGAACTATTTAATTTATTAACTTTTCATCTTGTGTAAATGTTCATAGTTTGCAATATTAGTAAGGTATATATATTTATGCATTTTTACTACGATGTGTAAATATGGCTTTGTAAATAATCAAAAGTGAATATTGTATACATTTTCTTTGCTTTTGTAACAAACAAGTGCATTCACTGAGTTACTATTTTGTACTTAAGATATTGTAAATAAAATTTCATAGTTTTGTATTTTTGTGTTAAATTTTTGCCAAGAGTAAATTTTATCAATATGAAACTCATTCCTTCAAGGATAAGTAAAATCACACAAACAAATTTAAAACTAAGGAAGGAGTTTCTTCAAGGAGTCACCGAGGTTCTTTTTGATGTATTTTAATCGGTGGCGGATCCAGGGGGTGGCACTCTGTAAAGTGCCCCCCCTTGGAGACCCAAAAAGCTTCTCAAAATGAGCAAAAACTCAACTTTTATCCCCCATACCCCCATTAGTATCAAAATGGGGTATTCAGTGTTTGTTTTTAAGAAATCTCCAAAAGTTTGACATTTTGGGTCAAAAAGTAAAGGTAATAGTGTTGAAAAGTGCTCCCCTAAGACCCAAAACGTTTCTAAAAATGGGTTAAACCCTACCTTTACACGTCAAATTTCAATGTTTTTCTGGGGGAGGACCCCCATACCTCCAATGGTACCACAAGGAGATCTTGTCAAAGTGCCCCCCTCTTGGAGCCGTGCTGGATCAGCGCCTGATTTTAATGTAAGCAGGTATTAGGTATTTCATTTAACTTTTTCTCCACTCTCATTAGAATTACACAGTTCCTTTTAACAAGAAAACTAAAATAGTTCAAAATTCCTATGAATGTAATTTAGTTTTCTGAAAGCAAAGATGGGTAGGGTAAAAGTTTTCAGATAATAGTTATTAAAAGGGTTATAACTTGGTATGCTTTGTTTTTGCTTATAACTTTTGTTATGTGTAAATCTTTTATATTTTATTTAAAAAAAAGTAAAGACGTTTCTTTTTGAAAGAGTGGTATGGATAGATTATAATAAATGGTTGCAATTTATAATGTGCCTAAAGCTATAGTTTTATTGAGAACAAACTATAGCGTTATAGTTTGCCCTTTATATTAGCCCTATAAACCTAACGAATTTTCATTCTTATAGTCTGTGTAAATAAAATTGGCGGCTCACTACTAGTCATTTCCCATTGCATTTCTATTGCGTTGCCATGGTGACGAGCCGCCTATTTTATTTACACGGACTAGTTTCTTCTTAACCATTATAAAGCATATGGAAAAATCAAAATTTTTTATTTACTCTCAAAGTCTGGGCGGTTCATTTTAGTGAATTTATCGACATGGGCTATTTGGCAATTCTTTACCATTTCCAAAAATTCTCAGTTTCTCTCATAGCTACTATCTCTGCATACTTTACACGTTCACAACAATTGATAATTGCAGTCAAATTTTTTTAATCTTAATGTGTTCTGAATGGCCTAAAACCTCCAAAAAATGTTTTCATTTGCTTTTCAAAGCCCTAAATTTTAAGTTATTTTTAATTAAAAACAGCCTCTTTAGTGTCTGAGCTGAAACAGGTTGTGACGTGAAATGTGCTTTGTCCCGCTTGTTGCTATAATTCAGCTTTGAAACAATGAGCACTATTTTTTTACAGACTAGTGTATCGATGAAAACGGTGTTTCCCACATTTCCATGCACTGGCACATGTGACGTCACATTGTTAGGAGCTTTCTGTATTAAAATATGTCATAATTACCTTAAAAAAATTTGTGGGGAAAGACAAGCTTATTTTTGGAATCAGGAGAGAATTTTTAATAAATTAAAATTGAATATTTAGAATTTTAAGATTTGCTGCTTTTCTCCATTTTAAGACCATTTTTTTATCTTCACATTAAAAGCACTAGTTTATGTTGCTGGTTATCAAAAGTGTCGCTATATTCAAAAACTATTGTAGAACTATTTTTTTTCGCTATATCCAAAAACTTGTTCTAAAAATGGTGTTGTTGCTTACAAAAAATACACTGAAAATGTTTCTCATAGTGTTAATCAGAGATTAGTGTAAATATCACTAAATTTAAGAACACATTCAAATTATAAACATATTGTTCAAAACTATTTTAGAACACATTTCTGGATAACTACATTTTAAAAACATATTCAGAGCACTATCCCCATCACACAATAAAGTGTTCTAGCTATAGTCCGTGTAAATAAAATAGGCGGCTCGTCACCATGGCAACGCAATAGAAATGCAATGGGAAATGACTAGTAGTGAGCCGCCAATTTTATTTACACAGACTATAACACAAAGTTAAAGTGTAAATTTTGAGGACAAAATAAAGTGTTCTTTAAATGTGTAGTGATAGTAGTGTAGTGCTCGGCCTTCATATTTGGACTGCTTGATAATTTTAATTTGAAAACCCAATTTAACTTTACATAAATAATAGTTTTTTAAAACATCTTCCTTTAAAACATGAAATACCAATGAAGCCAAATACAGTAAGGCAACGTTTTATACGTTTATCGATTATACGACTTTTCCATTTTATTATACGTCGTTTTCGCGGAGTCCCAATTCATTCCTATTTATTTTAATGCAAAAATTCTTCGTTTATACGACGCATATTATCAGTTACACGTCGTTTCCTACTGTCCTAATGAAGGATTTTTTCAATAAGTGTAATAAATTAAAGCAGTGTTTCCCAACGTGGGGCGCACGCCGCACCGGGGGGCAATATCATTTTCTAGGGGGGCAATTTGAAAATTTTCAACCAAATTGCCCCCCAGGTGGGACCAATCCAGGGAGAAAATTAAAAAAACTTTTTAAAAAGAAGTTTATGAAGATCTGATCCTACTATTATCCTATCTGAGAATGTATGTCTGAAATCTGGACCAGTATGAATCAAAACAAAGTTGAAACCCTGTTTTTAGAGTCTAATTTCCAAACCATTTCTGAGGGATGACCTAAGATCTCTTTTCTTTTAGAACGCTTATATTTGAAACTTTTTTACATTAGGTTCATCAAAATGCATATCTTACCTAAAAATTTATATCCAAAATTTCCCAACTAGGGGTACTAAACTAGTTATAAACCTGCTTCCTAGAGTCAAATTTTTGAAAATTTGCTGGGGGAGGACCCCCAGACCCCCCTTGGTACTTAGAACTTAATAACCATAACTTGATTTAGTTCTTTAGCCAGGCGCGTAGCCAGAGGGGGGGATTTGGGGATATATCCCCCCCCGAAACTCAGAAAATTTCCTTTTTGACCATAGAAAACCATTAAAAATACCCCACATCCCCTCCCGAAATATCAACATCCCCCTCCGAAATTTTTTTCTGGCTACGCCACTGTCTTTAGCATGCAAATTCTACCTAAAAATTTTCTGAAAAGCTTCATTAGACTTGTTAAATATACATAGGAAGGGGGGCTAAGAAATAATTTTGGCTCCCTCTCAAAATATATTTCTATAATATATGCCACTGAGACCGGGGGCAGGGAAAATTTAGAAATGCTTTGGTGGGGCATGGACCGAAAAAGTTTGGGAAACACTGAATTAAAGATTTGATATTCATATACAATGCAATCTATTCGGATGAGGTGTTTATGCAATATAGTACAATATATGATAAATAAAATAAATATTTTGGATGAACTATAAAGGTATGGTTTGTTTAATTTTTATGTTAAATGTTTTTAAGTTTAATTATTAGTATTTTAATTTTAAAAACTCTTTTGAAGTAATTTTTCTTTAGAAAAACCTTGAATTTAGTTATTTACGTAAATCTGCAATAGGAGCATTATAAACCTAATAATCAAAGATGTTTTCAATTATAGTATACATATTTTCATTTGTACGTCGCTTTACGTCGGTCCCTTGAAAGACTTATAAACGGTGCGTTACTGTAGTACTCTAAAATCCATTTGAGGTTGAAGTCTTCTGAATTTCAACTCTCCATAATGTCAGCACAGCCATGTTGGTGTCTAGTCTCCGAGGTGTTATTCCATCAATTCCAACCCAAATGTAATGTGACGGAAGAGAGATGGAAACCTGTTGATATCCATCCGCTTAGACCTGATTCTCGAAAGTTTATTTTTAAGGTCAGACCGTTTCGCAAGCCTCCGATGGAATTAATTTCCCGGCCTCAACGAGTGGGCGTCCGGGATAATGAAAGATTGCAAACCAGATATTTGGTCGCAGATCAATCAAAGCCAGAGCCTTATTAAACAACCTTCGGCAATCCAGCTTAACTGATAGCTGCTGACCGTCTAGCACAGTGGTTCCCAACTCAAATATGTCTGCGGACCACTTCACTTAAATTTGAACCTCCGCGGACCATCTCTATCCCTAACTGTATCTTCAAAACTTTAACTTTTTTTCAGTGCATTCATTCCTCATGGAGGTCCTAAAATTTTGACTTTTTTCTTAAGTAAGGGAAACTGAGTCTTACAAATGTTTCTAAATAGAATAGAACTTAGAAAATCAAATAATCTATTAAACCTAAAAGAAAAATTAACATAACATTATTATTATATCTAATTATTTAAAAATATACCTTTTATAAAAGACCATTTAACCATTTTTATCAAGCCTTTTATCTATTAACCCTGGAAGGGTTCACACCTACACAAAAGTTACAGGTTTAAAAAAACAACAGTGTAAAATAGTTATTTTTCTTTTTCATAACCAACAAATAAGTTAAGGTATTATTCGTAGATTTAAACTTGAAAGAAAGTACTTAGCTTTAAATTAAACTGCAGGACGAATGAGATAACCAGGAATTCTGTTGATCACAAAAAAACAAACTGGACATGCACTGACTGTGAGTTGTGGCAGAGAAAATTCTATAGGCGAGGCTGATGTTCTCCCGTAAGAAACCGCGTCAGAAGTCAATAATTATTTCAAAGGAGCGATTAAAATAGAAAATAATTTATGGGGGTTCAAAAACTTTCGCATTTTTGGCAATAAATTTTTCTCATATCTTCGAACAAACCTATTTAACTTGTATCTCAGAAATTTCCTCTTTTCATACCACGATTTCGCGAAGACCCTCTGTCTGACCTTAGCATCCCAGTTTGAAGTATCTTTCAACACTTCCACGCTTTGCTTCGTATCAAACCACAGAGAAAAATCCTAACAGAGGGTCCAATAAGATATATTCAAAAGTGGATGGATATGAGGGCGCCACGAGGAACTAAATGATTGACAGAGAGATCAAACCTGTGATTGGCTGTCACTCAATCTTCTATTTTCGAAGGAGAAGGAAAAAGTTTTTCTCAACCAATCAGGCTTTTCCCCCGCCTCTAGTGACGTAGATGCGATTGCAGCGCCAAAATAGCCCCACATCCATCCAACTTTTCGATTTCCATTAGCGCCTATGGCGACGGACTCTCTGTTCTAGTACTCTGTGTATCAAACTAAGTATCAGTCCGATCATTCGATTCTTTATTAGCCCCAACCCGACGCCTCTCAGTTTTAATTCATCTGAGTCAATACTTTTTCACGTCATCACATTTCCCGTTTCTACTCTGTAATAAACTACTGTTGAATAAAACTGTGCAAAATAATAGAAATGAACAAAAGAACAAATGATTCATAGGAGAGAAAGAGAACATAACATTTTTTATTTATGAGACATGATTTTTTACTTTTTTTTTGTATCTTTAGTGTTTTTACTATTTCCTGGAATATGTGATTAGGAAAACTATTTTTAAAAATTTTCCATACATTTTTTGGATAAGTTATTTAAAAATCTTCTCACGGACCACCTCTGAAGGCCTCACGGACCACCAGTGGTCCGCGGACCACCTGTTGGGAACCACTGGTCTAGCAGAATCGATGTACTATTTGAAAAGAATCTAGTTTTGTAGATAGGAATGACAACTGGCTATCAAAGGCACGGCACGGATACAGCCCAAGAGGAGGGAACACAAAACTTTACTTTTTTCTGTAGGGGAGAGAGTTGTACCTGTGGACAAAAATCACGTTTGGATTTTTCTAAGACAGGTTAAATCACATTTTGACCATTTCAAGTGCCCAACCTATAGTCCTACCCTTTGTGAGTAGGGTGATATTTTTTATTAGCTAAAATCTTGAAAATTGTATCTTTAATTAATTTTAATAACTTGAAAAAATTTGTGTCCATAGGTACAACAACGTGCTCACCCTATGGACAGACCCAGTTGTACCTGTGGACACCCTTAAAAAGGGAAGTTTTAGTTGAAAAAAGCTAAAAATGAACATTTTTACTAATGCATTACCTTTTTATAACATATATCAAGCCTTTTTGAAATTGGAAATAGATTTTTTAAAGTAATGTAGTTTTAGATCGTAAATGATCATTAAAACGAAGTTGAATGATTAAAGTCTTGATTTTTTACCACAAAACATAAATCACATGGGACTTTCAGATCAAAATTTAAGGTAATAGTTTCATCAATCATGCTGATTGATCCGATCACTTCACTGATCAAAAAAAAACAATTAGATGGACACTTAGTTGTGCAAGCATTTGGTGGTAATAACTTCCACAAATCTTCTTCAGTGGAAATTTAAGTTTTTGTAATCATCATACTTAAATGCGATAGGGTGCTATGATCAGATTTTACACCATATTTTACACTAAATGCCAAGAAGAATCAAAAATTTAAAAAAGGAGTTTAGATCACAAAATATCTGATTTTTCATCTAAAAATCACTTGAAAATAATCGCCGACGAATAGATAATCATTTAGAATTAATTTAACATGCATTCAAATATATTCACTTAAATGAAACCCGATTCTAAAACGCCGATGAGCTACAGACACCCACAAGAACGTGTCCGTAGGTACAACACTAATGGTGTCCGAAGGTACAACATCAGGTGTTTTGCATTGAAAGTTCTATAAAAATAAAAGAATTGAGATCTGACGATTTCCAATATCATAACTAAAAAGTCAAAATCTCGGGGATTCACCCCATATATCCCATTATATCATATCATAGTTATAGGGGAAGAGAAGAATTAATGTAGTGATGCACTAAAAAAAACTTCGAGCATCTAAAAACAGTAAATTTATTATATAAATTTAAATAATATTTTAAAGTGCTGATTTCACGTTAGCAACTAGATAGCATCTATTTACATTAAATATCGACCCCAAATTCCAATTGACATTTTTTCCTGAATTTTAAAATGAGGTGGCTGAAGGTACAACCGTCCTTAGGTACAACTCTCTCCTCTATAGATTTCTCCTGATACCCCCATGAAATTTATTTTTGCACCCCCGTGTTTATAAACGTTATAAGCGAAACAATGTTTCTGGAATTATACAGATGGTGTTTAAGATAAGTTTTTATAACTTCTAGGAGGGGTAGGACACACCTATAATCTGTTCATTTAGAATTGGCGCCTGAAGCAGGATCAAAAACGCCTAATAGCGCTCATCACACAACTTCAGGGACCAATTTTTTTACAGTATTTTAACTGCTTCTGTTTCGGATACCTTGTTATTGCAAAATTTTTCAATGATGATTACAGTAGAAACTGCTTCTAATTCCAATACATTACGTCTCAGGCGCAATTCTAAATTACCAGAGTATAGACCACCCAGAAATCACATAGGAATGGGGGGACACTTTCCGGGGTGTACCCCCTTGAAATAAAGACAGCAGTTTTACATATTTAAAGGTTGAAGAGTACACAGTTTCCAGCTTATCGACTACCTGTTGCCAATAAAACTCCATAATTGTAAAGAAATGCATTAGAAACATTTTTATGTCCAAAAAGGAGTCAATGCGATGCAAAATCGTCTTTCTATCTCTCTTGTTCGATAATTTTTCTTTTGAGAGAACTTCAGCTCTCAAGCGTCGCCTCCAACCGTGGACCGGTTTCGCCCTTGTTTATAGAGTTTTCTCACATATTCCTCTAACCAGAGGTAGTGGTGAAGTACTCTCTTTTCATAATTTTTCTTTTATTTCTTTTTTTAATCAATAAGAGCTTTTCTAATCATTACAAAAACAGGAAATGATTGTAAATTCTATGAAAAAAGGAGAAGAGAAAGTTGAAAACAAATTATTGAACTTTCATATTTTACTGCAACTTAAATTGATAATTAATTAAATATTAAAAGATCGATGACTTTAGGGATATCGATACATAAAATTAGGTTCTCCCCTCTTACGTCACGGGTCCCTCTCCATTATTAACAAGTTCAGCACTAGATTAGTAAGCTCTTGGTAGAGAGCATTTTTTTATATTTATACAAACTGAATAATTTTGTTCGTAAAATTTTTATAATAGTGTCACTTTATACCATACCTATGTGTAAAGTGCATTATCCACAAATCTTTCGTTGATTTGCGGAGTGTTATGTCACAATTATTCTTGGAATCCCCCTTATCACAATGTGTCACAAATCGATAAACCCCTCCCGTCACGACATCATTTATGGACAACCCCTATTAAAGTACCCAATAAATATTTAACTATTGATATAAGTACAGGTTTGGCAAACACTTCTACAATTCCCCTCTCCGGTGGTCAATAAAACCAACATTGCCTTCCCCCGCGCAAATCCTATTCGTGTGTGGCACAAGAACACCACTCACGTCGGAATGCACACATCCGGGGGGGGCAAGCACCCCACCCACAATGACATCCCTAATGAGTGTCTACCTTTCCAGGTAAAGAGGGGCTCCGACAAACGCCGGCCGCTCTTTTATTAGGCCGACCTCCCCGGCGCTGACGTTTTCATTTCTGGGGGTCGGCTTTGACCAAACACTTGCGCCGGACTACTGTAATTTGCGTCGGCTTTTGCGGTGGACGCGAGAATCTGTTATTAGCAGCGGAAGTTCTCCCCCCCCCTTCTGCCGACAGGTATGCGGTGGGGGAAATATTCGTGATGAAGGTGCTGAAAGAACAGAAGTGGTGTTGTGATTGGCGGAAACGACAGTGATCGTTTTGGAATTGGAATCTGGTTTGTAAACAGTTAATTTCGGGACACAGAAAGGGTGATGAATGATGTTTCGGTAACAAACAATGACCGCGTTGGTGGTCGATTCTTGTAATAGTGGTTTTGTTAGTCTCACACTCCTCTCTCGTTCACTCTTTTTCAATCCCTCTCATTCTATGATTAATTCTATTCCTCTCATTCTATTCTTCACCCTTCCCTGCCTTAACTTCTTTAAGGCTCATTCAGACATTTTACTTTTGATCTTCATTTTGGAGGAATCTTCCAAAGTGAACAGTGAACAGGTGAAGTGTCCAAAGTGAACAGGTGTTTAACTCTTTACTCCTTCACCTTTCTATGAGGAGTGAATCCCTCTGGATAAACAGTGAAATTAAACTGTGTGAAGGAGGAGAAGGAAGGAAGTAATATTTCCCCCTTTCCACTCCTACTTTTATTCATTATCCGTTGTATTTAATTTATTATCTTATTATCCTACCCTGTCATTATACAGGGGGTATCTTAAATAGTGCAGCAAACTTCTATCCTCTTAAGAAGTACAATTTTAAAAGGAGTGTTGTATGTTTTGCTTAACCTTCCTACCCCGCATGGGGTATGAGGTGACCCCAAAGGCACTTTGGAGTTTGATATCTCCCGTCGATTTTAGTTTTGGAGGTTTGCAATGCCAGTATTCCTTAAATACGTGAAGTTTTAGAATGGGTAAAAATTTTGGGGCTATAATTCAATTTTGAAGCATCATGGAAGAAAGAGACACATATTCCCCCTCTGGGGTCTCCTCAGACCCCAGGCACGAATATGGTAAATTAATAACAATTAATGGAGATGTTTCATATTTTTGTCATATTCTTCATAAATCAAGGTTCCTGCTTTCGTTTTAGTTGTATAGAGATTTCTTGGAGGGTCACAATGTGTTCATGTTTTGATTTTTGTTAGAGTATAAAGATTTGGAGAAAGCGCATTGAATTTCGCCTTATTTCTAAATTTTTTCTTTCATATTCTGAGAAAATGGGCTATTTTTATAAATTTTTTTACAGGAACTGATAGGGGAAGCAAAAAAAAACCTTTAGACAACTGGGCACCACTATTTCCTGTGAGTTGGTTCGTTACAAAAAGTGCATAAATTTATGGCATTTTCATTCGGTTTTCTTGGAAAAATAAAAATGTTTGCAAAGATTCAAGAATATTTATTGAAGTTCAGAATGTTATTTCGAAGAAATATTAAAAGAAAAGACTAATTTTTTGCGTGGCAGTCTTAAATAACGTGGAGAAGCTCTCTTTCCAAACATTTCTGAGCCGATCATTTTTCGCTTGGTTATTTGAATTTTAAAGAGATAGTCCGTATTTAAAATGTGATAAAATAATTATATAAATTTATATAGAGCTGCTAAACATACCTGCAACTTCATATAAAACATAAACAAAATAATCAAAAATCATTTTAAAAATAAACTAATTACTACTAATAAACTAATAATAAATTATACCCGTGAAAAACCGGGGTTATCAAGTAGTTTACCCTTAAGCACTGTAATTATATAACATTTTAAGTATATTACTGAATTGTCATTGTTCTTTCCTGTAATTTAATTTTTTTTAAGTTTCAGACGTTATAAAGAAACTTACATCATAAAGTTTTAAAAAGACAAAATCGCAAAAAAAATGAACAAAAATCGAGAAATTCCATAAAAACTTGACAAATTATTCAGAAGGATGATTTTTGAAGTAAATAATGATAATATTTGCAATTTAAGATATAATTACCCTCTTAAATGCGTAAAAGACAAGTTTTACGCATGGGGTCTAGATAGACCCCACGAGGGGGAATATGTGACTATTTTTTCAAGAGGGTAGGAAGTAGGGTGGGTCAAAAATTTTTTTTTCACATTTTCCCAGGGGCACAGCGACAAAAGAGTGCCAAATGGTCTCAAACTGACGTGTGTAAAATATTATTCGATTATAACAACTCTTTTTGCCTCCGGATTGGCCTCAAAGTTTCGATTAATATAGCAATTTCATGTAAAAATGGACAAACTAAAATCAAGTTTTTACCTCGATTTCACGAATCCGTCATGAATGTAAATGTGCACAATGGTATAAAAACCCTCATTAAAGACTCTAAAATAATTATAAATGAAACCAGAGTTGAAATACTTGAGTTGAAATACAACATATTTTAAAATATCTCAATGGTTAGGACTAGCAATCAAAAATTTATTGTTGGAATCATAAAAATGTGCGAAACTCTTATTGCCAGTTGAGTAGGATTTTAAAAACATTAAATTTTTAATAAAAATGGATGTGTCAGAAGGTGGGTACCTTTTTTGGGTCATATTTCAAACCCAAAGAAAACATTTGGATAATTGTTTAAAAGTTAGGGTTTTCCTTGAAATTTATTTGGTATATTAGGAATATTCCATCTCAAGTGACCCCATATGAGTCACTAATGTCCAAAAATAAATTAAAACCACATTTTAAGAGTCAAATTTTGAAACATTTTCTTAAGAAGAGCAGTAGATCTCCGTTTTCAGCATAAGGCTCAGTATCAAAGTTTAAATAAGCTACATTACTTTTAAAAACTTACTTGTAATTATCTTAAACAGTTAAATTTGCTATATTTTAACTTTTATGAACGCATAAGGGAATGCTAAGGAGGCATTTTGAGTCAATCCTCCCTCCAAAGTAGCATAATTTCATGGGCCTATGTTTCAGTCTATTGTTATTGCAAAAAATAGGTAAATAATGACTGAGGTGAATCATAACTGATATATTTTGCCTAATGAACGCATTATCCATTCGACAATTGTTTCAACAAATTTTTGCGATCATATTTGGATCCCAAGACCAGCCAGTGAAATAACGGTCCGCTGAATTTTGAAAGCGCGGCATATTTATGAAAAATATAACTATTTCTACTTTTAAAATTAAATATGCCGCTTTGTACTGACCAAACTTGAGGAAAAATGTATCTGAACTACCAATATTTAAAAGATGTACCACTGACAATCCACTGTTTGTTGGCAAAAAAGATCCTCCTATTCTACTGCTATTGTTAATAGATAGCATATTACATTGTCACTTTGGCAGTTGTTTTTGTATTGATTATACATAAAGGTGGCTAATGTGATTAAAATTGCTTTTAAAGACCCTTATTTGTGAGCTTTAAGAAGTTATCGACAAAAAAAATTTAATTTGTATAATTTTAAAAAAATATGAAAACTTACATATTTTTGTTCTATTTGAGGCCAATCCGGAGGCAAAAAGAGTTATTATAATGGAATAATATTTTACTCATGTTAGTTTGAGACCATTTGGCACCCTTTTCTTGCTGTGCCCGATAGAATTTGTAAAATTTTTTTTTCGCCGTAGGAAAATGACCCACCCTAGTAGGAAGGTTAATATACTTTTAACAATATACAGGGTGTATCTGAAATGGTGCAACAAACTTTCAGGGATGATAGTAGACACCAAGACGAGTCAGAATCACATAGGATTTGGGGGTCCCAGACCAAATCCCAGGGAGTTAAAAATGGAGCGATATCCCCAAAAAATCAGTGAAAAATTCAATTTGTAGAAGAACTACTATTGGTAAAAATTTAATTATGGTCTCAAAAATTGTGGTTTAATATGATCTTTAAAATTATCTCAAGAGTCTTCACTTTAAAATTTGTTTTATTATGAAAAAAGTTAAAAAACCACAAAAAATGTGAAAACTCTTCCAAAACCTTATTTCGCATTTTGAAATCCTTTCTTTTGATTTGATAATCTGAAAGATCATAGTTGAAAACCGTTAAGTCCAAAGTTTCAAGTAAATACAATCAATATTAAAAGCTTGATATCCTGTTAAAGATTGTTTTTTGCGTGCGTAAACAGTTTTCTAGCTGTTTCCAGAACAGCTATTTGTGCACTTTTTGCGTGACTTTTTCTGTTGCACGCTATCTACCTACAACGCATGCATATTGCATTTATTGGTCTGTTTTTTGAATAAAATAAACATTTTCATAAGGTTTTTTTGCACAAAGCATTTGAATTGGTTGAATGTTATAAATGCCGGAACCTCTTTCTGCCCAGATATACGAGGTTTTTTGCTAATTTCCACCCGTGATTTTCACCCCTTTAACCCCACTTGCGACCCCCTAACCTATACCAATTGTTGTTCGCATTGATGTACCCTACCTCCCCTAGAAGTTATGAAACACTTATCTGAAACGTGAAACACCCTGTGTACTTTTCTCATTCGCTGATTGCTTTTTTATTAATTTTCTTTTTATATTCAAGGACACTTAATTTATTGGATGGATATGTAAATTTGATTGATGGTCAATATTGAATGCAAACAGATTCTATCTTGTTTCAAAGTGAAATCAACTTTTTGAATAAAAAAGTTGACTATGTGAAACAAAAAATTTGCTGTTTTTAAATTATTAAAGTTAATTGCATGAGAAAATTAAGTAGAGTTATCAAATATTAATTTTTAAGAAAGAAAAAGAGAAAAGAAGAAAGAATTTTTTGAGAAAATTAAGTACCTTACACATTTAAAAGGTTTAAGGAGGTCTACATAATATGTTGCGGTAATAGGTTAATGTACGTCCGTATAGTTTATTTGTCATGAGGTTTTGCAAAAAAAATGAGTTAGTGGAATTGTGATTGTGGTGGGGTTATTTCGGGAGGTGGTTTTGCAGAATCAGTCTATTTTCAGATTGTGGTAATCCGATTGCAAAGAAATATAAATGGGGCCCTTACCTTTTTAACGGATAATTATCCATATCCTCGGTTATATCGTCTATAGGACTAGAGTTTTTTCTGGTTGGGAGACACACCGTTAGGTTTTTCTAACCAATTATAGTTACTCTGTTCTGTGAAATACATAAAATTCTCTGAACAAAATGCTAATGTTGGGAACGTTTTTCTGAGAAGATGTTATCGTGGTGTTCGCAAGCGCGTATTCAGGGGGTGCCCTTGAACACAAAAATGATCTCAAATGAGTTAAAATCCTACTTTTAAAAGTCAAATTTCAAATTTTTTCTGGTGGAGGACCCCCATACCCTCCAGTGGTACCACAAGGGGATCTCAAGTATAACCAACCATAATACTTTATATATTTATCTAGGGGAAATTATAGGCAATGATACAAGAAAATTAGTTTTTAGAGAGCCTGGTTTGGAGTAGTTAAAACCCTGGAAGATAAAGAACGAACTTTCGTAAAGGGGAATTCCTGAAAGTATTTCCTAAATAAGAATAAGAACTATATTTTAATGGCATAAAACCTTGTTAAGACTAACCATATAATATATGAGTTGCAAAGAAACAAAACCCTAAATTACAAATTATAAAAAATTATAAATAAACAGGGATTTTTTGTACAGAAAGTCTAACCGAAACTTGTTTTTTGAAGCAGACAATTTTTATGAGATAAAAATATAGATAGAATATAAATAATAGAAAAAAGAGATAAAGTTTTAAAGGAATAAATCCAAACATAAAAAAATCTTAGTTAAGCAAAAAAGGCTTTGAATTTTTTTATTTGAGCTATGATAGAGTTTGAAAGAATAAAAGAGTTGGAAAGTAACTGGACGGTGTTCAAAATAACGTATAAGCAGGGAGTATTTTATAAACCGATTGCGTTGAATTTTCATGAGTAATATAAATATAAATATTAAGGGCAACGTTATAAATCCGGACATTATTAATAATGCCTATACTTTTTTCGGGCTAAGTAAGTGATCAATACCCATTCATAAATTCCATTGAATTTATTACTTTGCTCATAACATAAATAACAATAAAGAATATAATCTTTAAACCTAGCCTCTTTGTTAACTACAATCCTAGAACTGATTTGTTGAATTTAGATTTAACTGTGGTTTTAACTGGAACTTCTACCATTTATAGCCTAGCTCACATGTGTACTTGTTGTCATTAGTTGTCAGGTTGTCAAAGATTTCTTTCAAAATGTGTGGTCGGTTGTGAGCAAGAAAGGCCGAATCATGTGATGAGCAAACCAATTCCTTAACGTGAAAATAAATCATTGAAAACCTGTCTGGCAAATACTGATCAGTACACATATTAGCAAGGCAGTAAATAGTAGAAGTTTCAGTTAAAATCACAGCTAAATCTTTAATAGAGCAAATCAGTTCTAGGATTGTAGTAAGCACTCTAAGCATTATTATTGACATCACAACTTCCAGCTCCCGAACCCGAAGAAAGAGGATGACAAGACCATTTCGAAGCCAGAAAGGAATGCAGGGGGTGACAAACAACAGCCATGTCCCCTATTCTCAGAAAGGGGGTGACACACGGCAGGTAAGTTGCAAGAGTGTCTTCTAGGTGCACGGGTGGAGAGAGCTCACCTGTCAGATAAGGCATTCTCGCCGCACCCCCGACCTTTATCTCCGTCTCCCCTCTCGGTGTTTACGTCCCTCCCTGACATCTCACTTGGAATAATGCCCAGCGGAAAGAATGGAACAACAGTTTAACGACGAGATGCCCACTTGGCTTTCGATTTCTGGAGGGGATTTATCATGCTGAGTTTGCAATGAATGGACTTGACTTGAGAACTCTCCGTTTGGGGAGTGATTTTTGTAGTTCAGGAGCATATATGAGGTTTCCTTTTTTCTTCGTCTTCCTCTGTCTTTCATGTTATCTCTTTTTTCAGCAAAAGATGCAAGGTGTTTGAGGAAAGGAAAGAGTTATTAAGTTAAAGAATTTGTGAATGATCGATAAGTTCATTGTTTTCCAAAGACTGCATGTTTTTATGGATAGAATCTCAATTCATGGAGCTATATCCCCTCTTTATCTTAACCTGGTTATCCTGGGGGTCACTTCATGCAACTATTCAAGCCTAAGATTTAATCTCCTCAAATGTTTCTACCTCTTGTTTCAAACAACTGCCCCCTGGCTACACCCATGCTCTACAAGGATCTGTACATTTTCTTTAATACCCCAACCAGGTTCCTACCATAAATGCATTACCAACATTAACCCGATATTCAGTCTAAAAAATTTAAAAACCTATATAAATTTAAAATCCTCTAAAAATTAACGTTTATTACTAACGATGAAAATTTAGAAGTCCTTGTAGAAACCCGTTTTTTTTTCAAAGTTATTAAAAAAAATTGCACGCGTAATATTAGTTCTACTATTAACCAACTTGCTATCGAAATTCGTAACTTCGTGTTTCACTTTACCCTAATAGGGATTGTGCGATGTACCCATTTTACAGAAAAATATTACTCTCCCTTCAATGTCAGGTAAACATCCAGTTTTATTCATCAAAAATACTGTGCAGTGTTTAGAAAATGTACTTAATATCTATATCGGCTGTCTAAATTCATAATTTTTGGACAATACATTTTTATTTCACACATTAAAGCAATCTTCCTTAAAATCAAATCTTTCATTTTTCTGACTGGAAATGCTTTCGGATATTACATCTGTTGACTCTGAAAGGTCAATTCGACACGTTGACTAATCATTTGGATCTTTTCCGTCATCCATCACCATGAAGAATTTCCTGGTCAAATATAAGAAACCGGACTGGCCAACACCTTATCTCTCTCCCTCGTCCCCTTTAGCAACTTTTACTGATTTATTTCTGGAGGCGAAGATAAATCTTGAAAGCACAAGATAGTTGCCGATTTTCTTGGAACCGCAGTCGGAATTTACTGTCCTTTTTAGAACTCACGCGCGCATTGAAGAGAAGAATGCGCTCTGAAAATATCTAACAGTCTAGAACTAGATATTTCTATATCATGAGAAATGGATATGCATGCATGATTTAGGAATAGAAAGTACAAGAAGTTCTCAATTTCAAACCTTAATGTACTTTCGTTATAAAGAAGTATACTTTTTTCGCCCACTTTCCGGTACGAAATCTGGAGTTTGAAGTTGTGGGGAGGAATTTTTAGATTTAACTTTGATATCTCGAAGCTTGAAAAACGACTAAAAAGTTATAATTATCCATAACATTAAAGCAAAAGTATTGAAAGTGAGAACAGTGAACTCTGATGCGGACTAATCTGAATGGATAACTTATTAATATTTATATTTTTTAAAACTTTTTATAGGGGATCTATAGTACCCGCCCATTAGAAAAAATAGAGGATCTAAAATCCACTGAATTTAGCATGGTCCCCCAAATTTTCCAATAAGGAGGGGGATAGTGCACCTTTTATACGCCCTCCTGATTTCGATCTTCATTTAGAATCAGTATATCCAATAAATTTAGAATTGGGGACGTCATCATTCAAAATGTTTGGACCGTTATAAATATTTAATTTCTGGTTTAGTTTTATACACCAAAAATATTTAAATTTTTTAAAGGTTAAGTTTCCAAACATTTTTGTGGGAAACCCCCCACACCACATTTTCCATATACGTAAAACTAATACTAAATTACAAGTAGAGGAGAGGAGGGTATTATGGAATAGTCGGGTAATATGGAGCACCTGAGTTTCTGCTCCCCCTCGTGCTGCTATCACGTGGCAATGCACGAAAGTCTTAAGGAATCCCCCATGATGCAATGCGCAAAGAGTTTAGCTTCTTGTTGTTGTCTGATCAGTCGCAGAGAAGCAAAGTGTATTTTAGGATTTTCGAAAGTTTTTGACGGTAAATGTTCAAACCCTTTAACCTACCAGTAACTATCATGCTTTGATTTTGTTGTTAAGCATAATGTACACTAAAAGATCAGTAGTTTATTATACGGCAGTTGTTTTTTTAGCACAACCATGTTTTATCGGTCAGTAAAAGGGTTCACAGTACAAGTTGGCCTGTCGGGTATTATGGAACATTCCATAAGCAAATGGTCGGAAAAAGACGATTATATTTGTGACTATTGTAAATAGACTCATTGTTTTGTGTCAGAAGAGGGAAGAACTCCGCGAAGCGTTGTCCAATGTTTTTATTTAACAGTCGAACAGAACAACAGGAAAACCGCAGCTAGCGGTCTGCTTTATACAAAATACTAGAGGCGCACATGCGCGGCTGTGCTAAACAAAACGTTGAATAAATTAAAGCGCACATGCGCAGTGGGGCTAAACATCCTCCTGCCCAAATTAATTTATAATTCAATTAATTTTAGAATGTTCCTTTTGAAAAGTCCTTTTGAAGTTCTAACGGTGACGACTCGTACTCTCAGGTCTTCGCCGGGATGAACTTCTTCAATACGGCCCAATGGCCAGGTGGCAGGTGGAAGGTTGGCTTCTTTTACGATAACTAGGTCTCCAACCTCCAGGTTCCTCTTGGGTTGCCTCCATTTGGTTCTTTGCTGGAGAGAATGCAGGTATTCTCCATGCCACCTCTTCCAGAAGCTGTTACGGATGCTTTGAACAAGCTGCCATCGAGTTCTTGGAGGAACATCGTTCGATGGATCATCTGGAAGGAAGGTCATTCTCTCTCCTATCAAAAAATGAGAAGGAGTTAACGCATACAAAGATTCTAAATCATTATCGGGTGAAACCAAGGGTCTAGAGTTGAGGATTGCTTCAATTTGGCACAAAAGTGTGCTCAACTCTTCAAAGGTCAGGCGTTTGTCGCCAATGGATCTTTTTACGTGAAACTTCACAGATTTCACCCCCGCTTCCCAAATGCCTCCGAAGTGGGGAGAAGATGGGGGGATAAAATGCCAAGTAATTTCTGAGGTGTCAAAGAAATTTACTATAGGGGATTGGTCTCTGATCGTTTTAAGAAACTTTTGAACTTCATCAATTTTACGGCGTGCCCCTACGAAGTTCGTTGCGTTGTCACTATAAATGTTAGATGGGCAACCCCGCCTAGAAATCATTCGTTTGAGAGCTGAAATAAAAGAGTCAGTTGTAAGGTCTCCTACTAGCTCAAGATGCAGTGCCTTTGTTGCTAGGCATACAAATAATGATACGTAGGACTTCGTTGACTTCTGACCACGACCTCTACCGATCTTTACGTCTATAGATCCGGTGAAGTCAACGCCAACATTCGTGAAAGCTCGGCTGATATTGACTCTGGCCTCAGGCAGATCTCCCATCAATTGGTTGATTGGCTTGGATCTATACCTGCAACAAACAATACATTTGTTAACAATTTTGCGAATCAACCGTTTGGCTCCCACGATCCAATAGGTCTGTTTGATTATGTGATTCAGTAGGGTTGGTCCCGCGTGAAGATGGGTAGTGTGGGCTTCTTGAATGATCATTGTACTGATCTTATGCTTTTCAGGTAGAATAATCGGGTGTTTTGACTTGTAGGGCAAGTTTGATAGTTTAATTCGCCCTCCCGCCCGTAAGGCACCCTGGTCCAGAAAAGGATGCAAGGAAATTATTTTGCTACGGGGGTTTAAAGTCTTGTTAGATTGCAAGCTGTCCAGTTCGTGAGGAAAATGAATTTGTTGAGCCCACCGGAACAAAATTAATCTAACTTCCTTGATCTCAGAGAGAGAGATATGAGTGGAATAGCTTGGGCTTGCTAAACTAGTTCTTGACTTGCATTTCAATATGAAGCGCCGACAATAAGCTAATATTCGGGTGATTTTTGCCAGTGATGAATGTTTCTCAAAAATTTCATCTAAAGTAGAATTAACTGTACACGAGTTAGAAAAAATGGGTTCGCTTCTTTGTTCAAGTAAAACATTGGGATCATCTTCAGATGTAGGGTTTTCAAGTGGCCAATGGTTTGACTCTTGAGTGAGAAAATTGGGTCCATGCCACCAAAGCTTGCTATTTCCTAAATCTTGGGGATTGATGCCTCTTGAAGCTATGTCAGCGGGATTTTCCCTAGATGGGACATAATGCCAAAAGTTGGAGGGTAGGGTCTCTAGAATTTTGGATGTTCTATTAGCAATAAACGCTTTCCAACGCCTTGGGTGCGAAGAGAGCCATGCAAGTACTATTTTGGAATCAGTCCATGCATGTATCTCAGCATTTTGTAGGCTTATTTGGAGACCACTTAAAACTGCTTGCAAGAGTGATGCGAGCAGAGTTGCACCTAATAACTCAAGCCGAGGGATCGAAACTTGCTTAATAGGCGCGACCTTAGTTTTAGAAACTAGTAGGTTTAGAGTTACTTCATTTGAGATAGTTTGCTTACAGTAGATTACAGCTGCGTAAGCGTGCTCAGAGGCGTCACAAAAACCGTATAATGAGATGTTTACTTTAGAAAAACTAACACATCTAGGAATTTGTAACGTTTTAATCATGTTAAACTTGTTTTGAAACTCCAGCCATTCAGTGATTAACTTTTCAGGCAAAGCATCATCCCAACCACTTTTAACTAACCATAGCTTTTGATAAAATATTTTAATCCAAATTACACATGGACTTATCAAACCCAATGGGTCGAATATTTGAGACGCGTTTGAAATTATTTTTCTTTTTGTGATGGGTGGATCAACCTCCAGATGAGGTGTGAAACAAAAGGTATCACTGACAGAATTCCACATCAAACCTAAAACTTTACAATTCATGTTACCTTGTATTTGGAGGCTTTTCTCTTCCTTTGCAATCTCCAACTCGTTCAATACTTCTGAAGAGTTTGATCTCCATTTTCTTAGCTCAAAGCCTCTTGTTAGCAGTAGTTCAGAGACTTCTTTGCAGACTTTGGCCGCTTCTTCAGAATCATTCATACTTAGCAGAAGATCATCCACGTAGAATCTGTGTTGTATGACCTCCGAAGCAGCCGGATGAGATTTTCTAGAATCCAAAGCTATTTGTTGTAAGCACCTGGTGGCGAGAAAAGAAGAGCATGAAAGTCCGTAGGTTACAGTTGTAAGTTTATACTCACGAATAGGTTCTGAATGGTTAAACCTCCATAGGATTCTCTGATAAGTTTGATCGTTTGAGTTTACCATGACCTGACGATACATTTTGGTTATATCCGCAGTAGCGGCTATTTTCCCTATACGGAAATCCAATAAAATGTCAAATATATCTCGTTGCTGTTTGGCTCCTACAGCTAAAATGTCATTCAAAGATACGGATCCTTCAGTTTTACACGAGCCGTCAAAAACTGTGCGCAACTTAGTAGTATTAGAGTCCTTTAAAACGCAATGGTGAGGGAGAAAGTACTTATTTTGATCTGGGTGATCCATTTGATCATTTGTAGGTTTCATGTGCCCTAACTCAAGGTATTCCTGCATAAACTCCTTATAGAGGTTTTCAATATCTGGGTTTCTAAGGAATTTTCTTTCCATTGATTTTAACCGGGAATAAGCAGAGTTATACGAGTTTCCCAGTTTATGATCAGTTTTGAGAATTGGAAGTTTAACTTCAAATCTTCCCTCACTGTTAATTTTATAATTTGCTACAAAATGTTGCTCGCAAAACCTTTCTTCTGGTGTTAGTTCTAAGGTGTTTACCGGAACTGATTCAACCTCCCAAAACCTTTTAAGATCTTCGTCTAGGTTTAGATTTGCAAGGGTAAGACTAGCTAATTGATTACCTTTTACGTTTCCGGTTACAACCCAACCCAGACGAGTATTCTGAGCAATCGGCTCTCCAGTGTCGCGTGTCACTTGACCTGGTAGAATTACCGAAAAAAACTTATCGGCTCCGATAATCAAATCAATTTCACTTGATTGTGAAAGATCAGAGTCAGCTAATTGTAGCCCTAATAATAGATTACGATCTTGTGCCGTAATTTTGTACAAAGGTTCAGGAGTTATCAACGATTTTAAAACAAATGCTTTAAGCTTAAATTCAACATTTCTATTATGCCTTGGATATAGGCATAAGTCTATACTACCTAGAGTTGTTGTTGGTGTGATGGTTGAAATACCAGACACACTGATTTTAGCTTTTGGGTCATACTTGAGATTACTTTTCTTGGCGAATGATTCAGATAAGAAACAAGCCTGGGATCCCGAATCAAGAAGAATACGAATGTTGACGAACTTACCGCTATCGTCTCGGACTAAAGCTACTGCTGTAGGAAGCAAAGCTTTATTTGCTTGATTAGGATTTACCGCTGTTACACTCTGGATCAGGGCAGATGCTGTCGAGTCAAACTTTGGTTGTGGATCCACATCAGTCTGGATGGAGGTTGGCTCCTTCCTTGGCTGTTGGCTTTGGTCTGTTCTTGCACAACTTGCACCTAGACCTTCTTCATGCAAAAGAGAATGATGTTTAAAGTGACAAAATCTACACGTAAACTGTGAAGTACAGAACTTTGTTGTGTGCTTCTCTGAAAAACAATTTAAACAAAGGTTTCTTTTTATCACAAATATTTTGCGAGACGGGATATTCAGATTTTTAAAACTTGGGCATTTAGCTAGGTAATGAAAGTCTTTGCATTTCGGACACTTTGAATAAACGGCACGATTAGGATTACCTTTTGTGTCCCTTGAAACTGAAGAGTCTGTTTTGGAATTTTCTAACGTTGATGCTCTGTCATTTAAAAATTGTATGAATAAATCAAATGACGGAAAATCCGCGTCACCAGTTTTCTCTGACCATAAACGGCGAGTTTCAGGATCAACTTTGTTTAAAAGCATGTAAATGATCCAGATGTCTGGCTCAGTAGCCTTTTCATCAACGCATTTTAATCCTCTGACCACTTGCTCGGAAGTGTCAGCAAGCAAACGAAGATTGCTATAATTAGCTTGAGTAATCGCGTTTTGTGAGAAAAAGGTAGCTAATAAAGTGTTCGTGATTTGCTTTTTGTTATTGTAGCGGTTGAGGAGTTTTGTCCAAGCTTCCTCATAACTAGCGTTTGCTACGGGAATGTGTTGGATTATTGCTTTGGGACCTTCACCTAATAATCCAAGTAGATATTGAAACTTTTGAATATTGGATAAGCTATTGTTGTTATGCACAATTCCCAAATACAAATCCTTAAAGTTAAGCCATTGAGTGTAATTACCATGAAAAACAGGAATGTTTAATCTAGGCATTCGAAAATCCGAAGCTCCAAAGCTTGTGTTTAGAAAACTAGGATTTGGATCATCTTGATCAAAACGAGTAGTTGGCTTTAATAATTCTTGAAGACGTGCTTTAGCCTCGAAATAACGATTTTCAAGTTCGATAATTTCAGATTGATCTGATGGTAAAGCAGAGTCATATTCAAGTAGTTTCGCGAATATTTCTTCTAACCTGACAAGTCTATTATTAACGTTGATTGAATTCGTATCAGAGCTGGCGCTGGCTAGAAATGTTTCAATGCGGGTCAGAGCCGCTTTTTCATAGCCACGCAGTCTGGTGAATTCAGTGGCATCCATTTTGAAAGCAAAATGTTTCTTACTACCTGGTTAGATAGATGAACACCACGATGAATCTCGGTGGAACCTCCAATGTTTTGTGTCAGAAGAGGGAAGAACTCCGCGAAGCGTTGTCCAATGTTTTTATTTAACAGTCGAACAGAACAACAGGAAAACCGCAGCTAGCGGTCTGCTTTATACAAAATTATTAATATATAATTCTGTTGTGGCAACACCTTTCTTTCGTACTAGAATCTGGCAACACCAAGTTTGTTTTCATTATCACTACTGGGTTGCTCTGGCCGGCGTGTGTCGCCGTTTATCTGTACTTTTCTATCTTAACTCATCCACGTAAATAAAGTAATATTTTATACCTAAAAGTTGTTAGGTTATGCGCCCAGATCACGCACTTGATAAATAACGAGCATTTGTTGCTAAAAGCATTCGTTGCTAAAACTGAACTTGAACTCTGCCCTTCAACGTGATTGATTGCCGAGATGGCTAGTGTTGATGTCTCTACTATCAACAAATTCATCGGGAAAAATTATTCCCAATGGCGATTTCAAATCGTCTGCGCGCTGAAAGCAAAAGGAGTTTTCTCAGTTGTAAGCGGAACGAGGGAGGAACGGCCTGCCGAGGACGATGCGTCTCTGGAGAAATGGGAGCGCGACGACGCCGTCGCTATGTTTAAGATCTCCTCAGCCATGGACGTCTCCCAGGTAACGCTTATAGAAAGCTGTATGTCATCTAAGGAAATGCTCCGAAAACTTGATTCTGTTTTCAAATTGAGATCGGATTTCAACAAACTCATGCTTTTGGACAAATTTCATCAATTGAGGATGGAGGCCACTGAGAGCGTAACTGAATACATTTCCAGAGTGGAAAACCTCTCAAACCAGATTCTGGACTGTGGTGAGACCATCGGCGACAACATGGTCATCGCCAAAATCCTTGGTACACTTCCACAAAAGTACCGAAATTTCAGACAAGCCTGGTTATCACTCGAGGAGACGAAGCAGACGATGGTAAACCTGACTGCCAGACTAGTTGACGAGGAGATGTCGCTGACGCAGAGCGAGGAAGCGGATGTAGCCCTCATCACATCCAAAAGTAATCAGGAACAACCTGCTCAAAGGACAGCCGTTGACAAAACAAGAGTGACCTGTTACTACTGTCGCAAAAAGGGTCACTATGCCAGGGAATGCAGGTCTAAGCCCCGAGGAAGAGGAAATGGCTCCAACTTTAAACCCCGGCACAGCGCCTTCACCGCGGAAGACCATCATTGGGTGGACAGTTCCCCTAACCAGTGGATATTGGACAGTGGGGCATCCGCCCATATGTGCCACGACCCAAGGATGTTCGAGACTATCACTCCATGTGATGCGCAGGACAACATACGTCTCGGAAACAACCAGGAGCTGCCCATCAAGGGCACGGGCAACATTGCTGTTGAAAAGCTGATCCGTGGAGCTTGGATAAAAGGTGCCATTCATGATGTCCTCTACGTTCCTGACCTCAAGAGAAACCTGCTTTCTGAGGGTGTAATTGCCAGCAAGGGGATGAGAATTACAAAATCCCTTGACAAAGCAGACATCTATGATGGGAACGAGCTGGTTGGAACAGCCGTACGCTCCAATAACAACCTCTACATCATGCAATTCAGGTTCGGTGCACCTCATGAGGCCAATGCTGCCACCGAAAGCAACCTGAGGCTATGGCATGAAAGAACTGGTCACCTCAACATAAAGTCTGTTCTCGAGCTGAGTAAGAGGGGCCTTATTGACAAGATAGACTTTTCTGAGCAAGATGAGTTCTTCTGCGAGGGATGCCAGTATGGCAAGCAGCACAGATTTCCCTTCCATACTAGGGACTATAGGGCCACCAAACCAGGTGAACTAATCCACAGTGATGTTTGTGGACCCATGTCCACAGAATCTCCTGGGGGGGCAAGATACTTTATCCTCTTCAAGGACGACTACAGCGGCTTCCGAGTGGTAAAATTTATGAAGCATAAAAGTGATGCCCTTGATATGTTCAAGGAGTTTGTCCAACTGTATGAGACCAAGTTTGGTCATCACGTCAAGGGACTAAGAGTGGACAATGGAACTGAATACACCAACCTCAATTTCACTAACTATCTGAAGAGTAAGGGGATAGGGTTTGAAACAACTGCACCCTACACCCCACAGCAGAACGGCAGATCCGAGAGGGATATGCGCACCATAGTAGAGAGTGCTAGATCCATGCTGCACTTTAGGGACCTGCCCTTATACCTATGGGCAGAAGCAGTGAACACTGCTGTCTACATCCTCAACAGAACGCCCACGACTCAAGCTCCAGATTCTACTCCTTTTGAATTCTGGACTGGAAAGCCTGCAACACTCAACCACCTGAGAGTGTTTGGCTCGGAGGCGTACATGCATGTTCCAGATGCCTTGCGGAGGAAACTGGCTCCCAAAAGCCAGAAGCTCATATTTGTTGGCTATGACAGGGACTCTAGGAACTATCGTCTGTTCAATCCCCAGACTAGGGCCGTGAAAGTATCCAGAGATGTGATTTTTGACGAGAAAAGTTCCAGTCACCCTGCAGTCTTCCCACCATCCATCCTTCGGGTTGAGACACCTACTGAGGACAACATCCCTGACCCTGAAACTGATGACAGCCAGACTCCAACATCAGATGTCGACCAGACACCATCACCCGATGTCCAACATAGTCTTCGCCCAAGGGACCAACTGAGACGGCCAGCCCGATATGAAGCAAACATTGCTGACATTGTGACCCCTTCAACCTATGAGGAAGCAGTCACATCACCCGAGGCTGAGTTCTGGAAATCTGCTATAGCAGATGAGCTGAATTCCCTTAGAAAGAACCTCACCTGGGATCTAGTCACTCCACCAGAAAATTCTAACATCATTGGTTCGAAATGGGTGTTCAAAGTCAAATATCACCCTGATGGAAGCATCGAACGATTTAAGGCAAGACTCTGTGCTAAAGGCTTCTCCCAAGTGGAGGGAGTTGATTTCTCTGAGACATTTTCCCCAACATCAAGGTTTGACACTATCAGAGTAGTGCTTGCCCTAGCTGCCCAAAGAAAGTGGTCATCCATTCAAATCGACATTAAGACAGCTTTCCTTTATGGAGAAGTTGAAGAGACCATCTTCATGGAACCACCACTTGGGCTGAGCTGTTCTGGAAACCTGGTATGCCGACTGAAAAAGTCGCTCTATGGCCTCAAACAAGCATCCAGGTGTTGGAACAAAAAGTTCTCAGATTTCTTGACTACATTTGGATTCAACCAGGGGTCTGCTGATTCCTGTCTCTTCACTGGTATCTTCGAGGAAAAGAAGGTTCTTCTAATACTCTACGTTGACGATGTGCTTCTTTTCTGTGAAGAGAAGGAAATACTCCTCAAAATTGTTGATGACATGAAATCCAGATTTGAAGCCACGATTTGTGAGAGTGGTTGCTTCGTTGGCATGGAAATAGATCGAAGAGAAGATGGATCTATTTTCCTGCACTCACAAGGCTACATTAGGAGAATTCTGAAGCGGTTCAACCTTGAGGACTGTTTTCCCAATTCAATCCCTGCTGATCCTGGTACAGCCCTATCATCAGATTCCTGTCCTTTGCCTGAGGGGAAAACCTTCCCTTATCGAGAAGCAGTTGGGAGCTTACTCTACCTTGCAGGCACCACTCGCCCGGACATCACCTTTGCTGTGAACGTAGTGAGCAGATTCCAAGCTAATCCTGGCCTGGTACACTGCAACGCTGTAAAGCGAATCTTCAAGTACCTCAAAGGTACAGCTCATCATGGGATAAGCTACTCTTCTGTACCAGATAACGAGTTTCACTTTGTTGGCTATTCTGATGCTGATTATGCTAACGATATTGATACTCGAAAGTCTACTTCTGGTTATGTGTTTACATTGTGCAATAGCCCAGTAACCTGGTGTAGTCAAAGACAGGCTTCAGTCTCTACATCGACTACTGAGTCTGAATATGTTGCTGCTGCAACTGCTGTGAAAGAGATAATGTGGCTTTCCCAACTAGCTAAAGATCTAGATGAGCATAATTTGTGCAGAGATGGTATTGTGCTTTTTGTTGACAACCAAAGCGCCATTAAGCTGGTCAAAAATCCAGTGTCACATAGGCGCACGAAGCACATTGATGTGCGACATCATTTCATTCGTGAAAATTATGAAAAAGGGACTGTGAGAGTGGAGTATGTGAGAACGGAAGAGCAAAGGGCTGATATATTTACCAAAGCCATACCTAAACCTCGTTTCGAACACTTAAGGGAACTTTTAGGAATTAAGGAATTCAATGTTAACTGAATATTTGTTTTATATCGCTGTATTTTATAATCCAGAATTCTTTTATAACTAACAGTATGAAAAGTAATATCGTGCCTACTTACCATTTGATTTTTTTAATGATATTTAGTGATTATCTTGCATGCACAGGATTTCTCTTGAAGTGAATATATTAAGTGATATTTTTTTTGTGTATCCTACTGTTATTAGTTATGTATGTTTTTGTGACACAACAGAATTGGAGGGAGTATTAATATATAATTCTGTTGTGGCAACACCTTTCTTTCGTACTAGAATCTGGCAACACCAAGTTTGTTTTCATTATCACTACTGGGTTGCTCTGGCCGGCGTGTGTCGCCGTTTATCTGTACTTTTCTATCTTAACTCATCCACGTAAATAAAGTAATATTTTATACCTAAAAGTTGTTAACTAGAGGCGCACATGCGCGGCTGTGCTAAACAAAACGTTGAATAAATTAAAGCGCACATGCGCAGTGGGGCTAAACACTCATGAACAAAACTATTTGAACGTAAATTGTTAGATATATTTTTATAGTTAAGATTAACATGTTCTCTAAGATCTAATTAGTTTTCAATAGCTGTAAATCCAACTGTTCCATATTACCCGACTGTTCCATATTATCCTCCATTTGTAACTTTTTCCTTAAAGTACTTTTTTATTTTAAAAAAAATAAATGCTGATTTATTTGACCATTGGATCTTCATTGTCATTAGTTATAGTATGTACTTAAAATGAATGATTTGACAGAATTTTTAACTCCCAGACCAAATCCCAGGGAGTTAAAAATGGAGCGACACCCCAAAAAATCATTGAAAAATTCAATTTGTAGAAGAACTACTATTGGTAAAAACTTAATCATGGTCTCAAAAATTGTGGTTTAATATGATCTTTAAAATTATCTCAAAAGTCTTCACTTTAAAATTGGTTTTATTATGAAAAAATTTAAAAAACCACAAAAAAATGTGAAAATTCTACCAAAACCTCATTTTGTATTTCGAAATCCTTTCTTTTGATTTTATAATCTGAAAGATCATAGTCAAAAACCCTTAAGTCCAAAGTGTCTAGTAAAAACCATCAATATTAAATGCTTGAGATCCTGTTAAAGTTCGTTTTTTGTGTGCGCAAACGTGTTTCCTATAGCCGTTTTCAAAACGGCAGTTAGCGGACGCAAAAAACGGACTTAAAACATGCTTTAACAGGCTCTCAAGCATTTAATATTGATGATTTTTACTAGACACTTTGGACTTAAGGGTTTTCGACTATGATCTTTCAGATTATTAAATCAAAAGAAAGGATTTTGAAACACAAAATAAAGTTTTGGTAGAGTTTTCACATTTTTTTGTGTTTTTTTAACTTTTTTCATAATAAACAAATTTTAAAGTGAAGACTTTTGAGATAATTTTAAAGATCATATTAAACCACAATTTTTGAGACCATAATTAAGTTTTTACCAATAGTAGTTCTTCTACAAATTGAATTTTTCAATGATTTTTTTTGGGGTGTCGCTCCATTTTTAACTCCCTGGGATTTGGTTTGCGACCCCCCTTTCTATACCGATTCTTTTTCGTCTTGATGAGTACTATCATCCCTGAAAGTTTGTTGCACCATTTCAGATACACCCTGTATAAAGGGTGTTCGAGGATACCTGTCATGATCTTGAGGTGTATACTGATGGGTTAAAAAACAAAGGAGCGGGCCGGTCTCGGCGTCATAGCATACCAAAATCACAGACCATTAACAGAAATCAGCCTTAGAATCTCCAACCACACCACAGTACCTTCAGCAGAAGCCCTCGCTATCCTACAAGCAATAGATATAATATGTAAAACTGAAACTAAAACCCCCAGAATAATAACAGATTCATTATCAACTCTAAAGAAACTGGCAGGCTTCAATAACAAGGACACGACTACTATAGAATTGAGGAACAGACTATCAAAGCTAACACAAGAAAATAAGCACACGAAACTTTATTGGATTAAAGCCCACGTAGGATATCGAGGGAACGAGGCCGCTGACAAGTTAGCAAAAGATGGTACATTAAGACCAAATATTGATATCCAGACCAAGATTCCACTATCCCTCATAAAAAAGCACATACGTGATAATGTCCTTGGAATCTGGCAGGATGAATGGGAAGAAGACGACGTAGGAAGGGTCACCTTCGGACACTTCCCCAAAGTTTCTACCAAAAGACTTCAAGGAGACCATTACGTCAACCAGATCCTCACTGGTCATGGAGTCCACGGCCACTACCAAGAGCAATTTCATGGGAAAAGCCCACTCTGTACTACCTGCCTCACAAACAATAGCTATGAACATATCATCCTCCATTGCCCCAACTATTCCACTGAACGAAGGAAATTTGGACCCTTGATAAACCTACCTCTTAAAGATATGATAAAGCACCCTTCTGGACGAACAATAGCATCAAACATCCTAAAAACAGAACAAGCCAGACAACTGGCATCTATACAATGAAATCCTGTTCACGAACCCTCTCGAAATCAGAACTGACCAAAATATAAACAATAATACCTAAATGACAATAATCTCAGTAATATCAAACTTGTAATGAGTAAAACCAATAAGTACCATCTGATCAAAATGAATATTGGCAGGATTGCGACAGCTTTCCACCGTGTTTTGCCTCTTAGGCGACGGGTCGGCTTTGCCTTATATACTCGTATAAAGGGTGTTCCATAATACCCTCCTCTCCTCTACTTAAGACAAAAGTTAACTCACTGGCTATGAATCTTTTCATTCAAAAGAGGGTGTTAATGTATCTAAAAATAAGAATTTAAAGTATTTTTTCCATGGACCTCTATAAAAAATGAACGAATGAACCCTACATAAAATTACTAGCCCGCCCCCTTACGTAGAGGAACTCCAGTTCCTCAGAATTTACGTAATTCATTTCAAAGTTTATTCTTTGTGTCTGCACTATTCCAAAAGTTCGCAGCCATGATCTACACACCCTTAAAGGTTAAAATGACAACTCATAATGAAACACATTTTCTCACATTGATAACTTGAGTGTACACCGCTAAAAGCGATATTATTTCATCAGGCTTTTTAAGATGTCCTTCGAATCCAGTACTGACATCAATCACATCTCACTGACCTCCACTATTACACAATTTTACGCAGAGAAACCGCACTGTAAACAAAAGCACCCGGTATTTAACTCCCTTCATATTTTAATGAAAATCTTTTCTTTCACATCATAGCAAAAGGAAAAAAGGACGCACACAACGGTTATCTTTCTAAATAATAATTCATAAAGGTAAAAAAGCAACGATTTGAGATCTTAGCACACTCCAGAATATTAGGAGGAACACCCAACATGATTAATTCATTCCTTTGTAGTGCTAAGATGTTAGATAATTTAGTAGTTACGTGCTTCGATTAATCAATGTTACTAAAGGTTCTTGCTAGTTATTGATGTGTAAATAAGGTCACTATTTACGGCCAATTGCGTGGTGAAACGTCAATGTTACGTCAGAGGGGTGACGTTGTCGACATGCTGTTGTTCCATTTAGCAGATCGAAAGTTTTTTTTTCTTCCTGTTTACCAATTAGGTCTGGAAGATTCTTCTTAATTAAAGAAGGTGTGAAGTTGATACTTAATGGGTTGGGCGTATCCTCAGAATCAAAAGAAACGATAACTAGATTTTACACTCAGTTAAACCTAGAGTGGTGAAAAATGTTGATGAAATGAAAAACGGTATTGATGCATGAGTGAGGCAGAGGCCTATACCATTTTTATGCAGTGCAGTAGAATTATTTATTTATTTATTTAAATTCACCACACATTTTACAGATAAAATCTGTTCACAGTGGTGGTAGAAAAGGAATGTTTGATTGAAAAACAAAATGAGAATTATGGTTTTAAAGCGACACACTGACATAAGACAAAATATATTGACTCTAATATCTACCTACTAATTTTGTAACCAAAATCCTACTAAAAGGGGACTATAGTGGCGTAGGAAGAGGGGATAAATGAGAAAATACCCCCACAGGCCAGAAGTTTTCCTTTTTTGACCAAAGATAGGGACTAAATTTACCCATATCCCCTGAAATTTCAATATCCTCCTCCGAAATATAATCATCATTCCGCAAACAATTAGCTGGAGATGGCCCAATAAAATTTAATTTGACAGATTTCATCTCCAATTGCTTTAAGAATTTGAATATTTAATACAATAAGATACATATCTTAACAAAAAACCTTTGAATCTGACAGTGTTTTATTGTTATTACACCCCCGACTCATAGAAAATGAAACTAATAAAAATGTATTCAAAACCTAAAATGGTACTTTCTTTTCTCCTATTTTTTCGGCATTCTTCTCTTGCAGTTTTCTTGACAAAGAACTAAATTGACTCTAGATGTTTATAAACGTCTTATTATACTAGACAAACTTAAGTTGAACCTACTACGTCACTAACAAACAAAGTAGTTCCCATCGCGGTGTCTGAATTTCGAGTGAAACAAAGAACGTCAATTTTAAAATATGAATATTTCGTTAAACCCATGTATAAATAGTGTCTTTTTTATCGCGGTTCGCGTATCGAAATTCCTCCTATCAACCCAACAGGCTTTGTGTTTACTCACTTTCTTTTTCCGCGTAGTGACGTACTGGGTTCAGAAAACGTTGCTGTGAAGTATACCTACTGATGTTTAACTGTCTTTCCTAATTTCAAATGTTATTCTTTGAAATCTCTACCATACCTATATTAAACCACAAGACGTTCAAGATGCCGATGAAATTTAACTAACCTGCTTAAAAATATGAAGTAATCTGAAATAGCCAAAATTGATTGCGAATTAACCAGGATTTAGCTTAGTTTTCCCGTACGAGTTCCAAGACACTTGAGCCCTATTTAGCAAACTTGCAGGAACCGTGACACGGTTCTTTTTCTTTAAGTATCCGGAATGTCAGAAAACTATCCCTTGAATTCGACCAGAAATATAAGGAAAGGTCACACTTATAAACTCTCACCCATATCTCTCAAGGATTCATTAATATCCTGTTTGAAAACAAATGCGATGGTCGTAACTTTGCCGATCAGTTAGGAAACCTTTTGAGACAGCTCAGGAGATGCATTGCCTCCTTCTTGACCACAGATGCATCAGGAGCTGTTCCGTTTTCATCGACTATTTTACTGACATCTTGGGTTTGTTTTTACGGTTGAAAAGTAAATGGAATTTTACGAGGACAGTTCAATATTAATGAACTAAGCAGGCTTAGTCATAGAATGAATTCGGAATTTTTAATTAGATGACTGGGAAATACAAGTCTGTAAATAAATTTTGGAAGTTTATTTAGTTTGTTTCATTAAAAGAACAAGAACCCAGATTTATAAAGTACACTACTTCTCATTAAAAAAGGACACAGCTGATGTCTTTAATGAACGTAATAAAATTAAATAGATGCAGTTATAAATATGCATTCATCAATTTTGGTATTACTAATTTAAGTAAATATTTGAGGTTTAGAATTTAATTTTGTAATATTGGAGTTTTTACAGCTCAGTAATTAATGATAAGATGAATATTCAAGAGAAAAGGTACACAGGATATAATGAGGAGATATAGATTTATGAAGTCAGAGACCTAATGAAGCGGTTTTTAAAAAATTAGGAAATATAAAGTCTTTTTTAGCTAACAACGCCAACTAGAGAATTAATTGTTAATTTGAGGAAAAAAAAGTGTTCTTAAATGCATTGTAAGTGTTTGCAGAGTATGAAATAGATACATTTCACCTTCTTAAATCTCAATTTTTTTAATCCCTATTTCAACCCTTATTTTGCTTCTCCCATTAGGCCGTATAAGATCTACTGTAAATGAATAGCTTTCCTCCTGATACCCTCGGCGTATTAGAGGTTGATGTCCCCATCCCAAGCACGATACTAGACTTAAATAGCATCCTCCGCACTCCTCCATACATCATCCCTCTTTCGAATAGAACCCATCAGGTGTTTCGCGGCGCACCTCCAAGTTCACGCGAGACATTTTTAAAATGCTTTTGGAGGCGCGTGCCACGAGAGGTCCATCCCATAGAGGCAGCATGAACTAGAGCTCGAACGAGCAGCAGCCCTGCATGGTCAACATCTGTAGAAGCGGCCTGCAGAATGAAGATCAAAATGATAGTATTCTGAAGATATTCATCAGGCTCTGATCATTGCCTAGGCCTCCATTACAAGGCCCGGGCCTTGACCCCATGATTTTAGTGGGCCCCAAATCGTCTGAAAACCATGAATTTTGTTTCATAAAATCTATGTAAATATTTTTGTAATATATCTGTATATTAACACTAGTGACATTTAAAATTTTGCTTAGGATAGTAATTTGGTTGTAGTCGATAGTGACCCAGTAGTTCACCCAAAGTGTTTATTTAACTAAATAAAATCAACTATCGAACCTAAATCATTTATAAACCCAGTCATTTCAAAAAATGAGTAATGTCATCTCAATGTTACAATCAATCTTTTTTTAATCATTTGTCGTAAAAGGGGCCTCCTAAAGTATCTGGGCCTTGAGGCCCCAACTTGTCATAATCGGGCCCTGAAGATATTCTTGATGGCTTGATGAGAAACGTTTTTTTGACGGAAGAATGTTACTGTAGACTGATATTTTAACCTAGTAAATGGACGAAATACATGGCGAGACCATACCATCCATGCAGCGATTTCTTAATAACAGCGATACCTTAACAGATGGTGTTTGTCAGTTGCTTTAGGTAAATATAAAAACCTAATTCTCATTTTGAATCTGTCATTTCCCAATTTGTTATACCAATTTCAATTCATTGACCTTGCGTCAAAATTTATGACGTCTTTTAATATAACACCTTTAACTCTTAATATTCAATTAATGATAACCTTTTTATCAAACAAGGATTGATTTTTATGATTTCAGACCATAAAAGTTGTTCTCAACTATAAATAAATTTAAATTGTACGTCAGAAATACTTGGACTAGTAAAAAGACTTATCTTTTTGTCCTTCTAAACTACAACTTTTAAAAAGCCAGGTTTATAGGTTAAAAAACTGATGATTAAAGGTTGGTTGATTGACATTTTGATAGCTTGATAAAATGCAATATCTTTGGTCAGTTTAAACTCGTCTATCTAATCAAAATAATTAACAAAATTTGGTTAACCGCACAATGCGTCAATATAAATCTTCGACTATAGGTTTTGAGAAAAGAACTGTAACAAATGAAAATGATTGAAAATTTATAAAAAAACTAGCGCTAAAGCGCTAGACCCGGCTTTTCCCCGCCGCAGTAGCGCTGACGCGCTAAACCCGGTCTTCGCCCGGGTTTCAGTTTGTTTATAAATATCAGCTGGTGCGTTACAGATGGGCTTCGCCAGTCCATTTTTAAAGAAAATTATTCTCGTGTGTTGCAGATGGACTTCGCCAGTCCATTTAAAAAAAATTCTGGTGTGTTCAAGATGGGCTTCGCCAGTCCAAATGTGGAAATAGTTAAATAGATGATCCATTTTTATGTTTATGCTACAACAATGGATGTTAAACTACAACAATAGATTTCAATCCACAACAATCGATAATATGCCTACAACAATTAAAGTTACATATCCTCTTATGATATTTACAACAATGGGGGGTTTCTATGAATTTAGGCATGAAATATGGGTTTTTAAGCATAAAATTGACCAAAAAAGTTGTTGGAACGCTTCGATTTTAAATTATTTTTATTCAGAAACCTTCTCCGGAGCGATTAGATCAACGTGGTATAGTTTAATAGTTAATGTAGGTTTGAAAAGTTTAAAACTATAAAGGACATACAGACAGACATTGATTTTTATATATATAGATTAACTAGCGCTGACGCGCTAGACCCGGGCTTCGCCCGGGTTTCAGTTTTTTTATAAATATCATCTGGTACGTTACAGATGGGCTTCGCCAGTCCATTTTTAAAGAAGATTATTCTGGTGTGTTACAGATGGGCTTCGCCAGTCCAAATGTGGAAATAGTTAAATAAAGAAGCCACTTTTATGTTTATGTTACAACAATGGATTTTAAACTGCAACAATGGAGAATATGCGTACAACAATTAATGTTACATCTTCTCTTGTTAAATTTACAACAATGTGGTTTTGCCCTGAAGTTAGGCACGAAATATGGGTTTCTGAGCATAAAATTGACCAAAAAAGTTATTGGGATGCATCGATTTTAAATTTTTTTTATTCAGAAACCTTCCTTGGAGCGAGTAGATCAACGTGGTATAGTTTAATAGTTAATGTAGGTTCGAAAAGTTTAAAACTATAAAGGACATACATACAGACATACATACATACAAACATTCATTTTTATATATATAGATAAAATGCATAAAATGTTTTGCACGTGCACAATAGGGTGGGTTGGGGTAAAATGGGTCACTTTTAAGGTACTTTCTTATCTAAGTTTTATTTCTCTAAAATTATTACTTTTTAAGGATTTCTTTCAATTGGATCTTGACATTACAATCCTTCAAAATATTTTCATCTAATTTTATCAAATATTTTTTAGTTATAAGTTGGTTAAACTTAGCATCAAAATAAAGACATATTTTACCCCAAAGTGGGATAAAATGGGTTTCATTGCAAAAAGATGTCAAAAATATTTTATTACTAAATATACATGAAAATAAGAAAAAAGGCAATCGGCTAAGCCATTTTTATCTGAAAAAATTTATTTTAAGTTGTACTTTAGTGAAATTGTAAAAGTCCTAAGTTAATGAACATTGTTCAAAAGTAGCAATTAAAATACTTCATTTGGAGAAAAAAATAAACTTGTTTGCCGTTCAATGTATATTTGAAGGAAATAAGTTAAAAACATTGTTTTTACTTAATACAGAAGGCCTCCTAACTATGACCCATTTTACCCCAAGTACAAAATATTGTTATAAAAGATAAAACATTTTATATTTTTCTAAGCTGATTGGCTTGAAATGTCTCCCTTTCTTTTATGGAAAAATATTACAAAAGTCTGCTGTAATTTATTACAATACATACCAACAGGGTGTCCTATAAATAATGGGCCACACTTCTAGGGGGATAGAAGACACCTAGACGAGTCAGAATCACATAGGATTCGGGGGTCCCAGACCAAATTCCAAGAAGTAAAAAATGGAGCGACACCCCAAAAAATTATTGAAAAATTCAATTTGTAGAAGAACTGCTCTTGGTAGAAATTTATTTATGGTCTCAAAAATTGTGGTTTAATATGATCTTTAAAATTATCTCAAAAGTCTTCACCTTAATTTTTTTTATTATGGAAAAAGTTAAAAACCAGAAAAAAATGTGAAAATTCTGCCAAAACCTCATTTTGTATTTCGAAATCATCTCTTTTGATTTTATAATCTGAAAGATCATAGTTGTAAACCCTTAAGTCCAAAGTTTGACGTAAAAACCATCAATATTAAGCGCTTGAGATCCTGTTAAAGTTCGTTTTTTGCGTGCGCGAACTGGTTTCCTGCGGACGAAAAAAAACGTACTTATACCGTGCTTTAACAGGATCTCAAGCATTGAATAGTGATGGTTTTTACGTGACACTTTGGACTTAAAGGTTTACAACTATGATCTTTCAGATTATAAAATCAAAAGAAAGGATTTTGAAATACAAAATGAGGTTTGGGCAGAATTTTCACATTTTTTGTGTTTTTTTAACTTTTTTCATAATAAAAAAAAATTTAAGGTGAAGACTTTTAAGATAATTTTAAAGATCATATTAAATCACAATTTTTGAGACCATAATTATATTTTTACCAATAGCAGTTCTTCTACAAATTGAATTTTTTGGGGTGTCGCTCCATTTTTAACTCCCTGGGATTTGGTCTGGGACCCCCGAATCCTATGTTATTCTGACTCGTCTAGGTGTCTTCTATCCCCTAGAAGTGTAAACCACTATTTATGGGACACCCTGTATAGATATTTGGAAGTTGGTAAACCCTGTTTTTTCGACAACACCATTTACCGTTCAAATAAAATATTTTTCAGTTCATGAATCTAAATTTTTGACAGTCGCCAACATATAAAAGATTATAATACAAAAAAATGAGCAAAAATATTTCAATTAAATTTGATATTGAATTAATTAACACGTTCGCTGCCACCACTTTTATTAAAAACCGAGGGCAGTACTATCGTACGGCTATTTGACGTTTCGGATCGTCTGTGTACCTGTATATTAAATCTTTCTTGATACTTTTCCATTACCCAGAACTAACAAGTACTACTACCTCTTACTACTGCCAAGTTGGCGTCTTTAGCACGTTTTTGCGTTGTGCCCTGGATGTGCCCTATTCAACCGCATTTTCACAAGAACGTAACGAGCCCTGCTAAATGCGCATGCTCGGGTTAAAGGCGTGGTTTTAAAGTATTTAGGATTGGAATCAGTGTGGCCCGGATGGGGCAGTGGTATCGCGTCTGCCTGGCGTGCGGAAGATCGTGGGTTCGAATCCAGTTATTATTTTTCAGTAAATTTAATTTTAATTTTTATTATTCCATTAAAAATTGCAAGAATTAATTGCTCTTGTTTAACAGTAATTCCTTGTTTAATTAAATTCATTGTGGTTTTTTAAATGTTTTACTTTGTCTATTTTTTTTTTTTTAAATTTTAAATTATTAATTTATTGAAAATAAAATTATTTCGCTAAAATATTTTATAGAAACAGAAAGAATCAATTCCACATGGATGCGCATTGCTAATAAAGTATAAAAATCTTGCAGGGATTGTGAAATACAGTCCAAACGCATGCGCATTTAGCACGGCTCGTTACGCTCTTGAGTCGTACGTTGTGTGAATATGCCATGCCATTCAACCTTGCCCTAAAATTGTCATCAGTAATTATTTCATTTCTTTTCAGGTACCATAACTTTTTTCCTAAAATTTTATGGCACTGTATATTTGCACGGCCATTTTTCAACTAAACTCTACTCTAACTTCCACGGCTAGGCGTACCATTGGTTCCATCACTAAGCGCCGAGACTGCTACGTCATCACGAGACCTACAGCGCATGCGCCACTGGCCGTTTTGGCCGTCCAAATATACACTTCGAAATTTTTATCACAGACAATAAGAGACAGACCGGTCAATAGGCGGGGCTTATCCAGATAGCTCAAATGGCGCCTCCGACAAGCTGTACCGGAAATAATCGATTAATTTAATATTTTTTAATCGAAATCTATACATTTTTTTGTTGACGAAACTTGCAATATTCGATTTCGAAAGTAAACATGAAGTTTGTGTAAATCGTTTAATCGTACTCTTTTCAATTGTTTTCAAGATTTATAAATCATTTTAACAGTGTCTTATTGCATTAAGGCACATTTTATCTCGTTTCTTCTCTATTTTGCAATGTATTGGAAAATCTGTGTTGCATTCTTGAACTTGATTTCTAAGCCTGATAGAATTCGCGTTAATTGTAGGCGTATATATTTAATTCAGATAAAAATGAATATACTAGTATTATATATTTTTAGTGTCAAGAATTAATTTGAATGTGCCTGGGATCTGGGATTCGTATTTGAAAAGATGTGTTCGATTAGATTCATGAGGATTGCAACTTCATTTACACATCATGTTTGTCTTAAAAGGCCAAGGGTTATAAAAATATTTGCAGTAATTGAAATATGAGATTTAATAAAATTATTTAGATTCATTATTTACTTGTGTGATTCTTGATTACTTTATATTTAAGCTTGTATTTTTACAATCGAGTTTTTCATCATATGTGATCACGAAATTTTGTTGATGATCAAACATTAATGATTTAATTTAAATTTTCTATTATAATAGCAAATTTAAAAAATTTGTTGAAAGAAAAGAAATTTTTTTTATTTTAAAAAGTATTTAATGGGCTTACCTCTAGTTCTACGCTACAGGCCTACAGTATATTCCCCGATTGCTCTACTACTTCAATGGCAAAGTATTAGTAAGTTCGACGTTAACTCTATAAACATCTCGCACTATAGACAAACGCGTGACTATGAGGAAAAGAAGAAATTCCCGGAATCGCCGGGATTAATTTATGAAACAAGGCGCACTCAGCGTCTCCATTTCTGTACATAATAACGCAAGCCTCGGAGTCATAAATCTGAATTGGAGGACATGCCGAGGAAAGGGGTTATTTAATTATATTTTTAACGTTTCATCGAATACCTTCCCCGGTGACCTCTTTGAGGGGAGTCCGGCTTGATGGATGAAGACGCTTCGGATGAGGGGACGTCCACTGATAACACCAGCACATGGAAGGATTCTTTGATGTTAGATCAATTACAATTGAATTGGGCTGTGGGTAGCCTAGTAAATAAGGCATCGGGATTAAAAGATCCCTGGTTCGATTCCCGACATCACCGAAGACCCACCGAGTATATGAGGAGTTCGTGCTCGATGTCGATGGGTTTGAAAGTCCTGTGGTAAGCCATGGTGCAGTTTTCCTTCGGTCCAAGACGTCCGGAAAAATTTTCCATCCCCTTCAGGGACATGGCAAAATTGTGAAGATTGCGATAGATGGTGGGAGAATCTATCATCCGTGTCTTAAGTCGGACTCCTGACATTTATGGGTCTTCAACAATGTTGAAACTTGCTCCTGCTTATGCTATGTTTAAGTAAATTAGCAAATTTTCGTTTTAAATTTGGGTTCAATTTTAGTTACTATCGCGTTAAATATCGCCAAGGTGTTTTAGACGAAAAGTACTCAAATATTGCCACATTTTTATCGTTTTCATTGATATCGTATAACTGTATATTTTTATCCATTAGTTTTCAATTTTTAGTGATATTTCTAATATTTGGAGAAACAGCTTGGCTATATTTAGTGGGGCAGATAACAGAATTGGACATAAATTTGTGTTGTCTCACTTGGTTTAATTCTTTAAAACCTAATAATAGTATTTAATAATAGTTAGAAAAAACCTAATAATAGTTAGTAACCTATAAAACCTAATAACTGGGAAAAACAATTCAAATTGGTCAACTTTTATTGTAGGATGTGTTGAGAGTTAGTTTCAATGGGGGTATATGCATTTTTCCAGTTAATTCGTTTAGGACCTTTTCCTCCATTTTTAAAATACACTAGGAAAAAATATCGTTTAATTTTTACAGTGAATAAATGACTGACTATAATACCTACAGAAACTATAAACTAACTTAATATAACTCATTTTCATTATTTGTAATTTAATTTTTTTTTATTTGAAAATTTTTGGTTTTAATTAAGTGAAAATATTATTTAAATTTTAGTTAATTTTTTTACTGTTTGCAACCACTTGAAATTTCATGAGATGAAATAAGGAAACAAAATCCGCCAATTTCTTTAATTCCTAATTCAACAAAATTTCTGAATAAACTTGAAATTTCTTTTATTGATGAATTTTACAATAAAAAAATTCTAAATTTCTGCTAAAAATGTGAAGTTTATATGTAAAAATTTTATTATTGAAAATAAATCTCATTCTTGAACTTATGTGTATATTCATGAGAGGATATAGAAAAGGGGTTTTCAACTTCCAAGTACTCGAGGACCGCACAAGCCAAGTGGTGGGCCGCAAAATCACGGATCGCAAAATAATCTGGCTCCTTTTTTATCTGTGATATATTTTTCGGGATGACAGTCTTTAAAATTGAACTTTTCCCAGTGCTGAGATTGGAGAAATATATTTGGGGAACTCACCTTGAAATATTGGGAATTTTCAAAAAAGTATCAAGCAAGATCCCCTTGTGGTACCGCTGGGGGATTTGGGGAACCTCCCACAGAAAAAAAAATTAAATGTGACTTGTAAAAGTAGGATTTTAACTCATTTTGAGAGTTAACTCATCTTCCTTTAGATTTAAAAAAAATTTTCGTTGAAACAAATATTTCGGAGGAAGGGGACGGTAAAAATACTTAGGGGAACGGTCCAAACATTTGGGGAGACGGCGTGCCCCCGCCTCCCAATCTAAGCACTGACTTTTCCGGGGATAAAGTATCGAAGGTTATTTACATATTGAGATGGTACTACTGTATTTTCTAATATTTCAGAGGAATATTCAGAGGATGGTGGACCTTCAAATAAGGCAAAATCGAACAAATTTCGGCAAAAAATATTGTTTGATTTTATAATACTCAAAACTAATCCAAATAAGTATCCGAAAACAAAATTTAAAAAAGTGAATTAATAAAAAAGTTCTAGCAGTTTAAAGTTTAGCTTTACGTGTTAAAACACGTACCGAATCACCTTCGAACAGCTTTTTCTTGCACAGTAAGTTTTTGTAATGTTACCGCCTTTAAAACGTTCCTTGCGACAGAGTTTTCAAGGAAATCAATAAAAGCAAAAAGAAATGTAAAAAATTACGTCGTAAGAGAGATTTCAAAAATTTGTCATAAAATTTTCGTTTTTTTAATCTAAAAAATTTATTTTTTATTCTTTTATAAAATTTTAAATCGATATGACATTTTTATACTGTACTGCATTTATATACCAAACATGAGAATCCTAAAGCAATAAATAGAAAAAAATGTTTTGAAGGTCCACTATCCCCTTAAGTTTTCATCCTAAACAACTTTTAATACTGAATATTACTTAAAGGGGGGTCTTCATAAAGAAAAGGTTTGTAAATATCCCTTAATATAGTGTTGCAACTAATTTTCGGACGCTCTATTTTGTCTCTCCTTGTGATAAAGGCTGACCTAAGCTTTCATAACCCTTGCTACGCTCAGGTAATTTCAGGGTATACATATACAATATTCTTCTCGAAACCTCTATCTTTTTTTTTACACTATAGAAAATAACCAAAGCTACTTCATAATCTAAGACAGCGGTTCTCAAACTGTGCTCCGCGGAGCCCTTAGGGCTCCGCCAAGCATTTCCAGGGGCTCCGAGAAGAAATTTGAAATAAATATGTTGATAATTTCTAATTTGCGTTGCTCTGAAATGTTATATAAATAACTTACTGCCAGGTGTTTCTTGTTAAGAACTTACTTTTGCTCCTTCCTACCCAAGTTTTTAGAGCTCTAAAATCACCCTTAAATTTAAGTAGATTTGGTGTGGAGCCTCCAATGAAGTGAGCTCTGTTGATTACAATTTTTTCTGGTTTTTGTCTTTTTCAGGTCTTTTTTTTGGTTTACCAAAACAAGTTAAAACCCTTTTTTAGGGTCAAATTTCCAAAACTTTTCTGGGGGAGGAACAGCCGGGATGGGACGATTTGGCGCTGGCCGTTTGGGCGCCCGCCGGCCCGTTTCGGCACCAAATTTTTCTTCTAATTTTTAGAAGAATTATGAAAGTTCTATTTACTTTCATTTTTCTGCCGCTGAAACGGCCGCGCCCAAACGGCCCCGCGCCGAATAGTAGCACACGGCGGAACCCCACTCCCCCACCTCGCAAATTTATTACTCAGCACCTTTTTTTATTAAGTTCAGCAAAATCATAATCCTACTTAAAAATGTATGTCCGAACTTCGGAGTAGATGTATCAAAACCAAGTGAAATCCTGTTTTTAGTAGAGTCAAATTTCCACCCCCCCTTTGGAACTTAATTATTCAAAACTTTTCTTATATTAAGTACTTAACTATGGAAATTCTGCCAAAAAAATGTATAAAAAGCTACATTGATCCTATGGCATGGGAGGGAATAAGGAATGATTTTGGGCCCCTGTGTAAATAAATTTCGATATATACCTCTGACGTATGGTCTAGCAGCCCCCCCAAAACAGCTCTCGATTTCAAAAGATGAAGTAACTTTTAGGAAAACAAAATTTACAGATGTACAGATTTCTGTATGAATCATTTGTTCATGCATCACGGGTTAGTGATTAAAAAGTGATAGCTTAAATATTCAGAAACTTAAAACAAAGATTTACATTGCATCCAATGATAAAATATAATTGGTTAACAAAATATTCCATATATCCCGGGGTGCATATATAGGAGGGGTGAGGGGCCCCTGCCTACCCCCCCGTAAATTCTGTCCAAAATTTGGACAATGATGTACCTAAAACGAGTTAAAAATCTGTTTTTAAGGATCACATTTCACAAAATCTTCTGTGGAGGAAGGACAACCAGACCCTTTTATTGTACTTGGATCTTAATTCGTCACAATTTTTCTTGCAAATAAATTATCTTAGATGCAAATTATACCTAAAATTTTTTTAAAAGCTACGTTAAACTGATAAATTTGCAAGGGAGGGGCTGAGGAATAATTTTGGACCCCTCCCAAAATAAATTGCTATATACACTACTGCATTTATGCTTTTATTTCTAGAAGCAATGGGTTTTATGTAATTTGCTTTTTATCTTTAAAAATTTATTTCGGAAAAGGGCTCCGCAAAGAATTTGTCTCTTGAAAAGGGCTCCGCGACATAAAAAGTTTGAGAACCCCTGATCTAAGAGATAAATATGGGGGTTCGGGGGTCTTCCCCCGAAAAGTTTTTGAATTTTAGTATGCCAAAAATATTCTGAAGCTACTTTTTGGTGGGTTTTCAGGGAGCTTCGTGGGTCACAAAAATTGCCCCGATGGGTTACATGCGGGCCGCCAGTTGAAAACCCCTGATATAGAAGATAGACCCAGGGTAGAGTAGAGTAGTAGAGAGAAGAACATGCTGGAGAAGACAATTCCTGATAGGGCTATAAAAATAGTTTTACCAAAAGGTACATAAAATATCCTGGAATATTTAGGGGGTGGAAGCCCCTTACACATTCTACGCACTTATCCCTGATTGTAAAACATTACTTGGAAAACTTTATGATAGAAGCTGAGGGATAGTGTAAAAATTCTTAGGAAATTACCCATTGGGAAATAAGTATGCGACCCCTTCAGCTCTTCGCCTTGAGGAATCTTACAGATTTGACGAAAGCTAGCTACAGGCAGGATCAGGTGTTTTCGGATTCCTGGTTCATGGGTCAAAACCTTTACCCTTTCTTTTGACAATAGAGGCGTAACAGTTTTGCGAAAGAGCTCTCAGAAAGTGACGGTTTTTATTACTTTTAGTACGTTATTTGAATTTATTTCTTCTCGAGCACTTTAAACAGGATTCAGTGAACGTCTCATTTACAAGAAGATCGGTTTCTATGTTGATGTTGGAGCGATGGCCACGATATGCGCAGCATTGATTTTTCCTTTTGAAATTCGGTGTGGAGTTTATTTACGACGTATTAAAAGATGTTTTTAGTTTTATGAAAGTTGGATTTGTACTTATTCGAACTATTTCATTTATTTAACAGATTTTGTTAATTTATTTGGAAAAGTATAAAACCATAAGAGTGAAACATAAACAATAAAACTCCTATCATCCAAATTATATTAGTTGCGACAGGACCAATACAAATAATCAAATATTCGGATGATGAATTAGAATACAAACTACTAATACAGGGTGTTTCAGATAAATATTTCAGAACTTCTAGGAGCAGTAAGGCAAACCTAGACGACTCAGAATCACATAGGAATGAGGAGTTGGAGATGCACCTCAGTGACGGATTAAAAGTCACTTGATATTAAATGGAGATATAGAAAATTTTGATTCTGGCCCCTCCAAAGTAAACACAACCATACCTCGATATTCGAATATCAGGATACTGATATTCGACATGACTCAATATTACCACATACATCACAAAATATATGGCCGCTGATTTGGGGTTGTGATAGATTTTTATTCTTCCCCCTAAAACTAATTTAAAATTAGACGGTGATGAAAAAAATTTTAAATCCGGGGCCTTAACCGTCGATATAGCGAAACACATCAAAATTCGCATATCAGGATTTTGATATTCAATATAATCCTCCATATGACCCCATATACAACACCATATGTGGACTCCGATGTTTGGATGAAATAGATTTATATTCAGTTCTCTTAAAAGTCATTTAATATTAAAAGTTGATACAGAAAATTTTGATTCTGGCCCCGCCAAAGTAAACACAACCATACATCGATGTTCGAATATCAGAATACTGATATTGGACATGACTCAATATTACAACATACATCACAAAATATGTGGCCGCTGTTTTGGGGTTGTAATGGTTTTTTATTCTTCCTCTTAAAACTAATTTAAAATTAGATGGTGACGTAAAAAATTTTAAATCCGGGGCCTTAACAATCGATACAGCGAAACACATCAAAATTTCAATATCAGGATTTTGATATTCAATATAATCCTCCCTATGACCCCATATTCAACACCATATGTGGACTCCGATGTGTGAATAAAATAGATTTATATTCAGTTCTCTTAAAAGTCACTTAATATTAAACTCTGATATATAAAATTTTGATTCTGGCCCTTCCAAAGTAAACACAACCATACCTAGATGTTCGAATATCAGGATTTTGATATTCAATATAAACTTCCATATGACCCCATATACAACACCATATGTGGACTCCGATGTTTGGATAAAATAGGTTTATATTCAGTCCCCTTAAAAGTCATTTAATATTAAAAGTTGATACAGAAATTCTTGATCCTGGCCCCTCCAAAGTCAACACAACCATACCTAGATGTTCGAATATCAGAATACTGATATTCGACATGACTCAATATTACAACATACATCACAAAATATATGGCCGCTGTTTTGGGGTTGTAATAGTTTTTATTCTTCCTCTTAAAACTAATTTAAAGTTAGACGGTGATGTAAAAAATTTTAAATCCGGGGCCTAAACAGTCGATATAGCAATACACATCAAAATTCGAATATCAGGATTTTGATATTCAATATAATCCTCCCTATGATCCCACATAAAACTCCATATGTGGACTCCGATGTGTGAATAAAATATATTAATATTCAGTCAACTTAAAAGTCACTTAATATTAAACGGTGATATAGAAAATTTTAATTCTGGCCCCTCCAAAGTCAACACAACCATACCTCGATGTTCGAATATCAGAATACTGATATTCGACATGACTTAATATTACAACATACATCACAAAATATATGGCCGCCGATGTGGGGTTGTAATAGATTTTTATTCTTCCCCCTAAAACTAATTTAAAATTAGACGGTGATGTAAAAAATTTTAAATCCGGGTCCTTAACAGTCGATATAGCGAAGCACATCAAAATTCGAATATCAGGATTTTGATATTCAATAAAATCCTCCATATGACCCCATATACAACACCATATGTGGACTCCGATGTTTGGATGAAATAGATTTATATTCAGTTCTCTTAAAAGTCACTTAATATTAAACGGTGATATAGAAAATTTTGATTCTGGCCCCTCCAAAGTAAACACAACCATACCTAGATGTTCGAATATCAGGATTTTGATATTCAATATAAACTTCCATATGACCCCATATACAACACCATATGTGGACTCCGATGTTTGGATAAAATAGGTTTATATTCAGTCCCCTTAAAAGTCATTTAATATTAAAAGTTGATACAGAAATTCTTGATTCTGGTCCCTCCAAAGTCAACACAACCATACCTAGATGTTCGAATATCAGAATACTGATATTCGACATGACTCAATATTACAACATACATCACAAAATATATGGCCGCTGTTTTGGGGTTGTAATAGTTTTTATTCTTCCTCTTAAAACTTATTTAAAATTAGACGGTGATGTAAAAAATTTTAAATCCGGGGCCTAAACAGTCGATATAGCAATACACATCAAAATTCGAATATCAGGATTTTGATATTCAATATAATCCTCCCTATGATCCCATATAAAACTCCATATGTGGACTCCGATGTGTGATTAAAATATATTTATATTCAGTCACCTTAAAAGTCACTTAATATTAAACGGTGATATAGAAAATTTTAATTCTGGCCCCTCCAAAGTCAACACAACCATACCTCGATGTTCGAATATCAGAATACTGATATTCGACATGACTTAATATTACAACATACATCACAAAATATATGGCCGCCGATGTGGGGTTGTAATAGATTTTTATTCTTCCCCCTAAAACTAATTTAAAATTAGACGGTGAGGTAAAAAATTTTAAATCCGGGGCCTTAACAGTCGATATAGAGAAACAAATCAAAATTCGAATATCAGGATTTTGATATTCAATATAATCCTCCATATGATCCCATATACAACTCCATATGTGGACTCCGATGTGTGGATAAAATATACAGTAAAGCACCGTTTATACGTCTTTCAAGGGACCGACGTAAAACGGCGTATAAATGAAAAGACGTATAATTGAAAACAATTTTAATTATTTGAATGAATTATTGGGACTTAGCAAAAACGACGTATAAATGTAAAAGACGCATAAATGAGAGACATATAAACGGTGCTTTACTGTATTTATATTCAGTTCTCTTAAAAGTCACTTAATATTAAACGGTGATATAGAAAATTTTGATTCTGGCCCCTCCAAAAAAAACACAACCATACCTCGATGTTCGAATATCAGGATTTTGATATTCAATATAATCCTCCATATGACCCCATATATAACACCATATGTGGACTCCGATGTTTGGATAAAATAGGTTTATATTCAGTCCCCTTAAAAGTCACTTAATATTAAACGGTGATATAGAAAATTTTGATTCTGGCCCCTCCAAAGTAAACACAACCATACCTCGATGTTCGAATATCAGGATACTGATTAGACATGACTCAATATTACCACATACATCACAAAATATATGGCCGCTGTTTTGGGGTTGTAATAGATTTTTTTTCTTCCTCTTAAAACTAATTTAAAATTAGACGGTGAAAATTTTAAATCCGGGGCCTAAACAGTCGATATAGCAATACACATCAAAATTCGAATATCAGAATTTTGATATTCAATATAATCCTCCATATGACCCCATATACAACACCATATGGGGACTCCGATGTGTGGATAAAATAGATTTATATTCAGTCCCCTTAATGCAATTTTGTGGTTGGGGGCGGATAGATGGAATATTAAATTTACAGTAAGGCCTCCCTGTGAGATATAATTTTTGAAGTAATAGTATCTATAAAACTAGCATTGTTTAGCGGTTTTGAGACTTGAAACTAATATAAAATAAGAGTAAGTTTAAAAATAAGTTATAATAAAACAAAAAAAAATCAGTTTCTGTTCCAATATTTGCCTATTTTTAAGATTTTTCAAAACTGGCTCAATTTACTCAACTTCAACAAAGGTAAGGCAAGCAAACGGACAAATTGTGCCTTGTGCAGTGCTACCATTCTTTTGCACTACTGTCCATTTTCGGAGAGAATCCTAATATACATCCCTATCATCAGGCCCTCAGCAATTTTTTTTTGTCTTGGGGAGATGACCCCGCCATTTAAAAGTTCTCTCGAGCCCCTTCATGCATTCATATTTGCTAAAAAAGATGTTCGTGTTGTAGAACATATATTTTTTGGTAAAACTAGTTGTTTTTATTATCCGGTTAAACGAAAATTCTGGTCAAAACCAGTCGGCCAATTCCAGTCAATAAGAAACAAATTTATTTTACATGGGTTAAACAATCTTTCTTACCGGAATGTACCGACCAGCGTTTACATTTATCGGGATTTTCACGACATCGTAGTTTAAAAAGTTTGTAGTTGAGAAAGAAATCCAACTAGAAAGTGGGGTCTGGGGATCACCCCAAGAAAATTTTTGGAAATTTGACCCCTAAAAACAGTATTTAAACCTAAATTTTACTCACCTTTACCTCTTTCCTCGGGGGGTTGGAGCAGTCGCACCCCTTTATTCCGTCCTTGGGGTTTTATGAGAGGGGTTACCTGGGGTTTTTTAGAAGCAGGGCATAGAGGGTTGAATGATTCCAAGTGAGAATTGAGATGTAACTTTTAAAATTGGATTAAACCAGCAAAATTTTTCGGTCCCAGCATTTTATTTCTAAAAACCAATTTAAGAGCTGAAATTTCAGAAAATTTTTAACCAGACCAAAAGACACGAGTTATTTTAATCTATACGTAGAACTGAGAAATTGTGATTTTCAATATTTAAGTTGGTTTTATGTAATAAGTGCCTAAGTGTAAAAATTAAATTCGAAGTGTAGAAATTAAAAAATTTCGTTTTTAAAATGTACATTTTTCTTTTCTTCTCCTCTTTTTTTAGCCGAAGGAGGGGTCACTTTCCGGTGTCCTCCCCTTGCATCTGGGCCTGTCTAGAAGTCCAGCAAGAGATAAATAGTCCAAAACGCTCAAATGCCCTAATTTATGATAGAGGGCAGGACTGCAAATGTCTATGATTGACAGAAGGTTAAGCAGTACAATTTGAAGATCACAGAGCTGTGATTGGTTGTAACGTGTTCATTCAATCTGTCGCTCTCGAAGGATTATTAGAGGATTCGCCGATTGGGATTCTATCTCTCCGCCTCTCGTGAGGAGACGAGTTTGATCCGATCCCAGCTCCAAAAGGGTCCCTATCACAAGACATACCTGGGTCGCGCCCAATAGACCAAAATCCATCAGACCGAAGCTTGACCAAACGGGAAGTTTGACCGAATGGGGTGTTTGACCGATAGGACTTTTGAACGAACGGGACGTTTGACCGACAGGATTTTTGAACGAACGGGTCGTTTGACCGAACGGGTCACTTGACCGAACAGGTCGTTCGGTCATAAGTCCGGTCGTTCAAACGTCCCGTTCGATCAAAAGTCCTGTCGGTCAAACATCCCATTCGGTCAAACGTCCCGTTCGGGCAAGTTGTCTTTCGGTCCGATGGCGGTCGGGAAAGAGGCGTTTCGGTCTGATGGCAATGATGGGGGGACTAGAATTCAATTTACAAAGAAGATTTTTGGTGTTTTTTTTGGGGGGGTATGCTAGAGCGATCGGCACCCTGCCCCCGGAACCACTCGCCCCGCACAACCCCTATGAACAATGATGTGCATGATCAAAAAATGACGATGGAGACTTACCATAAAAAGGAAGGTTTATTTAAACACATAAAAGGGCATTATATAAAATAAAAAATATTTTAAAAGGTGGCACGTAGCCGGCAGAGGGAGTCCACCAAAACACACACGTAGCCCTAGATCTACCGACGCATTGAGTGCAACCAGCCCCAATCAATACCGCAGCTCATGGTGATGACAACACACGTGTAGATCAGCTGCCGGTGACGACAACCAATGCGACCATCCGCAAGCGGAGAAGACTACTCCTTATTCTCATCTCCTCTCGGTGAAGACAACCCGTCTGGCCAAAAATCTGTGTGATCAGCCGACTTGGGGAATCAGCCCTCTGGCGGCAAACAATTCAACAGGAAAGGTGGCGCCCTCTCCCTCCGACCTCACAAAACATATTAATTGTGATTGACAATATCACAGGGGGGAAGGATTGATTGAGAGAGAGAGAGAGAGAGAGAGAGAGAGAGAGAGAGAGAGAGAGAGAGAGAGAGAGAGAGAGAGAGAGAGAGAGAGAGGGAACCTTATTTTTAAGGTACCCCTAATGAGTGTTACATTAAGTGTTAGATTACTTAAAAATAGTACTTTAATGACATGTTGCTTATAATGTAAAAATTTTACATCGGAGCTCCAAGTAAAAATGGGGGTCTGGGGAAATATTTTGAAAATTTGCCGCTTTAATACATGTTCAAGCTCATTTTGAGACCATTTTTGAAAAGAGAACAGGAACAGGTCCTTGTAAACCACAGAATTTTCAAGGGGAAAAAGCTATAAGAAACGTCATAATTTTAAGGGAGCTAAAGGTCCTCCTCCAGAATTTTTTTTTGAAAATTCCTCTTATGTATTATCTACTTTTCAAACTCTTTGGAGAGCACCAAAAGGGAAAAGTTTCTTGTAATTGGCATATTTTCAAGGGGAAAACATTCTATAATCGACGTCAAAGTTTGAGAGGAAGGTTTGGGGGTAAATCTTTTGAAATAGTAGTGTTTCAGCTCATTTTGATACCCTGTGGGGGCAAAGAGATCAGTTCCTTGTACACCACATAATTTTCAAGGGAAAATAGTTTTAAATAAAACAGAGTTTTAAGGGGAGCTAAGGGTCCTCCTGCAGAAATGTTTTTTGAAAATTACCCTTTTACAATACTGTTTTATTTCCTTTTTAAACTCTTTGGGGAATACCCAAATGAATTTACTTCAGGTAAGCGGTAGAACTTTCATGGTTAAGGCATCGGCCTTGGGATCGGAGGGTCCCGGGTTCGATTCCCGACACCGCTGAAGACCCATCGAGTATATGCGGAGTACGTGCTCGTTAAATCTGTGGGTCCGAAAGTCCTGAGGTCGGTCATGGCGCAGTTTACCTTGGGTCCAGGTGTCTGGAGACTATTTCCCTCCCCTTCAGATTCATATCAAAATTGTGGAGGTGGCGATAGATGGTGGCGGTATCTATCATCCGAGGCTTAAGTCGGACTCCTGCCTTTCATGGGCCTCACTTTCTCAGGAGCCGCACCCCCTTTGCCTTAAATCCTACACGCTCTGCGGATGGAGCTTGGATATTCCAAGTGGCATAAGAAACAACAACAACAGGGTGATGGGTGAATAAGGGTAGAATTTTTCACTAATAACAGGCGTCAAACTTTTAAAAGGGATTGGGGGTTTCTGAATTTTTTTCAAATTCGACCCTCAAAAGTATTGAATATAAGATTTTTAACTCATTTGAGACTTTTTGGGTTACACCCGAAGCTCCATATGAAAGTTAAAGCCTTGGGGAAGGAAGGTTCTCCCTGCCCGCATTAATGATGTCCAGGAAGAATGGGTATATATTCAGCTAAAAAAACTGCTGCCTTAGGCTAAGGGGGGGTCCGGACCCCCTAACCCCCCCTATGTACGTCCATGCAGTGAATTAAGCATCTTGCAATGAATGGAGAAAAAGTCCTGGGACAATTTCGATGCAATCGAGTGCCAAATAAAAAAAACTAAAAAAAATCCAATTTCAATATTATCACATTAAAAAGAAAAACTACACAACACACAGAAAGGAAAACCCATCAGAGGGTCCACTCGAAAAGCCGAACACCCCGACGAGATAGAAAAAAAAAGCTCACTTGTGGGGGGGAGCCGCACGAGAGAGCGAGCGACGCAGAGAGTGTCCCTCCCGCAGAATGACCCCACACCTGCGCAGTTCAAGGCCTGCTGCACCTGCGAGAGAGGGTATTTATCATGTCAATAACAACACGTGCGTTGTCCAAACACCAGGTGGCTAATGGCTGCCCGCTTCATTAGGGAGCCGCTCAATTAGGACACTAGGGGGCGGGGGAGTTAAAATGGGGTTTCACTCCCCCGCGCTAACCCCCAAAAATGAGCTAGATCAGGGGTTTCCAACTGGGCCGCATGCGGCCCGCCGGGTCATTTTGTGCGGCCCGCGAAGCTCTCTGAAAACACTCTAAAAAGTAGCTACTAAACACTTTTTAGCACACTAAAATTCAAAATTTTTTAGGGGGAGAACCCCCGACCCCCCATATGCCTCTCAGATTATGGACTAGCTTCGATAGTTTTCTATGGTGCAAGAATTAAAAGCTTGAAGTTTCGAGAGGTTGTTTGTAAAACCTGAAATACCCCCTGAGCGTAGCAAGGGGGTATGAAGTCTTTTATAACCTTTACCATGAGGAGGGACAAAATGGAGTACCAAAAAATTAGGTAAAACAATCCTCTAAGGAAAATTTACAAACAGTTTTTTAAGGAAGACCTTTTTATTTAAGTAATATTCAGAATATTAAATGTATTCTATTCAGTATTCCTACGAGTTGTGTAAAGGAGTAAAAAAATTCATATATCCTCTGGAATTTTGGAAAATACAGTAGTGCATACATTCAAAATATGTAAACAACCTTCATCCCTCTTTTGTTGGAAAAATTTCAATTGAAGACTCACCCCAAAGAAATTATCATCGTTAAAAAGGAGCCAGATAACTTTGCAGCCCGCTACTTGACTTCTGATTTTGGTTGCGGCCCGCGAGTACTTAGAAGTTGGAAACCCCTGAGCTAGATCGTTTAACCCTCTATTGCCCATGGTAGAGTTTAGCTTCAATTTTCAGCACAAAGCAGTGATTTTCAGCACTTTTTTTAAAACTATTTTTGTTAAATAAAATATGTTTTTGGTATTTTTATTTTATTTGACCCTAAACTATAGGGTGCTTCAGATAAGTGTTCATGACTTCTTGGAGGGGTAGGGCACACCTAGACGACTCAGAATCACATAGGTATGGGGGGTCGGAAAGCAGTGATAAATAACTTATAACCATAAAATTATTAAAATAAATACTATTTTTAGACGATATTGATGTGTATATTGAAATTATCTGACAATCAAATTAATTATGAGTTTAATTACAGACGCCATATTGGATTGTATTACCACTAAAAAATCCGGGATAAATAGTATGGGCATGTTTGATATCGGGTAATGGATTCTGGAGGTTTCTAAACTCAATTAAGACAAATAAAATAATCTTACACAACTTTTTAATGCTCTTTACTCAATTGGAATGGTCAGCAGATCTCCTAGTACAAGTGCAAACCATGATTTCAGAACTACAGATGGTAATTTAATTTAAAAGTTTGGTCTTTTAACTTAAAATTTTTTCCAAACTTTTTTATGCAGGGAATATTTGACTCATTCACATTCTCTTACTCCATTGATACTCTCAGTTTTCTCATAATTTTGAATTTTATTTCCCTTATTCTTCTTATTTCTCTCTTCTGTGGTGTAAAAAAAGGAAAAATATAATCTACATGTAAATTAAACGGTTTTTAAAGATTTTTCTATTATAAAATTTCATAATGTTGAATAAAGGAATACGTCCATCAACTTTTTTTTACTGTAAAATATTTTTGAATGTTCTTATATCTTTTCTGATGATTTCTCTGTTTTCCAAATAGGGTCCTGAATTTCCAGTAAAAATTTTCTCAAAACCTGTTTTTTTTTACTTATTCCCTTCTGCAAACTCACGATTCAATTAATATTGGATTAATTGTTTTAAAGTCAAATGCGTGAAGGAATGATATGAGATTAGGTATATTTTCACTGTAAGGAACCGGAATAAAAATGTCCGGGGACAGGATGATAATTAACTGAAAATACAGAAAAGAAAGACATTCAACTTGATAAATTATTAAGAAATATGCATTAATGAACTCTACCCGGGTAAGACAGCAATATGTACTAAGTACATTATCCAAATTTAAAAAGGTCGATTTTTGAGGCAAAAAAATTAAAATGAATTATTTCTTCTCTTCTTTTGAAGTTATTTTGTGGTTTTTAGCATGTTTTAATTTTTCAACTTTAAATTTTTGAAATATATTTTTAATGGATATTTTTTTCAATTTAATTGAAATATTCGAATTAAGTACTAAAGTAAAGCCTATCCTATAGTATCACGAGTCTCCAAACAATTTCCGATTTTATTAAATTTTAGTATGTTGTTATTGAGGCCAATTCCAAGTAAAAACCTTTTAAACCAGTGGTTCCCAACCTTTTTCACGATTGTACCCCCAAAGGAAAATTACAATTCCCTATTCAATTAAATTAAATTAAAAATTACAAATAATGATCCTCTTTGATGTAACCTAAAGTGTCTCAACATGAGTTAAAATGCCACTTTTAGGGGCAAAATTTAAAAAAACTTTCTGGAATCGGAACCCCAAAACCCCCTAAAAATTTTCCAATTCATAAAACCATAAACTTTTTTAATTGAAAATTCTGTCGCTTACAATGAGTGGTGCTCTTTGGGTGGAATCTAAAGGTCTTCAAAATGAGCTAAAACACTGTTCAGAGGGGCAAATTTCCAAAATTTTCTGGGGGAGGACCCCCAGACCCCCCTTTTACTTGGAGTTGACATTTTTACACAATTTTGAAATTTAGTGCACCAAAATTAAAACCTTACGAAGTCATCTCACCTTAAACTTAGTATTCCTAAGATACCTCAGAAAAGATATCGAGTAACCCCCCTAACAAAAAATCTTGCTACGGCACTGGCAACCCCTCTCCCCCTTCAGTTGCTTACATAATATTTAAACATACCCTAATAGCAATTAAGTTATTTGTGAAACTCAGCCCCCCCAGACAAAAATCCTGGATTCGCCACTGTATCCACTTCTTGATAGGGTACTTTTAAGATCCTGTAAAGGTAAAATTAAAAATAAAACATCAAGTAGTTAATCCTCCATATTGAAAAAAAACCATAGGTAATGAATCAAAATTCAGTTGAATAAATTAATTTTCATCTTAAGGACCAATAGATCCAGGCAATTTTTACAAGATTACTTCTTACGTATTAAGAAATAAACTGAATACAGTTTTAACATACCTACTTAAGAAATAAAATGGATAGAATTAACTAAAGTATAATAAACCAATTAAAATACAGTCGAATCCGCTTAATGTGATCGCAATTGTCTGAGATTAAACTGATAACATTATCCGATTGATAACAATAAGCGATTTCATATAAAAAAAGCAGAAAACAGTGTAACCAGATTGTTTGCTTTTAAATCAAAGTTATACTATCGTAATTAATGTATTTAAACAATTATTCACTATTAAGGAAAATCAAAATCTCTTATCAGAAACATCTGCAAGGCACCGATGGTTCCTTATTCCAATCACAAGCATGACTTCGGACCCCCTTTGTCCGTTTTCTTTCAATATGTGGAATGTTTTATTTTTCTTACTTATACTCTGAGTTTCAGGAAAAAAGAAGCGCCAGATGCTCTAGGGTGGGGCAGATGTTTACTTGTAAAAATTGACGAAATTTTATTGATTGACCTTCAAAACGAGTCGAAAGCACACGTTTTTTAGGGAATATGTAGAAATTTTGATAACATTAAGCGGCGTGTTGATCCATGGTTGATCACATTAAACGATGTATTTTACATTAATTTGCATAGGAATGATCGGGACTAGTCGATTTCGATAACATTATCCGATTGATAACATTAACCGTGATCATATTAAGCGGATTCAACTGTAATAAGAAAATGTCCCATCCCTCTCTGATGTAGGGTTGAGTTGGAACACACCTTTAACATTAAAATTCAATAATTCAAAAACATTTTTCAAATCATAGTAAAAACGGATTAAAATTAGGGAAAACGAAATTTATTAGTTACTAGCGGATATGCCCGGCCTTGCACGGGTGGAGTGTATAATTTTTTTTAAATTAAATTTTCTCAAAATATGTTTATAATTTTTAAATCAGCAATTACCAATCATCCCGGTATCCCAGACGCCTTTTTCCTATCCCAGTGTTCCCGGTAATTTTTCATATAACTGTGTTCCCGATAAATTTCCAATCCCTATGTTCCCGATAATTTTCCAATCCCGATGTTCCCGATAATTTTCCTATCCCGATGTTCCCAATAATTTTCCTATCCCGATGTTCCCGATAATTTTCCTATCCCGATGTTCCCAATAATTTTCCCGATGTTCCCGATAATTTTCCTTTCCCGATGATCGAGATAATTTTTATGTCCCTGTAATCCAGGTACTTTTTTTCCTATCCCGATGTTTCCGGTAATTTTTCTTTTCCCGGTGTTCTCGGCAATGTTTCCTGGTAAATTAATGAGTCTAGTGAACAAAAATAACAAATTTGAAACAATAATAAAAGATCTAGTAAATTTAAAAGTCTAGTGAACGGCTTCATTTAAAACAATGTTTTATTTTTAAGTCGTTTTCCATGAAGAAAATATACACTTTTCCATAAATATTTTAATTTTAAAGGAAAATATCCTAAAATAGGGGAAACTAACGTTTCAAAATTAATTACTTGAATTTATTTTGGTGTTTTTACAACTGATATAGTTTTTAAATAGACAATTATCGAGTTTTTCCTGTTAAAATATTTTATTTTTGAAGGTTTTCATCTCGCTTACAATAGTGAGTCGAGCAGATCTACTCTGGTAGAGAAATGGAGAAATAAGCGTTTTCGGCTATAAATTCGTTAATTACTCGTAATTGTTCGATTTTCGAGCTTGGAAAACTTGACAGTGACAATCGACACCTCGAGATACGTCTATGTACCGAGTTTTGACCACGACTTCGGCGTGGTTTAAGAGGAGATGTGTCACATACCCACATACATAGCCACAAACGTTTTTAGTTATATACTAGCGGATATGCCCGGCCTTGCACGGGTGGAGTGTATAATTTTTTTTAATTAAATTTTCTCAAAATACATATATAATTTTTTAAATCAGCAATTACCAATCATCCCGGTATCCCAGGCGCATCTTTCATATCCCGGCGGTCTCGGTAATTTTTCCTATCCCGGTGTTTCCGATAATTTTTCTTATCCCAGTGTTCCCGGTAATTTTTTCCTGTCCCGGTGTTCTCGGTAGCCCGGCCTTGCTCGGGTGCAGTGTATAAATATTTTTATTTTGAGTTTTCTTAAAATGCATTTATAATTAGGTAAATCAATAATAGCCAATCCTGCCGGTGTCCCAGGCGCTTCTTTCCTATCCCAGTGTTCCCGGTAATCTTGGTAATTTTTCCTCTCCCTATTTTCCCGGTAATTTTTCCTTTCCCGGTGTTCCCAGAAATTTTTCTTCTCCCGATGTTCCCGGTTATTTTTCCTCTCCCGATGTTCCCGGTAGTTTTCTTATCCCGATGTTCCCGGTAATTTTTCCCTTCCCGGTGTTCCCGGTATGTTTTCCTATCCCAGTGTTCACAGTAATTTTCAAATCACAGTGTTCCCACTCTAGTAAATTAATAAATCTAGTGAACAAAGTAACAAATTTGAAACAATAATAGAAGATCTAGTAAATTGAAAAGTCTAGTGAACCGCCTCATTTGAAACAATGTTTAATTTTGAAAGTCGTTTTCCATGAAAAAAAATTTACACTTTTCCATAAATATTTAAATTTTAAAGGATAAAATCTTAAAATAAAGGAAAATAACGTTTGAAAATAAATTATTTGAATATATTTTAATGTTTTCATAGCTAATATCCTTTTTAAATGGACAATTATCGAGTTTTTCCTGTTAAAATATTTAATTTTTTGAAGGTTTTCATCTCGTTAACAATAGTGAGTCGAGCAGATCTACTCTGGTAGAGAAATGGAGAAATAAGCGTTTTCGGCTATAAATTGGTTAATTACTCTTAATTATTCGATTTTCGAGCTTGGAAAAGTTGACAGTGACAATCGACACCTCGAGATACGTCTATGTACCGAGTTTTGACCACGCCTTCGGCGTGGTTTAGGAGGAGATGTGTCCTCCACCCACCCAGTCACCCAGCCACATAGCCACAAACGGTTTTAGTAATATATAGATAGATGGGGTTGGGGTTTAAATTATCATAGGGGGTTTAACTCCCTTGCACCCCCATACGGGAAATCAACAGAAATTTAAATTTGCAGTGCAAGAAAAAAGTAGTCGTGTCGAGCTAAAAATTTTTTTCACATATAGATTAATTATAATTGGATGTTGGTGGCATGAAAAGAGCTCGCTTGCTGCTATACCTATGAAATATAACTATAACAAATCACCCAAACTTCTTTTTTCTTTCGATTTTTTAAAGGAATAAAATCGGTGGCATTCAAAAATATTTTATTTTTATCAATAATGCGAGTTAAAATTAACTTCTTTCTCAAAGATAGAAATAGGTTATTTAAACCAAAAAAAATGTTTGAAACAGAAATTTGAAACTTGAGCAGATGTCTTTCTTACTAATTTTGGTTCCAATTGGTTGAATAATGGAGGACCGGAGTTGCTTTTAGTTTACTGTCATCCAGGGGCGTTGGGCGTAGCGAAGGGGGGGGTCCCCGGGTCCGGACCCCCCCATGGGCCCGACCCAAAAATTTTGAATCCTTTTTTAGGCGTTAAATATTCCAGTGCCTACTCAAATGTGCACGTCTATGTCCCTTAAAAGTGTCTAAAAAACCACCTTTTTTGCATGTTAAAATCTAAATATCGTCCCTCAATTAATACGTTTTTTGGGAAACCGGGGAACCCCCGGTTTCCCAATAAAAACGTATTAATTGAGGGACGATATAAGGGGAGGGGGATATAAAGGGTACTAAACTAGTAAACCCAACCATGTTTTTAAGGTCAAATTTCCAAACAAATTTTGGGGGAGTACCCCCAGACCCCCCTTGGAACTTGGACTTTATTATAAGCAACTTTTTTATGAAGAGTTCGTCAAAATACAAAACTCCTAGCAAAAAATAAATTCCTGAAAATATAATATTTGAAATTTGGATTAGGTGTACCAAAACGATTTGAAAACCTGCTTTTTAGACTTGAATTTCCAAAAATTTTCTGGGGGAGGTCCCACAAACCCCCCTTAACCTTCCTACCCCGCATGGGGTATGAGTAACGTGACCAGACGTCCCGTTTTGAACGGGACTGTCCCTTTTTAGAGTTACGAGTCCCGGTGTCCCCGAAATGAACTCTGGGACGCAAAATTGTCCCGTTTTCTGAAACCGCGCGAAAATTTGAGTGTTTTTGACGAATTTTTGTGAACTTGTAACTACATTATATCGCAGAAAGTAACCGAATAGAATAATCTAAATGTTTCCACGAAAACTCGTTGGGTTGGAAGTATTCAAACACTTTCAAGCCAACAATCTTCAACATGAAAACTTTTCTATTTTAATTGAATATATTTTATGTTTGCCTGCTACAAATGCTCAGTAGAAAGAGTATTTTCTATGATGAGCAAATTATGGCCATCTGAGAAGACCCAGTTACAAATTTCAGTTCTAAAGGTGATGTTGATAATTAAGGTGAATATGAAAAACGTGCCCAGAGTTTCATTCTTACTTAAATCATCACCAGCTAGTAGGCCAGTCAATAACGACTAAAAAAGGGGCGAAAATTGCAAAAAATAAGGTAGTTCCAATTTTTGTCTTATATTGTTAGGACCCATCCCAGTAGTTAGTAACCAATTTTGCAACCCTGAAAGCCCTGTGCTAACTTCGCTATCATCAAAAAACCTCAAAATTTTCCGACTTTTTTCAGTTTTTGGCTTATAACTCATACAAAATGCATCCGCACGAAAAAGTTTTAAGTATATTTTTTAAAGTAGATAAAATTTGCAATGATTTAAGACCATCCCCAAGTTTATACGTCTAATAGATCCCGAGTTACATCTCTTCAAAAATGGGCAATTTTTTCCCAAAATTCAAAATTTTGCGTCTTAGTCGCTTTTATAGCAAAAAATAGGTTATAGTACTCGTTGTAAAAGGTAAATAAGGGCAATTAAGTTGTAGTACAGTTAATTAGCTTTAATTTAAGCCCTGAATATAGTCTCTAGGCCCCATAGTTCTTACTTTATCTTAAAAAACAAAAAATTTCGGAAAACCGAAATTTCGGAAAAATATAGAGCATGATGTTGTACGGGCATAGTAAATCCTACTACTATTATAATTGTGAATGTTTGTCTGGATGTTTGTTACTCTTTCACGCAAAAACTACTGAATGGATTTTAATGAAATTCTACCATAATGTAGCTGATACATCAGAATAGGACATGGGCTATAATTTATAAAGAGAAAATCAGTCCTTCATTCTTTTTTTCCCGTTTTTCCTGGTTTTTTTCACTTATTTTTCCGTGTTTGAAAACCTGTTTTACCAGTCATACAACGAGTTAAAAATAAAACATTGTTTCAAATGAGACAGATCACTAGACTTTTTCATTTACTAGATCTTTTAGTTAAGTTTTAAACACTGGTTTTAAATTTGTTAATTTGTTCACTAGACTTACTAATTTACCAGACTTTTTACTATATTTACAAATTGGTTATTTTATAAAGGCACCAAGATATTAAACATTATCAGGAACATCGGGATTGTAAAAAGTGACAAGAACACCGGGATTGGAAAATTAGCGAGAACATCGGGATGGGAAAATTACCTGGTTATAAAAATTACCGAAACACTGGGATAGGAAATTTACCATAAAGACACCCAGAATACCGGAATATAAAAATTACCGTAAACACTGAGATAGGAAAATTACCGGGAACGCCGGGATTAGAAAAATTACCGTGACCACCGGGATAAGATTACCGGGAACACACTGGGATAGGAAAGAGGCGCCTGGGATACCAGGATGATTTGTAATATTGCTAATTTACAAAATTATAAATGTATTTTAAGAAATATTTAAAAAATTTATTTATTCACCCCACCCGTGCAAGGCCGGGTATAACAGCTAGTGAAAAATAAAGCTATAACACAATTTGACGTTATAAAAATTAATATTTATTTATTGAATACAAAATTATTTGTCTTAATACTTGTGAATTAATGTTAATTTTTAAATTAAATTGAGTTTAATTAGTACTAATTATATAATTAAGAAATTAAAAATATATACATTAATTTATTGCTTTTTTAAGTATTAGTTTAAAATAAAACTTTAATAAGTCTTAGATAAGTTTTATAAGACCCATAGTTCCTACTTTACCTTAAAAAATAAAAACAATGAAGAAAGATAATTTTTAACTCGGTTAGCTTCCAAGGGTGTGTCAGAACTCGCACCCCCTACAGTTTTAGATATTTTCTATACTTTAAAAAATATATTTTTTCGGAACTATGAAGTTATAGAAATGAAATAAGCACACTATTTAAGAAGATCTGATTACCAGGACCAGCGAAAAGATTCACGGGTTATCCTCATAAGTAACAAGATGTGACTGAGGAGGGGGGAGGGGCAATAAACTAAATTTCCTATGGAAAACTTAGTTTTAAAAGAAAAGATAAAGTGTGAACCTTAGCATCAGTTACTATCAAATTACAAAATCAGAAGGTTCAAATAGATCCCCTCACAATTTTTCAAAGGCTGTGCATCACGAAGCAGACAGAAAGTGACTTAAAAGAGCAAATTAAGTTCGAGTTGGCTCCCTACCCAATGGCTTTGTTTTGTGAAGATGGGATGCGTAAAGGCAAAAAGTCCAGTTTTTTCACAGCTTTTACCCCTCTTCCTGAAAATATATCTATAGGAGCCACAACGTTTGTTGTCGTGGATGGCGGCTACTTACTTCATAAAGTAAGGTGGCATTGGAATATCACAACCATGACCATTGTAGCCACTTATATCAGCCACACTATTAGCCATTTTGGAAAGTATGTGTCACTTGTATTTGATGAATACACAGACAATGGGTCTTAGAGAAGCACTAAAACTGCAGAACGATTACGGGGGGAAATATTTTCTTTCAAAAAGGTGTCAAGTGGGAATCCACTTGTTTGCAGTTTTCCTCCAAATCTTTAAATAGTGGAGAGCTGGCCTGTCCCCCGGATTTGAATTGTTCCTGCACGCTTTCTCTGGCTGTGACACCACCTCTGTAATTTTCAGGCAAGGGAAAATGAAGATGGTAAGCATGCTTGAAAAAATCCACATCTGGTTGGCGTGGTTTCCATTTCCCTGCAGCTTGATATTAGCCACGAAGAAATAGCCTCTGCTGGAAATAAGTGTCTTGTGGATCTGTCTCTGTATGGAGGAGGAGAATCCGACACTCTTCACGCTCTCCGTTACGAAATCTTTGTTCGTTCAGCTGCCAACACTAAGGTCCACCTGGCTCGTCTGCCTCCAACCGAAGAGGCTGCAGCTCAACACGCATATCGCACATACCACCAGGTGCAGATATGACAAGATATGGTTAGGTGCAGACAAAACACCAACTGACTGGGGCTGGACGAGGAGTCAGCAAGGTCTGCTACCTAATAACTCTACAAAAGATCCAGCATCAAAAACTATCCTGAAATTCATCTCATGCAAGTGCCAAAAAGGGTGAGCTGGAAGAGGCTGCTCATCTCAGAAAGCGGGACTTGAGTGTTTGCACTATGTAATAAATCATGTCAAGGCAAGTCATGCCTCAACAACCCTACAATTGAGATAGACGAGTCTGACACGAGGAAGAGTCCTGAATGCTTGAAAGAGACATGATCTTTGATACCTCAAAAGTCTATAATTTTATAAACTAACTAGGGAGCTACCGCCCCCTACTCGCTATCATTCACAAACCCCCGTAAACTGCTGACGCAGGACCTTTGGGAATTGCTTCGCAATTCCCACAAATTCCAACTCGCTAAACTTAATATATATGTGTCATTCGGTTCAGTAATTAAAAAGCCTTTCTCTGGAAACCGTTCACCAAAAACTTTTTTTTAGAATAGAGAGATACTTAAAAACCAATAAATTAATATACCTTTTATAATTTCTTAATTAAAATTAATACTAATTAATCTCAATTTAATTAAAAAATTAACATTAATTCACAAGTATTAAGACAAATAATTTTGTATTCAATAAATAAATATTAATTTTTATAACGTCATATTGTGTTATAGCTTTATTTTTCATTTACTATGCCCGTACAACGTCATGCTCTATATTTTTCCGAAATTTCGGTTTTCCGAAATTTTTTGTTTTTAAAGATAAAGTAAGAACTATGGGGCCTAGAGACTATATTCAGGGCTTAAATTAAAGCTAAATAACTGTACTACAACTTAATTGCCCTTATTTACCTTTTACAACGAGTACTATAACCTATTTTTTGCTATAAAAGCGACTAAGACGCAAAATTTTGAATTTTGGGAAAAAATTGCCCATTTTTGAAGAGATGTAACTCGGGATCTATTGGACGTATAAACTTGGGGATGGTCTTAAATCATTGCAAATTGAATCTACTTTAAAAATTATATTTAAAACTTTTTCGTGCGGATGCATTTTGTATGAGTTATAAGCCAAAAACTGAAAAAAGTCGGAAAATTTTGAGGTTTTTTGATGATAGCGAAGTTAGCACAGGGCTTTCAGGGTTGCAAAATTAGTTACTAACTACTGGGATGGGTCCTAACAACATAAGACAAAAATTGTAACTACCTTATTTTTTGCAATTTTCGATGTCGTTATTGACTGGCCTATAGTATATTGAAGCAAATTTGTTCCTCTGATAAGTATAAATATAACTAAACGTTTCGGGTACATTTTTTAATTCGTAACTTTTAAGCTAACTGACTTTTTCTGAATGAATAACTTTTTTTAAAAAAGGGTTTTTTATTGACTACCTGTTAATTAACCTAAATAAACCAATGTCCCGTTTTGAGTCAAAAAATAAATGGTCACATTAGCGTAAGAGGCGACCCCAAAGGCACTTTGCCGTTTGATATCTCCCGTCGATTTTAGTTTTGGAGGTTTTCAATGCCAGTATGCCTTAAATGCGTGAAGTTTTACAATGGGTAAAAATTTTGGGGCTATAATTCAATTTTGAAGCATCATGGAAGAAAGAGACACATATTCCCCCTCTGGGGTCTCCTCAGACCCCAGGCACGAATATGGTAAATTAATAACAATTAATGGAGATGTTTCAAATTTATGTCATATTCTTGATAAATCAAGGTTCCTGCTTTCGTTTTAGTTGTATAGAGATTTCTTGGAGGGTCACAATGTGTCCATATTTTGATTTTTGTTAGAGTATAAAGATTTGGAGAAAGCGCATTGAATTTCGCCTTATTTCTTTATTTTTTCTTTCATATTCTGAGAAAATGGGCTATTTTTATAAATTTTTTTCCAGGAACTGATAGGGGTAGCAAAAGAAAACCTTTAGACAACTGGGCACCACTATTTCCTGTGAGTTGGTTTGTTACAAAAAGTACATAAATTTCTGGCATTTTCATTCTGTTTTCTTGGAAAAATAAGAATGTTTGCAAAGATTCAAGAATATTTATTGAAGTTCAGAATGTTATTTCGATGAAATATTAAAAGAAAATACTAATTTTTTCCTTGGCAGTCTTAAATAACGTGAGGAAGCTCTCTTTCCAAACATTTCTGAGCCGATCATTTTTCGCTTGGATTTGAATTTTAAAGAGATAGTCCGTATTTAAAATGTGATAAAATAATTATACAAATTTATATAGAGCTGCTAAACATACCTGCAACTTCATATAAAAAATTTAAAAAAAATTATCAAAAATCATTTTAAAAATGAACTAATAAATTATACCCGTGAAAAACCGGGGTTATCAAGTAGTTTACCCTTAAGCACTATAATTATAAAACATTTTAAGTATATTACTGAATTGTCATTGTTCTTTCCTGTAATTTAATTTTTTTAAGTTTCAGACGTTATAAAGAAACTTATAGTAAAATCCCGTTATAACGAACTTCACGGGACCGTAAAAGGTCTTCGTTGTAACGGAAATTTCGTTGTAACCATACTATCGCTAATTCAAATAAAAACGGTTGGGGACTTTCTGGACTTTCGTAATAACGGGATTTTTCGTTGTATCGGTATTCGTTGAAACGGGATTTCACTGTATCATAAAGTTTTAAAAAGACAAAATCGCAAAAAAAATTAACAAAATTCGAGAAATTCAATAAAAACTTGACAAATTATTTTGAAGGATGATTTTTGAAGTAAATAAGGATAATATTTGCAATTTAAGATATAATTACCCTCTTAACCCTCCGTCGGGCGCAATATTAAACTGACGTGTTCGGTCGCAATGTGCCAAAACGCACAATCGAAAGAATCGCAATTTTCTACCTTTTGATTTCAATGATAGAGTTTTAAAAACGATAAAATATATTCATAGTATTATTCAGACATAAAAATAATTGATATTTGTTTTAAATAATTAAGAACAAAAATTAAAAATAGCATAAAATTAAACTTGCATCATAGTTATAAATAATTCAATATTTTAGTCAAAAATATACTTAATGATGTGAAACCTGAGGGATAATTAATACTATATTATTGTTTTTGAACTTATGTCCAACAACCAACAAAAAAACAACCATTCACAAAAAAAATTTTACAGGTAATACGTACTTGCAAATCCTAGACTGGGCATATTGACCGCTGACAGTCCCTGTAGCTATTGTAAAATAACTCCAAAATACATTATTTTAGCTATAAACTGTGAGTTTACAGGTAGTAAACGTAGATTTGCATATTGCACAACATTGTTTTTGGTGAGGTAATTGTATAAGGTACGATTTTGTAGGTGTATGTTCAACCGCAATAAATAAAAAATAATTAGAAAAATTACATACGTATTTAGGAAAATTTAATAATATTGACGTGTAAACACTCATAAAAGAAATAAATAAGCATCAGGGATTCAAAAAATTAATATTACGTACCCTAAGGAACTGAAACACGATCGGTCGCAATGTGTCAAATAGTGAAATTATGGTGAAAACCAAACTAAACAAAGCGCGCGAATTTAATGAGTTGGTTGGTGCCATACATCCGGTAAAGATAGGAGACTACCAGGAATTTCAGATTTCTAACCCCCAAAATAACGAAAAGGCGAACGAAAATGTATGAGGTGTGCGAAAAAGTTCAGTTGCGACCGACGGAGGGTTAAATGCGTAAAAGACAAGTTTTACGCATGGGGTCTAGATAGACCCCACGACGGGGAATATGTGACTATTATTTCAAGAGGGTAGGAAGGTTAAGGTAATTCGAACACGATAAATTTCAACCTTTTTGATATTATATTCGTTGAAGAGATTCAATTTGATTATTAAAATTTTTAGCCCCCCCCCCAAAAAAAAACTGAATCCTGGATCAACTACTGCCTCAGAAACGTCAGATTTTCTATTTTTTTCCTTACAAATTATCTGGCTTACAAGGAGCAGTGCTCCTCCGTTATTACCTCGTAAATGAAGTAAAAAACTCCTTTTAAAAATCAAATTTTCAAAAATTTTCTGGGGGTGGACCCCAAACCCCCTCTTTAATAAGGAGCTACTGATGAAAACTCTTAATCTGTTTCTTGACGGTCACTGTACTTAATAAAAAGTTATGTGGATCAGAACTTTCAATCGAAGTAATACTTAATATTATTTATTACACTAATTAATAATAAATTAATAACTATATTAATTAACACAGAGAAGAAATTAAAAGTAATGTGAAAATTATAACTTTATTTCACAAATTGTAGAATCTTTTTGATATTCAATGGTACATTTTTTCGCACTGGACCCCCCCCAAAGGAAAATCCTGGCTACGCCACTGCTATCATCTTTATGAACCTCTCTACTTTACGAACATCTTAGCTTGCCGCTTAGGAACTTTTACTACATCGCTTAATTCTTTTCCTCATATGCTCCTAGAGAGCAGCACAATTCAATGTCCACCACGTCCAGGTCCAGACAATCTGTGATTTAACCCGAATTCAGATCCAGGTATATTTTAATTAATTTTTTTTGCATAACTTGCCTTCTAATGCTCCAATTAAGAGATTTTATTAACATGAAGGGGATAAAAATTTTTTGCATGCGCTTTTCACAATGTTCCCAATTGCCAATTGGGAACATTGGCCACTTCCGACTACTTCTCCCGGGGAAGTGCGAGTAGACTCTAGTGATATAACTATCGAATAATAACCCAAATTATAAAGAATAAATTACAAATTTAACCTTAAATGTAATATATGTTTCGGTTCGAGCAGTAATTTTGTATAAATTTCATAATTTTTAAAAATTTTAATGGCAATTTCACGTTAAACATCAGAAAAATACCCACATTTTATATCGTTATGCATCTAAATTTTATACGCTTGCCTGAAAAATACAATTTAAGAATATCTCTCTATATTAAAAAAAAGTTACTGTCACCGCCGCCGCTGTTTCAGAAAATTTAATTTTTCAACTCTTTGAACTCTCATATCGCAAAAACTACTTGATAGAAATTTATGAAATTTGAAATGTTTTTAAAGGAATATTTGGGGCACATTCTCGAACAAAAAGCTAACTGATGTGATAATTAGTACTGGGGTATTTTTAAGATCAAAGTTGAAGTTTTTCTTTTTTCGCCGCATAATCCAGTTCAGCAAAATCTATCAGCAGAACTATGATTTTTTGCAGCCTAATACTCTGAAGTATGAAGATGTGCACTACGTCGCCCTTTTTTCGAATTTCGAATTTGGTTTAGAGTAATTAATTTTTTAATTTTCGAAATTTTTGACACTTTTTCGTTTTTTTCTATCTAAAATGAAAACTAATCACGGTATCAATATGATTTTTTAAACACTTATATTCTTATTTTTTAGAAAGAGATTGGCGTTTAGTTCTTTAAAAAATTCTAATTAGTTTTGGAGTAATTAAGCATCAAATTTTCATTTTTTTCATAGTTTTAGTATAGGTCTTTATCAGACGTGTTTAACGGTGTAACTGCGCCCCCCCATTCCTATTCGAAATATGCTTGTCTAGGTCTCCTCTACCTACCCTACCCAGTTTTTACCATGAATTTAGGACTACCCTGTATATCATTATCAATAAATTATATTGCAAGTAATTCCCATTCGAAGAGAACATACCTACATACCGCGGAGGTTAGATGTCCTCAGCAGTCTCTGAAGACATCTAAGCTCCTCTCCGTCGTACCTTTGTTACCGATGTTGATTGCATTTCAGGCTCGGATTGGCCATGCGGGCATTTGGGCAAATGCCCGGTGGGCCGCTACTCATCGAGGGCCGTTTGTGGGCCGCCTACAACCAAAATATTTTACAGTGGTATGAATGAAAAAGATCCTGTAAAATGAATCCGCACTCCACAGGAATTTCCAACTTGCGGCCCACGAATTATTTTTATGCGGCCACCAAACCATTAATTACCAGCAATTAAATTCATTAATGATGGCATAAATTACTGAATTCAAAAACATATTATATTATTTAAAATATTTTTATTAACGAATTTTCCTGGTTTCATATTCAAAATTTCTACGGCATAAAAGGAGCGAACCTTTTCGGATGTCACACAAAAGGGTCCCAAATGAGTTAAAACAGTACTTTCAAGAGAAAAATTTCCAAAATTTTTCTGGGGGAGGACCCTCAGACCCCCCTTTCTATTTTGAACTACATTGTTCACAATTTCTTTTAATATTAAGTTCGTCAAGATGGAAATTCTATCTACCCACTGAATTTACCAACAAAGAATTAAAGGTCTATATTGAGTTTATTACGTATCCAATTAGGGACTTTCAAGGTGGATTTTAGACTATTCTTAGGGGTCAATTTTCGTTTCGAAATTGATTTTCGAATTTTCGTTTTTTCAAATTCGAAATGAATTTTTTGGGGAGGTACCATGATCCCCCCCCGAAATTTTTAATTCTATGAAGTTATATTTTCCATGAAAATTATGAGGTGGGCCGATTCAGACTTAAAATGCCCGGGCCGAAATTTCTTCCCAGTCCGACCCTGTCGATATTAAACCTTATTATCACGTGGTTCAGTGATCTCGTTATACCATTACTCTGCAGCAAACCGAATGTATCAATATCAATTAATTACATCGTAAGAAATTCCAATTCCATACCGTGGAGGTAAGAGGTTTTCAACATTCCCGGAAGATTTTTTAGTCGTCTCTATCTCCTCTCAGTTGGCTAGCCTCGTGCAATATCGATCGAAATTTAGGGCACAAATGTTCTTAAGCGTGGATTGTAATGAAGGGAAAGGAGAAGAGGGGTTCTCTCTTTCGTTGCCACGGAAGAAAACATTAAACGTATTCGGATGGAAAAGTTTCAGGGGAATTGAACTCGAGGAAAATGAAGGAGGAAAATATATTTATCTGAAATGTGCTGCTATCTATGTGCGTGTAAGGAAAAGAATTTCAACACTATTGTAAAAATTCAGAGTAACTTTGAGAAAAATCAGTCTTCTACATGGGCGCCGGGAGGGGGGTGCAAGGGGGTGCACTTGCACCCCCCTGGCAAAAATCGGACTAAGTGTACCCAAACCACGTAGAAAGGGTTTAAACTTGTTTTTTTGGGTTAAATTTCAAAAAACTTCTGGGTGATAACCCCCAGATCCCCTTTTGTACTTGGAATTCCATTTTTATATAAAGTTCCACTAGCAGATCCAGGGGGGGCTAGGGGGCTTTAGCTCCCCCCCAAAAAATGAAAAGTTTTACACTATATAATAGGGCATTTTATGCACCAGTTAAAACCCTGTTATTTTAAGGTCAAATTTTCAAAAATTTTCTGAGGGAGGACCCCAGACCCCCTTGGTACTTGTACTATAATTACAACTCTATTTTATATTAAGTTGTCAAAACGTAAAAATTTTACCATAAAATCTGTATCCGAAATTCGGATGAGGCGTACCAAAACGAATTGAAAAAATGTTTTTTTTACTTAAATTTCAAAAATTTTTCTGGGGGAGACCCCCAGACCCCCCTTCCAGTACTTCGATCAGGATTATTCACTTCCTATTACATATTAAGATCATTAAGAAGATTAAATTGGATTATGCAAATTCTTAGCCCCTAAAAATCCAAATACTGAATCCGTCCCTGTTTAAGTTCTTCACATGCAAATCTTACCTAAAAATTTAAATTGAAAGTTCGTACTAGGTGAACCAAAACTAGTTGAAACCTGTTTTGTAAAGTGAAGTTTACAAAAATTTTCTGGGGGAGGACCCCCAGACCCCCTTTAGTTTTTGGAACTTTATTATATTCGCGAAACTTCTCCTGCGATAAGTTCCTTAAGACACAAATTCTACCTAAAAATTAATTAAAAGCTACATTGGGTCCATTAAACACGCATGAGAAGCGGGGGGGGGAAATTTGAGCCCTTCCCCAAACAACTTTCTATATTAAAGGAAAAGAAATACGCAGACTTATAAATCCTGTTTTACAAATTAGTAGAACAATTTGTAAACACAGACGGATGCACCCCCCTAAAAGAAATCCTGGCGGCGCCCATGGTCTTCTAGATGGTTGGATGTCCCCATGAAGTACAAAACGTTGTTACCAGGAACATGCTTGCGTTTTTGATAGAGGGTTAGTATCTTTATGACCAGAAATTTTTAAATTACTTAACGCACATATTTTTATTTGATCTGAATATACACAGTTTAATAAATAAAAACTGTATCTATTTATGGGAGTTGATTAAAACTTCTTTGCTTTGATCTCTCTAATGTCTATTTACAGATCCTAATATGACTATGATTGTTTCTGACTTTATTTCGGGGGTGAAGCTAGAATATAAATTTTACTGTTCAGTTTTAAAAACTTTCTCTGCATATTAGGCAAACCAGTGGCGAATCCAGGATTTTTGTCTGGGGGTAATGAGTTTCACAAATAATTTAATTGCTATTATGGGCTGTTCAAATATTAATGTAAGCAACTGAAAGGGGAGGGGGTTGCCAGCGCCGTAGCCAGATTTTTGTTTAGGGAGTTTACTCAATATCTTTTCTGAGGTCTAATTGTAGGAATACTAAGTTTTAGGTGAGATGACTTCGTAAGGTTTTAATTTTGGTGCACTAAATTTCAAAATTGTGTAAAAATGTCAACTCCAAGTAAAAGGGGGGTCTGGGGGTCTCCCCCCCAAGAAAAAATTTTAAAATTTGCCCCTCAAAATAGTGTTTTAGCTCATTTAGAAGCCTCTTAGATTCAACCCAAAGAGCACCACTCATTGTAAAGTGGCAGAATTTTCAAGGAAAAAAGTTTATTGTATTTTGAATTGGAAAATTTCTATTGGGTTTAGGGGTTTCTATTCCAGAAAATTTTTTGAATTTTGCCCCTAAAAGTGGCATTTTAACTCATGTTGAGACAGGTTACATCAAAGAGGATCACTCCTTGTAAATCCCTAAAGTTTCAAGGAAAAACCGTACTTATTAGATTCCAAAATTTCAAGGGGGTCTTCCCCCAGATCATTTCTTGAATTTTTGCCCTTAAAAGTAGGATTCCGATTAATTTTGAGACCCTTTGGTTAGCACCACCGAATGTTCGCAACATGTTGAAATTTCTTTTTTGGCTTTATTGCTATTACAAAAACTTGAATGTCTTATTCCTAGGGGGGCTGCAGCCCCACAGCTCCCCCTACTTGATTCGCCATTGAGCCAAACTGTAATGAAAGTATGTCAAAATTTAAGACAACTAAATTATTATTAATTTAATCCATTTTTCGGGATGGATGGCCGTGTTTGTTGGAGTTTAATTCCAGAAATTTCACCCTCTTCTTCGGAGAGCATCTTCAGTGGCGAAAAGATTCAATTTTCAATTTCAATATATTAACAAAAACAAAAATTTACAAAATTTTAAACCTAGATACACAAAAGTTTACACAGAATTAAAAGAAAAGAAAAAATAGAATTGCAGATACATTCCAAAGGAGCCACAACTCGAAACTCAACGATAAAAATTTAAAATACGATCAACTGCTAAAAATTGAAAAAATAAATATTAAATAACAAACAATTACAGCGTGAATGCTAGAAGTAAAAACGCGGATGGTATAAATAAGACATTTTTAGTAGTTGATCTTTTCGCCACTGAAGATGCTCTCCGAAGAAGAGATGGAAACACCTGGAATTTAATTCCAACAATCACGGCCATCCATCCCGGAAAATGGATTAAATAGAGGAGATTAGTGAAAACGTCACTTCCGGTTTCTTGTTTTGTTTGGAAACGTTGATTCGATCCGTGATTGGTTACATACGGATCCGTAGGGGAGAGGAGGGAGGAATGGGACAATTTTCACTAAATATTTTTTTATTCATTATCCCCTGCTTATTCATAGATGCAAATGGTTGGATAATAAACTTACATGTTTTAACTTAATTTTTTAAAAATGTACAGTTCTTAAATGTTGTTTAATTTTATCACTTTTGATCATGCAAATTAACAAGAATTTTGTCCCATTCCTCCCTCATGGGTGGGAGGAGTGGGACATGAGTATGGGAGGAGTGGGACACTTTTGAAAAGTAAAGAAAATTAGTAAAATGTAATAATGAGAAAGGGCCTAGTATTTTACCTACTATTCTTTTAACCTTTGCCCACATTTTTAAACAGCTTTCAATTTTATATCTATTATAGAATAATTTTTAAAAAATATTTAGTACACTTGAACTCTTTCCCATGGTGTTAAGAATCAAAAATTGAAATACAATGTAATACTTGGAATTGTTTATTCAAGAAAAGAAAAGCATTTCAATTGAAGCCATAGAAAGCTATCAGATATTAATATTTTCAAATTTTGTTTACATTTTTGCAGATTTTGTTTACATTTTTCAGAGTGTCCCATTCCTCCCTCCATACATTGCTTTTAAAATATAACTTGTCACATAAACTATGCTGGTGTTAGGCTTTATGAAATTGCAGATTAGCATAAATTATATCTTTTAGATTACAATGGCATTATATAATGTTTGTTCTACAAATTACAAGAGAAATGAAATAAAACTCAAGATAGACTGGATATCAACTTTGGAAGTGGGAAAATCAAATTTTTACAACTATAAACAGAAACTTGCTGCTGGATAAACTAAATGAAGGAAATAACAAGAAGCTATAAGAAGGCCATCTAATGACCAAATAGGAAATAAAATAAACTGATTTATTTTTCCATAATTTCAGCTGTCCCACTCCTCCCACTGTCCCATTCCTCCCTCCTCTCCCCTACTGTCCGTACAGTTCACGGAACCAATCACAGACTGAATTTACGTTTCCAAACAAAACAAAAAACGTCACACTAATCTAGTCTATTACTCTACAGGTCGTAGAAGTTTTCATCTATTTATAACTTAAATACTAGCTGATATGCCCGGCCTTGCACGGATGAAGAGTATAAATTTATTATTTATGGCGTTTGCTATCAAAACCAGCTCATTCCATATTTTTTTGAAATCCCCTTTTTTGCATGTTTTGAAAATTAAAGGGTCCTTCATAACCTGGGGAAAGGATATAGCTCAAATCCAGCTCATTCCAACCCAAAATTAGATTAAAGGGTGAAAACTACGATCTCAACTGTGAAACTTCAGATCATTTGAAAAAGTTAAGTGAATGTCATTTATTTAAACTCGTAAAGACACAAATATTAACTAGTAAACTGGAAAAACCAATTTCACACAACTTAATTGAACAAAAAACTGAAAAAAAAAGCATGAAAAATCGTGTTTTTGCATCAAAATCAGCTCATTCCAACCTAATTAGTGTAATTACGCCCAAGGTAATGCAACTGGAATGAAAATGAAAAACTAATCAAATTCTAGGTGGTTGTACCTACAATTAAAAATTTAAAAAACAAATTTAGCTTTAGAACTGTGGACATGAGAAGTTTTTTGTCTCTCCTGTAAAATTTCCAAAACTGGAATAAGCTGGTTTTGATAGCAAATGCCTCATTTTTAAGTTTTCCCATATACATTTCTAATTTTATATAATCAGCATTTACCAATCATCCCGGTATCTCAGGCGTCTTTTTCATATTCCTGTGTTCCCGGTAACTTTTCCTATCCCGGTGTTCCTAGTAATTTTTCTTATCCCGGTGTTCCCGGATGGACTAAAATTCCTTCAGTACTCAAGCGCAATATAACTTTTGAATGATTTCCACATTTACAACATGGAAAAAATATTCTAAAAATTATTTAAAATTTCTCAGATTCCTTAATTAATCATATCTTCAGGAATTAACGTTTTAGGTGAAATTATACAATAATTAAAGCTTATTCCATTTTGCAATTTAAGAAAAAATCAATCTTTTCTAGTTGAAAGGGAGTTTTAATAGTTTTTTGTTTGTTAACCAACTTTCTTAAAATCTAAAATATTGTATTATCGACTTTTGATTTTACATCCTCGTTTTCATGGAGACTATTTTAACAACAATGATATTCCATAAAGCTTTTAAAATATTAAAATTAAAACTCAACTCTCAAATAAAAATATGTTAAACTATACTTAATATTTTTAAATTTCATTGAAATATAATTTTAAATTATTAATATAATTCTAAATAGACTTTTACCTAGTGTTTCAATTAAAAACTTGTTGTTTAGCATTAAAAGTTTCTTTGTAACAATGGAGTAAGCAGATCTCTTCTTGAGGAGAAACACAGCTATTTCAGCAAAATGACCATAAAAAGGGTCGAAAGAGGGTCAAGGGGCCATTAAAACTTTTCGAAACACAGCCTATGTTTTTTCTGGAGTTTTTTTACGTAGGTATACCAAGTTTGGTGCAGATCGAAGAAAACTGTGGATTTGTATAAAAGACAAACACACACACATATATACCCCCACTTAATGGAACAGCTTTCGTCTACGGGTACGGCGACATTTAAAAGTCGCCAAGTTCACTTGGCGCCTTTAAAGGGCGCCAAGTGAACCTAGCGATCTCAGTACATGAAAATGAAACTAGAAAACAAATACGAAGAAAAATCTAAATTTATGTAAAAACAACCATTTAAAAATACAAATAAAATCACAGAAATAAAATACAGAAAATCACAAATTTATAGGAACTAAAAAATCAAAATAGATATTAAAACTACTAGAAAAAAAAACAAATGATATCACTAATTATCACAACTATAAGACAGGAATATTAAAAATTCAGAAATAAAACACTATTATTTCTTCATGCAAGTTTGAGAACGGACCAGTTCTCAAACACGATCGTTTTGTTTCGTTTCTTCTAAATTAATGGGCTGTACTGAATTATGTTGATGTACTTAGGCTGACGAAACATACGATGCAAGAGTAGACGTTCAAAACACATTTTAATGACAGATTCGGGACTATTTACATTGAGAAACTTACCAACTTACAATACTTCTTTCTTTGAATTTTTAAACATAATAAAAAAACTTTTGTCTTGTCTCACGCATAGCGTCTACATTGTTGCCACTCTTTTAACAAAAAAAGTCTACAAAAAATAGTAAAAATACACAAATAAATAAATTAACGAAGTGTATATTTGGACGGCCAAAACGGCCAGTGGCGCATGCGCTGTAGGTCTCGTGATGACGTAGCAGTCTCGGCGCTTAGTGATGGAACCAATGGTACGCCTAGCCGTGGAAGTTAGAGTAGAGTTTAGTTGAAAAATGGCCGTGCAAATATACAGTGCCATAAATTAAACCACAAAATTTTATACTTTTAATTGGAAAAACTCGATAAATGTCCATTTAAAAGCTCTATCGGCTAAGAAAACACCAACATAAAATAAAATAGTTTATTTTCAAGCGTTTATTTTCCTTTAATTCATTATTTTTTCCTTTAAATTAAAAATATTTATGAAATAACTCATAGGACACTGTTCACTAGACTTAAAAATTTACTAGGATTTCTATTACGTTGAAACTAAAACTTTAGGGTTGCGATTGACTAGGGTTGCCGGATTTAAACGTTAATCACTATTGGCGACTTTTAAATAATGTCGCCGTACCCGTAGACGAAAGCTGTACCCACTTAATTTTATTATACTAGGGAGCTACCGCCCCCTGCTCGCTATCACTCTCCAACCCCCGTAAACTGCTGACGCAGGACTTTTTGGAATTGCTTCGCGATTCCCACAAATTCAAACTCGCTGAACTTAAGAGTTTGACTAATATAATATTAACGCGAACTTATCAAAAATTTAAACGAAATGTTTTTAAAAATATTCATTTTGATTATTTTTAATCTATGATTATAAAAATAACTAATTCTAATTGTTTATCAATATTCGGACCTAACAAAAACCATTATTTTAAAGTAACTCGTTAGTATAATATGTCTAATGTTTATCATTCATTCTTTAAAACCCAGACATGTTAAACAATACCGTTAAGCAATTGAAAATAATAAGAGACAAAACATCACTATGTTTACAATTAATTTCGATAAAATCAGACTAAAATTATAAATATTGGACAAAAAGTGTGAAATTTTAGTATAAAATAGCGTACATGTAAGTTTTTATAATATGTTTTTATAAGTCTTTGGGTGATATTTCATCAAGAAAGTACTTTTTAAAAGGTGAAAAAACATGTTTCATCTTAAAATATAGCGTCAATCGGTCGTTGTGATTGGATGCATAATAATTTGATAGACAGTACTTGCTTTGTAACTGCGACCTTATCCGTTATCTAAAAAAATGGAAATATTTTACAATTGAGAATTTTTTTGAAAAATCTAAGGGCCTATATATACTCGGAAACCCGGAAATAATCCGGACATTTTGATACCATATATGTGTCATTCGGTTCAGTAATTAAAAAGCCTTTCTCTGGAAACCGTTCACTAAAAACTTTTTTTTAGAAAAAGAGAGATTAGATTGTTTTAAAAAACCTAGAATAATCAGTGTATGTTCTTATGGATAATGAGTTTGAGAAGTCTAGATCATTTTTACTTAACCAAATTATTTATGCTTGCTTTTCACTTTTTTGTTTTCTTTCTATATTTAGTGTTTCTCGAACTAAAAAATGTCGAGAAGCCCTCCTCTAGTTTGTAAGGTACAGGGTGTCCCAAAAAAGACTGACACATTTAAAAAATCAATAACTAATAACTCGAAAACTAAGAAAGATAAAAATACGCGGTTTGTTCCAACCTATTTTTGGGAGTCTGAAGGGGCCCACAGACGAGCAACTTGGTCGTCAACCTGGTCATCAATTTGCGAAATTTACAACCAAGTTGGCCGTCTGTGGGGAAGTTGATGATTTAATTACAGATTAATGATATGATCGTCAACTTGGTGGGCGGAGCTTAATCGGAACATATTATTAGGAAAATAACAAAAACTGAGCATTAAGAATTATAAAAATATAATTTTAGCACGAGAAAATAATTAAATAAAATATAATTTTGCATTTAAAATACCAAAATATATTAATTTGTAACAATCTGATTAATTTTTTCTCATTGTTTACAATTTGGTTGTCAACCAGATTGGCGATCCGTGTAAAATCAACAACCCAGTCATCAACCCAGATTGATGACCAAGTTGCTCGTCTGTAGGCCCCTTTAGGAGTAGGGTGCAAAAAACCGTATTTTTATGTTTTTTAGTTATTAGTTATTGATTTTTAAAATGCGTAAGTCTTTTATGGGACACTCTGTAAAAGTTATCCGACAGATTTGTCACACTGTTGGTTTTATAGTTTTTCTCATTTCTAGTGTTCGGCAACTACTGGTCAAAAAGTAGTTAACTACCAACTAGTCTGGGCGAAAGTAGTTGTAACTACTAGTTAACTACTTTTTCTTGGAAGTAGTTGTAACTAGTAGCTGATTATTTCCAAAAGTAGTTAACTAGTCTATTTAATTTCATAAGATATTTTCCCCAAATTTGCGATTACTTTTTCTTACCTATAGCAAAAATATCATGGCTTTAAAAAGTTTGAGTTGAGAAGGATAAATAAAACAATATATCGCAACAATAATGGTAGAATATATAATTAATTGAGTATACTCACGAAAATGAGAGTAAAAAGATTAAAACTTCATAAATTTAACCTTTTAAGAGAGATTAATTCATTTAGGACCTTCTGTTAATTCCCCATACAAATCCTTTAGGGCAGAGGTTCTTAAACTGTCTATCGTCACGTACCCCTTTAAGGTATCCGCCTACCTTTGAGACCATTTTTTGAAATACTTGATTTACAAAAATTATTTTTTAATTTTTAGTTTAAGTGTACATCAAAACATTGATCAATGCTAAAAAATTGCCCCATATTTTCTAAAATATGGGGTAATTAGTGTAAAATTTAAGTGAATTTTTATAAAACCCCTCTCACTCTTGCCCAAAAACTATTACCCCTATATAAATTTCCTTTGGACACAAGTATCGTATAACACTTATCTTCAGATTGGACCATTTTCTAAGACATGTTTTGAAAATAATTGTTTTACAGCATACAATGTAAAGGTAAGTGAAAAATTTCAAAATTTCTACAACCCTTTAACAAAAAAACATCAATAAAAAATAATAAACTTACATAAAAATATGTAGTCCATCTGGTTAATAACAGTATGATTAATATACTGTTAAAATTTGGAGTGAATATCTTGGATAGTTTTTGAGTATTCATGTAAATAGTGGAGGGTTTTTATGCAAAACTTAGTTCTGAGAAAATCAGCTTTAAAGTTTATATTTGTATACGATCGCACACGACTATCTGTTTTAAATAATGCTGTAATTTCTTTTCTAATTCACCTACAAGTAAAATGAAAACAGTTTTGGAAAGATAAAAGTCTAAACTACATGAAAATGTAAGAACCAAATTTTCGACGAAAAAGTCGAAACTCGTCTTTTTAGGGGTAGGCAGATACCTTAAGTAGCAGCCAGACATCGAGGACCCCCAACACCAAAAGCCGTAACCAAACTTTTGCTTTGAGTTTTAGATAAATTAAAATTAGTTTATATAAATCATTTTAAATTTCACAATTATTACTCAGGCATATAGAAATTTATTTCGGGAGGGGACAAAAATTATTCCTCAGCCCCCTTTGTATTATGTATCATAGGTCCAAGTAGCTTTTTAGTACTTTTTAAGTACAAAGATTTTTAATATCTTTATTTAGATAATAAGGAAGTTGCATGTGTCAGATTTTCATAAACTTTCAAGTGTTCCGTATAGTTTTTTGTAAAATAAAATGAAATATTTTGTCAATTTTTCAAAAAAGTGTACAAGTAATTAAATATTTTAATTTAAAAGTCGAGAAAAAACACGTGACTGAAAACGCGAAGTGTGTTTGCATGCATAATGACGTAGAATTCCATCAATTAAAATTGCAATCAAAATTGAATTTCTATGTTTTAGTTGATGATTTATTTTTTCTGAAGTGTCCGATATGAGTGTTTTAATAAATATTTACCTTCTAGACACTTCTGGTGACGGTCAGAAATCCAAGGCAAACATTTTAGGCAAAGTCAATATATTGTGACGTCACTGTGCATGCAATTAAGCGTTTTCAGGCAAGGTTAATAGAGTACTAAAGGTTGGCTCATAAAATATCGCTACGTCACAACATACCGGAAATTGGTCTCCCAATGTTAATCCTATGAGAAACTGTGCATAAAAACCAACGAAAATAACTAACTTCTACTAATTTAATTTGTCTTTTGGCGCTTGTTACTGATAGATGATAGTTCAAAATAATTTTTAAAAATGAAATGATAGATATAACTAGATTAATTTAGTTTTTATAGGGTTTTAATTTTTACTAATATCCATTTATTCACAGTGGGAAAATCTCATTCACGGCTGTTATCTAAGCATTGTTGAAATAACTATTGACTGTTTGAATTAGTTAAGATTATAAATTTTAAAATTTATCATTTCTGTCACATTTTTCATGCATAATGTCATATTATTTTACATTTAATAAATAGATTGGTTTAGTCTAAATTGCCATAAGTTTCATCTTTGGAATATCGTGAATTTCACGATAATCGTTTGCAAATTTTCTAAACAAATTAATAGTTATTTTTTCATTTCATATTGTTTTCTTATAAAATGCTTTATTAATTGTAAAACAAATTATTTAAAAATGCCAAAAGGTAACGGATCTTGGTGTGCGGTCTCAGGTTGTACCTATAGACCCAAATTTCATCAAGTTATAAAAAGCAATTAAAAATCAAATTTTTAAGACTTGAGCTAATAAAAAATATCCCCCTACTTATTAAGGTTAGTAAGACACTTTAAGTTGTCTAAATGGCATTTTATCTGTATTAAAAATAATGAATGTATAGTTCCAATATGTTTATAACATTATGTTTTTTCCATATATGCAATATTTCTTCTTTGGAAATCTAGATAATTAAAGATATAAACTATAAAAAGAAAATGTTATAAGTGAAGATGTATACTCAAGTTGATAAAGTCATGAAAAAATATGTTATACAAATAATTAAAAAAAATGCTGGATAGTAAACTTCTTATTTATACTATTTTGATTTTCCAATAGAAATGTGATATTAAAAATTTTTAATATTCTATCTATCATATCAATACTGAACTTGAAATGATAGCTCGATATGAAACTAAAATATAATGTAGGAAAATTGAATTAAGTAGTAATTTAGACTAAACCAATCTATTTATTAAAGGTAAAATAATATTATGCATGAAAAATGTGACAGAAATTATAAATTTTAAAATTTATAATCTTAACTAATTCAAACAGTCAATAGTTATTTCAACAATGCTTAGATAACAGCCGTGAATGAGATTTTCCCACTGTGAATAAATGGATATTAGTAAAAATTAAAACCCCATAAAAACTAAATTAATCTAGTTATATCTATTATTTCATTTTTAAAAATTATTTTGAACTATCATCTATCAGTAACAAGCGCCAAAAGACAAATTAAATTAGTAGAAGTTAGTTATTTTCGTCGGTTTTTATGCACAGTTTCTCATAGGATTAACATTGGGAGATCAACTTCCGGTATGTTGTGACGTAACGACCTCGCTTTGTTTACATTTTATGAGCCAACCTGTAGTACTCTATTAACCTTGGTTTTCAGGTGCTTCGGAAAAGACGATTTTTGATAATTTTTTTTGCAATCAAAAAATTTCTCAATCGGCCTCAAATTTTGTGTAGTGGCTAATTTTTGCGTGAAGAATAGATTAAATATATAAAAAAAATCATGCAAGTTCCTTATTAGCGTCTTGGGGAACTTTTGGAAATTCGAAACGAAAAAACAGGTTTTTAATTTGTTTTGATACCCCTATTTAGAATTTTTTTGAATATAAGTTTTTATGTAAGACTTGCATTTTGATAAACTTAATGTAAAAAATAGTTTATAATAATAGAGTTTTAAGAACAAAAAGGTATCTGGGGGATCATCCCCAGAAAAGTTTTAAAAATTTTACCCTAAAAACACACATGGTTTTAACTTGATTTTGATACACTTCGTCCGAATTTCAGACTATATTCTTAGGTAGGAATTTGATTTTGATGAACTTATTTTTAAAAAGTTTTTAATAATAACGTACCAAGTACCAAAGGGGGTTTGGGGGTCCTCCCCCAGAAAATTTTCGGACATTTGATCGAAAAAAACAGGGTTTTAACTTGTTGATATACCAAGTCCAAATTTCAGGGAGGGGACAGGGCCCCTTCACCCAACCTTATATATGCCCCTGAATTACTCCAAGTCTGAGATGGTTTGGGGTCTCTCCCCGAAAATTTTGAAAATTGGCCTCAAAAAGTAGTGTTTTTTCATTTTGAGGCATGTTTTTGGTTCCACTTGAAGAGAACAGTTCCTTGTAAAAAATTTCAAGTAAAAAATGATGCATTGAAGTCAAAATTTCGAGGAGGCTGGGGGTTCCCCCCCCCCAGAAATTTTTTGAAATTCGCCTCTTAAAACTAGTGTTTCATCCCATTTTGAAACTCTTTGGGGAATTATAAAAGTAACTTGAGGAATTCCCCAAGGTAACTCGCGGACCCCCAGGGGTCCGCGGACCACAGTTTAAGAACCGCTGCTATAGGGCAGTGTCCATGGGCATAGCCAGGGAGGGGCAGCTGCCCCCTCAAGTCCTGACTAATTTACTTTTAATTAAGATTACACGATAAGCAATCGATAAAATTCGTTAACGATCCCTGTATCTTTCAGCAATTTTAATAATTCAAAGATCAAAGAAATAAAAATTACAAATTCACATGAAAGAACTTACCTTAAATAATGGTCATTGATGATTTCACTTTGTCATCTGATACGTATACGTGCAATCCAAACGATAGGTCTGAACTAGCAAAATGAAGTTCTTTCACTCTTCGTTAGCAAATGAAGTTAATTTCGGCGCTCTTAATACTTTCCTTCTAAATTTACGCCAAACTGTAAAGTTTACTCAAAATGTTCACATCTATCCGTTCATATTTATCCTTTTCTTCTCTCTTCCAGTCCTACCCACCCGATAGTGCTTTAAGAAAAAAACTGCACGCGTTAATTGGAAAAATTTTCCTCTCCTCCCTCCTCCTTCTCTATGATATGATGCATTGATGCTATGATTTACTTAAACCGAGCACCAGATAACTACTAGTTCAACTACTCTAAACCAAAAGTAGTTGAACTACTAGTTACCTAGTAGTTGCAACTAGTTGTTAACTACTTTTCAACTACTTTTAGTTAACTAGTGCCGAACATTACTCATTTCCTACTTTTGCTTAGAGAGGACAACTATTTTTACTTTTAATGAATCCAATTTTATGTTACAAAGAAGCCACAAGATATTTTTGTAAAAAAGGGTGAATCGCAAAATTGTGAAAATAATAATAAGGAAGTTGCATGTGTCAAATTTTCAAAAACAAACAAGTGTTCCGTATGGTTTTTTGTATGGTAAAATGAAATATCAAGTCAATTTTCCAAAAAATGTACACGTAATTAAATATTTTAATTTGAAAGTCGAGAAAAGAACACGTGACTGAAAATGTTTATTGTTTAAAGATGTCAACAATCGTACCATCAACTCCATTGCTTTCCAACAATGTTTATCGTACGATGACGTCACATCCCAAACTCTTGCCGTTTCCGCACGCTTTTAAAAAGGGGATTTTAGTTAAATTTTTGCAATCAACAATTTTCTCGATCGGCCTCAATTTTTGTGTAGTTGCTTATTTTTGCAAGAAGAATCGATTAAAAAAATATAAAAAATCATGCAACTTCCTCATTGCTTTTTATAGTATTCAGTGACGGATTTCGTAGGAAAACAATGGTTACTATGAAAAGAAATAAAAATATCTTTTATCACAATTCAAAAATTTTTTATATACTTTTCATACATTTATGTACATTTGGGAAACATGTACATGATATGTGTAGTTTCCACAACACAGAGCCATTACAATTAACTACAAAAGTACTAAAAAGAAGGTTTATTTTAAAATTCAACGTTAATATATATTTATCAGAATATCGAAAATCACGCACAGCCAACAAATAATGCATGCTTACAAAACATCTTGTAGACTTGTTAATAGGATATTATCTGATTTGATTTACTTTTTTTGCTGAACATTTGAGAAATCAACTCATAATGGAATTATTTTTTTTATATTTTACTGTTTTGCATGAATACATAAGGATAAATAAATTTGAATAATGTAAAAAAATATTTTTAAATTTTCTCACGTTTATTAGTTTGAAATGAATTTTTTCCTTTACTTTGTATTTGATGTAAAATTAATTCTCTGTCACCTGAACGGTATTTATCAATTTTCCCCTTGGCGTCGAATGTATTTTTCCTCTTGTGTTCTGTAAATATTTTTTGTGTATTAAATAAACTTATTATTGTTATTATTATAATTATAAATACTTAAGTGAGAGTATAGCACTGAAGGTACACTATAGCACGTTAGAAATTTAAAGCTATAAGTAAGTCAAATTCATTAGTGTTTTCTACTATAGGAAGCTCTTTTTCTGCTTATAAGCACTATAAGTGATCCTGCATCTCTGATGTTAAGAACTCTTACCTGATATTCATGTAAGCTTTAACCCATTTCCTTCCAACAAGTACAAATTCTACAAAAACCCATTAAATTAGTAAGTGAGCAATTTTACACCTTACTTTCACGTTTGATTTTTATAGCATTATCTCAAGGCTAAAAACTCAAATATGCTACTTTCCTTTAATACTTAACTTACTACTTAAAATAAGTCCTTTGTAGTTTTTACTTTTGAATATTTCCTAACATAATTTAAAGGATATCCATATTAAACAACTTTAAAACTTTAACAATATAAATACATCATTTTCTTATTTTCTCTCTTTGACATCAAAAATATCATGCACTTAATACAGACATAATTTCCAAGTTTGAAACATCTCACTTTACAAAATATACATTATGTTCATACATTTATATCTTTACTCTTCAGCAGCGTTCTTAACATAATCTTAAACTGTTTGGTTCAAGGAAACAGGGTAGAAAAATATCAACAACAGTACTTAAAAACATTTTAGTTAGCACCGTCATATTTAACAATAATACAATATGCTTATCTCTATAAACAAGAACCATATTTAGTAAAATTAACTCCTTTCGAGACTTAACAATGTTTTTGGCAATAACTTCTCAAGGAACACTTAATAATCTCATGGTCATGGAATAAAGCTCAAAAAGTTTCAGCTAGACTTTTAGCTATACGTACTACTAGCTTGGGCTGCATAAATTTGAAGTATAATTGCGAAAAGTTTGCTAGAAACATGAAAGTTTTATTTCTAAAAATCCAGAGAAGCAACGTTTATTTTTTTACTGCCACGTTTTATCACCCCCTTCTATATTAAGTATGAAGTTAAAAGATTAAAATCAAAGTGTTGAGTTTTAAAAAAAATTAAAATAACATTTCGATTGCAACTTTCATTAAAAAACAGAACCTAGTTTTCCAGAAATTTTGGAAAAACCCGAATGACTTGCTTCTGCAGTTTTGGTAAGTTTCTGTAAAGAAATCGTTAAGTTTTATGCGTTAAGCCTTATTATGTTTTGATGTTTTCATCTAACAACTAAACTTATACAAATGTCTTAACACAATTCGGAAATTATATGAAGCATTTTAAACTTAATGATACTCAGTAATACCCCGAACTCGAAAGGCAGAAAATGTAATGAATTCGACAAACCATCTTAATGCTCCTACAGTGATAAAAATACGGTATGTGAAAGATAATATTAAACGAAAAATAAAAAAATTATCAAAAATTTATTCGGACATGTTGAATGTAAGAAAAAGAAAAAAAATAGAGAATGAGATGCGTGTACTGTAATTGTTATACACTGTGTAATTGCGTGTAATTGTTAAACAACAGATAAGTAAGAAATTAGTAAAATAAAAGAATATCCCATTAAGAACTCTAAGAAATAACGCAACTCTTAAGAGAAAGCATTCACCTAAAATTATTTCAACTTAGCTCATTTTAATATTATAAAAGAATGACTCTTTTTTAAAACCTTTAAATTCAAATGTAATTATGGTAATCCATTATAGTACACATGCTTGGTATTTATTATTTTGAGGAATCATGCAACTGAAACTTATACAACATCAAGCAAGTGAGAAAACTCAATTAAAATCAAGTTATTCTGAAATGGACATGACATTGTAGAATATTTACATAAGTAATAGCATTACAATGATTACAATGTAAATTTAAGTCTATTGGAAAAAAGCTGGCATGCCAGGCTATGTTTATATAAAATGTGTTAGATGTATCATTCTATTTTTAAAAAATAAATCCATTGTATGAGACTAGAACGTTCAAAGAACGTCTTACATTCCATCCTTTTTAAAAAATAATCCTGCGGTGTGGATTATCTATAACTAGTTCTAGGATGTGTTTCATATGTTTTTATGACATTTTGTACACTGTAAACACTGACTCCCCTCACTCCTCTCTCTCTTCCATCCTTTTTAAAAAATAATCCTGCGGTGTGGATTATCTATAACTAGTTCTAGGATGTGTTTCATATGTTTTTATGACATTTTGTACATTGTAAACACAGACTCCCCTCACTCCTTCTCTCTCTCTCTCTCTCTCTCTCTCTCTCTCTCTCTCTCTCTCTCTCTCTCTCTCTCTCTCTCTCTCTCTCTCTCTCTCTCTCTCTCTCTCTCTCTCTCTCTCTCTCTCTCTCTCTCTCTCATTCCTATAACAATAATTGCTGGAAGGAACTATCTATTCTTGGCAGGGAAAAATATCATAGTAGTTTTTCACATTTTTAAATTATTTTCTTTCTCTGTATGAACCGTACCAGAGCAATTTTCTATCCACATTCACCGTCATTTGTAAGTAAAAACCTACAGGGGAAGCTTTAAGGAAATAAAAAAAATGAAAACTGTATTCACAAAAAATAGTCTTCGAAGCAAAATAACGAATCAACCAATCGATGAAGATTATTGCTTTTAAAAAGGTATCTTTTTTATTTCAATCATAGTAAATAGTTTTGAAACGACTTAAATCCCTGTAAGAGTATTTATTGTATGTTCGGTAATTACATAGTAGTGTGGAATGAGATGAAAACTATTAATATTCTTGTAATTCTCACCCACTTTTATTAATTAAATCACAATTCACTTCCATTAATGAGAAAACTTCAAAACCATGTAGACATCAAATCCTTCAAGTAGGCAAGTTCAAAATGCTCCTAATTTAATCCCTCAATGAACACTTTTCCTTAAAATAAAACAACAATCACTTTAAATTGCCAATGAGGAAGTTGCATGTTTTTTTTATTTTCTTAATCGATTCCTCTTTCAAAAATAAGCAACTACCCAAAATTTGAGGCCGATCGAGAAATTTTTTGATTGCCAAAAAAATTAACAAAAATCCCCTTTTTAAAAGCGCGCGAAAACGCCAAGAATTTGGATGTCACGTCATCTTATCTCTCTATTCTAAAAAAATTTTTTTGGTGAATGGTTTCCAGAGAAAGGTTTTTTAATTACTGAACCGAATGACACATATATGGTATCAAAATGTCCGGATTATTTCCGGATTTCCGAGTATATATAGGCCCTTAGATTTTTCAAAAAAATTCTCAATTTTAAAATATTTCCATTTTTATAGATAACGGATAAGGTCGCAGTTACAAAGCAAGTACTGTCAATCAAATTATTATACATCCAATCACAACGACCGATTGACGCTATATTTTAAGATGAAACATGGTTTTTCACCTTTTAAAAAAGTACTTTCTTGATGAAATATCACTCAAAGACTGATAAAAACATTCTAAAAAATTACATGTACGCTATTTTATACTAAAATTTCACACTTTTTGTCCAATATTTATAATTTTTAGTCTGATTTTATCGAAATTAATTGTATAAACATAGAGTGATGTTTTGTCTCTTATTATTTTCAATTGCTTAAACGGTATTGTTTAACATGTCTGGGTTTAAAAAAATGAATGATAAACACTAGATATTGTACTAATGAGTTACTTTAAAATAATAATTTTTGTTTGGTCCGAATATTGATAAACAATTAAGAATTAGTTATTTTTATAATCATAGATTAAAAATAATTAAAATGAATATTTTTTAAAACATTTCGTTTAAATTTTTGATTAGTTCCAGTTATTATATTTTAACTTTTAAGGGAGATTTATTCATGGAGGGGATTTGGGGACGTATTTTTGGAAAGTTGGTTGATGTTTTTTCTCTCAATTGTTTTATTGTTTATAAAGTGCATTAAGTTCAGCGAGTTGGAATTTGTGGGAATTGCGAAGCAATTCCAAAAGGTACTGCGTCAGCAGTTTACGCGGGTTGGTGAGCGATAGCGAGCACGGGGCGGTAGCTCCCTAGTAATAAACATTGTTGTAAAGCAATGGAGTTGATGGTATTATTGTTGACGTCATCCTACAATTTAAACAATAAATGTTTTCAGTCACGTGTTTTTTTCTCGACTTTTAAATTAAAATATTTAATTACCTGTACATTTTTTTTAAAAAACTGACTAGATATTTCATTTTACCATACAAAAACCATACGGAACACTTGTTTGTTTTTGAAAATCTGACACATGCAACTTCCTCATTGTTATAACTACTAAGGATGTATTTTTTTACTCTTCTATGAGAAACTTTGGGGATGGATATAAAGGATATAAAATTATTTTGGTCAAAGATTCCTAAATCAAAAACAAAAACTTTTCAGTGGTATAGTAAACCGTATACACAAAGTATCCTCCACGTGAGTTATTAAGGCATAGAAGACAGTTCAACTCGACTATGAGGAACCCAAAACCAGGGTATGAACGCTTATTCACAAAACCAGCAAGGTTTTTATAATTTGATATAATGCGCATGCGTCACAAAGAAATAACATCACAAAGAATAACATAAAGTCACTGAATCCCCACGGGAGCAGTGGTAGGATGCCAGCGTAGCATGCGACAGTTCGTGGGTTCTATCCCCAGTTATTATTTTATTAAAATTTCCAAAAAAACCAGCAAAAATCAAGTCCACACGCATGCGCATTGTTGACAAAGGATAAAAACCTTGCGGCGTTGTGAATATGCGGCATGAACAGCAAACTTGATAATAAAGTCGGTTGTAAAGAGAACCCGCTGGCAGTAGTTTACAAATATTCACTATACTCGAATGCAACTTAAGTTAAGCTGGGTTGCTAGAAGCTCTTATTGGCTGGCGAGTTTGAGAGCGAATTGTACTACTACGCGTTACGCCACTTGAAAAAATAATAATAATGAACATTTTATGCAAATCGGGAAGAAAAGACGCTTAATATACATTGATTTAAAAAACTAATCATATTTTAAAATTGAATATCTTAATTTCACTCAAAATTCCGATACCGCACGGGGAACTACTTTCTTTGGTTGCTCTCAAGTTAAGTTGCAACTGAGTATAGCTCCCATGTCCATTCACTGTTGTGGGGTTTGACTGTATAGTAGGGTGGAGCGAAAAACTTTTTTTTGGAAATTTAAAATGCCTGAGGTTGGAATAGGTGCCATTTACGTTAAAACTTAAAAATTCAAAACTTGAGTTCGATCAATTAATATCTTCAGGTTCCACATTCACGTTAAAGTTTCGAAGTTTCATCAAATTTTACTTTAAAATGGTTATAAATGATTCCCACACAATTTTATCTCCATTTTCAAACCCAAACTGGTTGAGTTTATATTTTGAGGATGTCAAACAACATTTTAAAACCTTCTAAGGACCTGAAATGGAGGGAATTTCCAATTTTTCAAGCCCGAAATAAGGGCGCATGTTATTAAAATAGGCTAGTAACCGAAAAACAAATTTTTGAATATCGTTGCCAAAAAGAGCTCAAAAGGTGAGTTTTACCTTGCTTATTCATGGAAAAATAATAAAAAAATTAGCAAAAAATAATTTAGGTGTGTTTTGGCCCTAGAATTTGAAAAAATGGATCTTTTGCATAGCGTATAATGGGAATTTTAAATTTAATAGAAACTTATAGTTGCCTTAATTTGGTGTCCTAATCGTCCAAAAAATATTTACAAGGGTATTGCATTGTGATTTGAGCTAAGTAGATAAGGCATACAGCTTAGAATCGCCAAATGAGAGACAAATTCATTTTTATACTTATTTTTTCAGATAAGAGCATTAAAATTACTTGTAATATATCCTAAATTTTCCCTAATTATATATAACACAAATCATAACCTTTTATTTGATATTTCGGCCCTTTAAATTTGAAGACTTTTTATAAAAAGTGGTAGTTCAGGTTAAAGTTTAGAATAAAATGCCTATAGTGCAATACAGGGTGTATCTGAAATGGTGCAACAAACTTTCAGGGATGATAGTACTCATCAAGACGAACAAGAATCGGTATAGAAAGAGGGTCCCAGACCAAATCCCAGGGAGTTAAAAATGGAGCGACACCCCAAAAAAACATTGAAAAATTCAATTTGTAGAAGAACTACTATTGGTAAAAACTTAATTATGGTCTGGAAAATTGTGGTTTAATATGATCTTTAAAATGACTTCAAAATTCTTCACTTTAAAATTTGTTTCATTATGAAAAAAGTTAAAAAACACAAAAAATGTGAAAAATCATAAAACCTTATTTTGTATTTCGAAATCTTTTCTTTTGATTTGATAATCTGAAAGATCATAGTTGAAAACCCTTAAGTCCAAAGTTTCACGCAAATACAATCATTATTAAACGCTTGAGATCCTGTTAAAGTTTGTTTTTTGGGTGCGTAAGCAGTTTTCTAGAGCTGTTTCCAGAACAGCTGTTTGCGCACGCAAAAAACGAACTTTAACAGGATCTCAAGCGTTTAATATTGATTGTATTTACGTCAAACTTTGGACTTAAGGGTTTTCAACTATGATATTTCAGATTATCAAATCAAAAGAAAGGATTTCGAAATACAAAATAAGGTTTAAGCAGATTTTTCACATTTTTTGGTGTTTTTTTAACTTTTTTCATAATAAAACAAATTTTAAAGTGAAGACTTTTGAGGTCATTTTAAAGATGATATTAAACCACAATTTTTGAGACCATAATTAAGTTTTTACCAATAGTAGTTCTTCTACAAATTGAATTTTTCAATGATTTTTTTGGGGTGTCGCTCCATTTTTAACTCCCTGGGATTTGGTCTAGGACCCCCTTTCTAAACCGATTCTTGTTCGTCTTGATGAGTACTATCATCCCTGAAAGTTTGTTGCACCATTTCAGATACACCCTGTATAACGCTTTTTTCGTCTGTTTTCTGTAAAAATATTAACCTTAATGTTTTAAAAGCATTTTATGTAAATAAGAATGTGTATTACAGAATATAATAAAATATTTGAACTTGAAGTTTATCAATTTTGGGATTTTTAAGATTTTTTTATCCAAATTTGCAATTTTAGGCTGTTAACTTGATTTTAAAAAATTTAATAATGAACTCAAAAGTATTATTGTCTATTAGACACCAAACCAAGGTAACATAAGCTAGATAAGATAAGCTTTTACAACATTTAAAACTTGAATTTGATTTATTAAGACTTCCTATTATACCCTATGCAAAAGATCCATTTTTTTTCAAATTCTAAGGCCAAAACACACCTAAATTACTTTTTACAAATTTTTTTTATTATTTGTCCATGAATAAGGAGGGTAAAACGCAACTTTTGAGCTCTATTTGGTACCGATATTCAAAAATTTGTTTTTCGGTCGCTAGACTATTTTAATGGCATGCGCCCTTATTTCGGGTTTGAAAAATTGGAAATTCCCTCCATTTCAGGTCCTTAGAATGTTTTAAAATGTTGTTTGACATCCTCAGAATATAAACTCAACCAGCTGTGGTTTGAAAATGGAGCTAAAATTGTGTGGGAATCATTTATAGCCATTTTTACGTAAAATTTAATGAAACTTCGAAACTTTAACGTGAATGTGGAACCTGAAGATATTAATTGATCGAACTCAAGTTTTGAATTTTTGAGTTTTTTCGTAAATGGCACCTATTCCCACCTCAGGCGTTTTCAATTTCCAAAGTTGGTCATTTTTGGCTAGTTTCACTCCACCCTACTGTATAGTTTATCAGCCATTTGAGCGAGTACAGCAGTGGCGTGTTTCCTTCAGACCTCAGTGTCTTAGGGTTCACTAAATGGAAACTACTTGTCATCATAAATAGGTTGACAAGTGAAGACCTTCTCGAAAAGACCATAGCGTTATGGAGTCATAGGTGCATGAACTGTTTCATATGACAGTTGTATGCACCAGTGGACTGTCCGGACTCAAGACAGCTGGGATGTCAAGATGAATGAACCTGTGCTTGACCGGATGTGGGGACCCTTTGTGGGGTGTGACGGTGCTATGCGAACTGCTGCTGTAATTCTTGCAGCACTGTCCGCTGTCCTCGCTGGACGAGGTAGACTCTCGGTTCTGGTAGACGCTGGACCACAAATTGATGACGTCTTCGACCACCTCCTGGTCCTCCCATCCCGACGACGAGAATATATCCTGCTGACTTCCCAGGTCACTGGGGCGGAGCACCCTCATGGAATTGTCCGTGGACATCTGAGACGAGCAGGAGGTGGTGTTGTTCTGCTGTTGACGCCAGTGATGCGAGAACTGCAGCGGAGGGACGGTGCAGTTGGGATCCTTGTTCCCCCTCCGACCCCCCAGCAACCACTGCCTACAGAAGTCGCAGCGATTGAGCAAGCCTAAAAAATCGCGGCGGTACTGCGTGGTGAAGATGGCGTAGAGGAAAGGGTTGGCGCACGAGTTGAGCGGGTAGAAGAACACCAGCAGGATCTTCGAGTTGGTGACGTCGATGAGAGGGTAGCCGGACACCGCAGTGGCGGCGAAGAACGCCACCGGCGACCAGCAGAGGAAATCGGTGATGACCAACAAGGCCATCCGCTTGGCGACCGCCATGTCGTTGGCGGTCGCCCGGCTCTGGTGGCGGATGACCGACATATACATATTCCCATAGCAGAAGAAGATGAACCCAAACGCTAAGGTGTTGGTGAACAGCAGCACCATGAGGTAGACTACATCCCGCGTTTTCTGGTTGCGCATGGGCAGGCAGATGCTGGTTCGTGAGAAGCCGTTGACGTTGATCAGGGGGATGAAGGCCATGGTGAGCGCGAAGAGCCAGCCGCAGGACATGATGTTGGCGGCACGGCGCAGTTTGAGACGCTTGTCAAGGTTGATGGCGTAGGTGATGGCGTACCACCGCTCCACCGAGATCACCGTCAGGGTGTAGATGGAGAGCTCGGTGGCGAAGACGGTCAGAAAGCCGGCCACCTTGCAGCCGTAGCCTGAAAAACAGACAGAGGAGTTTTATTGGTATCCATTCGCTTAAAAATATCGCGTCAAGCTGGGTTTTTTTAATATTGAAACAAACAAAAAGCTCCCCGTGCACCACAATGTATAGCACGGGGCTTACAGAAGTAATTAAAATACACATAAAATAAAACAAAACAAAACAAAATATAAATAAATAAATAAAAAAGAAAAGTTTAAATTTTGAGAAGGTTATACATGTTATAAAGTGCTAAATTATTGCTGAACTTAAGGAGAAAATAAAATGACATTTTATGGGAAATCAGAAAGCTGAATTTTATCTTATTTTTTGAAGTTCTTGTCTGTAAGCATTTCTCTCGGTTTCATATTTTGTACACTTTAAAAGACTGTCAAACTGTTTTTGGATCTTGAAAGTTTCAAAATAGCATATATTACGGCGTATAAGCCGATGGTACACTTTTTATTCGAAAAATTCAGATAAAATTTAAAACTCGCGCATAAGCAGAGTGAAAATTTACCACCTTGGAAGAAAAAAATTCTAGTGTAGAAATCACTAAACTAAAATGATGATGAGGAACGTCTGAGACGATTTCCACGAAATTTTCGAGAACTCTGATTCCACATTGAACTGGATAAAATAATTTTACTTAACATAAATTTTGTTTCCATTTTATATAGTGATAGCCAATGTGTTTTTAACTATAATCGCGAACGGCTTCCGAGAAACTTAATTCCGTTAATATTTTCAAACGCTTTAGATCTGCGTACAAGCCAACACAAATTTTCATTGTTTTTAATTTTATAAGCCTAAACTCTGTCAATATTGAGTTAAAAACCTATATACAGGGTGTTTCAAAATTGCGTTGCACGGCTTTTATTCGAAACCAACGCCTCCTAGGGTCATGGAAGTTCGGTCTACCCCTAGGTAAGTGAGCCTGGAGAATGCAATTTAATGACTTACAGCACCCCTAGCGGCGAAAAAAAAGTTAAAAAAAATTAATTAAAAAACTAAAAGAGATAGAGCAAAAACCTCAATGAGAATATTGTTGCCAACGTCATGAAGAACTCACTGAAAAAAAATTCATGAACATATCTTGAATATTCGCCGAGATATTAGCATGTGAAAATAGCACTTTTTCAGGGGTCAAAAAAGAAAAAGTTCGCATATTTGCAAATTTTTTTTTATTTTTTGATTAAATTTTGAGTTCTTTAAACTAAAAAAACACAAAACTACAAAATAACATTGAAAAATTTGCAAATATACGAACATTTTCTTTTTTGACCCCTGAAAAAGTGCTATTTTCACATGCTAATATCTCCACGAATATTCAAGATATTTTGATCAAATTTTTTTCAGTGAGTTCCTCATGACGTTGGCAACAACACTCTTATGAGGTTTTTGCTCTATCTCCTTTAGTTTTTGAATTAATTGTTTTAACTTTTTAATTTCGCCGCTAGGGGCGCTGTAAGTCCTCTCAATGGATTCTCCAGACTCACTTACCTAGGGGTAGACCTTACTTCCGTGACACTAGGAGGCGTTGGTTCCAAATAAAAGCCGTGCAACGCAATTTTGAAACACCCTGTATATCCTTTGTGTGTTTATAATGTGTCAGTATTTGTGACAACATGAGAGGGGGATATCATTTTCTCAAGATCCTATTGGAAAAACATTCAATTGCACCTACTGGGGGAAGTTCCCCTAGGATTAAAAGCTCCCTCTGACCGTGAAAAGAGGAGGATCGCGAGCGGGCAGAAGGTGAATAAATGCCCCCTGGAAGTTTTATTGAATCGTTTTCCTATTTCATTATAGCTGGAATCATCGGACAACTTTTTATATTGATCTACCTCCCACCCGCAAGCACCCACGATCCTTCTCTTTTCTCGGTCTAAGTGCGCTTTTAACCCTTGGGGAACTTCCCCCAATAGGTGCCATTGAATTTTTTCCCAATAGGATCATAGGAAAATGATATTCCAAAGGTGATATATAGGTTTAACTCAAGATTGACAGTGTTCAGGCCTATAAAATTAAAAACAACAAAAATTGGGATATTTTTGATTTTTTCCTTACATGAAAACTAGTTCTGAAGATATTGGGGGTCAAAAATTACCTGTCCTAGAGGCATGAAAATTTGCAGTTTATAATGTTTCAGTATTTTTAACAACATGAGAGGGGGACATTTTGGAAATTAAAAAAAATTTCAACGCACTAAGGTAACAAAAAGGTTAAAGGCTGTGAATAAAACATATTTTTATTTTCTCATAAGTTTTCCTAATTTATTTATCTAGGTATTATAAACCTTGAAGGAATTATATTACTGAGCGTAGGGCCTATTTTTAAAATAACAAAAAAATATTTGTCACCATTATTTGTTTCGTTATGTCAAAGAATATTCATAACAAAACACGTTTTGATTTAATATTAATTTTACTTTTTAGGCATTATATATATGCTGATAGGTACATCTTCAGTAATTAAAAATGAAAACTCAGAGCATAGAAACCATTAATTAAAAAGATGAAATAAATTTACAATGCATGATTGTTTTCCATTGCAATTAAAATCTTTTTAACACTTTTATTTGAATTCATAATGAGTTTTAAAGGTAACAATCTTCACCATTAAGTTTCTAAAAAAATCACATAAGGAAAAATGAAAAAAAAGCACATACAACGCAAAGGGAAATTTCGTTCAGGAGAAAGAAACAACTGCTTCCTATACGTATTTACAAAAAAATTCGGAAACATGAAAGGAGCAGCTTTAATTTTCTGATATTAAACCGAAAAAAAAATCACAAGGAAAAAAACGCTGATTCGAACAAATAACAAGATTGTGTTCACTACAAGCTGGGAAACAACAACAAAATTGCTATTTAACTAATTGAGAAATTATTATAAAATCAGGTCGTTGGTAGAGATTAGAAATTAAAATTTATTTTGAAAGCTGTTGAGTTATTAGTATTAATTTATTCAATAAAAGCTAACTCTTGTTAAATTTTAAAGTAAGGAAAAAGAAATGTTTTTGAAAATCGTATTTTCGAAAAATTGCATTTAATTCTGAGATTTGGTACCCCTGTAAAGCCAATTAAGAAGTAATTAAGTAAAAGTAATTAAGATTACAGAAAAATATGTTGAGTTGTAAAATACAGAAAAAGAGTTATGAATGTTCAAGTAAAGCTACCAAATTAATAGTCAAAATCAAAATTGTGTATCCGATGGATTAAGAATTTTAATTAATACATTTGTTTTGATCAGAAATTGAATAAAATAAATTGTAATTTCGTTTAACTAGCTAGAAGAAGATTCCTTCAAAAACATATACAGTTCGAGAGTTAAGTGAAAAATTTTTCGCATTCAGAATTATTAATAACTAGCTAAAACGCCCGGTCTTGCACGGATGGAGTTGTAGCTTTCTTTAAAAAAATTTTCAATGCATTTTATTACACCTTATTTTACCGGGTTAAAAACCATCCACTTGTCAAGCATTATAATTATTGAATGATTTCTACATTTAACCGCATGATCCCCATAAAAACAACAAAATATGAGAAAAATATTCTCCCCAAAATCACTTAAAATGCTCAATTAGAGCCCTTAATTAATAATATTTTCATGATTTTATTATATCTTTGGTAAAATTTAAATGAAACATATTCTTGCAATTTAAGAAAAATCCAATATTTCCACTGAAAAGGGTTTTGAATATTAACTCTAGTTTTTGGTTTGTTAACCAATTTTATTAAAAGCTACAATATGATCATCATTTTGATTTTGCATCCTCGTTTCCATGGAGATTATTTTAACAACAATGCTATTCCATGAAACTTTTTATTTGAAAATTAACTCTCAAAAAAGTTTTAAAATTTCAAATTTTGTTGAAATATATTTTTAGATTTTTAATATAATTTTTAAACAGATTTAGATCTAATTTATTTCATTTTCCGGGATGGATGGCCGTGTTTGATGAATGGAATTTCCAAACGTTTAGCTCTTTGCTTCGGAGAGCATCCTCAGTGGCAAAAAATCAACTGATAAAAATTGAAAATAAAAACAAATACCAAACAATTACAGCGTGAATGCTAACGTGGAATGAAAATGAGATCAGATACTAATACTATTGTTGTGCTGGCTTTATCCCGCATTTCTTAAGTGCCGGGTGCCAGACGCTCGGAATGGAAACACCCTCCTCTTTTCTATTGAAATTATTCTTGTGTTTGAAAATTTCTATTGCTTCTCTTATTAATCGGGTGGATTGATGGTTGGTGGTTGCCAGGATTTCGGTGTTATCAAACAGTACTCTATGGTCCCCATTTGTTAAAGCATGCTCAGCCACGGCCGACTTCTCTGGATGATACAGGCGGCAATGCCTCTTGTGCTCTGCAATTCTGGTTTTTATAGAACGTCGGGTGGTGTCGATGTAGACTGCCCCACATGAACAAGGAATTCTGTATACCCCCGTAGCAGATAAAGGGTCACGACGATCTTTAACAGGTCTGAGAAGGGAAAAATTTGATTAGTTGGTTGAAATATTGGCTTGATATTATGGCGTGATAATATTTTCCCGATGCGGTCTGTCACAGACTTAATAAAAGGTAGAAAAACAACTCCATGGTTTTGAATTTCCGTCGTGGACTTGCTATGATTCCGGGGTTTAAAGGATCTGCGAATTTCTTGACTTGAATAACCTTTTGATTGAAGTGCAGTATTTAGATAATCTAGCTCCCCTTGCAGCAACTCAGGTTCACAAATAAGTTTGGCTCGATTTATAACGGTCTTTACTAAACCACTCTTCTGGCTAGGATGATGGTTGGACATTTTGTTTAGGTAGCTATCTGTATGAGTGGGTTTTCTATACAGGGTGATTCAGAAATAATCATCAATAATTAGGGGGGAGGTAGAGGGGCCCTAGACAAGCATATTTCGAATAGGGATGGTGGGGCGCAGCCTTACCGTTAAAGAGCTAGGACCTAATGTAGTGCAAGCGCGTTTCAAAAGGCCATTTTTAGAAGGCCCGTGTGACGAAACAAAATATAATAAAATAAAAAACATTATTGCATGAGGTACAGAAATATCCCTACTACTTAAACCATGAATTCGATAGAATTTGAACATCTTTCTAAACCGTGGAGTGAGTTTCAAAAGTGCAATGTTAATCTTTTAGTCCAAGAATGGAGTTCCCTTATTGGTATTTAGAAAAATGATGATTGGGGAAGGAATTTCCAATGATCGTAACATTGATCATTGTAACTGTTTCATCATTGAATATTCCTTCCCCGATCATCCTTTTTCTAAATACCATTAAGGGAACTCCATTGTTTGACTAAGAGATTAATATTGCATGTTTTAAAACTTCCCCCACGATTTAGCAAGATGTTCAAATTCTATCGAATTCAATTATATTTCTGTACCTCATGCAATAATGTTTTTTATTTTATTATATTTTGTTTCGTCACACGGGCCTTCTAAAAATGGCCTTTTGAAACGCGCTTGCACTACATTAGGTCCTAACTCTTTAACGGTAAGGCTGCGCCCTACCATTCCTATTCGAAATATGCTTGTCTAGGGCCCCTCTACCCCCCCCCAATTATTGATGATTATTTCTGAATCACCCTGTATACCGAAAGACCGATAGATCCATTTTCTTTTCTATTAACCAGAACATCCAGAAAGGGCAACAGGCCTTGATTTTCTATTTCATGAGTGAATTGTATGTTTGGATGATTACTGTTCAGGTGATTCAAAAACTCGGGTATAGTATCAGCCCCATGGCTCCAAATTACAAAGGTATCATCGACATAGCGGTACCATCCAGTAGGTTTGAGGGAAGCAGAATCTAAGACCGTTTTCTCAAAATGCTCCATATAAAAACTAGCTATTACAGGACTGAGAGGGCTTCCCATAGCTACTTCATCTGTTTGTCCATAAAATCTATTGTTCCACTGAAAGTAGGTTGTGGTGAGTACATGTCTAAAAAGGGCAATGATGTCGTCTGTAAAAATATGTTCCAACAAGTTTAGAGTATCCCGGACTGGAACCCGCGTGAAAAGAGAAACCGCGTCAAAGCTAATTAATATATCATTTGGGGAGACAGTAATAGATTTGATAATTTCCAAAAAATGGCCGGTATCTTTCTGGCTAAAAATGGCGGTCTGTTAACCAACTTTCTTAAAAGCTACAATATGATCATCATTTGATTTTTCATCCTCGTTTCCATGGAGACTATTTTAACAACAATGCTATTGCATGAAACTTTTTATTTAAAAATTAAACTCTCAAATAAAAATATTTTGTACTCTACTTACCAGTTTTAAAATTTTTAATTTTGTTGAAATTGTTTTTAAATTATTAATATAATTTTTAAATAGACCTGTACCTAGTGTTTCTATTAAAAACATGTTGTTTAGCATTAATTTTTCTTTGCAACAATGGAGTAAGCAGATCTCTTCTTGAGGAGAAATAAAGCTATTTCAGCAAAATGACCATAAAAAGGGTCAAAAGAGGGTCAAGGGGTCATTAAAAGTTTTCGAAACATAGCCTATGTTTTTTCTGGAGTTTTTTTACGTATGTATACCAAGATTGGTGTAGATCGGAAGAAAACTGTGGATTTGTATAAAAGACAAACATACATACATATATACCCACACTTGATTTTATTATATTAGATGAAGAAATACTGATTTATCTCTCTATTCTAAAAAAAAGTTTTTGGCAAATGGTTTCCAGTGAAAAACTTTTTAATTACTGAACGGAATGACACATATCTGGTATCAAAATGTCTGGATTCTTTCCGGATTTCCGAGTAAGCTATTGAATTTTTTAAAAAAATTCTCAATTTTAAAATATTTCCATTTTTTTAGATTTTGGATAAGGTCACAGTTACAAAGCAAGAAACTATGAATTTCAAAACAATTGAAAACATATTTCACTGGTTTTTTAACATTCAAATACATTAAATAATCATCTTTCTATTGATCACACTAATTTAAAAAATATATATTGGATTCCTTTTAACAATATTTATAATTTTGCTGTTCAAACGATTTTAATTATATTTAAAACTAATGTATATTTAATTTATCTTTTATTTTTTAAATAATAAATTCATATTTTTATATTTATCTTTGTCGTTGTGGCAACCTAATCATTACTATATTTACAATAAAATATAAACTCTCTTTCAGAAATTTTGAACTTTTGCATTTATTTATTACAATAATAATTACCTTTATATCTTTTTGCAAGTTAAGGAAGTAAAATGTAACTTTAACTTTTCTTTATAATTCCAAAACGCAAAACTAGATATAGGCGGTGAAAGTTTTAGAAATAAAGATAAAAATCGAAAATGTTTGAAGTCAGAAAATTCGTGTCATTGCTATGAAACTGACACAATTTCGATGTTTATTTGTTCTCATGAAGACAAAATTCTAAATTTTCGTGATGTTTACGATAATTACTACATTTTTCACAGACAATCGTTGAAAATCATTAAAAATTTTTAGAAAGTAAAATTTATTCCGGAGATGTTTCAGTGCTTTTGAATGGATCTGTGTGAGAAAAAAATTACCTTGGGGAAATGGTAAAAGAAAGTTTACAGTGCTCTGTAGCTAATTTTCTTGGAATTAAATGGCGATCCGCCAATTCATATTGCCATAAAGGAACTGTTAAAATTTCGCCGGCGAATGAATATTCGCCATTTTTGAAAGAATACCCAAGAGAAGTAGTTCCCCTGTTTTAAGAATGTTTTATAAAGTGAGTAAGTGCTGTGAGCTGTGTTTTGTGAGGATTGCAAAGCGATCCAAAAGTTTCTCCGTAAGCAGTTAACGGGGGTTGGCGAGCGATAGCGAGCAGGGGGCGGTAGCTACCTAGTTTTTAATAAAGTCCTGTCCTTTTTGGTTAACTGAAGTTTATTTGAAATTCAGTAAAGAAGAAAAGAAATTTTTTTGTGTATCACAGTTATTCATTGATAAGCTTTAACTAAGCTTATGAAATTCAAGACAAAAAAAGTTCCAAATGCAAATTTTTTGTAAAAAATATTATTAATTCAAAAATAGATGTATTTTGCTAAATTTTCCCTAATATGTTACTGTAGTTAAAAGGAAAGGATAACTTAAGACCATTTAATAAGGGATTTTCCGTTTTAAAGTTCCTCACTCTAAATAAAAACAAAATTTAGTAAATTGTATCTTACTGAAGTTTTATCTTGGCAGATATCTAAGAATAATCAATCATAAAATTTCAAAACGACGAAGTGAGACTGATAATATTTTTTTCGAACAAAATGTGATTCTAATATATAGTTGAATGAAAGTAAACACTTGCTCTATTGCCAGATGTAAAAATAGTAACTTTTATTCAAGGTTTTAGTAAAAATAAACGTTAACAGAGGAATTTCGAGAGAATGTCCATGAAAATGCAAAATCCTTTCTTGTTAGGGAGGAATCTTTGAGGGGACGTATGTATATGTTCTTTAATAGTTTCTGGAATCAGAATTACCGAGACATGAAAGAAAAAGTATTTTCCGAACTCCTACGCAGCAGCAAAATTTCAGGAATACTAATGAGTTTTACAATGTTCAAATTCTTTTTGAGATTCCTTGCCATGTATAGTTTTATGAAGGTTTGGGTTGTACGAAGTAAAAAATTATGCAGGAGGCCTTTTTAACAAAGATGTTGCATTGAACTTGCTAACTTTAAGAATCAAGTTACATTTTGTAAAAAAAGTATTTTTTTCATGTTTAGAAATCAATTTAAATTAAATTTATCAAAATACGAGTACAAACATTTATCAAAGACATACGTTATTGTAAAATAATAATGCAAAATGTAAATGTTTTCATTAAAAATGTGCTTCTTTTTTAATGTTCTTATAATGTGCGTAATTTTACTGTGCATTTTTTGAGGTTCAATTAATTGATCCATTCTTATTCTTGAATAATTTTGAGGAGTTTTCAAATATATATTTTTTAAAGTTATAATGGTAGAACTTGTGATTTCATGTTAGTCACAATCCAGGAAGTAGCTAAAGATAAACCCTGGTTTATCCCCTGGATAAATCAGAACTTTTCTTTAAAATCATCACATTATAAACGCAAAATTTTTTCATAAAAACTTTTCCTATAACTTCATAAAATATGAAAACATTTTTTATGTCAGACTCAATGACCGATAGTACCTACTAAATTTGTTACAGCCTACATCTCATGTAAAAAGTAATTTATTTTGATGAAAACTTCTTCATTTTTAAGTTTTTGTTTCATATTCTTTCGTCCGCGGTACCTAAACAATTAAAACTGTCACTCATAAATACTAAAAAAGCATTAACCGTTTTGAAAACATACGAGACGTTATTAACAGGGACTGATAACCACAGACAGTCAAAGAAACAACTTAATTCTCCCCATAAATTAATTTCGCAAGTTCTAGGAAAAGAGAGTAACTGCACTTATTAAAACACTTCTCACAAGCATTAATCCCGACCCGAATGAGCACACTTCTTACACTAATTAGGACTATAAACGCCAAACATACCTCTCATTCTTTCCCAGATAAGAAAAACAATCTATCTCCTCCATTATTCCCACCGGATTAATGAAATGAAATAAAAGTCGCCAAAAAGTATCGCCAAAAAAATGGCGGCTCATTAGAAAGACCCGAAAGTCCATGAAGAGTGGATAATTGGTTCACGGGACGCATCATTCAAGCTTATCGAGTCGCGTTTTGGAGCCATTAAAAAGTACCTCGGGACTCGAAATCGCAAAATGAATGGCGGCCATCTTGTGCAATGCGACTCCCGCAGCAGAGAGACAATGGTAGCGAGTTGGGACACTTGTCACTTAAAAAGGCATCAATTCGGATGAAGAGGGTCCAGATTGTTATCAGGCGTGTTCTGTTGCAATAAATATGGCCCCGAGGACGATTTGGAGCTGTCGTTTTGGGTTTTAATGTTCTATCTGCCTGTCCTTTATTGATATTGATCGAGGCTTTTTGTAAGTTTGATTGACTTTAGTTTTGGATTAGTTTTCTAAATAGGTGGTTAAAAAGTATTGAATATTTTTCTCATATGTTTACTGCAAGCTGTTTTAATGTTTATTATACATACTACTATACTACATAAATGCATATGGTATATTTTTTTAAAATTTAGCTCTAGGAATGCTGCTTCCAGTCTTATCAGTCTAACACTAATCTTGATTTCAGATCTAATCTTAAAGAGCCTCCAACTACGGAATAAACACCATTGGTCTATTATTTTTTCGTATATTGAGGGCTGAATATAACTTTTTGAGGATTAAAAATCTGTGCAAAGTAATTATAAAGTTATTTGTTTGATAGAATAGAATATTATAAACTCTATTGGGTGTTATTCCTATCAAAAACTACATTTTCGTCGCGCTAATTAAATTCGAAGGTTTATTCCCTGGCTTTTACTTTATAGGTTACTAGCTGATATACCCGCCGTCGATCGGGGGGAAAGGCTTTTCAAAATGTGTTAAAATAAATAAGTATTAGTTTCTTCATTATATTCCTTTCCAGGGCATCATTTAAGGGCATTATGGCCAACTGCATTCCCGCTGGGGTTCTTTTTTGATGCTATACTTCCTTAAGATATAAAACTTTAAAAATTACCACCTTTTTAGAATAAATGTGTGAAATCCTCATTTTTAAGACTGATATTTTCAAATTAGGAAAAAGTTGGTGGGAGACTATCTTAACCCCCTTATTTCAAGGTGTTACATCTTTGTTCTCTTCAATATCCTTTGTTCACTCCATCCATTTCTCCAATTGGTAATGCCTTGAGTGGCAAATTTTTCCACCTTCACTTCAAATAAAAGTAAAGGTCTATTATTGAACAGCGATTTCTACTGACTTAATATTTATTCCCCCCCTCTTCATCCCGCTGTTTTTATAAAGTTCAAAGCAAATAAAAATGAATACTTTCCTAAAAAACTTTTCGAAATAAAGTGTTAATAACCGGTTTTTAAAATCTAAATTAAAAAAGGTCAGGGGGAGACCCCCTGAACCCCCCTTGGTTGATTTATTACCAACTCATTCATTAAAGAAATTACCTTCAAACATGAAATAAAAGTAGACATCATTTGAATTATTGACATCAACTATCTAAAATTCTACTGATGAAATATTGTTATTTTAAATTTTTATTGAATGGAAAATTTTTTTTTCGGTTAAATAGTTTTAATTTATTGTAAAAAATTGATTTTATCACAAATTATTTTTTTATCATATTTTTAAAAAAATTCTACTCGCTATAAAATATTTTTAAATAAATATTTCTAACAATAGAGGTTTTGCCTCACTTGGAAGGAGCAATAACCGTTATCAATTTAACATTGAAGCTACGCATAAGAATTTAGAAAAGGGCCAAAAAAGACAGCTTAGAATGGTTTGATTTCAAAAATTCTTTTTTGAAAACCTTCCCGATTGTGTGAGGAACAACATTCTAAAATTTAATACCAATCGCATTAATAAGGTGGGTGATAGAAAGCAAAAACTAAAAACCGGAGTAAATATTCAAACCCCCGTGCACCCCCTCCAGAATGAAGTATCGAAAAATCCAGAAATTACTTTCTTTGAAATATTCTTAAGAAGATATTACTAACCGGTCGCTTCGAAATATCAAATTATTAGTATGTTTTTCTTCTAAAATGTAAAACTTTGTTTATGCTCCGTAAAATCGGGTTTTGGAAATTTTTAGACCCCTTAAAATTAGAATATCAAAAATTCGAAAAATGCCTTTCTAGATATTGTGAATAGGTACCTTCCTGAGAAGTTACGAAGATCTAGGGTCATTTGGGACGGTGCTAGGCTCAAAAACGTAGAAAACACTCCAAGCTCCCCAGTGGGTAGGAAAAAAGAATTTCGAAAAATCCCTTCTTAGTGCGCGTATACACTGTAAAGTCTTCCACCACACCAAGTTTCGACTCTTTAGCCCCGGTAGATTTTGCTGTGCGTTGATAGGTGAACCGATGAATCGGTGAACCGTAAAGCTCTTTTATTACTATAAATGTTATAAGAACTATTTCATAAAAAATCGTATATTAAAATTATCTAATCAAAATAAGGATCTATAAATATTTTCAAGTTAATGTACTTGACATAAATATGATGTACATAAGCATTAGGATCGAGCATATGAGGCCCCTAGTTTCAAAACCGGACATATCCATTTTGGCACAGCTTCGGTAAGAGTCGACGCGGTCGCCAAATGGAATATTACTGTATCATGCTATATCACGGCTGGTCGCCCGTTCCGGCCGCCATGTTTTACACCGACTCAAATGATAACACTTAAGTGCGTTACGAAATATAATTTTGTTCTTATTTTTAAATTAAACAGTTACCGGGGATTGAAATATGTATCTCCCGCATGCAGAGCGTGCACTATACCGCAGATCCAGCGGGATATATGTACTGAAATCGTAGAAACTTGTTATAACAGCCTTTTACTTGGGTTAATCTTTATTTGAGTCGTAAAACATGGCGGCCGGAAAGGAGACCGGCCGTGATATAGCGGCAAAAAGTCTTCCATTTGGCGACCGATTCGCGGTCATCAAATGGTCGACTCTTTTATCAAAGCTGTGTCAAAATGGATATGTCCGGTTTTGAAACTAGGGTCCTCATATTCTGTCTTCAATAATGTTAAAAAAGTACAAAATATTTTATTTTGCTTATAAAGATAAATTAAAAACTGATTTATTTAAGTCTTGGGCACGAAAGACAAAAATTAAAAAAATTTTTATTTAGACAATATATGATAGTATTATTTAACTCCTCCTCCAGTAACACACATTGAAGAATTATATGAGCTACACAGACCATTCATCAATCTTATAAGAAATAGGGGTTGGGATTATAAACAAGCAATATAAGATGAACTTATGAACACCTTTTTTTTATATGACTACTTGATTCTTTATCCTCTTGAATAAAACCAGGATTGTGATTATAAACACGCAAAAAGAGATGAACTACATGACGATTTCCATATTTCGTTATTCGTCACAAGAAACGAAATTCCTTCAACCGACTCAAACTCAAACCTAATCGCTTCAAATGTCCAACATCACGTAAGAAGAAAGTCTTCATAAAAATAAATTCAATCAGTTCCTAAAACACAGCACCAGTATTTCTCTTCCTAAAACCATCAGCTGTCAGTTGTAAAAGCTAGCTTCATCACCGAATCCACTCAGCAGATTTCCAATTTCACCCAAAGAATTTTATAAGCCATGAATAATTCTCCTTGCCTTTTTTTTCTCCAACCCTTCGCGTGACTTTTTCAATTGATGTTCAGGCGAAAAGTTCAGACATTTTATTCATGAAGCGATTTTCTTCGACAGCTGCGATATTTTCCCCGGTGTGCGCACCTCCTTTTGTTCTATTTTGGAATCCTCCACCATCTTTTGGAATTCCATTTTTCATAAAGAGTTAGTTCCTCGCCAAATTTGCCTCAGATCTGGAGGAAAGTGCCACCCTAATGCGCTAGAGTGCATCATTCCGTGTATTTCCGTGGATCTTTTCAAAGCTGCAGCATCAATTTCAACCTGCTGTTGTGAATTTGAATCGATTTCATTTGAGGGTTTTTTGAATAGGGGAAGCGGAAGTAAGAGTAAAAGCGGTCTAAGTCCACCAAATTTAGTTTTCAGAAATTGAAGCTTTTCTGCTATACCCTTCAGAGAAGTCATTTTGAGGCCATTTTTGAACTAGCCTACGAATGAAGTAGTGACTTAAGCAACTATTTCACAGAATATAGGGTATAAAAATAAACTTATTCCCTAACATCTGAAATTTTCAAACTTTTGACTTACGCTGTTGTTATTCCGAGCAACTCGTTTGCTTTTGGAGAAGTATCACCATTGAGTTTTAGTGGGGTGTTTTCCTTATCAAAAAGGGCAAATATTTATAAGATGTTTCTCTGATAAAGAGTACTTTTTGTGTACGTACGGGATAGGTTTAGTATTTTAATGCATTCACTTGAATTTATGCGCATATAAAAACACTCCTTTTTATTTTTATCAAGCCAAGACCATTGTTCAATTTTATATGTTTTTGTCATAATCTGTGGGGTATATTCTATATCCAGTAACTGTTTCTTTTCACATAAAATATTAACAGACAGGTATTTCTGGGTGAAACTGGCTGTTTTTGAAGATTGTTCAAATCTATTTCTTCTTTGGATTGGTTAAAAATGAATTAACGGTCATGTCTCCCTTAATGTTTCAACTCAAATATATATGTCCTATGCCTCTGCCCAATCTACTACGTAGCTAGACTGGACTTGATAAAGTCAATTTTCCCAACGCCACTTTCCGAAAACATCTTTTTAGAACTCCATCCACCAAACATCAAGGCAATGAAGGCATTAGAAAAATTCCCTCTGCTGGCGGACTATATCAACCAATAAAAGACTAGAATCAGATCTCTAGGAAACTCTATTAGCACTCTGGAAAAAGAAGGCATAAGCGGCTCTTAAGGAGCAAGCAGAAGCCTCTAAACACCCAAAAAACCATATTATTATTATTATTATTATTATTATTATTATTATTATTATTATTATTATTATTATTATTATTATTATTATTATTATTATTATTATTATTATTATTATTATTATTATTATTATTATTATTATTATTATTATTATTATTATTATTATTATTATTATTATTATTATTATTATTATTATTATTATTATTATTATTATTATTATTATTATTATTATTATTATTATTATTATTATTATTATTATTATTATTATTATTATTATTATTATTATTATTATTATTATTATTATTATTATTATTATTATTATTATTATTATTATTATTATTATTATTATTATTATTATTATTATTATATAAACTACAAAGTTTACAAGTAGTAATATAAATTCAGATAAAAATATTTTTCATTTTAATGCGGAAGAAAAAAAATCATATAATGTGAAAAATTTTTTATGGTAACTTTTACAATATTCTAGTGCAAAAAGAATGTATCAACATTTACTATTTATTAGAGCATTTTTGTCAGTATTAAAGCATTTCACAGACTGATACTGTCATTGAATTCCCATTGCAGAATCGTTAACTGTCATCTTATACCAACACAACACCGCTAAGTTTCATCGCCTTGAAGGCTTTATTGCTCCTATTTTTTGAGTTTATCACAGTCAATGGAGTCTCTTTGAGTTAAATGGATCGTTACTGTGACAATATTTGAAGAATAAGTCATCAATATTTTTATAATGTATAGAATCATTTTTACCAAACTCCTTCACCGTAAAAATTAATGGGTCTATACAAAAACCACTGCCTTTGGCTTTTTCTTCCATAAAAATAAACATCGTTAAAGATAAGTTACAAAAACTGTATGTGTGGGGAAGGGTAAATTTTTTCTTTCGTCTTTTTCTTTCAATCTAATATTTCTTTTGCCCCAATATCATTACCTTCAGCTATTTAAGTTAGATACACGTATTCTCTTACGATCTTATGAAATACTAGTCGACTATATTTGACTTCTATATTCACAATATCTGGAAAAGCATTTTTCGAATTTTTAAGGGTCTAAAAATTTCCAAAACCCGATTTTACTGAGCATAAACAAAGTTTTACATTTTAGAAGAAAAACATACTAATAATTTAATATTTCGAAGCGACCCGCTGGTTAGGGATGTTACGGTTCCACTGGAACAGTTCCATGGAACCTAATCCCAGCATGGAACCGTCAGAACCGGTTCCACGAAGAACCGCTTAACGGTTCCACCCTGGAACCGATAAAAATCAATAACAAATCCAAATTTCTCTGCAATCCTATCCAACATTGAACGAGAACGCCTCAAATAAAGAGGCGATTTCCAAACGAAAAGATAAGCAATGCCCGCAAACCGCTACCGCAGATATATTCTATAGCAAAAAAACGCAGCGAGGCAAAAACGCAACAATCTATTCGCACCATAGAGCACATCTGCCCAAAACTGAATCTATAATTAATCAATCCCTTTTCAAAACAAATATGCTCTTATCTCACTGAAAAAACGCAACGAGGGAAAGTAAATAAAAAAGAAAGACATCTGCCTCCTTCGGCCTTCGGCGAGAATATGGGCGAGAAGCAGCTGAAGAAAAAACGAATGACTGACAGCCGCCTGGACCAACCAGAAAGCTCCAAAGCAGTTGATAGCTTTTATCCCTGCCGCCCGAAATTGTTATGGATTTTCCGTTGGAACGGGGCCGGCTTCGTGAACACCCTGAGTTCCACGGATTATGAGCTTTCATTACTGCCGCCCGAAATTCCTATGGATTTGCTGTCGGAATGGGCCGGGTCGGCCTGGAACTGTTAGCGATCGCTAACGGTTCTGAGAGAAATAAGTTCCAGTGACAGAACTCTTTACGGAAACTAATACGTTCTCGTGGAACTTGTTTCGAGTGGATTAGTTATGCTGGGAGGAATTCGCGTAACTGGAATGGAACCGGAACTTGATTAGAACTTCTTTTGGAACTTATAACTGGTAAGAACTTTGGAGCTATTTTGGAACTTATAACTAGGTTTAGAACTTGGGAACTCTTTGGAACTGGTAAGATAATAATACTAATAAACCTGGAACTGGAACGTATAAGCGTTTGTTTCTGTTTGGGCTTCGTTGGGAAGGGTATAACTGTCTGTCTGTGAGAATGAGAATTAAATCTGGAAATTCATTTTAAGTTTCCTGTAGCTTGACCACTGGTCAAGATGACTAAAATTCACTTCAAACTAAATGTTGGAGTTGTCAATTTATCTTTTGTAATCCTTATTGATACAACGTGTCTTTGGTTCCGACTGACCATTGGTCAGTCCGATCCTCATTTTGCAACTTCTGTGCTTTGGGACTGAAGTAGGTCATATGGGGGCTCAAACCAAACGCCTTGAGGCGGGTAACATTTTGGTGTTGACCACTGGTCAATATCTCTTGACCAGTGGTCATTCCACTTTTTCTCACTATATGTAACTTTTCTGACTTTCTCTTTTTGTCTCTTGATTGTTTTGGGGGTCCTGGCCTTTGGTCAACCTCCTTTGACCACTGTCCAAGATGACTAAAATTCATTATAAAATAAATTTAGGAGTTGCTAATTGATATTTTGTAATCCCTATCGTTATAACATGTGTCTTTGGTTATGGTTGACCATTGGTCAGTCCGGTCAACTTTTTGTAACTTCTTTACTTTGGCACTGAAGTAGGTCATGTGGGGTATCAAACCAAACGCCTTGAGACGGGTAACATATTGGTGTTGACCACTGGTCAAGATCTCTTGACCAGTGGTCAATCCATTTTTTCTCGCTATATGTAACGTTTCTGACCTTTTCTTTTTGTCTCGTGGTTGTTTTAGGCGTCCCTGACCTTTCCTCAACCCCATTTGACCACTGGTCAATTGTTGAATTTTTTGACTTTATTGCTCCTTTTTGTCTTTGGGACCCTTGCGTTTTTTATATGAACGGTTTTAAAGTTGGAACCGTTTGGAACTGGAACTGTTAAGGGAACCTAATCCCACCTTGGAACTGGAACTGTGGAACCGGTTCCACACTTTAACTAATACGTAACATCCCTACCGCTGGTAATATCTTCTTAAGAATATTTCAAAGAAAATAATTTCTGGATTTTTCGATATTCCATTCTGGAGGGGGTGCACGGGGGTTTGAATATTTACTCCCGTTTTTAGTTTTTGCGTTCCTTACCCACCTTATTAATGCGATTGGTATAAAATTTTAGCATGTTATTCCTCACACTATCGGGAAGGTTTTCAAAAAAGAATTTTTGAATTCAAACCATTCTAAGCTGTCTTTTTTGGCCCTTTCCTTAATTCTTATGCGTAGTTTCAATGTTAAATTGATAACGGTTATTACTCCTTCCAAGTGACGCAAAACCTCTATTGTTAGAAATATTTATTTAAAAATATTTTATAGGGAGTAGAATTTTTTAAAAAATATGATATATTAAATTTTTTCCATTCAATAAAAATTTAAAATAACGATATTTCATCAGAAGAATTTTAGAGAGTTGATGTCAATAATTCAAATGATATCTACTTTTATTTCATTTTTGAAGGTGATTTCTTTAATGAATGAGTTGGTAATAAATCAACCAAGGGGGGTTCAGGGGGTCTCCCCCTGACCTTTTTTAATTTAGATTTTAAAAACCGGTTATTAACACTTTATTTCGAAAAGTTTTTTTTGTTTTGTTTTATATTTCAGGAAAGTATTTTTATTTGATTTGAATTTTATGAAAACAGCGGGATGAAGGGGGAATAAATATTAAGTCAGTGGAAATCGCTGTTCAATAATAGAACTTTACTTTTATTTTGAAAGGAAGGTGGATGAATTTGCCACATAAAGGCATTACCAATTGGAGAAATGGATGGAGTGAACAAAGGATATTGAAGAGAACTAAGATATAACACTAGGGTGACTCAAAAAAACCTTTTTTCGAAATACCCTGCTCCCCAGGGATTTTCCCATTCCTTTTGGTCCCAAAAGATAGTGTGTAAAGTTTCAGCCCCTAAGTTAATTCTAGGGTTTGCCTGTAGAGCCCCAAAGTTTGAAAAAAGTGGACAAAAGGACAAATTTTCAGAATTTTTAAAAATTATATTTTAAGATTGATACTGCAATAAAACCGGTTCAAATGTGTCATTTAAGACTTATTTAGATTGAATATATTTATTTATGTGTATTAACTGCACCCTATAGCCCCTATAATTTAAGACTAAAACGTACTCTTAGGGACGTTGCACTCGCCAAAGCTTATAATGCACTACCGGTGGACGAAATGAATTAAATTTGAATTTCTTCGAAGGAACTCCCTCAAATGATGCCATTTGGTGCTAAATAGATATTATAAATAATAAAAACCATTGAAATAACAATAATGAGGTCTTCCACTGAGCTTTTAATGTAAAAAGGGATTTTCTTCAAAATTTCTCTTTTCTAGCTGATCAAACTTAGAATTTATACTAAAAAAGAAGGTTGTACTTTTTTAGATATAAAACATTGAAACCTTTATAGTGGTTTCATTTTGAATAAGTAGAATTAAATTTTGAACCGCACAGACCGGAAATGACTTGGATATTTCCTATACCAGATGTGAAAATAGATTTTCTTTTTTCAAAGTTAGGAAAATAGTTTAATGCTTGTGAATCTTGGTTGAAATGTTAAAGAAAGAAGTTTTTAATTAAAATTTTCCCCTAATACGTTAAAGAGAAGTAATTTTACAAACTTAAAAAAGGAAATCGATTTTAACGTCCGGTATAGGAAATATCCATGTCATTTCTGATCTGTGCGGTTTAAAATTTAATTCTACTTGTCGTGGATTTACAACACTGGATAAAGCCTGCCGCTCAGCATCAGAGCTCGAGCTCTCTCGTTTATGCATTATAACAAATCTGTTTAAAAATCAAATCATTATCATCTTTTCAATCAATAGTAGTGTCATAGTTTAATTTTATATCTAATATTTTTTGTAAATTCAATAAATTTGTCAATTTTAAATATTTGCGTCTTTCTTTGACGCTGGCATCCCTAAATCTTCTGTCTACGTTTGACATTTGGCATCCCCTACTGGGATAACCTGCCTTTGGATTAGGAAGGTCAACTGTTGACTACCAGCATTTCACTAGATTTTGGATCTCAACGATAGCCTGAAGTTGAAGTCGCTCCCTACGAACTGAACTCAACTCCCTAAGATACGATGGAAGAAAATACTAAGGTGTTGAGTGAGATGAAGCTTCAAAGTACAGCCTTAAGAACCGGCTTTTCGAGATCGGTGAACAGCCTGAGAACTTTGTTGGATGGGTCTACAGCAACTGAGGTGGAGTTGGAAGTGGCCATGGAACGACTTACCGAAAAAAGGGAACAGTTGATGATGGCACAAGAGAGATATTTAAGTTTTTTGTCATCTACCGGCTGTACCCAAGATATCTACGATGAAGAGTTCACGAAGTCGGAGGACTACTACGACACTTTTACTCAGTTGAAGGTACGAGCAACAAAGAGGCTGAAGTCCGGAGTTTCCGAAACATCAAGAGGGAGTCGGTATAAACTGCCAGAGATAGAACTCACTAAGTTCGATGGAGATCCCAGGAATTGGTTGCCGTTTTGGAACCAGTTCGAGAAGATACACTTGGACTCCAGAATCGACAATCGGGACAAGTTTTCTTACCTCGTACAGAGTATGACGGTCAACTCTAAAGCGAGGAGTGTGCTGGACAGTTTTCAGGCGACCAGTGACAACTATCAGACGGCGTTGGATCACCTCAAGGAACGTTTTGGGAACGAGAGTACGCTCACCAGGATATATATAAGAGATCTACTGAAACTGGTGACGTCAGACAAGACAAGGACTGACTTGAGCTCTCTGTATGATAAGTTGATGACTCATATTAGATCGCTCACCGCCCTCGGAGTGACTAAGGATAAGTTCGCCGACTTTCTCTATCCTTTGGTCGAGGCTGCCATTCCACCCAGTCTTCTGTTAGTTTTTGAGAGACAGAGACCCCAAATGTGCAGTGAGGGTAAGTCAGATCTTGATCTGATTATAGAGTTTTTGAAGTCTGAGGTTGAATCTCTAAGTAAAATTAAATTAGTAAAAGATTTTTCTACTAGTAATAACTGTAAAACTTATAATAGTTTTAAAAATAGTAATGACGTGCCTACTTCTCACGAACTGTTAACTGCAAATAAGAATGAACCTTCTAGTAATCCAGTTGGTGTAACTAAAAATTATGTGAACCTGTGTATATTCTGTAATAGTAAAACACACTCGTCAGAGAACTGTAATGGCGTTTCTTCAATGACTCTTGAAAAGAAAAAAGTTTAGTCAGGCAGAAAAATGCATGTTTTGTTTGTCTTAAGACCTCCCATATAGCCAAAAATTGTAAAATGCAACATCGATGCATGATTTGTAACAATAGACATTATGTAATTCTTTGCCCTGATTTGCCTATTAAAAGTGTTAACAACTTAAATAATACGGGAACGCCAGAAAAGAAAAGTAGTGCACTAAACACGCAGTTGCAGCTCTCTGATGTGTTGTTACAAACCCTAATCGTTAAAATATCTAATGGTAAACGATCTGAAATGGTTAGAGCTATAATAGACCAGGGTTCTCAAAGAAGTTACATTAAAAATGAGTTAGCTGAGAAAATGGATTTTAAAACTAAAAAGGTTATAAGCTTTAAACAAGCTCTATTCGGAGGCTTAGAAACTACAGAAGGACTTCACAACATATATCAAATAGAAGTAGGTAGCGTTGATAGAGATTATAATTGTAATTTTGAAGTTATAGGTCAAAACTGCATATGCTCAGCTATCGATCGGATTCCCTACGGCTCTTGGGTTAAAGAACTTGAGAGAATGGGAATTAGGCTCAGTGATCTCGAGAGAGACAGTGGGAAAATAGATAAGGAAATCAAACTGCTGATTGGTGCTGACATAGCTGGCAAAATTTTGACTGGGAAATTGTTTAATTTAAAATCGGGTCCTACGGTTGTGGAAACCAGATTAGGTTTTTGTGCTTTAGGAAAGTTTTCACCTGGTGAGCTGCAGACAAAACAGAGTGCAGCAGCATTTTTGGTTTCTCTTCTAGCTAGTGATAGAGATATATCAAATCTGTGGAGGCTGGACTTGTTGGGTATATCGGGGTCTGTAGTGGATCAAGCAAAATCTGAGTTGGAGGAGGAAACTCTTAAGCACTTTAAAAGTACGGTTTCCGTTAATTCCGAAGGGAGGTATGAAGTGGCTTTGCCTTGGGTACGGGATAAGAAGTTTTTGCCTGGGAATAGGAATTTGGCCGAAAAATGCGCATTAAGTACGAAGAGGAAGCTGATTTCTTCGGGTAACTACGAAAAATACGGAGAGATCTTTAAAATGTGGCTTGATCTGGGAATTGTCGAAATAGTTGGGGAGAGCTCACATGGGCATTATTTACCTCATAGACCAGTCTTTAAGGAGGAAAGTACAACAAAAGTCAGGCCTGTGTTTAATGCTTCGGCACGTGTGACAGGGTCTCCGTCTCTTAACGAGTGCTTGGCAAAAGGTCCCAATATGATCGAGATTATTCCAACTTTGTTTAATCGTTTTCGGAAAAAATTTGTAAGTGTAGTTTCAGACATAGAAAAGGCTTTTTTACAGATTTCAGTAAGGGAAGAGGATAGGGACTTTCTTCGTTTCTTTTGGTTTAGAGGAGATACGGGAGATCTGGAGGTCTACCGACATAAAAGAGTAGTTTTTGGTGTGACCTCAAGTCCTTTTCTTTTATCGGCAACGATACAGTATCATTTGGATAAGGTTCCAGATGAGTTACGTCCCACGGCAAAAATTCTTAAAAATTCCTTTTACGTTGATAACTGTTTAGTTAGTTTGGATACTGAACTAGAAATGGAAAAGTTCGTTCTAGAGTCCCAGACTATCATGAGTGCGGGTCACTTTAATTTAAGGGGCTGGAAGTGTAACGTACCTAATTTGGTTGAGGATGGTTCTTCCAGTAAAGACATTCCAGTTTTGGGTTTGGAATGGCACACGGACTCTGATACCTTATCCTTCAAGGTTAAAGAGAGTAAGGGTGAGACTGAGACTATCACTAAGAGACTGATTTTGTCTGTGGCTCACCAGGTTTTTGATGTCATAGGTTATACAGCCCCTGTGATGTTAATTCCTAAGTTAATATTACAAGAGACTTGGAGTTCCAAACTGACGTGGGATCAGGAACTTTCTGATGGTCTCTCTAAGAGGTTTAAGTCATGGTATAAGAAATTGATACTGATTTCAGAGGTAAAAATCCCTAGATGGCTAGGAATCGGTAAAAATGTTTTTGTAAGTTTGCATTTATTTTGTGATGCCAGTCAGCTGGCTTATGGTGCGTGCGTTTTTATCAGAACGGAGTTTCAAGATAACGTAACCGTACGATTAGTAAATGCCAGATCAAGGGTAGCTCCTTTAAAACCTACCACCATCCCACGTTTGGAGCTCTTGGCTTGTAACATCGGAGCTAGGTTAATCTCTTCTGTTCAAAAAGACCTGGAACTGGTTGAGACAGAGGTTTACTGTTGGACAGACTCCACAACAGCATTATGTTGGATAAAAGAGGATAAGATCTGGGGAACGTACGTTCAAAATAGGGTAAACGAGATACGTAATTTGACCACTGGGTCTCCTTGGAGACATGTCCCCGGTTCTCTAAATCCCGCCGACTTATTGTCTAGGGGTTGTTCTCCTGAACAGTTAGTGCAGGGAAAATGGTGGGAGGGCCCCAGCTGGCTGAGAGGGTTCAAAAATGAATGGCCTGATTCCGGTGAAGAGCCTGATGGGAGTCTGGTCGACGCTGAGGTGCGGAAGACCATCATAACAGTTTTAAATACAAATGAGGACTTAACGCGGTTCTACTCTTATTTTTCATCTTGGAGTCGTATTGTTAGACTGTTTGGCTGGATTAAGAGATTTATACACTAGCGGAAATAAAAATCCCAACACCAAGAAGGAAAGGAGATATCAAAGTAAAATTTGTTTCTATGATTGAACATAACATCAATGTGAATTGATTAAAAAATCAGCCTTCCTGGATGTTTGGGGGCCGAGAAAATCGGTGAGGAGTGTTGTCTCCATAGGTATCCATTACCGCCGTCACACGTCATGGTATTGAGTGACAGGGGATCTAAATGACTTTTGAGGGATTGGAGGACCATGTTCCCTCCTCAGGTAGTCCAAATTCATATAGTGCACCAGCGGACGTTCCATACCGGACTAAGTGATTTCTCCTCATTGACCGGACTTGTTTTGTGGGTGTTGGTTCTAGAGAACGGGATAGACGGGGTAAAAATGCAAACTAGGGGGTTAAGAAGAAAGCTTGGACATTGCATACAACATGTGGTTGTGCATATTTCTCTTGTAATTTGTCCCCAGGACAGGTCTGAGGGTAAGGACGGTCTACCGGCTGCAAAATCTCAATGACGCAGCTCTGGTTGGAAAAAGTACTGGTGAATCATACTCAGGAGTTGCAGAAATGGAATCCAATGCATCCCTACTCCGTTACCCTGCATTACCACTCCATGGAACGATTAGAAAATCATCAGCTGAGTGCGCTCTCTCAATTGTGTCTTCAAACTCATACCCAACCGTCGTGGTGCTCCAAACCGAAGCAGGACTCTCTCATAAACACAATGTCATGAAATTGGGATTTTCATTTCCTTAATTCGTGCACTATTGGAAAAAGAAATGCCCATTTTAAGCCCCTTGTTTATAGACAAAGAAGTAAGAAGCTATGCGGACCGAACGGACGATCCGCAATACTGCAAACGACATCCATTCCACTGCCGCTTGTCCTCAGTATGATCTACCGGTGTTTTGGCCAACCAAAGCTGCTTCATTGAGGTTTTTTAGCCGGTTGTCCGTCCTTACCTTCATACCTGTCCTGGGGACAAATTTCAAGAGAAAAATGCACAAACACATGTTTTATGCAATGTCCAAGCTTTCTTCTTAACCCCCTATATTGCATTTTTACCCTGGCCTATCCGTTCGTAAGAACCAACACTCACAAAACATGTCCGGAGAAAGAGGAGAAATCACCTAGCCCGGTATGCAACGTCCGCTGGTGCACCATATGAATTTGGACTACCTGAGGAGGCAACATGGTCCTCCAATCCCTCAAAAGTCATTTAGATCCCCTGTCACTCAATACCATGACGTGAGACAGCGGTAATGGACACCTATGGAGACAACACTCATCCCTGGTTTTCTCGGCCCCCTAACATCCAGGAAGGCTGATTTTTTAATCAATTCACATTGATACTATGTGCAATCATAGAAATAAATTTGACTTTGATATCTCCTTTCCTTCTTGGTGTTGGGATTTTTATTTCCGCTAGTGTATTTAATTGCAAAACTAAGTTAAGGAATCTTGATTCAAATTTATCTCTTTCTGAAATTCAAAACGCTGAATTGTCATTGGTTTATCTTGTTCAGAGGGAATCTTTTGAGGGCCTTAAAGACAAGAGAATTAAAAATTTAAACCCCTTTTTAGACGATTTTGGACTCCTTAGAGTTGGGACTAATTTAACTTATCGAAAGGACCATTACGATTTTAAGTATCCTATAATCTTGCCATCCAGCCATTCTGTTGTTCAGACTCTAATTATGAATGTTCACTTTGATTTATTGCATGCGGGTACATCAATGATAATGTCAAGTTTAAGAGAAAAATATTGGATTTTAAAGAGTCGTAAGACTATTAAAAAGTGTATTAAAAGTTGTGTTAAGTGTAAGAGATTTAAGGCAAAACCTTGTGAGACTGTCCCGGGCATCTTGCCAGAAGATAGGGTACGCGATGCGGCAGTTTTTGAGGTTACCGGTTGTGATCTTGCTGGTCCCCTGTACTTAAGGGATGGAAAGAAAGCATATATTGTGCTATTTACTTGCGCAGTCTACCGTGCAATACATCTAGAGTTGGTTACGTCCTTATCGACTGAGGCTTTTCTTCAGTCTTTGCGGCGTTTTATTGCACGTCGAGGCCGGCCTTCTACAATTTACTCAGACAACGGTAAAAATTTCGTAGGCGCGGAAAAGGCTTTGATTAGGGTTGACTGGGATAGTCTCAAAGATAGAGCTCTAGAAAAAAGGATTGATTGGAAGTTCAATCCTCCCTCTGCCGCATGGTGGGGGGGATGGTGGGAGAGACTAATTCAGATCGTGAAGGTTATCTTGAGAAAAGTTTTAGGAAGAGCCTCTCTTGATTACGAGGAACTGCAAACAATTTTATGTGACTGCGAAAGAGTAGTTAATACACGTCCTTTAACTTATGTGTCTCAAGATCCCAGTGACCCTTCTCCCCTAACACCGGAGATGTTTCTGCGTGAAATTCCGCAATCGGGAGTTATAGATTTAGATACTGTCGATAAATCAGTCTTGCAAAGAAGGGCCAAGTATATTCAAAAATGTCGCGATTCTCTCAGATCCAGATTCCGTAGCGAATATCTCAGTCAGTTAAAGCAACAAACAATAAGTAAACTTAATTCAGATCCCCTTAAAGTAGGTGAAGTTGTTCTTTTGGAAGATAATAGCAAAAAAAGAATTTATTGGAATTTGGCGAAAGTGATTAAACTGTTTCCAGGCAGAGATGGTAACGTTAGACTGGCATTGGTAAGAGCTGGAGCTTCGGAATTTATGCGGCCGTTGCAGAGACTTTTCCGGTTGGAGATGGAGGGGCCATTTCAGGGAACAGGAACTTTTGTTAATAAGACCAGTAGTGGAAGAATAGTGAGGCCAGTCGTTTGAGTGTTTTTGTAATCAGTTGTATTTAAGAAGTATTATCATTTAATTTGTATTAATCATTCAAGTTTTTTTTGCCTTTAAATCTTTTGTGAAGAGAGTTTGAGCTTCTGATGCGGAGTGGACGTTTTGTGGGTTAGTTTGAGTGAAAATCCTTTATTCCTGCACTCAAAGGTGGGAGAATGTCGTGGATTTACAACACTGGATAAAGCCTGCCGCTCAGCATCAGAGCTCGAGCTCTCTCGTTTATGCATTATAACAAATCTGTTTAAAAATCAAATCATTATCATCTTTTCAATCAATCGTAGTGTCATAGTTTAATTTTATATCTAATATTTTTTGTAAATTCAATAAATTTGTCAATTTTAAATATTTGCGTCTTTCTTTGACGCTGGCATCCCTAAATCTTCTGTCTACGTTTGACACTACTTATAAAAATGAAACCCCTGTAAAGGTTTCAATGTTTGATATCTAAAAAAGTACAACAACCCTCTTTTTTAATATAAATTTTGGGTTTGATCAGCTGGAAAAGAGAAAATTTGAAGAAAATCCCTTTTTACACTAAAAGCTCAGTGAAAGACCTCATTATTGTTATTTAAATGGTTTTTGTAATTTATAATATCTATTTAGCACCAAATGGCATCATTTGAGGGAGTTCCTTCGAAGAAATTCAAATTTAATTAATTTCGTCCACCGGTAGTGCATTATAAGCTTTGGCGAGTGCAACGTCCCTAACTAGTACGTCTTAAATTATAGGGGCTATAGGGTGAAGTTAATACACATAAAAAATATATTTCATCTAAATAAGTCCTAAATGACACATCTGAACCAGTTTTATCGCAGTATCACAGTATCTTAAAATAATTTTTAAAAATTCTGAAAGTTGGTCATTTTTTCCACTTTTTTCAAACTTTGGGGCTGTACAGGCAAACCCTAGACTTAACTTAGGGGGCTGAAACTTTACACACTATCTTTTGGGACCAAAAGGAATGGAAAAAGCCCTGGGGAGCGAGGTTTTTCGAAAAAAAGTTTTTTTTGAGACACCCTAATATAACACCTTGAAATAAGGGGGTTAAGAGAGTCTTCCACCAACTTTTTTCTAATTTGAAAATACCAGTCTTAAAAATGAGGATATCACACATTAGTTCTAAACAGGTGGTAATTTTGAAGTTTTTATATCTTAAGGCTATGGTACACACCAAAAACTAAAACTAAAACTTTTTTGTAATTCTTAACCTACATTCTTAAAATTTTCAGTGTTTGTTTATAAGTATGATCAAACACCCCACACAAATTTTCAAATAAAAAACTTGGTTAGTTTTTTTTAATTTAAATTTTAAACAAAAATTAACTAAATTTCAAAATGTTCCATGCGGCTTCAGTTTAACCTGACAATTTCAAAACTTCCCTAAAATATCCTTCTTTAGTGTAAAATTAGATTCTTGTAAAAATCAGTTGTGTGAAAAAAATATCCGTCAAAATAAATGAAATTTTTACAATTCTTACAATATTTTCAACAAAAAAAGTGCGTAAATGGCCATACTTTTTAAAATATATTTTATGTCATTCCCAATTATACAAGAACTTATAAACCATGAACTATTTATATCAAATCAAGTAAAATTTTGAAAATTTTTTAAAAACTAAGCCGCATGGAACATTTTGAAATTTAGATAATTTTTTCTTTAAATTTAAATTAAAAAAAACTAACCGATTTTTTTATTTGAAAATTTGTGAGTGGTGTTTGATCATGCTTATAAACAAACTCTGAAAATTTTAAGAGTGTAGGTTAAGAATTACAAAAAAAAATTAGTTTTAGTTTTTGGTGTGTACCATAGCCTTAAGGAAGTATAGCGTCAAAAAAGAACCCCAGCGGGAAGGCAGTTGACCATAATGCCCTTAAATTATGCCCTGGAAAGGAATATAATGAAGACACTAATTCTTATTTATTTTAACACAGTTTGAAAAGCCTTTTCCCCCCGAGCGACGGCGGGTATATCAGCTAGTAATTTAATATATATTGGTACTTATAACCTTTGTTTGGTGAAAATAAGTTTGGAATATAATATTGAAGTTATAAGACCTTAAAAAACGTTTTATTACTTTATGGTTTCTGAAAACGAGGGGTAGTTTTTCATTAGTTGAAAAAGCCCTTCCCTTCAAATTAAAATAAAACTTTAATATTATCCTTAAAAACGTCTTTGGGGGATTTACAATATGGTGAAAAACTTCTAACCTAAAATTAGTTCATCAAGTGAAAACATGCAGATGAAAATAAATGTGAGAACTTACCATGCTGCCAATCAATAGCATAGTTGAAATAAGTCCCAATACTATGCAAGTCCATCGCAGCGATCATCAGCAAGTACACTCCCATACAGAAATCGGCGAAAGCCAGGTTGCACATCAGGAACTTGGACACGCTGTTGCAAGCTCCAGTGCTCAGCAACACCACCATAACAGCAACGTTCCCAGTCAACGAAGTGATGACGACAATCCACACCACGATTCTCAACAGCATGTTGCCCATGACGTCTTCGCAAGGGTTAAACGCGTCCGGGGAGGGGAAGCACTCCACGTCGCGGTAGTTCTTGGACAGCTGCCCGCAGAAGGCCTCCAGCTCGAACTCGGAGATGACCGCCACCGTCGTCCCGTGGAACGTGCCTTCGAAGGGGTTGTCGATGCTGGCAATGGGCTTGCGACGCTTGAGTTGTAAGTGGTTACCAAAGAAGTCCTCTGTGTCGGTCATGTTGAACCAGTAGTCCTGGTATATGGCGTTCTGGGACTTGGGTATTCCTCCCCATTCCCGTTTGTGCAACCTCTTGCCACGCTTGTTGTATTGCTTCTCCTGATAAGAACTGGGGAAGTCGTGCTTGTTGAACTGCTTCTCCTGATACGAACTGGGGAAGTTGTGCTTGTTGTATTGCTTCTCATGATACGAACTGGGAAATCCTTGCTTGTTGTACTGCTTCTCCTGATACGAACTGGGGAAGTTGTGCTTGTTGTATTGCTTCTCCTGATACGAACTGGGAAAGTCGTGCTTGTTGTATTGCTTCTCCTGGAATCCGTAGTGAGAGTTAAGGTGGCGTTTGCGATGCCCTCTTGGAAACACGGAATTCCCCTCCGTCATCGTTTCATCGGGGGGTTGGGTAGGGATTGGAGCACCCCACCCCATGTCCGGAAGGATCATGTTCTTTTGGAGTTCTTTTTGTAGTGGGACCGTCGGAAGGGTCGTGGTGGGGTTCTGGTTGCAGTACATCTTTTGCACGTTTTCTCGGAAGGCCACGTGTTTGGAGAACTCCTCGGGGTCGTGAGTAGCAGGGAACTTGAAGGCGCAGCAGTGGTATGGGTAGGTGAGGTAGGCTTCTTTGATGTATTTGAAGTGGTAGACGGAAGGAAACACCTTCAGAGGGTAGACTTCTGAGAGTTTGAGAACTTCCAGTTCTTCCAGACCTTTGGTTGGAAGTATGCTAATGCTTGCTTCGGATAAATCTCTAGAAAATAAAAAAAAGCATGAAGTAAGGATATATTATGATTAATTTCTCAAAACAAGACAATTTTCAGTTCCACGCTGCCAGTGAAAGCGAAATTTAGTTTAATAATTGATGCAGTTTGACTTCAATCATGATAAAACAAGCTACACATCACCGAAATTGCTTTGATAATCGAATAAGGCGAATTTTTCTAGATAAAAAAATATCCTTCGTTTATATTTCTAAGAAAACTCACAAATTAAACACTACTTTATATGTTATTTATAATTGTATCTCAATTTAAGATAAATATAATTATCATCAATATTTTAAGAACCAGTGAATTTTTATAAGAAAAGGTTTAGCTAATTATTTTTTTAATACTATTAAAATTTTGAGTTCCAAGAAGGCTCTAAAGATAACTTTTCTATTATCTTTGAAAAATACATTTCTACAAATGGAAAACTAGCTTATCAAAGCAAATAATTAGTAATAAGAAAATACATTTTTTCAGTAATTTAATATTGTAACTATTCCAATTTATTTTGGATCGTCTTAGAATCTATTCCACACGTTTCATGGTATTTCTTTTTTATTTTTCACAAGAAAAAAAATTATGCGCTGAATAAATATCTAAAAGCAATACGGGGAATGATCTAAGAAACAAAAAAGAAATGATCCTATACTATTTTAGCAACACATCTGGCAAAACTTTTGTTAAGAGTTAATTCCAAACTAAATCCCAAGGCACGTTGTCTGAACAAACGATACCCACTTCTCTAAAAGTTATTGGTCTGTTTGTGTGAATCTTTCAAGCCTTCTTTAGGGACTTGAAGTAAATAACATGGCCTTTAAAATAAGGACATTGTTTATTTCTTAGTTCTAGGACATATGTTCCCAATTTTTTGGGACTTTTACCATCTCATCAAGTAATAACTTTTTCGTTGTACCTCTTGGGTTGTTTTTTAATCTAATTTACTTTTATTTTTAATCGTAATTTAATAGTTGTACGATTACATCTATTTCTAAGGTACAATTTCATTGAAATTTGTAACATCAAGGAAAAAAACTCTAATTTTACTTCTATTTGTATCATATAACGTCCAACACTCAGATATATACAAACTTATAACAAAATAAATTTAAGCAAATTTAGATTTTTCGAAACGACTCTTAAGATTTTATTTCCTAAAATGATAATGTCATCTGATAATTTGGGATATGTATGCGTTATATGTATATATATACTAGCTGATGTGCCCGGCCTTGCAGGGGTGGAGATAGAGATATTTTTCTTTAAAATTTTAAATTCATTTTCTACCTTCCAGGTGCGGATCCAGTGGGTTGCACTCTGGACAGCGTCCCCCCCTTGGGAACCCAAAAAGGTTGTCAAAATGAGTAAAACCCTACTTTTACCGGTCTAATTTCCAATTTTTTTCTGGGGAAGGACCCCCATACCTCTCATTAGTAACACCAGGGGATCTTCAGTGATAATTTTTAGGAAATCCCCAACATTTTGACATTTTGGGTGAAAAAGTAAAGGAAATAGTGTTGAAAAGTGCCCCCTTTAGACTAAAAACTTTTCTAAAAATGAGTTTAAACCCTACTTTATCACGTCAAATTTCAAATTTTTTCTGGGGAAGGACCCCCATACCCCAATGGGGATCTTGTCTGGAAAAGTGCCCCCTATTGGAGGCGTGCTGGATTCGTGCCTATATTTTGATAAGTGAAAGGTGTCGAATCAAGCATTTTAAATTCTGAACAATTTCTGCATTTACCACATGATTACTATAAAAAACAACAAAATATTAGAAAAATATTCTTCCCAAAATCACTTAAAATGCTCAATTAGAGCCCTTAATTAATCGTATTTTCATGATTTTATTATATGTTTGGTATAAAATTTAATAAATAAAATATATTCCTGCAATTTAAGAAAAAATACAATATAGGGTATACAATATATAATACTTAACTTATTAATACAATATATAATACTTAAAAGTGTTTTAAATATTAGTGTTTGGTCTGTTAACCAACTTTCTTAAACGCTACAATATGATCATCATTTGATTTTTCATCCTCGTCTCCATGGAGACTATTTTAACAACAATGCTGTTCTATGAAACTTTTTATTTGAAAATTAAACCCTCAAATTAAAATATTTTATACTATACTTACCAGTTTTAAAATTTTAAATTTCATTTAATTATACTTTTATATTTTGTTATGATTTTTAATTAGACTCATATTATACTCATATCTAGTTTTTCTTTTAAAAACTTGTTATTTTGCATTATGTTTTTTTTGTAACAATGGGGTGAACAGATCTCTTTTGGAGGAGAAATAAAGCTATTTCAGCAAAATGACCATAAAAAGAACAAAAAAGGGGTCAAGGGGTCAATTAAAGTTTTCGAAACATAGCCTATGTTTTTTCCGGAGTTTTTTTACGTAGGTATACCAAATTTGGTGCAGATCGGAAAAAAACTGTGGATTTGTATAAAAGACAAACAAACATATATACACACACTTAACTTTATTATATTAGATAGTATACTGAATCAGTTTTGTGTGTTCTATTGTTCTTGTTTAATAAATTTGAATTTGAATAAAATATATTTGTCTATTTTCAATAAGTATGAGATAAACTCCACACAATATGATTAACATTTTCTCAAATTCATGAAATTTCAAAATCATTAGTGTATATCTTTTCGGTCTTCTTTTTAGAATAATTAGGAGTCTTAACTCGTTTGAAATTAGTTATTCACTAGAATATTTAGTTAAAAGTTAATAAACAAGTTAAATAATCTCTAGTATTTTATTACTCGAACACAGATTGAAAAACCCCTTTTTCCCCTCTTTGGATCAAAAAGGGATGTAATAATTTTACATCGCATAAAGAGTTCCAAAGAAACCCCTCTCCCCTCAAAACAACTCCATCCCAAACATGAGTCTATTTTCAACTTTGTTGCACTATAGGTGGAAAAAATAAATGTTTTTTCCCTTATAAACTTTATCCTAGTTTCTCAGTTCAACTGCGTCCGTTCTTCATTCCCATCCGTTCTATAACAATGAGCAAAACATTCTTTTCGAACCCGAGGATACTCGAGGCAGCGGACTCCTCCCCCTTTTAGAGGAGAGATTTTATCAGCGGATAAAAACAATTCTCGTTTTTGAGAATCGCAGATGTTTTAGAAAGAAGTCAAAAAGACGTGAGAAAGTATTGAAGACTTTCAGTTGACAACGGGATCTTCTTTTTTTAGGGGAATAAATACAGGGTGGGTTTCAGATAAATGTTTCAGGATTTCTAGGGGAGGAAGTGTACATCAAGACGAAAAAGAGTTGATGTAGGTTATTGGGTCGCAAGTGAGGTTCAAGGGATGAAAATCACGGGGGAAAATTAGCAAAAAGCACTACTCACATATCTGGACAGAATGAGATACAGTTGTTCAATTCCGGGATTTATTACATGAAGCTAATTCAAATGCTTTATGTAAAACCTTGTGCAAATGTTTATTCTATTCAGAAACGGACCAATAAACACAACAGGCATGTGTTGTAGGTAGATTAAAGTTGCAATTGTCTCTTGGTCAGACTCTGGTATTAAGTAGAGAGCCTGTATACGAGAGAGAGACGACAACTCTCTTAAAAGCGTCTCTGCGCATCCAATTCTGTCCAAACTGTATCATGCCACTTGTCTCGCGTCCCATGCTAATCCATGGAGGGAAACCTAACTCCACCTGTGGCGAATAGATTGGCACCGATTTACCGATCTGCGCGCGCTATACTGAGTTGTCGCCTCTCTCTCGTATTAGTATTAAGATGTCTTGGTTCTGACTTTTTCTATTGCAGTCTATTTATTTACAACGTATGCCTGTTGCAGTTATTGGTCTGTTTTTGATTAGAATTAAGATTTGCATGTTATTTTTAAAAAAAAAAATTTGAATTGGTTGTATATAATATATGCCGGGATCGAATTTTTTTTCTCTTTCTACCCATATATGCGAGGTTTTTTTTACTTTTAGTCCCCCATGAATTTCACTCCTTGAACCCTACTTGCAACCCCCTAACATATACCAATTCTTGTTCGTCTTGATGTGTACCCTACCTCCCTTAGAAGTCCTGAAAAACTTATCTGAAACACCCTGTACATTGAAAGTAGCAAAAACAGAAAAACGGTAATAGATAGTAAAGACCCTTCTGGACCTCTTAGTTAAAACAAAAGTTAAAGAACCTATTATTTTATCATAGAAAAAAGTTACTTTTAATTCGTTACAGTGACCCCAAAGTTTAGTCAAAATTTTAAAAATTGACTGATTAAAATCCCTTCTCGAGAATGCTTTTCATTTTGCACCTGTTGAAAACGTGTTATTCGAGGTTGTCCTACTTTGTTTCTTTGTTGTTTTCATTGGGGTTTTCTACAAATCGTTATAACGAACGTACTTGTTGGTCCCGTATGAAGTCACTATATCCAGGTTATAAAACTATGTAGAAAAAATAAAGACAGATCGAAATGATTAAACAGGGAGAAAATAATGGATCGAAAGAGGGAGATAGAAGTAAAGGGAGAAAGTAAGGGATGGATAGAGGTAAAGGATTGAATGTAAATATGAAGGGAGAAAATTAAAGTGGGATAGAGATATAAAGAAAAAGAGATAGAAAAAAAATAATAAATACAGAAAGGTCGGATGATAAATTGGGAAAAAATTCTAAGGTTTTTGTCAGCAAAGCCCTTCTCTGACCGTTTTTTATTACGGAGATTCTTTTTCAAAGAAAGGAATTTGCGCTTCAGTTTGCGTTCTTCACACTTTTGGAGATTGAGAAGAAACAATCCTATTTAAGACAAAATAGGATTTGTTAGTTTAGGACTCGAAATGCGCTGATAGCACTACCCTGCGATGAAAAAAATACAAGGGGTCTGACAGCTATTCTTGGGGTAGTTTTTGGTGCTGATTTCGAAAATACCTACGAAAAGTTTCAATCACATCAAGTTTTTTAGAAAAATTCAATTTTACTTGGATTTTTATGATTTTCTTCCAAAAAAATCTTTTGGCAATGAATATCTTCCCTCTTTGCCTAACCATTATTCTACAGTGGCTAAACATACAAAATACCGATATGAGAAACTCCATATTATGTTGCCATCCCTCCCTCTCGATCGAAACAATTGCTTTATATACCATCAACCAATAGCTTTCACCAATGACGCGCGAAGGACTCGGATCATTCGTTGACCTTGCAGTAGTGCAGAGATGACCACGGTTGGACCATTAACGGGGATTTGAAAGTTATATCCATGCTTCTTGGGCAACAAGGTGGATATACAAAGTATCCATGTTTCATTTATTAGTGGGACAGCAGTGATAAGACTAAACATTGGGTCAATAAAGAATGGTCGAAAAGAGAAAATCTTGTACCAGGCACCAAAAATGTGATTCGGCATAGCTTAGTTGATCCAAAAAAAGTATTGTTACCCCTCTACATATCAAACTAGGTTTAATGAAGCAGTTTGTGAAGGCTGTTCCAAAAGAGGGCGATTGTTTCAAATACTTGTGTAAAAACTTCCTTCCCAGCCTTATCCGAATCCAAGTTAAAAGAGGGAATATTTAATGGTCCAGATATCCGGAAGCTTATGAAGGATAAAGAATTCGAGACTACCATGACTACAAAAGAAAAAGAAGCTTGGGTTGCCTTCAAAGAAGTCGTCAGTAAATTTCTCGGTAATTACAAGGATCCTGACTATAAACCAATTGTGATGAATATGCTAGACAAATATCAAGCTTTGGGTTGCTCCATGAGTGTCAAAATACATTTCCTTCACTCACATGTGTACTTTTCCCCCGAAAACTTTGGATCAGTCAGTGAAGAACAGGGTGAAAGGTTCCACCAAGACATCAAACATATGGAACAAAGGTATAAGGGAAGATGAGACAGGAATATGCTCGCCGACTACTGTTGGTTGTTAACGCGTGATAGACCCGAAATTGAGCATAAAAGAAGAGCCACAAAAAGAAGTTTTACAGGAAAAAGAGTACGCGTGCACCAACTATAAACTTTTTTATTTGCTTTTGAATAAGCTTAATTTTTTTTCAAGCTATCATGTATACAAACATAATATTTGCGTTTCTTGATTAATCGTCTATTTCATGTAAGATATCTTAATAAAAACAAACTAAAATAATATTTCGGCGATTTTATTTTGAAGAAACAATACTTATAATTAAAAATTTTAACTCTTAAATTTTTTTTGTGTTTTTCTCGACCAGAGGTGGGTCATGGGATCTGGCAACAGTATTTTCATACATTTAAATATATAAAAAATAAAAATATGGTCAATAAATAATCAAACCAACTTTCCTAACAAAGATTTGACTATTTTGCACATACTTAAGTGGATAAAACCACAGTTGCTAGATAGAAAACCCACAATTTTTCGCTATAATGTCTCTTTTATAGGATTTTTGCAAAAATATTGATATTGATTTTACAAAAAATCCTGATGTGATTGGGGAAAATGGAGGTCATTTTCGTAATCAGCACACCAAGTAACATAAAAATTACTTAACACTTATCTTGTATTTTTCAAAAAGTTAAATTTCGCAGGGTAGTGTAGTTATTGCGATTTCGGACTGATATTTTTTCCTTGTAAAAATAGATTCTGTCTTTTTTCTCCATCTCCTTCAGGCACATTCACTGCAAGTTCTTTTGTCAATTTATTTGTTATCCCGGTACGTTCTAAAACAACACAGGGATCATTTAAGCGTGGTATGAAACTACATGCTACGGAATGTCATGCATAGTTGAAAAGTGTTCAAGTAATGACTTTTTATAATCTGGGAAACGAAAAGTTAATAGTATTATTTTGATACTTACAAAGTTCGAATATTTTTCAAACCCAAAAAAGCTTCGTCTTCAATGTATCGAAGATGGGTGTTGCCTTTTAAGCTTCTGCAAATAAAAAAAGGTATTAAAGTGTTGAATTTTAGCAGAATTTTTGATATAATTCTTGAAATATTTCAGGCAATGTATTCAGTAAAGAAAAGTTTAACAAAAATCTTCATTTAGTACAACTACATTTTAATTCATTCCCTCTTAATAATAACACTTATTCTTCATGCTTACATAACACTTATTTCTGTTTATTGTATTCAAGTATTGAAAGTATTAGTTAATAATTATCAGATTTAATTTGATTTACTTAATAATTATTATATAAATTTATGACGTCAACTTAAACTAATGACAAATCAACAAAAAGGGAAAACCCGAAAAACTGGATTATGAAATTTCATATTTTTTTTTCAATGAAACTGTAGTTAGAAAGTTTATTTTTTATAGAGTTTTCCATTCATGAACTTCAAAAGTATTAAGAACATCCAATACAGATGAAAACATCAAAAAGGACCTTAAAGCTTTATAGCTCTTCTATGATGTAATACACTTTGAGGTCTCTACCCTAGTGTTCTTAAAGTTTTCTGCTTGAATGGAAGCAGAATATTGGACAGCCTACCTGTGTGAAAATTATCGATATTGCTGGTGGTGACAGATGGTCTGAGACAAACACGTTTTATGGTTTTTGTTCTGCTTTATTTATCCTTTGAAAGAAAACATTTTCTTCTCGAAAAGTAACTCAGTTTTGCTCGGTTCAAAAACTTTGACACTTTTCACTTACTACCCAATAAAAAAGATCGAGTTACAGTACTCTTTTATAATGACTGTTTTAGACAGAGTTTTTAATGGAATCTGGAATGAGCAGAAACAAAAAAATTAAAGATTTCGTCATAAGTTTAGTTTGATTAGTTTTAAAAAGTTGTGAAATTTTGTAATATGACTGTGAATAGGGGTAAGAAACCCTTCTATAACTCAACTTTTAAACATATTTTATTCATAAAATATGATTCTTTCCTTTTTAAATTCATATATTTATTATACAGGGTGTAAAGGAAAGTCCCTTTACCCTGTAATAAATTGCTAACGGAGCAAGCTAAATCTATGTAGTTAAGGTAATGGTATAGTAAAGTGACTAAGCGCAACCGAATGCGAGCAACCGCAGCGCCCTCTAGCGAAAATTTTAGGAGTTATAAAGTTTCTTTTAAAAACTATTAGGAATTTGCTAAAATAGTTAATTACAAAGTTGTAGAGCAGCATCGATTTAGTAGGAAAAGACACCTTAAGCAAAAAAAAATATCTTGAATAGAACCCCTAAAACGCACGCTCAAATAGGTTGAATTTACGTAGATTTTACGTCTTAAAACGCTTCTCACGAGGTGAAAATGAAAAATTTTCAATTTAATGAGAAAAGAATACTTTTATTCATTTATATAAGTCATTAAATTGAAAATTTCTCACTTTCCCTTCGTGAGAAGCGTTTTAAGACGTAAAATCTACGTAAATTCAACCTAATTGAGTGTGCGTTTTAGGGGTTCTATTCAAGATATTTTTTGCTTAAGGTGTCTTTTCCTACTAAATCGATGCTGCTCTACAACTTTGTAATTAACTATTTTAGCAAATTCCTAATAGTTTTTAAAATAAACTTTATAACTCCTAAAATTTTCGCTAGAGGGCGCTGCGGTTGCTCGTATTCGGTTGCGCTTAGTCACTTTACTATACCATTACCTTAACTACATAGATTTAGCTTGCTCCGTTAGCAATTTATTACAGGGTAAAAGGACTTTCCTTTACACCCTATATTATTATCTTTGCGCATGGATTTTAAATGCTCGATTTTCAATAAATGCCTATTATGATAAAAGCATAATTTTACTAAGATAACGAAGCGATTTAAACCTTTGCTTAGATTTTTTTAAAGGAATAGGAAAGTTGTCCCTTTAATTATCCCCCCTGGGAAAACTATCGAAACATTCATTTTCAGCTTTAGGCAGGTTTAACTTACCGATTTCTTTCAGTAATTCTAAAAATAACAAATACAGCTGACTATATCTATTGTTTTTTTGTCCTTTTCATTCACTAATGTTAATTTTCGTTAATTTAGTTACAAGAAAATTAACATTAAGTTTCATGTCAAAAATTTTAAAATGTTTTTAAAATTTTTAAATTTAAACGTCATTTTGTTAAGTACCCACGACTTGAATTCTTAAGTAGCAACATCCTATAAACATATTGGAATGTAAAAAATATCTTCAGAAAAAATTCCCAAAAGTTACCTTTTTGCTCAAAAATATAGCACTTAATAACCATTAGGTTCTTTTAAAAAGTATTCTTGGGAAAAATATTATAGTTTCCAGTATTAATAAACGGTCCATAACATTGGAAAAATATACAACTGTTAGAAAAATCCTGCTTTATCTCCGGTTGCGTTTAAATAATTTTTTGGAGTTAAAATATAAATTTAATCAAACAAAATACTCACAGAAAGGCATGTTTAATACATTTGAATAAAAAATTCTAAAAACTACTTTACCTTAGTTAATATTTGTTAATTAAAATTCTTTGAGGTGTTTTTTTGTACCTCCTTGGATCTTCGTTTTTTTTCAAAGCAAGAAAAATTCTTTTAAACTCGGAACACCATACATGAATAAAAAAAGTGTTAAGAGCATTATTCTACGTTAGAAGTTTTGATTGTTTCATCCTTTCAAATATAAAAGTCACAAGTACTTTAACCCTCCGTCAGTCACAACTGTACTTTTTCGCTCATCGCATTCATTTTCGTTCGCCTTTCCGTTATTTTTAGGGTTAAAAGCTAACTCTATGCATTTTGCGCCCGATCGTGTTTCAGTTCTTTAAGGTACATAATGTTATTTTTTGGAATCCCTAATGCTTATTTATTTATTTTATGAATGTTTACACGTCAATATTATTAAATTTTCCTTAAAATGTATGTAATTTTTCAAAAATCTTTGGTTTATCGCGGTTGTACATAAACCTACAATATCGTACATAATACATTTACCTCGCAAAAGATAAAGTTGTGCAATATGCAATTTTACGGCTACTACCTGTAGGTTTACAGTTATTAACTAAAAATAATATAGTTTGGAGTTATTTTACAATAGCTACAAGGACTGTCAGCGGTCAATATGCCTAGCCGAGGACCTGCATGTATTACCAGTGATATTTGTGTTTGTGAATGGTTATTATCTGGATATGAATTCAAAAACAATAATTTAGAATCATTATTCCTCAGGTTTCACATCATTAAGTATAATTTTTGACTAAGATATTAAATTACCTATCCTGATTATTTAAGTTTAATTTTATGCTATTTTTAATTTATTTCTTGATTATTTATAAGAAATATCAGACCTTTTTATGTCTGAATAATTCTATAAATATCTCTTATCGTTTTTGAGACTCCCTTAATATAAAAGGGTAGAAAATAGCGATTCTTTCGATTGTGCGTTTTGGCACATTGCGACCGAACGCGTCAGTTTAATATTGCGACCGACGGAGGGTTAAATTTCACTCCCACATTAGTAAACTCTTCTTTATTCATTATAAAGCACTCAAATGGAGTCACGCTTAAGGTATTGTTAAATCGCAAAATGCAAACTGGAAACGCAAATTTAGGTTCCTCAGTAGTTAATCAAGTTACGACCCTAATAAAATATCTTTTAAGATAAATTTTCCTGATGGGCTTCCTGACTAGAAACTTCTATTTATAAACTTAGAAGGGATGCTATTTTTACTCAAAAGGCACACACAAATTCTTTTTTCACTTAGCATACGTCTCTGAACACTCATAATTCTACAGAAATTTATTTATAACTTTTAAAATGTTAATGGAAGAATAAGTTTTTAATATAAAAATACGGTTTTTGTGAAGTTAATTATTTAATAATGGCATGAGTATGTGTAGTTATGAACACCTCGTTTGTTTGAAGAAAGATATATTCAGCTTTTAAAGCTAAGTTTAAAAGTTAGAAATAATTAGTTGGATTGAAAATGATGTTCTTGTAGTGAGCCACTTAAACAACAAGTTTTTTATCTGTATAGTTTCTGCATACGAAAATAATTAGAGACAGCTAAAAGTACTGCTTGGGTTAAAAAAAACCATTTTCATTAAAAATAATTGACTAACAAAATGCTTTCTCATGTCCAAAAAATTAATGGCCCGTTACTGTGTTGGCAATGTCCCATAGTTCCCTAAAAGTGTCAGCTAGCTTTGTCTCCTTGAAAAATGGTCCATCGGTTGATTACATTGTACGAGTAGAAAACTTTGGAAAATCTACGTTACAATAAAAGATACATTTGTAACATGCATTTAGTAATTAAAACATGCCCCGAGTGAATTACGTACGGTTCAAATCAATTAAATTTATCAGTCGCAATAATTAAATTGGCAAACAAAAGAAGTTAGTTATAAGTGAATCGCCAGTTTGAAAAAGGGAATAAGTCCAAAAAATGACAAACTGACCTTTTGTGCTTAAAAATATCTCCTAGCTTTGCTCTACACGTTAGTGGAAAGTGGGGAAAAATAAGCACCCTTGTAGATATAACCCCTTGAATTTGGGAAATCGATGCCCATTCATTGCAGTTTTTAACTTAGTTTAAAATTAGTTAATTTGTCTTCTATTTCTTATTCTCGTGCTGTAAACTAAGCCAAAATAAAATTTGTTTCTAATTTAAAAGTTTTTTTAAATTTTTTTATCCATGGAATATTTGACTCTATTCATATTTGTTTACTCCATTGATATGCCTTAATGACTCAGTTTCATAATAATTTTTATTATGTTTGTCTCACGAATGTAGCTATATTTTTTCGGTGATTGCTCTGTTATCTAAATCTAGAGTTAATTCGATTCCTGAATATCCAGAAAAAAATTTAGTGGTTATAGAACGAAAATTCCATTAGTTTTTTTTCCAATTTTCTCAAAACTTGGTTTTTGGATTTATTCCTTCTTTTAAACTGACTGTTCAAGTTTATAATAACAATTTTTACTTTGCACTTCTTCGAAATTTCAAATATTCTTTTTTATACTAAGATATACATGATTTCTGTCTCATTAATAAATCACTTTAAAGAACAAATAATCACCAAACTAAGTAATATTGGGACAATTTAAAATAGATAAGATAATTTTCTAATTTTTAATATAATAAATCAAGAGAAGAGACAAAATTGATCAGCAGAATCCTTTGGTTAGCAAAATGTGGTGCATTGTTTTTCATAAATCACATTGTTTCAAAATGTTGTATTTTAAAATATTTTCGTACACAAAAATATGTACTACTTACAGTTTTGCGATTTCTGACCCAAAGAAGGCTTTGCTTTCAATCTTGCTAATTAAATTAAAATCCAAATTCCTAAAATTAAAAAGTGGAATTAAGCATTTAGCATCTTATTACATAAAACACAAATTTCATTAAATAATCTCCCCCCTTTTAACACTTTCTTTCTTTATATTAGTGGTATATTAGTAAGAAAAAACTGGTTGATAAATTCAAAAACCATATCCAGTATACTTTGATACTTTGTTCATACATGTTTCATAAAGCCTTTTGAATGTTATACATCAAATTAAAAACATACTTTCATTGAATTATTAAAAAAATAAGACAAAAGAATGCTAAGAGAACCCCATTAAGATTAGTCTTGATAAGCGTGAGACCGATATGAAAAGCTCTACTGTGAAAAAGACGACTTCAAAGGTATAACATAATTTGCCCCAACAATTTATAGCATCACATCTCATATTTTCTAAATTAACAGAGTTTATAAAACATAGATATATGTGAAAGATTTAAAGATCAAAGCTTATGAATTACATGTTATGTTATTTGCAAAGTTTAATCTTTACGTAAAATAAAAAACGATCTCATAGTGCAAGGATGAAATAATTAGTTTCTCAGAAAATTCTGGTACTAAAATTAAATAGAAAGAAAAATGGGATAGTTGAGTTATTTTATTCTTTATATTGAAGTATCAGTTAAATTATACAATGTTAAACACGGCCAAAAATTTAAAGTCACAAAAGTTTCTATTCCATGCTCCACATAATTTATATTTGCCAAGTTTATCGGGCTTGAAAACTTCTCCTATACTCCCGTTCAGAGACAATAGAAATCTCCCAAGTTTCCATACGATTTCCACGTTCACAATTCTTATTTGCATTTCTCGAACTCCATTCATAAGATTCACACAAACCTCCCCCAAATAATTCCGATTAAACAAAGAAAGCTCCGCAAACCTCGAACTGTTTAAAACTAAATATCTCATCCCTCCCAACAGACAAGTGAATAGAAAGCGATAGACTTCTAACTACTCAACTCTTCCTTCCCCTGAGTTACTTCCGAAAACGCTGGACAGTGCCTATAGGCATTAGAGACCCTTAATCCACTATTCCTAGAAAACCATCTTTGAAGCGATAAGACCCTTATTGTTATTCCCCATGGACTTCCCTTCGATAAGGAGTAGAGTAAACCTATTGTAAGGGAGAGTATACCACTTCTGAATAGTTAGTTTTACTTTGAGGTAGAGAAAGTGAGAGAAAATCCATCGGAGTAGTTAGTTATTCATTCGGACTTCATTAGAAAGTCTCGAGGTAAGAGTAAGACTGAAGTTCACATCTGAGTTTCTTAAATGATCATTTGCTATTCGCCTCGTGTATTTTGAGGTGGATTGGAAAGTTATGAATGATCTGTAAGAATTCCGTTCATGATTTCCAGAAACTTATCCTTTCTATAGAAGTAGTTATACTGGAGTTGGTATAATACGTTTTAATGTGTCGGGTAATTTATGTTATAAAATAGTAAAAAAAAAGAAATGCCAATTTTAAGTAATAAAATTAAAATCTATCTCCATCACTTCATCCTTTTTATCCTAATTCATATATTCTTCACGTCATAAAATTTTAATGTACCATAAGGTGAAGTTAAAAAATTAAAAAAATATTTAAATATTAGAAATATTAGTTGGTTATTGTACTTTTGTCTAAAAAAAATAACTGTTTTACTTTAACTTTCTAACTGTTGGTGTTGATATTATTTTAAACTTAATAGAATGTAAGCAATTATAGTTTTATTTTAAAAGTTTGCTATTAAAATATTTAAATTCAATATCAAATTATTTTTGGGTAATTACTTCAATTCATTTTTCAATGCATTTAAAAATTGAATTGATTTCTTTTTCATTTTAGCTAAGCTAATTTTTAATGTGGAATCCTCTACGGGCATAAATGGTTGAACATAGTTCATACAAATGTACTAGGATACAATCTTTATTCTGTTATATGTATTTGAAGCCAAACTTTAGTCTTTTAATCAATAACCTAAAAGTAAATTAACAGAACTTTGGTTGTAGACGTACTTTTTGTCCCTAAAGGCATACCCGGAACTACCAAGTCACTTCAATTTTACCCTTCAAGGTTATGTATTTTTTAGGAACTGTAATCAACAATTTCTTATAACTTCAATCACAAAAATACAGCTTCTATGCTTTTTGAATTTTTCTTATTATTTATCTAAGAATAAAATCCTTTCATTATCATATTGATTTTCATTATTGAAATTCATCTCAGGGCTATAGCTTTTAGTGAAGAGTGCATGCGGGTTATTGCATTGGGAAAGAGGGAATGCTTTTGCTAGAGTGGTATGCAGAAATACCGTGGAGAGGGTGTTTCTTTTGTGGATAAAATATTGCTTTTGTGTCATACAAAATGTTTTCTGTCTGTTCTAGTTTCTTACAGACTTCGGATTTTTCAACTTAGACGACTTCATAGGACGGTATGCAAATGATGAAACCACTGTCAATGTTTTTCCTATGGCTATAAAAACAAATTTTCGGAGTAATTCTTTTGATCACTGCCGAGCGAAGAAACTCATTTCGCAAAGAACGCTCACGTCAAAGTCTGAAATATTTTATTATTATGGGAAAACAATTTTTTTGGTGGTTGAGTAATAGTTTTTTATGGATGTGCGGCTGTGAAAAAAATTTTTTGAACAAACAAGTAATATTTATTTTTGGTTTTTGATTAATGAAAGTATAAAGGGTATCTTATCTTAAGTATAACTTATCTAAAACAGCAAAAAACCGACCGTGGAGAAAAATTCACATTTTCTTAAAATATCGCATAAGAAGGAAAATATCAGTAGAAAAAAATGTCTATGGGGGAGGAAATTAAACAGCTACAAAGGCATGATTAGTGTACATACATATTTGTGTTGAGTCATGTTTTTTATTAATACAAAAAAATTTTTATTACTTATTTAGAATAAGTGTATCTTATAAGTGTATCACTTTCTTAATTAAATTTAATGTTAAAGTAAAACAGCAGAGAAGACAGAAGTTGTTATATCTTAAAATTTTCCTTAAGTTTAAGATAATTATTTACTTTCATTTTTAGAGAGTCAAAGAGAAAAGCTGGAAAAAAATTCCTTTTACTAACGTTCTACTTTTTAAACGTGATTTCTAAAGCTCATTTTAAACATTTCTAAACATTAGAAGTAAAAATGAATAATAAATATTAAAAGTTGGACAACGTTTATAGTGAAATTATATTTAAGAATCATATTAACCCCATAAAAATAATTTGTGAATTTCTTGTTAGTACAGTTGAGTACTCTATCTCCAAACGTATCAACATCGATGTTGAGCAACTACGACAATGCAAATGTCCAGGAGGTATTTTTGAAACATATGGCTATAATACTATAATGCAGTAGAGATTACAGTTTCTATCATTAACTTATCCCCTTCGAATTCCATTAAAGGTGTATGTAAATTAGCTGCATAATGTATTATAATGAAACCAGGCTGCGCACATAATGTGAAGTATGTTAAGACCATAGATTAAATTGCAAAAGGAATAGAGTACTAAGTCAGTGTTGAAGTCAGATGAAACCAAAGTCGTGTTCAGCATTCGATTTCGAGGTATACAGATTCGACTATGATATCGTGCCGATTTTGAACTGCTAGTAATCTTATGGTTGCTCTTGGCAATAAGGTAGAATGATATGTGTTAGATGGGGTTGTGAAAACACTGTTAATAGCTTACTAAAAAATTACTAGATATAAATTTTAAATATTTCATCTTTATACCATGAAAATTTTTTATCTTTATATTTGGAGACCTAAAGTTAGAGCAGAAATAATTGTCGTGTAATATATAGATGAACACTATTAATAATGTGTAATAATGATACTATTTCTCTAAAGAATAGTTAAATTGATGGCATGAGGTCAAATGTTTTAACTAAGCCACTTTCACAGCTCCTATACACAATATATTTAATGAATGGGAACTATGTTTCGAATTTGTGATTGGCTGTTTGTATAATAGTTTAAAACTTTTGGGATTTTAGTTAGAGAATTTTACTATAAAGGTTTGACATTATTGAAGGGAAAGAATGGAGCTGTAATTACAGCAAAGCGATGATTATGTTCCTATGTCAAGGATTATATAAAATATACTGGTTTTGTGACTTCCTTTAAGTTATCAGAGTTTGCACTTTTACCTTCTCTGCTATTTTAACTTCACTTGTTTTTTTTTCTAATTATTATTTTTTGTTTTAAAGTTAATTAAAATTTTAAAGCTACCAACAGTTTCAAATAATTATAGGTACGTCAGATTTCTAAGATGTAAGCAGAAATGGGGGAAGGGTCATTATACAGACCATTTTTGATTTTGCTGAAAATTTTATGGTGGTTTTTTAACCCGTAGCAGGGGACGTGGGGTCTCCCAGACTCCGCAACGATAATTCGATAACATCGATCATTTTAAGTCTATAGGAAAATTGTCTGGAAAAAATGTTTATTTCATCATAAAGTTAAAGAAAATATTTTTCTATCAAGAGATAAATGTTCAAATAACAATGTACTGAAATATCAGAATCGTATCTCAATTAGACGATTCATAAAAAATATAGAAATTTGCGGAGTCTCCGAGACCCCAAGTCTCCTTGTATGTTCCAATTTTTCACCTCCCCTGTTACGGGTTAAAATGACTTCTAAAGTACACATATTTTTCTTTTTTTGCCAAAAAACTTCCTAAAGCCGGCCGAGACCCAGTATTTTTCTCAATTAAATTAGTCATCTTTTGTATTTCATTTTCTCAGTGCATTGAGGGTCAACTCAAGTAATTCTTGTGATAACAACATGTCCTTAGGTAGAAGGTAAATCGGATTATTTTGTGAATTTATGGTTGATATTGAATGCACTGATAAAATGGAATTCAGAAAGATGTCAATTCGAGAAAAATACTGATGGTTTGTGATCCACCCATTATTACCACCAGTACCCAGCTGTGAGCCAAAAAAATTATTTTAGGAAAAAGGAAAAACTAGGGTACAATACAATTATATGAAGAAACCATCAAAAAGGTTTTAGCAAAATCCAAAAGTAATAGTGTAACTTCCTGCTTATCCTGATTCCTCCTAAAAGTATACTCATTAAATAAATATAAATATTTTCCTAATTCAACAAAAACGTTTTTTTTTAATTTTGGTGAACATTTAATAGAAGTTATAAATAGCCTAATTATTAAAAATTATTTTTAATGAAAGATGATATTTTCTGTCGGGAATCATTAATTAACCTCCAAGTGCGTAAATTACTGGTTGAATTTTTAAAAAGATGCCGAAAAAGAGCCCATGAACTAAAACTATTTCAATTACTTATGCTCATATTTAAAGGATGAAATATCGTCCTAGACGTTGCTAAGCAACTCGCAAACCATTAAAAAGAGGAAATTGAGGTCACGTGTCAGTTTTTTAAAATGATTGGAGGAACGGAGTTTGCTTATGAAAAGTCTAATTAACACTTTATTTAGGCTTCTTATTATAGCTCTTGCTTTAGAGTTTGGAGTAAAATAGTATTATGTGTAATAGCATTGTATCCCACCAACTAGAAACTGCAAGTTAAAAAATTTCTTATAGATACACCATAATACATAAAAAAATAATTAGAAAAGCTTTTAGAAGGTTAAAGAAGCATAAAACATATTAGAGTTATTTTTTAATTTAACTTATTCATTATCTCTGATTTATCTGAAAAAAGAATGACATAAAGTGAAGCAGAAATTAAACTAATAGAAATGAAATTCACCTTAACTAGAAAATGAAGTATAGGGGAAAGTCGGACAAAACCAAGTAGGTGGACAAAACAGGGAATCGAGCTTTATTCCTTGATTATTGGTGATATTTGGCTGAAACTTCAAGAACTACTTCCAGGCATGCGCCCTAACAATGTCAAGTGCAAAGAAAGTATATTTACAAACCCATCTCGCTGAGGGAAGCAGTAAGAAATTTCAACACGAAATCTTATAATTTAAGCGTCTAACACATTGCTCCACCGATCCTAAAATCCTTCGAATTTAATTTAGGTTAAGTACCGTGTATAAATACCTCATTATTAACTTATTATTTTAAAGTTTTAGTTGGTGCCTTGGAGTTGTTTGATCAAAGCTAGAATAAATTTCTTTAAAATGGCCTGATCGGACATAACCGGGATCCAATCCAAATCTAAAGAGATTTGGATCCAGTGCGTACAGTGCAAGGGGTGGGCCCACGAAGCATGCAGCAATGTGGAAAAACAAAGCCCAAATTTTATTTGTGATTTTTGTGCTTAAAAAGTTACTAAAAGTCCCTTAGGCTAAAAGCTAAGTCATTATGGGTGTAATTTAAATTATTATTTTTTATAAAAATTTTATGTAGATTGAAATTCTATAAGCCTAGAATGTAATACCCAGCAAATTTTATTTCAATAAATAATGTTTTTGCTAAGTTACTACTTATTTGATTTTGATAATTCTACCATTTTCCCGGTTTTGTCCGACTAGGGCGGATAAAACCGGGACTTTTTACTCACCTGAAAAATGTGGTTTTCTGATCTATATTTGCTATTGGTTATGATGTATTTGGTATTTTTTATTCATAAGGAGCCAATTTATCGTTTTAGCACCAATTTTGATTGTTTTGATCGCATATAAAGTGAATATTCAACAAATAAATGCTGGGTCCCGATTTCGGGCGACTTTCCCTACCTAGTATCCCCACTCTAAACGTTTGATTAGAATTTTTTTATTAAGATTATATAAATTTATGGAAAATGATATATTTAATGGTGACATTTTCAGTTTTACATTGAGTACCCCGTTCTTTACAACAGTTTTAAAAAATAATATGACGAGAATGTTTAATTAAAACAAAGAGTCAAGATTCAGTTATGCTAAAAACATGCAACATTTTTTCGAAAATTAATAACATTTCGTTACGCTCTATGAAGTGAATAATACGTATTTAACTCAATGTAACTAAAAATAACTACGAAAAATTATTTCTTTAAAACAGGGTTTTCTTTGTTTTCCATACCCCTCAACTTTTAAAAGTAAACCAGTTCAAGAGGAAAATTGACAGATACTGGGATTCCGGTAGTTTGGGTTAAAAAGACTGGACCAACCTTGCTGGGCTTACGACTGTAGTTGGTCGACTTAATTTTATTTGTATTTGTAAAAGTAATCATAATTGAAAGCACAATTTTTTTACAAAACAAACGATGATATAAAAATTTTAAGCATGTACTTACAGCATTTCCGTCTTCATTTTTACTGATCCCGTAGGCAAATGTTTTATTTTGTTGCTGTCTAAATCCCTATAACAGACAAAATGGTATATAGTGTTATAATATTAAATATTAATAACATATGATATAAAAGTTATATGAAAAAACGAGGAAGTTAATCTATCGATTTTAACTGTAGGGTAATTTTCGCTTTAAGCAATTTTACCAGTTCAGTGCTTTAAATAGTTGATAAATTTTGGTTTCATGCTTGTCGGACCCTATGATGCTAATCGAAAGTAAATCTTCTGGTTATATTTTTTAGTATCTGAGCGAACATTCATTTTTTTAAGAAAATGTTTTACAAGAAGGTAAATACCTACTTTTTTCCTTTTTCAATATGCCTCAAATCAATATGCTTCTATGGTAAAGATTGATTTATTTTAAATATGTGTTCACATTAATTAGTTTTAAGGTATATTTAAAAAAATCCTTCGGTGGAAACAATATTAGGATAATAATTTTGTGTGCGGTAAATAATAATATCAAACATATAATTCAAGATTTACCCACTATCCTTTAACTAAATAAAAAAAGTAAAAAAAGATTAAAAAACGCTTTTATTGAAGTGTTCTAAAAGGTCAGAAATAATTAATTCGGTTTGACAAATAATTTATTGGGAAGTAGAAAATAACTTTTTGGTAAGTAAATAATAACTGATTTTCTAATCACTAAAAATAAAAGCGTGGGCGCTAGTAATTTATATATTTTTTTAAATTTAAATTTTTTTTATTTTTTTTAATTTGTACAAATTCACCTGAAGGTATGGACCCGTTTATGTAATTCAAGTTTAGTAACACTAACATCTATGCCGAACGAGGGTTCGAACCCCAGACGTACGGCTTTGCAGTCAGATGCTCTAAACACTAGGCCATTACGTCGGTATTTATGTATAATTTTACATAGAACATAGAATAAACAAGTTAGAATAAATAGTGAATAAAGAGTTACTAGCGCCCACGCTTTTATTTTTAGTGATTAGAAAATCAGTTATTATTTACTTACCAAAAAGTTATTTTCTACTTCCCAATAAATTATTTGTCAAACCGAATTAATTATTTTTGACCTTTTAGAACACTTCAATAAAAGCGTTTTTTAAAAAATCTTTTTTTTACTTTTTTTATTTTCTACTTTTTAGCATGGTATTTTTTTAACAAAAACTCACAAGAAAAAATGTATTTATTTCAACCATATTTAATCTGATGTTAGAATGGAATTTTAGTTTTCAACAATATGATGGTGAAATATAACACGCTCACTCGCCGATAAAATCCGTTCATATCAAAAAGATTCACAAGAAAAAGAAAAAGCATCCCATTCAGGCTTTTCAGTTGTCCATAAATTATAAAAGTAGCATATTTTTCTTATCTCCCGATTCCTGGGGATGGGCACCAATTTTCGGCGATTTCTCGCTCTTCTGGCGATTTCTTTCTCGCGGTTATTATCTTAAATCGCTAATTATCTTAATTGTTAATTGGAAGGTAAGAAATCACTTTTGAAGATTAAGTATTGTAGTGATATACCTAATATATTATCTTACAGGTTTTGGGAGCCATTGGCTTCACGGAAGTGTCTCAAATTTGAATTAAAAGGATAACTAAAAACACTCGTTAATTACCTTAATTACGGAGGTTTTGACTAGTTGATTATTGAATATTGCATTGTCATCGAGTTTACACCATGGTGCAAAGTTTCAGAACTTTATATCGTTTGGAAGTGCCTTAAATTTTATGTACAAGATCTTGTAAAAAAGTGATTAATCGTCCATAAAATATTGTAATTACTGGGCAATTCTCGTTTTGACTTTTAAATATGATGAAGTTATGCCTTATACAACATTGTGCAGGGTTTAGGGAGAATAGCCCCTTGGGAAAGGTCTCAAAATCTGGTTTTTCTGTTAATTAAAAATACTCGTTAATTAACTTAATCCTTTCGTTGTTTGACTAGAGAATGGTTGGATATTGGAGTGTCATGAGGGTTACACCTATGTGCAAAGTTTCGGGGCCCTAACATCGAAAGATAGGTTCCGCCACCACACGCACGCACGCACGCACACACACACACACACACACACACACACACACACACACACACACACACACACACACACACACACACACACACACACACACACACACACACACACACACACACACACACACACACACACACACACACACACACACACACACACACACACACACACACACACACACACACACACACACACACACACACACACACACACACACACACACACACACACACACACACACACACACACACACACACACACACACACACACACACACACACACACACACACACACACACACACACACACACACACACACACACACACACACACACACACACACACACACACACACACACACACACACACACACACACACACACACACACACACACACACACACACACACACACACACAACTATGCTTTTTTACCCCCATTTCTATTCTACTCTTGTCTACGTCCCCACTATCTATCATTTTTTACAGAGACTTATGAAACATCCTGTATAAATAAATACATTGATAAAACAATTATGGACAGTGAACGCTTCTTTTATAGTCCTGTTCTTAGGAACTTTGAAAAGAATTTCGATGCTTGTCATTTCAAAAAGTGAAAAGGTAGAAAGAAATCTAACATAAAAAACATCGCATTTTCATTTTTATTCAAATTTTTTTTAAGACTGACGCTTCATACTTTTGACAGCTTAAGACAAGTTACGGTTTTTCAAACTTTTTAAACATTGTCCTGGTTGATGTTTGAAACCACATTGTCAGTTTTATAAGAAAGATAAAAATCCCGAAAACATTATCACTAAAAAGTTATGGGTACTTCTTTTTCTATTAACATAAAATAAAATTTTGCCAGAGGGAACTTATTCGTAGATAAAAAGAATTTTTTTTCATAATGGAATGTAAATTAGAACGTCGAAGTAACGTATTAGTAATTTTAAAACATGAGTAAAATGACCTTATTGGCTCTTTTTGTAAGAGTAATGAGCTTATTGCAACTAAAAGGCTGTATTTACTATGACCTTTTTTTTAGAAATGAGATAATATAATAACATATATAATTACGAAAGAGTTAATATGATATCGTATACTTACACCATATAAATAATGCTCTTAGTATCCAAGAACTGTAGATTGGGAACAACTTCAAGACCAGATTGAATTACTCTCCTGTAGGTTATAAAGTTTTAAATCAACACATGTGAATCTCTTTACAATGGAACCGTATTTTATTTAAGAAAATTTAATCAATTATCTCAATAATTATTTAAGTCATACTTACACTATTTTTAAATTTGGCAAATGGCAATTGAAGACACCATCATTGATGTGCCTGAGTTTTAATGCTTGTTTGATAGATCTAAAAACACAAAATATCAAAAATACTAATTTGACCAGTTTATATTTAGGATTCGGTTGTCAACAAATTCCTCAATTAAGTAGGTATGTAGGAAAAATAATATTTATTAATAGTTGAGTCAAGTCTCTTCTAATAAATTCTTTGGCTTTGCAAAATTAAAAATGTCGATAAATCATTAAGCTTTCAAGATTTTAAACAGATAAAAATACAATAACTTACATAGTTCTTAGGTATCGAAGTTCATTAAAAGCTCCATCTTTGATTTCTATCAACTCTTTAACTCGATCGAAAACTCTAAAAGGAAAAAATAAAAATTCTTAAAAAATACTTTTATATTTATTTAACTACTGAGAAACTAAAACGAGATTTATACAGAACTTGTTTTATTCATGCTATAAAAGAATATTTTATTGATTCTCTATCGTTGATGCAACCATGCTTGATTAAAAAAAAACCTTCACCAGACTACTTTTTATGTAAAAAAAATCCTACGGTTGCTTTGCGATAGCAATAAAGAGTTTTCCATGATTTAAATTATAAAGTTCTTTCCTTCGAATTTTATAACAAATTAATATCCGAGTATTCCGAAAATAAATGAAATACATTTAAGTTTATGAAGCATTCATTTAGTTTGAAAATACTTTATAGGGAAATAAAAGTTATAAATAAATATGAATACTTGGGAAAAAGTCAAATAAGCTTGAACTTAAGTTTTAAGTTTTTATTGCGTAAATTTATATTTTATACTACAAAAGCTTCACTAATTAATTGAAAATATAGTCTTGAGTTTAAGTATACTAGAAGTTTCTCGTTTATACTAGAAGTTTCTTGTTTCTCGAAGTTTTTGAAGTTTTATTGCAAAAAGTATTATATTTCTCTTTAAAACCTTCCTACCCCGCATGGGGTCTATTTCGACCCCAAACGCACTTTGACGTTCGATATCTCCCATGTATTTTTGTTTTGACAATTTCCAATGCTAGTATTCCTTAATTACGCAAAGTTTTACAATGAGTAAAAATTTTGGAGTTGTTAATAAATTTTTAAATGTCGTGGGAGAATTAGTCACATATTCCCCCTCTGGGGTCTTATTAGACCCCAGGCATGAATGACGGTAAAAAATATCAAATAAAGCTTAATATTTTATTTTTTCGTCATATTATTGATAAAACATGGTTTTTACGTTTGTTTAAGCCGTTTTCAGGTGTATTTGAAACACGTTTTCTTAGAAATTGTCATTTTTTACAAAAAGAAGATTGCGGCAAAGGTCATTGAATTACTGGCTATTTCTTAAAATTTTTTGTTCGTATTCTATGAAAAACATGCTATTTATAGAAATCTTTTGATTATCTAAGAGTTGGAGCAAAAAAAACCCCCAGACAACTGTCGCTTTGGCTTCCTGTTGAACAAATTCTTCACAAAAATAATATATAAACTCACGGCTTGTAAATAGGTTTTTATATTTAGTTTTCTTGGTAAAAAAGAATGCTTTCAAATATTTATTAGTATTTACTGAAATTCAGAATGTGATTTCGAAGAATTATTAAGAAAAAATAACCAATTTCGCTTTGAAGACGTATATAAAACAAGCGAGACACTGTTTCACCATAGCGAGAACCGATCATTTTTTGTAATATTATTTCAATTTTTAAATAGAGAAACGACATTTCACTTGTTTTATAATACTAAATAAATTATTCTGGGATGACAGGTAGCTCATAATACAGAAAAGAAAAGATTTGCAGCTTCATAAATCGTTAAAAATAAACTGATAAATTCTACCCGTTCATGGCCGGGTATATCAGCTAGTATACTTTATACAGTGTCATTATAAACATTTAAGGTAAAACAACTTCATTTTGGTTCATTTTTGTAATATTAATTCTTGTTTGAAGGTTCAGGTGTTATTAAAAAATGTCTATCGAAAGAAACCAAATGACGCCGTAATAGGACAAAAAAAGATAAAAATACCCCCAAAAATAATAAAGTTATTCTGAAGCATCTTTTTAGAAGTAAAAAATGATAATTATTTTCCATTTAAGATATTTTTACCCTTTATTCGAGTCATAGGCAGGTTTTACGCATGGGGTACTATTAGACCCCACGAAGGGGAATATGTGACTATTTTTTCAAGAGGGTAGGAAGGTTAAAATAGTAACTTTTTTAAAGTTTTTTCATGTACTGCTCCTTGATGATCAAAAAATTTAAATAATCTTGAGAGCCTGGATGAAGTGATAACCCATCTTTAGCGAGTAAAAAAATTAAATAATGAGTAAAACATTAAGTGAACAAAATCTTCATATCATGAGAAAAACTCGAATAGAACAATGCATAATTGGCTAGTAAACACTTTTTAAAATTAATTTTTCCTAACAGATTTTCATAAACTGTGAATAAATTTTTCATCGGTGAAGAAATCATCAGCTTTTCATCGATTAAGAAATTTTTCAAATCCGGTCATTAGTTAATTTCTAAATAAATAAAAACTACATGCGCAGTAGCTCAACGCATTACGTCAGGGTTGCGGAAAACGTCATCGCTCGGAAGCAGAGAGAAATCTGAGCAGTCGATTAGTTGGAGCAGTTCGAGCGATCGGCGGCTACTTTTGTTCTCATCTGGGAAGTCACGCCCGATTTTCTTCCTTTGGAACTTTTAAGTAAAGATTGGTAATTAATTAGTGGTTTAAAAAATCTGAAAAAATAAATTAAAAACTGGTTATTTAAAGCCTTTGTGATGATGATGATGATATACAAGTCACAGTCCTTAATTTCAATAGGTGTTTACTTTCCAATTTTCCTGTACTTCCCCACATTTTCTGCCTTAATTTCTTTTGGAGATGTTCTACATTAATTTTATACAAAGGAGTAATAGATATGTTACAGGCAATGTGATAAATCGAGCATTATTAATAATGCCCGAAGTGGAGGAGGGCAATGTGATAAATTCAATGGCATTTATCAGTGAAATTTACCACTTTACTTGCCTCCACTCTAGACATTATTAATAATGTCCAATTAATCACTTTGCCCGAAATAGATGTTCAAATATTTTTCATCATTAACAGTTATTTATTTTTTTACATCTTTAACTATTGTTAGTTCTTTAATTTTCAAGTCTGAAAATGTTGCTTACTTAGCAGGTATGCAGCTGGAACGTATTATACAGCAGTAACGCATTATTAGCAGGTATACAGCTGTGTATTATAATGAAAACTTTTATGTAACTAGTAAAAGCTTGTGGCTCCATTTCGATCATTATTAACGAGTTAGAGTTGGACTAATTTTATGTTCTTAAACACAACCATTGAATATTTATTAAATTTGTGTATTGCAGAAATAATTTGTTCGCTTTTTATTACATTTGTTTGACAATATTCTAACATTCCCCAACAGTTTTATGTTACCCAAGTCATTTAGCAAGATATTAACATCTTCTACCTTATTAAGCGCCGAAAGCCGAGCAATTATTATAATCACGATGACTTGCAATATTCATCAAATCAGCAAAACTTGCCAACAGCTGCAAACTTGCCAAAAAGGTTTATCAGGAGATGCGAAACTGTATACAGTTAACGATTTAGGAAGCTAAGCATCATATTAATATGGTAATGCAGTGAGATTATTACTTTAACAAGTATTCAAAATTAGGCCTAAAGAGTTTGGTTGTTACAGAAAACTTAATCAGCACTATACAGGGTGTATCAGAAATGGTGCAGCAAACTTTCATAGTACTCATCAAGACGAAAAAGAATTGGTATAGAAAGGGGGATCGCAAATGAGTTCTAAGGGGTGAAAATCAGCAAAAAACTTGTAAATTTGTGCAGAAACAGATACAATTGTTTGATTACGGCGTTTATTACATTCAACAAATTCCAATACTTTGAATAAAAGTATTGTGAAAAGGTTAATTTCTTTAAAAAAACAGACCAATAAATGCAACAGGCATGCGTTATAGGTAGATTAAAGTTAAAATTGTTCCTTGGTCAGACTCTTGTTCTTTGTGCCATAAAACTAAAAACAACCAACCAACCAACTAGACTAGTATGGATTGAAAAACAACGTTTATTTTTACACAATTTATAAAATTTTTTAAAATGTAGACAATTGTTTCGGGGATCAATGGATCCCCTTCTTCAGTACAAAAAGACGAAAATAAACATCAAATCAATAATTTAAACATAACATGAAGGCAAAAAGTTACAGTTTAAGTGAAAATACAATAGAGGGAAAACGATTTGAGTTAAAAATACATAAGCAATGGTTATATATAAATTACAGAATCAATACAAAGGTAACCAGATGGGTGAGAAATAAGGAATACTATTTAAATCATTAACAAGGAAATCTGAAAATTTATTTATATAAAACGATTCAAAAAAATCAAGGTCACTATATTACAATTTTTAATAATGGTAGCAGATGAAAATTCAAAGTTATGATTGAGGTTCCAAACATGTTTAGCTATGGATGATTTGTCGAATTCTTGCTTTCTTACATAACCCTCATGCTCTTTAACTCTAAATTTTAACGCACGTTTTGTTTGACCTATATAAGATAAACCGCAGTTGCAATAAATTCTATAAATACCAGATTTATTAAGTGTTTCTATAGGATCTTTAAGATTAGAAAACATAATTTTATTGTGTGGGGAAAAAACGGTATTAAAGCCAAACTTTTTTAGAACATTAGAAATACGGGAACTTGTTTTAGAGTAAAAGGGTAACACAATTAAATTATTAACAGGTAGTTTAGTTTTATCATTATGATGGTTTTTTAAAGTTTTATGCATAATATGGTCAATGAGGGTATGACAAAAGCCTCTATCAATTGCAATAGCTTTAATGTGGTTTATTTCAGAATTAAGAAGGATTTGATTTGAACAAATATTAATAGCACGGAACACAAGAGATCTAAAAGCAGCAATTTTTTGGTTATAAGGGTGATTTGATCTAGAATGGGGTGGGAGAGAAACAGCAAAAGGTTTTCGGTAAACAGTTGTAAAAAATACATCATCATTACGAGTAACAAGAACATCCAGAAAAGGCAAACTCCGTTCACACTCTACCTCACAAGTAAACTGAATACAAGGATCGATTGAATTTATAATGGAAAGTACAACATCAACATCCTGACTGGAATTTAAAAGAACAAAAGAATCATCTACATACCGAGTGTAAAAAGGGAATTTAATTAATTCAAAAATCTTTAGTTCAAAATAATGCATATAGAGATCACTCAATAAAGGACTTAGGGGGTTACCCATGGCTAACCCATCAGACATTTTATAAAATTTACCATTAAAACAAAAGGTGTTTTGCTCAAGACAAGACCGAGTAAGTTGTAACAGATCATCAATCTCAAACTGAAAAATGTGAAATTCCCTTAATCTCAAATTAAGACAATCTAAAGCACCCTTTACCGGGACATTGGTAAATAAGGACTTCACGTCAAAAGAAACCATAATGTAATTCATAGGACTTAATTCTCTAATCTTCGAAACAAACTGAAAGGAGTTTTTGGTCGTGTATACATTATTGGACATCAAAGGAGAAAATATTGAAACCAAATGTTTGGCCAATTTATAAGAGGCGGTGCCAATGTTAGATACGATAGGTCTGAAAGGAACATCCGGTTTATGAACTTTAGGCAGGGCATATAGACGAGCACAATTTACAATGGAAGGATGTTCTTGTTACTCGTAATGATGATGTATTTTTTACAACTGTTTACCGAAAACCTTTTGCTGTTTCTCTCCCACCCCATTCTAGATCAAATCACCCTTATAACCAAAAAATTGCTGCTTTTAGATCTCTTGTGTTCCGTGCTATTAATATTTGTTCAAATCAAATCCTTCTTAATTCTGAAATAAACCACATTAAAGCTATTGCAATTGATAGAGGCTTTTGTCATACCCTCATTGACCATATTATGCATAAAACTTTAAAAAACCATCATAATGCTAAAACTAAACTAACTGTTAATAATTTAATTGTGTTACCCTTTTACTCTAAAACAAGTTCCCGTATTTCTAATGTTCTAAAAAAGTTTGGCTTTAATACCGTTTTTTCCCCACACAATAAAATTATGTTTTCTAATCTTAAAGATCCTATAGAAACACTTAATAAATCTGGTATTTATAGAATTTATTGCAACTGCGGTTTATCTTATATAGGTCAAACAAAACGTGCGTTAAAATTTAGAGTTAAAGAGCATGAGGGTTATGTAAGAAAGCAAGAATTCGACAAATCATCCATAGCTAAACATGTTTGGAACCTCAATCATAACTTTGAATTTTCATCTGCTACCATTATTAAAAATTGTAATATAGTGACCTTGATTTTTTTGAATCGTTTTATATAAATAAATTTTCAGATTTCCTTGTTAATGATTTAAATAGTATTCCTTATTTCTCACCCATCTGGTTACCTTTGTATTGATTCTGTAATTTATATATAACCATTGCTTTTGTATTTTTAACTCAAATCGTTTTCCCTCTATTGTATTTTCACTTAAACTGTAACTTTTTGCCTTCATGTTATGTTTAAATTATTGATTTGATGTTTATTTTCGTCTTTTTGTACTGAAGAAGGGGATCCATTGATCCCCGAAACAATTGTCTACATTTTTAAAAAATTTTATAAATTGTGTAAAAATAAACGTTGTTTTTCAATCGATATTAACATTTGCACAAGATTCTTTTCGCGCAACTAGACTAGTATTAAAATGTTTTCGTCGTGACATTTTATTTTGCAGTCTATCTACCTACAACATACCAGATGCCCTTATTGGTCTGTTTTTTAATGAAATTAACATATGCATAGTACTTTTATACAAAGTATTGGAATTGGTTGAATGTAATAAATGCTGGATTAAAATATCTGATCTGTCCAATATTAAAGTAGTAGTATACAATCTAACAGATTATTGTATAAAAAATCTATACCAGCAACATCTCTTTAATTAGTAGAATAAAAAAATTTACAGAACCAACAATATTTTTGCTACAAATCTTTGTTTAATGAAATTATGTTTTTGAGTTTCATCAGTAAAAAAACTGTTTCCTAACTACCAAACTTCTTCGCAAGAATTTAATCTTTACATAAGCCTTTATTCGAATTATTTATCATCATCCTAAAAAAACTGTTTTAAACAAAATCATCTCAAGGGAATGAAACAACAAAGATTAATTAAAGTGTTTTTTTGTTAAGATTCAAAAACGTTTTCCCATAAAACGTAACTTTTTAGGTGGAAAAAAATATTTTCAACCTAGCTCCTAAATCGGAGGAAAGTTTTGAGGCGTAATAGCCAATTAGAAAATGCGGAAATTAATTACAATCTTTTTAAAAAGATAAATGGCTTTTAATAAAAAAGGAATACCTATGTATCTGAATACGAGACGAAAAAAATCCCACCGGATTGGGTTTTTACTTATATTTCTCTATCCAGTTATGGATTAATCTTTGAAATAATTTACACTTTTGGAAAATGACTTTTAAAGGATAAAAATCTTCACCACAATTTTATTATTTTCCATTCGTTAAAACTGATCTGCATTTAAGGAGTGAGAAATTATTTTTTTAATATAAGTTCGGTGAAGGGCGGGAGTGAATAACAATATAACTAACTTAAGCGGGTTGCCTACCTATAGAGGCTTATTTTAATAATTAAAATGTTGACCTAATTTGTGATTTGTACAATTAAATGCATCTAAAAACTATGAATAATACAAGAAATAATTAAATGTTAATTTAACTTTTCATATTATTGAAGAATTTATGTATAAAAATCACAATAAACAGTCTTTCTGCAAAAAATCATAACTCAAATTTATACGAAGATATTTTTGTGTTTCGTAAACTTTATTATCCTCGTAAACACATATTTTAGGAGGCCTACTATTTTTATGTGTGAATTATTTTATCGCTTCTCACGAAGCGAAAGTGAGAAATTTTCAATTTAATGACTTAAATAAATGAATAAAAGTATTCTTAATTCATTAAATTGAAAATTTCTCACTTTCGCTTCGTGAGAAGCGTTTTAAGACGTAAAATCTACGTAAATTCAACCTAATTGAGCGTGTGTTTTAGGGGTTCTATTCAAGATATTTTTTTGCTTAAGGTGTCTTTTCCTACTAAATCGATGCTGCTCTACAACTTTGTAATTAACTATTTTACCGAATTCTATATAGTTTTTAAAATAAAATTTATAACTCCTAAAATTTCCGCTATAGGGCGCTGCGGTCACTCGCATTCGGTTGCGCATAGTCACTTTACTATACCGTTACCTTAACTGCATAGCTTTAGCTTGCTCCATTAGCAATTTATTACAGGGTAAAGGGACTTTCCTTTACACCCTGTATATAAATAAATTAACAATAACAAAAAGATTAGAAATAAAAAAATATATATCTACAGGTTATGTGAAGAATACTTTAAATGTATGAAACATGTAATCCTTGTTCTGAGAAAGATAAGAAGGAAGTTGTCTGGATTTTTCCACATTTATAATGAAAAATAATTTTGATTTTAAGAGTTTACGGATTTACCCAGTCCTTGTTAAAAAACTAACATTTTAATAAGTTAAAAAAAGTAGGACGTTGAAAATGGAATACCCTCAAGGTAGACATGATATTGATGTAAACTTACATATTAGGTATTACTACTAAAATATATTCTCTCTTCGAAATTGAAGAATTTGAGTGTTTTTAAGCTGTCAGAAAAGGGTGAGTTAAGAAGCACCTAATTAAATTCCTACGTATACTTTAACAAGGTAATAAGAGCTTATGAGATATTTCATAAACGCGAGATTACAACTTCGGGAAAGGAGTGCCTTTTAACGACAATCTTAAAAATATTTAAAAAAAGAACAAACATACTTTTGATACAATTAACAAACTCTCCCAAGAAAAGTGACTCTTAGAAGTTTCGGTACTCAATTGGTGTTGAATTTCCGAGCTAAGTTCATAAACCTCAAATTTAATGCCTCACGATGGAGTTAGAGTTATGATGGGCATACATTAGTAGAGGCCTGTATTTATTTACAAACTTGGTATAACGGAATTTTTCTCATCTTGTGAGAAAGCTTGTTTCGACTGCATAGCTCATTGCCATATTTTCTGATACGTTACTTTCAGATAATGACTGAGACATCTATGCCCTAATGACTTAGATAAGACTAATTTACCACGGAGAAGTTTTTGAAAGTTTACTAGGTGTCAGTGCAAAAGTGATGACATTATATTAATACCACATATTTGTTTTTTTAACGGAAAGTTACGGAGAAATTTGTTACCTTCATTATAACAAAGGATTGAATGCATGAATGAAGTACAAAAGTGTCTTGATTAATTCCATTATCTTTAGTGTACGATTAGTTTATGAATGGATACTTGAGTTTCTTTTCCGGCAGTTTTGATGAAAGGATAAATTTTACGCTGTACCAGGTTCTTCTTTCAGACAATTATGCTTTTATGAAATATTATTTCTCCTTTATTCCTAACACATAGTGTGAAAAAAATAATAAAAATTAATCAAAGCAAATGTTTAGTAGTTGTGATAGTTAAACTGGATTCCTTTGAATGATAGTTTGCGTAATCACATTAATTTAGGTGAAAATGTTTGGAATAAATACAAATAAGCTTTTGGATAGAACGGAATCTTAGTTTTTAAAGCACTGAAACAGTAATCCCATGTAGAGTATCTCCAACAATCTAATAATAAAACCGCTAAAAATACTAATGTCTAAATAAGAAATTGCATGAGAAATTTCTTAAAAAGAAAGGAGTATACAATTCATTGAATAAATATTATAGTTTATTCAATACCTTGACGCTTCTTTCAATAAAATTAGCTGTATAAAAAGGTTACAAGCAAATAAGTATACGGAATATTGCATTTAAATTCAACGAAGCAGAAATCACATTTCATGCAGATTAGAAACTTTTAAGTCATTGAACAAAGCTGGATTTTATTTTATCGGGGGTTCGAAAAGCTTGGATGCATGCCAATAGTCATTGATTGCTATTAAAAGTAAAGACTGAAACGTTTCCGAGTTTCAATGAAGTAACTTTTTTTACGCTCCAGACTTTACGATTCTAATGCAAAAATCATAGGCCAAATTTAAAGTTTATGACTGAATATGTGAATGAACTAAAATGAAAAAACCTTATTAAATTTATTTAAATTATACAGGGTGTCCCATAAATAATGGGTCACACTTCTAGGGGGGGATAGTAGACACCTAGACGAGTCAGAATCACATAGGATTCGGGGGTCCCAGACCAAATCCCAGGGAGTTAAAAATGGAGCGACACCCCAAAAAAATTATTGAAAAATTCAATTTGTAGAAGAACTACTATTGGTAAAAATTTAATTATGGTCTAAAAAATTGTGGTTTAATATGATCTTTAAAGTTATCTCAGAAGGCTTCACTTTAAAATTTTTTTTAATATGAAAAAAATTAAAAAACCACAAAAAATGTGAAAATTCTGCCAAAACCTCAGTTTGTATTTCGAAATCCTTTCTTTTGTTTTAATAATATGAAAGATCATAGTTGAAAACCCTTAAGTCCAAAGTTTCACGTAAAAACCATCAATATTAAATGCTTGAGAGCCTTTTGAAGCATGATTTAAGTCCGTTTTTTACTTCCGCCAACTGTCGTTTTGGAAACGGCTATAGGAAACCCGTTTGCGCACCCAAAAAACGAACTTTAACAGGACCTCAAGCGTTTAATATTGATGGTTTTTACGTGAAACTTTAGACTTAAGGGTTTACAACTATGATCTTTCAGATTATAAAATCAAAAGAAAGGATTTCTAAATACAAAATGAGGTTTTGGCAAAATTTTCACATTTTTTTATGTTTTTTAAATTTTTTTCATAATAAAACAAATTTTAAAGTGAAGACTTTTGAGATAATTTTAAAGATCATATTAAACCACAATTTTCGAGACCATAATTAAATTTTTACCAATAGTAGTTCTTCTACAAATTGAATTTTTCAATAACTTTTTTGGGGTGTCGCTCCATTTTTAACTCCCTGGGATTTGGTCTGGGACCCCCAAATCCTATCTGATTCTGACTCGTCTAGGTGTCTACTATCCTCCCTAGAAGTGTGACCCATTATTTATGGGACACCCTGTATACTTAGTTAAAATAAAACTTTTAATAACAGAAGAGATACTATCAACCTATAGGTTACACAGAGGATTGTGAGATTAGGGTAATAGTAGTGAAAAAACCCAATTTAGTGAAAGGGGCATAGATAAAAAAGGCTAGAGCGTGAAAATAAGTTAACATGTATGGAAATGCATTTATATTTAATTTATTTTGGTAGATTAAAATTGATTTTTTTGAATTTATTTTAAATTAAGATTTTAAAAGTAATTTTAAAATGACAACGGATCTAATTTTGCTAATAATAGAAAAAATCTATGTGCAAGTAAAATATTTTAATGAGGAAGTTGCATGATTTTTTTTTATTTTTTTAATCGATTCCTCTTGCAAAAATAAGCAACTACCCAAAATTTGAGGCCGATCGAGAAATTTTTTGATTGCCAAAAAAATTAACAAAAATCCCCTTTTTAAAAGCGCGCGAAAAAGCCAAGAGTTTGGATGTGACGTCATCTTATACTAAACATTGTTGTAAAGCAATGGAGTTGATGGTATTATTGTTGACGTCATCTTATAGTTTAAACAATAAACGTTTTCAGTCACGTGTTTTTTTCTCGACTTTTAAATTAAAATATTTAATTACCTGTACATTTTTTTGAAAAACTGACTAGATATTTAATTTTACCATACAAAAAACCATACGGAACACTTGTTTGTTTTTGAAAATCTGACACATGCAACTTCCTTATTCTTTCCAATAAAATTAAAATTATTCCTATTGTTAAAATTTGATATAATCTCCTGTAAAATGGTTAGAATAATTCTCTAAATTTATTCCTACACTTGCTAATAAGTTATTATTATTTTTAACACAATCTGCAAACTTTTAAAAATACCAAATATTTGAATAATAAAATTTTTAGCAGTAGCTAAATTAAAAATAAAAGGGTTAACGCAAAATAAAATTTAACATTTAATCCCAATATGATTCTTATATACAGGGTGTTTCAAAAGTTCGTTTCGCGGCTTTTATTTGGAACCAACGTGTCCTAGTGTCACGGAAGTAAGGTCTATCCCTAGGTAAGTAACCCAGGAAAATCCATTGATATTACCTACAGCACCTCTAGCGGCAAAATAAAAAAGTTAAAAAAATTAATTTAAAAACTATAGGAGATAGAGTAAAAACCTCAGTGAGAGTATTGTTGCCAAAGTTATGAAGAACTCACTGAAAAAAATTTGATCAAAATAACTTGAATATTCGCGGAAATATTAGCATGTGAAAATGACATTTTTTCAGACATTAAAAAAGAAAATTCTCAAAGTTGCAATTTTTCAGTTGTATTGTGTAGTTTTGTGTATTTTATAGTTGAATAAAGGCAAAATTTAATCAAAAAATTGAAAAACTTGCAAATTTGCAAACTTTTTCTTTTTTGAGGTCTGAAAAAGAGCTATTTTCACATGCTAATATCTCCGCGAATATTCAAGTTATTTTCATGAAACTATTTTCTGTGAGTTCTTCATAGAGTTGGCAACAATACTATCACTGAGGTTTTTGCACAGATTTTTTTGTTTTCTCTCCTATAGTTTTTAAATTAATTTTTTAATTTTTTTGCCGCTAGGGTTGCTGTAAGTAATTTCAATGGATTCTCCTGGGTCATTTACCTAGGAGTAGACCTTCTATGACCCTAGGACACGTTGGTTCGAAATAAAATCCGCGAAACTGAATTTCGAAACACCCTGTATATTATGCATACTAATGTTTTAACAACACCGTTGGAATTTTCAAAGATTATCATCTACCAAGAGTACTTATACTAATATAGCCTTGAAATAAAACAATACTTCTAAAGAATTATTTACATTTTCTGTGTATCAGCACAGGTTAAAAAAATCCAATTGACTTTAATGATAATCATAAACTAATTTCAAAATGTTATTTGCTCAACGAGCATTTGAATTTAACATTTACAATGATTGAAGAGAAAAATTTTATGATAAAAACAAGATTTAACATGCTTAATTTTATGAACGAAGATGTATTTCAATAATCTTTGGGGTTGACATAATTCAATCTTAATCTTTTTCAAATGTTCATTATTTGTTTAATTGAATTAAAATCCACGTTTTGTTTACTAATGACATATTAAAAGAACTACAATCAATTTACAGCTACGATTTTTAGATCCTTTTTACTATGGAACAAATATTGTTTCCCCGAAAAGAATTATTCTCAAATGAAACGACATAGTTATGTTTGAAAAATATATAGAATTTATTTGTACTATTTTCTTTTTGATGCCCAACCTGCAAAGTTGTTTTCCAAATGAACAATGATTTAAAACAACTAGGGAGCTACCGCCCCCTGCTCGCTATCGCTCACTAACTTTCGTTAACTGCTAACGCAGGGCCGTTTGGATCGCTTGACAATTCCCACAAAATCATGCTCACTAAAATTTTTATTTTATAAAACATTCATGAAAACAATTACAACAACAACAAGTAGAAGAAACGTCAACCACCTTTCCAAAAACACACAGGTCATCTTCATGAAGAACAATATCTTAAAACAATATCTTAATATTCACTAAGAAAAGTTCACTAATGAATCTATTAAATTTAATATTGTACCTAGTAACTCGTCAAAACGCGTCTAGTGCTTTATCATTCATGTTTTTGTTTAAACCACTGAGCTATAAAACAAACTCAGATGTTTTATAGCTCAGTGGTTTAAACACAGACTTTTAAACAATACCTTTTAAGCTATTGAAAATAATAAGAGACAAAACGTACATTACACTCAATGTTTATAAACAATTGATTTTTGTGTGTGAAATTCTATATATTTTGAGTAGTATATCTGTTAGTTACTGGAAAACTATTATCTGTCTTTTAAAGAAATTTTGTTTAGAAAATATTTTGAAGCGCTTTTTTAAAACGTTAAAGGAATTATTTTCATCATAAATGTATGGAGTCGTTTGGTCGTTGTGATTAAAGAGATAATGAATTGTACGACAGTTTATTGCTGTTAACCGCAACTTTATCCATGATTCAGAAAAATGGAAATATTTTTGAATTGAGAATTTTTTTAAATTCTAAGGGCTTATTGCATATCCTCAAAAGATTCCGAAAAGTTTGATGCCAAAAATGTGCTGTACGGAACAGTAATTAAAAAGCCTTTCTCTGGAAACCGTTCACCAAAACTTTTTTTAGAATCGAGAGATACCGTTCTACATTATAGGTGAGATAACTTCTAGTAAAATAAGTCCTAAGAAAGTTACACTTGACTAAGTAAAGATAAAGTAGAAACTTTTGAATTTAGAAAGTAGTGTAGTTATACTCTTTTAAATTGGCTTGAAAAAGTAACGAGTTAATAAAAAAAGAGCTACCACCATTATTCATTATTAATTTAATTAATTAAAAAATTATGTTTGAATCTAGCTTCTAACGCCTTCACTCATAAGACTAACTGTTTACGTTGAAAGTTTAAAAAAATGAATATGAGTGAAAAATAACAATATTTTTTTTGAAATAGGCAAGATCATAAAAATACTGCAACATATTTATCTACAACATTCACCTGAAGTTTATATTTTCTCGAAAATCCCAAAAGAATAAATTATTTAAAGCTTTAGAAATTACTTATCTGTTAAAAAATCCTGTATGTAAGAATACTCTTCTCATTTGAACTAGACTATTTAAATTAGCAGAGCCCATTATTTACCCCTCTCAAGCACATACTAACAAACTTAAATTTTGAAAATTTCAACGAACGCAGAAACGATAAATTACCTTAGTACATACTCAAAACTGAAAGCAAGCTGCAATATAAAATCCCTCATACTCATACATTTCAAATGATCAAAATCAACATCCTTACGTTACAAGAAACTTGAAACGAGCAACTAGTAACCAAGAAACCCGTCACAAAAGACGTAAACAAGATAATTCCTCCATTGTATGTGAATAGAACCCTAATACTCGACACTGTTGCCTTTTCTATGTATATGTGGCGTGAAAAGGAAACTATTCATTAGTTCCTCGGTCGTTGTTATGAATGTGCGCTATCGAATGTTTCAACATGAATGGAACATCTAATATCCGGGATGCATCTATCGTTGCCTTTACTTGTCCATACGACCATCCGGTATTATTAATCACTGGTAAGCTTTATGTTAAACCCAACTGCTTATCTAGTTGAACCGATGGAGTAGGGTTCTGGGTGTGATAAGGCGTGGGTTTCGTCCATTCATATGATAATATTCCCACAAGGGACTAATGAATTAGTTAATTTATATCAGAAATTTTTTACTTGAGTAAAGGAGAGGAGGGTATTATAAATGAAATAGTCGGGTAATATGGAACAATTGAGTTTCTGCTCCCCCTCGTGCTGCTATCACGAGGCAATGACACGAAAGTCTTAAGAAATCCCCATGATGCAGTGCTCAAAGAATTTAGCTTCTTGTTGTTGTCTGATCAGTCGCAGCAAAGCAAAGTGTGTTTTAGGATTTTCGAAAGTTTTTGATGGTAAATGTTCAAACCTTTTAACCTACCAGTAACTAAGATACTTTGATTTTGTTTTTAAGCATAATGTACACTAAAAGATCAGTAGTTTCTTATACTGCAGCCGTTTTCTAGCTATCCTTGTTTTACCGTTCAGTAAAAGAATTCATAGTACAAGATGACCCGTCTGGTATTATGGAACATTCCATAAACAAAGGGTTAGAAAAAGACGATTATGTTTGTGACTATTGTACTCATGAACAAAAAACTATTTGAACGTAAATTGTTGAATATATTTTTATAGTTAATATTAATAATGTTCTCTAAGGTCTAATTAGTTTTCAATAGCTGTAAATAAAACTATTCCATATTACCCGACTGTTCCATATTACCCTCCTTCGTAACTTTTTCTTAAAGTACATATTTTGATAAGAAAAAATAAATGCTGATTTATTTGACCATTGGCCCTTCATTGTCATTAGTTATAGTATGTACTTAAAATGATTCGGCGGATTTTTATTAAAAACCAATATAGTCAATCTTAAATATATAAAGGGTGTTCCATAATACCCTCTTCTCCTCTACTTAATATATTTATATTCCCTACTTATGTAGAGATAATGAACAATTCCAGTAGATTTTTATATTATTTTTTATTTCATATAGAGGTATCAAAGAGAGGGATATACGCGCAAAAACCATTTTTTAATTAGGATGCTTATTTATTTTTTAATTTAATTTCATAGTTCTACTTTTAAAAAAGGCACGAAAACAGAAGGGGACGTCATGTAATCCTAAACATTGGTATTAAATAATGATTTAGGATTAAAAGAGATTGTTGGTTTTCACTTTAAAGTAGGGTCGAAACAGATCTGACGTGATTTAATTCTAAACAAGCGCAATTTATAAATCGATTTTTATTTCAAAATAATGAAGTAACTAATTTTTTTGTAACTTTTCATGTCTATATTTGAATTTAAATCTATTTCTTTTACTGGAAAAATGCATTTTTCTGTTTTCAAAAAATGTTGGTATTGATATTCGGGATATTTTTAGAACTGTAGTGTTGTGTAGTAGTTGATAACGTGCTGTGTTTTTCTGGTAAATAATAAATCGATTCTTCATAGGAAGGCTTTTGCGAAATTTTTTTTCTGATAATATTGTATATGGGTCATTCCATGTGAAACCAACCAGCACTCAACCTGACCCTCTCAGATTTTAATGAAACTTTCAGGAATTGTTCCCTTCTAGGATATAAATGAGAAAATGTTTTATTATTTAAATTTATCAGTAATTTTTTTGTTAAAAATTTTTGGAAAAAGGAAGAAAATGCAATTTTTTGCACTTTAATGTATTATAACTCCAGTTATATTTCTTCGAGAAAAATCTATCGCCCCTCGTTTTAAAGATAATTTTGCAAGCTTTGATTTGATATAAAGTTTGACTATGTCCATGAAATAAATTTACTTTCATGATTTTTTAAATAAAAAAGCTTTTAAAAAACAACGTTGGTATCCTTTAATTTCTTTGAAAATTATACATATGTTTAGCAACGTCATAAATTATGTTATCTGAAATTTACAGAGTGGGACCGCCACGGGATCGGGAGTTATAGCAAATAGAGCTGTTTTGAAGTACTATTTCGGAAGTTAGAGTGAGCAAGCATGGCGCAGAACCCAGTATTTGGCCACTTAAACTTAAAAAGTGGTGAGTAAAAGTGATTAAAAACAACTCTTTTTGCTATAACTCCTGATCCCGTGGCGGTCCCACTCTGAAAATTTCAGAATTTTTGTCTTATATCATTGTTAAAAACATATATTTTTTTCAAAAAATTTGAAGGATACCAACATCTTTTTTTCAGTTTTTCAAAAACATTTTTTTAAACATTTTATTATTCCACATGAAAAAAATTTACAGAAAATTAAACCTCATAAAATTTTCTTTAAAACAAGGGTTTATAGATTTTTGTGCGCTTAATTGAACGGGAGTTATTTAATGTTAAAGAAACACAAATTAATTTCTTTTCAAAATTTCAAAGAATTTTATAAAAAAAATTACAGATAAAATGATTAATCAAGGTCATTTTCCCGTTTGTATTATGTAAGAAAACAATCCCTGAAAGTTTCATTAAAATCCGAGGGGGTCAGGTTGAATTTTGCCATTTTTTGGTTGATTTCACATGGAATGACTCATATAATAAAGGAGAAGAACGATGGATTCTGGGAGAACCGTTTAAACTAGTTGATTCATTTGATGGTCTTTGAAGAAAAAATATCATACTTCAAATGTTGAATAATTTTTGTTTGAAGATGCCCCTTTAAGCACTTTTTTATGCTATAAGTAAGTTTTATAGGGTAGGTGGGGGTAATGAGGAAGTTGCATGATTTTTTTAAATTTTTTAATCGATTCCTCCTGCAAAAATAAGCAACTACCCAAAATTTGAGGCCGATCGAGAAATTTTTTGAATGTCAAAAAAATTAACAAAAATCCCCTTTTTAAAAGCGCGCGAAAACACCAAGAGTTTGGATGTGACGTCATCTTATACTAAACATTGTTGTAAAGCAATGGAGTTGATGGTATTATTGTTGACGTCATCTTATAGTTTAAACAATAAACGTTTTCAGTCACGTGTTTTTTTCTCGACTTTAAAATTAAAATATTTAATTACCAGTAATTTTTTTTGAAAAACTGACTAGATATTTCATTTTACCATACAAAAAAACATACGGAACACTTGTTTGTTTTTGAAAATCTGACACATGCAACTTCCTTATTGTCCGCATGGGGTAATGGTCCGCACGGACTTTTTTGATGATAATAATCGATTATATTGATTACATCGATACAGTAGGTTCCTTTCACAACCCCCAAATGGCCGTGAAAACTTCAGAGGAGTAGCGTGTCCGTTGTCCAAAAAAATGAGGTAGGTCGGTTTTTAGTCTCCTTGATACAGTATTTTTCTCACTTTTTCTTTAAATTATGGCAGAAGAGTTATATTTTTATTCAATCCATCTGTTTTTTAGCCGAAAGTGCCTTTATTTATCTTTGAAATTATATCACTGTACTCATGTTTACTTTCGTTTTCAAAAATCAGTACCACTTTCTTGTTGTCATCGTGATATGGGGTAAATGTCCGCATTTATTTTGGGGTAAATGTCCGCAGTTGAAAATGTGTGGAATGTTCTCAGAAACTCCAGAAGAAGCTTTTTTGAAAAGAAAGACAGTCCTACAGCTTTCCAAACCTAATGAAATCAATAATGCACAAGGTTTCATGCAACGATAAGTTTTCCTGACAATTTGGCTGATTTTACGCTGTATTAGAACCGGAAAAAGGATTGACTGTGCATCTTGTGGAGTCACTTTGCTCCATGCAGAAAAAATTAAGGAAACAGGGATTAAAATTTTAAAATCCTACTTTTAATATCTAGATTACTATCTTTACCATCAAATGTGGTCTTTATTTTGTCTTTTTCACTCTCCCCAAGGGTCCAAGTCAGAACCTTGTACTTGCGGATAATTGCTCCAAAAAATGGGGCTAATGTCCGCAATTTTTTTCTTTTTAAAGTCGAATATTTCTAAAAATACTTGCAGCTCAAGACTGAAAAAATATGAACTAATAGGTCACACCCTAAGCTTTAGATTTCATACCAGAAACTTGTTAAAATAACCAAACTGTGGGCCACAAAAACTCGAAACCAAAAACTGCGGACATTTACCCCCACCTACCCTGTACTATTATAGTACTTCAAACCATGAAAAATAATACCTCCATGTAACTTCCATACCCAAATAGTTCAAATATTATCCAAACTGAATAATTCTTTCTTCTAGGTCTAGGTCTAGAACATGGGTTCCCAACTTCCAAGTACTCGGCCGCAATCGAAATCACAAACCAAATGGCGGGCCGCAAGTAATCTGGCTCTGTTTTATCCCTGATATATTTTTAGGGGGAGATGTCTTTAATATGGAACTTTTCCGGTGAGAGAGTGACGAATTTTATTTATAAATTCTGAAAAAGGTACAAAATAGGGGTCGTTTTTCATTAATGAAAGTATTCTTTTACCAAAACATTTTTCGAGTCCTTAGGGGGTCGTCTTCATATTAAACGAAACACTAACTTTTTTTCCAATGGGGACCCCCATTTATTATTAGTTTTTCTGATAGGCCATCCCCCCAAACCCTTAAATACCCAGTTTCATCCAGATTGATTAAAAAATTATTTTTTAAAAATAAACTTAAATTTTTTTTTAAATCGTGAAATTATTTTATGGTAATCGATTCTGGTAGTAATTTTATGTAGGAAACCAAAATTTCAATCAATTTTTATCGAATAGTTTTCGATAAAATGAACTAGAAAGAGCATTTGCGGTATGCATTCGGCAACGGTATACGGCCCCTTACGATATTAATTCGTTTTTATCAAAAACTATTGGATAAAATCGATTGAAATTTTGGTTTCCTACATAAAATTACTTCCAGAATTGATTACCATAAAAAAATTTGAAAGTTTATTTTTAAAAAATAAATTTTTTAATCAATCTGGATGAAACTGGGTATTTAAGGGTTTGGGGGATGGCCTTTCAGAAAAACTAATAATAATTGGGGGTCCCCATTGGAAAAAAAAGTTAGTGTTTCGTTTAATATGAAGACGACCCCCTAAGGACTGAAAATTTTTTTTGGTAAAAGAATACTTTACTTAATGAGAAACGATCCCTATTTTGTCTTCCTAACCCAAGTGGTTCGCCAGAAATCACAACTGAGTCATTTTTTCCCTCAACTGTACATTTGATTGAAAATATGGTGAAATAAAGATTAATGGCATTGAAATAAATTTTATTGTTTTTGCGTCATCTTCTTAGATACAAGATTTGCGAAATTTGTGTCTAGACTACCGAAATATATTTGAAAAGATATTTTTATTCGAATTTATTTTCGCTGAAGAAGTCTATTGATGTTCCACATGACCGGTTTTTAGAACATTTTGAAACATTTGTAAAACAGGGATCTTTCCCCGTTTTTCCAGTCGATAAAAAAGTTAAATCAGCTATGAAAACTATTAAAAAAAGGAAAAACATTTTCTAAAATTGATATTGGATGGCTGGTTTCATCAACTAAACGACACATTTAATAAAAGCGAAGTTAAGGAAAATTAAGGTGAAAGCTTACATAAAACCCCATTTTTCAATTTTCCCGAGACTCTTAGACATCTGCAAGGGAAAATTTATTTTCTCCCTCTAAAACCCTTTAGTGAGGTAGAAAGCATATTACGCATTTATAACTTGATTCAGGTTATGAAAGTAGAACACGATAAATAATTTCGAACCCGAGAAATTAATCTAAACAATAAAATCTTCAGTACATTTTATTTACTGGAATAAAGATGTTTGTTTGGAATATAGATGCTCCTTTCATATTACTAAGTAATCAACCAAACCTTTCAAAAGTTTAAAACATTTTTTTTTTAGAGAATGAAGATTTTTTAGGATGTTTATAAGTTTGTTCCACTCACTAGAAACTTTTACATCAAAGTTTGGAAAAGTATTCCAAATTATTTTCGTGCGAAATGATGCATCATTCGAAATTATGAAGTGTAAGAGCCATTATTTATTCACGAATACACACAATTTAATCGCATTTAGATATTCAAAAAGTAGCAACCAGAAACATGATCCAACAAAGAATGGAAAATGATGGTTTTAATATTTAAATCGCTTTTGACAAAATACACATTTGTGAAAAATTCAGTTTCATCTTCAAAATGATTTTTCTTTCAAATTGCTTTCCACCCCAATCCTTTCATCTTTCCACTGATATGTTTCACTGTAACCGCGCCAGGAGGACACCATCCCATTTTACAATTGATGGACAAATAAACTAAAGTTACATTCTTTCAAAGTGTCTTGAATGCTTTATTGCATAAGGAGAAGAATCTCGATACCATCTTACGCATTAGCCATTATCAACGTCGTTGGAAACTCTTATTTGAATGGCAAATTTAATTTAGTACTTTTGGGTAGGATGCGTTTTTCCTTTTGGTAAAGGAAACTATGATTCTTAAAAATTTTTATAACGAAGAGTTGAATGTGTGTTGTAAAATATTTGAAAAGCGAGTGGGCTCAGTTGAAGACAATTACTTACAGATCTCGTAAGGAGTCTTTGTAAACTTGCAAGCTGCCAGCTCGTAGAATAGTTAAGGATACCGATTCAAGAGACCTGAAAAGAGAATGAAAAGGTATTAATTCTTTAGGTATTAATTTTTGTAAACACTTAAAATATGAATTCAGTACTTAACTCATAAGATAGGTTTAGAATGGATATTTAAAGACTGCTAATCTCTATGTCCGTAATTAAAACCTTTAGATTTTTTCGTTATTTTAAAACTCAAAAAACTATAATCTGTTAATAAAATTTTAATCCTTCCGTATAAAGATTTTAAGCTAAGAGGATTTCGGGATCTTTCAGTGCTTGTTTGTTCTTACAAATAGACTTTAGGGTCGATTGTTTCTGGTTATTTAGGATAAGACAGACTCAAGCGCAAAGGGTTATGGTAAATTGTTAAAATAGATGAAATATCAAAATAAAAACTATTTAAATATCACAAAAAAGAAGTGTTTCTTTTAATGTTTGTTATGAGATTTTTAAAACGTTGCCGATCGGTGATATTTGCGTGAGGTTAAGTACTTTTTAATTTTATGAAATCAATTTACACAAGTTTAAAATTTTAAGCAGTCAAAATAAAACTGCTTTATTTTTCAATTTGTTTTGCGAAATGAAGAAAAAGCATCTTATAACTCAAAATATAAAGATATGAGAAAAATCCTTTGGAATAGTACGTGAAGTTTTATTCCATTCAATGCTTAGAAGAGCTGATCTTTCCCATAATTAGACCTTGCAAGCAAATTACTGAGTCATCTGGTTTCTATCTCCCATTTACGATGATTGAGGTAATGAAATGATGTATAATGTACAAGCCATAAAGAAACTCAATTACGTAGACATCAAATAAGTACTCTATAGTATTTTAATACAATATTATACATTATTATGTGAAGATATCTTTCGTGAAATGCAATTTCGCTGCACCTCTTCTTAGCATTTCGTTAATTAAGACACAAAAGGTACTACAAAGGTTAATGAGTTCTAAAAGCCCTTTATAAAGTGTTGATCGCTTCGCAAATAACCTTGAATGTGTAAACATCCCTTGGATATATACTGACGAATCTTTATGAGGCACAATGACTCTATACAATAAGTTCCATGCCCTCGAGACCTTCCTCGTGTTTCCTTAATAATTCTCCATTGGGTTCTGCAATAACAAAGCTAGCTTAATTATTCCTGAATGATATCAATATTGATTTTAGCATTGACATATTTAATTAATTTGGTTAGCATATTGATTTTCACAACCACATATGTACTGAAAATGGTCGTTCAAGTAATAGTTGTAGTTATAGTCTAATAAGTCTAACAAGTAATAGTTGTTAGTCTCAGTATTCGGTTGTTGAACTCAAGTTTTTGAATTCTTATGCTACTATCTACAAAAAAGGATAAAAGTTTTGTAAATCAGTAATATATTTTCTCTAATTACAAGAATTTTATGGGCGTGATACTTATGTTTGTCATAAAATCTTAATTATTTTATTACGAAAATAAGGTTTTTTTTTTCTAAAAATTATATGTACTTAAAGTGAGCGTTTTAAAGTATAAAAGAAAAACTTTTTTAATAATTAAAAATAATAATAAAGAATTAAAATTATATAGGTATTTCAAAAAACTCATAAAGAATCTTGGCAACATATGTTTAGTTTTTTATTCTAAATTAAATAAATATAAAGTTTCACTATATTAATTTTTTTCTGGATTTACGATTTAATCACCCATTGATTATTTACACATAGAAAAATATTTGAAGAATTCATTCACAAGTTCATTTCTAGTAGACTCTTAATCTTTATTCTGTAGATTCCTTTTCGACGTCGGCAAAATGACTCAAAAGAATATCTAAAAAATAATACGATTTTCTTGATGGTATTATTCTGATCACAATTTCTATTGATGAAATTTAGCCAATTATTCAACCTTTTATAGAAATTAATTAAAAACCTTTTTTAGGGCAACCTTTCCCCCACCTACCCTAAAGCTTTTAACTACTATACCTACCCTTCCTACTCTTTAACGTGACTTAATGTAAGCAGTTAATAGTGTACGGTTCGTTATCTGGAGAAACCAGCTTACACATAAGACCACAAAAAATCCAAGAAGTTTATGGTGAATAGTCTCTGGAGCGCTCTTGAAACACATTTGCAGGTTTTCTCAGAGAATTCTCGATAGAATATTCACGTTTACACACAGCATTAAACATAGGCGAAACGAGGGTTCGATTAAACGAGCAGAAGGGATAACGTGACCTAGCGGTTATTACGTTTACGTTTTAACCCAGCATCGTCTTTAAGCAAAAGTGTTTTATTACAGCAATCATTATGATACGTGATGATAGTGCGTTTATTTATTATTCACGCTGGAAGTGCGTGAATGTTTTGGAAACAAGTCTGAAGCCGTGGAGATCCTTAGATTAAAGAGATAAATATGATTGGGTGTTGAAATAGCTGTTTAGTCATTAGCAAATACATAATATTGTATTTTTAACTTAACCCTCTCGCCACCCTGGGCCTCAGGCTCCTACTTATGAGCTCAATTTTTGTATGATGTAATCACTCAAATTTATTTTCTTTTCATCAGTGAATTCACTGATTCATGTAGATCACATCTAGTAATTAGCACCCCAGGCCCAAAGGCTACAGAAACGGTGATGGGCCACTAGGCCCGGGCAGACTTTGATGTAGATCACATATGAGACTTCCACATGGTTTCTGAATTCGTTCCTAAATGGCAGCAAGATGATTTATACCTCAAATTGTACATCTTAAGCTGTGATGCTTCTGAAGAGAAAATACTAGCTAGATACTAGCTTCTGTAGAACATTTTTTATTAGGTTGGTAGATATTTTCTTATTTCGTAACCTTCTAATATTATGACCATGTCTTTTAATAAGCTCTAAAATAAGTATTTTCAGTTAAAATGAGACAAATATGGCCTCATATGGCTCATAAAAATAACTAGGAAGGAGTGCATACAAGAAAAAAAAATTCCAGACAAATTATAGGGGCGTTTTGTATGTATTGAGAAGAAGAAAAAAAGTTTTTTTTCACTTTTTTGATGTTCTGGTGCCGAGAGGGCTAAAATGTTTCATCTTAGAAGTACTTAGATTTAAATAATATTAATAACAATCCTAGGTCTTCATACACTTGATTAATGAGCTATAGTTGAAAAAATTCATAAATCAATTCATATAATTAACCATTTATATAGGTTATGGGAAAAGTGATAAACCGGGCATTATTAAAAATGCCGGAAGTGAGGTGGGTAATGTGATACACTCAATGACATTTGTCGTGAGTATTTATCACTTTGCCCGGAATACTCGGGCATTAGAATTAATGCCCTGACGATAAGCCAAAGTTTTAACAAGCCAGTTAACCCATTAACGCCCAAATAAATTTTTTGTGGGGCGAATTGAATAAAAATCAGGAATCTGGTGTATTTTGCCTTTAATATGAATATTATGAAAAAATTTTGTCAAAAGAGTCATTAGTTTTTTCAAAAAATGCTGATCTAAAAATAGATCACTGGGCGTTCGGAGGATATTTTTTGTCCCAAAGCCAAGTATTAGTTTAAATTCAAAAAAATACTTAAAATTATTAAATATTAGTATTTCTCTTTAAAAAACACGTATTTATTCATAAATATGTGGAAAAATAATTAAATAGTAATAAAATTGAATAATTTACCAAAAATTAAGTACACAAATAGGCTATGTTGTAAGTAATTTTAGGAGGAAAAGGGGAAATCGAACCAAGAACTTGAGATTTAGATACAAGTATATTATAGAAAACATATGAAATGACAAAATTGTAACTAATAAGTAAAATAAAATGCATTGGGTTAATTTTTTGATCATTTTGTAAATTGGTTTATCAAAAATTAATAACATTTATGAAATAAAATGTGCTTTTCTCTTACGTGGCAACATTCAAAATTGCTGCTTGTTTTCGCTGACCTTTTCAATAAACTTCTTACTCTGGCATAACGTCAATTTTAAGATTACAAAGGCTGGATAAGGGCGAATTCAAAAAATATTGTAACTCTAAATTTGAGATTTTCATAGTTCCTTGATAACCTTTAATTGTTTTATAATTTCCCCTGTGAAGTATTTCAAAACTATTTGTGTCATAAAATTATTGGTGTTTATGTGAATAAACACCAATAATTTTATACCACTAGTTCCAATGCTGTGCTTTATTAGAAACTAGCTGATTTGCCCGGCCTTGCACGGGTGGAGTGTATTTATTCCTTTTTTTAAGTTCTCACAAGTTTATGTCCGATTTTTCGTATCACCAATCACCCCGGTGTCCCCTGTACTCTTTTCATATCCCCGTGTTCCTGGTAATATTCATATCCCTGTTTTCCCGGCACCTTTTCATATCCCGGTGTCCCCGGTACTTTTTCATATCCCAGTGTTCCCGGTACGTTTTCATATCCTGGTGTTTCCTTTACCTTTTGATATCCCGGTTTTCACGATAATTTTTATATCCCGGTTTTCCCGATAATTTTCATATTCCGGTGTTCCTAGTACTTTTCCATGACCCGGTGTTCCCGGTACTTTTTCATAACCCGGTGTTCCCGATAATTTTCATATCACAGTTTTCCCGATAATTTTCATATCCCGGCGGTGTTCCCGATAATTTTCATATCCTGGTGTTCCCGATAATTTTCATATCCTGGTGTTCCCAAAAATTTTCATCCCGGTATTCCCGGTGCCTTTTTTTCATCCCAGTTCTAAGTGTGATAACTCATTCCATCCCGATTTTTTGCCTATTAAACATTTATCCTTACTATGTGATAAAAACAATCTAATTGAAATCATCTCAGCCATTTGAAATCTAGAGTTTAAAGTCTTACACAGAATTTTCATGAAGTATTCCCGCTGCCCTTTCAAAATTCCTCAAAAATTCAATTTCAAAATAAAATAAATTTCAAAAATCCCTGGATAAAAAGTTATCAAGTTAAAAACTATTAAAATCCTGCCTTCTTCTTAAAATAACCAACTTCTTTAGAAGCTACTTAAAAAGTAAAAACAGATTGCTAGTTATAATAAAAAAATCTAGTGATTATAGTCTAGTAAACCTTGCTTTGTGAAACACTAAATTTTAGCTCTGTTTTCATGGAAACTTTTCAATTTTTGCTCCATAAATTTAAGAAAATTAAAATCTTAAAGAAAGTAATTAATTATTTTAATATATTTCGGTTTTCTGATAGCTGTTATAATATTTAAATACAGATATTCACACTGTTTTTCTTAAATTGTAAATTATAAAATGTTTTGAAGCAATATTTATTCAAGTGAGGCAAGACGACGCCTCAAGATAGAGAAGTAAACACTGCAATTTATGCATTTCAACAATGCATAATGTTATTTCAATGGGTAAAACGGAGTCGAAAAAGCGCCGAAAAACAGGGAAGGAGTCGTTCGATTTTAAAATCGTTTCTTAGTGCGCGTCTAATGGCTGAGAGGAAGGTCTCTGTCAAATTTCAAGCCTATCGGTCCGGCAGTTTTGGAGATTTCGTGATGAGTGTGTGTCAGTGAATGAATGAATGGTATTTGGATTATATAGATATAGACTAGCTGATTTGCCCGGCCTTGCACGGGTGGAGTGTATTTATTCCTTTTTTTAAGTTCTCACAAGTTTATGTCCGATTTTTCGTATCACCAATCACCCCGGTGTCCCCTGTACTCTTTTCATATCCCCGTGTTCCTGGTAATATTCATATCCCTGTTTTCCGGGCACCTTTTCATATCCCGGTGTCCCCGGTACTTTTTCATATCCCAGTGTTTATTTATTTATTTATTTATTTATTTGCATACTGCCAAACAGAAAAAGATCCAATTACATGGCAGAGGAAAAAAAAAGATACACAACAAGAGTTACAATACAACATACAATTAAAAAAATACATAAAGAAAACAAATGTTAAAAATACAAATAAAAAATTAAGACAAGGTACCAAATCATTGCTTAACTTGAAATACGAATCAAAGAAAATATCACTTTTGATATCCCGGTTTTCACGATAATTTTCATATTCCGGTGTTCCTAGTACTTTTCCATGACCCGGTGTTCCCGGTACTTTTTCATAACCCGGTGTTCCCGATAATTTTCATATCAGAGTTTTCCCGATAATTTTCATATCCCGGCGGTGTGCCCGATAATTTTCATATCCTGGTGTTCCCGATAATTTTCATATCCTGGTGTTCCCAAAAATTTTCATCCCGGTATTCCCGGTGCCTTTTTTTCATCCCAGTTCTAAATGTGATAACTCATTCCATCCCGATTTTTTGCCTATTAAACATTTATCCTTTCTATGTGATAAAAACAATCTAATTGAAATCATCTCAGCCATTTGAAATCTAGTGTTTAAAGTCTTACACAGAATTTTCATGAAGTATTCCCGCTGCCCTTTCAAAATTCTTCAAAAATTCAATTTCAAAATAAAATAAATTTCAAAAATCCCTGGATAAAAAGTTATCAAGTTAAAAACTATTAAAATCCTGCCTTCTTCTTAAAATAACCAACTTCTTTAGAAGCTACTTAAAAAGTAAAAACTGATTGCTAGTTATAATAAAAAAATCTAGTGATTATAGTCTAGTAAACCATGCTTTGTGATACCATGGCTTACTGCGATATGGTAATTGAAACACGTAGCGGCTGTACCAGTTTCCTTCAAGTCTATTGAATTTTGCGTACAAGAAAAAGTTCACCTGTAGGCCGCTAGGTGGCGTAATACCGACCGTTTGTTTACCGTGTTGTTTACACTGATGATGTGTTCAAACGCTGACCACAATTCATCTACAGCTGAGAGATTTCATTTGTAAAACATTTATCCCTATAGTTTTGAAAAATTTTGCCAAGAAAGTCAGTGAAAGTTATCTCAGTAAAATAATTCAGAACAAACCTTCTATTCGTAAAATTCATAAAGTAGGCTGAAAGCAAAAACATTTGTGCTAAAAAGCTGTTGTTACCAAATTTTTTCTTTTTGTGTATTCATTTTTATATTTCAATGAAACCTGTTTATTACTTCAAAATATATAGTTTTGGTTGTCAAACAGTTGAAATAATACCTATCAATTTTAATGTTTTTTCAATGGTATTTTTGCTTTTTAGTAAATTCATTATTAAATCAATTTAATTGCATCAAAGGTTGTCAAACTGAAAATTTTACTTATTAATTTCCCTGTTGACTTGTCTAATGTTGCTTAATAAAGATTATAATGTTGTAATCTTACTTTAAAAAACATAAAACTGTGAAATTTATTATTTAAAAAATGGGCTTGATAGATAAATTGATTAATCTGAATCAAAATTCTCAAATCTGAATTCAAGTGAAAAAGGTTTTTATGTTTATAGAAATTTGAAAAATAAACATTGTTTCTCATTTTCTGTTGAATCTTGTTGTTCATTTCCTCATTAATTGAATCTGTTGTTCATTAATAACTCATTTTCATAAAATATTAAGCTGTAGGCAATTTAATACTTATGGCAAAAAAGTGGGCTGAATTATAGATGAATTAGCACTATATCTGAATCATAATAGTGAGCTGGTTTTTATAATCCAAGAAATTATGAAAGTTAACATTGCATGTATTTCTATTTCCTACTGATATAACTTTGAATTTTCCTTTTTAGTTATAGGAAAAAGAGTGGGAATTAAAAACATTAGCGTTCGCTTTAATGTAACGATTATTTTCATAATCTTTCTTAAAAATTTCCATGAACAAACTAATTTTAAAATGGATTTTCACTTTAAAGTGCTTTGAAAAAACTTAAAAGATATTCAGACGTATTTCGGAGATATCGGTGGTCTCGGAGCATAAACGTATTAACATTAAGTAAATCAGTCGATGTATATTGTAAGGGAAATAAAGAACCAATTTAGCATATATATACGTATATCTAATTCCTTTCCCCCGATCCTTATACGTTGGAAAAACCGGGAAAAACATCGTTAATAAGCGTCTTTTCTATTGAGACTGCGAGGATTTCGCGGTCGGTAATGCGCTCCTAGTGGCGAGAATGAGAAACTTTCTCTGTACGCGGTTTTTGCAGGATTGGTACAGCCGCTACGTGTTTCAATTACCGTATCGCAGTAAGCCATGGTGAAACACTAAATTTTAGCTCTGTTTTCATGGAAACTTTTCAATTTTTGCTCCATAAATTAAAGAAAATTAAAATCTTAAAGAAAGTAATTAATTATTTTAATATATTTCGGTTTTCTGATAGCTGTTATAATATTTAAATACAGATATTCACACTGTTTTTCTTAAATTTAATTGTAAATTATAAAATGTTTTGAAGCAATATTTATTCAAGTGAGGCAAGACGACGCCTCAAGATAGAGAAGTAAACACTGCAATTTATGCATTTCAACAATGCATAATGTTATTTCAATGGGTAAAACGGAGTCGAAAAAGCGCCGAAAAACAGGGAAGGAGTCGTTCGATTTTAAAATCGTTTCTTAGTGCGCGTCTAATGGCTGAGAGGAAGGTCTCTGTCAAATTTCAAGCCTATCGGTCCGGCAGTTTTGGAGATTTCGTGATGAGTGTGTGTCAGTGAATGAATGAATGGTATTTGGATTATAAGGGTGGGCCGAAAAAAACTTTTTATTTTATTTTGAAACGCTATACCGCGGAAAACTTGCCTCTGGGGTAGAGAAGTAAAATGCAAAAAAAATTTTTAAAATCGGTTAAAAACTGCAATAGCGCATTGCACCTAAAGTTTGAAAAAAATAGGCCATTTTCATTACTTTTAAAAAAATCAAATTAAATCAAATAACTTTTATAAAAAGTTTCTAAAGGCCTATAATAGAATAAAAATGTTGAGAAAACATATTTAATTGAAAAAAGGTGATATTTTACAATTAATTGGTAGTATAATACCATCTAAAAATACACGTTTATACCAGAAATCCACATATTTCGTATGAAACAAAAAACATTACGTAAAACAATTTTTCATTACCATACTACCTTTCTAGCTATCCCTCAGTAACCCCCTTAACAGTTAAAATATTTTTTATAGTTCGCTTCGCGATCGGAGCTCGCTCGTTGCACAACAAACCGCATCACTATCTCTTGCCGAAATAAAAACTTATTTTATATTTTGAAACGCTATACCACAGAAAACTTGCCTCTTGAGTAGAGAAGTAAAATGCAACACACAAAAATTGTTAAAATCGGTTAAAAATTGCATTTGTACATTGGTCCAAAAATTTGAAAAAATATGCTACTTTCATAACTCTTAAAAAAATCAAATAACTTCTATAAAAAGTATCTAAAGGCATAAATTAGAAGAAAAATGTTAAGAAAAAATACATTTAATGGAAAGAAAGATGGTATTTTACAATATAAGGTTGTACTATAAGGTTACTAGGCATTTCGTCCTTTTTTCTTCAAAAATCGCATTTTTCGATTGAATTAAAAAGTTATTATTCCTGATGGTGCATAGTATGATTTGTAACAAAATGTAGTTCTTTACTGGTTATTAACTTCTTTTGGTAGTTTGAAAGAATCTTATGTTCCTCTGTAGGATTATTTATCAGTACTATAACATAAACTGTATTTTAGTACTGATAATCCAACAGATGACCAGAAGATTTTAGTTTCTTTTATATTAAAATCAATTAAATCAAATCAATTTGTCTGTATGATTCTTTATTTAGAAAAGTAAATGGTTCTAAATTTGACCTGGACACGTGTTTAAAGTGATAGAAACATCTAGATTTTTGACAGAAAAGTTATTAGAAATCATTGATCCAATGATTAAACAAAATGCCTTTTTTGCTCATTCTGAAAACTTGCTTTTGGGCATGATCATAGATAAAAGGGATCATATATGAGGGAGTTTGGTTTAGAAATCCAATTAAGGCTAGAAACTCAGCTTCTAAAAGAAACTCAGTTAGGAGTTTCCATCCCCCCAAACCTAATTTCCAAGCTACAGACCATATTGACCATATACAGAACATACGTAGACCATATATTAGCTGGAATACTGCTTCTCTTTCTCCCCACCTATACACCAATACTACGAAGATTTACCGATCAAGAGATATTGTCTATGTAAATGACTGGAACTTTGACAGATTCCCATGTCACACACAAACAGTCGAACGTTGTGTAAAATTAGTAACACAGAGGGCATCGTGAAATTCATCGGTTTGAATGCCAGGAGATGGGTTTATAAGAACTATTAATCTTTCAAGATCTTCAATGCCAAATTTTTCAATCAAGTCTTCTTTCAAACTACCCAAAGAAGTTAATAACCAGTAAAGAACTACATTTTGTTACAAATCATACTATGCACCATCAGGAATAATAACTTTTTAATTCAATCGAAAAATGCGATTTTTGAAGAAAAAAGGCGAAATGCCAAGTGTAAACCTTATAGTGCAACCTTATATTGTAAAATAACATCTTTCTTTCCATTAAATATATTTTTTCTTAACATTTTCTTCTAATTTATGCCTTTAGATACTTTTTATAGAAGTTATTTGATTTTTTAAGAGTTCTGAAAATAGCATATTTTTTCAAATTTTAGGACCAATGTACAAAGGCAATTTTTAACCGATTTAAAATTTTTTTTTTTTTGCATTTTACTTCTTTACTCAAGAGGCAAGTTTTCCGTGGTATAGCGTTTCAAAATATAAAATAAGTTTTTATTTCGGCAAGAGATAGTGATGCGGTTTGTTGTGCAACGAGCAAGCTCCGATCGCGAAGCGAACTATAAAAATATTTTAACTGTTAAGGGGGTTACTGCGTGATAGCTAGAAAGGTAGTATGGTAATGAAAAATTGTTTTACGTAATTTTTTTTGTTTCATACGAAATATATGGATTTCTGGTAAAAACGTGTATTTTTAGATGTTATTATACTACCAATTAATTGTAAAATACCACCTTCTTTCAATTAAATATGTTTTCTCCACATTTTTATTCTATTATAGGCCTTTAGAAACTTTTTATAAAAGTTATTTGATTTAATTTGATTTTTTTTAAAAGTAATGAAAATGGCCTATTTTTTTCAAACTTTAGGTGCAATGCGCTATTGCAGTTTTTAACCGATTTTAAAATTTTTTGTTGCATTTTACTTCTCTACCCCAGAGGCAAGTTTTCCGTGGTATAGCGTTTCAAAATAAAATAAAAAGTTTTTTTCGGCCCACCCTAATAGATATAGATGAATCATAATGGCTTACCCTCCATTTATTCGACAGATTAAATTTTAAAATTTAATTTCCAATAATATAATTTTCAACTTCTCAAGAAAATCAATAGTTTACTTCATCTTAAACATTACTGAGTGTTCTCAGACACATTTAATCAGTTTTTAGTGGAAAAATCTAAATACTCGTATTGTAAGCAACACAGAAAAAATGAATGCCCGAACGCCCAGTGATCTATTTTTAGATCAGCAGTATTTGTACTTGATTTTTCACTAAATAAATTATTTTTGACTTAACTTTGCATTATATCCCAATAGCTACATCTATAAAGATAAAGTAAAACTGGAAAAGGATTCATTTAGTGGTATAAATTTACTGTTTTCTTAAAAAACGCAAATGAAGATGAAAAATCTGCAAAATGAGACTCTGAGACAAACTTTAGCCTATCACTGTCCCAAAATAAATGAAGCAAATATAAAAAACTCATGGTATTAGAATTGAGGGATGTTTTCTCTTGCCATACGTGCAGTTTCGTTACTGTTGGGTGAATTTAAGGACATTTTAAAGATAATTTATGACACTATGTTTAGCGATCTAAAAATAGATCACTGGGCGCTAATGGGTTAATAACATAGGTAAAAACCGACAAAAATATCGTCAAAGAAATATAAATTGTGATGAAAGTTATGAATCACTAATTATGAATTTGAGTTTTTTGTTACAAACTTCTAATTCATTATGTTTCGCTAAGCAAGGAGGGTTTTAATAGAAAAGAGACATATACATAAAAATATTTTGAGTAATTTTATACTTTGGACTTTAAGTCATATTGAAAATATTCCAAATCCCGTGAATGTAAATATTTGAGTTCTGTTGTTGTTGTTGTCGTGTGCCACTTGGAATACCCACGCTCAATAAGGAATCAAGGCAAAGGGGGTGCGGCTCCTGAGAAAGTGCGGCCCATTAATGGCAGGAGTCCGACTTCTGCCCCATGATATGATAGATGCTGCCACTATCTATCGCCACCTAGACAATTTTGCCATGTATCTGAAGGGGAGGGAAATAGTCTCCAGACACCTGGACCCGTGGTGAACTGCGCCATGACGGACCACAGGACTTTCGGACCCACAGATTTAACGAGCACGTACTCCGCATATAATTTTGAGTTCTTCATTGAGTTCTTCATTATTCATTAAGTTTGACATTGTATTTGAGTTCTTCTGGGATATAATGAATATATGAATATTAAATACTTTTTGGAAGGGAAATTTATTTAATTAAATAGAAATCAATTTACTCGCATACTTTTATATTCCTTTGGTAAAATATAAAGAATAATATTGCACATTTGTGTGATTACCATAAATATTCACTTCATTAAGCTGTAACTAAGTTTTCTTAACTAGAGAAGATTTCTACTCAATCTAGAATAAACTTTCTAACAAATCACAATAAACTCTGTAAGAAAATTGGTTCAGTACTTTATGGTAGAGAATTAATGCTAACAAGTAAATATTTGTATTGAGTATCTTATGTATGACTTGAATTCTAATATACAATATCAGCCAAATAATTTAACTTCACTGACTTTTTGGAATGTACTCTGTTAAAAAAACCTTTCACCACAAACTGGGTTAAATTTAGTTGCAACCTACAGTTCGGTAACAGGTTTCTCCTAGTTTTCGGTGCTTTTACTAGAAAGCACTGGATTTCACTAGTGAAATACCACCGAAAATATTGTGAAACCTGTTACCGAACTATAGGTTGCAACTAAATTTAACCCAGTTTGTGGTGACACAGCCCAACCTTTCACCACAAACTGGAAAAAGGATGAATTGATTTTTTAACAGTGTATTTATTTCAAAAGCGATACTGCGTGTAACTTATAGTTTTTATTGCAACTGAAAAAATATGGTACTGCTTAACCAACGATAGTAAACGGGCCACGTGATTTTTTGCTTCAGTATTTTTTATTTTATTTAAAGTATACTGATTTTTTATTAATTATTAAACGCTTTTATTCTACTTGCTTTTGGCGGCGTTTTACAGGTGGAATTTTAAAACTCGATTTTCGGGCACTTCCCGATATGTTAGGGCCCCGAAACTTTACACATCGGTGTAACCCTCATGACACTCCAATATCCAACCATTATCTAGTCAAACAACCAAAGGATTAATTAACGAGTATTTTTAATTAACAGAAAAACCAGAATTTGAGACCTTTCTCAAGGGGCTATTTTACCAATAGTAGTTCTTCCACAAATTGAATTTTTCGATGATCTTTTTGGGATGTCGCTCCATTTTCAACTCCCTGGGATTTGGTCTGGGACCCCCCTTTCTATATCGATTCTTGTTCGTCTTGATGAGTACTATCATCCCTGAAAGTTTGTTGCACCATTTCAGATACACCCTGTATATGTTTTTTTTAGATATTCCGTGACCCCATGGACGGGCGATTGCCCCTTTGGGAAATGTCAACTAATTAATAATTTGGGATATGTATGTGTTGTATGTATTTTTATTTGTATATTCTATCTGTTTTGTGTATTCTGTTGTTCTTGTTAATAAATTTGAATTTGAATGTTTTGTTTATTCTAAAATTTAGCGCAACACTTTTGGTATTCAAAACTATCAGATATTTTAATTTTTACTATAAATTACAGTTAAATTTTTATTTAAAATATGACTTGTCTTCAATTCATAAACAAAAAAAGGTAAAATATGCATAAGATAATTATAAACTTGTTGAATTTGTTTCAAAGGAAGATATTTGAAATAATTAAAGGCGTTAAATTAAATGAAAAAAAGTCAAAATAAATTCGATCATAAAGATTAAACATAAAACCCTTGAAAGCTTAACGGGAAATATTTACAACTGAACACTTTTCAAGATTTGAAAGTTTATTAGCCTCGAGGAGAGTTCTTTCAAATTTATTTTTAAGTAGCTGTTCAATTACCCATTAAATTTAATTGATCTAAATATTATTAGCATAAAATAAATTACCTCTAGTGAAAGGTAATTATAAAATTAACTCTTTCTTCCTAAATCTTAATGAACTCAATAAAATAGAATTGATTGCAATGATCGTAACCTTAACTTAATTCCTTTAGAATGGTTTTAACGTTTTAGGTAATTATACTCTAGCTTCAATTTAGTTAATTAAGTCTGTTAATATTTTAGATAGCTTAATGGGAAACTTTCTTTCTAAACCTTCGTTTTATGTGTGCCTAAGGCGAAAACAGTTTTGAGTGTAATGCATGCAAGAAGTTGTACACTCGTAAAAGAATAAAGGATACTTGGTAACCGCTTCGTTTCAAAATGAAAGAAAATAATCAGGATACTTTAAGATTCGTTGATCTTAGTAAGTGGAATTAGGTATTTTAGTATGTCTCATTAAAAGAAAAAGAAACTTAAATTTTAAAAGGCTTTAAGCCATTTTTGACATTTCTAAGTGAACCAATTATTGGAATGATTTCAGACTGGTGACTAATTGTAATAGAGTCCAAAATTTTTATAATTTTCGACTGGCTATAGTATGTCTTATAAAAATTTATTTAAGAAAATTCCAGAGGGCTTATACCTTTTATTTTATAAATTTAAGATTCGGGGAATTTTATGCGTTTGTTTGTTACTGCCATAGTGTATTTTTAGTTGACTTCTTTATGTTTCCTTAAATATTACTGAGTTCTGTTTTTACGAAAAGAATAAGTTTAAAAACTTGAAATACAGTTGATAGAAATTCTAAAGTAAATTTGAGTAAACAAGATTTATAGGCCTTAACTCATCGCATATCTCATGTATAAGGAAAAACATAATATTAAAATGCCTATATTTTCTAGCTGACAATGCTCTTTGTGCTAATGTAATTTACTTTTGTAAATGCAAAAATTTTCTAATTTATACTTTATTCTTCTTGACCAAAACTACTTTTGGAAAAAATCTTTAGCCCTCATAAATACAACCGCAAAAACAGAAGCAATGAATTAATAAAATTAGTAAAATAGAATTCATGCATTTACTCAAATAAATATATTTTTTTGTATTATTGAGTATTTTAGCTAAATTAGAATTCATGCATAACATATAAGGTATTTTTTGTAAAAAGAGCTAAAAAAATTGACAAATGATCTAAAATATCAAAGAACTTAATCAAGTAGATAATATAAGAACGGTAACATAAAGAAAACGTCAAGAGAACCTCGAACCACTGGATATTTTTTAAGGAAAAATCATTAAGTGTCATACATAAACAACTCAAACATGTCTTCTGATAGCTATTATGTGACATCTGAAAAACAAAATCCCTAGTGCTTTCATCACTTTGGGCGTACTTCAAAGGCGAAAGATAATAAAGGTCTCTATCCAATGAATTTTTTAATTATATAATCTAAAATAAAAAATCCTTGACTGTTTCAATATTTGAGAGTCCTCCATTCTTAAAAAGAGTGAAAAATTGTGTTTCCTTTTTGTTGTTTAATACGGTTAAAAAATTTCAATTGCGCAAAAAAACAGAAAGAAAGAAGGTAAAGGAGTTTTTGCCTAACTACTTCTAAGTAATAGTTTAGTTTTGCTATTACCTCTCAATTCCATTTTCTTTACGCCTTGACAGTAGTTTTAATTGAACCGAAATCCAAGTGATAGTTTTCATTAGTTTCTCTTGATCAAAAACAATTTTAGTATCATTTGCAGACGAAGAATTTAGAGTGAAAGTTTTTGTTGTGAGAACGTGTTAGCCAAAATATATCTTTTGATCGTGATATTGGTTAGAAATATTTTCAATTAGATTTTTTATACAGAGATATAAGAACTAGATGAAATAAAAAAAACTTTGCACTGCTTACAAATTATATTTCAAAAGTGGAATCATTAAGAACTTTTTCTCATTTGTGCTTTTTATTTAAAAAATGGATTTTTAAATTTATAAAATGCAAGCCAATAGGTTTCCAGCTATGCGCATTACTTTATTCTCCTTCAGAACTTTATCTTAAACCTGTTTTTTCCATTTTAATATAAGAATGTAGGATGGAAATTTTATGTACAATTGTGTTTCCATTTTATAGTTAAGATGACCTTATAATAAATAAAAATTACCATAGTTTATAGGAATTAATTCTTAAATATATTTTTCCCTTATTTAAGTCATTCTACCAAAGCCTATTTTCATTCCTTGAAACTCGTAAACTAACTGGGTAATAAATATTTTAGGTATAGTTACCCAAACAAAGTAGTTTTCTTATAGTGACTGTAGTAAGTAAGGATAATTATCTGAGTCCAAAACTAAAGGCTTGATGCAAATTAATTTTACTTTAGCTTTTCCGAAAGGAGCGTTCTCCGTTTTTCTAGTGTTTATGTTTAGAGTTTCCTTTCTCTTCTTTTTTTTGGGAAAAAAATATTCCGCCTACGAAAATTTGCCGCCGTAAGTTATATCCTAGGTAGCCTATTTAGAAATCCTCCACTGATCCTAGGAGTGCTTAATGAAGCATTAAACCTGTTTTGAGAAAAATTGGACCCATAGATAATGTAATGTTTGAATGATTGTTTGAAGATTTTTGTAATGTTTGAATTTTTAGAATTCAGTTTTCAGAAAGTTCTGGGAGCACTACCTGTCATATAATCTCAATAAAAATAATATTTCAGCTAAGCAAAAGCATACCATTAAATGCAATGCAACGATATTAGTAGCTAAGCAATGGTGTCAGATCTATTTCTAATGAAGCAATTTTGTTCCCAACAAATTATTTGGAGAAAAAACAACTGAAATCCATTTTTTAGTACTTTAAATTGACTTTATATGAGTAGTTTATTAATGAGCTTTTGAAATTCCAGGAATCTAGGGGAATAAATAGTGAGACGTTTTAAACAAAGACGCAATTGCAAAACCCCAACTATAAATTAAACTGAAAATTATCAACATCAATTTCAACCTTTGAACGAACAGAAACTCATAACTCATAATCAATTTAGAGCAGATTCGGAAGTCTATTACAATGACAGAGAAATCACATACGACATACACTAACTGACACATGGTTAACTTCAGCTTACATAATTAATTTCGTTTGGAATGACGTCTTCGAATCGAAATAAGTAGGCGAATTACATTTAACGGTCATTAAATCGTATAAATGGATGTCATTAAAATGATTACAATGTAAATACTCTTGCAAACCTTGCAGTAGGGTAGACATCCTTCCAATCTGATGCCTCGACTCTAATTAAGCGTTTATGATGCCCATAGGGATATTTTGCAGTCTCTTCTGCACTAAGGGGCAATTAACAAACTAAGTCAATTTCAAGAAGTTTTATACCCTTGTTCTCCCCTATTGTGTCATTACTACTTTTTTTGAAAAGCAGGTTAGACCAACCTCTACACGTGTACCACACGTTCTAATAAAATTTACTTTGGGAATTCTCTCAGAAAAAACGTAGACCAGACGAGCTTCTTAGTTAAAAATACAACTTTATTCAAAATGCGAACAATAATCACCCACAGATGCCACTATGTTAAAACTTAATAAAATACAAATCTATATAAAATATTAAAATTAAATCGATATCAATAAAATAGTGAGTAAAATTGTGGTAATCGAACCCATGCCTCCATGCAGGGAATCGAACACGCTCCCGGTAGAAACATAATTCAACACTCCCCACCTTGTAATGTGGGCATCACAACATAGCCTGAAACCTAAAACTCAGAATTGCAATTAATACCTTTTATTACAGTCAGGCACAAATGAAATGTTCACAAACCAAGTATCTTAGGAATTTTTACCACTCTTCCAAATCCAGTAGAATATGAGCCAGACCCTGCTTTCTCAGCTGCAGGAAAAGATGATGGATAAGAGTCAGTGTCAGGTCTCATCTCCACAGGAATAGATGATGAAAAAGAGTCAGATCTCTTGGGATAACCCATACCATTTCCCAAAATTTCAGCGTCAGGGGCCACCTCCACTGGATTCGCTGAACAGGTCTCAGAATTACTGAAGTAGAGGTCTGAACTCGAACCAAGCGAATAGATGCATCTCTTCCAGGGAGAATCTCTACACTCCCGGATCCACTTCCAGGGTCCACACTCCAAACACTCACTCAAAGAAGGTGGGCCTTTCTCTCTGCAGCTAAAACAGCTTTTATTTAAAAAAAAATGTGACGTCATATACAATAAAAACTTAATTATCGCATTCCACGCTGTAAGCATGCATGTACAATGTATATTTTACAAACTTTTTAGTAAGTGTATAAAAATAAAAATATTCATGTGTGTTTTCTTGATTAATTTTTTCTCCATCACCAAACAGAACTATTCAGACTCGATATTTTTTTAGGGAAAATTTTTGTCTTTAGATGGGGCAAAATAGTATGAACCTCTAAGACAGGGGTTCTCAAACTTTTAATGTCGCGGAGCCCTTTTCAACAGACAAATTATTCGCGGAGCCCTTTTCCGAAATAAAATTTTCAAGGTATAAAAGCAAATTACATTAAACCCATTGCTTCTAGAAATAAAAGCATAATAGAAATTTATTTCGGGAGGGGTCCAAAATAATTCCTCAGCCCCTCCTATGCATATTTAACAGTTTAACGTAGCTTTAAAAAATTTTTAGGTATAATTCGCATCTAAGATAATTTATTTGTAAGAAAAATTGTGACGAATTAAGATCCAAGTACAATAGAAGGGTCTGGGGGTCCTTCCTCCCCAAAAGATTTTGTGAAATGTGATCCTTAAAAACAGTTTTTTAACTCGTTTTAGGAACATCATTGTCCAAATTTTGGACATTCATTTTTAGGTAGGATTTTAATTTTAACGAACTTACTATAAAAATTGACAATAATAAAGTTTCAAGTTCAATAGTGGGTTTTGGGGGTCCTCCCCCAAAAGAATTTCGGAAATTTGACCCTAAATAACATGGTTTAACTTGTTTTGTAATACGTAGTCCGATTTTCGGGGGGAGAGGCAGGGCCCCCTCGCCCCTTTGATATACACCCTGGGATATATGGAATATTTTGTTTACCAATTATATTTTATCATTGGATACAATGTAAATCTTTATTTTAAATTTCTGAATATCAAAGCTATCACTTTTTAATCATTATGCCGGAGATGCATGAACAAAGGATTCATACGGAAATCTATACATCTGTAAATTTTGTTTTCCTATAAGTTACTTCTTTTGAAATCGAGGGCTGTTTTGGGGGGTTTTTAGACCATACGTCAGAAGTACATATCGAAATTTATTTACACATGGGCCCAAAATCATTCCTTATCCCCTCCCATGCCATAGGATCAATGTTTTAGCTTTTTTTTATTTTTGGCAGAATTTGCATCTTAAAGAATTTAATATAAGAAAAGTTTTGTGTAATTAAGTTCCAAATGCTATAAAGGGGGTGTTTGAAATTTGATTCTACTAAAAACAGGTTTTCCCTTGGTTTTGGTGAACTTTATAAAAAAAGGTGCTGAGTATAATCAATTTGAGAGGTGGGGGAATGGGGTTCCTTGGTGTGCTACTTTTCGTGCCGAAACGGGAACGGCGCCCAAACGGCCAGCGCCAAACCGTCCCATCCTGGGGGTTCCTCCCCCAGAAAAGTTTTGGAAATTTGACCCTGAAAACAGGGTTTTAACTTGTTTTGGTAAACCAAAAAAGACCTGAAAAAGGCAAAAACCAGCAGACCTTACCAACACCTTACAGCAAGTTATTTATAACATTTCAGAGAAAAGCAAATTAGAAATTATGAAAAAATGTATTTATTTCAAATTTATTCGCGGAGCCCCTGGAAATGGTTGGCGGAGCCCCAAGGGCTCCGCGGAGCACAGTTTGAGAACCGCTGCTCTAAGACATTCCATACTACCCAAATTTTTTTATTAAACAACTTATTCATCCACAGTGTTGTAAAGCCCCCAACATATTTCACACCTCGCCAGTTTCCGATAAGCCAAATACAGGACACGAAAAACGTCATCTTGTATTCACGGATTGAACAGATCAGGAAGGGTTCATTCAGTAATAAAAAGAGCCATCAAACCTCAAGAGGTAGAACATCACCTCATCAACAATAATATATTCTGCACCGTCATAAAAACCCAGTAGTTATATCCAAGAACGATAAAACTTTCACGAATCGGAGAGCGAGGACTTACATCCCCAGACAAAATTAACAAAACTTTCTCCCATCGCTATTGATACCTAGGGAAGCGATTTTTCTACCTCGGTAATTTTAGATAGGAAGGCCTTTTCAAATAGGAAGTACTTTCGGCCTTTCATTCGAGAAAGTCTATCTTAAAAGATTTTGGACAAGCGCCATTTTCTAGTGCTTTTCGAGTCTCCCTACTGAATCATAAAGGCATCTCTTTTGAGACCCTTGATAAAATAAGGGTTTTTGATGCGTCGATTTCTTTCAAACTTGGTTTCAGTTTTCTCCTTTGGGTAGAATTCATGATTGTCTGGATGTTACTTTTTTGCCATGAGATAACCTTTTATCGCGTTTAAGAGTGCTTTATCTAAAAAAAAGTGTGAGGATCAGTTTTACGACCTTAGTTTACTGGTTTATTGTGTAGATCAAGTCAATTTTATTAAGTGCTCTTTTGTAGAGATTTTTAGTTATCTCAGCTTAAACGAAATAATTGTAATCTGGGTTTAAGGTTCAAACAACATACAACTGTTGAGTCAAGTCACCACACAATATTTATTACGTCACTTAAGATGACACATATGATACATATTTTTAGATGCTGGCTATTCCAGGAGGCATCAAGAAGTAATCTACCCTTATTTGGTTGCTTTTTTTCCTTAAACATGTTTGATTCATTAGTAATTAGGAAGTTTTTCTTTGGAAACAGTCGATCATTTTTTAAAAGAAAAGAGAGATAAACAATTTTTAGACATCAAGTTATGTCTCCAAATACGCCACGACGCCTTTTGAAATAGAAACTAACTAATAAATAGGAGCTAAAAATAAATTCCAGCATCGGACTAACCCCTCGGCCTGGACACAAGTTAAGTAATTAGCACCCCAAGCCCGAAGGCTAATGAAACGGAGATAGGCACCGCCTGATAGGCCACTGGACCTGGGCATAATTTGATTTGAAAAGTAAATTAAGCACACTGGTGTCTTAATAGACTACTCGTTCTCCTCTTTAACCCATTTCACCCTGCCGTATCTTCAGGTGCGAATCCTGGCAATGGTAGAACCATCCTAGACAGAGTGTAAGACATCGTTTCTACGTATTCGGAACTGATGTCCGGCTTGACCAATGGACGAAAAACAGTGACGTCATTTTTCACTATCTCGCTGTGATTGGTCCAATTGGACTTGGGTTCGCGTCTGAGCCGTGTAAGTGGAAACGGTCCCAAAGGGTTGTACAGTGTGCGTTTTTATGTACCCGTAATCTCACTCACTTTTCCCAGTGGTATTTTGTAAGTTACAAGAGGGAATAAAAAGGGAACAGCAGATCACGGATCTGCTGACAGTACCCTCAGCTTAAGTGAGGTGCAACAAACGAAATCGAATTAGCGAATTAAAGCCAAGCTGAGAGCAGATCGGTGGCATGTTCTTCTGCAACCGGTGGTAAATAGAATTGCATTTCTCTCCGTCATCCATCATCCGTAAGTGACCACCCGTGGCGCTGCAGCTGACACAAACGTAATTCACATGAACCGCTGTGTCAATTTGATTTCTCGCTTGCCCCTTCTAGCATTTCCCTGGTAATAATCTCGTAGGTCACTCTCTTTCTGACTGATCCTTTTTTACCATGTCTTGTCACGGGATTAGCTCGTTGCCTACAATAATAATTCGAGAGAGCTTGTTAGCTGGCGGTTGGGGAAGGTTGGTCGATTGATTCTGGTATTTCTCTGTAGGTTTTCAGCTTTGATTGGGCATCGCCCACTTCTGGAGAGGGGAGGTGGATGATCAATTTGAGTTTGATGGGTATGGAGTGGATTGAAAGAAGATGAAAGGAGGGAATCCTCTTGTGATTCTAAGAGAACTGGCATACACTTGGTTTAAGCATCAAAAATGAAAGAATCATTTGATGAATACATTTTTGAGTTAACCCGGTGTTACTCGCGCTAATCGCACGCACGCGGTTACTCGCGTCGGGCCTACAAGGCCCGGTCTGGCTGTGCTGTGAGTTATTTCGTTATTGTAGTTTTTTCAATGCACTGACCAAGCTCCTTACCCATTCAATAACAAAAAAAAGAATGTAAGGGGAGGGGGAAACTGAAATGGAGATTTACAAGTCATAAAACTGTCACGGGCTTTCCATTGAAAATTCTCGCACCTATTTTACTTTGCTTATCCCCTGAAATTCTGTAAACCCTCTAGCAGTTCCTTGAAATTTTGTACACAGATATTATGGACCCCTACGTATGGTCTGAGAACAGGTCAACGAAGTATGAAGGTCAAGGGTGATTTTCTAAGGCAGTTGAATTGCAGGAAAAACGCAAGAACACAAAGTGGAAGATAAGTTATATTTAAAACTTCTTTTTAAGGTAGATAATTGCCTAAAACACCTCAGAGAACCAAATACAATATATTTCATATGAAATAATTACATTTGATTAAAATAAATTGCAGAAAAATATAGATTTTAGGAAGGTGCATGGCATGGTAAACTGGAGATCAGTAAGCGAACTATTAAAAGTTTGAACACATGTAAAGCGAGCAAATTAGCTCGAGGACAAACATTTTTGCATTTTTCTGTATCACAATTTACCAAATTTAAAGTTAAGTAATAAAAAAATTGAAATTTTTGGGTCCGATATTGAAAAATAATGCTACAATGTGATGCGCTTCTAAGTCGAAATGAGTATCATGGTTACTCGCGCCGGGCCTGAGAGACCCAAAAACTGTTTTTTTAATAATAACAATAAGAGAAGAAAACAAAAATCCGAAAATGCCTTCTTTGTGTAGAAGGTCATCTAGAACTCAGCTACACTGGGTTTGGTCCATTTCAGTATTAAAGGGTAGGGTTTTCAGAGCTTTAAGGAACTGATCGGGCCTCGCAGGCCCGACGCGAGTAACGGCGGGTTAAAAAAGTGTTACAAATATTTTAAAAAATGATATTATCAATGGTTTATTTGGGTAAATTAGGTCGTTTCGTCTTAAACTATTATGACTCTTACAATTAAAAATTTCAGACTGAAAGAACACACCGGACGTATTTCTTGTTATTATTTCAAAAAAAAAAAATATACGCGAATTTTTTTCATTGAATCGTAAAACTATTCTAAGAGGAAGTGTTAAAGAGTTTCAGAGAGAAAAGAAAGAAAAAGAGAGAAAATTTTATTCCTCATAAATTTCATATGTTGTTAATAAATACTTAAAAACATTTTATGTGTATTTTTGTTGTAGATGAACAAACGATAAACTCAAAAAACTGATTTTAGAAGGGTTTTAAACAAATTTATTTGAAACATTTTTCCCGAAAAATTAGTGTTATGGTTAACCCTACGTGCATACTGTTGCCATTTGGCAACACGACATTTTTCCCCATTTCCTACTTGAACTTCCATTTCCAAACGGCAACACCATGCAATTAGTACAATAAATATAACATTTCATTGTTTTAGCACTTTAGACTACCAGTAGATCGTTAGTACTGGTAGACCAGTAGATCGTATGTTAGGGGTACTATTTTAGACATTTGTAGTAGCTAGTGAGAAGAAAGTCAAGACACAGAAAATGCCAAAATAAAAGGACCATATAAATTAAAATAAAAAAAAATTTCAGCTTGAAAAAAAATTGTTTTGAAAAGGTAAGTTGTTTTTTTTATATTTTTAGAGTATTTGGTTTTATTTCACTTTACAATTAAGTTCACAAGGGGAACAAATTAATTTCACAAGGACAACGTTTTTTGTCAATTAAATGTAGAAAAAAATTAAATTAATTTTTTTAGTGTATTTTTACTAATTTACACCATGAATATAAGTCAAATAAATGATTTTCAAGTGAATTTAAAAAATCATGCATTGTAGGGTTAAAGTTAACCAAAGGAACAAATATGTATTTATAAATATCTTGGGAATAACAATGAATCCACAAAACATTTTTCGTCGTTTTTCTATTTTTATTTTTTACCATTATATTTTCCATTGTTATTTCCCATTCTTCATTTTTTCCCATTTTGTCAAGCATATCACATTTAAATCTACTTCAATGTTCCTTCAGAAAAAAAGCTATCTAAAACCTTCCTCATCCGACACTCTCCTAACGAAAAATTATTATTCTCAAAAACCTCAGCTCGTGTATGAGTCCCTCAGAACCCATAGCAATTCCCCACACTTCCAAAAACAGCTTTCCAATCTGTCCCCACTATAATTACCAAACGGCAGAATCTCTACCAAAAGCTTAAGAAAGGAAGGATTTTTCTCTTTGAAACAATCTCCTAGCCTTTAAACGCACGCACTTTCATTATCGAAGTAATATGCGGAATGGAGATTCTTGCTTCAGATAAGGAGGGAGCGTGTTTGTGTTGTATCGCTCCCCCGTGGTGAGGCATAATTGAGAAGCGCGACATTTTCGCAGTTGTCTCGATCCCTGCGATTTACAAAGACGTGATTGAGAAGTTGTTAAGTCTGGGAGATCTTTTCTCTGGAGCGTGTTTTTTGTGAGGTATGGGAATTGTAAGGATGAGTTGATATCCTGTTTTATTTTGTGAATAGAAATACTCGGTGTTTGACAGTAATATAATAGTGTTTAGCTTTAATGATAGTAAACAATTATATAGTATGCTCTAAATAACCGGGAGTTAAAATAGTCCAGGCAATATGTAACTTAACCGGTAAAAAATTGATACATTTAGTTTTTCAACGGTTTTCACTTGGGAATGACCTAAATAATAACATACTAAAAATCGGACAAAATCGGTTCGCGCGAAGTTTAATTTTTTTTAATTTTTAAAAAATGGCCGAAAAAAAATTTCAAAAAATCAAATTATAGTAGTAATCGAGACTTATTATACATGTTTATAGGCTATTTTTCAGTGCTGAATACGAATATACCATTTAAATTTTAAAAAAATTCAAAATTTCAATTTTTAAAAATTAATTCAAAATTTGGAAAGTCGAAAAAATTAAAACATCGCTCAAAACCACAAAATTATAGCAAAAGAAGTAATTTAAACGGTTTTCTATTAGAAATGACTTGATTAATAACATACTAAAAATGGAAGAAAATCGGACATTAAAAAGTTATGGAAAAATATTAGTCTTGGAAAAGTTATGGAATAACATACTATGGAAAAATTGAAGCACTTTTCTCTATAATTTCGTTTTTTATGCTTCAATTTTTCCATAGTAAATTTAAATTTTATTGAAAAGTTGGCTTGATATTCGTAAACAGCACTAAAATATAGCCTAGAGACATGTATCACATGCATATACTACAAAATTTAAAATTTTTAAAAAATTTAAAATTTTTAAATTAATTTAAAATTTAAATTTTTTGAAAGATAATTTGTCTTTTTTTAATTTAATTATTTTTAAAATGATTTATTATCAAATAGTATCTAAATATTTTCTGTATTACTTGATTGAAAGATTTTACCTGTATTTTCAACATTTATTTTTATAAATTAATTAATTAACTAATGATTTAATCACCAATTGTGGTTTTTTTAGGTTATAGAGGTATATACCTAAAACATCCATGGAAAAATGACCTTGGAAAATGCCTCAAACGTTTTTTACAAGAATTTTTAAAAAGGTCGATTTTTGAGGCCAAAAAAATTGAAAATTTGAAAAAAATTTAACTTTTTATTGTCCGATTTTCTTCCATTTTTAGTATGTTATTAATCAAGTCATTTCTAATAGAAAACCGTTTAAATTACTTCTTTTGCTATAATTTTGTGGTTTTGAGCGATGTTTTAATTTTTTCGACTTTCCAAATTTTGAATTAATTTTTAAAATTGAAATTTTGAATTTTTTAAAATTTAAATGGTATATTCGTATTCAGCACTGAAAAATAGCCTATAAACATGTATAATAAGTCTCGATTACTATAATTTGATTTTTTGAAATTTTTTTTTCGGACATTTTTTAAAAATTAAAAAAAAAATTAAATTTCCCGTGGACCGATTTTGTCCGATTTTTAGTATGTTATTATTTAGGTCATTCCCAAGTGAAAACCGTTGTAAAACTAAATGTATCAATTTTTTACCGGTTTGACCCTTTTTTTCAGTAGATTTACTAGACTAAAAGGAATAGGAAAATGTTTCGAGATGGTAAGTTTACGACACAACAAGGAGACAACAAAACGCATAAAAAGTGTAAAAAGAAAACAAATTTACAATGTATTTAATCAAAAAGCATAAAGTAAAGTTTCTATTTAATTTGTTGCTGTTTTTAATGCCACTTGAAATATCCTAGCTCCATCCGCAAAGCATGTAGGATTGAAGCCAACGGGGATGCGGTTCTGAGAAAGGGCGGTCCATGAATGATACGAGTACGAATTATGCCTCAGATGATAGATGATAGATCAACATCTATCTCCCCCTCCAAATTTTGTCCATGTCTCTGAAGAGGAGGAAAATAATCTCCAGATGACCTGACGAAAGTTTCATAAAAATATCTCGCATATCAGAGGAAATATTAGCAAGTGAAATTAGCACTTTTCAGGCTTCAAAAAGAAAAAGTTAGAAAATTTGCAGGTTTATTGAGTTAAAAATTGTGTCTGTTTAACGCAAAACCAAATGACAACACTATAAAACTTTCAAACTTGCGAACGTTTTCTTTTTTAAGGCCTGGAAGTTGCTAAATATCTCCTTAAACTTTTTTCTCTACGTTTATCATTTATAAAACAATTTTTTCTCCTTAAAACTTTTGTTCTATCAATGGTTTTTCAATCAATATGTAACGATGTTCATCGTATCATTACAAAAAGCAATATTCTAGGTTTTTTTTTACCGTATAGATTTTTCAACCCTATGTGATGCAACTTTAGAATGACTTGACTTTTAATTACATCACATATTTTATCTGGGAAAACCTCTTTCTTTATGCAAAATGAAGAAAATAAAGTTATAAATAATAATTTGCATATGAAACCTATTTGTGGATAAAATAGGTACTATCTCTGCAATTGTAATTGGTATGTATCAACCTATTTTTATACCAATTTTCATAATTCTAATAGTACATTTTGTTACAATCGTACCCACCCTCCCCTACTTTTGAGTATAAATATCCTGTAAAATCTTGTTTTATTGGTACTTTTTAACAGTACATAAGTATTTTTCAAGTGTGTTTTTTAATTAAGGATTGCAAAGAATGAAAGAAATTAAGTATTTAACAAGTCGACTAAATGTAAATAAAAATTGCCTTTAAAATATTACAAAGCAGAATTTTTAAAAATCTAATTATTAGCATATTTGTCAGAAAACACCCTTTTCTAAGTGGCATTTCTATGGATATTTAACCCGTATAGTTGCGTAACACTTAATGCTAACTACACCAGTCTAGTGGTTAAGGCATCGGCTTCGAGATCGGAGGGTCCCGGGTTCGATTCCCGGCAGCGCTAAAGACCCACCGAGTATTAGGTCATCCCGAAAGTTTTGTCGCACTTGGGAGCATCTGTATATAAGATATTTTTCCATTATGTGATATCAATATAAACTGTAACTTTATCTACCGTCAACTTGGCATCTTGGCTTGATTTTAGGTTCTGAACGACAACTAGGCTTTCCTTAAATCCATGATAACATGTTAGTTCATTTCTTTTCTGCTCAAAATTTTGCATTTTTCCTAAAGTTAAGATTTTTAAATTAAAATTAACTGGCTACTTCCATAAAACAATTAAAGTTTTAAGTATTTTTAACAAGTGTGGAAAATTTAACCTAGATTTAAATTTTTTCTGAGGCATCCGGAGAGTTTGATCACAAATTCTACCGCCTCTCTACAAAAGTATTATAAATGAGTTTCAATTCAAATAAGATCTTCCGTACAATCTTAATATGACTTAAAATTAAAGTTAAATTCCTTTGAATTTTAATTTTGAAAGTTTTCAATTTATGGCAACTTGAAGTAAACAAAATCTTATTAATCGTAGAAACTAGAAAAGCTGGAAAAGTGAGCCAACAAAAAAAGAGCAAAAATTCTCCAAATTGGCTTTAGATAGAAGTAGAAGTACTTTACTGGTTTGCCTTAATGGAAAAGTACCAAAAAATACATTGTATACAGATGCTCCCAAGAGCGACAGAACTTTTGGGATGACCTAATATATGCGGAGTACGTGAGTGTTAAATCTGTGGGTCCGAAAGTCCTATGGTCCGTCATAGCGCAGTTTACCACGGGTCCAGGTGTCTGGAGACTATTTCCCTCCCCTTTAGATACAGGGCAAAATTGTGGAGGTGGAGATAGATAGTGGCAGCATCTATCATATATGTCATGAGGCAGAAGTCGGACTCCTACCATTTATGGGCCTCAATTTCTCAGGAGCCGCTTCCCCTTTGTCTTGAATCCTTATGGAGCTTGGGTATTCCAAGTGGCACACGACAACGACAACAACCAGTCTCAAAATACGTCAACTATGTATGAAATTGTTTAGCTTCACTTAATTGTATTAGATATACAACAGATCTATAAGGATTTACTTAGTATTAGGTTCAATCAATAAAGAATAATAATGCTATAAATGCATGAGCAATACATAACATAATATTACATACAGCTATTTGTAATAAGACGTCCTATTATTTTCTCAAGCATCATTTCCTTATAAAAGGAACACTAACTAGGCATAACACAGAAAAAAAGTTAAAATGATTTGATGTTATTGCCTAATCTTTCCCCCCCGAGAGTTAATAACTTGCACTTGAGAGAAAAATGTTTTTTATTACGAAGTAATCATAGTACCTATTAATTATTTATGCAGTTCGAGGGTTTGGTGGTAGTTACGAAGTGTACTTGGATGTGGTTATTAAAGTAGGAATTTTTCTTTCTTTCTTTTTTCAGATGGGGAAAACTTTTTTAAATCACATTTTTCCGTACCAATATAATGAAACTGAAATGACAAGTGAAACTGAAATTTATAGAATTAATTTAAAGACGTTTAGTGAAAGAATGTTACTCATACTTTCTTGCAATAATAATGTAGCAATAATATATAAATAAAAATATTTGCAATTAAATGATATTTCGTATTGTTTTTATATTCTGTTTGGCGAAAAGCCAATGGGTGCCAGTGAGGATGTGTGAAACGCTTTCTATATTCAGAGAGAACTAAACTGCAAGCACTTAAAATTTAACTGAACAAACATCCTTGGAGGTGATATTCTGCACTGATTTATCCCTGGGTCCCAGAGAATGTGAGACTTTCTGTTAAACAAACAAAGTAAACGATAATGAAAACTCGCCAATGATGCTAACCCACATGTGCAGAAGTTATTTCGCATTTGGTATTAGCACCACTTGGTTTCTATGCTATTCACTTGTAACGTAACTAAACTATATTTTTTCTCCAAAATCATTTCATTTGGAAAACTGAGAGCACTTAAAACTTTATTGAACAAACTTCCTGGGAGGTGATATTCTGTACTTATTTATCATTGTGATCAAGAGAAAGTGAATCTTCCTATTAAACACACAAAGTAAAATAAAATAAGAGCTTGATAATGATGCTAATCCACTAATTTTTAACCAAGCTAAATTTTTTCTGCAAAAGCATTTAATTTCGAAGTGTAGATATTCGACACTCCTTTTCGCTCCCCGCAGTTTGGCAAACGCATCTTCCCAAATGTTTCATCTGAAGTTAAAGAACTGAAACACCCATGGACTATTCTACCATTTAAACATTCCCGTCGCATTTACATGCAGCGCATTACAATGTTGACTTGATCTATGGGTGTGGTAGCACCTCATACATCAACCTCTCTGTTATTGAAACTGCAAGAAAACCGTTCTTCCGAAACGGATGTTCGAAAATAAGTGTCGAAAACTCTCATTACATACCCGCACCAATCTCTACCTGACCTCATCTCTGAGTGAGCTCGTCCATCGACAAGCAAGACAGAGCTACCCATAGAGTCATTATTTAGGTAGCGTGCGCTTTAAACCACTATTCTAGGGTTCGTGGCCATCAACTCCTTGACTCCCAGTTGGAGGGCTGATTGGATTTTTTCATAATTGAGGGGACAAATATCAAGCCAAGAATAGTACATACTTTGAGATACTAAGAGGGCACCTGAGGACCGAAGCCAGGGAAGTGAGGTACTGTTTCTCACGCCACTAACACACATTCACAAGCACACTTCTTTATAACCACTGGAACATATAAAACATCCATGCTGGAACAAAACAAAACGTGTTACCTTCATTTTAGACGATGGAGCTAGACGGAAAGCAAGTGGAAGCGTGACACATGAAAAACCCGAAATATCGATTTAATATAACGGAACTCTAAATAACCCCAGATAATTGGTAATTTGTGAGATTTTTTGAGGTGGTCTCAAGTCACGTATCTTCCTGCATAACCCCAAGCAACACAGACGTTTAAGATTTGTTCAATTTTTGTCATGATTGGCCAAATTCCATTTACTTTAGAAGCATTTACGTTAACTCGACAGATATGGTATGTGCTGAGCTAATATCCAACAAATATTAAGATTCTATTCACCCTTTTATAAACTAAACTCAAATGACGGCATCACAAATAAAAAAAATCCAGCTTGGGTGGAGAATTTTTTTTAAATGTATGATTCTACATGACTTTGATTTATCTTGGAATGGACTGTACATCCTTTTTTTCTGATATTTTTTGTTTTTTTTTCTGATATTTTTTGTGTTTTTTCTGATTTTTTCTGAAACCCTATGGGAATTCTTATAGGTCGAAATCCTATGGGACTTCCAATTTCACGGATTTGCCACTCACTATGTTGGTCACAGAGTGTTCACATACCCAATCGTTCCCTATAGTATTATACCTCTACAGAGCTACCCAACCGCCAGCCGGAGTATTCAATTCCAATACCGCACAACCGGAACACAAGGACATGACGAATAGGGTGTCAAGAAAAAAACCCGGCCGTTCCCTGTCAATCCTTATTTCCATTTAAATAGGGATTGTTACCATAATGCAGCAGGGGACAAATTAAATAAGAGAACAGAACAGCAGTCTAAATTGCCGTTTGACTCCTGGGCTTGACTTTTGACTTGGTACTCGTTAATAATGGTTCCTTACTTGGAAAGACTGTTCGCAAACGGATCCTGTGTTCACAGTTTGGAGGCTTCTTGGGTTATGGCTCTATGTATGATGAATGTAAATAAGTTTCAGTCTAGACTCAATGCAATTTGAGTTAGTAGAACTTAATTTAGGTTTAGCTGGTTTTCTCTTGGGAGTGTTTCGGGCCGCAAGAAGTTATTAAGGTAGTTAACTGAATGTGGTTAAAACTGACATGTTATTGTAATTTTCAGGTGCTGAACTGTGCAAACTGCGTTAAGGGACTTTAAATTGTAAACAAGGTTTTGTGAAGGCATGAATACCAGTTGAAAAGTGACTAAGCTGAATCTATTGAGACAACATATTAGTGGGATTTCTAACTTCACGAAAATGGGTTTCGCGTGCTTTTTCGTGATTATGCTTAGTGAAAATAGCCATTTTGTTCCTTAGAATCTATAGTTTACGAATCGCGATGGTGGACACTTCGGGTCTGCGCCAGGGGATGGTGAGAGGCGCAGAAGTGGAAAATCGACGAGTTTCAATTTTGTGTTGTTTGGAGTCAAAATGGTTCCTTTTACTTTTTTAATTTGCTCAAATGCTCCATAATACGAGAGAGGCGAGGGAGGACTAACGGGACATAGAGTTTGGAAAGGATCAGTTCACTCCAGTAGAAGGGGTGGAAGGATAAAGTGGAACATAAAAATTTGTAAGCCTATTTTCTCTGAGGCGCAGGCTTATAGTCGTCCATTAACGCATCGTTTCTCAACCTTTTTACTCTCACGGAACCCTTTTGATAAAGTCCAAGTTCCGGGGAAGCCTAGTGTCCATGCAACAAAACATAGCCTTCTAGAGCGAGAGAGGCCTGGACGATTCCCCGTCTTCGGCGCGATGAGTCATCCAAGGAGTCCATTGATTCTCAAGGTCTGAGCTGTGTGCGTACGCGGGAACCTGAAGTAAGCGCCTTTGTCCCATGTTTCCCTTGCTCTTTTCGCATCCAGGCCTTTATTATGCCGAACCATTGCTGTGTGACAGGATGCAAGAGTAATTACGCAAAAGGTGCCAGCAATGTGAGTGTTTTTTCCTTTCCGAAAGATGAAGAAAGAAAAAAGTTATGGCTTCGGAAAATACCGAGAGCTCAATTCGCTTTATTAATACTCATAGTAAGACAATGTTTTTGTAAAGTAAAAGTTTTGGGGGTATTATCTTGCCTCCCAAAAAAACAGTTTTTAATATATATTAATAATTTAATTAAATGTTATGCTTATAACTTATTTAGATCAGTTATTTGCGTTTCATGTTTTTACCTTTTAAAAGTTTATAAATAAGTACATTTTATTGACTGAAAATGGAAATCACACTTATCCATTTCAAATATTAGATTATTCATATATAAAGGAAAAGGTTATAAACCCCAAGGGAGATATAGTATAGTACCAGAAAGAGAGAGAGCGGCTGATTTTGAATACTCACTTGATATTTAAATCCTATTTAAAGTTACAAGGCGGAGGTTAATATGGTTAATATTTATCTGTGTAAGGATTAAAAATATTAAGATAGGACATGATCTATTAGTTGTTAAAATAAAGACAGGATTTTTGTTATTATAAAACAGAAATATTTTATTTAATACGCCGCCCTGTTCAGCTAGCTTCGAATCTCAACTTAACAGCAAATTTTCGAATGTTAATATTGGTTTGAATGACTCAAAAACGAATACAATGTAACCAAAAATGTTTATTTTATAATACAAGAAGTAATTCAACTGAAATTATGCCGAATCTAATCGAATAAAGATTGTGAAAGTCGATCGTACTCTGAGCAAGGTTTTTTTAAAATCCCGTCTATCAAAATATTTCCGCGGTAATGTAAACATTTTCACTCAGAATCATTAGTATTCGTTTCCTACATCACACACAGGTCTTTTTTTCTTTTTCCGATCATTTGTTTATGATTTATAGCGATTTTTCCCCTCAAAAATCGACGCGTCTATGGGAACGCAATGTTAGCTATCGTCCGATGGTATGACTCATCGTTCTTCTGTCACGGCCTCCTCGCTCAAGAAGGCTATGAACAAAAGCATATATAGAAATTCATTTCGGGAGGGGCCCAAAAGTATTGCTTAACCCCTCCAATACATATTTTAAATAGGTTTAACGTAGCTTTTAAATGCTTTTTTAGGTGAAATTTGCATTCAAGAGAACTTAATATCATAAAAATTGTGATTAATAAAGTTTTAAGTAAAAAAGGGGGGTCTCGAGGGTGCTGCCCCGGAAAATTTTTAGAAATTTGACCCAACAAACTGGGTTTTAAATTGTTTTTGGAACATTTAATCCAAATTTTGGACATACATTTTTAGGTAGGATTATAACTTTCATGAAAGCATAATAAAAAGGTAATACAATTTCGAGTACTAAAGGGGGGCTTGGGGGTCCTCCCCCAGAAAAATTTTGAAAATTTGACTCTAAATAGCATGGTTGTAACCTGTTTTGGTATGCCTAGTACAAATTTCGGGGGAGGGAGGGCCCCCTCGGAACCCTCCTTATATACGCCACTGCCATGCAACAATATTTTTTCTTGCTGTTTTGTCCTCCCTCAGAATTTATTTTGAAAATTCTCCATTAAACTAGTGTTTTATCTCCATTTCAAACTTTTTGTAGAACACCCAAGGAGAAAAGCTTCTTGAGACAGCAGAATGTTCAATGGAAAAACGCTGTATAACAGGCGTCAAAAGTTTTGAGGGAATTTCCGAGTTCTCCCTTGAAAATGTTTCGAAATTTGTCACTTAAAGTAGACTTTCAGCGTATTTTAAGAACCCTTGAGTTCCATTTGAAAAGAACAATTCCTTGTAAAACACAGAATTTTCAAGGGGGAAATATAATTAGCGTCAAAATTTTAAGGGGGGCTAGGGGTCCTCCCTCAGAAATTTATTTTGAAATTCCCCTTCAAGCTAGTATTTTTCTTCTTTTCGTAGAACACCGAAAGGCTACGGAAGCAGAAGAAAATGTTCAACGGAAAAACACTGGCTCGCATTTGGCTGGCTGTTCCTTAATTTATTTAGGGTTATCCTATCCAAAAATGTACAAAAAGATATTTTCGGATCCCTCGCGGAACCCTTGAGGAAGCCTCGCGGAACCCCGGTTGAGAAACGCTGCATTAACGTAATGAAAGGTGCCATTCTTTTCCTTATTTTTAGGCGAGAAAGAATTGCGATAGTAGAAATCTGGCAACGCTCACTAGGGGTAGGGAGAGGGGCAGGAAAAAATTACGAAAATCAGCAATATCTCCTGAAAAATAATTTCTTTTCTGCACCAACTGCGGTTGAATGTTTTGTAAATTGACACCAAAAATGGGTAAAATGCATTAAACCGATTTTCGAACGATTCTTCTACTTAAAATAGGGCCTGAAAGGTGTAGAAAAAAATAAGGGGAAATTCTCAACTTTTAAGTCTTTTAAAAACTTATTTTTACTCGTGAAGAAGCACTAATTTCAGGCTAATTTTTCCCTTTATACACTTAAGAATACGAAATACCATCGTAGATATCTGGGACCTGCGATTAAGGAGGGGGACAGGGGCAGAAAAAATATTCCTGTTTTTATACTCTTCGTGGGAGTAAAATTCAAAATTTTCTACTTTTAATAGAGTCATAAGTGGTGCAAATAAAGAAGATAGATACCTGACATTTCTAACAGCCCGTTAGAAAAGAGTTCCTCCCATTGGAAGGTGAAATGGAAGGGTTAAGCGGAACATAAGGAATTATATGGGATGTTTTGAAAAAAAGTGTGTCTATTTTAGTGAAATAATGTAGAAATCTATTTGAGCAGGTTCTATGTAATCTGTAGAACTGGAAATGCGACAATAAGTAACCTTCATTCTCGACCAAGGATAATAATTGGGGCAGAAAAAAAGTTAAAATTATACTTTACTGAGAAAAAGAGTAATTATCCTGTTTAAAAGGTTTTATGAACTGAAATTTTTGATTGGGGTCACTCAAGGTGGTATCCTGAGAAGCATAAACTCATCTTTGGGGGTTGAATGGATGAAATGGAATACTAATTCGATTTTTTGACAAATGGCGTGAAATTTCTTGGAAGAGAGTGATAATAAACAAATCGATTCCTCTTTCCAACTCTCTCGAATGGGTTACCCGACAATGAAATTTGGGAATCAAGACAAGGGTCCGTGGTCGGCGCAGAAAAATTTTATACATTAAATTTTAGTTTGTGTAATTGTGTCTAAATAAGATAAAATATCCCTAAAATAAGAAATTTCATAGCAGATATGAAGGAGACCCAAGTTAAAACTGTTTCTTGGAGGGTAAGAGGATAAAATAGAATATTAGGGGGTATTACATTTTACTATTTTACTAAAAAGTGAGTATTTCTCGCAAAAATTGCATTAAAAGGATTCGATTTTCCAATTTTACTCCATGGAATATGATACGTTTAAGATAAATCTGTAGTATTAGGAAGGGGAAGGTTAGTTGGGAAAAAACCCTGTAATTATTACAAATTTAAGACATTTAATGATTTCTCAAAAAATTAGAATATTATAAAGTTTTTTTTGTCTTAATTTTGTAATAATTACAGGTTTTTTTTGCCCAACTAACCTTCCCCTGCCTAATACTTCAGATTTATCTTAAACGTATCATATTCCATGGAGTAAAATTGGAAAATCGAATCCTTTTAATGCAATTTTTGCGAGAAATACTCACTTTTTAGTAAAATAGTAAAATGTAATACCCCCTAATATTCTATTTTATCCTCTTACCCTCCAAGAAACAGTTTTAACATGGGTCTCCTTCATATCTGCTATGAAATTTCTTATTTTAGGGATATTTTATCTTATTTAGACACAATTACACAAACTAAAATTTAATGTATAAAATTTTTCTGCGCCAACCACGGACCCTTGTCTTGATTCCCAAATTTCATTGTCGGGTAACCCATTCGAGAGAGTTGGAAAGAGGAATCGATTTGTTTATTATCACTCTCTTCCAAGAAATTTCACGCCATTTGTCAAAAAATCGAATTAGTATTCCATTTCATCCATTCAACCCCCAAAGATGAGTTTATGCTTCTCAGGATACCACCTTGAGTGACCCCAATCAAAAATTTCAGTTCATAAAACCTTTTAAACAGGATAATTACTCTTTTTCTCAGTAAAGTATAATTTTAACTTTTTTTCTGCCTCAATTATTATCCTTGGTCGAGAATGAAAGTTACTTATTGTCGCATTTCCAGTTCTACAGATTACATAGAACCTGCTCAAATAGATTTCTACATTATTTCACTAAAATAGACACAATTTTTTTCAAAACATCCCATATAATTCCTTATGTTCCGCTTAACCCTTCCATTTCACCTTCCAATGGGAGGAACTCTTTTCTAACGGGCTGTTAGAAATGTCAGGTACCTATCTTCTTTATTTGCACCACTTATGACTCTATTAAAAGTAGAAAATTTTGAATTTTACTCCCACGAAGAGTATAAAAACAGGAATATTTTTTCTGCCCCTGTCCCCCTCCTTAATCGCAGGTCCCAGATATCTACGATGGTATTTCGTATTCTTAAGTGTATAAAGGGAAAAATTAGCCTGAAATTAGTGCTTCTTCACGAGTAAAAATAAGTTTTTAAAAGACTTAAAAGTTGAGAATTTCCCCTTATTTTTTTCTACACCTTTCAGGCCCTATTTTAAGTAGAAGAATCGTTCGAAAATCGGTTTAATGCATTTTACCCATTTTTGGTATCAATTTACAAAACATTCAACCGCAGTTGGTGCAGAAAAGAAATTATTTTTCAGGAGATATTGCTGATTTTCGTAATTTTTTCCTGCCCCTCTCCCTACCCCTAGTGAGCGTTGCCAGATTTCTACTATCGCAATTCTTTCTCGCCTAAAAATAAGGAAAAGAATGGCACCTTTCATTACGTTAATGGACGATTATAAGCCTGCGCCTCAGAGAAAATAGGCTTACAAATTTTTACGTTCCACTTTATCCTTCCAACCCTTCTACTGGAGTGAACTGATCCTTTCCAAACTCTATGTCCCGTTAGTCCTCCCTTGCCTCTCTCGTATTATGGAGCATTTGAGCAAATTAAAATAGTAAAAGGAACCATTTTGACTCCAAACAACACAAAATTGAAACTCGTCGATTTTCCACTTCTGCGCCTCTCACCATCCCCTGGCGCAGACCCGAAGTGTCCACCATCGCGATTCGTAAACTACAGATTTTAAGGAACAAAATGGCTATTTTCACTAAGCATAATCACGAAAAAGCACGCGAAACCAAGTTAAAAAACCCCCTATATAGTGAGGGGATATGACTGCAAATTATGGTACTAGTTAGAATAATAAAGGAGAGGGAGAAAGGAAATGAGTTCAAACATTAAAAATATTTGCAGTTTCTTAACAAAGACACAAAAAAACGTTCTCCAGAATGTTTAAAAAAATTTAAAAAGTACACATACCATTGAAATTGGAATTTTTCAGGGCCTTTAAATTGAAGCCATCCTCAATAATGGAAAATTATTTGTTTGAGCTCAAATTCGTATATGTTTGGCTAAAAAACCTTGTAGGCTGGTAGTTAAATAACAAATATCTCGATTACCATATTACCAAATCGTGGCTTCACAAGACTAACTCCACACAACCAATGCATTGTAGGAAAAGACATTTAGTTGTAACGGAAGACATTTTGAAGCTTTGTTTCAATACCACACAACGTAAATGCGTGAAACACTTTTGTAAGGTCATCTATATTTCTTCTAAATATGCTACTGATCAAAATCATTGTGTGAGAAAAAAGTAGAGTTGTAAAAGTGTTGTTAAAAATTATGAAGACAAAAAATGTGAGTTTTTAACAGTTGCAATGTTGAAAATGTTTAGTTACTGTTAGTTTTTAGCAACCTGACCCCAAATTTATTGCAACTGATAGAATGAAAGGAGAATTTCACCATTCATCGCTGGTTAAGCGGACAATAAGTGTACCGTGTTGATGAGTCCTAACAAGGACGAAACCGGTCAACGGTTTGAGGTGACGCTTGAGAGTTGTGAGTTTACACTAACTGACAGAATGGTGCACAATAAAACGAAATACCCCATTTATTACAGGAATATGATACCCATTTAACCATAAACATCATCCGGGTTGCCAAAAAACGCTAACTGTTATCTATTATGCGATGACTTACTTGTCCAACCTTCTCAAACTGTCTCTACCTTGAAATGACCATCCCTCCACCCACGTTTCACAAACATTCAAAAAAATGATTTACGACAACATTGTTCAAAGCAACAAAACACACACATCTTTTTCCACACAACACCCCTGCCAGTCAAGGCCAAGAAAGACAAATCACTTATGGATATCAATCCCCCGCTACTTAACACCACCGCTTAATTAAAAAACTTATCACTGTCAAAGCCCACCGCGAAGGCCACAATTAGGCCTCTCCATTAACATGTGATGATTACTCTCATTACTGAGTCTCCGGGCCTTAGCAGCTCATGCCACGCGGCATTACGAAATGAAGGCTTTAACTTTTGATCCGGAGCCATCCGTTATTGGCAACGGGGCGGGGTCCGGATTGACAACGGTGCCTTGTACTTGCAAAAGGCCACACACGGGTCCATGCTTTATGAGGGGTGGTGAATTGGAGTGGTTTCGCAACTGAGTTCTGGAAGGGTAAAGTCATGAGTTCAGTCCAGGTGTCAATTCGATGTAGGTAGTTCTAGGTCGATATAACACTTCTTGGTAAATTTTTAATGAGGAATATAACGTCTTTTCGATACAATAGAGAAAAAATAACCTTAAATAGTTTACATTACTGTGAGTGATTTCAGGCTAGCGTGTCTAAGATAAAAGGGGATCACTAAATAAAAGTAAAACCTTATTTAATAACAATTTAACATATTAATAAAAGTTAGAAAAAATAATATAAGGCTAAAGGCTGCTGCATGCAAGCATTAAGAAGAAAAATATGGTTACACTGGTAGATAGTCTTTTTATAGAAGACTTCATCACTGCTGCCAAATGGAAGACAATAAACACAAGTGATTTGGAATCAGATGCTTAGCATCAGAGGCTTAGCTTCACACATAATCGTTAGAGTCCAAGCGAAGTATACCACAACCACAACACTAAGCAAAAACGAAAAAAAAAGGTTTTTGAAATCTAACTATTAACACTTTTTTGATTTTAGACCATGTATTCAAAATAAGGGAAATTATTTAAATCTTCAACCATTTACGTTAATTGATGACTAATATTTGGGACACAAAACTAAGTGTGTTAAAAAAGATTGTAAAACCGATTTTCTTTTTGAGAAAAAACAAGTAAGAGTGAAAATACAAAGCATATTTTTTAAAATAGCTTTTATTCTAGAATTAGAGAAATGGCATGGATTGTTTCAGTTAAACTAAATTTCTTAGTGTTTCAACAGCAAGGAAAATATTTTTTAAATATTTTTTCAGTCCGGCGCAATCGAATGACGGAAGTATACATCAGTGGCGGCTCGTGAGTTAATTAATAGGGTGTTCACACCAATTATATAAAAACTAAAATTTCCATTAATTTAGTCCGTTTATGTCATAAATGTCATCTTTAAATTCTCTTTTAAAGTTGCTATCTTCCATCCATCTGTAACTTGGACAATGGTCAGATAAGGAGTTGGTCTCAAGTTCTTTATTTCACCTTTTTTTCCAGCGGCAATTGAGAAAAATACAGATGCTTTAACCCAAACACGGAAATTTTACTTAAAGCCATCATTTAAAAAAATCCTATTTAATAACAAAAGTATTAAAATATTTTGATGAAAAGATTTAAATTGTATTTAAAGAGTGCTCTTACTCGTACTTTCCAATTAGCCGATAAAATCACTTCTATCAGACGTCAAAAAAGAAAGATGTGCCTCAAAAGTGAAAGCCTCGGCACACTAAATCTGTGCTAGCGGAGATCTCCTGCGCGTTGCCGTAAGCTCAAATGATCTCCGGCAAGCATTCGGGGTTTCTTCGGATTCTCATATTTTTTTCGCTCACATGTGCGGAAGGGGAAAGAAAAATAAGAGTTCAGTCTTTTTTCGATTTCTTTCGCGTTTCCGGTAGTAAATTTTTCTTATTGAGTAGAGAAGGGGGGGGGGAGAAACATAATTTTGAGCAAAAAAAGAAATTGAGAATATATTTCCTTTGATATTTATTTATCTTTGTATTCGATTTTTGTTCTACTTTTTCAGTGGGTGTTCACGTGCTCCTGTGCTCCTATGGACGAGCCGCCACTGAGTATACTAATAGTATGGAAAAGAAAAATTTAAGTATTGGACAAATAAATTTTTTTGATTCAATTAAATCTAAAATTATGTATTACGATCTTACTAAATTTTTGATTGAATATATCGTTTGAATGAGTCGTTTTAACTAGAGTTAAAAAATTCCTAAACACAAATAATTTCTTCGCTGACAATCAATTTGTCTTCCGGGACAAACTAAGTACTATACTAATGCCCTTATTGAATTTTCAACTTCCATTACTAATAATCTTAACAATAACCTAAAAACTGAGGCGATTTCTGTAGACATTAGCAAGGCATTTCACAGTGTTAATTTCGAAATTCTTCTTTATAAATTAAATTCAGCGGGCATCCGTGGTGTTTGTTTGGATTGGTTCCGCTTATTTTTATTTTAAATCGCAAACAAAGAGTTAGCGTTTATACCCTTTTTAGTCCGTTTACTTCCTCAAAGAAAGGAGTACCTCAGGGTTCTCGATTGGGTCCTCTATTATTTAACATCTATATAAATGATTTTTGCAAACTGAACCTATTGTGAAAAGTGATAACCTTTGCGGACGATACGATTATCATATATTCAACTCGTTCTTATAACCAGTTAGAGAGCGTGATAAATCAAAATTTAGAATTAATATATAATTGGTTTGCAAGCAATGAATTAATGTAAATAAAACCAGTTACATTATTTTCTCTTTGTGTTTAAACTCTTTCGAAAATCTTAAATTATACTTTTGCAATTGTAAAATAAAAACTTGTGCAAACCATTTAATAAATTACTCCTCATCTTTAAAATATTTAGGCATTTTATTCAATAAAAAGTGGAAATTTAAAGATCACATTAATTCAATTTGCAGCAAATTAAGATATATTTGATTTATGTTCTATCACTCAAAAAAATACATAAACTCCGACTTATTTCTAAAATTATACTATGCTTGGGTACAAGCTCGAATACAATATGGTATATTGATTTGGGGTGGGGACTATATTTCAAACGTCAAACCCTTGTTAACTCTACAAAATAAAATTTTACGTTACTTTCCTCCCAACAAATTTTTAAATGTGCGCCAGTTATTTATACTTAATAGTATCATGTTTTTGAAGAAATTCCCTGACTGGGCTACGGAAAACGAAAATATTTCATACAATCTTCGTATTCATAAATATTATCACGTGCCTATCCCTCACAAAGAAATCTAAAAAAAACACTTTCAGTGTATCTCCGTTACTTTTTTAGCAACCTGTCTAATGAAATACAATCAGAAACTAACATTCATACAAATACACTTGGACATTAACAACATCGAGTCTCTATTTTAATTTGTCAGGTTTAACATATTCTATCTATTCTATCTTAAACGAGTAATTATTTGCCAGTCAAGCCATTATTATTTATTTTTATATTTATATTTTTATATTTCTTATTTATTTATGGTTCTTGTTTCTTTTTTCTCATCCACCATCTTTTTTTTTCTTTTTGTCCCATTTTAAATTTTTCTTAGATATTCCGTGACCCCATGGACGGGCGATTGCCCCTTTGGGAAATGTCAACTAATTAATAATTTGGGATATGTATGTGTTGTATGTATTTTTATTTTTATATTCTATCTGTTTTGTGTATTCTGTTGTTCTTGTTAATAAATTTGAATTTGAATATATATTATTGGAATGATTAATTTGTGGTATTCAAGTGAACACATGGGAATTATCCATCCCAACAAGTATTTACACTCAAAGTCCTAACTTTTACCTTTATGGCGGTTCTAATATTTCAGCCCCGACGCCCATAACAAGTACTGACGATTCCATTTTATGTCTTCCATCAGCAGACGAGCCTTCCATCTTGTTACAACCGCTATGAAACTCCGACGACGCTATACATATTACTCTCTACTACGCCATAACGACGGCGGACGGAAATAATAATTGAAATTCAGGTGACGTATTTCTATTAATACTGTGTCGCAGCTTTCAATATTGCCACCATTAAAGCGTCGTTACGAGCCGAGAATCTTTGCAAACCTTGAAAGAAGTTCTGGACCGTCTTTCTACAGCTCTTATAAATGGTTTACTCAGAATAACTGTGGACTGAGTCCAAAAATACAAATTTGGAAAGATAAGCTTGCGATTGGGTTTCTTTTTAAAATTTTGATCTGGTTCTGCAGTTGTTTAAGTTATAAGTTTAATAATTAGCCAGCAAAATCTGCCCCTAAAATGCCTTATCCTTAGTAACAATACAGGTGCTATCATAGAAAACACTCATTTACTATAAATTATGTTTGATGAACTTAGACCGTTGTAATTCTAAACAGCTTATGTGCAAGTTGGAAGTACTATTTGATAAGGTGATTGCTTTTTATGAGGGGAAGTGTGGCTCATTTCCATAGGGTGAATGAAGAAAGGGTAAATTAGAGGGTGTTGCTGTTGAGGTAAGGAATTTTTGAGATTGTGAAGCTTGCGTCTTAAGTAGTACCTATTTGATTGGGGAGTGTTTCTGTTAAGCATGCTTGAGGTGTCAGGCTTTTAAATGAGTTGTCATGAAAAGAAAATGCACATTGGAAGTGTTACAGGTGTGTTAATTTGTTCTTGTACAACGTTGTTCGTGAAAAAATATTATTAATATAAAGTAAACTAGGGTTTTTTTTATAAATGTATCGTTGTTTAAGTAACATATATAGCTTATAATAAAAGCAAACCATAATATAATAAGCAATTTTAGCTTTAAAGTTATTCTTATACTAAAACCGTTCATTTAAGAGAACGATCATAAAATTAGAAGAAAAGTAAACTTTAGCATATTCTGAGTTTATGCATTTTTAGTTCTGTGAAATGCAATTTAAAATTTATTTTTAGCATTGCGAATTTAAAAAGTAATATTATAGTTAATTTCTGTAATAAACTTCTAAAAATAATGGATTTTCTTATAAAGGAAATTTACCAAAATTTTATTTTTATGTTTTCTGAATTGTTCTTAAGTTTACTGTTAAAATAATTTATGAAAAATGTCAAATGCAAATTTTCTCAAACATAATATGTGCATACATTGGAATTCACTTTGAAACTAAAAATATTAAAACAACATTTCTCGTTTTATTTATTCCACCGTAAATGATTGGACCTCACAGATATCTCTTTGAAAGTATTGCAAGTTGTTGTAATTGGTGAAAAATTTCCCTGAATTCTCCCCTGATTTACAGATCCTAAAACAAAGTGAGAAAATAAAAATTCGGTTCCAACGCGAGATGTCTCGTTTGATACAAGTTTTTAACCCTCTCGCCACCACAGGCCTCATATGAGGCTCCTACTTATGAGCTCAGTTTTTGCATGATATAAACACACAAATTTATTTTCTTTTCATCAGTGACTTCACTGATTCATGTAGATCACAAATGAGACTTCTACATGGTTCCTGAATTCGTTCCTAAGTGGCAGCAAGATGGTTTATACATCAATGTTTACATTTTAAGCGGTGATGCTTGTGAAGAGAAAATACTAGCCAGATACTAGCTCCTGTAGAACATTTTTTATAGGTTGATAGATATTTTCTTATATCGTAACCTTCTAATATTATGATCATGTCTTTTAATAAGTTCTAAACCAAGTATTTTCTGTTAAAATAAAAAAATATGGCCTCATATGGCCTCAATGAGGCTCATAAAAATAACTAGGAAGGAGTGCACACAAGAAAAATTTTTTTCCAAATTATAGGGACATTTTGGATCTATTGAGAAGAAGAAAAAGTTTTTTCACCTTTTTGATGTTCTTGTGCCGAGAGGGTTAAAATATTGTTTATGAAAATGTAAAGAATCTGGCTTTTAACAAAATATTTCTTCAGGCAGTTTTATAAATTCCACATAGGAAAAATACATTGATAAAAGTTCTTGGAAAGCAATGAATATTTTGGTAAAGATTCAATGAAATATGACTAAAATAATAAGAAAATCTATTTTTATTTTACTGGTTTTACTTTTCTATATGTTAAAAGTAAAAATAGTTTAAATGTGATATTGTTCGACATCAAAGTATTCGTAAAATCGAATGACTTTTGAAATTATAATCCTGAAATAAAACAATTTGAAAAGGTTTTTATTTTGTTTCCCTAACCTATCAGCTTTAATATCGACAGCTTACAGTTGAAAGGCACTAAGTAACTTTTAATTAATATTTTAACTCCAAATAATTACCATACTTCTGAAATCTCACCAAACTGTAAAACGATCGGTTGATTTTTAAATTGCATGATGCAAAAACACAATATGTACAGTTGGGGAAATAAAAAACGACTCAGTTGCGATTTCTGGCGAACCACTTGGGTTAGGAAGACAAATGAGGTGTCATTTTTCATTGTTTAATTAAAGTATTCTTTAACCCAAAACATTTTCGAGTCCTTAGGGGGTCGTCTTCATATTAAACGAAACACTAACTTTTTTCAATTGGGACCCCCAATTATTATGGGGTTTTCTGAAAGGCCATCCCTCAAAACCCTTAAATACCCAGTTTCATCCAGATTCATTCACAATTAAAAAAAAATTTTAAAAATAAAAAAAATTTAATTTTAAAATCGTGAAATATTTTTGTGGTAATCGATTCAGGTAGTAATTTTATGAAGAAAGCCAAAATTTCAATCGATTTCACCAAACAGTTTTTGATAAAAACGAACGAGAAAGAACATTCGCGGTTTGCATTCGGCAACGGTATACCGCCCCTTAAGATTAAAGTTCGTTTTTATCAAAAACTATTCGGTGAAATCGATTGGAATTTGGCTTTCTTCATAAAATTACTACCTGAATCGATTATCGTAAAAATATTTCACGATTTTAAAAATTAAATTTTTTTTATTTTTAAAAATATTTTTTAATTTTGAATCAATCTGGATGAAACTGGGTATTTAAGGGTTTTGAGGGATGGCCTTTCAGAAAATCTCATAATAATTGGGGGTCCCTATTGAAAAAAGTTAGCGTTTCGTTTAATATGAAGACGACCTCCTTAAGGACTCGAAATTTTTTTTTGGTTAAAGAATACTTTAAAAAATGAAAAATGACACCTTATTTGTCTTCCTAACCCAAGTGGTTCGCCAGAAATCGCAACTGAATCACCCAATTTAGCGTCATATCGTACAGGGCAATGATCATACCTGTAAAATTGATTTCCTGTAAGCCGATATGAGGGATAAAAGGCGAAATTTGCTTTTAGTTGATTAATTGTTAATGATAGAATTATGTAAATCCATTTTAAAATAGTTCGTTTGAATATTTTTGCCTTCGACGTAAAAGTTTCCGGGCTGGGTTGCCGTGGCCATTGGTACTTTTGCCATGTTAAAAGTTCCTTCGTCAAGTTCTTATATCACATGAAAAGGGCCGTTCAAATATTACGATAGCACCTTAGGGGGTTGAATTTTGCTTATTTTTCCTGACAGGGGGGAGGGGCTATGAGTGATGCTTATATTAAATGGTACAAACACTGTGTTTCTGAAAAATATCTTGTTTCTTGCATAAATTATTTCGAAATTAAAAAATTTTCTTTTTAAGCCAAGTTAGTTTTCTTAAGAAAGCCTTATATTCTTACAGTATACTATTAGGCACTGATATACATTTTGCACAAAGAAAACATAGGGCAGCTTTAGGCAGCTTAACGTTAAACGTTAGGCAGCTTTCTTAAGTAATTATTAGGGGGTTTGCGGTTTCGTTATCTGTACTTACAAAGAGAGATGGGCTGAAAAATGACCAAACACATGGTTAATTAATATTTACATAAATTTTCCCAAGGCTAGATGATTATCCAAAACTATACAGTTATAATTTTTTTGGTAATGCTTGAAAATCTCAAACTTATAAAACTAAATTTACGAGTCGACCTTTCTGAAGAATATTTTCAAAAGAATACATAAAACACAAATTTTTTTAATATTGTGTCGTCTGTTTATATTAATGGTTATTTAGTTTTTAAACTTCTTTAAATTTTATTTAACTATATAAATGATATAATACCTATGTTTTACTAACTTGCATTGAACCTTTTTTGCATTCAGTTTACGTGTGCGATTATGTTAGGAATCGGCTAATATTTTAAGCAATCCATACTGGATAAAGGTAGGCATATTTTTTATTTAGAAACTGGTATTTTTTATAAACATGGGGTATTTTGTGTACTCATGAGAGATACTCAACAAAAGGATCGCAGTTTTTTGAAACGCTTCTAAAAAAATAAAAATGGAAAAGCCGTAAAAATGTTTACTCCATCGCAGTCCTTTTCAAGCACTCCAAAACACCTCTTGCGTCGAAAGAAAAAAAAGTTTATTTCAAACATCTCAAAATATTCTAGAAGTTTAGGGTGTAAAGAAAACTCGCATGTGAGAAGTTACAAGCAAGTGTGAAGTTCAGAACCGAAAACAAGTTTAATGCCTTGAGATCTTCTGTGTGAACTATTTTTTAATACTTTTATTGACAAATCAGGCACATACTACATATTTAAAAGCAACCAGCAATGAAAAAATGGATGATTAATAACAAATGAGTTTTTTAAGTCAGAAGTTTACCTCACTTATAGTCTGTTCATTTAGAGTAGGCGCCAGAGACATAATCTATTAGAAGCAGTTACTATTATAATTATCATCAACATTTTTTCTTGTGCAATGACAAGGCAGCCGAAACATAAGTAGTTAAAATACTGTAAAATAATCGGTCATTGAAGTTGCTGGAGGAGCGTTATTAGGCATTATTGAGCGTGTTTGATCCTGTTTCAGGCGTCTATTCTAAATGAACATATAATATATAATTATATAATCCACATTAAGACCGACACTTTACTCAAAACAACTTATAACATATTGGTAACTTTTATTTGTATTTGAAAGTTCAAATGAAAAAAAAGAAGATTTTCTGCACAATTTACCAACATTTAAAGGGTAATTCCTTTTTCTGGTACGTCCTCAACCTTGTATCTCATGAGATTTTTAATGACCAAACTGTATAAAATAATTATTGTACTGCTTACAATTCGTAGATATGTATAGTTCGGTATAGTGCACTTTAACTGCCTTTCTTCACATTTTGCTTACAAAGACACACATTTGTTCACATTTTCTTACCTTGTTCTCCCATATCAAATCCAAAATCTTTCCTAATAACAAACTGCACAAAATAAATTCTGAACGAATTAGAAAAAAACTAACTCCTTCAATTCCCCTTTTTAAAATTTTCCATCACATGCTTTACTTTAGGCACAATCTCCTCACACCAGATTCCAAGAAACGCGAAACCCTGTCGTCCCTATTTTATTCTTGGCTTGTTTGCTTCATGAATGTTAACTTTGTTGCCCCATCATGTTTAGAGACTTCAAACAAGTTTCGGCCTTGATTACTCAAGGGATTCCCTAACCCCAGAGAGTCTCCAATACGTTTCAAATCGACGGCGCAGAGGATTAATTTCAAATAGAAGGTCTTGGGGGTGTTTACTTTTCCAGGTGAATTAAATGTAATTAGTAGTTTCGAGCTGAAAGATATGTATACTACAATATTAACACTCCCAAGAGGGGTGTAGTTGGAGGTTGACAAATGTTTGATTTTCTCTCTTTTAAGGTTTATTACACATATATCTTTTTGTTTTGAAAATAAATTAATGTAAATATTGAATGTGAAAAAAAAGTTTATCTTTCAAAAGTGTTTTCTTGCTGTATCAGTGTATATTGAAGAGGGGAACATTTTTTATTATGGTGCATGAAAAAGAAAATAATTATAATTTTATGCAAAAATGAGGACGAAGCATTCATACTTTTTATGAAGTTCTCAACTGTTTGTTGAAAAAGAAACGAAATTTTATACTTTTGAATTACAGTTTGGATGATTATAAAATTAGTTTCCTACAAAATACTATTAAAGCGGCGTAGTTTAAGAATATCCCAAATCATTTATCCCTGATAAGAGTATCCTAAATCAATTTGATACTGGCTTAAGGGGACGCGGTACCTCTTTTTCGACAAAATTACAAAAAATATTTTTTTAATCCAATTTAATCTATTTGCATTTGTCTATCATCCTACAAATTTTCAAAACTTTTCATTGAAAAATATCTAAGCTGTAGTTAATTTTATGTGTGAAAGTATTAAGGTTTCTATGGGTTATGAAAACTTCAAAGTCCTTTTACTCAGAACCACTTTTTCATTGTTTAAAATGCTAAGGCTTTTTATCTATTGAACGAAATATATTGAATTTTTTTCTGACCATTGTTGAAAGTGTGTATAATGAAAATTTGCATGGGTTTTTGGATATCAATGGTAGATGATTTTTAAAAAATCACTGAGTTGTGAATTTTAGCATTTTTAGAGCTTTTTTAAGAAAGGATTCAAGAAAATAACTATTTTCAGTACTTAAAGTACTACAAACCCTAAACCGATGCAAATTTTTATTGTACATAGTTCAATGTATTTGAACACCAAATTTTGTGAGTGTAAGTCAGTAATTGTAGGAGGAGTAGCATTTTAAAAACACCTCTTAAATTTTAAATTTTCTTTTAAAAAACCCATAAAATTTGAATTTTTATAAATTTCAAATTTATATTATTTTTAATTTAAGGCATTTACATATTTTACCAACAAAAATTATAAAATAACAGTGAATTTAAAGAATTTTACCTGAAAGGTACCGCGTCCCTTAATACTATCAGACTCAGTACAAGGCATTGCTATCCTTTAATCTTATAGTCCTATATTTCTCTCAGAATCAAATTTTACCGAACCCAAACTTTTCTGAAAGAATGTTTATATTTGAAATTTGTTTACCTTCACCAGCGTTGGAAATTGGGAAAAAAATCCACTGGTCCTGCGGACCAGTGCTTCACCAATCTTACTGGTCCGCAATAAAAATTACTGGTCCGACAAATTAAAAAGAGGACCAGTTTAAATATTACTATTATTAAGTAACTATTGCACTGAATGTGAGTACCAAATAGGTAATGTTAAAAATTAATACATATTCATTAATAAGTTACCAGCTGTAAATATGAGATTTATATAAAATAGTAATAAAATAAATTTATGAGAAATAAGCAATAGCTCCAAATAATCAATTACTTAAAAAATATCTTATTAATTAAATAACTTTTTTGATTAAATAATATTTCCACTAACTGACATACAAATACAATAATCTTCTTAATTAAATAAAATTTCTCTAATTGACATACAAATTGGATACAATTGCACTAATTGGCAAAAAATAAGAACTTTTCTTTATGTATTAGTTTGTATTGCACACAAACTAATACATAACTTCGAATTAGTTTTACATTGTTAGTTGACAAACTGGTTTTAATCTGGTTTATTTAATGAAATTTATTTTTTTTTGCCTCTCTCCTGATTCCAAGCAAAGAGAAATTGCAGGCTTAAACTGGAGGGTGGGATATTTTTTCATCACTGGTCCAGCGGACCAGTGATTTTCTGATTCCACTGGTCCGAGCCGTTTTTTGGTTGTCCCGGACCAGCAATCCAGTACAATTTCGAACGCTGACCTTCACTAACTTTAAAACTTTCCGACAAATATTTAACTATTTTGAAGTATTCGTACGAGAAAAGTGTTGGTTTAGCAAATGTCAGTTTTCAGTAATAGTAAAGCTTTTAGAACTTGGATTTGGTGCTTACGTTCGCGTAAAGGCTTAAATATTATTATAATGCATATGGACTGTATTTATAATTAGTGTAATGGTAAAATCTGCTGTTTTTCCTAAAATAAGGGGGCATATAACAATAATAATTCCCTTTGATTACTTATCAAACGTGTTTGAGATGCCATATAATAATATAAGGGAGTCATTAAGGAGTCATAAGGGAGAAAATTTGTCCTTGTGAGATTAATTTGTGCCCCTTGTGAAATTAATTGTGAAGTTAAATAAAACCAAATGATCTAAAAATATAAAAAAAACAACTTATCTTTTCTAAACAATTTTTTTCAAGCTGAAATTTTTTTTATTTTAATTTATATGGTCCTTTTATTTTGGTATTTTCTGTGTCTTGACTTTCTTCTCACTAGCTTCTAACAAATGTCTCAAAATAGTACCCCTGCTGCGATCTACTGGCAGTCTAAAGTGCTAAAACAATGAAATGTTATATTTATTGTACTTATTGCATGGTGTTGCCGTTTGGAAATGGAAGTTCGAGTAGGAAATGGGGGAAAATATCGTGTTACCAAATGGCAACAGTATGCACAGTAGAGATAAAAGTAGAAAAGCAAACACAAGAAAAATTAATTTCGAATTTTCTACAAAGATCAACTGATTTTCTCTTTCGAAACATTTTCTACTTTCATATTAGGTTTTCTTCGTTTTTGACTTTTATCCCAATATTTCTTAAACTGTATTATTGCAAGACTTGTTTGTTTTTAACAGAAACATTTTTGGAAAATAAAGCTTAAAAGTTTCATTTGCTGTTCGGGTTTGAAACGAAAGAATCAAGAATAAGAATAAAGTTAAAGCAAAAATGTTTCATCAATGCGAAAGTTTATCTTGGATAGATATTTATTTCCTTTGCTCACAAGCAAATAAAAGATATAATTGTTTTATCTTTGGAAACTTGCTAAAAAGAGCGAGTATGAAGGTTTTGTTTCGAATTTTTTTTATTCAGAAAAGGTTCTTGGATATAAATTTGAATAGCCCGATTGAATAGCCAGTAGGGCCCCGATTATTCGCGGAATTGGGTGGCAAGGGTACCGCGGATAGTGAAAATCGCGGATAACCCGAAAAAAGACTAAAAATGAGGTAAACACGAAAAAATATTTCAGCATAAAAACTATGTTTTATTGAACAAAAAACACGATCTGTAAAACTTTTAAAATATGTACAGTACAGCAGAAACCTTTGCTCTACATCTAAAATATCTCTAATATCATCTAAAATTTGCTCTCATCATTAAAAACGTTTTTTTCGTTGGGGGTTCTACTGTATTGAGATAAAAATACCTTTGGGTAGTAGAATTTATTACAATGCACATTAAATCATTTAAGCATGATTATTTGAATTAGACAATTGTTATACAGAATATAAAATAAATATTCTTACAAAGCTTAATTCTACTTTAAGTGCAATATATGGGCAATGTGTTATAAGGTATACGTATATCTAGTGCAATATATGAATAAAAAAGTATTTTAAGTAGTAATATTTAAAATTTTATAGCCACGTAAAAGACCTTTGAAAAAAAAGGTGTTTGTAAAAAAGTTTAATTAGAAAGTATGTGGTAGTTCTTAACCCTTTATCTACCGACGGTACTTTTGAGTACAGTTAGATTTAAAAGCAAATAGAATCCGCTGGATGAATCCAATTTCTTTAGTACTCGCACGTATCTACTCTATATGTATCCCTTTTACTCAGGAGATCGCGTTACGGGGTCCGCAATGTAGTATTTGTCCTAGAAAGGTTCTTTTACAGCCTGACACGTGCTTTCAAGTGCTATTTCTCGTTGACGTCTCATGTGTTAGAACTAATTCCTGTAGTACCTTGTGAATTGATGATAAGTGTCCAAAACATTTTTTATCGATAAATATGACTTTTGTAATGATAATGCTTCGTTTGAAATTTAGTTATTCCCATTTATATAAAATTAACGACTTTTTTAATGCAGCGGTTCTTACCAGTGTGAATTTAAAGTGATGACTACTTTGTTTTTATTATATAATTTTCACTTATATCTTGCAAGTTAATTTAAAATTGCGTACTTCAACTATAATTACCTTAATTTATCAATTAAGATTTGCTTTTTTAACAAGTTTATTTTCGGTTTTATGATTTTTTTGTACGTATTTCAAGTCATAACTTTTTTGTTTATATACATATTTTTTACGTATATCTTGCAAGTCAATTTAAATTGTGTACTTCAACTATAATTACCTTAATTTATCAATTTAAATTTGTTTTTTTAACAACTGAATTTATTTTCGGTTTTAGGATTTTTTCGTACGCAAAATTTGTATTGGGGTAATCCCTAATATCGGGGTAATTAGTATCGGGGTAATTGGTATCCCCCGTACGCAAATATTAGTAAAAAAATTAATCTCTCCATTCTAAAAAAAAGTTTTTGGTGAACGGTTTCCAGAGAAAGGCTTTTTAATTACTGATCCGTATAACACATATTTGGTATCAAACTGTCCGGATTCTTTTGAGGATGTGCAAAGTTCCTTTAGAATTTCTAAAAAAAAATCTCAATTTTAAAATATTTCCATTTTTTTAGATTTTGGATAAGGTCGCAGTTACAAAGCAAGAAACTATGAATTTTAAAACAATTGAAAACATATTTCACTGGTTTTTAATATTCAAATAGATTAAGTAATCATCTTTCTATTTATAACACGAATTTAAAAAATATATTTTGTGTTATTTTTAACAATATTTATATTTTTGTTGTTCACAAAGGGTTTAATTGTTGTTCAAACGGTTTTCATTATATTTTAAACTTATACAGGGTGTATCTGAAATGGTGCAACAAACTTTCAGGGATGATAGTACTCATCAAGACGAACAAGAATCGGTATAGAAAGGGGGTCCCAGACCAAATCCCAGGGAGTTAAAAATGGAGCGACACCCCAAAAAATCATTGAAATATTCAATTTGTAGAAGAACTACTATTGGTAAAAACTTAAATATGGTCTCAAAAATTGTAGTTTAATATGATCTTTAAAATTACCTCAAAAGTCTTCCCTTTAAAATTTGTTTTATTATGAAAAAAGTTAAAAAACACAAAAAATTGGAAAACTCTGCCAAAACCTTATTTTGTATTTCGAAATCCTTTCTTTTGATTTGATAATCTGAAAGATCATAGTTGAAAACCCTTAAGTCCAAAGTTTCACGTAAATACAATCAATATTAAACGCTTGAGATTCTGTTAAAGTTTGTTATTTGGGTGCGCAAGCTGTTTTCTAGAGCTGTTTCCAAAACAGCTGTTAGCGCACGCAAAAAACGAACTTTAACAGGATCTCAAGCGTTTAATATTGATTGTATTTACGTGAAACTTTGGACTTAAGGGTTTTCAACTATGATCTTTCAGATTATCAAATCAAAAGAAAGGATTTCGAAGTATAAAATAAGGTTTTGGCAGATTTTTCACATTTTTTTGTGTTTTTTAACTTTTTTCATGATAAAACAAATTTTAAAGCTAAGACTATTGAGGTAATTTTAAAGATAACATTAAACCACAATTTTTGAGACCATAATTAAGTTTTTACCAAAAGTAGTTCTTCTACAAATTGAATTTTTCAATGATTTTTTGGGGGTGTCGCTCCATTTTTAACTCCCTGGGATTTGGTCTGGGACCCCCTTTCTATACCGATTCTTGTTCGTCTTGATGAGTACTATCATCCCTGAAAGTTTGTTGCACCATTTCAGATACACCCTGTATATAATTAATTTATTTTTATTTTTTAAATAACAAATTAATATTTTAAAATTTATCTTTGTAGTTGTGGCAACCTAATCATTACTATATTTACAATAAATACAAATACAAATACAAATACAAATTAAGTCGACCAACTACAGGCGTAAGCCCAGCAAGGTTGGTCCAGTCTTTTTAACCCGGTGGGACTCGCGCCTCCCGGGCGAACGTTGAGACTCGCGGGGTTATGGAATAGCCCCATACCTTTTCGCTCTTTTCTTTATCATTAAAAATATTTTTTTTAGTCGGAACCATTAAACTTTTAGACTTTAAAACATAACTGATTAAGAAAACTTATAATCTGCAATATTTTCTACGCTGAGAAATAATTTTTTGAGTTTGATATTAATTTTTCTTATTACACAATACACACATATGTAACAAACTAACACAAATCATTTCAACGCAAAAATTAATTTAATTACTTCAAAATACTATATAATGAATTTCTTAAAGCTTTCTTTTGGTAAAGACAATTATCACAAATGGTATTAACGTGGGCTTTGCTAAAAAAATTTAAACACAAATTACAGACACAAGTGGTTTTTCTATCCTACTTCCAACATGTTTTCCTAACACTCAAACTAGGGTATTTTAAAACTTGTTACCTCAATACACTTTCCTAGCTCCTTTCCCATTCAATACAAAAGCAAAGAATGTAAGGGACGGGATACAGTGGTCTGGTGAATTACAAGTCATAAAACTGTCACGGGGACCAGTATTGAAAGTACCCACACCTGTGTCTTCCTTTTCTTTGTACTAAAATGAAATAGAACCCCCTTAGAATTTCTTTAAATTTGTTTACACATGTTTTGGGCCCTTATCAGTGGGTGGTATAGAAGGCGGATTACGAAAAAACGGATGTGCAGCACTAACGAAGAGACTCGCGGGGGTCATTCCATTACCCCAAAAGCTAACAAAATGCATCTGGGGGGTGGAAAAATAATCCGAATTCCACGAAACTTCTCAGGCATGTAGATAAGGGTCAGAAACCCAGCTACTGAGAAGTAAAGAATCCCCAGGTGTTTAGTTTTCCGTTAAATGGAATGTTTGTGTGAGCTTGGGGTTATAAAATGACCCCGCGAGTCCCAACGGGTTAACCTAAACTACCAGAATCCCAGTATCTGTCAATTTTCCCCTTGAACTCGTTTACCCCACTTGAATTTACGATTGTTTCAGGCAACGCATTCCATCTATCCACTACCCTATTAAAGAAATAATGCTTTCTACAATCCGTCTTAAATTTTACTTTATTCAATTTGAAATTGTGACCCCTTGTTCTATTACCCATATTGAAATCTAGTCCCTCTGTGTCCCCTTGCTTTACCATTTTAAATAGTTGAAACAAATCCCCTCTAATCCTTCTTCTCTCTAGAGTGAACATATTTAGCTTCTTTAATCTTCCCTCATAACTTAAACTGGATATACCCTTGACCATTTTAGTAGCCCTATGCTGAACCCTTTCTATTGCATCAATATCTTTTTTTAAGTATGGAGACCAAAACTGAACAGCATACTCTAGATGAGGTCTCACCAAGCCTCTGTATAGTGGCAAAATAATATCCTCGGACCTTGAAGAAACAGTTTTTTTAATGTATCCCAATATCCTATTAGCCTTTTTACTAGCAGATGAACACTGATGAACCCATTTAAAGTCCTCATTTACTATCACCCCTAAATCTTTGATCATATTACCTTCTTTAACTTTGTCCCCTTGCAGATAAAATTCTGCCCTACCATTCCCCCGACCCATATGGAGTACCTGACATTTACTTATGTTAAAGGACATGCCCCATTTTTCAGCCCATTGCGATATAATATCAAGATCCCTTTGTAAATTTTGTACCTGCTCCTGAGTATCTACCCTACCCCAAATTTTTAAGTCATCAGCAAAGATGCTGATTTTGTTCCTAATGTCCTGACTAATATCGTTAATGATAATTATAAAGAGAATTGGCCCCAATACTGACCCCTGTGGCACCCCACTCATGACCTCTGCCGACTGTGAATAATTACCCTTGACTTGCACCCTCTGTTTCCTACCTATCAACCAATTCCTAATCCACAATAATGTTTTACCCCTGATACCCAATTTTTCTAACTTCAGTAGCAATGCCTCGTGTGGAACCTTATCAAATGCTTTTTGAAAATCGATGTAAAATATGTCTACACTATGTTTTTGATCCAACTCCTTTGTTACTCCGTCATAGAACTTTAAAAGATTAGTTTGACAGGATCTACCCTTCCTGAATCCAAACTGATTGTCTGAAAGTAAGTTACCCTCCTCCAAGTATAACATTATTTGCTTTTTAAGTATGGTTTCGAAAATCTTACAAATGACTGATGTTAAGCTTACTGGTCTATAATTGCCTGGATCCCATTTCGGTCCCTTCTTATATATTGGAGTTACATTAGCTAATTTCCAATCTATTGGCACCAAACCCGAATCGTATGTTGATTTAAAAATTGTCATTATTACGTCCCCTAATTCCTCTGCGCATTCCACAAGCACTTTTGGATAAACATCATCCGGTCCTGGAGCTTTAGATGGCTTTATGCTTCTTAAAAGATGTATTATTTCCTCCCTATTAAAACAACAGTCCGGAATTTCCACCCTTCCATTATATTCTAATGCATAGTCCCCCGTTAATTTAAAATTCTTATTAAATACCTCCGTGAAAAAATCATTTAACACCTTTGCCATACCTATATCATCCTGAATAAATGTATCATCTCCTAATTTTAATGGCCCCAAGGTAGAGCTTAACTTATTGTTCTCCCCTGCATAAGCATAAAATTCTTTTGGGTTTTTAAGGATATTCCTAGCCAGTTTTTTCTCTAAAGCCCTCTTCTGCCTCCTACTGATATTTTTGAAGTCTTTCCTAGCCTTTAAATAAGCCCCCCTATCACTGTCCTTCCCAGTACGTTTGTACAATTTAAAGGTTTTTTGTTTCAACTTCAATGCCTTTCTCGTTTCCCATGAAAACCACATGGGTGTCAATTTACGCGCTATTCCTTTTTGCCTAAATGTAACATTATTTTCAATCACCTTATTTTAAACACCCTTAAATTCTTCCCATTGTTGGCAGGATTGTACTTCTTTTAACCCCTTACTAAATGCTTCCTTTAATTCATCCCTTATAGTTTGAAAATTAGCCCTCTTAAAGTTTGGAATAATCCTTGTATTACAAACTGCTGTATGCTGGAAATTTATTCTGAACCTAATATTTCTATGATCACTTTCTCCTAAATTTTCCCCTATGGTTAAATCCCTGATCTTTTCTTCATCACTGGTGAAAACTAGATCTAAAATGGCCCTATCCCTAGTCCCTTCATTGACCATCTGGTGGAGGAAACAATCCTGAACCACTTCCAAAAACTCTGAGCCTTTTCCAGAAACTACATGGTTGCTCACCCAGTCAATATTAGGATAATTGAAGTCCCCCATTAAAATGATCTCCCCCTTTTGACAAACTTCTTGAATTAATTTACACTCGCTTACAAAATATACACTCGCTTTCGGAAATTTTGAATTTTGCATTTATTTTTATATCCTTTTGCAAGTATGTTTTTTAAGGTAGTAAAATGTAACTCTTTATTTCATAATGACAAAAAGCAAACAACTAAATAACACGGGTGAATGTTTTAGAAATAAGGATGAAAATGTTGTTAATTTTCTTGGGGTTCAATTCCGTTATTAGTTCCCGCTAAATATCGCCAATCTCTTTCGAACGCTCAATATTCAAATGTAAACCAATTTTTCTAATTTTTAATGATAAACTGAATAGTTATAGATCTAATTAAACACTTTAATCTATGAATTTGAAACAATTTAGCAATATTTATACTTTATAGTGTCCAAAAGAGATTAGTGATATTTAGCGGGAACTATAACGGAATTCAACCCCAAGAAAATTATGTAAACATGTATGTAAAAAAATGTAAACATTTTTTTACCCATTTCCCTAAGGTAATGTGTTTTTCACAGATACATTTAGGGAAGCACTGAAACATTAAGGGAAGGTTCATATTTAGCGGGAACTATATATGAACCTTTCTTGGAATTATAAAGCGATCCGCCAATTCATGTTACCATAAAGGAAATGATAAAATTCCACCACTGAATAAATAATCGCCATTTTTGAAAGAATACCACCGAGAAGTACTACCCCTGTGTTAAGAATGTTTTATAAAGTGAGTAAGTGCAGTGAGCTGGGTTTTGTGGGGAATTGTGAAGCGGTCCAAAAGTTATTGCGTCAGCAGTTAACGGGGGTTGGCGAGCGATAGCGAGCAGGGGGCGGTAGCCAGTGTAATAAAAATAAATTTCATTCTGTAAAATCATCAAGTCCTCATTTTTTTAAACCTGTTAGTGCCAACGGTACTTTACAAGTACCATCTCATTTAATCATCATTAAGTATTTTAATATTGTAATAATAATTATTATGATGGCATTTATCTTTAAGTTAACGCATAATCGGTTATAAAAAAATACTTAATATGTATTTTATGATAAACTAGCTGATATGCCCGGCTTTGCACGGGTGGAGTTATAGCTTTAGGATTTCTTTTTTTAAATTTTCAATATATTTTATACATTTTTTTACCAGGTGAAAGATATTAAAATCCATCCAGTTGTCAAGCATTTTATTATTTGAACAATTTCTACATTTAACCTCATGATCCCCATAAAAAATTAAAAACAAATCTCCCAAAATTACTTAAAATATGCCCATTTAGAACCCTTGATTAATCATACAGGATTTTAATTAATTTTTTCTGTGAAATTATTCAATAACTAAAGCGTATTCCATTCTCCAATTTATGAAAATATCTATCTTTTGTTGAAAGGGCTTCCACATTTTCAATTGGTTTTGTTTTGTAAATCAGTTTTCTTCAAGCTACAATGAGTGATCGTTTCTTTATTTACATTTTCGTTTCCATGGAGACTATTTTAACAACAATGCTTTTCCATGAAACTTTTTATTAAAAAAGCTGGATGAACTCATGAACTTGCAAATAAAAATTTTTAAAATATACTTAATTACATGTTTCAAAATTTTAAATTTCATTTAATTATATTTTTAGATTATAGTTATAATTCTTAATTAGACTTATATCTAGTTTTTCTTTTAAAAACTTGCTATTTCGCATTATGTTTTTTTTGTAACAATGGGGTGAACAGATCCCTTCTGGAGGAGAAATAAAGCTATTTCAGCAAAATGACCATAAATAGGGTCAAAAGAGGGTCAAGGGGTCGTTCTAGAACTTCAAAACCCAGCCTATGTTTTTTCTGGGGTTCTTTTACGTAGGTATACCAAGTTTGGTGCCGATCGGAAGAAAACTGTGGATTTGTATAGAAGACAAACAAACAAACACACACACAAACACACATTCAATTTTATTATATTAGACTAGCTGATATGCCCGGCCTTGCACGGGTGAAGAGTATAAATTTATTATTTGAGGAGTTTTCTATCAAAACCAGCTCATTCCATATTTTTCTGAAATCCACTTTTTTGCACATTTTGAAAGTTTAGAACTTTAGAGGGTCCTTCATAACCTGGCGAAGGGATATAGCTCAAACCCAGCTCATTCCAACCCAATAAACTGGAAAAAACTACTTCACAACTAAATTGAACAAAAAAACTGAAAACAGTATGAAAAATCGTGTTTTTGCATCAAAGTCAGCTCATTCTAACCTAATTAGCGTAATTACGCCCAAGTTAATGCAACTGAAAGGAAAATGAAAAACTAATCGAATTATACCTACAGTTAAAAATTTAAAAAACATATTTAGCTTTAGAACTGTGGACGTGAGAAGTTTTTTGTCTCTCCTGTAAAATTTCCAAAAATGGAATAAGCTGGTTTTGATAGCAAACACCTCATTTTTAAGTTTTCCCAAATGCATTACTAATTTTAGATAATCAGCATTTACCAATCATCCCGGTATCCTAGGCATCTTTTTCATACTCCAGTCTTCCCGGTAACTTTTCCTATCCCGGTGTTCCTAGTACTTTTTCTTATCCCAGTATTCCCAGATGGATTAAAATTTCTTCAATTCTCAAGCAATATAATTTGTGAATGTGATTTCCATATTTACCACATGGAAAAAATATTCTAAAAATTATTTAAAATTTCTAAGATTCCTTAATTAATCATTTCTTTAAGAATAAACGTTTTCGGTGAAATTATTCAATAATTAAAGCTTATTCTGTTTTGAAATTTAAGAAAAAAAATTAATATTTTCTAGTTGAAAGGGAGTTTTAATGGTTTTTGGTTTGTTAACCAACTTTCTTAAAAGTTAAAATATTATCACTTTTTGATTTTACATCCTCGTTTCCATGGACACTATTTTAACAACAATGATATTCCATAAAGCTTTTAAAATATAAAAATTAGATAAACTGTCAAATAAAAATATGTTTAATTATACATAACTTTTAAATTTCATTGAAATAGATTTTTAAAATATTAATATAATTTTTAAATAGATTTGTACCTAGTGTTTCTATTAAAAAATTGTTGTTTAGCATTAAGTTTTCTTTGTAACAATGGAGTAAGCAGATCTCTTCTTGAGGGGAAATGAAGCTATTTCAACAAAATGACCATAAAAAGGGTCAAAAGAGGGTCAAGGGGTCATTAAAAGTTTTCGAAACATAGCCTATGTTTTTTTCTGAGTTTTTTTACGTAGGTATACCAAATGCATGTAATATTAAAATGACTGCGTGTTGAAAGTAAAATGCAATACAGTTTACTAACATAACAAAAATATTTTATGAAACTTCTTATAAATATTTATGAATTCTTCTTCGAGCTCTGTACTACCTTCCTCTCATTGTAATAAAAGGTTTTTTCTATTTTAAAGTTACCTCAAATGAGAATTTTGAAATAAAAAAATGATTTTGATACTTGATCTTAGTTTTGCTCTGGATGATAAGGCTGGTACAATGGGCTATTTCTTCAAAGGTTTATCGTATCTAGGCCGGAATATACATATACTGCAGGATATTTACCATATTCCAAACTGTCTTCAAAAATATCGAAAGAAATTAACCCATATCCTGCCAAGCATTGAAGAAATTAATATTTTCTCATACAAACTTAAATTTGGGCTATTTTAGGCCCATGTACAAACATAAAATTGAAAAAAGCCTTAAGCTTTGATTAGTTTCATTGGTACAGTGTGTCATAAAAATAGGACGATGGCAGGATCCACTGCTATCGGTTCCCTATTAGGTCCAATGGGCGAAAGCCTCTTAGAAGAGGAAAAAAGCAAAATTTTCGGAAATAGTTAACAGTTATCACTTCAGGACTATTGTTTGACAGTTTTTTTGAAAATATTTAACCTTTTTTTGCAATAGTTTGGATTTTAATTTTTTTGAACTATATGTGAATCAATGGAAACGTACAGCTTTCTGTGCACCTTTTGTATAAATCGACCCAATTACTCTACTATTATGTTTAAAATTAAGTCATTTTAGGTCCTAATTATTGAAATAAGTATAGAAATGTATTTGGTATAATTAATATTTTTTAAATGTCTAAAACAATTTAAATTCTGGTATCCTTTCCTCTTATATTCGAAAAAACTTAGCTACTTCGCAGTAAAAAAATAGTTAGTCTCATTTTAATAAAATGTGTTTAATGTATACTTTTGTTTTTAAATAAGTTTTTCTTCCCCACTTTTTGATAAAAGGAAATTTTTATATAGCACTTGCAAAAACCTGAGAAAATAGTGTGTTTTTACAGTTATTTTATTCGAAATATCGGGGTTTTCGAGTTATCGAAGTTCAAGTTATTGAAAGTATTATTTATAACCATCTATTACAGGTATCTATTTGATGTGCAAATAATTTGAAAAAACTTAGGTTGGATATTTTGCTCAAGATATCACCCTGTTCAATACTAACTGATAGATATTATGTAGTAGTGCATCCTGCGTCCTATTTTTAGGACAGCTTGAAGTACGGTGAAATTTGACCCCCTAAGCAATTTTTTCACCAAATTTGTTTTTATAGTTTTAGAGTATGTACCCGCAATAAATTTGGATACAGTTTTGTCTAAAATCTATTAATTTTTAAATAATACTTTCGTTGAAAATTCAAGAAAAAAATCTCAAAAAATCTTTATTTTGAAAAATTGTTTAAAAATATTAAATATTTACCCATTACTGCCTGACGTCCCTTTTTAGGGACGTTTTTAAAAATCCTCCTATTTCTACAAAAATTTTTCCTTTGAATCAAAATTTGCACTGATGTATCTCTGATCTTCATAGAATATAAAGAACACAAAAAGAAAGCAGAATTTAAATATTTTTTTACTTTTTTTAAAGTTGGAAGAGAGAATTTTTCAGAAAAGTGCTTTTTTAAAAATTTTAAAAGAGAAAGCTAAAATATCCTAGTTGTTATTTTTTAAAATTTTCAATGCCCATATTACTGTTTATCAGTTGAAGTGTTTTTTATTTTTCCAAAATATTTTATCTTGACCTTGTTTTGGACCTTCGGAAAGCGTCCCTAAAAAGGGACGTCAGGCACGAATGCCCCCGTGTTTTTTCCCGTAGTGAAATGCTAGTGTTTCCTTATTTTTTCATAAAAACGCGTACACTTTTTCACTTTCGACGCTTCCTAAAGGGGAAATTAAGTATTAGCATGCATACTATGAAAAGTAGAACTTGAGCTAAGAGAAAGTAGTTAAAAACTACACAATTGTAAAGCAGCATCGATTCAGAATAAAATTTGGCTGTGTGCTTCTTTTCACATTTGTATGTTTTAGGCAACGATATTTGACTCCTTAAGAATTAAAATAAAAATGCTTTTGAGGTTATGATCAAGAATCATTGGAGGGAACTCTAAAATTACACAATAGATTTTGTACTTAACTATTATAAGAATAAAGAGTGTTACTTTATTGGAGCATCATACATGTAGAAAATATTTGAAGCGAAAAGAGAACCCATAAGTCAATATTTTGATTGCTAACTGGATTTATGATCTCGTTAGTAAACATAGCGAACAAACATGATTGAAAGTGTATTGACAAATACACTCCTGAGGCAAAATTTGTACAGTTTTGAACTTTTCATCGAAATGAAAATTTAAAATGTGAAATTTATGTGCGTAAAAAATATGTGTTAGTTTTATATACAAGATTACAAAATCACAGTTTAAACATAAATTTAACGTAATAGGTGGATTGCATCTTGAAGTGTTAAAATATAATTACTAAAATATATTAGATCGAACACATTTTCAAAAACATATCTTATTCGACTGTTTTGTATAAATATTTTTCAAGTAAGTCAATATTTTTCGAGCGGTAAACTTGTTTTCCTATACCAATCATACTTTTGTGGAAAATAGATGTTGCCAAAACAAAAAAAAACATTTTAATGCATCAGGTTTACAAGTAGATTTGTACTTCGGAGGATCAGATTATAATTTTTAAAAACATTTTCAGAAATCGTTAATTTTTTATCAAGTTTAAAAACCAATCCAAAAGTTTATGGTTCAAGTATCAAGCAGAAAAATTGTCAGCCAAATCTACTATAACTATCCAACCAAAAACAAATTACACTAGACAGCAACGTTAGTTGACCCTATAACGCCACTACTGAACAAAGTAGTTCCGATCGCGGTGTCTGAATTTTGAGTGAAACGATAACGTCAATTTTAAAATACGATTATTTCGTTAAACCCATGTATAAGGTAAATGTGGGTATAGTGGACACTGTATAAATAGTGGCCACATAGCTGATTAATTTTAAGTAGAACAAGTTAGAGGCATCAAACAGCGTCAAAATTCACAGGCATAGTAGATTATGCAATCAGGTAAGCTGATAAATTACCAACGATACCACAGATCAGCATGGGAAGGATATTTAAATATTTGAAAATAACAACATCGGCCGAGTGACTGAAAGTTGATTTTGCTTATTGAATCGCGTAAGGAAACGGGTAAGTCGGAACTGATTTTTTCGTATTTATTACCACTTGATTGACTTTTAAATTTATATCAAGATAAATAAGAGTGTGTAAAATAATACTGAATAAAATTTATTTGAAAATGTTGACTTTACAAGGATTTATGGGGGTGTCCACTTTACCAACACAAAATCTTAGATTTTCCAATAGTGGCCACCGCAATGGCTTCTAATAGAAACATAAATAATACTTAATTCGAATCAGTTTTTCTTCATAAACTGTTGACTGAGCTTTAAAATGAGTGTTAAATGAATTTGGTTTCATTCTGGCTTCGGGAACCGATGTTTCTAAAGCATTGAATTACTTGCTAAATTCCTCTCAAATCAACTACAGCGTAGACTTTGGGCCGAAAACTATCAATTTTTTTTAAAATAAAGCTAATCTGATTGAATCTAAAATACATTTCGTTGGGAAGGAAGATTTAATTATAACTAGACGACTATACCAAGAAAACCCCCTCAATTTCATGCATAAACCCCTCATATAAGCAGAAAAAGACAGGTGTCCACTATTGATGCAAGAGGTGTCCACCATAGAAGCAACAGATTCATCTATGTGGCCACTATAGATGCAATTTAGAGTACTTTTAAAAAATTAATTAAAAATACTTTGCCCAATCCAATTAAATTTTAATAGTAAAATCGAAAGAAGAAGATCCAATTAACCTAAAATTAGGATGATAACCGTTTCGAAGCAAATAGATTGGTATTTATTAAGAATTTAAGCAAAAATTTTCCTTAAAGTCTCCACTATACCCACATTTACCTTATATAGTATCCTTTTTATCGATATTTGCGTCCCGAAACTGCTCCTAGAAATGTTTACCCACATTCTCCTTCCACGTAGTGACGTACTGGGTTCAGGAAACGTTAGTGTTAAGTATAGGAAAATTTTAAGTAAAATTGCTATCACTTAGAAAACTGAGTCCTCATTTTTTATACAAAATTCCTACAAAAGGCACCAACTTGAACAGAACGAGAAAACTTTAAATCCTGTCAAAAAACCTTTCAGAGGATGATAAACAACCCCAACCTAAAATCTCCAAGTTACTAGAGATATCAAAAGTGACGTTTGACAAACAGAAGAAATATTTCGTCCCAAACGTCGGATGTGAAATGTTCAAATAGTTGACTTAAAAGTGGTCGATTTATCTGATCAGATACTGTCAAAGTTGAAAGTCACACAGAAACTGTCTGCCGGGTAGTTTTTTTGTAGACTAGGGAGCTCCCTACCGCCCCCTCCTCGTTATAGCTCACCAACCCCCGTAAACTACTTACACAGGACCTTTTGAATTGCTTCGGAATCCTCACAAAACCCAGTCCACTGAACTTAACTGACATTATTAAACAATAAAAACAATTAAAAGAAGAAATGTCAACCAACTTTTCATAAGTATGTCACAGGTCATCTCCATGAATAATACTCTTTTAAAGGTTTGAATATTAATGTACTCTAACTTATCAATAATTTAATCAAATGTTTTCTGTAAAAATATTCAACGTATCTATTAATAACTGTTATCAATCAACATTAAAAAAATGTACACCAATTAATATTTTAGATGAAAAGAGAAGACGAAGCGACACATTTTTATCAGCAAATGTCTCAAATCTATCTTCATATCAAGAGCTAATGAAAATCATCAAAAAGAACTAAAATCAGTACTTGCTTTGTAACTGCGACCTTATCCGTAATCTAAAAGATGGAAATATTTTAAAATTGAAAATTTTTTTAGAAATTATAATGGCTTATTGCACATCCTCAAAAGTATCCGAACAGTTTGATACCAAAAACGTGTTATACAGATCAGTAATTAAAAAGTTTTTTCTAGAAACCGTTGACCAAAACTTTTTTAGTAGGAATGAACATTTTATAGTTCACTAAAACAAAAATATTGATACAATTAAATACAAAATTTTTATGGAAAAGATCCTAAAAGTATTTTAAACTTTTGTATAAGAAAACAAGGAAATTTAGAGAAATAGCTAAAAGTTCACAATCTTCAAACAATAAAAAGCAATCTTGGAATCTACATTGTACAACTTCAAACCTTTAATAGAATTTTCACGAAATCTCTTTACGAAATCCATTTATTCAAATACAAGAGAATCAGAACGACAGCAGCCCAACTCTAGCCGGAGATATTGCCCTGGAAACAATGTGGCACTTGAAAAGTAGACAAATTCCTTCCAAGAAACCCCCGAGACCTCAAGTCAGATAGAATTTCTCTTGTCTGACAATGAAATGTCAAATGGAATAAGGCAAAAATCTTTTGGTCTACGATCACAGCTGCTTTAAGGCAATATGATCTGGAAGAAATAGGAACTAAAATAATCGCAAGAAATAGATTGAAAATTCGTTGAAGTAAGTCCTAGTACAGGCAAAAAAATAGGAAAGAGAGCTTAGGCATATTTCACTTAAACCGCGAGAGTGTAATCCTTGTCATGCACTTGAGTGAACTCGAAGGAAAGAACTATTTTGTCATATCTTGCGAGAAAGGTAAGAAAATCCCGTTTACTAAAAGCTGGTTATGAAATAGAATAATTGAATTTTCCAAAGCTTTTTTGTTTTACGTCTTACTGACATCCAACGAAATAATTGTTTTTTGTTAGGATTAAACTATGAAATAATCTGTGAGATTATTGTGTAAAATTAAATGCATTTCCCCTTAGTTAAATAACGTTTTACGAATTCTAGGAATCATAGGGGTTTGAGTCGAAAAATTTTACAAACAAAAGAAATTTTCTGTGTAATTTTTAAAGATTATATTACAAATTACTAAATTTAAACATTTATCTTTTATGGATTCAAAATGAAAATTTATCGAAATAAAGTATTTTACACCACAATCATAAGAAAATCAAATTCTGCCCAGGCCTAGTTGCCTATCAGATGGTGCCGAACTATGTTTCATAAACCTTTGGGGACCGCGGGCTTATTACTTAGATAATGAACAGCCCGAGTGGGTACCCCGATGATGGACTCCCATACTCCCAGTTGATTCCCCAAGCGAGTTTGCTGCTCATTTTATCGACTCCAGAAGGATGAAGGCTGAGTAAACCCTATCCAGAAGCCATAGCACCCTATCCAGAAGCCATAGCATCGAACAGGTCGATAAGGTTAGTATCCAGGCACTCTGACCACTACACCACATCAGTCACAAATAATCCTTAAAGTCTTAATCACTAGATTTATCTGGAACTTTCAGAATGATAAAAAAAAGCTAGGCAACACAATTATTTATTTTTTTGTGTTAAAATGACGTTTGAAAAACATGCTTCCATTTTTTCAATAACCAGAAATAATTTGCAGTTATAGCTCTTTTAAAAAATACCTAAATTTTCAACCGTTTAATATTGTCTGTATAATTTACGTTTAACTGGATTCACTAATCTATTGAAGGATCTCTACCCACGTGATGATCCTTTACAGCATCTCTCGTCAGCTCAGCGTTGTCTGACGTCAGTCTAACCAAATTAGGTGTAAAAATAAACTCTCAAACAAGAGGTATTTAAAAGTTATAGTTCGCCCATGTCTGTCCAAATACGATGATGATGATGATGAAGACGAAAAGGGTAATAAAATTCGGAATAAATTTATGGGATTAAGTTCGAGATTAGTTAGCAGTTCGTATAGTCTAAAACGGGGGTCTCACTACGGTATTATTATAATACTTTAATAAGGGGTATTAATTTTCTTTTTTAGTACCTTGTGTGAGTAATAAGCAAAATTATTGGCAGTACTTCACTCAAAGAAATAACTCAGATACCTATTTATATTTAATCAAAATTCCTGCTCATGTTATTTTTTCTGCTGCTATTTGTAAGTAGGTATCCTCATGAGATAAGCGAAGAGTAAGAAGAGCGATGCTATCGGCGGGATTGGATAAGAACCAGGAAATAGAACACGTTCCTTATTTGGAACCAGTGGTGTATTGATTGGTCGCATAACTTACGACTTCCACTGGCAAAATATCTTTATAACTTGATTTACTATGAGGATGTTCAGAATTTAGTGTCTAGTGTTTAGAAAGACTTGAATGGAATACAATCCAGTTGATGCAAGGTAATTCATTTGTCATTAAATCAAAACATTAAAAATAAAATGAAATGAGCTTCATCATAGCTCAAGTTATTTTAATTATTTTGGGAAAATACACTAACCTTTTCTATCCTAGGATTCTCAAGATTGACATTGAATCCTATATAAAATTTGGGGCGGCTGGGTCAGAAAGACTACCGGAAAGAAAATCTAGCTATTTAAAGGACATTTTTAAAATAGAAATTTAAACGATTCAAGACAATATTTGCACCAATTCTTGAAATATTGTGCTTTTGCAACAAAAGTTGTTTATATCCTTGTTTTGTAGCAAGATTATTTTCCAAATACCGCTTATTAACTAAGCCAATATACTAGAAATAAATGAATCTAACAGAAGTTTCCGACGTGATAAAAGTTATGCGTCTGAGTTTAAAATAAAACACAAATAAAAAATAATTCAAAACTATTCAGGTTTGAATTGAAAATCCGAAGAATATGAAATTTTTATCTTGTTCCCCATTTCCTTATATTAACAAATTTGGAGAAAGAAAACCCAAGTGCAGGAAATCCATTTTTCTTTCTAAATCAAAATAGGTTAAATGAAAACCCTATACACCAAATAAGAAAAATAAACAAATGCCCTCCCAAAGGGGCTTATTTTAAAAGGAGTAAATACGCATCGTCGATGGTGTTATTTGGAAACCTTTTAAGAAAAGAGTAGAGAATGAAAGGTTCATTGAAATTCCCTAAAGGCAAAGGAAGTAAATACAACATACGTAGAAAAATTTAACTTCCTTTCGCCTTTTTAAAGAAAACTTTTCAAGATAGGTATCGTTGTTTTTCACTGACACAAAACTTCGAAATATAGTTTTTGCGAAACGGTAATTGTTTCGCTATTCTTTGTTGTCAATTACACGATGGATCAGGAAAAGGTTAATTAGGATCCTTTGGAGAATATTAATTAACATTTTTGAAATAAAAAAATGCTTTTTTTTAAAAATGAGATGGAAAATATATCCTAGTTTGTGAATATTGTAGTCGTTAATATTATCCACCACATAATTTTGCTTATTTTTTACATACCTTTACATAATGCCTACCTTCAAAAAATTTGGAATCAAGTATCTGCAATAATCATAAAATTAATATTTTTTCAAAAAGAAATGCTTTATAGGTAACTTATCTTTCAATAGGTAAGTAAAGCAATTCGAGTCATTCCATAAATTCATAGTTTTTATACTAGAATTTGATAAATATAATAAAGTTTATAGCTTTTTTTATTCATTCTATATACCAAATTTCTGATAGTTTCGATCATTCTTCTGTGTTGCTCATTACTTTTACATAGTTTATCGATGTTTGTTCACTATACTCTGTTCACTTTGAACTGGCGCTTGAAATTATTTTCTTCTCCCACCACCGATCGGTAACCATAGCAACATTCCTCGTCAAAGTGATGAAGAAGGCTTACTATTGGCTGCTCGAAGAGCTTAACTATGGTTACGCTTCTAGCGTGGGGGAAAGCACTATTTCTCAAGCGCCAATTCTAAATGAATAGAGTATAATGATGTTATTAAAGACAAAAAGGTTATTTATGTGGAAAAAAAATGCCTCTATTTTACACAATTTAAGGTAATTTAATCTACACTTATTTCAGGAAACCATAAAAAATATTAAAAATACAACCAACTACATTTATATTTAAACACTTATAAGCCATTTTCAAATAAAATCCATCCTCTACTTCTTTATGATCAGTTATAGCTAATCAATTTTAAAATACATTTAACAAGAGAGAAAATATTTTCTAAGAATTCAAGTATTTTCAAATTAAGAATTTTTTGATCTTGGAGTATACATAACTTGAAGCCTTTTCGAGAAAAAAAATGTGAATAGTATCGGATTAAATGCATTTATTCAAGAAGAAAATTTTTTACAAAAATTCACATAAGATAAGGGATGTACTAAGTTTCTCAATCTTTAAAATTTTACGAGTAATTTAATTATTTGCAACAAAAATGTAAATATTCGTAATTAAATTGACAAATCGAACATTCTTGAAATGTACGTTACAATTCTTTATCAGTTAGGAATTAGCTAAGTATAGCTAATAAACATCTTATTCCTTTTCCATAAAATGTTTTTAAATAACATCTTTGATAAAAACACTTATGTAAGAATGTACATAATAACAATCTATAAAAAACCCTAGGATAAAGTAAGAACGCAATGTAATAAACTACGTTTCAAATTTATTTAACCTAAATATAATTTAAGCTCGTCGAATTGTAAATTTACAGTGAAGAAAATTGGTTTGAAACATACTGTATTAAATGAAATTGAAAGCGTTTTAAACTTTGAACAAATTATTTCAGATAATCATATGAGGTAATAAAATTATTTATACAAAATTAACTTATTAGCGTATACTATAGTATACAGAAGTGTTTTCTTAGGAAGAGAAATCATAATGCAATTAAATGAGATGTTAAATTGATCAAAAGCCCGAATATGTTTTTTCGAAGCAGAAATATTTCTTCACTTTAACAAGTTATTTAAAAAACTCGCATATGAGAAAAAAGGGTTAATAAGAGAATTAATTATAAACATAATATTTTCTTTATAATGCACATCACAAACATTTTATAGCCATGAAATTAATTGCAAACATCAAGTTTGATATAAATTTTTAAGAAGGGATTTAATAATTTAATTTTAATTTTATATTCTAGAACGTTTTTACTAATAAATATTCAGAAAAACCCAAATTTTCAGATCATAGGGGAAAAACACCCTGCCCAAAATTGGTGGGTTTTCATAATTATAAAAGTCGGTTTTTCTAAGACTTGGTACTTGGTTTCACTATGATTCACAAGTACTAAGACAGATTTTATTGGCTTCGAAACCAGTGTACCTTATTATGTATAGAAATATATTTTGATGGCGTTTTGAAGAAATTACAATACAATTCTCCGGATATTTGGATATCCGGATTAATTCCTATCAACGATGAACTCAAATAATTGTTCTTTAAACTCTAAAAAGGTTAGATAATTTAGCTTAAAAGTGTATTATTAATAGTACAAATTTTTTTTTCCCTGCAACATCACATTAAAATCTTCGAAACCCGAAGCGTATGTAATCACCCGAAAAAGCACGCCAGGAGAATATTCTCCCCCCCCCAAAAAAAAACACAAAAGAAACATAAATATTCAAACAGGCAAACACTACACCAACCGAAAAAAATTCCTCACTCGGCAAAACTCGTGTAAGCTGTGACCAAACAACCGAAAGAACTCATCTTCAAGACCAAAACAAGCACAACCGTCACTTTCCCACGGACTTCAAGAATCTCTCAACAACCACGGCGAAGAAAGAGCACTCAATCCCCACCGAAAAGAAATAGCGTTAAACAAACCACTCAAAACAGGTACTTACAACCGTTTGACCCCCTTGGTCATATTGGCCGGAATCTCCCGGACGCTGAGGCCTCTGCAAACGCATACCACTTCATCCGGCACCACCGGGTCCCGGACGCACTTGCACCCCTCCGGGGGGTGTCCGGCCCCCCGAAGGCCCGTCCGGAACCCCATCGAAAAGTTCTTTTTCTCGCCATCGCGGAAGAAGAACTCTGGGGATATCCCCCATACCGCCCCCATGTAAATCAAGGTTAACAGCGTGGCAGCGATGTGCATGGTTGGGACTGATGTGGACTTCGGTGGAAGTTGGTGCGGTTCCGACTGTGGCTGAGTGCGGAGTGGCTAACTCTTTGCCCGGTGGAGGGGTATTGATTTTCGGGTTGTTTGGTGGCGAAGGCGCGCATGTTCAACAGGTGAAATGGGTTTCTCTCTCGGAGCTTTTCGGGGGTTTTGAAGTGGATCAGGGAAAGTTTTCTTGAGACGTTCAACACGCGATGGGATGGTCGAAAGGGGAGTAAGTAGTTCAGGGACACAATCAGTTGAGAAGAAGGGGGATTTGGTTTTTGAAATTTGGTGATCATGGTAAACAAAACAAGTTTGAACAAAACATACAAGTCAGGAATTGAAACAATACAAAGAAAACCCTATAGAAAACATACTAGCCAAAATGCATTCTCATTTCCGGTATTAGAGCTCATTACATTTGTTGTTACTAGCAAATGTTCCTAAAATCGTCTTGGGTGATATCTCCATTTCCTGGAAGAGATTTTTGGATGTTCTCCCAGAATCAACCAAAGTTTTTGACCATAGAAATCTACAAGATCCTCTTATCAGCCAAAATTACAATGCCTCCCTTCAAAATTTTCGGCTACGCCCGTAAATATACTTAGACCGTAACATCTCCGTCCAGTTAATAACTATAACTTACCAAACATGAGTGTTTAGACTGAAATGTTTTGGTGATTTCTGGAGAACTTCATTCCAGAATCTTTAAAAAACTTCAGAAGATTTCTTAGAAGCCTTTTTTTGCTTTGGTTTTTTACCTTAAAGCACATTAACGGCCGCATATTCACTACTAAACTAAGGTTAACCTGAAATCAAAAGTAAGTTCTAAATGGTAATTGAAAATTTTAAATTGAAATTGAAAGTTTTAAGACAATTATAGTTCTCTATAAAGCTTGATTCCAGCTTAACTTTAGGCTTTTTTAACTTTTTCTCTCTCATTAAACGTATAATATGGAAACTCTATTTCTAAAATCCTAATAATTTTAGATTACTCAAATTATTGCCTCTTCGTCACAACGCTTTTTTCCGTATTATACTTTATCTTTATCGTAATAAATCTCTATTTCACTATAGCAAGACCATATAATACTAGAGCTGTAGCAACTTATCAAATCCCAAAATTTTCTAAATCAATTTTTTGTAAGCATTTCTTTTACCTCGCACCAAAATTATACAATAGTTTACCTTTAAATCTAACCTCCATTAATAAATATTCAGAGTTCAACAGAAATTTATTTGAGTTATTAATTAATATCGACGACCTGGATTTATATTTTTCACTTCAATGAAGCATATTTAGTTAATGGTTTACCAGCTTGCTTCCATCATTATTTAATTATTTAGCTATTGTTTTTATTCAGTTTTATGTTTGTGTTGTTGTAATTTGTATTATGTCATTTGTCTATATAATTTCTTTTTCGCGTGTACGGGAAGTTTCTTCCCCTTGGCGAATCACATATCTGACTTTTCTGTGTTTGTTCTCTATGTGTAATAAAGTTCTATTTATTATTATTTATTAAATACAAAAAAAATATTAAAAAAAAATTTCCAAACTAAATTATATATAACAACAGTTACGAAAATAAACACTTAATTGTTGTGGTGCGTAACCGATATGGTTTCAAAACTACATAGAAAAAAGGATTTTCATTTTTATCTGTTATACCCCGTTCGCACTGGCAGAAAAAAGACCCTTTATTTTCGTTAGCACTTTGTTGTCATAGAAACAGGCAAAATCGCCCCATCTTTCGAAAACGGCGTTTGCACTGACAAGGGGAGAAAATAAGCACTTTACTGATAAACAATAACAGCATGATTTGTAAAATAATTAAAAATTTAATTTCTCAATACAACCTAAAACTAATGAATAAAATCACCAAAAATACAAGTAAAAATACATAAAAGATTATTAATTGACTAGTGAATTGATTAGTGTGTTTCCATGACAACAAAGTTTTAACGAAAATAGAGGCAAAAATAAAGGCCAGTGCGAACGGGGTATTGCGGATAATTTAATTGTCTTCCTCTCACAAAAATATTGATATCTCCTATTTAATTTGTTAAAATTCAATTGCACACACAACAATTTTATTAAAATACATAAAAACTCAAAACAGTGAACTACTGCATATTTTTCCAGGCCTTTCACACAACAATCTATCGAAAAATGTATTTGACATTTAAAGCTGATATTTTATGATAAATCTTTAACCCATCAATCAATCAATCAATCAATCAATCAATCAATCAATCAATCAATAAACTTTATTGTAATGGGCGTGTGCCCGTTTACATATTTACATTATTACTTTATACATACAAAAAAATACATACATACAAAAGGTCCAATTTTTTTCATTTTTTTAAGGTTAGTTAAAAATATAAAAATAACACCAAATATCAATAAAAAGAGAATATCACATAGTTCGTACACGGGATCAGGAACTAACTCGATTCTGCCATTATGTCACGGCGGAGTTTTAAGACAGAGATAACAAAACTAAAAATACTAAAAATGTGCAAATTTCTTTCATTTAAAATAAGAGGAAAAGGTTTCAGGTTCACTAAATATTTCTTTCTGTTGAAATTGTAGAGGGGACAGGAATTAAATAAGTGATTCCATGTTTCGTTTTCGTGTAGATTACAAAAGGAACATCTATTAGTGTTGAAAATCTCAAATGTTTCACCTTTATAATAGATTCTATTTTGGTTTAAGCGTAGTTGAAAGATTATTCTTTTTGTGTTAATATCTGAATTTGATTGAATGTAGTTTTCAAGGGAAGGGGAATTTTTTAAAAATTTATAGTCAGGGAAGTGAGTACTACTTTCTATCCTGGAGAAGTCCCTTTGAATGCCCTGATCGCGAAGGGTTTGCAAGATGTACGGGAGATAGCAAGAGGCTAGCCTGTAATCTTGGGAGATCCAAATAAAATTAAAGCCGAGATCTTCAAGGATTTTTTTAACAGATAATGCCCAGTTATATTTAGGATTAGAAGAGTAAGACGAGATTGAAAAAAGTTTAAGGTAGCACATTTTTGTGTATCTACTGTCTGGGAGTTGAAGAAGTTTTATCCAATATTTTAACAATAGCTTAACTAAAGTCACTGCGATTGGGGGTTGGCCTAGCTCCAGTCTTAAAATGTAGCCCGGAGTATTTCTTGGGAGGGTAAATAATTTTTTTTACAAAAAAACAGAAACACATTTCTGTCATCCTGAAGAGTCAACATTGCTTCATAAATATAAATGGAAGAATATAATTTGTTGCCATTGTAAAGTCAAAATTTTCAATTTTAATTTTCCAATAACAACCTGACTTAAACAGCCTGACTTAAAAAAACGAACATCACAAATCCATCTTTATTAATTTCTGGGTGGTGCAATATTACCTTTTTTTCAATGAAGGAGTCAACACAACCCTATAGAACTCATTGTCATTGAAGTGGTGCGGCAAGTACCAAACAGAATAGGTTGGTAAACATCATCTATTCTGTTGAACGAAACGCACCGACATTGTTTATTTTCCCTTTTTGTCATTGTATATTAGATGCAGTTTGCCGGAAGCAACCAAGATAAGTTTCTAAGATTGTTGTCTGATTCCACATGAAGCAAAAAGCATCAGCATTTTGTTTGTTCCACACTAAATATTAATTTTATCCGATACAGTTTTTTCATGCAAGCAAGTTGCGTTTTACGTGATTGGCGTGTTTGCAGATTGTGCTAATGCCACACTCTTGAGGTTTTTAGCCTTTGTTAGAACTTATTACCACATACACGATGTTTATTAAAAGAAGTAAAACTTTTGAGAGAATGTTATGTATTTTACTCGGTGTATTAAATAAAATGAAAGACTTTATTTAAAGATTTTTAGAAGTATTGGAAGCCAATTTTTTGCAGTTGTGTATTAGTTATTAATTTCTCAATTGTGTTATCTTGGATATAAGTTTTAAACATATTGAACGAAAGTAGAAAACAAAACGGATTCATTAAATTTTTACCATGAAACATTTCCATGACACTGAATGACACACTTTCTCAGCTTTTTGACACATAAGCTCAGAATATTTTCGAATATCAGTTCCTGAATAGTGGTTTAAAAAATTTTTTTAAGAAAACAACCATTTTGTACTGATGGAACTTCAAACCTTTGATTTCGAAATTAGCAATATACGAAATTTCTGCATTTATAAATCGTTTGGTTAATTATTCAAATATAATAATAAGGATTTTTAATGTAATTAAAAATGATGAGGCCTCCCAAGCCGATTTCCCCCTTTTCTTTACTGTAAGTAATAAATTTTAAGCTAACTATGAGAGCTTTCCCGATTCAGAGTATCTTCTAAATATTTCCATAACTATTACAGACTTTACAATGACAATGGGTATATAAGTACACTTCATATAAATAGCGGATATTTTCAAAGAAGTATTATTCAAATACTTCGGAATTAGATTACTATGCGAAAACTTAGATATTTTCAAATCTTCTCTAACATGATTCACTCATGGAATATTGTATTTAAACTTAAAAATTGTTTTTTGACAGGTAACGAACAACTATACAAATATTATGCAAATTATATTTCAGACTGTTGAAATCAACCAGTCCTCTTATGCATGCACCGACCTTTCTTTCCTTTAAAAAATATTATCTATTATTTATTGAGGATCAGTAAATGAAGATAGAGCAGGCTCTCTTATTTTTCGATTCATTAGCATACAGACTGTTTGGAATAAGAACGGTTTAAGTCATCAAACTTTGTTTTGAGTTACTGTAGTTTTTCTTACAAAGACTATGTAGTTCTTATAAAGAAGTTTCTATAGAAGAGTTGTATGGGTTTGCTCTTACTGAAAAGTTGCTGGTTGTTTACTAAGAAACTACCACACTAAACAAACAGAAAATAAAACTTAAATATTCACATTAAGTTTTAGAATTTTGACTTAAAGCACTTTCTTTCTAACCAGCTCGTATAAGTAATGCAGCAAGTTGGTTTTCAGTTTCAATTCATCTTAATATTCAGGGTACTCTGTAACTATTTTTGAATTCTATTTGAAAAAAGGAAGTAAAAAGTACTTTTGTGATGTATTGAATTTAAATCATATGTTTTGATGGATATATACCTACTATCGATTATTAAAATCAAATCTAGGGGAGTATCGATTTTAAATTACCTTCCAGAAAATGATAGTGATGTATTATTTTGAAGAACTTGAGCTATTCTCTCTTTGTTGAAAATAACTGTTTACAACAGAAGATAGTTGACTTCGATACTTATGTTTTGTTTCTTATTTCTGTATTATGACACATAGTAGATCCAAAACAGAGATACAAATGAAGTATCGAAAAATTCATAATGCATAAATAATTCTACTGAAAATAGATCTAAATGTTTTTATGAGTTCATAAACTAAAAATGAATCGTTAGATTGGAAATCCTTTGTACTTTTTTGTATGTAAATCCCCTTTTTTAGAATATGAATAAATATTTGATTTACTATAAATTCATGACACCATTATACATTCTCACATTTTATATGGCTTATTATATTTTTTAAATGCTATAAAAATATACAGGGTGTTTCAAAATTGCGTTGCATGGCTTTTATTTGGAACCAACGCCTCCTAGGATCAAGGAAGTAAGGTCTACCCCTAGGTAAACGACCCTGGAGAATCCATTGAGATGACATACAGTGTCCCTAGCGGCGAAATTAAAAAGTTTAAAAAAATAATTTAAAAACTAAAGGAGATAGAACAAAAACCTCAGTGAAAGTATTGTTGCCAACTTCAAGAAGAACTCACTGAAAAAAATTTGATCAAAATATCTTGAATATTCGCGGAGATATTAGCATGTGAAAATAAACAGAAAAAGTTCGCATATTTGTAAATTTTTCAGTGTTATTTTGTAGTTTTGTGTTTTTTTAGTTTAAAGAACACAAAATTTAATCAAAAAATCAAAAAAAAATTGCAAATATGCGAACTTTTTCTTTTTTGACCCCTGAAAAAGTGCTATTTTCACATGTTAATATCTCGGCGAATATTCAAGATATTTTCATGAATTTTTTTTCAGTGAGTTCTTCATGACGTTGACAACAATACTCTCACTGAGGTTTTTGCTCTTTCTCTTTTACTTTTTAAATTAATTTTTTAACTTTTTAATTTCGCTGCTAGGGGTGCTGTAAGTCATTTCAGTGCATTCTCCAGGCTCACTTACCTAGAGGTAGACCTTACTTCCATGACCCTAGAAGGCGTTGGTTCCGATTAAAAGGCGTGCAACGCAATTTTGAAACACCCTGTATGTGATTTATAGTATTTAAAAAGTACTATAAATCCCATTGGGGCTTGAGAGTTGGAGTTTACACTTATATTCCTCTAACCAGATATATATAACCTCTCTCTATATATATAACCTCTATAGAATATATAAGATATATATTCCTCTACCTCTAACCAGAGGTAGTGGTGACATACTCCCTTTTTCTGTATATTATTCGTTAGCCCATATCCTATCACACATTTTCATAAATAAAGTATGTATTACTTTAATTTAAGTACATTATATTATTTGTGCAAGGATGTTAGGACAGCTGATACAAATAAATTTAACTTTCTGATTTATGTAAGAAAGTTATTTAATGTGTTTCTAAGTGTATGATACAGAACTAAAAAATTTTAATAGGTTTCAAGAAATTTTTATGGTTCTTTAAAAACTTATGTTTTGAATTTCTTGAAAAATATTTTAAGATAACAAGAGTATTTATAATTTAAAAAAACATTAAAGATTGATTTGGGCTTGCAGCAACAGCAAATTTGTAAAGAAATAATTCTTAAATGTAATTCTGTACTTAAGATTAATCAAAATATTCCGAAAGGTTTTGTTGAACGCAACTCACTTATGCTGTACAACGGCAAAACACAAGTTAAAGTTATAGTTGTCTATATTTCAAATCCAGTTACATAAACTGACATGTATACGTAGTTTCGGTGTACATTTAACTCCTTGAAAGAACTGTCACGCTCCAATAAATTGAGCTTTATTTAAAGATTTAAAAACCCCATAATAAATTCAATCATTCAACGGACTTTTTATTTTTTAAGCCCCAGGGCCAATCTAAAGCCTTTTATCACCATTCTCAGTCATCAATTCATAAGCCTCTTTGGGCTACTAACTGGAATGGTGCAGACAACGAAATGGAAACCCTAGTTTTAATTTCCATGTCAGTCGTTCCATGCTTCAAAATGCAATTAAACGGGCTTTCGCAATGCCTTGAGGATGGATGCCATTTCAAGGATTCAGTGTCACATTTCTTTTATTCTGAGTTTCATATAAGAGCCCGGGATATAAATTTTACTGATGTTTAAAATATAATTATATTTATTATCTCGTGATTTCTTTGAAGAACAATTTATAACTATTACTTTCACTCACTAAAATATAAGCAGATTATTACTTCCATTTTATTTTTGAAAGAAAAGGAGATATAATCTCCCCATTTCCAATAAAACATTGGACATGGAAATTTAGTCAATAAATTTATATTTTACAAGGGATTTTTATCATACAAAATTGCAATGATATAAATGTTGAAACTTTATTGAAGTTTATGAATCATGGTCGTTATAAAAATAACACCCCTACTTTAAGAATTTTCAGTAAAAATATTTTAAGATAGTGTCGAAGCCCGGTGATGTTGAGGAAGCGCTTCGTGCTAACACGCCACAGGCCCGGGGTTCAAATCCCTGTCTACGGGCAAGGCAGACTCAGCCCTTTATCCCTCCCGAGTCGATAAAATGAGTACCAAGTTTACTTGGGGAAATCAAGATTGTGTTAGCATAAAGCTAGAGCACTCAGCTGACCGTGACATTCAGTCACACGTTCTATAAAGATGGAAACAAATTGGAGCCAAGCTCTGTAAGCGAACAGCCGCGAACACGCTCTGCGCAAGCGCCGCTCTTAGCGCCTACGAAATGCGCGTGCGCAGAGCGTGTTCGTGGCTGTTCGCTTACGCCGCTCGGCTACCATTTGTTTCCACCTTAACAGCTCTGCTCATAGCCTCACCCAGTGAGGCTAAGTTATACTGGAGTTTGAAGGTCCACCGACCTAGGTACTCCCTTAAGTATCCCCCCTTGATTTTCAAGATAGTGGAAACTATTTTTTTTAATTTTTTTTTTCGTTTTAATTTTAATTTTATTTTTATTCCTCAACATTTTAATTTTAGATAATAAAAACGCAATTAAGTAAAATCCTTATTAACTGGACCGAATTAGACTAGATTAAAACCAGATGGGAAATATTCGCCTAAACTTGGTGCATAAAAGGAAACTGATATGCCTTTTATTATTCTCAGTAAAAACCAAATGTTGTAACGAGGAATGGAAGTAAGGAGAAGTATTTTAAGAACCAGGACTTTTCTACTGAATTTTCAAGCTAACACCCTCACTTTTTCAGCCTGTACAGTAAAAAAACCAGGTGATTCGGTTGAACGGGGAATGGTTTAAAGGCAAGCAACTACTACTTATGGGCCGAACCCGATTCAAACAAAAACAGACCTATCAATATTTATTATCCTTGATGCTCTGAACTTTTAAAGAAAATTAAAAGGAAATCGACTATATTTTATTTGATTGTTTTTTTTAGTGTTTCTTTACAGTAAAAATCTTAAAAGCTTTTGAGCATTTCTCCTCATTAGAAATTACTGTTTCAATTTAGTTTTTAGTATTTTGCTTAATTTAAGGCTGTAAGCTTTGGTGACCCGTAGTAGCTTCGCATAGAAGAATTTTTTTCTTTTCTTATTTTTAGTAAATTTCTCATTTTTGAGAGACAGCCGTAAAGGGAAAAAAACATTATTTTTCCAAGGAGCAATTTTCTACGTTCGATCGTTTACTCAGTAAGAGTGTTTAGAAAATTAGCCATAAAAAGAAATTTTCAACTTTTCATTCATATATCCACTTGAAATATAAATTGCTCCATCCCTTATATGCTCTTGTATTACCTAATTTGTACTACACTTGCTTAATGGAGTTGTATAGATGACAAATGGCAATGGCGCAGGATTTAACAGATATTACGAGATATAAGGGTCGTGTTAACAATTGAAAGGGTTTATCTCATATCTATTATTAACTGATGTTGCATCAATAAGTCAACAGCCTGGTGTGTATCATCTGAATTCATGCATTAACAATGGTAATACCGTAGTGTTTGCTAGAACTAATCAAATATTATTCGAACTTAATTTCCTAAAATTGCTTCAAAGTAATTAGTATTGATACGTGTGTTTAAAGATAGTATAAGTTTGTAATGGAATGATTCTAAAACTATGTGTAGTTTCGTAATTATCTTGGAATTCCGATCTTGTAGTTGTTGGGTACCTACTCTATTGAATAATTTACCTGAAAGTTTAGGCTTATATTCACAGTGTAAAGTACCATAAAAAATCTAATGTGGTATGAAAAGAATAATTATACGACAGATTAAAAATTAAATAATAGGTATTGTATCTTAAACGCGTAAACAACAGAAATCATTACACAGCAGAAAGTATTTGATGTAGTAGCATTACCATAGAGGGTGTTTCAAAAGTCCTTTTCACGGCTTTTATTTGGAACCAACGCGTCTCCTAGGGTCATGGAAGTAAGGAATACCCCTGGGTGAGTGACCATGGGGAATCCATTGAGATGGCTTACAGCGCCCTAGAGGCGAAATAAAAAAGTTTAAAAAAATTATTTAAAAAACTATTGAAGGTTGAGCAAAAACCAACTCTAATGAGAGTGATGTTTTAGGTGTTCTGAAGAACTCAATGCAAGAAATTTCATTAAAATATCGTGAATATTTGCGGAGATATTAGCATGTGAAAATAGCCCTTTTTCTGGCCTCAAAAAAGGAAAAGTTTGAGAAAGTTTTTTATTTTTTGTTCATTTAATTTTGTCTTCCTTTTACCATAAAAACCCACAAAACTACATAATAACACTTAAAAACTTGAAATGTTTTCAATTTTTTCTTTTATAAGGCTTGAAATAGGGCTATTTTTGCGAGCTAATATCTCCACGAATATTTACGATACGTTCATGAATTTTTTCCAGTGATTTTTATAAGGTTGGAAACAATAATCTAATTGAGTTTATTGCTGTATCTTCCTTGGTTTATTAATTAATTTTTATAGCTTATATTTCTCTGCTAAGGGCGCTGTAAGTCATCTCAATGGATTCTCCATGGTCACTCACCTAGGGGTAGTCCTTACTTCCATGACCCTAGGAGACGTTAGTTCCAAATAAAAGTCATAAAACGGAATTTTGCCCTGTATCATTTCCCTTTTGTAGTTAATTAATTACAAAACTAATTAATAAAAAACTTTGAATCACCTGAGCGTAAGAATTAGTCCTGTTCAGACCTGCCAACTCCCCTGCTTTTGAACCGAGTTTTCTGCCTGTAACTCAAATCTTCGGCTTCATTTTTTTGATCCAGTGCCCGATAATACTCCGAAAAACAGCCTAATAAAACTCCCAATCAAAATAGAGACTTGCGATTCAAAATAAAAGCCAGAAATTCCGGCCAAAAGCCGGAGAGTTGGCAGGTCTGCCTGTTAATGTAATTCAAAGATTCAAGGTTTTATTCATAATTCAAATTTCTCTATACGCTTACAAATTATTTCACTTACCGTATTAAAAAATCCTCATCCGAATGTAATTCAATGTTTTGAGTTATCAACTGGGACCAAATACTAGTTTTAATGTCTAATCGGTATTAAAATAGGGTGACTTTTCGCTTTTGAAGTTAGACTGTAGTTAAGTGACATCTGATATTGTACTTGATCAATGATCATCGATGATTTATTTTATTCAGGTAGGAATGGGGGGGGGTTGGAAATACATCCCTAACGAGCTGGGGGTTTCTATAAGCCGGCGTGGGAGGTTGTACAATACACAGTGGAAATTGACACTTAACCTGTATGATTGAAAAAAAATTGTCAAATCGTTCGATTCCGGCATTTGTTACATAAAAACCAATTTAGGAGCTGAAATTTTAGCTATTTAATTGGTTTTATGGAATAAATACCTGAATCGATGGTTTTATTTGGTTGTAAAAGGTAACGTCTCAATTTCCAAAGTGAATTTTACAACTCCCCACGCCCGCTTATAAAAACCCCTAGCTCGTTAGGTGTGCCTTTCTGGTCCCCCATTCCTGTATGATTCAGAGTCGTCTAGGTGTGTCCTACCCTACCCCTCCTAGAAGTTATGAATCACCCTGCATACAAAAGTAATATTTTAACTTTAAAATGACCCAAAGACAATTTGATTGTGACATTTCTGTAAGGATTAACACAAAAGGATCACTACATCAATACCCACAACTGTCCGTCGTCTTTAGTGAACTCCGATAGTATTAATTCACCTCGATAGAAATCAGAGAAAGATCTAATCGATTTTCAAAGATCCAACAAAAGAGCAGACACCCAAAGGACACTTAAAGCGCATGATGGATCGGCCAAATCATTGATCAAATAGGGGCAGATAGGGCATCGGACAGTTGGCGATGTCATTACGAGTCCCCGGCATCCTAACAAAATAATTCGAGGGCAAAAGACGTCGGGATCAACCGCTTATATCGAGCTTCTGTAAGAATGATGGATCGCGTATCTGAGAGCAACAGATGGTTCGTCTGGGACGTTGAAGATAAGTCCGTCAGAGGGGTTGTTGAGAAGACATCTCTGCTCGAATTCTTTTTCGTTTCGTCATCAGTGTGAATTGGGAAATTGGTTGTTTGACAGAGTCGAAGAGTTGTTGAAGTGTTGTCGACGGTCTCATTAGGGGTGTTTGCTTTTTTGTTGGAGTGTGATGCTTGTCTCGAATGAAGTTGTTTTGTTGGGCTAGAGAGGAAGTTATGAAGGGTCATTTACAAATTATGCAAGGGTTCATCGCTCTTGTGAGAGCTTTTAATACTTCAAACGTTCCCTTAGCTATTTTGAAACTTTTGCAATGAATAAAACTTAACATAACATCTCACAGGAAAAGGGTAAACACCCAGCAAAACAACGTGCAAAATTTCTTCAAAAAGCCAAAAGTGCAGTTTTTATGAAAGAAGTCTACAGTTATTTTGTAGCAATAGAACTTTGAAGACTTTCAGAACGCAAGTCTGCAATTTTTAATGATGATTTGAATACATTCTAAAGTCGTTTACCGGTCTTATAAAAACTGTATAGTTTCTAAATAAAGCAGCTGATTTTATAAAGAAAACTTTCGACAAAGTGTCTCTATTCCCTTAATTTTTTTCAAGCAATTTTGTAGAATTTTTTTAGCTGGGACACTTTTCTGATAAAAAAAATATCCACCAAAAAAGCTTAAAAAGTAAGTAATGAAGCTTCGCAAATAGGTATCGGTATATTATTTACAATAATTTTATAAAGAAGTACATAGTTGTAACAACAACAAACATAAAATAATACTCTCGAACCATCTTCGTCTTGGGCTGTGTTATGACAAAGTAACTGATAATGCAGTTCAAATTACCAATGGCTTTGGGATGTATGATAAATAAGAATATGTTAAAGTGTGGTTATCTTACATTGAAATAAGAGTAGTTTTTGAAGTCCAAAAATTTTGACTTACCTTCCCAATTTGTCACATTTTGTTGTACTTATACGGTCCTTTTTATCTACATAAATGTGGGACGTAATTTGTGAATGGTCCCTTACTATACTCTGTTCATTTAGAATAGGCTCCAGAGATATAATGTTTTAGAAGAAGTTACTATTGTAATAATCATCGAAAAAATTTTCTTCTGCAATGACAAGGCAGCCTAAACAAAAGTAGTTAAAATACTGTAAAAAAATCGATTACTGAAGTTGTGTAATGAGCATTATTAAGCATTATTGAGCGTTTTTGATCCTGTTTCAGTTGCCAATTCTAAATGAACAGACTATACTTATGGGGAAGAGTATATACTACGTTTAGCTATAGAATTGTACTTAACGATAAATAATAACACTAATATATGCATATCAAGTTCTTTTAGATAAAGAAAACATAGAGGAATGGAAGTTTTTAAGTAATTAAAATTAGAATTTCAAGTGTGTATTTAAGTATCCATACTCTATAACCCAAAAATTCCCCAATGTCTCTATTGTCCCAAAGAATCGGTTTTTCCTATAATTATAAATAAATCGGTACTTCAAGGAATTGCAACGATCACTTATAATCCTTTACCTTTTATAATCCCGTATTTTTATTTTTAAGTTTCATATTAATTAGAGAGAACATTTCAGAAAACCTTTTTTACACTGTTTGTTATACTTTTCTTTAAAATTAATAAGTTTGGAGATAGTCAACCTGATCAATATAAACTTAGATTATTTAGATGCAGGGTTAATTTGTTAGGTTACCACAAAAGTCATATTCTGAAGACTTAAATGTAGTCTGAAGAAGAAAGTTTTGATAATCTATAAGACATTTTCTTCCAGACATTGTAATTTTACTTATACAGTTAACTAGAAGACACACCTGAAGAAACACTTAACTCGATTTGCATAAGATGTATAGTCGTAACAGAGGATGAAAAGTTTCAAAAGAAACTAATTTCCCCTCAAATTTCTTAACTTTGTTTCCACAGAAGCTGTTTAAATAATGCATGAGAACCGAGAGTCAAAGATCTTTGAACCGAGATTTAACTAACAGCATTTTTTTCTTAGAAACCAACTTTGTGGAAAGTTAAGCCTATGCAAAGTTTTGAACTTTGGTTTTAAAAACAGATCGACCCCCTTCGAAAATGGAAAAAAGTTGACGCAGAGCCAAGAGTCACAACTGATCACAAGAGTCATAGGAATGATGGGACAGTTTCGTCTCGAGCTCATTTCTTTGATTTTCCATGGCCAAACGCTAAACAGTGGACGAATACCTGTGAAAGGCAAGTTGGAATCTGTTCTTCGATTTTTCTTTTCTGATATCAGGTCACTGAAATTTATCTGTGTTGTGGCTGGGGATATAGCCTGGTAACAAATAACATATGGTCGTTAGTAATTATTGGAATATTTCTCGCTATAACATCCGTGATCGATTGCTTTAGGTTTTATCGGTTAATTTTAAGTTAAGTTTTGGCTCGTATTGTAATAATTGTAATTAATTTTAAAAAGTATTCCAATTAATAAAATTGTATAAATAATGGGTAACGTTAGATAATAATAATAATAATAATAATAATAATAATAATAATAATAATAATAATAATAATAATAATAATAATAATAATAATAATAATAATAATAATAATAATAATAATAATAATAATAATAATAATAATAATAATAATAATAATAATAATAATAATAATAATAATAATAATAATAATAATAATAATAATAATAATAATAATAATAATAATAATAATAATAATAATAATAATAATAATAATAATAATAATAATAATAATAATAATAATAATAATAATAATAATAATAATAATAATAATAATAATAATAATAATAATAATAATAATAATAATAATAATAATAATAATAATAATAATAATAATAATAATAATAATAATAATAATAATAATAATAATAATAATAATAATAATAATAATAATAATAATAATAATAATAATAATAATAATAATAATAATAATAATAATAATAATAATAATAATAATAATAATAATAATAATAATAATAATAATAATAATAATAATAATAATACGAAAACTTCAAAATTGGATAAGAATAGAACCATATTGATAAGGATAACCTGGAATTTTTCAGGATAACTTCAGATAAAAGAGGGAAACAAAAAAATAGTTCAAATGTCATCAGTAGATGACACTCAAAGTAGTTCCACAAATAATCCATAGATGGCCTCGTTCCGTTTGCAAAGTGATCTTTTTACAGCCGAAACTGCCTGATTTCAGCAATGGAGAGGTGAAAAAGCGTGAATTTACGCTTTATTTGTATGTTTGACTAGAAAAAAACCTTTGGAACAAGGCTAATACCTATTGTATATTTTGAGAACTACATTAAAGAAAATAGTACCCCGAAATTACTTCATAAACGATGTAAAGAGCTAGCAGTTGATGATACCTGAACTATTTATTATAGTATTCGTTTTCTCCCATTTTCAAAATATCTTAGATTTTATGTTAGGTTTCAAGTTAAGCTAACCAGTAGTTCTTGTTTTTATAGATTTCAGTGACTATTAACCAGTTCCAGTAAGTTATAATCACTCAGAAGTATAATTAAACGTAAAAACAAAGGAGCAATTTGTTATGTAGCGGGGTACGAAATTATCAATGCTGTAAAAATATTTATAAGAAAGATCGAAACATGTTAACATTATTTCCGTGAAAAATAGTGCAGTTTAAATAGTTATCTAACGCTTATAACCCAATGAATTTTGCCTTTTAGAATTCAATTTTCTTTGAACTACATGGATTAGGAATAGAATGCATTGGGAATTGCAAAGCATTAGAAATATAATGCCTATGGAACAGGACTTGGAAAGCCCTCTTAACTTTAAGCTATTTTGGCTAGAAATTGAATGGCACCTAAAAGTCAGTAAAGTTTAAAAACAAAAACTGTTTCGATGCTTCTTAAGTGTTTTCACAAGCTACATTTCTCTTACTGTTTACCGCACACGTGATAAGAATATTCTGTTTTCGAGTGTACACAAAATATTTGCATACACTTTACTGTTCGAATAGCCCTTTCAAGTGTTGCTTTTACTCCGATCGACAAGTAGGTTCGAAGAAATGCACAGTTTTCCAAAAAACCTGTTTTCTAGTATTAGAGTTACTATTTATTTTTAGTTAGAAGCTAGTGTCTGGAATATAAATTTGGAGTATTTGTTGGAAATGTGTTTTATAAGACTTTTCCCAAAAATACAGAACTTAATAAAAAAGATAACTGTTTGATAACTTTCGATTGGTTTATAGAAGTGTGTTGTGTAATTAGCATATTTTTTGAAAATATTTAATTTCATTCGAAAATCCCTTAGAATGAAAATTAAATCATTTCGAAAAAGGGTCAATTATAAGCATGGTTTCTCATTTACTAGAAGAGGATGATCAAATTGATCTAATTTCATACTTATACTCTAGAAGATTTTATGAAAGGAACTGTTTAGTAACACAAATGATTCCATGGTAAAACGTTTTGAAAGTCTACAGCTTCTCTATACGATGAGAATATAACAACATTTTCTACAACGAATAAAAATATTATTTTCTACATTATGAAGTATATTTGGGTGTCTTCTCAGTGGTAAAAGTTGGCGAGTTTCTACTTGTAATAGTTGTACAGTTAGTTATTTTTATACCCATTCTAGAAAACATTTTTAGAGAAAGAAAGAGGAAATAAAATGTTCCTTTAAAATTATAAAACGTAAGACATATTTGTATTTTACTCATACTGTTTCCACATTATAAAACATATATAATGATTTAAATATCAATGACAGAAAACACAGGCCTGCGATGAAAAAATACAAGAGAAGTAAGAGCTGAACTTATGTATTTTTTGGTGCTGATATCAGAAAAAATAATAAAAAACTTCAATCACAAAGTTTTTTGAAAAATTCAATTTTAGGATTTTCATGAAAATTACCATTTTTACGTTGAATTTCTTTCCTGCTTGCATGACCATTATTCTACCATGGTGAAAACTACAGAATACCACTATGTGACACCTCCCTGTCGCTATTCCTCCATACCCATCGAATTCTATCAACAATTAGCGTCGTGCGAAGTCATTTATAGTTTCATGGGCGCGATAATACAGTGACAAGTGGAAACTTCATCAAAAAACAATTATAACAGCCACCTTTCTTGTGATACAAGGCTTCGAGTTCGAGACGTTTTTATAATTTGTCAGATGATTTTTGTTAGGTATCGAAATAGCGGTATTACAAACTGCATGAGTAGCATTACAAAGTAAGTAAGACAAGCTTATCATCTGTATTTCAATCGGAAACTTGGAGATCAGGACAAATCATGGGTTTATCATAAAGTTTGCGTGCAGGGTATGAATGACCTATGGTTTTAGCTGAAAGGGAAGAAGACTGCTGATTTGGAACTCTCCTATGCGTAGAGGAAGCCGAAAAACCATTTTGATGGTTGTTGCTTCTATACATGCTATTTAAGTGGGTAAAAACGCAAAAATCAAAAGATAATGCCTCATCTTGATAGTATTCCATCGGCCATACGTCCAGTTTCTCAAGAACCTGATTTTATACTGTTTTTTCGCCTACTTACTTGCGAATCATCTCTTCCGGTCACCTGTGGGTAGAACTCTCGATACATTTAAAAGAAAGCTATGAAAACCTCACACTCTTTTTCAATAAAATAAAGTATATTACCAAACACTGGTGGACCATTTGCTGTGATTTGAAAATTACCTCCATGCTTTTTGGTTTGCAAGAATGGTCACTTAACATTGGGTGATAAAAAAACGTCTAAAATGTGACCAAATCTTGAGCCAGGCACCAGGAATGTGATTCGAAAGACCAAAGATAAGGAAAATAAGTAATTTTACACCCTCTACATATAAAATTTGGTGTAATAAACATAGTAGAAGCAAAATTTTTCGCGATAATTACCTTTAAAATAGGATTTTAGCAAAAATATCGAAATCGATAATACAAAATATCCTGATGTGATTGAGGAAAATGGTGGTCGTTTCCGAAATCAGCATACCAAATAACATAAATTTCACTTAAAACCTTTTTTGTGTTTTAAAAAAGTTAAATTTCGCAGGCCCGTGTAATCGAAGAGTAATGAGTTATTTCTATGACTACAAGCTGCGTACTTAAAGAGTAGAAAGTTATACCTGGATCTCTTATGGGTATTAGCATTTAACTCTTCCTAGCAATATTAAAAATAATTGACAAAATTGAGAATATATATATATATATATATATATATATGTTACAGTTAAAGTCCGGAAATCAGTTAATTTACAGATAACCTAGGTAATTTGCAGATTAACGAGGGTGATCCGTTAAAGAGCGAATTTTTTTTCAATTTCTAAGATTACCTAGGTAATCTTGAAATTACCTAGGTATTCTGCACCCTACCGACTAGACACTCGTTAATCTGCATACTACCTGTAATCAGTTATTTTACATATTAACGAGGGTGATCCGTTAAAGTACAAAATTTTATTTTATTTTATAAAAAGTTTAAGGAGGTTGGGGGGGCTGCCGCCCCCCCAAACCCCCCTGCCCTAACTATAACCTAACTCGTTTTGGGGGTAAACAGTAACAATGACGAATCAAAAAAGGGGGATCGGTACTTTTTTCATATTACACAAAACACGCAAATCCCACAAAAATAGTAATGAAATAGCAATTTTAAAACTAGAATATAAAAACAATAATAATAGAATATTAAGGTACCAACTGAGATTTGTATCAATTGTGGTTTTCGATCTCGATTTGACAGCGTATTTCAATGAGCACTTAAACTAGCAAATCTTAATGAAAGCGCGGTGTAATCGGCTGGCAGCCTGCCCTGAACTATTGCTAGGATTCGCGATCGATTAAATATGTCCCTTACCGATCGATGACCTTACATATCGATACATATTACCCTTGCCCAGGTTCCAGCGATTGTTGAATTAACGTTTGTTGAAAAGATATTTCAACAGCTGGGACATTTGCTTTCGTTAAAAGAAATCTCTGTCACTCTGAAGTCGGAGCTTCAACACAATTGTTTCAAAATACCCGTTTTAGTAGTAATATACTGTACTTAATCATGTAAATTTACAGTACTTACTTGCTTGTATTATTTTGTTTTAACATTCAACATGACAACTGCCAGTGCTATACGCACTAAATTTGAAATCAAAACACCAAATATGACAACAAACTACGTATTGAAACCCAACTGCGCAGGGGTAAGCGCATGGCGCAGTAAGCACCTCAACATTTTAACAGAAAGTATTGAACGAAACAAACTATTTTGAACTTTAACTATCAAGAGGCCGTTATAGTGTAGATTCCCTAGGTAAAATGCGAAAAACTCAAAAATCCGCACATTAACGACAGAAATCAGTTAATCTTAAGTTTACCATAGGTATTCTTCAGAATAACTAATTATCAACTTTAGCGGTAACATATATATATATATATATATATATATATATATATATATATATATATATATATATATATATATATATATATATATATATATATATATATATATATATATATATATATATATATATATATCTCATCTGGTCTTGAGTATTTATGTATATTCAAGTCCTTTCTGACAAAGAAATTCCTTTATTAAATAATATGTGAACTGAGTTTTTCCGCAATTCTCTGAATAACAATACCAGGCTCTAAGTATAGTTGCATTTTAAAATTTCCACTTTAAATCTGGTCAAAACTAAATGAAAATGCTTCTAATTATCGCAAACACATTAGATAAGCAAATGATACATCATCACACTTTTTGGCTGTTGGATTTCACGATTAGTAATTGATATCCGCAGATCACTCTGGGTCTCTTGAAGGTTAAAGCAAATAGCTCGTCCATTATCACAAGACCCCGTAAGTCCCTGGTGGTGCGATTCTACACTAAGTTTGGGATCAATGAGACAGGGGTGTACCTCTAATTTCAACCACATTAGTAAATTAATATATTAGGTATCTCATCTATGTTAAGGGAATAGCACTTAGACTAGCACTTCTCTATGCCTGGAGTTTGCCTTGTGGACAAATAGAATACGTCTGACTAGAAGATTGTTTAACTAGATTACTGGGTGCCCTTGATAGATATCTGTGTATTAAAAATTATGATACGTGTTTAGGAGGGAAGAAGGGACTCCCGTATGAGTGAAACAGTTTAACACGAGGAGAGATTGAACATTTGCATCGTTGCAATGTATAAAACTGTTTTCCCCTCGAAGGGATGTTTTCCCAAACTTAATTGCTTAACGTAATTGATGAGATAAAAAACAAAACAAGTTCAAATTTGGACTTTTTTTCGTTTAAAGCCTTTACTTAAAACCTGGTTTAAGAACAAGAATAGAAAGCTATCAGTATTAAGTACAAAAATGGCAACTCTTGGGATTTAAGTTAGGCGAGATAGAAAATAAATGAGGACTAGAAAAGTATATGTCAATGGTTTTTTAAACCTTATATATCTATATATGTTCCTTTCAATCTAATAAAAACAGCCAGTAACATTAATGAGAACTGCTAATGCGATAGATAGTTGAACAACTGTCAATAGGTATTGACGGTATTAAAACAAAATATTCTAAAAAAATACATAAATGAAAATAAATATATGCAATAAAATGAATAACATAAAGAAAATATATAAGTAAGCAGTTTAACCCTCCGTCGGTCGCAATATTAAATTGACTTAAAAACAATAAAATATGTTCATAGTGTTGTTCAGTTATAAAAAATTTGATATTTGTTGTAAATAATTAAGAACAAAAATTAAAAATAGCATAAAATTAAGCTTAATTCAGCGGGATAAATAATTCAATATCTTAGACAAAAAATACACTTAATTATGTGAAACCTGAGGGATATTAATTCTAAATTATTGTTTTTGAACTCATGTCCACATAATAACCATTCACAAACAAAACTTTAACAGGTAATACTAGGCTGGGCAACTGACAGTCCCTGTAGCTATTGTAAAATAACTCCAAAATACAATATTTTAAGCTTTAAACTGTCAACTTACAGATAGTAAACGTAGATTTGCATATTGCACAACATTGTTTTTGGAGAGTTTATTGTATCAGATACGATTTTGTAGGTGTATGTTCAACCGCAGTAAATCAAAAATAATTATAAAAATAACATACATATTGAGGAAAATTTAACAAAATTGATGCGTAACCACTCATAAAATTAATAAAAAAGCATCAGAGATTACAAAAAATAATATTAAGTACCTTAAAGACCAGTTACACCAGTGGTCCTCAACCTTTTTACCACCACGGACCGGTCAACGTTTGATAATTTTACCGCGGCCCGCTAGGGGGACGTTGATTGTTTACATTCTAGATTATTTTGATTTTTTAATTTTAATTTAATTGTATTTAAACATGCTTTCAAATTAAAATACAATTACACCAAAAAATAAATATAAAGTGATTTATAATTCATTTCATTCATTAATTTGGAGTATAAAACTAAGAATTTAAATTCATTTTCCATGAAATGGTCGGCCCGCGGTCCGGTACAATTTGATCCACGGACCGGGGGTTGGAGACCACTGAAACTGATCGAGCGTCATGTGCCAAATAGTAAAATTATGATGAAAACCAAACTAAACAAAGAGCGCGAATTTAATGAATTGGTTGGCGTCACACATCCGGTAAAGATAGACTAGCAAAAATGTCAGACTTCTACCCCCCATAATAACGGAAAGGCGAACGAAAATGTATGAGATGTGCGAAAAAGTTCAGTTGCGACCGACGGAGGGTTAAACAGCAATATGATACAGTGGCAGTTAATATATACTATGTATTTTTTCAAAGCTTAACCTAGCCAAACCAGTCCCCCCGAAGGACCCTAATCTGGTGGATCCAGGAGCCCATGGGGAGGTGTCCCTCCCAGTTCTCCCCTCCCAGACTCTCCAGTTCACTTATTCGACCAGGGAGGAAGAATCGTGTAAATGTACGTAAATTAAGTGAAATGATTGTTATACTTAAGAATAATTTGTTTTGTTTCCTATTTAAGATGTGCTTGGACTACAACCGTGAATTCATGCGGAAAGTGGTTAGATTATTTCTAGGAACCTACCACCTATGGACAGACACAATTAAATCTACTAATCCATCAAGGCACGACAACCTTAATTTGTGAGTTTAGGGACATTTAAATTTAATTAATTTTCAATACAGTAAATTTGGTTAGTATATTTCAACCTAGAACTACTGGCATGACAATGTGATACTTTGTTCTCTGTTACTGCGCCTTCTATTATTTTAAGGTTTCAACTGAGCCACCTGGGCGTATTCACACTTTATTTACCTTTTCGATACAATGGGATTAGAAAAACGTTTTATTGAAGTTTAAGAAATTTTGATTTCTACGAGATGGCTATTTTTAGAAATCTTTCAATGTAATGAAAACCTCACCATGTGAATTTCATGCAAATAATTAATCTCTCAATTAAACATTCAAACTTTACTTAATTAAAATCAAATATTCAAACTTTACTTACTTACAATTAAATATTCACATTTCTTCCACTGAAGAATATGAATACATTTATAATTTTCCTATAGGTATCTCATACTCACTTGTTCTATTTTTAGAATGAACCGAGCTTAGGAGAACATTAAGCTTAAAAGTAATCAAAGGTGTGTTATTATCAACCCAACTCATTTGGACATTTATCCTTCTTTATTAGAGTTGTAAGTACAGTTTAATTGGAAACTGGTTTGCTTTAAATTCAAGTAGCATGTTTGTTCGAGGCGAGGGAATCCCAAGAACTTAGATTTTTATCAGTGGTAAACTCATGTGGATTTTTTGTTATCTGAGGTATTGCAGAATCAAAAGAGATTATGAAGTTAAATCTCGTGGGAATTCCTGAAGTGTACGGTTTAAGAAAAATTTCGCATCGTTTGTCTTTTGAATCGTATCTGTTCATCTGAGGTTGCTTTATTGAGACTAATGCCTCTGTTTTTTGTCGTTTCTGTCTTTTAATACTTATAAATTGGTTCAATAAAAACTATATTTTCCACTTATTTGAAGCACTTCGCATTCTGATAAATCAACGTGTGTTATTCTAAATAAAACTATTCTAGAAAATGTTTAAAACATTAAGTTTGGAATGTGGCTTGTACAGAATGGAAGTGAATGTGGCTTGATGTAAGTCTTATTAGATTATTATTCATATTTCATGAGAGGCATATTTATCCGTTTTGTTAATCTTTATTCAGAGAGGATTAAAAAACGAATAAACTAAACTAACAACTTAAAAAAGAACTTAATCTAATTCAGGAATATATAATTTTATAGCAGCACACAATACAAACAATACAATTGAAATATTATTTAAAGCAGTGTTTCCCAACGTGGGGCGCAATTTAATTTTCTAGGGGGGCAATTTGAAAATTGTCAACCAAATTGCCCCTCTAGGTGGGAAAATTCCAAAAGTTTTGGGGGAGGAACCCCAGACCCCATCATACCTTAGTCCTTTATTTACTATATATGTTACAGTTAAAGTCCGAAATTCGGTAATGTGCAGACTAACTAAGGTAAAATGCGAATTACCTAAGGTAAAGTACAAAATATTTCATACTTTACCTAGGTATTCCGAACATTACCAGATTATCAACATTAACTGTAACATATACACTGTTTTCCTTGAATATTCTGCCGCTTACAATAAGCGGGTTTCTTTGGGTGTAATCTAAATGGTCGACCCAAAATAAACTAAAAAAGGAGCAAATTTCTAAATTTTTCTAGGGGAGAGACCCCCAACCCCCCGAATTTTACTTATTACGGCCGTATTCACAGGTAACCTGGCCGGCGGTTTAGTCAGGAAACCATGGTTATACAGCCTCTGATTGGTGGAAAAATAATTCAATATTTTCCTTCCACCAATCAGAGGCTGTAACCATGGTTTCCTGACCAGACCGCCGGTCTGGTTACCGGTGAATACGGCCGTTAGATAGTTTAAAACTTAACGTATGTGTTTGGGATTTGAAAATTAACTCCCTAGATTTCTAAACATGTCTGTGATATTTATTTTTAAATCAACATTAAGTTTTTAAATTGAATATTATCTTTTGAGAGCAAAATTTTTGAGGAGTAATCTTACGTGGGGGGCATTGGAAATTTAGAAAGGCTTTGGTGGGGCGTGGGCCGAAAAAGGTTGGGAAACACAACACTGATTTAAAGTAACTAAATAGAGTCCACGCAGCTTCTTTGCCGAAACAAAGTATTTGGTACCGAGAACCAAGGGCGAGCTCTGTGATGTTTGGGTGCTTTATGATTATTATTTTTCAATGTATGTGCGTGTGCTTGTCTTTCTTCTTTTGTTTTTCTGTGTATTCTTTATAATTTATTTTATTTGTTTTTGTAATAAATTGTAATTCTAAATGTATTACTAAAATATAAATGAATTTATTGTTGCAATAATACATCAGGTTTCGTCCAGCAAAACCGACATAATTTGCAGGACGGTCAACACAAACAAGATTCGCACTGACATACAGTTTGTGAAAATATAGGGTGAAAATATAGGGTGTGGGTCACATGTAAATACATTTTGAGCATTGTACAATACTTTGAATATTCTAGAAAAAATCTAAAAGCTTCAAATTCATTAAGAAATGTAATAGTTAAAATTGTTATGAATTTTTTTTTCATTTCTTACTTATGATAACAATAATGTGAATCATGTCTTGAGTAATATAGAAACAATTTGAATAACTCTGAATAATGTTTGAATAACTCTTTAAATAGAATTTATACTTGAATTGACAAGGCATTCATTAAATAACGATTCAAGTTTGAAGATGCTTTTTTCTCTAAAGCTATTGCTTAGAATTGTCTGTGAAAATAAACTCAAGTAAGTGAAATAGCACACAAATACTATAAGCATAATCATGAGCACAAAAGAACAAATCAATAGAAATGACCAGCACTATCGTATTGAAAGTTACAAAACACAACACACTATAGGCTAAAACATGATATACAGGTTTCAATAAAAGTCCATCAGTCTGTGATACCTTCTTATAAATTTTACCTCATTGAAAATGTGAAACTACATTTTTTCCAGTAGTTGAGTATTTTCTGTAGAAAACAGACTGGCAATTACTGTCACTTAAGTAATTAACAATTCTAAATAAACTATATCATACAAAACATAAATTACTTAACAAACAATCACCGGAAAAAAACGAGAACTTTTAGTGTAGTAGTAAATTGATGAAATTTTTCAATTTTAAAAAATATAAACCTTTACAGCATGAGATCGATAATATGTAGGCTAAAAGGTTCACACATAAATAAACTTATTATTTTTTCATACTCATAGGAAAGGAAATTCACTGCATAAAATCTATACATTTTAATCACATAATTTGTTATTGATTAAAAATAATACACATATATTTTCAAACGACTTAAAAAAGTGTTTCATGAAAAACATTTTTAGTTTGGCCGGAGAGGGTATTTTAATAATTGTATCTGCATTGTAACTGACCTTGTAATAGAACGCAGTTAGATATAATAAATATTTCGCAAGTTTTATAATAGCTAAATTACAAAAAAATTTAAAATTGAACTCTCAAACTAGTATGCTTGCAGAAAAACGTTTTTCACATCAATAAAATGAAAAACCATTTATCACTTTTAATGAGCATTCTTTGTAAAAATATTATTTCGAAGGAGAACATAATGTGTTTTTAAGTATCACTTTCAAACTAAAGTTACTTTCAACTTTATAACAACCACAAATAAAATTGATTGATTAGGGGGTATAGTTTAGAATATTCTAAGCATCCAGAGTGTTGCTAACTTTGTCCATGGCATTTCACATTCACAAGCAGTTGACGATGGACTTGAAGTAAAAAAAATCCACAAGTCTCAATATTCGTAAGCACTAACAGTCCGTACTCCAATTAAGTTTCACAAATTAATATCATCACTGAGCGGCAAACTGTCCCCTTCCGACTCCAGTATGAGATCGAAGGAATCGTCTAACAGTCCAGCAGGTCCGAGAAGGTCGGAGGGGTCAATGGAATCGATCCCTATTGCCCCCGAAAGGTCACCGTTACCCCCATCACCCCCATTTGCGTCCGCCTGGTCCAAAATCTTCCTCAAAGCGGCGATGTAGTTCACCGCAAGCCGCAAGGTGGTGATCTTGGTCAGCTTCGTGTTGTCTGGGCCCTCTTTGGTAGGAAAGGCCGGGACGACTTTTCGAAGGACTTCGAAAGCCTCGTTGATCTCTTGCATGCGTTCCCGTTCCCTGGCGTTGGCGGTTCTTCGGCGGTACTTGGACAGAGGTGCCGGACGCTGTTTGGGCTTGGGTGCCGCCGGCTTTTTGATCGGCACCGTCCGCCGGATCTCGGTCTCGATGCGGTTCTTGATGGACCTTTGTCGGAGGTTGTACTTGGGAAGCTTCACCGGGACCAGAGTGGAGAGATCTGAAGAGTTGGACGAAGACGGCGATTCTGCCGCTGCGGTGATTGTTGCAGTTGTTGATGTTGAGGTGTCCATGGCAACCTCCTCCGGGTGAATGTAGTTGGAGGTGAACATGGAGCTGAAGTCGAAACTGGTGTTGACGAATTTCGGAGTGTGCAGGGAGTCGTCAGTGCTCCCGTAGGAAGATGCGCTCAGGGCCATGGTGGAAAGAGTCAATGCGGTCGTAAACAGAACCGCTTTAGAGTCAGCAGTGATGAGTTAAGCTTTTTTGGCACACTAAACCAATGAATAAAAAAGTCTGATGAGAGTCAATGCAAAACCGTTGGAGGGTCAGCAGGGATGGACGTTTGATCTCTGGATGGCGATGAAAGGAATGTAGTTGCTAAGCGTAGTAGCTTGTAGAAGGAGATCTGACATCGGATGGAATCAGGTGTAAGTGACCAGCACTCGCATACTTGTGATCCAATGCGTTATCTTCTTTCACCTGTAAAAGAAAAGAGCTTAATATTTTCTTGTTCATTACACCCACGATAAATAGACCCAAGAATTGAATTATTAGTATTTAGCTACTACTATTTTCATAACACTAAAATTATCTGGGGCTTAAAGTTACCTAAAGTTACAAGAAAATAAAGATGTCCATTTGACTTTGATTCGAAAAGGGAAAAGTATTCTATCCATTTACAACAAGTGTTTGTTACAAAAAGAAGATAAACTGAAATCAAATAGTTACACTTTGCATTATTATTCCTCTGTATCAGCGTAAAAGCCTTTCTAATAAAAATTATTTTGGTTGTTTAAGTAGAGCTCCTACAGAAACATAGAGCATTAATAAAGTCCATATAAGTCAGACCTGGTTTTTTCTCTACATTGCATACATTTAGTTACAGCATATTTATGAGGTTAAATGTCATTCTGATTATATTAAATAGATTATGAAACCATTTTCATAGAAATATCAGTAAATACCTTGCCACCGTATTTCAAGATTAATACAGGAAATAATAATACCAAACACTGTAAAACAATGTAATATCCAATGATATATCATAAATTATCTGTATCTTTTACACGTAATTTTCTGTTATACACCCAGTTAAACATTAGAGATATCGCTTGAATCCAACCAATCAAATATCATTACATCAATGACTACAATTGAAATTCAGCAAAAAATATTTGAATAATCTCAAAAATGATTCGTCAATTTTTAGAAAGGTGGGTAAAGGAAAGATTCTGAAATTCACACACTTATCAATGAGACAGGTACAACATACTTTTAATGGGGAAACATCAAGATAAAAAAATATAACCACCACTCCACAGTACGCAGGAAGCATACAAAAAACCCAACCGCAAACCACTCTTTCCGCACCTCACCCCGAAGAGGTCAAAGCTCATCCCCAAAAGGTCCAGCAAGCAGCCACCAGACAACTCACCTCCCTCGCAATGATAAGGGCGCCACCGGTGGGTGGCGTCCAATTGCATCAGCACAAATTTAATATCTCGCGATATAATAAATGATAATCGCAATCGTCGGTCCTCGAAACGGAATACAAATCCGCAAAAGGGTAGTGAAGCACACCGCTTGACCTCTTCTTCCATTGTCAAAGAGGGGCGCTGGGCACTGGGTAATTGAAGGGCGTCCACCGGGTTTTTGAGGGCGTCGTGACCGCTGGGGGCTTGGGAGAGGGAGACTAATTAAATGGAGCAGAGGAATTATTTCTGTTTGCTCAGGGTTCGTTCCATGTTAAGGTGCGGGGGAAGTGTTCGCGGCGTCTTTAGAAGTTAAATGGGATATGCTTGCTTTAGCACGTATGCGAGGGTGTGATTTAGAAGGGTGTTATGGAGAGAGTTAAGTATGATTTGTTGAGCGCATTGTTTTTTTACGTGTTTGTGTATATGATGGGACTAATGCAGGTTATTTTATGTATAATCTGCAGAATTTGTTTTTCATCATCCAGTAGTGGAGTTTTTGAGGCTGAGTTTGAATCTAACCATTTTTGTAAGTAGTAAACTTTAGTAAATTAGTAAAACACGCATGTTGTGAAGTACTAGTGTGCCCAACATTTGTGACTAGTTATTTTATTTAATTTAAGAGAGCACGAGATTGTTATTTTCTCACGAATCATTTCTTCTATCAATTTCTTTTATGCACGAGATGATTTTTTTGGAATTTAAAATAGATAGGAGGTTTTAAAATAGAAAGGAGGTTTTGAAAAAAATTCATTAAAGATATTTATTTATAATTAAAGCGTTTTTATTTTTACTGCACTATACGACAACGCAGATTAAAGTGTATGCGGAGTACGGTGGGTCAAAAAATTTTTTTTCACATTTTCCCAGGGGCACAGCGACAAAAGGGTGCCAAATGGTCTCAAACTGACGTGTGTAAAATATTATTCGATTATAATAATTCTTTTTGCCTCCGGATTGGCCTCGAAGTTTCGATTAATATAGTAATTTCATGTAAAAATGGACAAACGAAAATCAAGCTTTTTCCTAGATTTCACGAATCCATTATGAATGTAAATGTGCACAATGGTATAAAAATCATCATCGAAGACTATAAAACAATTATAAATGAAACCGGAGTTGAAATACTGAGGTGTAATACAACATATTTTGAAATATCTCAATGGTTAGAACTGGCAATCAAAAATTTCTTGCTGGAATAAAAAAAATGTGCGAAACTCTCATTGCCGGTTGAGTAGGATGTTAAAAACACTTAATTTTTAATAAAAATTTATTTGTCAGAAGGTTGGTACCTTTTTGGGGTTATAGGTTTCAACCCCAAGGAAAACATTTGGATAATAGTTTAAAAGTTGGGGTTTTCCTTGAAATTTTATTGGCATATTAGGAATAGTCCTTCACAAGTGTTCCTATATGAGTCCCTAATGTCCAAAAATAAATTAAAACCACATTTGAGGGTCAAATTTTGAAACATTTTCTTAAGAAGAGCCGTAGATCAGCGTTTTCAGTTCAAAGCTCAGTATTATTCCCTAAATTTTTAAATAAGCTATATTATTTTTCAAAACTTAGTTATAATTATCTTAAACAGTTAAATTTGCTATATTTGAACTTTTATGAACGCATAAGGGAAAAGGAGCTATTTTGAGTCAATCCTTCCTCCAAAGAAGTATAATTTCATGGGCCTGGGTTTCAGTTTATTGTTATAGCAAAAAAAATAGATAAATCATGACTGAGGCGAATCATAACTGATATATTGCCTAATGAACGAACTATCTATTCGACAATTGTTTCAACAAATTTTCGCGATAATATTTGGATCCCAAGACCAACCAGTGAAATAACTTTCAGCTGAATTTTGAAAGCGCGGCATATTTATGAAAAATATAACTATTTCTACTTTTAAAAATTAAAAATACCGTTTTGTACTGACCAAACTTGAGGGAAAATGTATCTGAACTACCAATATTTAAAATATGTACCACTGACAATCCACTGTTTGTTGGCAAAAAAGAGTCTCATATTCTACGGCTATTGTTAATATGATGGAATATTACAATCACACTTTGGTAGTTTTTTTTATTAAAATTGCATAAATGTGGGTAATGTGATTACAATTGCTTTTAAAGACCCTTATTTGTGAGCTTTAAAAAGTTATCGACAAAAAAATTTAATTTATATAATTTTAAAAAAAATGTGAAAAATTACTTATTTTTGTTCTATTTGAGGCCAATCCGGAGGCAAAAAGAGTTATTATAATGGAATAATATTTTACACATGTTAGTTTGAGACCATTTGGCACCCTTTTCTTGCTGTGCCCGATAGAATTTGTAAAATTTTTTTTTCGCCATAGGAAAATGACCCACCCTAATGCGGAGTTAATAAATGCCTTTACACCCTCTAATATAAACCACTTTTATATTAAAAAATTAAAAAAAAGAATAATATACCCGAACCGATAAAACCCATAACTAACGGAATAAGAATTTAATTTTTAAATTATTGTTTACAGATTATGTTCTTAAACAAGGATAATTGATCTATTCTTCAAAAAATATTTTAGTATTAACATGTAACGAGGTAAGACAGATAAAATTTAAAAAGCAAGAGCCAAGCAAAAGATTCTTTGAGACAATATTGTACTATATTGTGATACAAATTGTTCCTTACAAGTAGATATACACAGGGCTCGATTTCAGTCGGAACGGTCCGGAACGCCGTTCCGGAACCTCTTTTTCGGAAAAAAAATTATATTCTATTTCAGGGGTCTCCTAACTACGGCCAGCGAGACCCATTCATCGGGCCAGCGGATATATTTCTATGTACGGAAAAAAAGTCCTAAAATGAATTAAAACCCTGTTTTTATTGTCAAATTTCCAAAAATTTTCTGGGGGAGAACCCCCAGACCCACTTTTTCCACTTAGAACTCAACTTATCATATTTTGTTTCAGATTACGTTCATAACAGTAAGAATCCGATCCAAAAAATGTAAAAAAAGCATATTTCACATTTTTAAAAATATTTTAATGCCTTTTTATCTTTTTTGCAAATAACAATATTTGTGATTTTATTGGGTTTAATTGTAAGGTTTATTTAATTGTTCTTTTAAAACATGATTGTGAACCCCCATTTGAACTACCCACAATCTGCTCCTCGTGTTGATTCTTTTTTATTTGAACCAGATTTGCCAGATCTCTTGGCAAATTTGCAAAGAAACTTTGCGACATCTTAAATTCTACCATTTAAGGACTTAAACTACGCATACCCTTTAAATTTGCAAAATATACAACACTCTAATGGTTCATTGATGATAAAGCGTCTCACCTCCTACAAGAGGCACCCTGTTGGGGAAAAAAAGTATAACCCTCTGTAAAAAAAAGTGTATAAAGAGTTCATCGTCTTATACTATTAATAATTAAGTTGGAACACTCTTCCTAATCTAGTACAACACATTTGAATTTATTTTATAAATTTAAATTTGAAAATAAATGCTTAAATTTTGGTATTAAAAAGTATTCGCTTTTTCAGTTTTGATACCAATAATTTTACCGTTCCGGTACCTCTTCTTTTAGAAATCGAGCCCTGGATATACATATCAGAAATAATAAGCATAATTATCTGCATACAAACTATTTCGTTAAAGGTTAAGGAGGAACGAAATGAAACTCTTTCAGCGATCCGGTCGAAAAAAACTTCCTTGTTTTATGGATTTAAAGAAGAAACTATGGAATTACTTTCAATCTACACAGATATTTCTTACATTCCATTTTGATAGTTAACTCAATCCTAATATAATTTTACGTCGGAACGAAAAATTACTGGTCTGAAGTTACAAACTTACCTTCAAAAAAGATTGATACTTTTCTCAGAATAATTTCCTAATAATCGAAGCAGACAGTCAATTTATCGGTTCTGGAATCCGTTTGAGAATTCTTTCAGACAATATTAGGAAGATGGCCGACCTCGGCGTATCTCAAGAGTACGAGATTACCTTGGATTAAAAGCTACGACAAATTACGGAAGTCACTCTAGATCTTTGCGAAAGCACTCAGAGATAAGTAATTGAAATACTTCAAACGTCCGAAAAAGTTCCTTTGCTTTAGATATGAAAAGATTCGTTCTTTGAATTCATTGTTTCGCTATGGTTTTGAGTTTAACTTGGGAAGTTAAATTAGAGATATCGATAAGAACTTAAATATTTATTTTATGAGTAGTATTTAATTAATTAAATTTTATGCAACACTGGAGCTTTATATTACCCTTTTTTTAATTTTAACCCCGTATTTATGTAAGTGTGCAATTAATAATAGCTTAGATATATTCCTGTCTTCAATGCCAGACCTTTCCTGCCAGAAATGTTATAATTAAAACAACAAAAACTTATGTTACTAAAACTTTACTTTTCATATAGTTTTGAAATGATTAATTTATTTAATTCATTATTAGCATTAAACCTTGAAATATTGTTAATATTTTAAACAAAACATCAATAAAATGTTGCGAAGTTAATTTATTAGTACATATTCTACAAAACATATAGGTTGGAGTGATTACAATTAATGTAAAAATAAGGTTCGTATCTCCCTCAGATAACTTAACAAAAATTAGAACGCACATAAAATCGTCATTAACTCAATTAATTCAATGCTAACTGCCAAACAGAATAAAAGTATTTTCTAGTGCTTGAATTTTTTTATTTTTTTGTTTTCAATTAATTATTAAGTCGAATTTATAGGCAATTGTACTTAAATGAACAGGTTAAATCACAAAGGTGTCCATAACAACACATAACCCTTTGAAACACATCCTATAATTCACTTCAAAGTAGATAGGCGAGAATAAAGCTATATAACTATCTGCAATACTCCCGCTTTCAAGCTCGAGTTTATTTGAGCCTAGCATATAGTCTGAAATAGACGAGTGATAGACACGAATCACTTGAAGGAGACAGGTTGTAAAGGACCAATTCTACAGGATAAACACTCAATCAAATAGGCACAATGAAATTTGCATGTAATCCATTCTACAGCTTGTTCCGTCAGTACTGCTTTAGATTGTGTTCTCTCTTATTCTCTTACGCAGTTCTTGGAAACACAACTATATTAGACTGGTGAAAATAATTCCATTGAGTTAGTAAGGGGAAACATACAGATATATATACAAAAGGATCTCGGTGAAAAATATCAAACCATTTGTTTGCGGAGTTTTTATTGGGGGTACGTTATTTCATATTTTAAAAAGATGCCAATTGTAAAAAAATTAAAAGATGTTATGAATTGTAAAAATATGTAGCATTATTATTAGTATAATGTTATGCCTTTATCGAAAGAGGCAGTGGTATATATAACACAACTATACATTACGAATAGTAGAAATTGGTGGAGAGAACAAAAGATATTTAACTCTTTATGCCCCAAATTATTTTCCTCATCCTCATCCAAAATATGTCAAGTTTACGTAACTGCAACTATAAGTAAACTACATTTGGCCTTACATGACGAAAATTGGACGAATTTGGAACATTGGGAAGTGGGACTTACAAGTCTCGTCGGGACATAAAGGATTAAGAGAACAAAGAAACAGTACCTTAAAATAGGGGGTTCAGAGGGTCTCCCCTTGATTTTTCTTTTTATACTATCATCCTTTAAAATGGGGATTTCACGCATTAATTCTAAAGAGGTGGTATTTTTAATATTTTTTTCACATCTTAAGGACCCCTTACCATCTTACCTTCTTGCCCTTAAATGACCCCTTGGAAAAGATTCTTATTTACTTGAACACATAGTTTAAAAATCCTTTTTCCCAGAGTAACGGCGGGTATATCAACTAGTTGATAATGAAGCAATGCAAATTTGGCGACCACTAGATACTTTCACCAAAACTAACTCTTTCAAAAGGCGAGAAAAATAGTTTTCAAAAGAGCTTCTACTGTAATTTTTTGAAAACAAGGGATAAAATCAATCGTAAAATTTTCAGCTCTTCACATCCCTATAACACACAAAAGTTAGACCCTCTATTAGATTCCCCCGCCTCTCCTTTTCCAACAAAAGGAAATTTCCCCAACCACCTTCCCTCGACATTAGGAAACTCTACACCTTTCCAATTACATCTCAATGGCACCAGGATATAGCATTAAAACAATAGCCCTTCCCGGCGAATAAACCCAATACAGAGCGAGCAGCAACAGCATACTAATCTACGGGAGAGCACAACCTCCACTGGACTCAGAGGGTGTGTTTGAAAAGGAATCCTGGCACGCTCCTCTCAGATCCGTCTTCTTGTGACAGTGGACGCCCTCTCTGTTGATTCAGGGCCGTGCGGTGGTTTATGGTTACGTATGTAGGTATCGCCGGTTCTTTGTTGCTCCCTCTCGGACGGGATTGCGTGTTGTTTGATGTGCTGGGTTTGGTTAGGATTGGGAAATGTGCGTTTTGGATGGTGGAATGACTTGAAGTTTGGGGGATTCGTAAAGGAGATCTTCGTCTTTGATAAATTTCGCTCCGGATGGCATATCATTCTCTTATCTATAGGGGGTTTAGTATTACGTGGAAAATGAACAATTGCGAGAAAGAATGGCTTAACTTATTTGAGAACATTTTAATGAATGAACTAAAAAAATCGGAGGGTTCCAACCATAAACATCTAGAGTTAGAAGGCCTGGACAGCTAAGAGGATGAGTCATTCGAAAGCTTTCGAATGATTGGTTAAGGAGCGGGGGAAAACACGAGAAGCGCGCGCTTATTGGAGGTTCGCCACCTTGAAGACTGAGAGAATGACTCATCGAGGTGACTCTGTCAGGTAATGTCTAGTTGGTTGGTTATGGTTGAAATTGTTTTTTTCACTTAATTTTAATGGTAATGATAATTTACAAACCCTGAAAAAAATGTCGAATCTGTGTGGCTATCATTTAGCTTGGTACTTTTTTTCAAAGTTTTGTTTTTATGTCGAAGTTTTTCCCGTCGTGGTTTCACTATAAACCATTTCCCCTCTGAATGAAAAAGAAACTCATGTGAACCCAAAAAAGAGGCTATTATTTAAAACTACTGAAACGAATAATTCATCGTAGTCGACAATTTGATTTTTATTGTCAGCCCTATACTCCGTACATGTCCTCCCTATACTCCGTACATGTCCTCCCTATACTCCACACATGTCCTCCCTATACTCCGTACATGTCCTCCCTATACTCCCCATCCTCCGTATACTAGTCTGTTATTGTTCTCCCTATACTCCGTCAGCCCTATACTCCGGACATTACATGGAAGAAATAATTAGACATCATTAGATTAACGTACCATACAGTTATGGTGATGGAAAGCATAAACATAACACATTCTGCAACAGTCTTTGAAATTTTTAGAGGTTTTATTTTGAAGGAGTTTTGAAAAATCGACTTTCATAAAAGAAGAAGTCAGGCTCAATTTTTGGATACCTGTCACAACTTAAGTATCACCCTCTAAAATTATCGGTAAGGACAGTTTGTAGCATAACCCTCCCCCTTGCTACATCAATGGGTGGGAGGACTCTTACAGGTCTAGTTAAATAACAAATAAAAAGGCAAAAATAAATGATTTAATAATAAGTTATGACTCTACACTTACGGCTATATTTACCACTAACTTGACCATATATTAACCTGGAACCAAACTCCTTACTTTGACAAATTTCATTACTTAAAACTTGTTTTCCTTTTCCACTACAAATAACGGCCATATTCACCACTTACTTAACCTAAGGTTAACCTGGAATTAAAACTTCTGATTGGTAGTTGAAAAGGGGAAACGAGTTTTAAGCCAATCAGAAATGTCGAAAAAGCTTGATTCCTGGTTAACCTTAGGTAGTGGTGAATGCGGCAGTTACACATGCAGACTAAAGACGAAAATCCCATTCTCTACTTTAAAAATAAAAGAACGAAAACCCTCCTATAAATAGTTTAGCTGCTAAGAATGAAAGATGGTTAAGTCCATCTTGACAAATTTCAAATACAAAATGTATAGCCCTGGCTGTGTTGTCTCAATGAAGGAGGTATTTTCGGTGCTCCCCTCACATACTTATAAACTGTACTTTAGAATTCGGTTTCTTTCACCCTTTGCAAAGAATATACATTACACATACAAACAAATACCCAGTTTTATAATTTTGGACTTACAGCACTTTCATCCTGAGCAACCCATCTTGCATTTCAATACTCCGCGAGCGAAGAATTCGATCCTACCTAAACTTTACTCTGCGGCTTCTTGGACTATAAATTCCGAGGATACCGAAAAGCTGTAAGCAAATTAATATTCCAAACCAGATGGATCATAACCGGGAATTTATGGATTGGCGGTACAAAGCAAAGGGGACTAAAACTGGAGTGAAATTAGTACCTGCTCCGGAGGATATCCTGTATTCGGGTAAAGGTGGAGGGAAATTGGATTTTCCCCCGGAAAAGTTTTGATCCATCAAATCGGGAAAAGGGGGAGGGATGGGGAAATTTATTGCTTGAAGTCAAGGAATATGTAAATGTGAGAAGATGACGGGAATTTCACGAAAGAGTGATCATATCTGTGTGGAGTGGTTTTAAATAATCATCCGGATTGAGAACCTTTGGTGAAAGAACAGAAATAGAAATTTGAAACTTCATTGATACATTTTATTACGTAAGTAACTTTTAAATGGAAATTATTGCTCTTAGTGTTATACGTTGCCAAATATTACATGAGCATGATTTTAATGAGTAAATAAGGATAAAATGTTTGATGAAGCAGTAAAGCGCATGAAAAATTCATTTTGAGGAGCTGAATAGCTCATAATTAGGAGGAGCTCATAATTTGGAGCTGAACCTCATTTGATAAAAAATTTATTTAAAGGTTATTTGGAAGTATTCTTTTGTTTAGCTTCTTTTGTCCTGCTTTACACTAGTATTTTCAAAACGAAAAAAAGCTAATTTTTGGAGCCAGATTTATCCATATGTAGATGGAAGTTTTTTTTAAAAACTTTCTTTTGTTATTGCTTGCTTTATTATCATTTCATAAAATGTAATAGGCTTACCATTTCATAAAATGTAATAGCCTTATCATTTCATAAATGTATGGTCCCATCTTGTTCGGTGTAAGCGAGTTCATCTGTTTTTATAATTATGCTTCAATTCATGTGTATTGAAGATAAAGAAAAATTTGATAAAAACAGAATACTTATTTAACTTAACAAATGGTCTACTTAATGGTCTAATGGGATAAATATACACAGCATCACTTATTTCTAAGCCATTTTGATAATTAATATGAAAACAATATTAAAGTAATTATATTCTTTTTTCTCACAAAACTTATTAGTTGTGATTTGATTCAATAAATCAGTATTCTTGAATATTAAATACCGATCGAAATAATTAATCTGTAGTAATTTTACAAAAATATAAATAGAAGAACGAAAATTTGCTGCACCTAATGCTTTGTAAGGTTTTACGTAGTTTTTATTGTTTTAACAAGTCGTCATTAAATTTCTTCAAAATACACGTCCGAAACATAATTTATTCCGAGCATTCGCGAAACAGATAAATATTCATTTTTTGTACATATTTCTGAGGAAAAATGAAAAGAATTCTGAAAAATCTACAGCATCTAATGAATAAAATATGATGGTAATGATAGAAAATCAAGGCGTTTTTCTAATTGCCACGCTTTTTACTGCGAACTTGTCTTAATGAGCATCTCCTTGTGGTAATAAGGAATCTGAAAAGCTGAGTAGTGATATATTGTCGCGTTGTCAATTACACAGTATGGGAAAAAGTATTACTCGAATCTTGGATGTTTGGTCGATATATTTGGATAGAACGCTTGAAGGGAACAAGTTCCTTCCAATTTGCAATAGTCCCAAAGATCAGTTCATTTATTTTCTTAAAGTACATCTTTTTGTGTGTTATTTAAAAGAAAAGGTAACGTTTCTACACTGTAAAAAATATATGTCTTTTGACGTATTCTTTTCCATGAATTTTTCACGGATTAATTCCGTAAACTACAAAACGGAATTTTTATCGTGAATTCCTCTCCCCACGCATGCGTTTTGTGTCATAGTTTTGGTGAAACTCAAATGGCGGTATTCTGACAGCTCTCTTGCTGAAATGCATTTCGCGTTAATAATCGAAACAAGATTAGTATTTTAGAAATAAAATATTTTTGATTCACGGTATTCTTGAGGTGTGTTTTGTCTGGTCCAATGTTTATTTAAATGATTATTTCTATTTTTTAAAATTTTTTGCTCTTTTCTTTTATACAAAAACTTTCTAGAGCGGTATTCGGTCCGGTTGTTAGGTGGTAAGATACTTGCCTGCCATGCGGCTGGCCCAGGTTCGAATCCCAGCGGGCGGCATATTCTATTTCCCTCGCCGTTACAGAGCTTTTCTTAATAATCTCCAAAATCATAATTAATGTGTTCAAGGTGTCACTAATCCACGCTATTAATTATGATTTTGGAGATTATTAAGACATGTTCTGTAACGGCGAGGGAAATAGAATACGCCGGCGGGCGATCTAAATTTTGACTATACTTTCATTTAGTTTTCAATTTAATTTTTTACATCATGACCAATTTTTATAAAGCAGCTAATTATTATTACTAAATTCTGTATTATTTTACCAGATAAAATTATTTAACGATCAAAGTACAAAACTGACCGACTGATTCAGTATTTTATCTTTTTACCTAATCAAGGTTAGAATATAGAACTCCAGCATTGTGTTAATTAAAAATAAAACATTATTTAACAGGAATTTCATTAAAATTCAAAAGTAAAATCTCATCAGCCAACTACGGTATACGGTCCCTAAAATAACGGAAGATTTCCCTCCTTTTACAGAAAAATACAAAACGGACATTCCCTCAAATGACGGAAAAAGAAAATACGGATACCTTCTCAAATGATGAAAATAATCAGGCAGCTGTGCTGCCGGGATATTTCCGTTTATTGAAGAAAGATTTTTTTACAGTGTAACTATCCCAATATTTAATAAGGCTGTTAAGTACACCCACCTTTAATTTAAGAGTGTACCGATGTTCTCAAAAATGTTAGGAATCTTTTGAAAGTAATAAGGAATAATATCTGAAAGGAATAATACGAAGTTCCTTTATACTGATAATAGCTTTTATGTGAATATTTTAAGATAATCTATTAATTCATCATCTAGCTGCGCAATGATGTAGCACTTAACATCATGTCTTAGTTTTTTTAAGGAAATAATATGTAATGTTTTTGCGTACACACACCTTTTATCCCATATTATTAACAATTAAAATAGTAAATTACTTCACACATTATATTATACACATATATACAGTAACATTTTTACTTTTACCTTCCCAAACTCAACGATTAAGCAGATTCATTCATAAAGTGAAGATAATTTCTAGAAAAGTATAGAGAAATTCTAAAAAAATATTTATATATTTCTTCAAATGAAAAAGTAACTATCAAATTGTTTCTTTTCTAGTATTTGCTGAACTCTGAAGAAAACAGAATAATTTAGTTTGAGTTTGGAGATGGATATTTATTCAGCCTACAGGGATTGAAAACAATATTAAGCAAACAAATTTCATCTCCCACGCGCTATTTTAATTAAATTCCAATTCAGATCGTTCTATCTATTTTTAATCTAAGTTTAAGTATTAGTTTATCAAAGACTAAATTTATTAAGATTTGTGTGGGTGTACTATTAATTCAATTACAAAAGTAAAAAGGCTTAAAAAATCTGAACTAAGAAACAACTTTTAAAAATATAAAGAGATAATCATATAATTTCAGTCCAATTCTAATTTATACTGAAGGGGAACTTAATTATTTTACTTTTGAAATAAAGTATTAGTTACATAATAGAGTACGTACTAGTACATCCTAACCATTATCACGATTAGGACAAAAAATATTGTTCTGACAATTAAACAGATTTAATTATAAAGTACTACATTTAAAGAATTCGCTTCGCACAAATGTTATTACAAAGATATTTTGTAGTATTTTTTAAATTGAAATGAAATAAATATGCTTTGGACAGTTGGTTTTTTGCTTTGAGTGTTGGACGAATAAGTAACTAAAATTTAAAAAAATTAACAACAAACTATACATAAATAATGTGGGTGTTAGATTGAATTCCTAGGAAAGTATGTTTCTTTAATGTTGGAATGTTTATAAAAGTTTATTTCAGAAATTAAATAAAAGGTGTGGGTGTGTGTTAGACTTCCCTGGGAAATATTGTCTTTTTTCGCATGTTAACAAAAGTGTATAATGATTGAAATGATTATGGAAAATAATGCATAATAATATCCAGCAAAACAATTTCAAATACAAGGTTCATGCAGATAAAATATTTCAAGAATTTTAACCATTACTAAAAATTTACATCAGTTATTAGTTAAAATATATTCCTTTGAGAAACTGTTTAAACAAGGGTGGAACTCTAACTAGTACGACTTTAAAGAATGGTGCTTTTTTTAATAAGAGAAAATTTTGAAGCTTCTCAATCATTCATTCAAATAAAACTTAAAAGTTTATTTTGAATTGCAATGGTTGGTACATATTCAAATAAATTCCAGAAGATGCTGCGCTAAACATTGTTTAAACTATAGTTTTAGTTCTTTTAATTGTATAGTTTAAAATGATTTGTAATTAGAAAACATCTTCATAAGTATCTTCTCTGTACATCTGTTAATCCTGGTTTTAAAGTTTATTATTAAAGATTCACCCTATTACTACTAGCTGACATTAGGGTGGTCCTAATTTTTCAAACTCGGAATTTCTTAGGTCGCACCCCCCAACTTTTTTCCTTAAGGTAGAAAAGAATGCATACCAAATATTTTTCAAATATTTTACGTGCCGCAACGCGATTGAAGTTAGAGTACGGTAGATGCGCAGGACTCCCATGGCACTGAGGGAGGAATGACGGTTCGATGCGCACTTACCGCCGCAACCAGTGGACGCTGCGCGTGCGTTCTCAAAAGAGCACTTTCAAAGGCGGTATCTTCATGTATTTTATGATAAACTTGAAAATCCCCTACACTATGGTTATTGCACATATTTTAGAGTGAACTAAATTATTCCAATGGAGAAGTTAAGGTAAAGTGGATGATTTTCCAATGAGGGTTGGGACATAAAACAAAACTTTAATCATGTTAAAAACAATGAAAATTAGATTTTAAATGTAATTCATCATGGTTAAAGGTTTGACATAGAAATTTACTCTGAATTTTATAAGCCTAAGCTCACATAATACATTTTAATGTTCTTAAATTAGTGTTAGTTAAAAGCGGCCTTTGGAGCTTGTGTTATTGCATCCCATGGACCATTTTTATACGTTTTGAAAATCTTGGGATGCTATCTATAAATCAAAGTACCCATCAGGTATTAAAAATGAAGTTGTGAAAAACACCATTGATGGAAGAGACAAAGAAGAAATTCATAAGCTTGCTAAAACAAAGCTTGAACACTAGGGTGTATCGAAAAAAACTTTTTTTCGATTTTGATGACGCATTAGTGCGGAAAAGTTGTCTAAGGTGGCAGAGAGTAAATGTGAATTTTTTTAGAATTTTCGGATAATATCTTAAGGTGCCACATTGGTCCTGAAGGTTCCCGTGTTAATCCAATGGAGCAAGCAGCCAAAAAGGTCAAAAATTTGCTTTTCGCCCCTCATTTCTACCCTAATCATACGACAAATGTCTTCGCTCAAGTTATGGACTCTATAAGATGTATGCTACTCGAAAAAACTTGAATTATACCCTAAAGCGTTCTATTACGTTTTTTTGTGGGCTCAAATTTCGTCTCAAATCGCGCATTTTCTTGTTCAAAATAGAGCTCACAATCAACATAATATAGATATTTAGGCTGTTCTTCAAGTTTTGTCGGGTAGCAATCACCATAGAGGACCCATAACTCGAGGGAAGACATTGGTCGTGAGATTAGAATAGGAGCCAGGGGCGAAAAACCAATTTTCGGCCTTTTTGGCTGCGCACTCCATAGGATTAACATGGGAACCTTCAGGACCAATGTGACACCTTTAGATATTATCCGAAAATTCTGAAAAAATTCACATTTACTCTCTGCCACCTTAGACAACTTTTCAGCACTAATGCGTCATCAAAATCGAAAAAGCTTTTTTCGATACACCCTATTGAACACCAATCGAGAGGATGACTACCAAAAGTTTCTTCGGTTGACAATAGAACTTTTAGATTATTATGAAGCTATAAAATGATTAAATTTAAACAACCTGGTGCTATCCATCATTCTAGGTGGATGTCTTAATTTATTGCTTAAATATATTTATATCTAGAAATGAGGGTTAATTTGGATAATCAAGTACTACAAGGTATGAGTATTATTATTAAACTATACATTAAGGCCTGGTTTGATGTGAAAATATATCACAAAGCCACATTTCAAGAATTGAAATTCATGAGGGGGCCTGTTTTTCGACAGAGGAATTAATGAAAATATAACCTAAGGCAGCATCAAAGAAAATGATTAGTCATGGATATGGTTTCTTGGAGGAGACAGTTGCCTTAGCCTTTTTTGATGAGTCTGTCCCCATACAGCAATTTCCAAAGAGTTAAGAATCTAAGAAAAATCTCTAATCTCTATGAAAAATCAAGCCAATTTTGTGTCAAAATGAACCGCAAACTGTTTTAAAAAGTTTCTTCAAAATTTATTTCTAGGGATCCTTTAAAACGTGTTAAGATTATTGGAGATTATCAGGAAGGGTTTAAAGTCGTCTGTAACTTATCTGTTGTAAATAATGCTGCAGATAGGGAAATCAAGCTTATTGAAGAATATAACGATATTTTAACGCATAATGATAATGAGGAGAAAATACAATACCTTTAAAAATTGACCAATATTCTTCATGTAAGTAAGAGTAAAGGCCAATATTCTTCATGTTTACGCATTTTATGCTAAAAAAAAGTATTGAAATATATTGAATTATATATTTTAAATAAATATTATGATTTTTCAAAGTTTTGAGAATTTTGATGTTTTTCAGATATTAATCCCTCTTGCGGCACGTGTTAATATTAACCGATTCGGATGAAATTTTTACCAGTTATTTACTACCCCATATGGAAAAAATTTAGGGGGTGCGACTTGAAAAATTCCGAAAAAATTTTTTTAACATTACACTTAGGACCACCCTAAGCTGACATAGCATATTTTATCAGTGTAAGTAACCAAAAAAGGACAAAATAATTCTCCTTTCCTAATATAGGAGCTGGGTATATTATAAAAATGTTATAAAACAAAATAATGTTTGCGTATAGTATTATGAATTTAGAAAAAAGTTAACTGCACCAAGCTTTGCAAATTGGACAATGATTGAAGTGAAGTGCCAACTACAATAATAACCATTCAGGAAAGATCCGAAAGACCTCTCTAATTAAACCTTCTAAGTTAAATGATATTTTTTAAAAGTTTCCTTTTTTTTCAGACTTTCAATATTTTAAATTTTTAGTTGTCTGGTATCTGGGATTTCGTCTGGGATCAATCAATCTCGGCAATCTTAGGTCTGTGATCACAGACATGAACTACCTTTTATACATTCTTAAAACGACAGTCTAAAAAAGAGTAAAAATTGCTCAAATCTGAGTATGTCACGCACTCAAACATAGGCTTTGATCCAAATTTATTCATATTTGAAAACATGCATTACTCAATTTTGAAAATGTGCAGATTCTCAAAAATAAAGCATCATGTACTCATTTTTTAATTCGTCCATGACATTCTTATAAAGAGGGTGCAATGTATTATAGTTATGATGAATAGTCTCGTTACTATGACGTGGAAAGTAGACCAGTAAGAGGAGTGCGACGTCACAAGATTGTGTTACACGATATCACAACAACTAAATGTTACTTTCGATGTATTGCAAATATTTCAATTTTCAAATATAAATAAAAAAATTAGCAAAATTTTAGTGGTGATTATTAAATTGTTTGAAACTGAGTATGTCTGGTTAGTGTCCCTTATATGACTGAAAAAATTTTTCTTGCGAATTTTAAAACGGTTACCCTCTACTTTTTTCATAAATACCTTGCCTTGACCTATTAAGATATAAAATTTTATCCCTCTACGATGATAGTAACCTGTGCAAAATCTTAATTAAAGATGGTCAATGTGTCTCTTTTTGTCTCTTTTACGACAGAATTTTTTTCTCTTTGCGAAATTAAAAAGAGATACTCTCTACTTTTTATAAATACCTTGACCTATTCAGATATAAATTTCATCCCTCTACGATAATATTAACCCGTGCTGAATCTCATTTGAAGATGGTCAAACAAGCTAAATTACTGGCACGCGCCCGCTAATACTCACCACTTTTTCCCTACTTTTTTCAGAATTTTTTATATTTTACAATAAGTTTGGCCATAGAAATGTTATATAGTTGGTTTAAAATGTCGTCTATCGCTTTTAAAAGAAGTTAACAAAGTGAAGGTAAACCAATTTACTTAGTTGACGAGTCTAGTCACCAGATTACTGGATCTAAGTTACCAAGTAATCGACAAATTTTTGCGGTGCTTTTTTTTAACACTAGTGAAATTAAACTTTAAGGGTAGACGACAATTCAGACCGATTATTACATTTCAATGGCCAAAAATATAAATAAATATAAAAAAGTAGGAAAAAAGAAAAAAAAGTGGTGAGTATATTAGCGGGCTCGTGCCGGTAATTTAGCTTGTTTGACCATCTTTAATTGAGATTCGGCACGGGTTAATATTATCGTAGAGGGATGAAATTTTATATCTGAATAAGTCAAGGTATTTACGAAAAAAGTAGAGGGTAACCGTTTGCAAATGCGCAAGAAAATTTTTTTCTGTCATATAAGGAACACCCCAATGTCTGGTGTTTCAAAATTGAAAGCATTGGGTCGTCATATTTGAAACAAAAAGTTCATACCAAAATGAGCACATCGATTTACTCAAATTTGGAACTGTCAATTATCTCAGTGTAGGCTAGTTGAACTCTATGAAAACCCAGTGGCTGATACGAAATCCTTTCTTCAACTACTCAGAACAAAATTACTAAAAGACTTACATCACTCTCATTCAAACAAGTGAATATGAATCACCTTCTTAAAAGTCCTAGCACAAACCCAAGTGCATTCACTCCTCAATAACTATCTAAACCAGCCATAACAGGTTAAGCGAAAGTCAAACCTAAATGATCTCTAGACCAATGTCATTGCATGGAACCTGATTTATATATGGGTTACTGTAGAAACAACAAGAAGAAAAGAAACGCTCGAGACACCCTAAAATCGCACCACCTCCAAGGTGCATTCTTGCGCGGCCCACCGCTTCCACCTCCACGGGATCGTCTGGTAGCGTCCACCCCACGCATGTGCGCCCTACGCACCGATTTTCGGGAACCACGTGACTGCGTAATTCAATTGCTGTTGCCACTTTCGATGCAATTCATTGGGAAAAATGAAATGAAAAGTTTTTGAGCTGGGCAGAGCTTTTTTTTCGGGAGTTGGTCCAATGAGGAGAGAGCTAAGTTGTTTGCGTTGGTTTGAAATGTTGCGATGCGTTTGTTGCGAATTCCGTGGACTTTTCGAGACATTTCATGATTATGCAAGGTTATTTAAACATATACCGAGCTGTATTATGTAAAACCAGCATATAGGGTTTTTTCCAGAAAGATACCTTCCCTCAGAATTCACTTTACGGACAAGAAACGGATCTCCAAAAATTTTCATATGATATGAGGTTCCATTTAAAGTCAATCCCACATTTAACAAGCGCGATGGGTATACCACTTTGTTAATTAACAGTCCTCAGTATAACTGGGTTTTGAAAACTCGTTGTATACAGGTTTTTAGTTGCACGTTTGATTTGGTTTGGACTTCTGTGGATAAACAGAACAGCTATGCATTATGAGGGACAGACAAAACCAGCGAGGTTTATATTTACACCAAATGTTCATAATTTTAATCTCACTAGAATCATTGTGACAACCATTTGTTATTTTCCTTGTTTCGCATTTAATAGAACTTTAAAACATACACAATGTTAAGAAAATTAAGTGAAACCTTCCTGCGAATATACAACGCTTTCGATGAAAACTTAATCAGTGCTGCATAACACGACTGCGCCCCACATTACAAACTATTTAAAGGATGATAATAAAAAATATACCAACGCAGTTAAAAAAATGTTCATCATATCGTTACCACCACGCCAAATACACGAATCTTCTATTAATTACGGGCTCAAAAGTGTAAAAGTGTGTTCAGTCGCCAAGCGAAGTAATAGCGCCAATGTGCGCCTAACTCTCAAAGGGGAGATGGCGACAAAAAATTCGCCAAAAACGCCAACCCAAACCCACTTCTAGGATTTTACCTTATTACGAATGCAGATTCGCGTTTTTGTGTGGTTGTAACTATATTATGTTGGTAAGATGATTCCAATTTATCAAATCATAAATTCCACTAGAATTTACAAGGTATAGGTCAATTTTGTACTGATTTATATTTGCTTGGAATGAGGGGGTAGGACAAAACTACCATTTTTAAGGACTTTGAATATGCCATATCTATTTCTTCTAAAAGGATTTAGGTTTTCTGTAATAGATAGGAAGAAAGACTTATCTGGATAACGAGAAATTATGACTAGGGAAAAATAACCTTTTACCTCTTCTTACACTTGGTAAAAAATTACCATATTGATTTAAAAAAATGGATGCAAGATATGAAATACTAAGTAACTCATTCGACGGTAATTTTAGTATCTCCTGTATCAAAATGATGGGGAAAGCTATTAACTTTTTCTTAAGATGACAGCACCGTACGCGCGTGTCTTTATAAGAGGCGGTGGAAAAGTGAAAACAACACCAATTATTTCGAAAAAGAAATGGCGTTTCCATTAGCGAAATAAAAGATTGAAGGACAATAGAGGTAATTTGGTTATTTGTCAGCTTTCAAAAGGATCTCGAGCATCTGTGTTTTTCTTCTTCTTTTCTGACGTTGAAAACACTCGAGATTCTGAGGCCTGCAATGTAAACATGCGTACTTAATGGGAAGTCACCCTGCCTAAATCAATATTGAAATATTTTTCTACTGGAAAAGAATGTTTTTCTTAATGCCAGGGGGGAGAGAGTGGGTCGAGATGGGATAAGAGTTAATTCGATACTGAATTCTAATGGAATGAGGTAAATTTTTGTAGTTAAACGTCTGTATTAACTAAGAGTCACTATTTTATTACTTGAGTGAAACTTTGAAAATAAGAGATCATTCAGAAAAACAACTTTAAATTGTAAGGTTTGTTCAAGACGCATAATAAAATCTGTGAGTTAAGTGTAAACTCCAACTCTCAAGCGTCGCCTCTAGCCATGGACCGGTTTCGTCGTTGTTAGGACTCATCTGCACAACATAGGAAGGCGACGCAAGAGAGCGGAGGGAGAGCTTATAGTCTAGCCGACTATAACGGAAAAGTGGTGACCATTGATTAGTCCTCCACTAGCTGCCATAATGAACTGCGCATTCCCTAGAACAGATTTAATTCCCGAAAGGCAAGCTCACCCTCCGCTCTCTTGCGTTGCCTTCCTATGCAGTGCTGATGAGTCCTAACAAGGAGGAAACCGGTCCATGGCTGGAGGCGACGCTTGAGAGTTGGAGTTTACACTTATTCTCCTCTAACCAGAGGTAGTGTGGTGAAATACTCCATTTTCTGTGAAAGTGCTCCTTTTCCTTGATAAACCTATACTATTACTATATTGACTCATTATATAGCTTAAAAATGCAACAAAAGGTATAGATAGTTTATAGACTTAAACGGAAAATATTCCTTTAAATAGATTTACCGTTTTGTATTGCAGATAATAAAAAGAGACATGCCTTGACTTAAGGATTCTGTCTATAAATATTTAACTCAAGCTAGAAACGTGCAAGGCAAATAAGGGTAATTCTATCTGAATAAATTGATTCCTCTTAAGATAGTAAATGTTTTTGAGATAAAAAGAATAATGTCATTTATCTTTTTTGCACATCATTTGAGTCAAATACTCAAAAGAGAGATTGAGAAAAAATATCAGAGTTGAAATGTTACAGTTTTTTCCAACAATGTTCTCTCCCCCTCTCTATCTCTATTATTCTTTAAAGTGCAATGAAAACAATCAAATAATTAACTCTTCTTTACTACAAGACTTGTAGACTACTACAGAAAAAGATAAACATTCAAGACTTAATTTTGAAAATCAATCAAAAGAAATTGCTTTTAAAAATAAAATTCCTTCTGTATTAATGCAGCATGCGACATTGATTTTTGAATAATCCTACCAGACGGTACTAATTAATACTCAAATCTCAAATAATAAAACGGCGCTGAGCTATTTTAGTACCAGTTTTTTCTCTCCATGATTCAATGAAGTATACCATTGACAAATTTCAGTGGGTAATATATAACTATAAAGTGGTTGGTCACTTGCTACATCAATATTATTCTACTATACTGCCGTCCTAAGCGAAATGTACGTTAACGAGTTTTCTTAAAACTTCAATTTCCTTTCTCCCTTGGCGCGTTTTTAAATTGGCGAGAATGTATCTTGTTACTTCCAAGCCACTAGAATGGTTGGGGAATTCACGCAGAGTCGTTCATTCTGCTCGTTTTGTTGGCGAGTTTGGTGTTGTTAAAGGGTTGCTGCTATCCATTGTTAAACTTAAAAAGGGAAAAAATTAAAACTTTAAATCTTAATAATTCTAAAACTAATTCGATTTTTTTAAAAAACGAAACGACAATATTTTTGTAAAAATTAATTCTATATGTGTTTAAAATACTGTACTTCTACCATGATTAGTTTTTCTTTTATAACGAAAAAAGTGCTCTTAATTATTTCATTGGCTGCTGTGAAACGAGCTAGTTTCAATGCTAATCTTGGCAGTCTGATATCGTAAGCAGGTTGCCGCATAGAATTGAAAATCCACCAAATGCTGTTTTGGCGAGATTTTTCTCAAAGTAAATCTGTGAGAAATTGCGTTAGTGTACACTTTCGCTTAGGACGGCAGTATATGTATCTCTGAAATACGGTAATTAGATACCGTAAAAACACAATAAAATAACACATTTTCTTACACTGGCACAAAATTACACATTAAATATTCATATAATATGACGCCAAACCAAAAACAAAAGCGATCCTTTCTCATCCGAATTGTCCCATGTTGGTCTAGTTCTTGTCACTCTTCATCAAGTCCAGATAACGGCAAAACCCTCCTTATCAATATGCGCACTTTAAATCATCCCAATTTTCTGAATCACCCAAATCTGGTAACCAGAGTATACCGATGCTTAAAAAAGAACAACAAGCCAAAGACACCATAGAAAAACCCCATTCGACCCACGCACAGCCCCGCTCCGTGCATGTCAATGAGCACGGACCGTCGCCGCACTGTCGCAGATAACGTGCCACCGTGACAACGTATTTAACAGACGCCGGTCCATAACTTTAAGGTCGGTTTCCAGCAATTAAAAACCATTCGCATTCACGATTTGCCAATGAAAGAAGATACTGGACGCGACCATAGACACGATTCACCATTACTGAATGGACACGATTTACAGAGATATCGGTTTTTTTGTACTGAACGTAAATCAAGGTTAGAGATTTCGGAAGGGAAAATCGATGTAGTTTTCACGTAAATCGATGTAGAACTGAAATAGGAAACGCAGATAGTACAATTTATGGGTTTTGTAGTTTTTTGTTTCCTGTTGAGGGGATGTAGTCTTCTGTTAAGTGTCACGAAATGCAGACACGAGTTAGATTGGGGAGGTCGGTGGTTATAAACATTATCTCTTCGATGTAACTGCATCTTGTCGTTTTAATAGTTCTTGTTGAACAAAGTGTTTTCTGTTAAGTAACCATATGGAAATGGGTCCTTAAGGAAAATCTCCATGACGGTAAAGAAATTTAATATATACTATCCCTTTAAATTTCACACTTTTATTTATAATTCTTTTAGATTACATAAAAATACCTTTAATAATTATTAAAAAAATTTCAATGTATTATGTAAATCGAGCCCAGTGAATCATCTAATGACTAATTTAGATATATCCCTTTTCCTATTCGTTTAAGAGAAATCATTCAAAGGGAAAAGTGCAAAGGACTCATTCAGATTAATCACTTTTTGTGTTCAATTTGAAGGAATCATCCAAAGTGAAAAGTGTGAATTGGTGTTTTACTCTTTCTTTTCTATGTATAAACTAGAGATTCACAGGTGTGAATCACTCATGAAGAACAGTGTAAGTAAAACTGTGTTGAATGATCCTTAAGATCCAAATAGTTAACAATCACCGTGTTTCGACTGTAACCGATAGTATTTAAATAGTGGTTGTTCCCCATTTAGAAACCGTTAAAAATCCTTCTAACATGATTATTCACTAGATTTCGAGTTCACTCTAATGGGGTTTGACTTTTGTTAGAACGGATAAACATTCTAATGGGGTCTATTTTCGGTTCAAACCCTGTAAAATAGGTTACACAAATGATAGTGTGTTAGTAACTTTCTATTAACAAGTTTTTAACAAATGTGTTTGTAAAGGAGCTGCTGTTAGTAAGATTTTGTGAAATCTTTAAGAATTACTGCACAAGATTAAAGAAATTGTTCAGAACTTTATTAAATAAATTATTATTCGTTGTGTAAGGAGACATTAAACATCGAGATACTTGGATTAGTACTTCATAATTTCATATGAATGGCTTATAATATACTATACCAAATATACTTGCAAAAAAGCATTTTAATACTAAACCAGGATAAGTGTAAACTCAAAACTCTCAACTCAACTATCACTTGGGGAAATACTCCTTTCATTTACTAAACGGGAATACTAAACGTGTTAATTAACAGTTAACAGTTAAGTTAATTGAAATTCAAGTTTTCCTAATAATTCAGCTATGGTTCTTGTATACAGTTTGCATTGAAGAGAATTTTTTTTCTCTTTTCAACTTTTATTCCTTTTACTAAGTCCTACTCTCTCACCCAAAACTAAACAGATTTCTTCTAAAGTGTTGGAAATTTTCCCAACTGCTGTTTCTCTTAGTTTAATAGACTTTTTACCTAAAGACCGATATAAATGTTTACAACTTTTGAATAAATATGGTTCTCACTAAAGAATGCTTTTATAATTGTGCTCCATCACAAGATGTGTTAAATGTACATTATGTGTTTATAAAAAATTCAAGGTAGTAATTTAGTTAATTAAATTAAACTCCTTCATTTAGCATTTACAATTATATTTTATTTATTTAGGTCTAACGTTTTTAAAATATTACTCTTGAGAGTCGAGTACTTGTATGAAGTAATTTTAAAATGTTTGTTTTATGTCTAAAATACTTAACCGTGTAACTTATTTGAAAGGAAAATTATCTTTGACAGAGCTTTGAAACTCTTACAGAGAGTTTCATATTAATTATAAAAATCAAAGTCTGCCCGGGCCTAGTGGCCCATCAGGCGGTGCCCATCTCACCGATAGTATATTAATTATACTATCAGTTAAATTTAAGGCTATAAGGGAAACTAATTATCACTACAATTACTTATCACTGAAACTTCAAATTCTTAGAACTAACCTGGTTCTCAATTCACAAACAAAACATCTAAGCGACCCTAGGCGTTATTAATCTGACAGTATTATTTTGTGACCTTTTCTCAAATAATTCCCTCTTCCAAAAACTGCTAAGAACCATTAGTTTCATAAATTTGTCTCTTCTCATACAAGGAAAGAATCGCTTTGGAAATGAGGGAAACTTAAAGTGGTAATGCCTCCGGTCCACTTTAATTTTCAAATCTTAAATTCATGTCCGCCCATTACGTGTGAAAATTCTCTCTTTTGGCAATTAATCTAATGGTAAGTTGGATGTAAACAAACTTTTGCATATGTAACCACAATGATATTTCAGGTTTTCTGCAGATCTATATTACCTTATTTTAAAGGAATGGAAGATACTTTATTGGAAACGTCGAATCCATTATAAATAAGCAATAATAGCATAAAAGATAATTATTATGTACAATATTTCAGGTTTTTATTTTTACCTTATATCAATCGCTATTTTTCTTTATTCTGAAAAGATTTCTTTATTGTTTACTTCATTTTTTTATTCTAGCTAAAATTTAAAAAAGCAATGGATAATAACCAATGGATTTAAGTCAAATAAATTTAAGGGTGCTCACTCTTATAGATTTCAGTTTCAAACAATGTTTTCAAAAATTATGTAAATAACATTTAAAAAGTTCAAAAAAATAGAAAGAATATTACACAAATGCTTAGATTTATAATATACGAGGGTTGTTTTTTAATTAACTTCCGTTTTGCTCCTGAAAAAAAGTAGTAGGAATTTCGAAATAATTTTGCTACTGGTAGATAGGTACATCCTTGAGGATCAATTTCCCTCATTACTGGAAAAAATTGGACATTTTTTCGGTTAATTATCGAATTTACAAGCGCGCTCCTCGAACTTATTTCCCGCCAACCCATAGAGAATTTCTCTTCCTTTAAACTCTGTTCGCATTAACAATAGACAATCGGCAGGCAGGTGATTTTTGCAGCATGTTATTGTGGATGTTTAAAACCATATGTTTTGCATCTGCCAAGTTCCAGGCATTGGGGATTCTGGAGTTACAGCCATAATTAACAAGGCAATATCGATAGATTCGCAGGCAAAGTGTGCGCTGAGGGGGGAAACGGCTGTCCGAACCGATGCGAAGCTCAACGAAAACTCAAACTTTTCATGAAGCGGAATCGAAAAACTTGTGAAATGGTACGGTAAATGGTCTATTTAAAGGTGATAACGACGAAAAGTAATTAAAGATGTTTGTAACCTTCCGTAATAACCTTATTTTTAAATATTCATTTGTTTTTTTATTTTTAAACTATCAAAAACGGGAAAATTTCGAAAAAGAGGATTTCTCTATGGGTTGGCGGGAAATAAGTTCGAGGAGCGCGCTTGTAAATTCGATAAATAATAGAAAAAATGTCCGATTTTTTCCAGTAATGAGGGAAAATGATCCTCAAGGATGTACCTATCTACCAGTAGCAAAATTATTTCGAAATTCTTACTACTTTTTTTTCAGGAGCAAAACGGAAGTTAATTAAAAAACAACCCTCGTATCTCAAAACTTACGCTATTGTAATTATTCAAACTCTAACACTTAAGATTATGTTGGTTACCACAAACTTGAATTCTAAAATGGTCCATTTCCCTCAATGCTACTTATTAGTATTTCTAAATATCACCGATGTTAGTAAATCCCTTGTTCTTTACTCAAAATATGGATAAATAGACCATATTTTACTTTTTGATGACTTTCTTTTGTATTTAATTTGCATTTCATCACACTTTTCATGGAATAATGAAGACGTAGGCACGTTAAGTTATTCAATATTCATGCTTACTTTGTTTTAATAGTGGAATTTCACCAAGAATTAACTAAGATATCTACAATAGATTATTAATATAGCGGATCAAACTTATTTATTACTCGTTTTAGCAAAGGTATTACTGATATATTTCTCACTAAATAAGTGATATCACACGGTTTTCATCACGAAACCCCTTTAGCTGTCATCACTCCCTTCTAACACTAGTAAACACCTCATTCTCTCCCGAGTTTACTTTCAAACCCTTCACTTAATACTGCCTAATTGCCGAAACACTAAACTCCTCCTCGGGCTTTCCTTCCCCGCATACCTCCGCAAATCACCATATTCTCCGGGACGAATTCAGAGAATATGGGGAATTTTAATTAGTTCTCTCTGGGATAAGTACTTTCTTAAGAATTCCCGTTTCGAAATTACAGCAGAGACAAAGCGAAGCTGCTTCTTCTTATTAAGTTGACTTCGCTGGTAGTGATGCACAGGATCGATACACTTTTAGGAATCAAATACTTTTTTTTTAAATACTAATTGTGCAATTTTATGACATCTGTTTAAAGTAGCTGGCTTACTGCTGTACCTTATGCAATGAATCTTTTCGCACTCAGTTGTGTTTATTCTTGGTTCTTCTTAGAAAAGGATTGTCGAATTAATACGATTCAAAAGTTATTTTTTACTTGTTTCAAACGGTAGTGCAGTGTTTTTTATGTGAAAGATATTTTTAAATATATTTCGCAAATCTGGCGACTGTTTTATCAACAGTAGAAGAGCTTGCTACATAATACCGGAAAGATGCGCTCTTGAAAGTTCTTTTATTTACACTTTTTATGCGAGTTGAAGTTCTGCCTGTCAGTCATTGGAAAATGGTTGCGTTAATTAACAGATTCATGAATAATCAAGTGAAAACCCATATAGTAATACTATTTCCACTATTAGTTTTAGAAAATCCATTAATTTAACAATACTTACATTTTAATCCCCAATTCTTTCACTTTTATAACTGTAATAGCGTCTGAACTACGTTACATCAAACTTCAAAGTTCACTTTTATAGTCTTCTTCCTGAAATAAGAAAATAATTTTGAGAAAGGGAGAAAATCATCAACTAAGAAACTAATTATGTTGTTCGAAGAAATAGAACTTACAAAGTAGATATTTTATTTCCCTTTTATACAAAAATGTGTTTTAATATATGCAAACTAAAGGCTTCATCTTTGGTAGTCATTTGGCAATTATTAACTAAAGTAGAAAATTGGGATATTTAATAGGCTGCTATTGTTAACTCAACTACTTTTCTCTGATAGACATTTTAAATTGATAGCTTCAAGAAATAAAAAAATATTTCAAAACACGTATTTCTGGCTGAATTATCTTTCTTTTTACCCCGTAGATCAGGGGTGGCCAACCTTTTTTGGAAGAGTGCCACTATTTGAGGGGGAAATTTTAGGCGTGCCACTTACTATTTTTCTACCCCACCAAAAAATATAAAAATATTGAAAACAAAAATTCATAGGCTGATAATAGGATTTTTATTCACAAATTTTTCCTGAGAATTAGAATAGTGCAGGCAGTTTTAAAATCATGAATTGCGGTATCCTCTTTATATTTTCTCTTCGATGTCGAAGGTTTACTCAAGGACATATTTTTAATTTTTAAAACAACACTCGAAGACAAAATTTTAAAAGCTGAACATTTACTTTGAAGGTAAAGGCGAACTGAGCCATCAGGCAGGAAGTACAGCGAACAAGAACATTTTTTTATCCATAACTAAAATATGTTTTTTTTTCTGGTGGACGCTTTTTCTACAAAGAGTAAAGCCAAAACCAAGACATGATGGTGCCAAAGCAATACAACGCAAAACGGATATACGAAAAATCCAGTCACTGCAAAAATCTGTCAGCAAAACCGTTAAATAAAAACAAATTTATTACATGTGTAAAGCTATGAGTTTTTTTGTTTTTTGAACGGTTTTTGTATGACCGGTTTTTGCATTGACTATATTTTTCTCGACACCACGTAAACTGCGCTCAATCCATCTGTCATTGATAATACCTGAAAACATAATTTTTGATTTTTCCCAAATTTTTTTCAATACCTACGCGTGCCACTGGTGAGGCTCTGCCGTGCCACATTGTGGCACACGTGCCGCGGGTTGGCCATCCCTGCCGTAGATGATATAATAATTCACATCCTTCTCACCATACAAGATAAAAATTTTTTTCATACTATTGGTTTTATACAATTAAAAGTATGTTGTTGTTTCTCATGCCCCGGGTCTAGCGGAGCTAGCTTTCCATACTTAAGTATCAATAATTAAAAATATCGATCCAGCCCTTAACTAGTTTGAAAGTGCACTATCACCAACTTTTTTAGCTTCTCGGGCGACATTTGAAGTGGAACAGACTCATTAATTCGAAGTCGTTGGGGCTGTGGATTATTTGGCGATAATGATCTTCTGATTGGCGCGACACGGAAATTAATGGGATTTGGGGAGATGGAATTGGCGATTATTTCGCCTCCTTGGTAAATAAGGTGTGTGAATTATTACTGGTTGCATGATTGGAGATACGCGATAAAGGATTGGTAATCTGGGAGTGAGGTGGGGGTTTAGGTGCTGGGAGGGGTTTCGGAATTGGCAATGTTATGAGATGATTTTATTTATATTTGACAATCTACTTTCTCTTCTGATACTTCAATTGAGTTTCCTCATGGCATAAAAGGGATCGATAATTAAATTGCACAAGCATGCGCGGGGCATGGGAAAATTCCAATCGGGTAGGCTGGTGCCATCCTACATACCTAACTGGAAATATTATTTGAAAAAATCAAAACCAATTAATAAAAAATAGCGCTCTGAAAAATAAATAGATATTTTGTACTTAATAGTTGACAATGGAATTTTCGGCCATAAAAGACATATATATATATATATATATATATATATATATATATATATATATATATATATATATATATATATATATATATATATATATATATATATATATATATATATATATATATATATATATATATATATATATATATATTGTACTATGCATGAACTAAACACAAAAGATAAATCTACTGATAATAAATACTCTTAAAGTCAATTATCTTAATGGAAGTTACATTTATAGGGTGTTTCAGAAAGTGTTTCATATCTTCTAAAAGGGGTAGGGCAAACCTAGACGACCCAGAATCACCTGGAACGGAGGGGGGGGTCAGAAATTTACTCCTATCAACCTAGGGTTTTTTTATAATCCGGCATGGGAGGGTTTGTGTAATCCACAGTGGATATTGACACGTAGCATTTTAATATTAGATTAAAACCATCAAAACCGTCGCCATTCCGGCGTTTGTTACATAAAAACCAATTGAGAAGCTGAAATTTCAGCTCTTTAATTGGTTTTGTGGAATAAATACCTGAATCGATGGTTTTAATTCGATTTTAAAATGTCAAAAGTCAGTTTCCACAGGGAATTTAAGCTCCTAAGAGGTGCCTTTTCGACCCCAATCCTTTGTGATTCTGAGTCGTCTAGGTGTGCCCTACCCCTCCTAGAAGTTATGAAACACTTATCTGAATCACACTGCATATTTTCTGATTAATATGCACCTTGATAAGATAAGATGATCAGAGTTTGATCATGAACAATTTTTGAGGTTTTCCGAGCTCTGCAATCAACTGTTAAAAGTCATAGCACTTTATTTGAAGGACAATAAAAAATTAAAAATACATATGCATACAAAATTCAGTTTTAAAAAGTTAAACTAGGTAAAGTTCTGGGTATTTAAAATAATTGATCATCATCACCATTCCAAAATTAAAGGGCAGTATTTATCTAACTACTACTTAAGGTTGATTATTAAGCAATTAAAAACACTTATGAGTGTTGAAAAATACTATTATCATTTTTCTCAAAAAAAATTAACATTCATTTGATACGAGTGATAAATTGTTGATATTAGAGAAATCTTCAACTAGTATTAAATTTAACTGAAACTTCATTAAATGAGCTGACCTCTAAGATTATTTCTATTATAAGGACGGGAACAACTTTTTAATAAAAATAACATCTTTCATGTACATCATAAAGTAGCTTCAAAAAGACACACATCTAAGAATTAGCTCTGAGCAGAATGGCATCATAGGCCATTCGAATGCCATCTACATGCTTAACAGCTTTATTATCGTACAAACATCGGCCAATTTCACCCTCACAATGTACCATACCGTCTTTCCGGCACCACATCTACATCAGTATTCCGAGAGGAGCTAGCTTTTCGAGATCATAATAAAAAGTAAAGCAACAAAAAACGTATAAAAGTCGTAAAAACACGGGAGTATAAAGAGGGGTATAAAATCCTAACAGGTCCTTGTTTAGTGAATGAAGATTCTCTCTAGCCTGTCGCCTCCTCAACTACTATCTCATTGAAAAAAAATGTGAAGCACTCAAAAAACCTGTTTTCTTGTTGCTTTTTACCTCTCTGCGCTGATCTCGTGTTAGTTCGTTCGGCTTACGGAATTTTTCATTTCCGAACGTTCGGTTTTTTTTAGAAGCCTCGTCTTTTTGATGTTGGCTAAGCCTAGACTAGACTGAGAAGGATGAATTTGTATCGAGTGCAAAGCGGAAGATTCTGTGAACTATGCCAAGTTTTTTTTAATTCGGGAAAATAAAGAGATTCCAGGAAAAGTTGGAATTCCCAACGCCTGTCGGCTATTTGTCTTTTAAGCGCAGAGAAAGTGTATGTAGGATAGTTTAAGGTAGTTAGTAAAGCATTATTCTTTGTTCATTGGGAGAGTTTATATCTGAGTAAACTAGTTAACGAGAGTAAAATATCTACGAGGAATTTTATTTCGGGGGATTTTTGTACAATAAGTGAACTTTCCCGATTTATCTTTTCAAAGAAAATACAGTTATTTCCTAAAATGGCATTTATATCAAATTACAAAAGCGATAGAAGTATTGGGAATCCATTCGGGAAAATGTTTTCGGCTTCAATTTAATGCTTCCGATAACTTTTTCCAGTCAAACAAAGATATCATTACTTGAAACAGAACCAATACATAAAATTGCTATAAGGTAGTAAGATATACAGTATCTAGCGGTTTAAATGGAACATACTTGTGTTCAAGAGGAAACTTACTATATAAAAGATAAGGCTAATTGCTTTCTATGTATTATATTATGGTATATTTCTTCTATATTATGGTATATTTTGTAAAATGCAAATTTGTTAAAGTATTGCAAATCTATTTTTTAATGTTTATAAATAAAAATATACATCTCATTATAGCAGAGTGTTGGGTTTATTTTTCTTAATTATTCAATGTAGGCAGGTAATACAAGTAGGTTTTATAACGATACACAAGAAAGTTACGTGCTCATTTTTCACAATTTTAAAACTTAAATCAATATGAGACGCAGATTTAAATTTTAAACATTCATTTAAAGTTATAACTGAACTCAAGATTATATTTATGTTTTCCTGAAAACTAATTAAGATTTCAAAAGTAACTTTTACTTAAGTAATATATTTATAGCTATGCTAAGTTACTTTTTATTCAGTATTAAACTTATTAAAATTAGAAAGTTTTCCACCATTAATAAATAGTAGGCGTAAGATAGAACCAAAAACGAAATAATTTAAATAAATGACTTTGCTTTTTGTAATACGCTCTATTATATCCTGATGTTTTCATTTTCTTTCGGAGTTTAAAAGTAACTTTGCAAGAAGAGAAAATTGTCGAGAACCTCTTTTAAACAACGCGTACTTGGTATATAACGATAAAAGTATATTCAACACAGAAAACCCCGAATATTCCCCAATTTTTTCCCTTTCAAGAACAATCCATTTCCTCTAAAGACAACAACACCGAACAAAGTTTACGAAGAGCAAGCACACAGCAAAGTCTCGAAAGTATGCGCATGCACCCACGACCGAACCAACATTTAATTCTGAAAGGCTGTTTGCCTTCATTTATATTTTGCTCCACTCCTTCCTGGAAATTAATTTCCACTCGTTGCAAATGTTCCAATTGTGCCTGACCACTCCTCCCCCACTGTAGAACAATTTAAGGAGAACGTTTCACTTAAGGAATCGAAGCTGAAGGCAGGCATTTTTCATTCCTGAGGGAATTAATTAACCCTTGGAGAGGATCAACCGCCCCTGGAGTCTCGCCCATGGAATTTATTTGGCAGAGCTTCTATACGCACACTCAAAGGTATTGCACAGTTTTGGTTCTTGTGTAAGGCTACTCTCGTAAATTAAGTGCAGTAAAATTTATAGTGCATATAAGGGTAAATGCAGTCTTATGTATTCACAGATAAAGTGCAACATGGCCTAAATTTACATGCTTCCAAGTAATAAAAATTTTCGATGATTTGAGTGGTTTCTCTTGGTACAAGGTCTCAATGTACTACTAAATTTTGAAATGAAATTTATTCAGTGAAACCTATACACTCACTCCACAAAAAAAACTTAACATAATATACTTAACCTTATATTTATTCACGGACTTCACATTTTACCTGGTATACTTTAGAACCGTTTACTGTGCCACAATTCAAAGCTGGGATAGTTCATTTATTCTGTTTAAATATTTTAGGAAAACTTATAGTATTTCAAAAGAGCAACTATTTCAAGAACTATTTTAATAATAATGTCAATTCTCAGCAGAGAGTTTACTTACTTTGTTCGTTCTTTATTTAATAATTTAATCTTAGTTAATTGAATAGTAGAACTAAAGTTAATTTAAATTTTTTACACGATCTAATCCAACTTAAATTTTTAAGTTTCTACTGTTAAAATTGATAAATTTTTGAAATATTTTATAAACTTTGAAATTAATATATTTTCTTTCTGACACAAATTATTTCTACAATTTAGTTAATTAAATCGTTTCTCCTCTCCCCTCAATAAAAATGTATTTCCATTCCTTAAGTTTCTTTCATGTTAAGTGCATTCCTAGGTTTTCCACTTATTTTCCAGATCAAAATTATTTTCTGTGTTTCATTTAAAAACCACAAAGTCCTGCAGAATTTTAGAAATATGCTTCTCTCATAATCATAGAGGAGGTGCTGACATTATCAATTTTTGATAAGATGATAATTTACATTAATTTTGTAGAAAACTTTAAAAGTGAAAGTTTGAAAATTTAATTTATTATGATTTGTTTACAACTTTTAACAGAAAAGTATGGAAGAATATTTTTAAACAAAGTACTAAAATTAATTACATTAACTTACAGCGAGTTCTAATCTCATAATAAACAAAAATTCTGAATGTTTATAAAATATACCTTACACTAAAATTATCATTAAGTTCTCAATTTCCATTATAGAAATTAAATTTTTTGGAATCTTAAAATAATTTGAAATGCTTAAAGTACTTAGTGTTAAACATAGTTTAAGTATTAAAATGCTAAATATTAATATTTTAAAATTTAAGGATACTTACACAAGTAGTTTTACCCCTTTTTTAATTTATTTAACCAAAGTATTTAAAATTTACTAGAATAGATTATTTGTATATTTATTAGTGACTATATTATTTAGAATAGTTTATTTGTATAAAGTATTTCTGCAACATTTGAAATGATTAAGCAATTATGAAAAGGCGTGTCTAAAACCAATTTGTCTTAAAACATTGTTTTTTCGGATTGTTATTTATCTGAATGATTTTTGGGATATAAAAGAATAAAATTAAACTTTCAAATTTAGGCTAATGTGAGTACCCTAACCTCAACTTATAATTCAAATTTTAAGATAAAAGCTCAAATATATATTCCAGCAGTAAAATAATTTGCTAAAAAATCTTCCTAGTAACTTAATCTGAGGGACATTCCAAAATGTAATGAAAACACGTTTTAATAGCATTTACGTATATAAAGGGAAGGTAACCCAACTTTAAAAAATACTTCTCTTCCGTAGAATTGATTGAAACACATCTTTCCAAACTTCCAAAGATAAAAACTTTAGTCTGGCTTAACTAGGACTTAACTATGGAATCAGCAACTACACTGTATCTGCAGCTTACAACGCAACCTACCGAACAAATTAAGAAATCAAGTTCCTAAATCACCCTCACAGGAAAAAAAATCGGCCCACTTAATTAGCTTTTAAGCCCATCCATTAGAAATGCATGAGTCCAAAATTAATCTCCCTGAAAAAATATCTCCTCTTCGAAAGCCTTACCTAATCTCTCTTGTTTGTTTTTAATGCTATGCAATGGGCACTCTACACCGACCACCCATAGGTGGTCGAAGCATTTTGATGTAATACTCAGCTCCGAAGCAGAAGAAAGCGCTAAGGCATATGCCACCTGTTACTGACGAATGATCATTACGGGGTGTTTAGACAGACTAAACAGGGTGTGTATCGAGTAATAGGTTAATTAATTCTTCAGAGGGATCAAGTGATCCATTGTGGAGAGGGAAGCCCGTTTTGACATGTTGAGGATGGCCAGTGCAGTGTGGAGCTATAAACGGATTTGCTTTTGTTGATGATAGAGACTTCAAAGTGAGGCTTGGATATATAAGTTATGAGTTGTAATCCTGACTGTTTTATCCGATGATGTATGAATGAGAGTTCTATTCTTTAACTTTAAATTCTCCGAAATCAATAACTTTAATGATCTCATTATGTTAACTTAAAAGTCTTACTTCTATCCATCTTACCTTCTCTTCAGGCATAGCTTTGCTCATGAGTAAATTATAATCAGGATTATTTTGGTATTTAAGTGTTTCTACCTATTGAGTGATAAAAAATTAATATTTTGCTACCTTTTCTGATACTTTGTACGTATTTCAATTTCTTAATCATAATTTATTATTTTACTTATGATAGGTGACTTATTTTATTAAATTACGTATTTATACTTTTTCTTGAACTGTAAGAATAAAACAATCTGAAACAAACAGAATATTAAATCCTTAGTTTTCCTTTCCTTCTTTGAATTCAAAACCTTACAACTTGTATTTCCAGCCTAATTAGTTTAATTCAAGTAGACTTGAAAAATATAATTTGTTTTTCTCTCTAAATCCTTTAAGATGATTTAGGCCTGGTATTGAGAACTAATGTTTTCTAAGAATCGTCCCTAATACTTGTTTATCCACTTATTTTAATGTAGCTTTTTTTGGGAGGAAAGAAACTGTTTCATAGCTAGAAGTTTTAACGTTACATTTTCTGAAAATTAAAAAAAAAACAAAATAATTAAAATGTAAATAAATTATTTCTTCGTAATTTTGAAGTGGAAAATGGAATTATCCCCTTGCTTTCTCCCTCTCAGTAATAATTTGTGTCTTTAAATGATGCATTAGTTAATATTAAAACAAAACTGACAAAAAAACTTTGTCAACCATAATCATGTATCTCAGGATATTACTGCTCCAATCACATTAGATCGTTTTATTTAAAATTCAGCTTAATAAAAATGGAAAACATTCAATTTAAAGAATCAAATATAAAGTATACCACGAAATTTTCCGAAATGATAGTATGAATAAAATATCAAAATAGGGTCTAGCTAGACCAACGAAACATTTTACTTAGCATAACATTGTAGGTAACGTTACAATCTCTCCCTCAAATGGTTATTCTTCAATTATATCAACAAAAACCAGCAAAGATATGCCCAGAAACCGTCTTAACCTTTCTCCCAATCTCCTCCCACTAAAAATTAATTAACACATAAGTCGAACACACCCTATAGAGATCCGTCTACGGGCCATCCACTTAGGCAGGTTCATTGTGCTGAGGGGGGAGGATTATTGTTTGAGAGAAGACGTTAATTAATCACCGCCCTATCCACTCTTAAATGAGCGAATCATTTGGATTAATTGGTGAAAAAGAGAGTGAGTGAGCTATAAGCAATTGCTTTCATCGCAACTTTAGCTGATCGGTCCCATGGTGCATTTGGATGCCAGGTAATAAATGATCGATTATGGGAAGTTATTGATGGTTAGTGTAGAAACTTTTGATGATTACATAAAAGTGGTTTTTACGTGAGAATATATGGTGCTGTGTTTTCTCAATTGTTGCTGCGGATGAATTAGTTCTACAGGAAATAGAAGAAGACTTAAGATAAATTTGTTGTTTTTTTAATTGTATAATTTTTAAAAATTATAATTTTATACATTAAATGCTACCCAAATGAGGAAAACTAAAAACAAATGGTCTAAAGTCTAAAGAAATAATTTTTATAAGTACGAAATCTCGAGCCCTTCAATTGAGTTACTCAGAATGAAATTGATATAAGTCCACCAAACTTAGTTTCAAGCAATTGAATGTTTTCTGTTAACTCTTCATTAGTATCCAAATCCAATTTAAAAATTCTCCTCAAATTTTTAACTCTGACCTTACATCATATTCATTCTGCGCAGCCTCAAATGCAACTACTCTTTCTCTCAGAGAAATGTCTGTACTACCCTCATCAGTTCAAACAGGTAAAAACCAATGCCGTCCCCTTCCAATCCTCGCTCATTACACTGTTTTCCTACAGATATTATCATAATTGTGGTTCGTTATCTATCCAAAGCTTCCCCAACAACATAGCCGCCAACTTCCTCATTATGTCATTAATATCAATTCCGCGACATCTCGTCCCAGAAGGATTGAGGACCCGTTTGGCGCGGAATTGTCGCTAATTTACGACTGAACGTTCAACACGCCGGGGACATGATTTATCACCCTTGCCATGACCAGGGATGTGGAATTATTTTTTTATCGAGACGAAACCTTGAAGATCAATTTGAAGTTTTGTTGTTTTGAAACTCCGTGGAATAGGAAGGTAGATGTCAAATGGCTGAGAGATTGGTCACTTTATTGTTTTGCTAGATTTGAACTGGATGTATGTCTGATGGGATATTTTAATACAAGTTCATGAAAATAGTCATAGTTTTGTTTTATAAGAAACTATCTCTTTTATATGAAAAAAATCTTGCCAATGACAAATATTTTGGTTCTTACGTACTATCCCGTCGACAGTACCACTGAATTCGAAAACGTTAGCCGAATGAAAATCCCATTGACTGTTTTATAGCTGTACCGTAGAAATAGACGGCCGCTAAATGAATGGTCGACGGGATGTGATATGTCAGTACGAATATTTTAAATCCGAGGTTTTTATTTCATCATCACACTTGGTCACAAAAACCTGGTTTCAGGATTAAACTTTGAGTAGAGTAATAAAAATGAGTCCTATAAATCGATGTCATTGATAATCATCTACAAAATTACCTTTTTCAACACATTTATATACATCTTTATATAACTCAATTTAAGTGTTTATATATTGTAGTTTTCTAATTCTGATATTACTTATTGTTTTTTCTATTTAAATGTAATATTTTTTATCAAGTTTTTTGTTTTTTCATTAAGATTGTAATTTTTCTTCCGCCAATACAGGTCCTTGTATCCTCCTGGCGGATCATAACTTATGTTGCTAATTTTGCTCGTGTAAAAAATTACATATGTAATAAAATTGATTGATAGATCTTTTACTAATATTTTTTGTCGATTAATTACTCTTAGACACAAAAAATAGGAGTAAACAGATAAAAGAAACAGCTAAAAACAAAATTAAGATTCATTAATTAGAACACAGATTTATCTCAATTAATTAGAATTAAGTTATGTTACTTAAGATATTTATACTAAAATTGTTTATACGTATTGTCTTTCTAACGGTTAATTACAAGTAGAATTGGGCATATTTTGTGCTTTGTACGAAATTCTGTATCCTGACATTGTCACTCATGATAAAAAGAAATAAGTTGACTAAAAAACAACATTGTGGTCGGTCTATGAAGCAACGAAATATCTATATTTTTCCGCCCTTAAAGGAAAAAATCTCTTTTCAGTCATGGACCAACAAACTGAGATTTTGCAAGGCAACGACCCGTGTGCCCTCTCCGGCACGAAACCACTTGACCCATTGAAGCTCGCCCAAATTACCCCTCGCAAAGTGCGAAACGCCCCTTTTCTCTTTCTGGCAGAAGACGCCCTGTTTAGAACAAGGGCGACGCGGGCGAGGACACAAAGCGTTTCCGGCCTTCTTCGCCGCTCGAGTTGCGGACTTTCTCCTTGCCACTGCTTCGGTTGTTAATATTGATGGACGAAGTGGAAGTTTTTTAGTTTATAGGTATAGAGATCGCAATCGAATAGTAGACAGTGTTCGAGCAGTCAAGACTTAGTGCTATTTCATAATTCATTGTTTGAAACGCATTGTGACATTGCTATTTAAAGACATTTTGAGTTCTGAGCCTATCACTGATTTCAAAATTTGACACCAATTAGCCAAAAATAGATATAAAATTTAGCTAAAAAATTAATTTGGATCGCTGCAATCTCCAGTCTTATTATCGCTTCACGCTTAGAAATATACGTAAAACATGATTGGGTTTATTTCTGTTTAGTATAAAAGTAGAGAAAAATGAGTTATGCTATGGTAAGTATCAATGGGAATAACAACCAAAACATTTTTCACGTAGAGTTTAGGTTACATTAATACATAATACCTTAAAAAAATAATACTTTAAATACATCGTCATTAAATAGCTTTACCTATACTTTGGTAAAATTCTGATTTTGCAAACACTATTGTTGGTCTGATATCTAATATCAATGGAAGTTAAATCATTGATTTAATATAGACACAATGTCATGCAATACGAATTTATATCGGTAGTGACATACTTAACTTTACTTGCATAACATATCAATAATTTTACAACCCTTTTTGAATTTATCCCACTTTGTGCCTTTATTGATTTATTTTTATTGGAAAAGGTTGATACTTGAAACGAATTGCACTAAGAGCTTTTATGAGTATAAATAAATTAATAAATAAGTTATCGTTAGTTATATTTTTTGTAAGTAGAAATTAAATATTATTGTATGTCCACGCATATTTATTTAAAGTTCGTATAAAATATTTATTAAAACATCCATCTTATTCCTATAATTATTTTTATCATGAAAAAAGCACGCCTCTCTTTGTAAACAAGCTCCTTGTTTTCCTTTCTTAAGTGGGTTTTTAATTTTTGAAATACTAATGGGAAAGTAAAAGCATCTAAGTAAGTAAAAGGAAATGGAAAACATTAATAAGATCCAGAAAACCGTGACTTTCAAGATGAGACCTCCTTGAAACAATGTAAAATTCCAAGAAATAAACCAGGAAATTATTATGTGAAAGATTGGAAAATATTTCTTAAAATATATAGCTTTAAGTGTTTATTAAATTTTTGACATTATTTTATACCTGGATGTATTTAAGGACAACAGGAGATGTAAAGTATGGGGAAGGATGTTAAAGTTTGATAAATGGATTCTCAGAAAAGGATAGACAAATATATGTAGAACAAATTAGAAATTCACAAAAAAAGCATCCTGCTTTGAAATTGTTCAAAATAAGACCGGAATAAAAACAGTCAAAGCAAAACGGACACCCTTTAAAAACCTTACTTTTAGTATTTTTTTAGTGAAATAAGAAAAATAGGAATTCAGAAATAGGAATAAAATCGGAATTTTTACATTATAAATTAAGGATAAAAATGTCTTTAATAATCTATATATCTATATATATAAAAATCAATGTTTGTATGTATGTATGTATGTATGTCTGTATGTATGTCCTTTATAGTTTTAAACTTTTCGAACCTACATTAACTATTAAACTATACCACGTTGATCTACTCGCTCCAGGGATGGTTTCTGAAGTAAAATAATTTAAAATCGATGCATCCAAACAACTTTTTTGGTCAATTTTATGCTCAAAAACCCATATTTCGTGCCTAACTTCAGGGAAAAACCCCATTGTTGTAAAAATAACAAGAGAAGATGTAACATTAATTGTTGTAGGCATATTATCTATTGTTGCAGTTTAAAATCCATTGTTGTAACATAAACATAAAAGTGGCTCCTTTATTTAACTACTTCCACATTTGGACTGGCGAAGCCCATCTCTAACACACCAGAATAATTTTTTTAAATGGACTGGCGAAGCCCATCTGTATCCCACCAGGTGAAATTTATTTAAAAACTGAAACCCGGGCGAAGCCCGGGTCTAGCGCGTCAGCGCTAGTATATATATATATATAAATCAATGTATGTCTGTCTGTTTGTCTGTATGTCCTTTATAGTTTTAAACTTATCGAACCTACATTAACTATTAACCCATTAATGCCCAACTTTTTATTTTTCCTAAATATTTGGTAAAAACATAGTAAATAGACCAAAAACAACTGGAAAAATAGTGAAAAAAATTCCAGGTTAAAATTTTAATTTCTACACAAAAATTAAAAAACGTCCCTAAAAAGGGACGTCAGGCACGAATGCCCCCGTTGTTTTTCCCTATAGTAAACGCATGGTAGAAAACTTTTTTAAAGCCTCAAAAACATCTTCTACCTTTTTAAGTGCAGCAAAAGTGATCGGAACCATACTGTAACATGATAATGAACAAAAAATATTAATTACTTATCCAATTAACTGTAAAATTAACCCTAATTAACGTAATTTGAGCATTTTTTATGCTCTAAAACACGTTTTTTTCCTCCCAAATCTATGTTAATTGCAAATTAATTAAGGTTTTTAATTGAAAAAGGCATTCTTTATTTATGTGTTACCTAATATTAAGTATTAATTACTTTTAAACACCTCAAATCCATCAGAATATCTCAATTTGTGAAGTTTAAGTCTTTCAAATGCCCATACTTTTTTCATTTTATTTAATTTAATTGTGCGGAACACGAATTTCTCCCCAAAAATCAAGCATTAGTGGGATGTGCATTAGCAGGCCAGATGATATAGATTGATCTGCAGTATAGAACACAATGATTAGCGACATCTAATTAGAAAAAAAGCCGAAAATTTATCACAAAAGCGACTTTTTGGCAATTTTAATGACAAAAAGTCATTATAACTAATAATTATTAAACTTTTAATTAAAATATAACCGGAATATATTTGCATAAGTAATAAATATAGTAAAATAATTAATTTATTCCTTTTAATTAATATTAGTTAATTAATTCCTTACAATTTAAGACTTTTTATTCCATTAATTTGGCAGAAATAACAGTATTTTCCAAAAAAAAATAAACAAAAATAATAAATTTATTAGCTAAAATTAAAGTAATTTTATAAATATCAGTTATTTAATTCATTTCATAAGAATCAAACGCGTTTTAATAAAAACATAAATGAAACACTAGCATTTCACTATGGGGAAAACTACGGGGGCATTCGTGCCTGACGTCCCTTTTTAGGGACGCTTTTCGAGGGTACAAAATAAGGTCAAGATAAAATATTTTGGAAAAATAAAAAAACACCCCAACTGATTTAATGTATAAACAGTAATATATATCGGCATTGAAATTTTTTTTAAATAACAACTAGGATTTTTAAGCTTTTTCTTTTAAAATTTTTAAAAAAGCACTTTTCTGAAAAATTCTATCTTCCAACTTTAAAAAAAGTGAAAATTTTTTAAAATTCTGCTTTCTTCTTGTGTTCTTTATGTTCTATGAAAATCAGAGATACATCAGTGCAAATTTTGATTCAAAGGAACAATTTTTGTAGAAATAGGAGGATTTTAAAAAAACGTCCCTAAAAAGGGACGTCAGGCAGTAATGGGTTAAACTATACCACGTTGATCTACTCGCTCCGGTTTCTGAATAAAAATAATTTAAAATCGAAGCGTCCCAATAACTTTTTTGTCAATTTTATGCTTAAAAACCCATATCTCATGCCTAACTTCATGGCAAAACCACATTGTTGTAGGCATATTCTCGATTGTTGCAGTTTAAAATCCATTGTTGTAGCATTAACATTAAAGTGGCTCCTAAAACTATTTCCACATTTGGACTGGCGAAGCCCATCTGTAACGCACCAGATGATATTTATTAAAAAACTGAAACACGGGCGAAGCCCGGGTCTAGCGCGTCAGCGCTAGTTATATATAATGAAATCGAAATTTTAATTACTTTTTAAAATTAAAAATAGGTTTTTATATCCTTGAAATAAGAAATTAAAGAATCAGTTCACTAAAAATATATAATCTTTGTAAAATAAAATAATCCTTTATTAAAGATCTATATATTTTTGATTACAGACAAATAAACCATTATAATAGATTTATCATAGACATAATGTTATGAGAGAAGATAGATAAAACGATGGTTTTGGGGCATTCTCATTCATAACTTAGGTGTAATAACTTATGTAATGGTTTTTTGAGTAAAAATTCATTAGCGAATCCTACTATGCAAATTTTACAATGCAAATTTTTTATTATCTTTTGTCACCAATGGAAAAAAGGCGTAACGTGAATATTCTGTTGTCAGTTTGACGACATTGAGGCTTGTTCTTGGGAGGTTAAGGATGTAGTAAAGGATTTAACGTAAATTGGGTCCGGTGTTTCCTTGACAGCTAGATGATTTTTTGTAGCTTCTCGTTTTTGGAAACAGATTAACTAAACGGTATTTCAATCTTTGTAACAATACGAAAACCAAAAAAGTTCAAACGGTCTATCAATGCTCCAAGATAGGAATGCCCGACAGTAAAATTTCATATCAACAACTAAATAATTTGCTGATATTTGAATTTTAGGTGTCAAAATAGTTTGTAAACGTTTAATTCTTTGATAAAAGAATAAACACGTGAACACAAAAAGGGGTATTTTTATGAAAAAGTAACAAAAATTTTATTCCTACAAGAATAAATAAACTATGAAAAATATTTTACCCACAAAAACCCCTTTGAAAATAAAAATTTATTATTTTTTATTAAAATACGATTTGCGGAGGAATTCACACATATTAAAGCAGAAGCATTTAAAAAGGCAATATAACCTTCTCTACGCTCTTTTACTGCTTATTCTGTCACCATAGATATTCCCTCATCCATTAGTCTATGGTTTATTCAGAATTCAAAATACAACGGATGAAACCTATCATAACAAGGTTCCCCTTCAGCCTCACGAAAACAGGGTTTTGAGGTTTTCTCCATGCATGTAAGATGACATTTATTCTATATATCCTCTCCTCATTGCAAATCCTATTTCCGATGCCAAGAATACATTTTTTAGAAAATATATAGGACAGAAGTGCATTTATATCCATACTTGGCAAAGATTTCAACGTCAACAATTTTCAAATACACGAGATGCGTATCTTCTTTGTAGACTCGTTTCGAACTCTTTATCGAGAGAGTTCATCGAAAATTGGAGTTGTGTGACCTTAATGGGTACTTGTATCAATTCGGAATCGTATTGAAAAATATACCTTTCAATAAAAGTAAATTATATTTCCTTATTTATGTGTTATTGTTGTCAATTATTAACCTCAAAATCATATTATAGGACCCCAATTGAATTGATTTTGTATAATCAGATTAAAATTGATTCCAAGCAATAATGTAAGATTTACAATGATAATGGTGAAGATCTTCATGGGTTCGAATGAGTTTTACATCCTGTCCTCTCAGTATTTTGTACCACAAATATTAAACACTTTATGTTATCATCAATATAGCTGTATATTTTAGTAGATTGGTTTGCCAGGTTTGCTTATATTTATAATATATTGTGTTTAAAATAGTTTAGCAATATTAATGAGACGGTAATGGAAAAGATACTAATTAATAAAGTTCCTAGTAAATTAACTGGCGTTGGTCTGATATTAAGCTATATTGGTGCATTGTTTGTTTAATATCATGTTAAAAAACAAGAGATACAAAGACAAATTTTTATGTTGGTTAAAGTAGAGGGCTTGGTTTAAAATGACATATTTTTAATTGTTGTTTTCAATTTTAATTCATCAAAAAAGCTAAAAAAGGAAATAAACATTTCTGTCCACATATGTACAATACAAACAGCTGAAAAAAAATCTGATTCATAAGTTCAAATGACATATAGGTAGGAAAAAGAACTATCTCTCTCTCTAACAGGGAAACAAAATAAATATTGTAAATATTATAGACAATGCACACGTTAACTTGTATTTGAATTTTCAATATTGTATAAGCACGTTAAATACAGAACTTTAATTAACACAACTCAACTCTTATTAGATTTTATAATATATTTTAAATATAGAAACGTCTGTAATCTTGATTATTCAATATATCTTTCGAAACTCAATAAACAACCGGAGTAATTGCCATTGTTTTCAGAAACACCATTTAAACCAGTGCTTATTAGTGTTAATAAGTACCATTTCAATTAGTTAGATACTTTAAGAATGTGCATTGGTTTGAAACGGTCGATAACCGTATGGACCTTTTATGCTTTTTGATTAAAACATCAAAAAGTACAATTTTTATTAAATCCCCCATTATAAAACCTGAGCTGAAATGCGCCACAAGAAAAAAGCTCGTCAAGGTCAAATTTGTGATTAGTTATCCATTAATATCCTTAGAATCAACAGCTAGCTGAAGTGTTGTTAAGCTTTTCGTAATCCTGAAGGACTGTAGCTAAGGATAAGTTAATATTGATTTACACAGATCATTACGAGAAATCTAAAGTTAAAATAGAAACTATACACACAGTTCTAGCAATCGATTTATTTTAAGAGAACTCATTGCATAATGTGTTGAAGTAGTTAAAACAAATTTTAAATCATAATTTCCTCTTTAAATTTGTTACAGTGGCTATTACTTTTTTACAATGATAAAATAGTTGGAGAATGTGGGAAATCCCTTTTTATACCTCAAATCATATTAATAAGATTTATTGAAATTATTTTATAATTTAAAAATGTAAAAAGAGATAATACTAAGATTAAAACTAAAATAACTACCATGAATAGAAGTTTATATTTTATTGAAAAACCTTAAGTACATAACTCCAAATATTTGGGACTTAATTTTATTCTCAAATTGGAATACTTAGAACTTTTTGTTCGTTATCTTAAAAGCTTTTTGACATTAATGAATTTAGAATATACTTTTCGTTTTAATTTTTTATCATGTTATTTATTAGAATAATTACCTTGAAGTTTTTAAATAAAAGATTGGTAATTACTTGAAAAATATTTTAAGATTTATAGCCTAAGAGACCAGTTTAAAAAGACTTAAGCTTTACAAAAAAACCTCTTAATATCCTTTATTTGTAAAAAATGGTTAAGCCGCTTAATTAAAAAATTTTCAAAAACAATAAATAATATGAAATTAGTTAGGTTGTTTTCTCAAAAATATAATCCTCTCGTAGAATATCAGAGCTAAGTACTATGCATTATTTTAAAGAACAAAAAGAGAGATTTTATTCCTCAAAAGGAACAGAAAAATAATTACCTCAGGTATAGATAAATGAATTCAAATAGTCAAGTTATAGACACTTTGACTAATTGATCCCGTGTCCTCCATTAGAGAATAAGCCAAAAACTCTTACAGACATTATCATTTACAAATTAAATGTAAATCGAATAGGGATCGGGCCTGATTGATTTTCGAAGAGACATCGTTCGGGGTCGAGAACAAGTGTCCCATTATTATTCATGAGTTAATTTATTATGACAGCTCCAACATCTATAAAGCAAACTGTGGGATCTATTTATTACGAAGCCTTTTCTTAAGACACAGGCTGTATGAAGACCGTGACCCAGTTGGAATATTGTCACTCGGAGATTTTTCGGTTGGGTTGATTGGTCGCTGATAAAGGTATTCGAATGAAAAAGGGGAGTTTTTTTGATTATGTAGGGAATGTTCATCTTTTTATTAAAGTTTTAGTTAAAGAAGTAAATGAGTCAATGCGTTTATTTACTTTCGATACTTATTAGTATAGTTTAACTGTTTTATAAAAACAATTAAATATCTTTATCTAGGTATCGTAAATGTATTGTACGCGATAGTTAAGGTATTTCGAATTTATTTAACTCTTAGTACTTTTTATTTATTTAACTGCATTTCCCTATTTAGAAGTTTAAGAGACTTTCTTCGGTCAGAGATTCGATAAAGACTGTTAGAAACAAAACATTAGTCCCTCTTTCAGTAAAAGTGAATATTTTCTATAGTTAAATGCGTTTTATTGTTTTAAGTGGGTTATAATCCAAAGAGTACGAATTTCAGAGTTTGTTTAAGTCTGTAAATAAAGGGGATTGCAGAGTTATCTTTTGTTCTTGATCAGGTATTTCCCTTTGTATAAGCTGTTGTTGGGGATATTAAACAAGGATAGGAATCTAGGCATTGGTGAATCAGCAACTAGAGTATCAAATATCAGAAGTTTATTAACTTAAATTTTCAACACAAATGATTTTATCAACCCCCTCATAAACTCTTCACTCATGGCCATTTGTACACCTAAACCTCTCAGTTTTATAATATGAAGCCTCAAAATACAGGTTATAGTTGATGCTTTGTTAAACTAAAATATTTTATCTAAGTAATAGAGGGAATTCATGGTTAGTTAGAAAGAATACTTCGTAGGGGCTAAACACATACCTTGTTCATTCAATTTTTATAATCGAACTAACAATTTTGTTCTATAATTTTAAATTTAAAACTACCAATGAAAGACTTCTTACCTGTGCTAGGCTCAACAACACTAAAGAGAGAAACAAAAATCGCTAAAATTATCCAACACTAAAGAGAGAAATTTAAAAATTAATTTCATTTTTCCCCTTCACTTTCATAATAAAAAGTGTGAATTAGTACAAATGTGAAAAGGACAAAATCCCTTTATATTCGAGTTTGAAAACAATATGTACTTGGTGGTTTCTAAAGAAAATAACCCAAAGAAGCTAATGCATTTGGGTTTGAAAAAAAAGTCTTAAAAACAACTAGATAAAGGTACTTTCCGAATGAGAATGGTATAACACAAAGACATTTTAGAGAATGTCTCAAAATAGAACTAACTTTTTTCATGAATTATTTTCACAAAAGAAAACCAGACGCTACATTAACTTGACACTTTACCCCTTTAGAATCTTTTTTTTTAAGAAACGTGTTTTTTTCAGCCTTTTTTGTTTAGATGGAAAATAAGAACATAACGCAAGATTAGACTAAATTGTATTCACAGTTATAAAGAATGTTTAACACATCCATATTAACTTAGCTATTTTAATGAAATCTAGAATAATTTTAACTCTTTTAATGTTCTGCATTATTTTGATAATGAATAAAAGGGACAGAAACATCATAAAAAGCATAGTTGTCAAAAAAACAAAGGATCTACTAATGCCAAAATAGAATTTTCTTATGTAGGTTTATGTAGTATATTCTTATGTAGGTTTTCTTATGTAGGATCTTTTTTCAAATTAAATGAATGAATAAATATATACTAAAAAATGTAGATAGTGTTTTTAGCATTTACAATTTAGAGTGCATTTACAAATTCAGTTGATTTTTTTCTTGTCATTTTTTTATTCAAACTATTGAATTTATTATGGTTTAGTCATCTGTTCAATATATTATTGGTTGTATTCTTATATTATTAATCTTATAAATCCCTTTATAGACTATGCCAAAATATCTACATCAAATTTTGCAGTTCATATTACAGGTTAAAATTCCATGAGGTAAATCGTAAATAAAACACCCATCTTCCTTTTATTTATTCTAAACAATAAATAATTAAGAATTACTTTACTAAGCAATATGATGATATCATTTTCATCCAAATACGGCTTTAAGTTTCCAACACAGTTTCTCAAAATACCATCTTCCTGTTATTACCTTTCTTTACTTTCTCATTAAATAAACGCAAATTTCCTTCGCAAGCCAAAAGGAATTTTCAACAATTTCCCATTGCAATTCATCTCTTGCAAAAACAGTGTTATTTAACTTTTTTAAAGAATAAATCTGCACTTTCGGAGACATGTTTCTTCAACCGGGCTTTTTGAAACTAACGTGATCCCCATACAAAAACACACAGCAATGATAACTCTTTCGCGCAAAAACACGTAAACCACAGCGACCGTATATTTTTCATCTAACAACTAGTTTTTTCGGTATTTTATTTTCCACCAATGGGAACGCAGCAGCGTTTCCTAATCAGCTTCCTCAATGAAGGCGCTCGTTTTATGAATGAAATTCGAGGTGTGGTGGAAGCAGGTTAAGCAGTTTGCGTAGGTTAGAGCGAAGGTTGCTTAAAGCGTTTGCTACACACAAAATAGGTTAAAAGTTTTTAATATATCTGTTGGATAAGGCTACGAGACACCGAGGCGGCTAGGAAGTAGAAGGGAACATAAGAATAGCACATTTAACACGTTGTAAATGTGAATGAAAATGCTGCCTTCTTGTTTTTTAATTACTATTCAAGGATTTTGGATTTCAGCTTGAAACCCCGTGACAAATTGAACTGAGTGGGTTGCCAGTACGATTTATAAAAGCATTTTTATTCGAAGCCAAAATTTATACATATGATAATAATTTTAAAAACATAGGGGTGTTTAATACTTACCAAACAGAAGCAGTGTAATTATCTAAAATTAAATTAAACTTAGAATTAAGAGAGTTTGGTACTTAAAAGTAATTTATTTTTCCATTTAGGTACTGTAAGTATTAACTTTTACGGGTGTGGGTCAAAATCCCGACAGGGTCAGAATCCCGACAGGTCAAAATCCTGACAAGCCGAAATCCTGACAGGGTCAAAATCCCGACATGGTCAGAATCCCGACATGGTCAGAATCCCGACAGGTCAAAATCCTGACAAATCATAATCCCTTTAAGTCATAATCCCGAAAGGGTCAGAATTCCAACAGGATCACCTAATTGTTAGAGATTTCTATTGGATTATTGTGTTTTAAAGAAAAAAACTACGCTTTTATGTACTAAAAACTAAACCACTATTGAAGGAACAATTTTTAATTTTTTTTATCAAATTAGAGAGAATTAGAAATTTCTAATTTATCAAATTAGAAATTTTTTATTAATTATCCTTCTGCTCGCTAGCGCTCACCAATCCCCTTCAATGCATCGAGATCAAATCTCCAATAATCCAGCAAAACCCTATTATTTCCTAAATAAATGATAACACAGTCCTGCAATTAAAAAGCTGTTTGAATAATTTTAGCAATTTCCTATGTATTTTGATGTGCTGATAACGAAAAAAAATATTGAAAAAATCCTATACGTCAGGATTGCATTCAGGGCACCAAAGAACTTTAAAACTAATTACCTTAATATTAAATTTGGATTAAAAAATATACTTCTTAAGTGTACTTACATTTTTTGTGAAATTTTACAATATTTGCTCAATTTGTTACAAAATGCGATGTCTTTAAAATAAAATAAGGTCATTTTCGGATTTAGTACACCAAAAAACATAAAAAATGACTTTCAGAAAAAGTTTAAGTCAAAAAATTATTTTTTTGAAAATATACTTTTATTTTCTTAAAAAATTGGTATTTTTACTCAAATTGCAAAGAAACGAGAAACCTTATGATGAAACTGAGGTCATTTTTAAATCCATCACATCAAAATACATTAAAAAATATTCTATGGAAAAATTTGAATAAAAAATTATTATAAAGAGTAAATTTTTCAAAATTTTAAGGCATTTCCCAATAAAACCTAAAAACCTGAATTGTCAAAAAATGTGACGTCCCAGGACAAAATGGGGGCCATTTTTGGATTCAGCGTACCAATTATCATAAAGGTTTAGGTGAAATAACCCGAACAGCTCGAAAAAAGTTTTTTTTTTTGCAGGACTGTGTAATCTAGAACTGAAAATTGCAATCTTTATTGCTTAGGAACATCTTTATCCCCTTCCAAATAAAATTGTTCACAGCTTTTCTAGTCAATATTTCAGATAATTATTTGTATACTTACTTAGGATTTTATAATTATACTGTGATTAGGTTTTTTCTATAACTGAAAAAGGACAAATAGGGTTTTTTGGCTGCCGTCTTGAAAACACAAAAATATTTAGTACATCGAAAATATAATGATGGGTATGAGATTGAAGAGAATATAATTTAATTTTTTTAAATTTTCAATTAAATTTTCCCCCCAAACCACCGAGCAAATACATTCATTAATTATGATCGGGATTTCGACCTGTCGGGATTTTGACCCTGTCGGGAATATGACCTATTGGGATTTTGACCCTGTCGGGATTTTGACCAGTCGGGATTTCGACCTGTCGGGATTTTGAACCTGTCGGGATTCTGACCCTATCGGGATTTCGACCTGTCGGGATTCTGACTGTCGGGATTTTGAAAGCAATAGGATCTGTTGTTCATAGTTCCTATAACTCATTTACTAGCGTTTTTTATTATATATTTGTACAGTAAAAAATTTTAGGTAGAGAAAGTAAATTTTTAAAATAAGGTATGTTTCAGTTGCACTGTGAATTACATTAAACTTAATAGGTTTGAAATGGCTTTAGACCTAATGTTATGCCTTTGATTTAACATATACTTCAAGAAAATATCAAATATAACTTAAGTCTGGGCTTAAGATCTTCGCAATCTGAGCAGTTAAGTTCCTGTCCATCCATTTCTAGTGAATATGCATGCTCAAAACTATTGTGACACAGATATTGTAATGTACTCAGAAGTATTTAATAATGCATTTGGTTGGGGAAGATATTTCGAGATTGGAATTGATTCAGAACATGGAACTTAAGGGTGTAGAATTGTGTAACTCTCTATAGTATCAGCTTGACAAGACACCAGTTCATATTTCAAGATGGAATTTAATACGAACGTCGTTGTTTCTGATTCATAAATTCTCATTTAAATATATCTACGTGAACGGGAAATTTCAATTGAAAAGGGAAATTTGGATCTTATCTTGAATGGATATCACAATATGGAACTCCATTCTATTTCCTTGAATGTCTTGGATTTATGGGATGTGAGAGATACCACAATATGAATGCATGGGAATTTCTTGGGGTTTGTTATTATCTATCGGTTACTAATATCATGTTTCACTTCAATTTAGAAATTTCCCTTTGAGATAAATACTGAGATTATTTTGTAAAGGTTACTGGCCTATGCAGTTAGGAACAATGTATCCAAATGTTTAGTGAAATTCGCCTTGTTTCACCATAATGTTTTTAATTATTTTATGTACACAAATAATGCTTAATTCAATGATTTAACATTGTAAAGCACTTCTGTGAGAGTATTGATTTAAAATTTATATCTTGTAAAATAATATTAGATAAACATATTTTTAGATTTTACTTTCTGTAAGTACTACAATAAAATAAAAAAATATTTATTGGTTTAGTTAATAACTTTTCCACTTAAAATCGATAAGCTTTTAATTCAATATAACGTCATTTAAAATTTTTTCCAAGAACTGATTAATTTTAAAGTGATTAGTGGGTGTGTTAGAAAATATCGGGACTTTTTTTCGTTTCAGCTCCAATAGTTAGGATTTACAAAAAGGTCCGTATGTGATTAAATGTAAGACTTAAGTGTACATGACCTTTTTGGCCGTTTCATAACTTTCCCAAAGTATATAATTTTTTTTTCGAAAAATGACAAAATTTTTACATAAAAATAACTAGAATTAACTTTATAATATTTGTATAAAAACGTACAGCAAACCTTTTCTTAATTTTATGGAGATCAAATTAAATTACTAATCTTGTTTTATGGTAAAGCATTTTCAAATAATTCAAATCAAATTATTCATTACATACCATCGTCCAAAACCATTAATCAAACTAAACTGGATTTAAAATTCAAATCAAATTTCCATACGTACTCCAAACCTGTCACTTCCAAGACTATTTTCTCACCAACTCCCCTTTCAATCACAATTAACGCATGTTACCCAACATCCATCTGTCATCGTATTTTCTAGAGCTGAAAAATCAAACGATATCGACCCTAACTCAACTACCCACACTCCATACATGGACAGAAGTTGAGTTTAGTAGGTTACCGCCGTCCAACAAGAGACCTATCGTACGCGACCCACGCGCATTTCGCGATTCATTCACAGCTTTCCTTTTACTACGCGGGCCACTCATTCATAAACTTCTCTCGGAGTAGAAATGAGTCCTTAAGATGCAGAAGAGGTAAGCGGCCCAGACATCTGGGCTGCTGCTGCTGTTTGCTGCTGATTCTGTTATTCCAGAATCGTGTGGGCGAAGAATTGGGTCCTTGTCGTTCTAATAGAAGCGATTTCCGGTGGAACAAGGGGGAGGAGGGAGAGGTAAAAGAGAATAAAAATATTTTCGAACGATGTCGTGCTGCGCATGGTGTCAGACTGGATTGGACTTGTCTTGTGGAGCTAGCTGAAGGCAATGTCGAGAGTCCTTGGAAATTTTGATGAATTTCGTTGCCTTGTGGAAAATTACACGCAGAGATGTTTTTTGGTCTTGTTTGTTCTGCAGTATTCCAGTTCCATGGTGGAATTGAATATAATAAAAGCTATTAAATTTTTTTCTTCAAATTATTTAGTAGACTGTGATCTTAGAAGTACTAAAAAGCGGGGGAAGACAAGGATTGAGATTGGTTGATTTGGAGGAGTCAGACTTTCTTGCAATTAAGGAAGAGAACTGGATATCACAAAAGAAAGAGCACAGATCCTTAAGGAAAAACCTTCAGAGGAAGGCATTGGCCCACACTGGGCTGTCTGGCCAATGGCCGTCTATGATGATTATGATCAAAGGCATAGTAGTAGCATGGGGAAATTCTAGTACTTTTTTATTCGATAGAGGTACCGCATAAATTTTTCAATTACGATGAATACTTATTTTTAAATTTAATTTCAAAGTTTTACTTCTAAGTAGTAAAAGTCTTACTTCTTTACTTACTAAGAAAGGGGCGCGAAAACGTCAAATGTCAAAATGGGATGTACTTCAATCCTAAACATAGATTTCATACAATGCTTCAATTGTTTAAACAATCAAAGTGATGGTTGGTTTTCACATTAAAGTAATAAGGCCAAACCGATCTGACGTCACTCATTCCTAAACAAAGACAAAGTGAGTGCGATATTTATTTTAAAATATTTTTTCCCAATGGCAGGTAATTCAACAGTTACAGATAAACAGAGTTCATTAACGAACAGACATGCCATAATTAATACTTTCTTTGCGTTACCCAGTGGGCACCTGTGGACCGAAGCCACAGAGGGGAAGTAGAGTTGCCCACGCCACACACACATTCGCAGACACAACCCCTTTTTAAAGGGTGGCCACATTCATTCATCACCCACAAGAAAGAAAACTAACCTCCATGCCAAATGGGGAGTCGAACCCTAGACGTACGGATTCGTAGTCAGGTGCTCTAACCACTAGGCCAGCACGTCAGCCTATTTTAAAATACTAAATTAACGAATTTTATTCAGATATATTTTATTTACTTGAAAAAGGCATTTTTCTGTTTTCAAAAAATTATGGTATTGCCCATTGTCATTAACTTGTAGACACCCATTTAAACTAATCCTATTTGTTTAATCATTTAACTAAACATCAAACAATACTTTTGCAACTTAATGCATTTCTATTAAAAGGATACTAATATGTTGAATGGGGTGTTAAAATAAATCCATACATTCTTTAGACTTATAAAATATAATAGTAGAATACACTGGTATTGCACACACAATAGGTAAGTAATTGAGAGCAATTACATACTGGTAAGTAATTAGGTACCATGAAACTCCCGATATTGAATTCATTTAATACGAAATTTGGGCAGATAATTTTAAATTAAATTTTTTTAAACCTATATAGTATTAATTAATGATAATGTGTTCTTCATATACGACAATTGGATGTATTAAATAATTTTCACTCTTCAGGTAGATGAAAATAATATATTGCATAAATAAATTAATGTATCTTAAGTTAAATTTTTCTACATATCGAAACCCTGTTTGTCTCCTTAAGCATTTTAAAAATAAATAGTAGTTTAAAGTAAAATTTTTTAAAAACAATTTACGCCTATGCCTCTTCCTAAAGTAATGTCTGAGAGGTTTTAAGCTAAAGCTGTTTATGAGGTGAGTAATTTAATAACTCTTAATATCTTAATCCTTGTAATAATCTGATAAGGGGTAATTACCCTTTTAATCTGATCAACTTTTGGGTACTTTTTCTGCAAAATAACAACCCTAACAGTAACCTCTAATTTCGTTATCCTACAGAAAAATATTTTACTTTTGTTAAGTTGACATTTAATATTAGCATTAGAAAAAAATTATTTTTGATATTTACTTGTTAACCTCCAAAAGTTACGCTAAAAATATTCATTTCATATAAAACATTAAAGAAACATATAAAGAAAAGAAAGTGAAAAATAATTATAAAACTAATTCTTATTTATATTTTAACCAAGAGCTTTTTTATATTGAGCTAGTCACATTGCATGCATTTTGTTTTACTTGTATGACAACCATAATTAAAAATATTTAATTCTCATCTTATGTAATGACTAAAGATCTATGAAAATTCCTAAAAAAATATAAATACAGTTTTCCCCATACAAAACAACAACTTTCAATATTTTCAAAACAAAAAAAATCAAACGCTTTGATACATAAAAATCTTTACACTGTATTTATTTTTTCCAGACGAATAAAAAACCCTACACACTTCAGTGAAAATGTGTTTTAAATACTTCTCCAAAGCTATTTTATGTTCTCTCTAAGTTCCCAATCTATAAACCTATCAAAGAGTCCTAAAATAAAATAAATCGATACGACTGTAAAGTCTTTAAGTCTTAAAAAGCTGCATGGAAGCTTCTCCATCCAATGTCTCTCTCCATGTAATTCCCAAAACTTTAAGAAAGTAGCAATCGAGGCATAAAACTTGGTAACGGATAAAAACCCGGGTTATAAATAACTAGGATCTGGTACCAAACAGAATACACTCCCATCCATAAAGAGATAGGAATAATCCCCTAGGGACCCACCACTGTAAAGAAAAAACTGGGCGACACTTGTAGCAAATATAATGGGCAATATCCCGCGTAGTCGGGTACTTAAATGAGCAACTGTTTTCTACTTGGGTACATCGGGAAGGAAATAATAGACATTTATGACAGTGGGAGGAAATAACCACTCCCTGGGGTCCCATCGAACTCTCGGTTATTGGCGATCAGAGGAGGAAGATAAAGCTTATTTGGTTGGTTGGTTGGTTGAAAAGAAGAAGGTACTGAGATGATGGTGATAATTTTTAGATAGATAGAAAACGCATTAAAAATTACTCATTATTAAATACTCTTGTGTCCAAAAATTAAGGATAATTTGATTTTTTGGAGTTACGGCACGAATCTTAATTCCTCAGGGTTCCCAGGTATAAGTAAAAAAAATCACACACGAGAGCTTTAAGAAATTGTAAACTATCGCCTATATAGTTGTAACATAATATCGTCAAAAATAGTACTCATAGATATATTCCACTCAAAATAATGCATGGAATTCAGTAATATCGCCCTATTTTAACCGCCCTATATCTCTACTGCCTGTATTTTCTGTAAGAAGTTGTTCTAAGAAGAGTAAAAAGGTTTTTAAATTTAATGACTACTTTTCTGCAAATCAATTTGGTTTCCGTGATAATATTAGTAGGGGAGAGTGTTGTACCTACGGACTGTTGTACCTTCAGCCACCTCATTTTAAAATTCGGGAAAAAATATAAATTTGAATTTGTGGTCGATTTTGAATGTAAACAGAAGCTATCTAGTTGCTAACGTGAAATCAGCTGTTTAAAATATTATTTAAATTTTCTATAATAAAAATACTGTTTTTAGGTGCTCAAAGTTTTTTTTAGTGCATCACTACATTAATTATTTTCTTCCTCTATGATTATGATATGATAAAATGGGATATATGGGGGGAATCCCCGAGATTTTGACTTTTTAGTTTTGATATTAGAAATCGTCAGATCTCAATTCTTTTATCTTTTATAGAACTTTGAATGCAAAAACACCTGATGCTGTACCTTCGGACACCATAAGTGTTGTACCTACGGACATGTTCTTGTGGGTGTCTGTAGCTAATCAGCGTTTTAGAATCAGGTTTCATTTAACTGAATTAATTTTAATAAATGTTAAATTAATTTTAAATGGTAATCTATTCGTCAGCGATTATTTTCAAGTGAATTTTAGATGAAAAATCAAATAATTTGTGATCTAAACTTCTTTTTTAAATTTATGATTCTACTTGGAATTTAATGTAAAATATGGTGTAAAACCCTATCACATTTAAGTATGATGATTAAAAAAACTTTAACTTTCCACTGAAGAAGATTTACCACCAAATTATTACTGTTATTACCACCAAATGCTTGCACAACTAAGTGTCGATCGAAATGGGTTTTTCTGGATCAGTGAAGTTGTCAGATCAATCAGCATGATTGATAAAACTATTACCTTAAATTCTGATCTGAAAATACCATGTGATTTTTGTGTTTTTGGTAAAAAATCAAGACTTTTATCATTCAACTTCGTTTTAATGATCATTTACGATCTAAAACTACATTACTTTAAAAAAACTATTTTCAATTTTAAAAAGGCTTGAAATAGGTTATTAAAAGGTAATTCATCAATAAAAATGTTCATTCTTAGCTTTTTTCAACTAAAACTTCCCTTTTTAAGGGTGTCCACAGGTACAACTGGGTCTGTCCATAGGTACAACAGGTTGTTGTACCTTTGGACACAAATTTTTTCAAGTTATTATAAATGATTAAAAATCCAGTTTTCAAGATTTTGGCTAATAAAAAATATCTTTCTACTCACAAAGGTTAGAACTATAGGTTGGGAACTTTAAATGGTCAAAATGTGATTTTACCTGTCTTAGAAAAATCCAAACGTGATTTTTGTCCATAGGTACAACACTCTCCCCTACCACAAATGCATTAATTGAATTTTCATCTTATGTAACAAATAATCTTAATAACATAAAATAGGCAAGGCTTTCGCGGCCGGATTTATGTGAATAAAATAAAGGTTCCGGGTGTTTATGCCGTGGTCTAGTAATAAAATTATCTCCCAACGTTTCGCCGGCATCTTCGGCTGGCATTTTCAAGGGTAATATCCAAATCTTAATAACAACTTAAAAACGGTAGCAATATCTATTGACATAAGTAAGGCATTTGATAGAGTTAATCATGAAATTCTACTTTGCAAACTTTATGCAGCAGGTATTCGGGGAACATGTTTGGATTGGCTTAAATCATTTGTTCTATTGCGTAAACATAGGGTGAAAATTGATAAATTGTTAAGTAATTTTGTTCTTGTGAAAAAAAGGAGTACCTCAGGGTTCTCGTATTGGAACATTACTTTTTAATATTTATATCAATGATTTCTGTAAAGTGAAAATTTCTGGAAAATTTATTACTTTTGCAGATGACACTATTATTTTATATTCCGCTTCTACATACGAAGCTCTTGAAAATATAATTAATCGGGATTCAAAAATTATTTATGATTGGTTTACATAAAACGAATTGCAGGTAAATGCAGAAAAAATGCTATATAATTTTTAATTTAAAGGCTACATCAGAAATAAATCTTGATTTAAAATTTTGTGATTGCATACAAGAATCATGTAACGATCATCTCATTAAATACACCCCCTCCTTAAAATACTTAGGCATTCTTTTTAACCAAATCTGGAAATTCAAAGATCATATAAATTTAATTTGTAGCAAATTAAGATTTATTTTATTTAAATTTTATCATTTGGAAAAATGTATCAAATTTGAGTTACTTTTGAAAATATATTTTGCATGGGTGCAATCTCGTACTCAGTATGGAATTTTGGTATGGGGAGGTGATTATATTACAAACATAAAACCCTTATTAAATTTACATGAAAAATTCTTACGATGTTTTCCAAATACTATTCTTTTAAATGTTCAACAATTGTTTGTATTAAATAGTCTTATCTTTTTAAAGAAATTTCCCACAGTAGCAAAAATTAATCTTAATAATAATTATAATTTTAGAAGAAAAAAATTTTTATATTGTACCAACCCCTTATAAAGAAATATTTAAAAATAATTTTGATTATTTATCTGTTATTCTTTTTAATAAATTGCCGTATGAAACTCAAATAGAACCAAACTTATACGTTTTAAAAAAACATTGTACTTTATTTATTTTAAATCAAAATAATGTAGAAAACACATTAAATTCCGTCAGGTGATAACTTACATCTAAATTATAAAATATCGGAAAAGAAAACATCTAGCCAGTCCCACCAACCCCTTTTTTAGTTTTAACTATGTTTTTTTTATTTTAAAGTTGTAAAAATGAGATGGTCAAGAATGTGACATAGTTTTTTTATTCCATGTAAGTTTTCTTATTGTATTTTTATGTTCATTAAATTTACTTTGTTTTCTATGTTCAATAACATAAGGAAATCTGTAACCCCATGGAAGAGCCTTTCTGGCTCCTTTGGGATATAAAAAAATCTTTCAGTGTTTTTTCCTTTATCATTTTCTTTCCTATTGTGTACTGTCGTGTTGTGTGTTGTTGTTGAATAAATTTGAATTGAAAAAAAAATTGAATTGAATATCGTATCCTTTATAAATAATTGGGAATGTTTTGCTAAACGACTGAAATGAACGTTTCTGCTACCGTTTCGAAAATGTACAGAATTTCATTATTAATAAAGGGCCTCGGTATTTCCCTTTTGTTAATAACTTCTGTATATTTTCGTTGTTCTTAGCGATTTAAAGATGTAGTTTTTATTACATTAAAAAAGGGAAAAATTATTTTAATCACTATATGTATCTTACATTTAAATTAAAATACTTTGAACTTTAACAAACAAGTAGAGGGGACTGAAAAAAGGTGAGAAATCATAATGCTTTTTCAAGACTTATTATTTAAACAACCTATAGAATTAAATTTAAGTATGAGTTTCAATGTGAAAACATATTTGGCATGTAAGGTTACTTTTCACCATACTCCTAACTTCAAGCAGAGTTTCGAAGAAAACAATAAGAAATCTAATTAAGACGAGGAACACATTAATCGTATTTAAGGGTATTCTCTTACGAACAGATTAATTTTATTTAATTGTACTAGAAAAGTAGGATGAAATAGATTAGCTATCGAAATACTTCCAGGCGCAGGTGTTTAGCCAATGACTTAGTATGTGTACGTGTATAAAATTAAAAATAAATGAGGATGCGTTTAAATAACATGTTAAATTATTATGTTTAAAATTCCAGAATGCAAAAAATCTACACTTTCTCATTGTAAAAATACAAAATGGTTAATTGAGAAGCTTTAGCTCCACTGAATTTATATCAAACTTGAAAACCGTTATCGGAATCCAATAATATTAAATTACAGTGGTTTAACAGCCTAAATGGTAATCCGAAACATTCCTTACCATATAATCATTCACAATTCTGAGTGGTTATCTGGTTACGAATTAAAATTAATGATAATTGCATCGAACAGCTTACATTAATACCAATTTATAGCTATTTAGGTAATTCATAGATGTATTGATAACCATTGGAATAGTGTCTTAATTCCTTGATAGCTTTTAGTGATTGATGAACGTTATTACAGATGTTGCATTGGACCAAGTGAAATTTAGGGGAAAGATTTTAGAATCTAGGATAATGTATCTAGCATAAGAATACTTAATCATTGTTTGCATTTTCTTATTATCCCTTAGACCGTTTTAGATGAGATGATACATATGAAATACCCTTTTGGGGAAACTTGATCCGAATTTAGCAGTTTCCCCTTCTGTTAAGTATTTCCAATATGTTTCTTTGAAGATAATTCCTGATTATATATTTTGTAGAAAGTACCATTTCTTTATCAAAAAGAGAGAAATACAGTATGATCTCATATAAAAACCAGCTTAAACGATTTGGATACAACTTGTGATTTCCGCCGTGCGATCTCTTCATCTGGCCGATTGCTAAATGCCGATATGTAGGTAAAATTATATATAAAAACTATTTTAGTGTGAAATAAATTAGTAAAAATATTTCAATTTGGAAAAATGATAATTTAATATATAAATTAGTAAATGTGTAACAGACTAACAACTACAGGGTGATTCAGAAAAAATCATTAACAATTGGGGGGAGGAGGTAGAGGGGCCCTAGACAAGCATATTTCGAATAGGGATGGTGGGGCGCAACCTTACCGTTAAAGAGCTAGGACCTAATGTAGTGTAGCGCGTTTCAAAAGGCGTTTTTAGAAGGCCCGTGTGACGAAAAAAAAATAATAAAATGAAAAAATCTATTGCATGAGGTAAGTAAGTATCCCTACTACATATACCATGAATTCGATAGAATTTGAACCACTTTCTAAACCGTGGAGTGAGTTTCAAAAGTGCAATATTAATCTTTTAGTCAAAGAATGGAGTTCCCTTAATGGTATTTAGAAAAATATGATGATCGGGGAAGGAATTTTCAATGATCATAACATTGATCATTGAAACTGTTTGATCATTGAAAATTCCTTCCCCGATCATAATTTAAGTACCATTAATTTAAATACCATTAAGGGAACTACATTGTTTGACTAAGAGATTAATATTGCACGTTTTAAAACTCACCCCACGGTTTAGTAAAAGGTGCAATTTCTATCACATTGAGGATTTATGTAGTACGGATACTCTTGTACCTCATGCAAAAATGTTTTTCATTTTATTATGTTTTGTTTTGTCACACGGGCCTTCTAAAAACGGCCTTTTGAAACCCGCTCTAACTACATTAGATCCTAGCTCTTTAACGGTAAGGCTGCGCCCCGCCATCCCTATTCGAAATGTGCTTGTCTAGGTACCCTCTACCTCCCCCCACATTATTGATGATTATTTCTGAATCACCCTGTATGTTTACTACCATCAGCGTCGGTATTAAAACCTTGGTCAAAGAAGGATTCCACCATTTAGAGTCAGATAAAATCTAGTTTTCCTTTCTTTAACTATCGGTCAATAGTGACGATAATGGCTGAAAACATGTTGGAACCAACATATTGTTCGTAAAACTGAGGTTCTTTAAAATGAGCATTGACTGTAAACTGATTATAACCAAGATAAACAAGGAAATATTTTGAAAACATCTCCCACACACTCAGTAACCGAAGAGATAAAAAAACATATTGTTTACTATGTGTGTCCCTCTCCAGAAGCTTTCTTGAGAGAGCAGTCTCATGTAGTGTGCCTCATTTCTTCCTTTATATACTACAGAAAAAGGAGTAAAAAGCGGGAGTAAATATAAACGCTGCAGCGAAGGGTGGGATTGGAAGTCGATTTTCTCGGGTTTTATGGAAGGTTGATAAATTCCTGGAGAAGATCGATGGAAAGAATGAGGTGCCTTAATGTTCCGGCAGAAGGTGGATTTTTCATCCGGTTGTCAACGTTGAGATGTGGAGAAGAACAATAGAACTGAAATTTATTCGTGGATTGATTTCTTTTTTTCACAGAGAGGAATTCTTCGCCCTTTCAGTATAAGGAGAAAGAATTCCGAACCCAAAATGTCGAAATTCTATTCCCAAAACTAATTAATAGCTGTACTTTAATTGTTTTTGCTGGCCTGGACCACGTCATTAAAAAAATTCAAATTCAACATAAACAGCTTCAAAAGAAATTTTCTAATTATTGGTACTCTTGTTTCAAAATGTTTCTTTAAAAACGTAGGCAAAATTTTCTAATTTTCTTTCCTAAGATTTTTTATTTTACAAGAGTTTGTGAAACACGCTAAGTAAAAAAAAATTAAAAAGATGTAGCGCTAAAACAGTCAATTATTATTTTTTATTGAGATACCCTTGATACATTAATTTTGTTCTTGATAATTAAAAGATAATTTATTCGAAAAAATTATGTCGTAACAGTATAAAAGCACATAAAAAAGTTGGTATTTATGCATTAAAAGTTGGTTGGTTATAAAAAAGTTGTGTATTTACCTTACATAATAATTAATATAGAATTTACATTTGCGATAATCACATTCTAAAAATATGAAAATAACTCGTCCTAAAGATTAATCATGTTGTACCAATACACACACATTGCAAACATAATTACAGTATTCATAAGTTGATTCTCATAAAACGTTTTCTAGAGACAATCGAAGAGAGTTTGATGTTAATTACTTTTACCGGTATAAACTCCTATCGCTTCTAAAGAATCCTGAACACTGAAAAGTATTAAATTGCAAATTACTTTCAAAGAAATTTAATTTAACTCTAATTATCTGCATTCTTTCATCATTCATACAACGCATTTTGTTTTTGAAGAAACTTTGAATTTTTTAACCACAATTTTTCTTAATTTCCTAAGAGAATTTCTCTGATTTGTAAACTCACGACCTAGATTTTTCTTACTTATGAAATTTCACGTTACGTCAGTTTTATTTTTCTGGAAACTAAGATGGAAAAGAGATCTCAACTAAATATCACACGATTCTCAAGAATTCACCTTAGAATCCACTTTAAAAATTCTTAACAAGCACATCCTATTTCTGAAATTAAGTAAAACATTTTTTGAAAGAGGAAAATAAATGGATAAATTATTGTTTACTTCTTTACTCTGCAATTCAAACAGGCCAAGTAAAGGGTATAATGTGATATGACGTAAGTTATATTTAGTGGAGCTATTATAGCGATTACTACATGCAATTACATACTTCCAGCTAGATTATGAATGAGAGAATTATAAGGGGACGAACGAAAACATATCTAATAGTAAAGGTGCCTTGACTTTTCAAAAGGCAAAGGTCATTGCAATTTCAAAGTTCAAGAGAAAATTAAAATCATATTTAGCAATTTACAAAAATTATATTTGGCTTAAACACGGTCGTTAACATTATTTTATGAATGTGTGATTTATAGTAGAACAACTCATGATTGTTTGTTTTAACGGGGTATTTTTTATAGATAGTTACTTGTATTTTAATACACCTTTTTGGCTATATATACGCGAGTAGCTTATAAAATATCAGACATAATTTAGGAAAACAGCAACTGCTTTGCAAATCTAGCATCTTCGTCTAGATGTAGAAGATCATCTAGAAGTGCGAATCAACGATCTCCTCAAGAACATCTGAGAATAAGGTCGAAATGTTTTTTCAATTAAATGATATAATTTATAATAATCAATTAATGATCTAAAGCAGCTAAAAGAGTAATTTTGATACTGCTAGAAAATCTTCTAATTATCAGTTATATTTTCTCTCATGTTTTTATTGAAAATGTGAGGAAATCTTGGCATAAATTTGGCAAAATTGCATTTCTGTTGACTTAGTAAACGATAAAGAACATTTTCACGTATTTTTGCTCTTGTTATAAAAATTGCTTTACATGTTTAAATCTATGAAAACAAACTCTTGATTGGTGCAAGGTGTCGGAAAACTGTCAAAAGATATTTTTAAAGAATGGTCGACAAGAAGAAGACCCTAATTAAGGGCTTAAGATAAGTTCAAATCTTGGAGCTTCTATTACTAAAAATAAGTAAATTCAAAATTAACAATGAAAGAAATTACTCTTTTATACCACTGTAACAGCTAATTAAAAATCGCTTCATAAAATGAGACTTTACAAATCTTTATAATCACCCGTGACCACATCACTTAGTATCACACATACAAGACCCCTCCTTCCTTCGAAACTCAATTTGAGAATACCCCCTACAGACGTATAAACCACCAGACCAAAGAAAAACAGTCAAAGCTTTCTCATGTCCCTCATTTGGCATGTAAGACATAAAGAACAGAATGGAGCACCTCCCTTTGACTTGTGAATTTATATTCCTGTTCTCTACTGGAAATGATTTTCTTGTAGCAAGCAGACAAGTGTTCATTTGCCATCGCTGTATCTCTATCTCAACTTTCTTTTCTTTCAAGGGTTTCTATCGCTGCGAGGGAAATCAACCCCTTTTCATTCAAGTATGGTACGATTTCAAAACTTTTGTGAAGAGAGACAATTCAAAGGAACACTTTGACTGAGAAGCTACCGAACTACATTTGAATCGTTCTTTTCAATTTCTTTCGTTCTCTAGATTCAAACTTTTTGAACCGAGGGAAGAATCAATGGAAGTGTAAATTGAGAGGCACTTTGTAAAACTAAATCTGCGTTTATGATGGTATCGGAAATGAGTATTTAATATATGAGAAGAAATGATTTATAGTAAACTCCTTTTTAAACGGTGATAATTTTTCCAAGTAAAAAGCTGAAAAAATATGCTGAAAGTCGTCGAATTTTAGAACCTAACCTCATGCAGAAAAAATGAATGACCGAATTCTCCAAATATTTCTCCAATTGTATATAGTATAATTGTGATACACGTTGACACAGTTTAAAAAAGCGTTATTTAACTACTTATCATACGGAGGCCTAATGATGAATCCCCGTTCAGGCATACTTGCTTTTTCCTATGTCGAGATAATGTATAAAAAAGGGGTTTGGCGAGCGAATGTGTGTGTGTGGCGTGGGTAAAAATCCACAGGTTTTGTATTGAGAATTTGATCATTAATTTATCATTTTAAAGTAAAAACAATTACATTAACAGTACAATTTTTGTTTTATTTTCATTCTTACTTTCGACAGGACTGTAATTTAACTATCCTATACAATAAAACCTGTTTTTGTGTGGTTTTTTATTTGTGCGGTCTTTTTTCTGCGATTGTTTGTGCGGTGTATGAAAATTTCAATCCACTGGGAACATGGAACAAAAATCTTGTATATATGGCTACCGAAACATAGGGTAGGTGGGGGCAAAGCCACGCAGATTTCAGTATTTTTAACATTGTGGTCGAAAAGGAGTAGGTAATCCCGAAATTTCAATTGGAGATGTTAGATTGAGATCTTACCTATAAAACCAATCCAAGTTTAAACTATTAGCGATGGTATTTTAAGAGAAATTGACGATTTAGCAGAAAAAAATGAATTAAAGAATTTATGAAAGATGCTGTTTAATTTCCTTTTTAAAATATAATTTTAACATTTGTCAAAAATAGAGTAGTAAAGTAGAAACTAATATTCATAGAGAGTTACTTTTGGAAAAATATATTAGGTAGTAGTTATTATATTCAAAAACTTTTTTCAAGAAAAACCTTCAAACCCTATTTTCTCCTCTAACAATGACAGTGGTGTAAGCCGTTACTTGGTTTCTTGCAATTAAACATTTTTTATAATGGCTACCGTGTTGGATTTATAAAAAATGAAATTTCATGAATTATCTTTATTTAGCTAATTATAGCAGTTTTTTTATTCAGACGACTACAACACTAAACAAAAGGTATCTAAACAGAAAAATTAACTGCCTTTTTAAATTCACATATATTTTGTTCTTCACAGATAATTCTAGTCAAATTGTAATTCCAATACTGTTCACAGCATTTTTAATACGTTTAAAAATTAGTCTAATAAAAGGAGTAACTCATTTTTTATGACTAGAATCCTTGTGCTTCTATAATTAATTTATCAATATAGAGTTCTTAGAAAATTAATGAAAGAACACAGCATTTTATATTTTAATTGAAAATGAAATTATAGCAAAATAATAATCCAGATGTTTAGGAAAACCTTTACACAAACTGGTAAAATTAGCTTTACTAATTATTCTAAACATGTTTTAATACAGCCTAAAGCAGTAATTTTTTTTTACTTTTATAAACTTTACTTATTAATTATCACTATATTTCATTTCTTTTTCTCATAAAACTATATTAAATTATACCTGCTCGCAATATCCATGAAATGAAATAGGAACACTATAGTGAATAATGGATACACTTTATTAATTCCTTTAGAAACAGTTAAATTTTTCAATTGAAATGATAAAAAGATATACCCTAGTTACTAAACCTATATACGCGCGAGCGTAGTTGTATTAAATTACAAGTAGTAAAAATATTATATCATTTTTGAACAGAAATTCATTAATTAGGTAGTTTATGATTCGAATACAAATAACATAAAACAAAATCCAAGACCTCCTTAATTAAATTTTTCGATCAATATACTGTTATTTCGAGAAGGTAGACTATATGAATTTGTTATAGTTATTTTTACGTTAGTGATTTCATATTTAAATTCAAATTCTTCTTTTTAAAACGACTCGAATGTTACGTTTATTACATACATAGGTGTCACGCACAACGAATAACACTTCTTTAGTCTTACAAAAGGACACCCACTGAACAAAAAGTGAAAAACGAATGTCATTCAAAGATTTTAATTAATTCCTATTTCCCTGAACTCAGCATGACGGATGCGATGTCACTGATAGAATTAATTAACTCGGTTTGTCCTAAAATTTGCATGAACGTTTTGACGAATGTCTAGATTCTGGTTCTATATAACTTCTAAATATATTCAAAAGCTTTGCTGCATGGAAGAGAAAACGAGTATTGGACTTGTAGATTTCTTCAGTTTTTTAAAATTTTTTGATATATTTTTCAAAAAAAATTTGAACGATTAAATATAGTAAAACATTTGCATGTTCCTTACATCACTAGTTGTGAAAAACCAAATGCATGATTTTATTTTTTACTGATTTTTAAAGTAGGTTATCAGATTTATTACTATTTTAACTCATAAGATATTTGCTTTTACAAAGGTTGGGGGTGGTTGCTTGGTGGTTGTTGGGGGGTGGGCGGAAGCCCCCCAACCATCTTTAACTTATGCACTATTTTAACGCATAAGATATTTGTTTTTACAATGGTTGGGGGGGGCGGAAGTCTCCCCCAACCATCTTTAACTTTTTACAAAATAAAACACCTTTTTGCGCTTTAACGGATTACTCTCGTTTATCTGTAAAATAACTGATTACATAGTAGTATGCAAATTAGCGAGTGACTAGTCAGTAAGGTGCAGAATATCAAGGTAATTTCCAAATTACCTAGGTAATATAAGAAATTGAAAAAATTCGCATTTTAACGGATCATCCACGCTAATCTTCAAATTACCTAGATGATATATAAATTACCCGATTTCGGCATTTTAACTGTAACATATGCATACACCTAGTAGAATAAGCTTAACTGTTTTACTTCATAAGTAAGCCATACAGTATTTTGTACCTAGCATGCAGACGGTTATTTAAATGTGCTCATAACTTCCGTTCGAATAATAATAAACACAATATTTATAATATAGTATTACATGTATTTTTGATACATTTTCCATATAATCTGTAAAATCATTTTCCAATGCAGTGTATAAATATTGGCAGAAAGTACGTTCAATCATAGAAATTTAATTAAAACAGAAAAATTAACAAACTGAATCTCTACAAATCTACAAAAATAGGTTAATAAATACAGAACAGTGCCATTAATAAAAAATGCCCCATTCTAACAAAAACATCTGTAAAAAATAGAACGCCTCTTTTCCTTGTGTGTCCCGTATTTAGATTAAGATACATAAAAAGAAATTGAAACACGTCAAAAATATTTTATTTACACATTCTCCTTCAGGTTTGCCCAGTAAAATGTCTAAGATTACAAGACGCCCTTAGTAAATGTTTTCATTAACGGGAGGGGCAAAGAAAAAGTGTAACATTTTTGGAACAGGTTTGACGCCGTTTCCGAGGATTTTCCAAATGTTATTTTAATCTACATTAAGAAATTTTTAGCATTTGAAATTTAAAATTTTAAAGACATATATATTTTTTACCAATCGGTTTTCAATACTTAATCGTTACAAAACGGCAGCAGGAAAAATTAAAAGCAGCTTAAGAATATTTCTAAAAGCAATGCGTAATGGTAAACTTTCTTTATTATTTCTTAAACTTAATCAGGTTTTTTATGAACTTTTTATTAGTGTTAATGTTTAAATAAATAATGTTTTGAAAATCAGTTACAAAATAACACAATATAGACCATTTTCAAAATAAAAGATAAGGTTTTTCACGTTCCTTTTATTTACGCTTACTGTTTGTCTATTTTTATTTTTAAACCATGAAATTGTCTTCCTTATAAAACTTACTTTACTTCTATTTGTAAAACTATAAATGCTCGAAAGATTTTACATGGGGAAAAACTCTCAATGTTTGAAATTTGAATTGAAAAAAGAAATGTTGAAGATTTGTTGAATTAATCACGAAGAAAATCATTATTGTTTTTAAAATAAAGGGACAGTAAAAAGCAAGACAGCATTGTAATTCTTATCTGAAAAAGTAATAATTCCTTATAATGCACATTAAATAAACGATCCATCCACAGAATAGATTCGTGTTCTTATTCATGTCTCGTTACAACATTTTTAGGATTTGAGTTCCGCAATGTACTTTTATAGTTTTAAGAGAAATCTAAACATTTATTCAGAATAAATATCATTTCTATAAGAAGCCCTTAGAGAAAAAGGTTTACCTGCACCACACACGATTGCGCTAGAGCACAAGTATGCACATAAACCTTAAAGGAATGGCCAAACTGTTTACTTCATAACTGAGCCATTTTTAAAAAGTATTGAAAAATATCCATGGGACATCGTCTATCTTGCATGAAGAACGCTTTTCTGCATGAAACTTCACTTCGAATATTCCCTAAGAAAACATACCCAAGGATTTAATACTTTCGAAAGGGATGGATATACAGAAGTCCAGACACTGTTTTAAGGAAGTTTATAATTTTATGTTTTTATTAGCAAAGCCGGTCTCATATCCGTGAAAGATAGATTTATAATGGGTGTTTGTTAAGTTACAAACCCCTGTGGTCGTCTGTGATGCGGATATAATATAAGTCTTAGAAACTTTAATAACCAGTGTTTACTCTTTAAATGCATATTCTGGAAAGGAGGAGTGCTTCTGAATCAAGCAGTTTGTTTTTATGGAAATAACTTTTTTTTGTATAATTATGCACATGGGTTCATGTGAAAGCGGTTCACATGGGACCGGGTATGATCCGATTAAAATGGGGAATTAAAATGGATTTGACTTAATCTTTTTTACAATTGACTTTTAAAAACATATAGTAACACACTTTTATATTGACTGACCTTCCAAATATCCATTACTTATAAAATTCGATTTTGTAATTGAAATTCTTTGAAAAATCATAATTATTTCAAAGAATGTTTAAAATATTTTGGGTATTATTGGAAATAATTAAATTCAATGGATTGTCCTTTTTAATGGACTAATTTCTTTAATGAATTAAGGCTAGAAGATTGAGATATCCGGTTAAACATAAGTCGGTTAAGCGGTATTGCATTGCGTTATTTCATTACCTTTCAGTTATATTATCCTACTTCTTTCGTTGAATGAACGTTATGATAATTCATTGGAAAGGAATAATTCTTGACAGGAAATGTTGAAGGAAATAATTTTTGACTATTATATTATAGTAAATGCTTTGTTCTCACCTAGAATTGATCATGTCTTGCATAAAATTACCCAAATTCTTAAATTTAATGGATAAAAATATTCTGAAATAAGAATAACGTTTTTACTAGAATTTCCCCAGCTATTGTATTATTAATCAAACTCAAAATGTGAGGATTAAAGTTAATTCCTGACGACGCATGAAATATTTATTTAAAACGGAAAATATTTTGTAATTTGAATACCAAATCAAATGTAATTATGAAAAGGTATTAGTGTATACTACTTTCTTGATAACTCATTACACCATGGGATAAAATATTTGTTATAATTTCAAGAATCAACCACTTTTCCATTCCCCAAAGAGTAAACTAAATATTTCCCTTTCTATAGAAGATGTTCTCATGAAAATGAACAAAACTTTTTCTGCTTCAACTATCTTTGTAATTGGGAATTTAATGGAAACTTATCTCCCTTTTCAAATGATAATTTAACGCTTTGCTTAGCTTATTACTCTAATCACTTTAATAATGTGGTTTCATCATTCAAAGGAATAACGGATGCGAAGAACTTAAGTCATTTTATTATTGAAACATCTTAACGGTACCTCAGAGACAATGATCTGGATGGTTCTTAAGAACTTAAGCAATTTTCAGAAGAGCAACATCGGCCTCTTATTAAAGGAAAATTTGATTTCTCTATGGAAAAGTAACCATTTGATTTAATAAGGTTTACGTTCTCTCATTTATTTCAGAATAAAGCGACGTAAGTATGTGCTTCAGTTATTTTGTAGTGTCTACTCTTTTATTTTCTTTAACCCTTACAGACCCAACCACTCCAAATTTAGTATAAGATTCAATGACAATCACGGGCAGTCCTTAAATGAAAGGGTTAAACTAACTCGACTCTGTTCTTAAAATCTTAAAATTCTTATTTAACTTATGTGCCGTTATACTAACATGAATTGTTGTTAATGTTTTAGTTACAATTTCCAAAAAACATATAAATGCGAAATAATCCAATATTTCAAAGCACTTCAATGAGAAAGCTAGACTGTTTAATTTAAAAACATTCTGTCATGAATAATAGTAGCAAGTGACTTAATCAGTGAAAAATAAATTCATAAAAAAGGAGTTTTCGATTGATACTGAGTAGTAAGAAGGAACTTAATAGTGTTGAAACATTTTTAAATGACTCAGTCAAATTAAATTTCCAGTTGGAAAAATGTAGATTAGAAAAAGAACAGTTGAAAAGTCTAATCTGCTATAGAATGAAATAGAAGCCTTTAAAAGACTTCATGAAAAGAAAATTAACCTTTTCCTATCTAGAGAGTTGTAAATGAGAAAAAAGGTATAAAAAAGAGCTAACTTTAGACAACTTCATTAATGATTTAAAAACTATTAAAAATTTAAAAAAAAATTTCTAAATTGCTTCAAGGATTATTTTCTTAATCAATGTAATTACAATATCAATGTAAATAAATCTGTAATGGAAAATATTTTCTTTTTCAACACTTTTCTTTTCAGCGATATTTCCCCTTTTTAAAGTAAATACGTTTAGTGCACAATATGTAGCAGCTAAGATTTAAAATGTTTTACTGATTTATTTGTCTATTATATTTTATTATTCAATAATTCCATCCCTTCAGTAGTTCAAAATTTTAAATGGTTTCTCCTAAATAATTTTTTCATTAGAAGGCATTAAGCAGAGACAAACCACCAAGTTAATTAAGACCAAATTCTACATAATTTTCAGACAGTTCAATTCTTCAGTTCTGTAGATAGATCTTTTACTTCAAAAAAACGGAAATGGAGCTCATATCTTAGCTTAATATAGAAATAGATTACTTAGTTTTAACCCTCTCGGCACCAGAACATCAAAAAATTGAAAAAACTTTTTCTGATATGAGCCATATGAGGCCATATTTTTTTCATTTTAACAGAAAATACTTATTTTAGAGCTTATTAAAAGACATGTTCATAATATTAGAAGGTTACGAAATAAGAAAATATCTATACCAACCTATAAAAAATGTTCTACAGAAGCTAGTATCTAGCTAGTATTTTCTCTTCAGAAGCATCACAGCTCAAAATGTACACATTGAGGTATAAATCCTCTTGCTGCCATTTAGGAACGAATTCAGAAACCATGTAGAAGTCTCATATGTGATCTACATGAATCAGTGAAGTCACTGATGAAAAGAAAATAAATTTGCGTGTTTACATTATACAAAAGTTGAGCTCATAAGTAGGAGCCTCATATGAGGCCTAGGGTGGCGAGAGGGTTAAGGTTGAAATATTACCAAGATAAAACCATAGAGTATTATCCTTCCTCACACCGATAAATCATGTTAAACTGCGTTACAGAAAAATAAGTCACAACCACCAGTTGTTTACTAAAGTAGCCATGAATGTCACAAAGTTTAAACCCCTCATAAAGCACACAAAAGTATTTTAATGAAATGAAAAACATTTTACTTTGAAGAAATAAAATAAACGGCGTCACTCGTCCATTAATCTCTTACAATTCATAAAAACAAACCACGGAATAACTTTTGAAATATAAAATGAAGCCTCCCATCTTACCTCGAAAACCAATGAAAAATAAATTAAAATTTAATAAAGCCGTGGTGTACTGAACCCTTAACATGACATAAAGTTGTTGGAGACCGGTTTAGCAAGTCATGAATATAACTAGGTCCGTAATAAAAACCATGGTATCATTGCAGTTGTGGTTAATACTCTAGTAAAACCTGAATCCAAAATAGTCCCCTAATTTAGGTCCTTCTCTACAGGTACTTAAACAGTATAGGATTTATCATGGTATTACTGAGTCATAACTTCCAGCCATCCCTGAACTATACGCTAATGGCTGTAAGTATAAACTATAGCCACCCCAGATTATAGAAAAGTTGTTGTGGCCAATATATAATAATATAATATTTTTCACTGCGGTCCTATTATTTAATAAGCTCAGAGTGTAATATAGACTCTTTTTTGCGGTCTTTCTCTGCCAAGCTCCTTATGCAACATAGTCCACTTCTGTCCTCCGCTACAAAGCCAAATATAGCATAAACAGTTAATAAATCCTTGAATACAACTCAGCTATTGCAGTCTTCATCTACTAACTCCCTTAGTATAGAAATCCATCGAGGTCCTATCGAACTAACCTCTAAAAACAATATAATGCCCCTGTGTGAAATTTTTTATAAGAATTCTTGACATGACATAGCCGTCTATTTCAGTCTTTTTCTTCTAAGCCCTAAATATAACGTAATCATTGGGGCCCTACTCCACTAAACCCTAAATATAACACAATCATTGAGGCCCTACTCCATTAAGCCCCTAAAGATAACACAATCATAGCGGTCCTACTTAGCCCTGAATATAACGTGGCCGTACTCTCTACTAAACCCGAAATATAACATAACAATTATGGTGCTACTCTACTAAACCCTACATATTACATGATATTAGTTGAGATCCTACTCTACAAAGCCCTAAATATAACACAATCACAGAAGCCCTAGTCTACTAATCCCTAAAGATAACACAATCATGGCGGTTCTTCTAAGCCCTGAATATATGTGTCCGTACTCTACTAAACCCTAAATATAACATAACAATTATTGTGCTACTCTACTAAACATGGTAATCGTTGAGATCCTACTCTAAAAAGCCCTTAATCGTCGAGGCCCTTAATCGTGTATAATAAAAATTTTTTTACTGTAAATTTTGTGCAAATAATGCATTTCACATTCGAAAATTCATTGTAGATGTGTATGGCAGTCTGTGTGTAAAAAGACAGTTTAAAAGACACAATCGTCGAGGCCATGCTCTATTAAGATCTGAAGATATTATAATCATTGCGGTCCTACTGAGCCCTGAAGATAACATGGAGGGTGCGAGGAAGGAGCAAAAGCGACTCACCGCGGATCCCGTCACGTGCACGGCCGAAGTAATCCAAGCTGTCCCGGCGGCACGCGTCTCGGGGCAGGAGAGCGGCTGCAACAGGTAGGTCCTCTCGGCGGAGGCAGTGTGAAGGCAGTGCTGGCCGGCTACACCCTAAAAACCGGCCGAACCCGGGCCGGGCCCGCGGCGACGCTGGTGGGTGGTGACCCCTGCCCGCTGTCACGAGGGAAAGTGTCGCCGCTGATTGGATGGGCGATAGCACATTTTGAGGATTCAGCCAGCGTCTGCTGTATCTTTCTGGAGTTACTATATGAGCTAAAGAGTAAGGAGTCATCGATGGGAAATGTTGTATAAGCACCTCTAATGAGTTAGTGGCCTGCTGTAACGAATGGTACTTGTCTTCGCCTGTAAGGATTGCAATTGGACAATTTTTTCGGTAGGATGGGGGGGCTCTAGGTCGTATTGTGTTATAGGTAATTTTGATGATAGATAGTTTGTGTATAATTGGCGGATTTTTGAGAATAAAGATGATTGTATGTAGGTTTCTATCATTCCAATAAATGTGACCTTTGATTACCTACATTGTAGTCCACAAAATGTTGTTCCGAAGTTTAAGTTTGCAAGGGCTAACTATAACATCCCATTGGCTACAGTATCTATGTATTCTTAGTTCACATTTCATTGACTACTCTAACTACTTTAAATCTAGAGTTATAGACAGCGAAAGTGTGAGCAGAATCATTGAGTAGAAGCCGCTTAAATGCCCTGGTTCTAAAGCGGTTATTTTTTGGAATAAAGGATTTAAGTCTAAAAATGTACTATTCTTTTAGTAAGAAGATATTAATTTTTGTATCGTATACTAACAAATACATTGTAGCTGTATCTTTCTGGCATAACCAGCGAAGGAATAGCTTCATTTGAGATTTGTGACTTGCATATGAAAAAGCCCAAGTGCAAGTGCCTCTTATTTTTAAGCAGCCAGAGTGGATCTACTTTTACCTAAAGAAAAGAAATTCAGGGATGTTTTTGAGACTGAAGATGATGGTATGTAGTTGTCTAACATTCCAATATATGTGGTCTTTTGATTTCCGATATACTTTTTGTTTTACCAAAATCGTACTTTTAAATCCACAAAATTTTGTTTAGTCGTTTACGTTTATAAGGACTCACAAACACATCTCTTCAATTCTTAGTTGTTGATAAACGGTAATACAAAATTCTTCTTCAAAGAAAAAAGTAAGATATAATACTAAAGTAGAAGTAAATTTACTAGGAAAAACTTAATTACAAAAATTAAATACACAATTTTATTAAATATTATTTCTATAATATACTTATAAATTTAAAGTTCTTGATTCAACTCCCACTTTTTCATCTATTATTACTTTCAACATAGGCTATTCATGTAATAAATCTTGGGTAAGTTATTTAATTTTATAATTATTTAATTATTTTTCCACATATTTATAAATAAATACGCATTTTTTAAAGAAAAATAATAATAGGTATTTATTTTATATTTTTAATGATTTTTTGAGGTTCTACTATTACTTGGCTCTGTGACAAAAAATATCCTCCGAACGCCCAGTGATCTATTTTTAGACCAGCATTTTTCAACGAAAGTAATGACTGTTTTCACAAAATTTGTTCATAATATCCATATTGAAGGCAAAATACACCAGATTCATGATTTTTATTAAATTCGCCCAAAAAAATAATAGTTTGGGCGTTAATGGGTTAAGGCAGAAAGTTTATGAATTATTATAATGTAGCACTAACATTGATACAAACATTCATTGATAAACATTTGCATTCATATTCTAAATATTTCAAACTTGTATTAACTTTGAAAGCAATATATTTCTGCTTTTAATGCTGTTGGAAGGAATTTTAATTAAAAAATGGTTTCCTATGAAATGCTTCGCTTTTAACTTAATAAAAAAGTTGAAATGGGAATATAACTATTCGTATGTATTCAGCAAACAAATAGAGTAGTGTGTTTCAAACTATGAATGAGAATTAATTTCAGAATCTTAAGAAACTTTTTCCGAATTTCAAATTTCTATGTTTATATATTCTATTTGAAGATTTCAAGGAGAGTCTTATATCTCAAGGAGATATCTTTTGAATTTCTTAAGAAATGAGTTCCGTTTTTTCTTTCTTGGCTTAACAACAAATAGTCTTGCGTCAAAATAAATTTCGATGTATTTTCAACATTTTTATTAGAAATACATTTACTAAATGCTAGCTTATAATACAGGGTTGTTTCAAAAACTCCTTTTAAGTGAGAATTTTTGGGTAGAGTAAATATAAAAAACAACACAAGAATTATACCTTTAAGACCCATTCTGCAATCTTCAGGATTTAAAAACGTTCTATTTTGACATTTGATATTATCGCGCCCTTTTAAAAGTCAAATTAATATAAAAAAATCATCGAAATTTAAAAAAATTTGCGCGTATACTGCTCTCTTGGTATACTGCTCGTATACTGCTCTCTATCAAATAAAAATAAAAAAAGTACTGGAATTTCCCGTTGGTTGGGTCCTTATGCATGATTGATATCATTTAAAATAACTCTCAATTAATTTTCTAAATCCAGTTTTTTATTTTGTATTTTGTGTATCGGTTATCTTTAGAACCTGAGAAAATAACTTATTGGAACCAAGTTTCCATGGGCTTTTAAAACTTAAATAACAAATTAAAGTGCACATCAGAATAAAATTGAAGATTTATTGAAGATTGAAGACACACAGACTACCATACACATCTACAATGACTTTTCGAATGTAAAATGCATTATTTGCACCGAATTTACAGAAAAAAATTATTATTATACAAAATTGTATATGTTATATCAAGTGAAAGAAAAAGTTCCAGCAACAGATATCTAAATAGGGAATAATTTCGTCTAACTGATTAAAATAATTGGTCTTAAAAATTATTTGCCAATACATGCAAAAATAAACTTTAATTGATTGCTCTTATACCGATAACCAGTAAGCTTTGATTGGAGGCATAGGTAAAGCAACGATATGAATTGCCATATGGACTGTCAAATTATTAAATGTGATTAATTGGAATCCCAACTTAGATAATTCATACTAAAGTACACAGAGAGGTACAGATAATTACATCCTTTTGGATGTATGCTTGTTATTTTATTTATTTCCTTAGTTAGCTATTAGTCATACTCCAAAACCAATATGCAGATCACTCAATTCTATATAACTACTTCAGCAACTAAACTGAATATTTTAACCCATGTTTATTAAGTTTAATTTTAAGGTTTTTGTATCATAACATTAAACAACGACAAACAAAATTTTTTTCAATGTTTCGGAAGTTATTCAAGCATTATAAAACTGACGTTTTACTGAATTTTTGAATTGAGTAAAAAATTCAGTGTTTTAATTGAAATTTCGTAAAGTTTTAAAATTAAGTTTATTTTATCAATAAGGACGAAGGTTTTCAAGTGGTTTTAAATTGTAGCTTTATAAAAAATATGTAAAGTTTCCTGAAATTCATCCGTGAAGTAGAAGCACATTATGTCATCTCTAAAAATGTGTAAAAATATTTTGGAAGCAAATATTTATTGCTCAGGTAATATTCGGGGAATTATTTATAAAAGTAATAACATATATAGTACTTACCTCATGAAACTACTTTATATAGGATACTTATTTAGTTATATTAAATCCTGATATTGAATTAAGATTCTTAACTCTTTTAGTCCTTGACCTTCTCGAGATTAATATTGAATCCTATGGATTTTAGGTGGCTATGATAGAAAGTGTAAAAACTTTAAAATATATTTTATAACAGAGTTGTAGGAACATTATCTATATGAAAATACGAATTAGTTATAGTAGAAGTTATTTTAATTCCATAACGCTCAAGAATAAAACCGGGAAAAATATTTTGCTGCTTGAAATTATCCTATAAAGAATTTCTGGGTCGAAGTATATATTTGGATGGCCCAAACGGCCCGTGGCGCATGCGCTGTAGGTCTTGTGGTTACGTAGCAGTCTCGGCGCTTAGTGATGGAACCAATGGAACGCCGGGCCATGGAAATTAGAGTAGAATTTAGTTGAAAAAAGGCCGTCCAAATATACAGTGCCTTTCTGGGTCATTATCGAAACCCTAAATAAAATCACATTATCTCGCATACAGTTAAAAAATAAAACTTGAACTTACCCTAATTTATTGTTTAAAATCTCAGGAGTAAAAACCAAAACGCCGTTGCTTGCCTTTAATTTTTATGATGTTGTTTGTCATGATTCTTATTTTATGAGACCTTTAATGATACTAAAAATTTAATTTTCAAAGATTAATTTACTTCCATAAACAACCATCCCTAAAAAAGTAGCAGTTTTATGTCTCATTCCTGACCGATTTGCATGAAGTTAATTTTGAATTATGATCTTTATGACCATTATTCAAACTGATTTCATACTTAATGACATGGCAGATAAACAACTTTTATCTCAAAACCTTTCCGTGATTATAAAGAAAGCAGCTTAATTACATCCATTATGCATTTTACATCAGTTTTCAAAGCTCTATCTAAAATTAATAAAATATTGCCTGTGCAGTAATGAATAAAGTATTTGCCAAAGTAAAAACAAAACACTTTGATTAGAACTCTTATTCTTTTAACCGGAACTTTTTTTAACCGACTTAGGTTTGGTTTATTTAATAAGCATTTTCGAAGCTGAATGATGTTTATTGAAAAATTATTGTTTACAATAAGACTACATGGTTGACCTCATAAATACTTCACGCCCATTTTTCTATCATAAATAATCTACTTTTAATCATATCGTTTATTCAAATCAACTGAACGAAATTTTGGGGGATTAAGTATTTTGAGGGATTGTAAAGAGATAATCGTATGGAAAAGGGAAGTTAAACTATAATTGTGAAATGTTTGAAAATTTATTTTTGAATAGCAACACTGATTCTTTTTTATTGAATAGCAATATACATTTATATAATGAGATCCCTAAAGTTAAAATGCATAAACAACATTGGAATGGTATCTGTTCAAAAGAAAGATCTAAAGACGATTCTCCCATCTCCCATCAATATTTTTATACCCTCGCAATAAAAATGACACACTAATAATGTTTTGAAACGTTTGTAAGACATTCATAATTTTTTTTAAATCGTAACTGCTTTGGCCTTATTTTTAACATCTAATTAGTTTTAACAAGGAAATTAATTGCTTCTAAATCTTTCTAAAATAAACTAGACGACTCTTTTATCAGGTACTTTTATCATTAGAACAAAAAAGAAGGGACTCTGTAAACCCAACCAAACTTATTATCTTTCTTTTAAAAAAGATTTTTAGAAGAGATTAGATTTAAGCATCCATTTGTCTTCTAACTATTATTCATTAAAGACTTAAAAATCTAATGATGTTAGCTCCTTTTCTATCGAGTGAAACGTAATGAGTTTTCAATATACCTCCATCATTATTTAAAAAACTAATTCTTTTAACGCATCTCAATCTTAACGTGTTTTGCTTCTAAAGGAATAAATAAGGTTCGAATCCTATATTAATAGATTATTTACTCATTTGGTGTGGAATGAAAGTAGCTCATTATAAATTTACGTCTTAAGAGTAAACATGACTCGATGAAATCCATTTTGTATTTTCTCAATAAAAACCTCGGTAGCAGTTCTAATTTAAAACAAAACAAATGCAATACCACTAGAAGGATTTTTAAGAACCTAAAACGCTTTAAATTATTCAAAATGTAAAGCAAAAGACAGTTTCTAACTTTATTTCTGTAACCAAGTTTACTGAATGCTAGAAAAAATATGATTTTAATTAGTAGTAAATGTCTAATTAAGTAACATAAAATAAAAAAACACTCAAAACCTGTGTGAAAACAAATTTAATAAAGTTAGTTACAAATACACTCTACACATAAGCTGATTTTTACATTATTGTACCATCTCTATTTATATTAATTTGGTACTTGTATTAATTACATCTACTCTTAATTAGTTGTATGCTCTCCTTCTTCCATATGACGACTATTTCTACATTTATCACATTTCCATCTACAAATACATCACATTATCCATCTCTCTCCTTTTCATTGAAAAGTAGACACAATACACTGTAAGAAGTTCAGAAGCTCAATTAAATTATACTGGCATAAATAAAACAGCTAATTATCTTGAATAAATGATTAATTTATGTTTTGTATACAAGATTTCATTATATTAGGTCAACGAGATTATTAAAACTTGAATTATACACGATTTATTCCATTAGAAATACAAGCTATATGGAGAATTCTTGAAAACTGTCCTTGACTTCGAAAATTAAAATCTGCAAGTTATTCAAACTGATCTGACACAAAACTAATTACAGTTATGGGTATATTATGTTCCTTTACTCCTCCATCATTCATTTTGGTCATGAAAGAAGCTGGATGTTTAACTACAATAAATAAAAAAACACAACGACTCTAACACTCTCCTCATTAACATTCCAGCAATCAAAAACCACCCGCATTTCCTCCCGATGAAAAACACCATCCCACCCACTCCGCCTTCATCAGAATAACAATCGAACCGTGGGAAAAGAACCTTCCCAAAACCACATCCACCTTCCATTCCGGCCACGTCCATACGGACCGAGCGTCGTTAAAAGCCACAGAAATCTCTAGGTTTTTATCACACCTTCAGCTTCTACTCATCCCGGGTTCGGATCGTAGGATGAGAAGTGAGTAGAGGGAATGTTAAATGATTTTTCACCCATTATGGAGTTGTATCTGATTCCATACAATAACGGCCCTATTCTCTGCTTTCCAACCAGTGAGCAGTCAAAGATTAATTCTGCCAACCAGTATCTGTGATTTCGTCTTTAACTCCTCGTTAACCCTCAGTCAGGTAACATATAATATGACCGTAAGTCTGATTTCTTGAATTACTATTTAATCGTTTGTGAAGTGATATATTTGGCTCCAAAAGGTTTTCCAAGACATTTTTTCCTCATTCACTCTTCTATCGATCATTTCTACATCTTCTATTCTCTATTCCCCCTCTCTACATCTTACATTTCTCTCTAATCTTTTCCATTTGCTTTCAGATCCTTCATTTATATTTATTAGTGGCGTAACACTATTCCTCGAAGTAAAAACATGACGGACCAGTAAATAAAACAAAACTCCTTTATTGAAAACACAATTAAAATATTCTCTCTTCTGTACACACACACCAACTCGCACAATAAAACACTCTTGTATTTATGCAATTCCTAACACATCAATACACTTCAGTTCCTTTTTAAAAATCTCAGAAAAACACTTTATATACAGAGGCTCGTATATACAGATTACAGATATACTCCTTTATATACAGAGGTGTTATAGAGCTCTATATTCAGAGGATTTACTTTCGGGGCTCGAACATTTATCATTCATTATCTTTCCCTTTCTCTCTACTTTTCTTATTTCCCTGTTTTTCTATTATCTTCTCCTTTTTTCATTTCACTTGTATATTTGATGTATGAGCTAGATGAAAACAGTGTAGATTAGTACATTATCCGACTTGTTGCCGACCAAAAAATAAATCTTTCTTTTTAAAAATACTTGGATAAAAGAATATAAATTGTAACAGAAGCATTCAACCGTAAAATCAACATGTTGGTTTCTAAATACACATCGATTCTTACATAAATGCTAAAAAACACTATTCTGAAAAGATAAAACTCTTTTTATGAGAGATTTTTTTAACTTCCACTGTCTCATAATAAGTTATTCCTTCTCTTTTCTGATTTATTTTCAATGAGAAAAAACCAATTATTACATTATCACACACTCTTAAAACGACAGTCTCAAAAATGAGTAAAAATCACTCAAATCTGAGTATGTCATGCACTCAAAAAGGTTCCGATCCAAATTTAATCAAATTTGAAAACATGCATGTACACATTTTTAATAATGTGCAGATACTCAAAAATAAAGAATCATATACACTCATTTTTTAATTCGTCCATGACATTCTTATAATGAGGGTGCAATGTGTTACAGTTATGATGACCATATAGCCACCTTACTATGAGGTGGGAAGTAGACCAGTAAGTTGAGTGCGACGTCATAACGTTGTGTTACACGTTATCACACCACACCAACCTAATATTACTTTCAATATACAGCAAATGTATCAATTTTCAAATATGAACTAAAAATAAGCATAATTTGAGTGGTGACTATCAGATTGTTTGAAACTGAGTATGTCTGGAGTTTCAAAATTGAAAGCATTGGGTCGTCATATTTGAACCAAAAAGTTTCATTCCAAAATGAGAACATCGATTTACTCCAATTTTAAACTGTCATTTCTCTCAGCGCATCACACAATGAATTCCCCATGTTACAAGCCACAAAAGGTTACAGCAAATGCTTTGCCTATTCATTTCTTTCTCTACACTTTTGCCCTCTCCAGATAACGGGGGCGGACCCGGAACGGGTGTGTGTGTGAGTATCGGGACACTATCGGTACACTGAGTCAGATTCAGATCTTTTGGAAGCTTTTGAGTGTGGTTTGTGTCGGCGGAGGTTGATATGCCCATATATTATTTTGCAGTGTGTGGTGAATATGGTTAAGGTCGTATATTATTTTGTGCACGACAGAGGTTGATATGGGCAGATATTTTGCAGTATGTGGTGACTACCGTTGAGGATATTGCTTGAGGTTTTCTCGTTAAAGGTTTATGGTAATGGATTCCGCTGGGTGCAGCTTTAAGCACAGGATGTCTTTTTTTAGTCTGTACTTTCCGGTTATGCATGGTCATCAGTAAGCGTATATATATTTTTGAAAAGCGTTGAGTAATAGATGATTATGCTTTGACAGAGGATTGGTTCAATTTGTACATTAATATTGTTTACAATTTCAAACATGAAAAGAAAAGAAAATATTACAAAAATGAAAATGAAAAACGCTATTCCAAATGGGACTACTCGTTTATTTTTACTTTGTTTAATTCCTTGTTTCTTCAAATCAAATATGTGTATGAAATATTTAGTCCAGTAACTTTATACATCACCGCATGCGTCAAATCCGGTAGTTCTGATTTTTTGCAGACTTGTTTATGATGTTGGCCTAATGAATAATCCAAGTTTTAGACCTCGAGCGCCGAACGCAACTTTGTCAAAAATCGAAAAAACCGCGGAAAATCGAGTTTTTTCAAATTTTGGTAATTATAACCCAAAAGAACTAGTTTTTGAAAAAACTTTCTTCTTACAAAGTTAAAGAAAACAAAATTTCCTACAAAATGCACTAATCAACTTTGATTTTCTGAAGAGTGGTTTTGAAGCTAGAGCGCGCTGAAAAACATCAATTTTTTTGCCTTTCCGCAAAAAAAAGGAAAACACGCACTTCTACCCTAGGGAAAGAACCAGATATGTTTTTAAAATCCTCTTACATTGCTTAAATTCATAAAACCATCCAAAAAACTTAGAACTTATATCAATAAACTTCAAAGATAAGTAAAAATTAGTTAAAAATAAGTACACAAATCTATATATTTTACATTTAATGTATACTATCAGCTTAAATAAAAATCAAATTTAAAAGAAATTATGGTATAAGTTTTGTTGAATTTTCACTAACTTTTCTTACAAATGCATTCATTATATGCGTTTCATATGTTTAATCCGAGAGACCATGTAACAAGATACCTCTCGTTATGCTATAATCAGTGTTCAAGCGATCAACTAAGTACTTAACAGCATCTATATAATAAACCTAGTTTCCCTAATTCCCCTCCCCAATCCCAGGCATTACTTCCATCCAACTGAACACAATACAAAGAAGTACTAAGTGAAGCTCACACAACAAACCAGTGACGAATCACCGGAATCGGCATTAGTCTCCTAATCCATCACCAGATCCAACAATTAGCATTGACGCAAGGAGGATGTTGCACCTAATTAATCCTTAGATCTAATTAAAAAGGAATCCTTACCTCTTATCACACGTCTGCGAAGGAGATGGAGTGATTTAGAGGATATTGAGGACTCTAACTCCGACTCATTGTGGATGGAATGGTGTTGTCTGAGGTATCATCGCTCAGGAGCATTGTTGGATATTGAGGAAATGGATCTTTACTGGACCTGTGCTCTGAAAATCAGTATTGTATATAATTTGATCATCAAGTATTGGTTTAATAATTGTGTAATTCCTATACTAAACATTTGAATTGCCTGAAACAATTGTAAATTCAAGTGGGGTAAAAGAGTTCAAGAGGAAAATTGACAGATACTGAGATTCCGGTAGTTTGGATTAAAAAAACTGGACCAACCTTGCAGGGCTTACGCCTGTAGTTGGTCGCCTTAATTTGTATTTGTATTTTTATTTGTATTTGTATTTTTATTTGAAAAAGGGATAAGTCCAAAAACAATATTTTGAGAAAATAAAAAAAATATTAGTAATGGAACTTTCTTTGTATAACCACCAGATTTTTACTAGTAGTTCAGGGCTCTTATCAGGATACAGAAAAATCATCGAAAAAGAACATAAGTATCCCTATTTAAAAATATTTTATAATTGAAAAAAGTTGCAGCTGGAAAAAAAATTAAAACCACTTTAAAGGCAATCAAATTATATTTATGCTTAGTTCACAACACTAAAGGGGAAAAAGAAAGACTATAAGACAAGTCAATTTAAAAATTATTATGAAACTAAGAATACAGTCAAACCTGCTTTTGTGCGAGGAATAGGGACCGCACAAAAAAGTCACAAAAATATTCGCACCAAACATTACGAGTAGCTATACAAAATAGTTTTCACAGTACATTTAAAAAATCTTTTTTTATGAGGTAAATAAGGATCGCATAAAAAAAGTCTCACGTAGGACCGTAGAGAAAATCCCTCAGTATAGCTGATTTGAAAAACTCTTTATGTTCGGACCGTAACGCAAACCCCACCCTACAGCTGAATTGGGAAACCGTTTCTATACCTACCGTAGATTTTTTTTTCAGTTACCATGTAGTCGGCGATAACTGTTGTTTCATGAGACCCAATGTATGTCTCGGTAGCCAGATATACACGATTTTTGTTTTAATTTAAAATTTTCATACACCACACAAAAAAGTCGCACAAATAAAAAAATCGCACATAAAAGGTTCGCACAAAAAAAAAGGTTTGAGTGTATAGTACATATTTAAAAATATTTTACAGTTGAAAAAAGTTGCATTAGAAAAAAATTTAAAACCAGTTTAATCGACACTTAAATTTTATTTCTAATTAGTTCACGACTCAAAGTGAGAAATATAAGGACAGAAACAAATAAAATTAAAATTATTATGAAACTGAGTCATAATGGCAGTATTAATTGAGGAATAGCCTATAAACCCACCTTTTTAACTAAAAACCGACTTCATTTTGGATAGGATATTGAGGACTCGAAATTATCCACGAAATTAAACTCGAAGTTTGAGGACTGATTTTCACATTTCGATCAGATGATATATTAGTATTTGACATCCTTCCGTTAAAATTACTGATGAGGAATTAAGTAAGATTTTTGGGGTTAGAATGAGCAAAATAAGGATATTAGATCCTATTTAATCTTTATAAGATGTAATTTTCTCTTCTGGGGAAGAAATTCCTTGTATTGGAGATAAGCCTCCTTAAGGGAACCAGGACGTCCAAAACCTTCAAAAATTCGATTTTTTAATTTTTATTTGATAAAATAGTAGGTTTCATGACGATTCCAAAAATGTATAATACATATACTTTTAGGACTGAGATCCCCCAGAAAATGGGGGTACAAGATGTAAACAATCACCACCACTAATGTTCCATTTTAAGTTCTTTTGCATTTTTCTCAAAACCTGTTTTTTTGAACTTTAGGTTAGCTCTTACAAAATTCTAATCAATGAAATTACATGAAACTTGGTACAAATATTCATTTTATATAAGTGCATTCAGTGAATATCATTTTATACAGTTTATGTTGCAATAATTTTTTTAATTAAGCAAAAATACGAGAAAAATCTGCTGTTTTTTGCTGCGTTTTAAAATTTTAAGTTCAGCATTTTTTTAAATAAAAAGTATTCATTAAATTGTTTTAAAAATTAGTTCACTAAATTGAATATACATTTCTCTACATGGAAACCTATTTATTTTGCTAAATAAAACAACATAGAATTTTCTATATGCTAACCTTTCTAACCCCATCCATCGGAAGACTCGTATGATAATATACTTTTTCGACTTCCTATTTTAAAAAATAATATGATAATATATAATTAATTTTTGTCATTTTAGGATGACAAAAGACTGTTAGTTAACACAACCAATTTTTATTGTATTTGAATAACTTTTACTATATAATTTCGGGTCTCGAAATATTGTAAAATTAGCGTATTTTGCATGGCTGAGAACGTCCTGGTTCCCTTAAGTAAAAAACATAATTCCGTTAAGAAAAATTCGGGATTAGAGTTAATCATACATCTCAGTAGCGTTAACTCAAGCAGAACTTTAATTTCAAGATCCATTAAGTATTAAAATACTTTTCAAGGCTAAAAAAAGTATTCGAGTAATTTGATTCCCGTTTTTTTCTCTTTTTGAAACATGTAAGCTGAATTTGCCTCGTGAGGGTATTTTCAAAGAGATGTAATGGAACGGGAGGTATTCAAGATGGGAGTTTAAATTAAAAGAAGATATATGCAAAAGAGAAATTCAATTCTACACTTCGGGCGATTTTGTGATTAGTAGAATAAAATGTGAAATCAAAAAATGTTTTGAACAGTTTAACATAAAAACCAAGTAGACTTTTTCTCTCTTTCAAAAATTTTTTTCTAAGTGAGTTATGCAAAAACATTATATTAATAAAAAGACATTATAAATAATAAGGTATATGTACAGCTTTAAATCATAAATATTGTAATCTGATCCAGTTTTATCCTGTCTAATTGCCAACCTTTCAGAAGGGGCATCTAGCATGCATTATATTAATAAGGGTAGTTAGTGGCAAGACAAAAATATCAACTCATGGATCAATAAAATTGTGTAAAACCGTGTGAATCAATATGCAAAAGCGAATTTGTGAAAATAATTTCGGTGATGATTTTGTTCTTAAAAATTGAGAACAAGTTCTGAATATCTCAAAACCACCAATCCATGAATAGTGTCTTAATTAAAAACATTTTGCGTCGGTAATAGATATGCAACTCGATGCTTAAGAAATATCGATGGCTTTACCACCCACTGATACTTAACTTTCTCTAGTAAAGCTAAGAGCAAAAAGAAGTATTTTATGTTGTTTTTGAGTTTGCGGACAATGCATGGAAAATTAACTTCTTGGAGATAATAAGTTTGAAAAATGGAATCATTTTTTAATTCTTGAAAATAGCTGGTAAATATTTTCTTTTTATATAATGTAAGAATCCTAAGATGTTTTTCGTGGTACTAGTAGGTGTTTACAAGGAAAAGATAATTATCAGAAATATTATATTCTAATAAATTTTAACTTTGACATTTTGTTAGATGAAGTACTTTTTAAGTATAAGTTAGAATTGATTTATTTCTTTAAAAATGTGGAATTTTCCGCTAATTTCTACAAAACGTTTCGGTGAAAACTTGTTTTAAAATTTGTTGAGTGATTCTCTCTGTTAAAAAAATATCGAGTAGTATTAAATATTTTTGTTAAAAATCCTTTCAGACATTTTTTACATATCATAATATTTATGAGATACTATAATCTCAATCATTTGATTTTATGGTTGAAAATGAAAAACAATCTAGAATTTTTATCTCTTTCTGTATTCCCTACAAGTTAACTTATAGGGTAGGTGGGGGCAAAGCCACGCAGTTTTCAGTATTTTTAACATAGTGGTCGAAAGGGGGTAGATAATCCCGAAATTTCAATTGGAGGTGTTAGATTGAGATCTTACCTACAAAACCAATCCAAGTTTAAGTTCTTATCGATGGTATTTCAAGAGAAATTGACAATTTAGTAGAAAAAAATTTCGGGGCTTTGCCTCGCAAAATGGGGCAAAGACCCGCACTTTTGAATCTTTGTGTCCAAGTGAAATAAAGATGGATAAACAAAATTTTTCATTATAAAAACACTAGAAATAATCATCTTAATACAGTAGAGCCCCGATTATCCACAAAATTGGGTGGCAAGGGTACCGCGGATAGTTAAATCGCGGATAACCCGAAAAAAGGCTAAAAATGAGGTGAAAACACGGAACAAAATATTTCAGGGTAAAAGCTGTTTCACTGTACGAAAAAACATGATAATATGTAAAACTTTCAAAATGTGTACAGTACAGCAGAAATCTTTCCCTGCATCTAAAATCTGTCTAATCCCATCTAAAATTTGCCTTCATCATTAAAGCTTTTTGTCGTGGCAATCGCGAATCATCCGCTCGCGGATAATCGAATTATTACTGTATTGTTTTAATATTTTTAAGAGATGCAACAATATTAAACATAAATCTAATCCATTTTAATAAAAATTGGCAATCTGTTGTAGCAACTCATTTTAGCCCAATATCTTATAAAAAGGAGAATAATGGGTTTCAGGTTGAGGATTGACAACTCGGAAACCTTTATTCAACCTTTTAGGGATCCTGTAGGTTCTAACTTCCTTTTGGGGCGAATTCCCAAAGTTTTGAAGCTGCGGGTATTTACCCCAAAACACCTGCGGGTATTTGCCCCGTTTCACTTTATTTTGAAAAACAAGCCTTATTATTTTTAGAGACATTGTTGATGCAATTCTTTCCAGACGAAACTGAAGTTCAAATGCTATCTTATCATTGTCCAATTTGCTTGTATTTTTCCTGAAGCCCTATTTTATGTAATGTTTAAGTAAAAGATAAGAAAAATTACATCGAAATGATGAAAAACAAATTTGCATCATTTTTTAAACTCATGAGTGACTTAGGGGTACAAACTTTCGTAGAACAATAGGTCACAATAAGACAAACCAACCATCTGGTTTTCAACTTATGAATCGATTATGAACAATTAAAAAACGCGGTGCGTGGTTTTTCCCCGTGCGGGTTTTTACCCCTACCTACCCTAATTGATAATACAAATTTAATATTATTATTAATATCCTTACTATGGCATATGTTAGGAAATTATTCAAGCTATTTCCTTTAGTTTTACTCTCATTGGATTGACTTTAAAGACATTATTGTTAGTAGAATGAAATACAATATCCATGTTCCAAAGAAAAAAAAATGATAATCCCTACAGAGAATCAACTTTCCGAAAAATTCTTAAATCGTTAAATTTCTGTCTCTAATGAAGTATAAAAAGAAAAATATTTGGCTTAAATTTTACTAAGGGAAAAAAATAAACGCATGTTAAGCTTCCTAGGGGTTCAACCTAATATTTAATGGGAAGAAAAACGTTTTTCAACTATGGCATAACTTGGAAGTGAAATAGATTGAAGCAAAAAATTACATCCCTTTAAATATTCTCTCAGGGGAAGATTTAAAAAACCTATACATACCCTGAAAATAAACACTATTAAAATACACAAAAAATTTACATTTGCTTAACGTTTACCATCACATCAATAAAGTAAAAACATTAGAAGTGTAAAATTTATAGAATGAACTATAATTGAGAAGAAACATTGAATTAAATAATTGATTTTTGCTATAAAATAAAAGTTGTAATCTTGAGATATGTCATGTGGTTGTAATTTTGTTTTATAAACTGTTACTTTTATTTTCCATTCATTCGCCCAACTTTTTTTACCTTTCCTACACCAGAGAGAGTACAACAGGCGTCGTCTCAATGGCACAGTTATTTTTATATCGAATTCATTAAAACTACTCAAGAACAATTCTTTATGACTAATTTATTGCCCAATGATGAAAATTTATTCTTTCACTTAATTCTACACGACAGTTTCTTCTTTTTTTACTAAAAATTCTAACAATACTTAGAGGAAATGTTAGATACTTAGACGCAAAGTTATGATACTGAATTAAAACGAAGAAAAGTTCTCTGATATTTCTAATGATCTTTTGCGGGGTTAAATATTGTTCTGACACCGAATCATTTATTTTATTCATGCATAACTGTACAGAAATGAAAAAAAATCAGAATAAAAGTTAAGTAGCAGTTGCTTTAATTATGCTTTTCAATTAACTTTCTTTTGATTCCAATTATCAAGAAAGATTCGACTGTAAAAAGTAAACATTCTATTATTTTCAAAACTACGTTAAGGCGTACACCTCACTACTTATTAATGCATGTTGAATAATTCCAAATGTATTTAATTAAAACTTAACCCATTACTGCCTGACGTCCCTTTTTAGGGACGTTTTTTAGAAATCCTCCTATTTCTACAAAAATTGTTCCTTTGAATCAAAATTTGCACTGATGTATCTCTGATCTTCATAGAACATAAAGAACACGAGAAGAAAGCAGAATTTTAAAAAAATTTTACTTTTTTTAAAGTTGGAAGATAGAATTTTTCAGAAAAGTGCTTTTTTTTTAATTTTAAAAGAAAAAGCTTAAAAATCCTAGTTGTTATTTTAAAAAAATTTCAATGCCGATATATATTACTGTTTATACATTAAATCAGTTGGGGTGTTTTTTTATTTTTCCAAAATATTTTATTTTGACCTTATTTTGGACCCTCGAAAAGCGTCCCTAAAAAGGGACGTCAGGCACGAATGCCCCCGTGGTTTTCCCCATTGTGAAATGCTAGTGTTTCCTTATTTTTTTTCATAAAAACGTGTTCGATTCTTATGAAATGAATTAAATACCTGATATTTATAAAATTACATTAATTTTAACACATAAATTTATTATTTTTGTTTTATTTTGTCGGGAAAATTCTGTTATTTTTGCTAAATTAATGGAATAAAAAGTCTTATATTATGAAGAATTAATTAATTTGTATTAATTAAATGGAATAAATTAATTATTTTACTATATTTATTACTTATGCAAATATATTCCGGTTATATTTTAATTAAAAATTTAATAATTATTAGTTATAATGACTTTTAATCATTAAAATTGACAAAAAGTCGCTTTTCTGATAAATTTTCGGCTTTTTTTCTAATTAGATGTCGCTAATCATTGTGTTCTATACTGCAGATCAATCTATATCAACTGGGTTGCTAATGCACAACCCACTAATGCTTTATTTTTGAGGAGAAATTTGTGTTACGCTCAATAAAATTAAATAAAATGAAAAAAGTATGGGCATTTGAAAGACTTAAACTTCACAAATTGAGATATTCTGATGGATTTGAGGTGTGTAAAAGTGATTAATACTTAATATTAGGTAACATATAAACAAATAATGCCTTTTTCAATTAAAGATCTCAATTATCAATCTTAACATAGATTTGGGAGGAAAAAACGTGTTTTGGAGCATAAAAAATGCTCAAATTACATTAATAAAGGTTAATTTTACAGTTAATTGGATAAATAATTAAAAATTTTTGTACACATTCGTGTTACAGTATGGTTCCGATCACTTTTGCTGCATTTAAAAAGGTAGACGATGTTTTTGAGGCTTTAAAACTGTTTTCTACCATGCGTTTACTATAGGGAAAAAACACGGGGGCATTCGTGCCTGACGTCCCTTTTTAGGGACGTTTTTTAATTTTGGTGTAGAAATTAAAATTTTAACCTGGAATTTTTTTTACTATTTTTCCAGTTGTTTTGGGGCTATTTACTATGTTTTTACAAAATATTTAAGAAAAATAAAAAGTTGGGCATTAATGGGTTAACATTCAAAAGCAAAGGAATAAGACATTGCCAACTTAAAAACCAAGTTTTCATCGGAAAGTTGGGTAATTACTGTACCCTTTTATTTTTCTACTTCAACTGGTGTTTCTATTGAGAGTTGTGTAGGTTCTTAAAGATTTGTCTGTGCAATGATACCTTTGAATTCTAACGTTTGGTTAAACGGAACGAAATGAACTGCATATGTATTTTCAAAAGGTTTTCCAATTGGTAATTATGCAAAAAAGTATTACGTAAACCTTCGTTTTTATACAGGGTGTTTCAAAATTGCGTTGCACGGCTTTTATTCGGAACCAACGCCTCCTAGGGTCATGGAAGTAAGGTGTACCCCTAGGTAAGTGAGCGTGGAGAATCCATTGAGATGACTTACAAAGCCCCTAGCGGTGAAATTAAAAAGTTAAAAAAATTAATTTAAAAAATAAAGGAGATAGAGCAAAAACCTCAATGAGAGTATTGTTGCCAACGTCATGAAGAACTCACTGAAAAAAACTTGATTAAAATATCTTGAATGTTCACGGATATATTAGCATGTGAAAATAGCACTTTTTCAGGGGTCAAAAAAGAAAAAGTTCACATATTAGCAAAATTTTCAGTGTTATTGTGTAGTTTTGAGTTTTTTTAGTTGAATGAACACAAAATTTAATCAAAAAATAAAAAAAATTTGCAAATATGCGAACTTTTTCTTTTTTGACCCCTGAAAAAGTGCTATTTTCACATGCTAATATCTCGGCGAATATTCAAGTTATTTTCATGAATTTTTTTTCAGTGAGTTCTTCGTGACGTTGGCAACAATACTCTCACTGAAGTTTTTGCTCTATCTCCTTTAGTTTTTAAATTCATTTTTTTAACTTTTTAATTTCGCCGCTAGGGGCTTTGTAAGTCATCTCAATGGGTTCTCCAGGCTCATTTACCTAGGGGTACACCTTACTTCCATGACCCTAGGAGGCGTTGGTTCCGAATAAAAGCCGTGCAACGCAATTTTAAAACACCCTGTATATTTTTTAAGATCAGGTTATATAAGATTGTTTTCTATTTCTAGGATTAAAAATATATTATTTAATTTTACCGTTAATTTGTCATTGTTAAATAAGTAAAACAATTGAAGTTGCTAATGTCACTGTAAATTTGTTGCACAAAATCTCTATTAATGTATATTGCAAATTTATGGAGATTATATGATCAATTTGATATGTAATCAAACTTTGTTTCATAAAACACATTTTAAGGAAATTATGAAATACTTTGAAATTTTGAATTTACTTAAGTAAGTAGTTACCTACCAATAGTTTTGCCGACATTCGCTTGCACAATCTTTATTATAGGGGGCCACATACACATCCATCTTTACAGCAAGGACAATAAACAATATCCTTGCAAGAGAGGAGATTCAAACCACGGGTGCACGGCTCCCTAATCCATTTCTCTTAACCCCAAGGCCAGTTCTCTGGTGGTTGAAGAAAAAAAATCTTCGCAAATTTAGTGACCATTAACACATAATACCACCCTAAGAACGGTCTCTGTATGTTAAATCGTTCTCCTTCCAAAACCTTCCACTCCAAAAGAAAAGTACCACAGGGAAATAAATAAACAACTATAGCCTCGTGACTTGAGCCGACACTCTTTGAAGTCCCCCACCCTTTGTCAAGTCCATAATTAAACCACAATAAAGGCCTCGCGCATAACCAAGCCCCTGAAATCAAGCTTAATGACAGCAAATACAGACAATGAATTGGTGATCTTCATACTACTCGCCTGTCTGATTTCCTTCAAAGCGCCAGTCAATGTGACTCTCCGTAAGAAGGTTATTTCCTGATAATTACATGGTACGGGACCGAGCTTCGAAAAGGCTTGGCCACACAGATCCGTAGCAGCGGTTAAATGTAGATAATGTTATGTAATTGGTCTGCCGGAGCTGTCGATACGAGAGCTGTTGACATCGGGAAATCTTTCGAGTGAGCGGTGAAGTGTAAATTGGCCTTAAGGTTTCGGATTGAGAGGAATTCGGAGCGCTCGACAACACTTGGAAATTACTAGCCAGGCTTCAATCAACGGGTTTTTGATGGGTGAATAAATGAAGTGCGAAAGATTCAGGTTTTTGAGGAGCCTATTTTATTAGGGTTGCGGTTTTTTTATGTTACTTCCATAGGCTGACGTTTGTCACTTGGACTAGGTGACTGGGCATATGTGGGGAGTGACTTTGGACATGTCCAGATGTTCAGTCTGGTGGAGATTCGTTTCTTGGAAACTTTGTCAATGGTTGCATCACAAATTGTGGCAAAATTTTTTAATTCTATAAAAACAGTATACAGGGTGATCGGAAAGTACGTGAAAAAACTTTGTGGGAGGGTAGAGGGGACCTAGACAAGCATATTTTGAATAGGAATGGGGGGTGCAGATGCACAGTTAAAGTGATAAGACCTAAAGTTGTGCGATGGCTATACTAAAGGCAATTTTCCTACGGCCCGTTTTACGCAACAAAACATATAGAATGAAAAAAAATACTGCATGAGGTACTGCAATATCCGTACTACTTCCACCATAAATTTGAACAAAATTGAACCACTGGTTAAACCGTGTAGTTAGTTATAAAACGCGAAATATTAATATTTTAGCCAAAGAACCAACTTCCATAAAATACCATTACAATAAGAGAACTCTATTCTTTGGATCAAAGATTAATATTGCACGTTTTATAACTCACCCCACGGTTTAACAAGTGGTCCAATTTTTGTTAAATTTAGGGTGGAAGTAGTATGGGTACTGCTGTATCTCGTGTAGCAATTTTTTATTCTATTGTTTTTTCTCGTGAAACGGGCCTTGGTAAAATCGCCTTTTGTAACACCATCGCACTACATTAGGTCCTAGCTCTTTAATAGTGCATCTGCGCCCCCCCATTCCTATTCGAATAATGCTTGTCTTGGTCCCCTCTACTCCCCAGAACATTTTTCCACGTACTTTCAGATCACCCTGTATTTTCGACATAAAAATGTCTTTCTACCAAATTATAGTGTACTTTCTATACAAAAATCTCTTTTAGTACCAAAATACATTAAACTTTCGATATAAAATAATATAAATACATAAAATATATTTTTGATAATAAAACGTTTTTATATCGAAATATACTGTATTTTAAAAGTAGACCAAAAATTACAGTATATTTGTATTATACAAAAGAAGCAACATTTAATGTTTTGCCCATGGAACAAAACTCCCGTTTAGGTGAAAGGGAGAAATTTGCTTCTTAGAAAATATACTTATTTGAGTTTACTGGGAAATTCCCACAAAATATATAAACCAGAAGCTTCTGCTAGATATTTGTAAATTCTAGTAGAGTAATAAGTAAGTAGTAAGTAAGAGTAAGTAGTAATAGAGATTAAATGAGAAGGGCTAAAATGTGCTTGTATGTTAAGTACAAAACATGTATTTGTAAGCTATCATAAAATAAATAGTGTTTTTAGCATTTATTTCGATAGATTCATTTAACAATCTTTTAAAAGTAAAAATTATTTATCTCTTCACCACCTACGTAAATATTTGGCTCCCAGAATTTAAGAAAAAATGCAACTTTTTCTTAGAATATAAAAATAACTATGTTAATCCGCGTTTAAAAACACTTATCTCACAAATGCAATCAAACCCCGATATATCTCGGAGTCTTGGAAAAATATTCAAGTTTAGTTCAAGAGTGTGTTTATAAGTTTTTTCTATTTTTAAGACATTATAAATAATTGCTTAAAACCAATTTTACCCTCTTATTTATATCATTACATAAATACCTACGATAAACGATGCATATTGTATGTAATGAGTTTTAAATGTGTTAAAATAAATATTTTACCCATATTTTCATTTAATTGAATTCTTCTTTTACAAAGATCATGCTATTTGAAAATAAATGTATACCTTTACCGATAAATTCTATGAAAAAAGATGAAGACATGAAATAGATAATTATTTCCTAAAATTATATTCTTACCTATTATGGTAATATATATATATAAGCATAAGTTCATAAAAGAAAGATATTTTAGTCTTTATGTATTGATTATTTGCTCTTGGCATAAAATTTCATGTTATTGTAATTTTTGTTTTCCAGTTGTTTTTACTTTGCATAGATATTTTTAAAAAGCTCATTCTCCTTAAGTTTTTCAGTATAAATAGAAGAACATTTTTGATAATAACAATATAAATATGCATATTATATGATTACCTTCTTGTGTAGTGAAGTACATTCGGGTTATGTGCATTGTGCATGTGTTGTTGTATTGCCTACCCTATAATATATTTTGTTCGAATTCATTACATTTTCAATTTTGATATTTTTAAAACAATCCATTTTTATTCTGTCAAAAAATGTATGAAATAGTAATAAAATGTGGAATCACTAATGAAAATTACATTTTTGTATAACGAGAGTTTAGTTTCTGTAACGTTTTTTAACTATGAAACATATGTTTCCTCATTTGGTCATTTGACCTGAAGAGACTTAAGATGTCTGGGTAAAAAGTTTATTACATAATTTTTCAATTCGATTCAATTCATTTAAAGTGTTTCTATTGTGAAAATTGTTCGTAATAGTTTATTTTGGAAAGGTCAGTCACCAAAACTAAATATAAATAATCCATTCGAAACGAAGCTTTTTAACTGCAACATGTTTAGTTATATGACACGCGGCTGGGGGTATATCTATATCTGGATGAAGATCTCTATGATTACCACCGTTAGATTATGACCTGAGAAATGATGAGTAAATTGATCTCCCGAGTAAGCTTTTCTTTTGCTTGACGAAGCTTCTGAGCTCGTTTATTGGAAGCCTACAGGCCTTTTAGATCTATGTCCAGGGTAAAGTCAACCTTCTATACCTACCACCTACCTATTTTATTTATTTGTTGGTGTTAAAATATCCTACCACCCACCAGATACCCAGAATTGAATTATGAAGCAGTGAAGTTCTGAGTTCATTTTGTTATATGGTCGGAAGGAGTAAAAACCACACAATATATTATTACACCCCAACTAGCTCTACTATTTATAAAGCAAAGTTATGGCATAAAATAATTCCTTTTTTGTAGGAATTTTCGTAAATTAGGTAAACATTACAACAGATCAGCTTGCTGTAATTAAACCTAAATCCCTATTTGTTTAAATCTATAATAAGTAAGGTGGGTTGGGGTAAAGTGGGTCATGGGGTAAAATGGGTCAGTTTTAGTTAACTCGATGTAAATCAAATTTAAATTGAATTTTTTTTACTAATTTTTTAAATTATATTCTTTAATCTGTTGTTAAACTTTTTCGACTGTCAAAAATTAAGATTTATGAATTTGAGGACAGAAAAAATATTTAATTTGAACCGTAAATGATGTCATTCAAAAAACAGGGTTTACTAACTTCCACAATATCTATATATTGTAATAAATTACAGCAAACTTTTGTGATAGTTTTTCATAAAAGAAAGTCTGAGAGACATTTCAAGCCAATCAGCTTAGAAAATTATCAAATATTTTATATTTAATAACGATAATTTGTACTTGGGGTAAAATGGGTCATAGTTAGGAGGCCTTCTATATTAATTAATAACAATGTTTTTAACTTATTTCCTTCAAATATACATTTAACTGCAAACAAGTTTATTTTTTTCTCCAAATGAAGTATTTTAAGGCGTACGTATACACTTGAAATCGCGAAAATCGACCAAAATATCAATTTTTTTTATCCGCTAAAACTATTCTCCAGTTCCTTAACTTTAAAAAGATACCAAGATCACGAGAATACGTGCAATATTTTTCATTTTATGAAAGTTTTAGTAAGTCATACCCACCAAAATATTTAGTTTCGTTTTCAAAACTAGATGTAAACATTGCGGTTTCCTGGCGACATAGAGTTTAAATTTTATGTTTTATAAAATAATTAATTTATTTTAATAAAGTTTTAATATTTTTCTCATTTGGCAACGGTGTGTTTAACTGTAACTGTGTATTTTCACCTTGTTTTTGTTGTTTTAAAACGTGCTTTGCTCGAAAAACGTGCGATTTTATCTTTTGCGATTTCCTGATATTATTCAGATTTATTATTCATTATTATGGGTTCTAAGTCACGAATCAGTCGTCCGAGAAAAAGGAAAGGCAATTTTTGCCGTCAACTTGCATCAAAGCGAGTAAAAACTGAGCCAGTTGCTGTGGTTTCTTCGATTCCATCTTCAGCTTCGAAGATCAAGCTTGAGAAAGTGGTTGCCCAGGAAAAGAGTAATGACTCTCAGGGAGAGTGCATTTTCCTTGATTTGCAATGCCTAAGCAGTCTGTTTTCTGTTTTAAAATGTCCAGTGTGCTGCGAAACATCTTTATCTGTGCAAATCAATACATCTAAAAAGATGGGATGTTGTGTGGAGCTATTTCTAACCTGCCACGAGTGCCAGTACATGAGTGACCCATGTTTGAGCTCCAAGAAACAGGGTCAATTTCATGAAGTGAACAGACGTTTAGTGTATGCCATGAAGCAGATGGGATGCGGCCATGAAGAAGCAAGCCACTTCATGACTGTTATGAATATGCCTCCACCTCCCAACAAGGCTGCCTACAACAGGCATTCAAAAGAGCTTCTCAAAGTAGTCCAGCCTCTTGCTGAGGAAACCATGAAGGTTGCTGCGCATCGTCTTGCCATCCAAAACAACAGCAAAGAATGTGGAGTGTCCGTGGATGGGTCGTGACAGAGGCGGGGCTATTCTTCTTTAAACGGAGTAGTGTCTGCCATGTCAATCAACACGGGTGAAGTGTTAGATGTAGAAGTTCTGACGAAGGACTGTCACGGGTGTCGCAAGTGGCAGTCCAAAGACAAGAAATCTCAAAGGTACGAATCGTGGAAGGCCGATCATAGATGCTCCATCAACTATAAAGGCTCCTCTTGCAATATGGAGCCTGTTGGAGCTGGGAGAATCTTCGAGCGTTCTAAGAGTAAAAGAGGATTGGAGTACACAGAATTTTACGGAGATGGAGACTGTAAAAGTTTTACTACTGTCTGCCAGCTGGACCCCTACCCTGGAAAAAACATTATTAAACGCGAATGTGTGGGCCATTATCAAAAGAGACTTGGAACTGCCCTGCGAAAGTTAAAAAAAAAGCGAGGTCTTGGCGGTAAGGGGAAACTTACTGAAAACATGATAAACAAAATGCAGAATTACTTTGGAATGGCCCTTAGAAACAACACTGACTCTGTGACACAAATGTCAAATGCCATATGGAGCACATTTTATCATCTGAGTGCAAGAGATGGACACCCTCTTCACACTAAGTGCCCCAAAGGAAGGGAGAGTTGGTGCTCTTACCAGCGTGCTTCAGCTCGTGGTAAGCTTTCAAGCTTCAAACATAAAGCCGGTTTGCCTCTGGAGTTGTTGCCAGTGATAAAACCTATCTACACCCGTCTTACAGCTCCAGATATGCTTGAGAAGTGTCTACACGGGATGACACAAAACAACAACGAAAGTTTTCACTCGTTAATCTGGAAGCGGTCTCCAAAAACCAAATTCTCTGGTGCTGCAAGTGTGAAACTCGCCACGTATGACGCTGCCATGCATTACAATTGTGGGTATAAGCCTGAGTTGGAAGTGATGCGAAGAATGTACATCGTTCCGGGAAAGTACATGGTTGCTGTCATTAAAGAGAGGGATGAACTAAGGATCAGTGAGAGCATCCGTCACTCCGTCACCGTCACGCAAAGCAGAGACGAAGGTGCTTGCGAGGGGCCAAAAAGATAAAAGATGACAAAATAATTGAAAAGGAAGGATCAACATATGCTGCAGGGGATTTCTAATTAAATGTAAGTTAGTTTTTTTAGTATTTTTGCAACGCTTTCAATGGAAAACATGAAAAAAAATCTTTAAACTCAATTTCTGAAGAATTGTGTTTTTCTGATACGATGGTTCCTTCAAAACATGATTGCTCATCAGTAAATTGGTATATTGTGATTATTTTTTTATGATCATAATCTGTATAAAATAGCAAATGTTTTGACAGTTTTGTTTTTTCTTTAAAATTAAAAATTATTTTTTTATGAATTTTTAAAAGTTAAAATTTCAGAAAAAATCACGAATTTTCATGCTTCACTGATACAAAAAATCATAAAAAAAAAACTAATAGGTTTATCAAAAAAATAAAACTAACAAAACATGAAGAATAGTGTAGTTCCAATAGAAATTATCTGATTTTAATAATTTGAACTTGTGTAATCACGTTTCAAAATTGATGCTAATTAGCTCATTAGATGCTAATTAGCTAATTATATGACATATAAATATATTTTTTTTTTTGAAAAATGGCCTAGTTAAGGTGTCTTACATACTTTGTGCAAAAATCAGATTTTTAAAATGAATATTAAAAATTTTTTTGTCAAGTGTATACGTACCCCTTAATTGCTACATTTGAACAATGTTCATTAACTTAGGACTTTTACAATTTCACTAAAGTACAACTTAAAACAAATTTTTTCAGATAAAAACGGCTTAGCCGATTGCCTTTTTTCTTATTTTCATGTATATTTAGTAATAAATATATTTTTGACATCTTTTTGCAATGAGACCCATTTTACCCCAAGTTGGGGTAAAATAGGTCACTTCTTTTGATGCTAAGTTTAACCAACTTATATCTAAAAAATATTTGATAAAATTAGATGAAAATGTTCTTAAGAGTTGTAATGTCAAGATCCAATTGAAAGAAATCATTAAAAAGCAATAGTTTTGATGAAATAAAACTTAGAAAGTGAAAGTACATAAAAATTGACCCATTTTACCCCAACCCACCCTAGTTATTTTGTAATCCCTACCACCCACCATGGAAATTGAAAATCCTATTTGTTGATGGTAAGAACCAGGTTTACTACCGTTGTGTTGGAAGGAATATTCGAATATAATTGACATTCGTATAACGCGAGCAGCTTTGTACAAAGCTGTGCAAAAAAAGGGGCATATACTTGTCTTCTTTAACTTGAGCTGAATTTTAAAATATGGATCAAGATAATGAATTTATTTTCCCAGTCATTTTAATTCGTAGTGAAGTTGTTTTTTTATGGTTTTGTAGCTCTTTTCAGCAAGTAATGTGATTTCAAAATATATTTAAAAGGCAATTTAAATGTTATCTATAAACAATAACATAAATCAATATGCAAAAAAAGCAATCACCTTTCAACGCATTAGCAGCCCAGCACCAGAGAAGTCAAAACAACCCCCATCCCATTCCAATGAATCAAACGAAAACCAAGGAGAGAAAGATTAGCTAATCGGCGCAAACAAAACATAAATTAGAAAACCATTACCCCACTCCCAAATACCTGCCCCTTCAATTGTCTTTATCAGATAGGATTCCTGCCTTAAAAAACCAAGAAACCGATCAGATCAACACTTAATCTGCAGAAAGAAAACAAATCAAAGCGCCAGATCCAATTACTACCTTACGAGGGCTCCCCGATTACACAAGTCAATCGCTAATCGAGCTTTTATTTATACGATCTGACGAACGGTCATTGGAAGGGACCCGCGGGCTACCCCCTAAATGAGACCCTCTAATGGGTGATTCGGACGATCCCTAATTGTAGAGGTGGGGCCAGGCATCACGAATATCGTTTGCCGAGGTGCTTTTTGTGTTCGGAAACGGACGGCGGTAATCCGCGAATCCGTGAGGTGGTCTGAAGTTGCTAAATAGTTGATAGATATGTTTGTGATCCGATTGTAGTCGTTATTCGATCGTGTGGCGTTGCTAATGACGGGTTTTACAAATACGAGAGATGTGTTTTTTAAACCCTGAGGTGGTCTCGAAGTCGGGATGAATGTAGTATTTAGTTCCGAATGCGGTTTTCAAGGGGTATTGTGCTTCTGTTATTATTGGAAATGTATGCCGAGACTGTTAGCCCTTAGGTTGTTCCGAAGCCCTTAAAAAGGTTGTTATCTGAGATGTTTCTTAAGTATAGATTTTATGAAGGCACCACTTTTCTATGCAAACTAGCCATTCATAGGAGGAAATCGCTCAGAGTGAACTGTGAAAGTGAAATAGTGTGAATGAGCTTTAGACAATTTATTCCCAAACAAACGTTGGAAAGAAATATACGGGGTTAACCGCTTTATTACGAGTAAACCATTGACTGCCGTGTTCTGTGCTTTCTGACCAGCCAGTTAAACAGCAATCAAAGTAAGATTCTATTAATCTGAGTTGATGATCCCTTCTTTGATTCATGGTTAATTGCTGATCAAGTAGCACAGAATAGAACAGTGTTTGATAGAATATTTTAGTGGTGATTCCATAGGAGAAAGTGAAAACACAATGAAAATTAAATAAATGAGAAAGAAAGATTCTAATTTTCCCACTATTCAGAATGAGCTTCCATCCTTATTTTCTCTTCAAAAATAAATTAAAAAGTTAAACATTAGGTATAACAAAAATTGTGAGAAACTTTCAATGCTTACGACATCATCGCCTTTCTTTTTCACAATTCAATCTTAATTTTTATTGCCAGTTAAAATATCGGTAGGTACTTCTTGTTGGACTTGTAACTTTAAAACTGTCAATTTAATTTATCGTAACTATCAGTGTAATAATTATAATTGTGATTTTTGATTTCATATTTTACTTAATTGTATTTTTAAATTGTAATTGTAAACCCCTGTTTGATCTACCCATGATGGAATTGTTACTTTATTAAAAAGATTATTTATATTTAATAAATTTTCAGGAATTGTTACTAAAAAAGAGTCTTTATATGACTTTTTCATCGTATGATTTCTACTAACTATTTAAGGACCAAATAGAGCGACTGTGAAAACTAAATTAGGAATTATACATCCACAATAATTATAAGTCTAAATTATATTTAAGGTCTGTCATAGACTCTTATAGGATATCCCTCTTAACTCTCGTATTATAACAAACAAAATACAGTATAAACGTCATAACTTTTCAAAGGAATATTTTTGAAGTAAAACGAACTTTGAAAATAAAACATTTATAATTTTTATTAGTTTACAAAATTTTAATTAATGTGCTATCACATTTTTTATAAAGTTTGATTTTAAACTATGCACTATATTATGCTAATATTTTGAGGCCCAATATATTAAAATGTGGGTTATTTAATCTCTGCTGCAAACTTTCAAAAATACATTTTTCAGCGATATTTAACTCTAATGAGAAAGTTTTCCAAGAAATTTAAATGCGGATAGGAAATCTCTTATGAATTATTCATACGCCAAAAATAATGCATGATATAAAGATATTGCTTCTTATAAATGTGATAACCGAATAAAAAATAATTTGACAAAATTACTTTGTAGAAAAGAAATTATAAAAAATATGAAAGCCACCTAGAAACCCAAAATAATTAATAGTTTCAAGCTTTGTCATACTGTTATGGAAAATTCCTTTATTCAATTAAATCGCTTAAAAAGGCATCCAGTTGAAAAGAATCCCCAAGCCAAGAAACGTGTTTTTTAAGTATAAGAACTCGAGTAAAAGAATTCCAATTAAGTAAATCTCATTAAATTGTAGTACCTTTCCGAAACACTGAACGAAACAAGACAAGTATTAATATATCGTAATTTCGTAAGCTCCAAGTCTCAGTTTTTTACTGAATAGAATAAAATTTTTAAATTTGAATTTGAAAGATAAAGCTACTGCTTTGCACAATGGTAAGAAATTTTACACTTGTAGAATTCATATGGTACTTAAGAATTTAAATACTATTTGGAATCGCAAATTGATTGAGAACCGCAACGTGGGTCTCGCAGTTATTTTTATAAGATTGATATGTCACGGATTTACTTAAAATGCAATCAATGATTTTGAACTATCGTTAATAGTTCATAACTACTCTATTTCATTTAATAAAAGTAATTGTCTATTTTAATGCCTTATTTCTATTCTCAGATCTAAATATTAGAAATTATTTAAGTCGGAATGCTGCCAGGAAATTTGAAAAAATTGGTATATATCTACAATGGACTTTCATACTCTAATTGCTAGACTAGATTTAAAATTACCAGTATGCTTTCATACTGGTTTCAAAATGGTACTGGTTTGAAAACTAGTATGACCATTTCTAGTATGGTTCAATACTGGTTTCAAAATTTCCAGTATATTTGAAAACCAGTATGAACATTTCTAGTATGGTTTAATACTGGTTTCAGAATTACCAGTAAGATTTTTATACTGGTATAAAATTTCTAGTATGATTTTCATACTGGTTTTGAATTTCCAGAATGGTTTTACCGGTTCCAGTATCATTTTTACTGGTTCCAGTATGATTTTGATACTGGTTTTGTGAACTTTTTCCAATAGGGTAAGTTTACATTTCTAAGTGACGTTGATTTGATTGTATTATACTAATTTATTAAACATTGCCTCATCTTCTTCTTGACCTTCCATTGTAATAGTGGTGTCTTAAGTGAATTAGAGAGCCTCTATACGAGAGAGAGACGACAACTCGGTATAACACGCCGATTGGTCAACAGCGTTTTCTGGCCGCCACAGGCGGTAGTTAGGTTCCCTCCATAGGGTTAGCATGGGACGCGAGACAAGGGGCATGTTCGTAAAACTGTAGTTGGACAGTTTTAACTGCACGAAAGGATGCGCAGAGACGCTTTTAAGCTAGTTGTCGCCTCTATCAGTGATACAGGCTCTCTAAAGTGAACGAGTGTGTCTCAAGTAAGATATTCATCATCCGTGTTTTCGGTCACTAGGGCTCCACTGAGTAGATCCCCACTACCATCTGCTTGACAGGATCCTACCCTCAAGTATTTTTCATGAGCAAAAATTATACATATCAACAACTAAAAAAAATCGTCATTATACTACTAAAAAACACTAGTTAGGAGAAAACCTTGTTTAAAGGTTGAAAATAAATGCTATTGGTTACGGTTTTAAAAATACACAAATACAACTTCGCGTCAATGGCTATACGTATGAATTACATTTAAAAACTCTTTCACATAAAATATCCACAAAAATAAATAAAAATTTTATTATTTAGCCATACTGGTTTTCTTCTAAAGTAGATACATATAATCAGTTACTTAATTAAGAAGGGTTTGCAATCCCCTATAATAATATAAGGGTTGCATACAGGGCTGGCTTTATTTCGGACACCCTTTAGCTTCTCTCGTAGAGTACCATGTTCAAGATCCCACCCAAAGCTCCAGCCTCATCCAAGGGAATTAAAACACCATTAAAATTTTATCGCTGACCCATTCCCCCATTTAATCCATTACCCAACAGATGATCGATTACTCTTCCACAAGACGATCCAACAAAACAAAAGAGCCGAAATGATCCCGATAACATCTCAATAAGCGATTTGCATGGAGCCGAAACTTGTTTACAAAACGCTGCGGTCACGATGCAGTTTATTATTATAACGCCAAGATTGGAGGCTAATTGGCACAGCTCTCTGGCCAAGAGATCGTAATGGAATGTAATGGGTGTTAGCGGAGCACGTTGTGGGTATTAGTTTTTATGGAATAAGAGGGAGAATGGAATTTAATAAAGTGTTGTGTGGTGTAATTTCGGGAATTACCTGGAAAGGGTGGCGGATAACATGGTGTTATAGCGGTAGAGGTGGAGAGGAAGGGGTTTGAGGATAAAGTGCGCAATTATAGTAGATTGTAATTTTGTTAAAAGAGTTTTGGAATTGTCTTTGAGGTACTTTTCCCGGCATGGAAGTTCTGAATATGAAATTTTTTGACATCAAAGAAGGGGGAATGTGTATACACACATAATTTTTCATTACACATAAAAAGTGAATGAATAAATAGTAGTTTGATGTATTCATCACATGTGTATTTTTAATTGTACACAAAGTCAAATATGTTATTCAATGCTTTTAATCCTTTCATCGACGTTTTATAATAGCGATTGAAAAATCAAGGATTACAAAAATAAAAGAGTAGATGTTAATAGGATCTCTCTTTTTTTATGATAAAATATAAATTAAAAAAATAAACACTCTGGAGCATATTAATTTGTGAATGTAAAAAAAGCTCTCGGATTCTCGGTTAATACTCAGATTCTTCGTTAGTGAAGGAAAAATAGAAAAATATTTAGCAGTAAAGCCAAAGGATTGGCTGAAGGTGAGAGAACATACACAAATTATGCATATTTCTGTATCCTTTTACAGTTCCAATGGCGGAGCACAACGACATAAGCTGTGACAGAAGTCATTTCTCAATATGTGCTTAAATCAGTACTTACTTCGCGCTTTCCAAGCCACACACAAATTTGTATGCTCGCAAAACCCCGTCCCTTTCGAAACACAAAAATTCAAACACACAGGAAACACAAAAATCCAGACGCCCGGTTGTGGCTGGTCATTTAAATGTCTAGTGTTCTATAATTGTTTAATACCAGTTGGCATGGTTCTACAACACGGACGTAAGGAAATTAAAACATTGATGAAAGTTTAAAATCCCAACATGTTATTGTTGTCTGTGCAGAACTTTCTGGGCTAGAGTATTTTAACATGTAACAATTTCTCTACTTTCTTAAATGCAATAATTTCTGACGATTTACACAAACTCGGTTACACAAGATCCATCTTTTTTATATCCCTGTTGGCTAAATATTCGCTTTATTAAAGTCAAAGTTTTCAGTGTGTTAGTCTTAATCATCTGAACAGTTCAAATTAATATGCTTTGCTGTGGTATAAGCTCATAAATTTTACTACTAGGATGTTCTAACATTTCAAACAACCGGTAAAGGTGTGCCAAAGAAGATTCAAAGTAGTTGAGTCATGAAGACCTTGACTTTTTTACACCCTGTATATTTCTTGTCTGTTTACCACGATTACATGGAAAAGGTTGGGCATTGGTTAGATTTCCGGTATCTGTGGTTAACAATGAGTTGAATAAATCTTATATTGAAGCTTCCGTGTAAAAAACATTCAACATAAGGCTAAGCGCGCACTAGAGACTTTTGTCACGGCGACAGAGGCAAAATTATCACCCTGGCTATTGCAAGAAGCTAGAGCGCGCGCATAGGCAACGAGATTCTTGGCCGTTTGCCGAGAATCTCACCATTAGAAATGCATTGCTCTCGAGTGACCTAGTGCTTATAGTAGCCGTGACAGGAGGCTCTATAGTGCGCTCTTAGCCTTATCTGCAATACATAAAATAAAGTTCCGCTTTCGGTACATTTAAGTATTATAACTAAATACCATTAATAGCACTTGCCTGAACTTTTCCTATCTTCAAGTTTTTAAATATAGGTATAACTTAAAAATTTGGAATCATATTGGTCTAGGTTACAACATTACTACAAAATATAAAACATTTCGGACAAAGAGACAGTATCTTAATTTGGAAATCTAATCTGATAGGATTCTACTATTATCCATCTAACATTGCTCTTTAAATACTTCAAAAATTAAGGACGGAACGGTTTTTTAAACATAACACCTAGTAGAATTATTGTTCATCCATGAAAATCTTACCAAAAGATGTTCAATGGGTGAGAATACAGGGCCCAAGAAAAAATTTTCCCTATCAATATTTTAAGGGGGTAAATGGGCCCTCCATTGATAATGGAGTTCCATTACACATTTGGAGCAGTGGCAGAAACGTCTGTGAAAGAGGTATTTAACCGAGAAATTTAAGATTTTTTGCAATGAATATGATTATTCCTGAACTCAATGCATATTTTCAATCACTTGTGCTGCCTTTAAAGGGTATTTTTTAGGTTCTATTGAGAGATATCGGTCTTACCATCATTTTTAGCAAGTTTTAGCTTCAGGGTCATTTTTGGTAAGTGGTATCTTACCGTCAACCATGTTTTTAGTGGGTCTCATATGTGTCTGACTGTGTTTAGGTCTGGGGACCCAAAAAGTATCTTTATTATTTCAATATTGTTTCTTATGAAAAACTTTGAGAAAGCCAAATTGTGATTATCTGCGGATTTTTCACTAATAGAGAGAAATTATTGACTCGAAAGGTCTTCTAAAAGAATCAAATGGGCCATGATAATACAGATATGCAATTTCAGACATCACGGAAAATCTCTTTTGAGTATAGGGGGTGTTGAAACGTCTATAAGTATAGTACAGATTAAAAAGAGAAATTCGATCTCTTTAAACTTCATTTTAAAGATAATGGAGATATTTTTACAGATATATCTTTCTTTTTAGACATGTATAAGTCCATAAAAAGTAAAAATATTTTTTTTTAACGTTAATAACAAATGTTCTTTCTGTGAAACTAATGCATCTCTTTGGGCCGTTTCAGCACTCCTTAGACAGCTCAGAAATTTTCGCTGATGTCTGAAATTGCATATCTGTATTATCATGGCCCATTTGATTCTTTTAGAAGACCTTTCGAGTCAATAATTTCTCTCTATTAGTGAAAAATCTGCAGATAATCACAATTTGACTTTCTCAAAGTTTTTCATAAGAAACAATATTGAAATAATAAAGATACTTTTTGGGTCCCCAGACCTAAACACAGTCAGACACATATGAGACCCACTAAAAACATGGTTGACGGTAAGATACCACTTACCAAAAATGACCCTGAAGCTAAAACTTGCTAAAAATGATGGTAAGACCGATATCTCTCAATAGAACCTAAAAAATACCCTTTAAAGGCAGCACAAGTGATTGAAAATATGCATTGAGTTCAGGAATAATCATATTCATTGCAAAAAATCTTAAATTTCTTGGTTAAATACCTCTTTCACAGACGTTTCTGCCACTGCTCCAAATGTGTAATGGAACTCCATTATCAATGGAGGGCCCATTTACCCCCTTAAAATATTGATAGGGAAAATTTGTTCTCGGGCCCTGTATTCTCACCCATTGAACATCTTTTGGTAAGATTTTCATGGATGAACAATAATTCTACTAGGTGTTATGTTTAAAAAACCGTTCCGTCCTTAATTTTTGAACAGCAGTGTAGTATTTCATATGAAGTATTTCTTTAAAATTCTTCATTGATAAGTTTTTTTTGTAATCTTCTATCATAATAAAGTCAAACGCTGAATAAGACACAAACTGGTTATACGTCTGAAACTGATCGCTGCTGAGCACGCGCATTATAAGCTTTGTAGCTTATAATGTTATCCATGTTATCCAATGTTTTGTTATATCCAGCTTAACAAAAATAATTCCTCCAAACTTAATTTGTTTATTATCTGCGATCAATTCTCTAAGAAATGTATAAACTGGCACAAACTACATATAGCATGTAGCTACACTGGTGTTAAAAATTAAGAGAAATAGCACATTTTTTCGATTTCTCCAGATTTACTCAATAGATTTTGATGAAATTTGGTATGAACATATGAAAATTTGGTATGAAAATTTGGCAGAAGTAATAACCGCCAGAGTTGAAAGGTATGAAATAGCGGTTCCAGAATAGAGCAAAATAGTGGGATTATAAGAGGTATGACACCCTCTCACACTATCATGCATGCCTCCTTGAGTGATTTTATAGCGTGAATAAGGCAGATAAAAAAATTTCCTGTTCATTAAGCCTACTTTCTCAGAAACCCCGTTTTGGGGCTCTGAAGGGTATGTGGAGGGGGGTAGCGAGATGCAATTGCCTTATATAGAGTCCCTCATGCCTCCCCTAAAAGGACGAAGTCTTTGAATCAGGCTATCCATTCCATATGGGGAATATATTCCGTTTTAAAGAAAAGTTCTAACCTAATGAGCTCCATTAAGTGAAGGATTTCTATCGATTGAAAAGAAATTACGACCGACAGAACCCCCAAAAGGTGAACAAAGGTCTCCAAGATATCAACACATTACCTGAAACTGTCAATTTTCCTCTTTCAAAGGCAAGGAGGGATCTGCAACTTGTCAAAAATATGCAAAAAATTGTCTTCAATAAGGTAATATTCAAAGGGTGAATATTATTATCTGTTAGGTCTCAAATCAATTAAACCATTGATTCTCGATGCAATCTCATGTGAAAAGAACCAGAATGCTCTGTCAGTCCTTTAATATAGGAGAAACTGACCATTTTGGAATCGGAGATTTGGTGCTCTTTGTAGGAGTGTTGTTAAGTCTATGCCAACCCCCCTACATCTTTCAAAAGGAGAAAATCATGGTTGAAGGTATTGTGTTGATATCTTGGAGACATTTATTCACCTTTTAGGGGGTTCTATCGGTCTTAATTTCTTTTCAATCGATAGAAATCCTTCACTTAATGGAGCTCCTCAGATTATCAATTTTCATTAAAACGGAAGATATTCTCCATATGAAATAGGCAGCCAGATTCAAAGACATCGCCCCTTTAGAGGAGGTATGAGGGACTCTATATAAGGCAATTGCATCTTGCTACCCCCTCTACATACCCTTCAGAGCCCCAAAACGGCGTTTCTGAGAAATTAGGCTTAATGAATAGGAAATTTTATAATCTGCCTTATTCACGCTATAAAATCACTCAAGGAGGCATGCATGATAGTGAGAGGGTGTCATACCCCTTATAAACCCACTTATTTGCTCTATTCTGGAACCACTATTTCATACCTTTAAACTCTGGTGGTTATTATTTCTGCGCATGCGTGTGTATTACAATTTTTGAATGTTTATTTATTTGGTATTATATCAACCTATGTTCATACCAAATTTCATCAAAATCTATCGAGTAGATCTGGAGAAATCGAAAAAATGTGCAAATTCTCTTAACTTTGAACACCAGTGTAGTTTGAGAATGGAGATTTTTTTAACAAGTGAAACACACACAGACGAAAATCATCGCTGACCAACATTGAAAATCTTAAAACCACAATCACAATGATCTAAAAAGAAAACCACAATCAAAATCCACAAACATGTCCACTCATACTGATTGCGTCAATACAATCATTTAGATTCAAAATATGCATTAATGATGCTCTGCACATCGCCTATCCATTTAATACTGAACTAACCATCCTTGTTGCGGGGACAACTTACACCTAACCACAAAAATCCTGCTACCTCTTCGGCATCAACTCTCCTACCACATTTCTTAAGGGGTCATTCTCATATTGTTCTATGAAATCTGTGCCAAGATTTAATTTTTCTTTTTCAGATTTGCAAAGAACGGCAAATTTAAGTTTATATATGGGCTTGAAACAATTTAGCATCTTCTTCCTTACACTGAGATATAAGACATACATCGCTATATTTTAGTCATTATATCATTGTTTAATAGGATATAAAACCATAAAATACATTTGTGAGAAAAACTGAATTTCTTAAAAATTGACTTCAATGAATATGCCGTATGATCGCCAAAATATCCATGATTTTTTTATTGATACCCCCTTCTGTTTTACTTACATCAAGGGTGGTGTCTTACATATTTGGAACTCATGATTGTAAAAACTTATAACATCATTAATAAAATTACATCATACTTAAAATGTATTGATAATTAGAAATATGCATTTAGGTTATAAATATAGCGTATACTACCATATTGTATTAACAGAAGAATCACTGATCTACTAATCTTTCTATTGAGATCATATTTAAACTTTTCCTTATTATTATCAAACAACGATTTGTAAGAATGTGGTAACCATCTTGAAAAATGAGTAAATATGCGTAAAATGGGTGGTGTAATATAGGGACGACCCCTGATAACACGCCTCATAACCCCACGACATCCGCATCAACTACCAACGCCCTTCTAATTCACATCTAACGAGCGAGTAATTCGATGAACGCAATTACCCCAAGACGCTTTTGCCCGTTACCCTTTTTCGGGCCCGCTAATAATTAGAGGCATTCGGTCGAATTTTTCGGGGCCCACTCTCTCCCCAGATATCACTGCTTTGGGGTGGAACCTCGCAGCTGCGACAAACAACACAAGAGGCGAAACCTGTCACCAGGGAGAGGGATGACTTTTTAATTGTGTCATGGAACGTAATTACGTTCTGGAATCTCTGAATGGTTACTGGAGGAGGAAATTACACTTAATCAGTCAATGGAAGAAAAAGAGTTGATGTATCAGTCATATTCTTCTTTTTGTTTTTATTGCTTGGATATGTGGTGTGTGTGTCTTTTGATTGTGCGTAATTAGACACTTTAGTCAAATCAATCCTATTATTATTGTTATTATTATTATTATCGAGGCCTTCTGGATGTGAAGAGTTATTTTTTTCGCTTACTGAGAATGTCAGCACTTTTAATAATTGTCATTCCCTTTCGCCTTTTCTTAAAGAGGAGTTTGTTTTTAGGTAACCCTCTGGTAAGATCTAATTATACCTGTTTTATTTATTTTAATATAACAAATGCCCCGTGTCTTCTAAACTGTGAAATTTAATGCATATCATGCGTTATTTGTAATAAATACTTGAATATTCCTACTTGATTTATTTTTATAATTCCAAATCATGGTATAATTAACATTTTTTTCAAATCACTCCATTTAATATTGTTTATTTCCTGGAGAAGGAAATTACACTTAATCCGTCAAATGATGAAAAGTTAGTAGTCATTTTCTTCGACAATTTTTGCTTGTAAATGGTAATCGCTTTTAATTGTCATTTGTCTCTTTTATTAAACCAAATTAATTTTCTTAGTAAGGTTCGTGAATTTTAAGAACTTTTTACTTCTTGAACTTTTTGTTCATTGTAACTTTTTTTAAGTAGTAGACTTTTTCTCGTTGAGATTGCTGTTCATTCTTTCTCAAAATACCCAGAAAAGATTTCAAGCTATTTCTGAATGTAAAAAATTTTCAAATATTTTCTTCTAACCCTAACCACTTTTAATGAGTTTACTCTTTTATATGGTATTCCTAAGGTTATTCTTTTGAAAACCTCAAAACTTTGAATTACAATCAGTTTAGCAAATTTCCATGAAAAATATCTCTGTCAGAGAAAAATTTCTTAAAATTATTGTTTTGTCTTAAAACAACACAATATTTAATTGTGCATTGAAAATAAATTTAATATTCTATAGTTGAAGATAGAATTTTCTTCAAAATGCAGAAATCTTCTTTGCAAATTGCAATTGAATTTCTTCAAATGCAAATAAATGCAGAAGGATATCTGAAAAAAAAGCGTTTTAAATATTTTACGGCATTTAACTTCTTTTTAAAATGCATGGGTTTTGTCGAAACAACCATTTTATCAAAACCAATATGATAAAATAATGTGAATGCTTCTTATTTTAAATTTTCCGGGAAAAGTCCCTTTAAATACTTTTGTATTTTATTTTTGAAGAAGAAAATGGAATTGTTTAACGTTATGTAACCGAGTGGTTTTTTAAGGGAGGTAAAGACAGTTAACCAGTTTCTCCTTGTAAAATAACTTAAGATTTTATTCTTTATTTCATTAAGTAATAAGTAAGAGTTAAGTAAAGATTGATCAAGCACCTCAGCCAAATTAATTATTTTACTAGTTAACATTTTAAAATTTTGAAGGAGGAGTTGTTCCTACCCAGTAAAAATAAATGCAAAATCTTTTATTAAGTGTTTCTTCATAATTCCTAAGTGACAAGAGTTTATTCTTTTTTAATTTAGAGAGCACTTATCTGTTGCTTGACAGTAAAATTGAATAAATTCTTGAAAAGTACTTCAATTGAAATTCTTATTTTAAAATATTAAACGATAAGGGACACACATAATTAAAAAATAAGAGAAGTTGATTCCATGAATGCGCTACTCTTATTGTATGAGAGTAAATTACCTAAATTCTAACAAAATATAAAAGTTTTAGTTAGAATAGAATAGAATAGAATTTTATTTGCCTTCAGGCCGAAGCCCGCTTACAAAGACAAAACCACAAAACACACTACAAAATACATAATACACAAAAATTGCAAATTATAATAATAACAAAAAGTATAAAGTGTGACAGGACTAAAACTCCAAGGAAATGTTTTCGTTTAAAAAATTATTTAATTTCTGGGCATTTTTAATAAAGTATGCTATTGAGCGATATTCTCCATGTTTAAGGGAGAGAAAATTATTTATATTATTACGGAAATGAATTAAAGAGGAGAGATATTTTAACCGATAAAAATTATAAACTGGACACACGAAAAACACATGTTCCCAGGATTCTAATTCTTTTAAATCACAAAAATTACAAACTTGCTCAGGGTGTATTTTAAAAATTTTATTTTCAAAAAATAAGGATTCCTGATTAATTCTAAGTTGAAATAAAATTTTTTTAACTGAAATATCGGAAAAGGAAACCATGTAGTCTTCTATGAAAGGGTTAGATTTTATTAATTTATAGTGCAGATTAATTGTATTATTAGCCAAGCTAATCATATCTGACTGAGCGTATTGATTTATAAAACTTATGATAATTTGAGGAAGGAATTTTGTGGCAATATCAGGGTCCTGAGAAAACCAGACAAAAGAAAAACCAGAGTTGTCTATTAAAGATTTAATGTTTAATGCCCAGTTGTATTTTATTTGCTCTGAGCCGTTATAATAAAATTGTTGATATGCTATTTTCGTTAATCTATGATCGGCCATTTTCAAAATTCGTGTCCAAAATTTAAGAAGCAATTTTATGATAGTAACAGCCAGACTAGTTTGGCCGAGTTCCAGTCTTAAAATGTAGCCTGGAGTATATCTCGACAGATTAAACAACTTTCTAATAAAATAATTCTGAATTTGTTCCAACTTATTAATGAACGATAAAGACCATATTGGAGAGCCGTAACTCAAAGTGGACAAAATGAGAGAATGAAAAAGTTTAAACCACTGGTTTGGAGAGGTTATTTTAGCGCCTGTAAGTATAGGCCACATCGCTTGGATCGCTGAGAATGATTTGTTGATAAAATGTTTTTTCGCAGTTAAAAACATACCTGAAGAAGTGAAAGGAACTCCAAGATATATATATATATATTCCCTGACAATTTCAAGTTTAGAGTTTTGATAGTAAAATATATCATGTTTTGATAATTTTCCTCCCTTGCGAAAGACCATAACTTTGGTTTTTGCTATGTTGACTGAAAGTTTGAAATCCAGGCAAAATTGCTGTAAAATGCGTAATTTTTATTTATAGATTAACTGGGGAATCAGCCAATATGATAGCATCATCGGCGTACAGCAAAATATTAACTTTACATTCATTGTGGAGGGTTATATCCGAAATACCAGATTCATTCAATCGAATGATTAGCTCGTTCAGAAAGATGGAGAAAAGAATAGGACTCAGCACCTCACCCTGCAGAACGCCCGAATTTATTTTAAACGATTCGGATAAACCTGAAGATGTACGAATTTTGGCAAACGCACTATTATAAATATTAATCAAGATTCGTAAAAATTTTGAGCTTACATTAATTTTACGTAGTACGGACCAGAGTATATCGTGTTCAACGTTATCAAAAGCGCCTTTAAAATCAACAAATACAGCATACAGCTTTCCTCGTTTCTTTTTCAGTTTTGTAAGAATCATACAGTTTAGGACAAAGATCTGATCTAAGCAGCTGTAATTTTCCCTAAAGCCAGCCTGTTCCTCTAGCAATAAGTCATGCTCATTCAGCCATTCTATAAGTCTGTAATTTAGAACGGACGTAAAAATTTTGGTTATAATCGGAATCAAAGAAATAGGCCTGTAATTGGCAGGGCTAGATGGATCACCTTTTTTGAAAATGGGGTTTATAATTATTAAGATCCATTGGGGGGGTATAGTTCCAGAGGAAAAAACTTTGTTAAAAATGTTGCATATTACGTCTATTGAAGTATTACCAAGATATTTAAAAAACTCTGGTTTAAGAGAATCACAGCCAGGCGCCTTACCACATTCGAGTTTTTTTATAACGCGGTGTAATTCTTCGGAAGTTATATCTGAGTCAAGAATGGGATCCGAGGGAGAGAAGTATTCAAGAGACAAGGATGAATTTGAAGACAATTCAAAACTATTTGATTTGAAAACAGAGGAGAAATAATTAAGCCATTCATATGATTCTATAGAGTTTTGATTGAATTTTCTCATTTTAAATTTGTTAATAATACGCCAGAATGGTCTAGAATCCCTGCAGTTTGAAAGCTCAAAGTTAAGTGCTTTGTGATAACTTATTTTTTTTGAGGCACAAAGTTTCTTGTATTCTCTGAGGTATGTTTTGTAGGTATTAAAATTGGTATCGCTGCTATCTTTTCTGAGATTTTTTAGCTTCTCTTTAAGTTTTGATTTTAAAGCATGGCACTCCCGATCAAACCATTCCGCCCGTGAATGAGGTAGGGAATTTATATAAATGTTTTTAGAAATAAGTAAGTTACATTTTTCAGCTTCCTTAGACATAATAGGAATTAAATTATTAGGTTCTATATTAGGGTTTGCCTCGAAGAATCTCTCCAATTGATTTACGTATTCGGACCCCGCTGGGTCTGACCAGTTGGACACTATCATTCTGGAAAATTCTTTTCTTTTATTTTTACAGTGACTCTAAAAGTTTTAGTTTGAAAGGTTTTGCATTCATGCTTATTCACAAAATGAAACACGTATGAGCAAAATACCTAAATTCTAACAAAATTTAGAAGTTTTAGTTTGAAAGGTTTTCATGGTTATTCACAAAATGAAACATGTATGCATTTGTGGATAGTTATAATTTAAGTTCAACTTTGAAATGACATTCTGGGTAATAGATAACATTATTTTTAAAAAAACGTCTATTAAGGCGTAGTTCGACACTCGATTTCTTCAACTTTTCAACAGGAGGGAGGAACTAACCCTCTTTACTTTGTATCTCTATAGGGACAAAAATAGCAATAGCAGTGGTTTTGTTTTTTAAATGTTTTTTTCTTAAATAAAACTGATAAAACTGAGTTTTGTTATGCAGCTCCAAAACAACAAATAAATTAAATAAATCTCAAGAATTTAGAAAGTTAGAATATAGTTATCTTTTAAATAGGTAAAAGCATCCTACAGGAATGTTTAAATTTATTTAAAAAATGTACTTTTGAAAATAACTAATAACTTCTCAGAAAAAATGTTTTGAAGGTTTCTTTTATGTTGTGTCATATGTTTTGAGGTATATCTTAGATACTTCCAAAAATAAGATAGACACAAACACACTATAAACAACAGTTGAAAAACTCCTATTTGGATATTTGCCTTGGATAAGTGGGTATGAAGAAATGCTATTTCATTTCAAATAAAATAAACTAAACAGCCTACCTCTTCAAGAAAAATATCCTATGATCATATTTAAAGTAGTTTGTTTTCAATTCATGCAATTTCAATTCAACATTCCTAATATTATGGATGATTCTAAATTTAACTGCTATACTCATAGAATAGCGTATAAAACATTCATACTTATAGTAAAAAGAATAAAATATTTTCAAAAACATATAAAAGCGATAAATAAGTTGCTTCAATCAATAAAAAATACAGTATCCAGCATGTTTCTTTAAAATTTATTGTAGAAAAAAATGTATAACATATTTATAAATTTGACTGCAAAAATGAAATTCATGGAAGAAGGTTTTGAGTTCCAGTTTAGATCAATTGGTTCCATAAATAATATAATCCGAGTTGAACATATTCCGTTTTTCGATTAAAAATGCAAAAAGAATCAATCAAGTATATAATAAATTATGGCTCCAATTTTTTTATAACGTTCAAGGTTAGCATTTTAAAGGAATCTATTTCTTATGGGAGCCAACTTTTGACTCCTTAATATGTCCTTTTATTGAAACTAAAATCAAATTTAATATCAGAAAAGAAAAGTATATATTTCTTGACAAACCAAATATCAGAATATAGGGTTTTACATCAAGGATTACTCAACTGATATCGTGAAACTATTAGCAAATATTATTTAAATTATTATTCATTCACAAATAAACAGCAACTCATAATTATAAAATTCCAGTAAATATTTTTCAGTCCTCCAAATGAAATAGAAGCCAACTTAAGCAGTGAATAATCTCTTACGCAACCCCACGCAGTAGTTCCCCAGGCAATCTTGTAATTCCCGCTAGCAATATCCAGCAATGACTATAATGTTCGTACAAAGTCATTTCATTCTTCAAACTCCATTTCACAATCAGGTGCCACTAACACAGCAGAAAGAATCAAAAGAACACAAAAAAACAGCCGATTCCGATGCACCCTGTTCGAGACCACACTCATCTTCTTGTACCTCTCCAGACTCCGCTGTAAATCTTGCCATAATTACAGTTGTCTACTTCCCTCTTTCGATTTTTGGTGTTTTAAATCTGCGTTCGAATGCCCCCGGGACAGCAAAAGAATGATTGTTGTGTAGCTTCAGAGCTCGGGCCCCCGTATTGACACGTTCCAGCGTGAAATTTGTTGATGGTGAGAACCTTCTTCTTTCCGTTATGGAAATATTCCGCTCCCGAAATGGATTCGGTGTTGAGTTTTACACCTATAAGGCCGCTGAACCAACAATTACGATGATATATGGCGGTTGTAATCGATTGTTGTAGCCGTTTTTGGTTTCCAGCGAGGACGGGTTCGGAATTAAGTTTGTCAATTCCATATTCATGACATTCAGAAGGCGACATTTTTAAGGGTTGGTCGAATTTATTTTCCCTGGTGAAGCCTTAAGGGGCTGAGGCATGATGTATGCTTATTCAAATACGCATGAACTAGCCGCGTGAGGTTTTTTGAACACGATGTCGTATGGGTATTTTCTTTATTGGTTATAGCATGGTAATTAGTAAGTGGGATTTATAGATTAAGTGGTTGTTAATAGAGAATTAATTATCGCTATTAATCAGTTTGCGTAAACGCAAGTAAAGTTGTTGTCAATTTATTAGTTATTTCAATATCTCAAGGGGATAAAGTTTAGTATGCTTCTTTTCAACCAGGCATGATCAGAATACTTATGCTTCAATGACACTTTATAGGAACTACTATTTATAGCTAAGGGATGTTTATTTTATATACGTTTACGTAATTAGGTAATATTTTAGTGACTATGATCTCATTTAATAGTTACTTGGATTATCCTTTAATTATGCAAAATAGGAAAGCAATATTTAAGGTATTGTAATGTTTAGTATCAACATATGTTAATTAAAACATTTTTAAATAGGTGTGTACATTTTAATAATAGAAACAGGATATTTATTATGAATGTTGTTCTATTTTTAAAATATTTATTAGAAATTCAATTACATTTGTTTAAAAACTAAGAAAAAACGATGTAATACCGTTACTTAGAGATAATCCCAAAACGTTTGGAGAAGAGTTTTAGGTTTAAGAAATTTTAGTACAGTATACTATGACCTTCAATGTATTTGATACTACTGATATCGAAGAATGGATCTTTCATCTCTTATCCAGGAAAAGTTTCTAATTACTAATTACAAATTAGCAATGAAAAGTGAACAATGATGGGATATTTGAAAAATCTGTTGTACTTTTTATTTAATAATTTTAAACGATAAAATAAATATCAAACAAATCTGCACCTACATAGATTTATGACCTCTTTAAGTGATGCATGAAACTTACGGCCATATTCACCATAAAAACAAACTTGAGTTAATAACTTAGGTTATGTAACTGGAACTTGAGTTATATGACTTGAGTTAGTAACTACAGTTCAATTTTCTATTCACCAACATTTTTTCATCTCCGGTTACTTAACATAACTTCTAACTTAAGTTTCTTGACCACAGATTGCTGATCGATCCTGATTGGTCGAAACTAACACCTTGTGACCTCAATTGCTTTCGTCACACAGGCGGGAAAGGCGAAATTCCCGCAAAAAAACTTCTTACTTGCATAAAACTTTATAAATAACAAAAGATAATTATCTGAAATAGTACAAATATTTAATAAATCAATATTTTTAATGTATAATAAGGTGTGTATAGGTTGTAATTACATCCAGGATTGGAGTTTATAAGAAAAAGCTAGATTAAAAATATTTTATTAACTTGAAATTTATTTTTAAATAGACATCACAATTGTCCTTGTCTTATGGGAAAACTAATTTATAGTGTAGCAGAAGTGTAAGCTCCACTACACTCTCTTGAGTTAGTCGAAATCTTTTCTGGAATTCTAGGTCAGAATATTCAATAAAACAGTCTTTTCTCTCTTTATTTTTTTTTATTTTCTTTTATTCAATATATCAATGAGTTCAAGACGCCCAACATATGAAATTTTGCGGAGTTTTTCCATCGTTGATTACAAACGGAATGATTTGCTATGTTTGCAAAGCTATCAACATAAAGATATTCAGATACATAAAGATATTCAGGAGAAAGGAAGTAAATTTTCAATTACCTAATTACTACTAATAAAATAGCTGGTGTAAGTATTTCTGTAAGAAAAAACACGTGGTTGGATATGAAACAATTTTTTATTTTCGTTTTATCATAAATGTAGAGAGCAAATTTGAAACAAGAAAATCAAATATAATCACATTCTTACTTCAATTTACAAACATTGCGCAAAAACATAATTTTTAAAATTTGTGGAAAACACATTTTCCAAAAACATTTCACCAAACAAAACAAAAATCTGGCTCTTAAGTTGATCCACAAAAATCATACCTTTTAAAATTGCACAAAAAAATTTAAATTCAACCAATAATTTTTTAAAAACAATTTGTAAATTTTTTATAGTTTTCACAGGATACATAAAAAATTCTTGTATATTTTTATTTGACTATTTATATCATTGTCCCTTATGAAACACTTGATTGATCTAGACAGTAAATTTATATTCTAAATTGACAATCTTTTTAAAGAAATTTATAAAAATTTCTCTCAAAAGACAATTGATAATAACCAAAAATTACTACAACATTGAGTAGGACATATTTTACAAAGACATTACTTTTTATTTCACTAATTTAGACTTACCTGGAGTGTATTTGCCCTTGTAAGAATTCAAAAGTATATATTCAATAAATAGTTAAAGAATAAAAGAAAATATAAATTGAAATTTTAAATGAATCAACAAAATTCTTAACAATAAAGTGTATTTTCATTGCAAAAGAGTAACTTCTTTTTCAAATAACTCTATAAAATATTACCACATCTGTTCAATATGTTAACATACAAAACCTTTTAACTTCTATACATTAATAGTTGTTAGTATATACAATCACTATTAAGATTTTTTTCATTAAAACTAAGTACACAAATCAAGTTCAACTCAAAACATACAAATCATTCATCATTTTTCCACCAGAATGTTTTTTTTCACTAATAGAAGAAAACAACTTGATAATTTTAGTGGAAGTAAAGTTAAAATGATGGACACACTGCAAAATATTATGCTTCAATTTTGTAAACATCATGTCGGCACTGAAGTTGTGTCTCCATAATTCAATTAATCAATTAATCTTCAAAATTTCTTTTATGTAATCACAAGGAACAGCATTCTATATAAAATAAAAAAAATACATGCATTAGAGTAATCACAATGATTTATTTACAGAAATCACCGAGAGGAGAATAAGAATTTAAATATTTATTTTACCTAATAACATGAACAAGTAAAAACATATTTGTATCAGAACAAGTAAAAAAATACTAAAATCTTTGATCTCGTTAAAATTAAGAACTACCTATAACATAAAAAACCAAAATTAAACATCTGTGCAAAAATTAATATCCCTTATACTCAATAGAAATTAAGGCAATAGTACTTTAAAAACGAACAATTATTAAAGATTAATATAAAAGAAAACAAAACAATTCAAATAAATATTATTTCAGAAAGAAAGCTTTCATTGAATCTTTAAATTAATATTGAGTGTATTTACCTTTTCAATTCCGAAGTCCCAAGCAGAAAACCAGAATTCTTTCATATAATCGGAATCCTGTATCTTCTTTTTCAATCAAATAAATAATAAAAATGATTCATTGGGAATTTAATTGTCTAAAATCCGTATTCTACTACTAAAGATATAAAATCTTCCAACAGTAGGTATAAGCAATATGCAGGAAAAACATGGCGTCGAGAACTCATTGCTTGCAAACAAAAAACGCGTTCTGAGCATGCGCGGTTAACTCTAACTGAAGATAACACAACTTTGGGCTCGGTTATTGAAATAAACTCTAACTTGAGTTAGTAAAATGAAATCTGTGGTTACTTTTCGCTGGTGAATAGGAATTTCAGAGTAAAACGACTTTTTCTTCGGTTATTAACTCAAGTTTGGGTTAGAGTTTATGGTGAATACGGCTGTTAGTTATTACTGAATTTAGTGAAGGAAATAAGGATTTTCTTTCAATTATTTTTTCTGGGCTTAAAAAAATAATTGAATTTTAATCTAAGATAACGAAACATTTAGTAGAAATTTGTTTATCAAAGCTTGAGTAAAAAAAGTGTATGAAAGTACTTACCTTTTAAAAAAATGTCACTCGTTACAAAATTGAAATTTATGTCTTTAAAGATAACTTGATAAAAAATGCAGCTGATTTAAAAAAATACTTTTTTTATGATGCATTTTTCCACATAAAAACATATGAGAAACTGAGATTACGATTTTAAATTTCTTTTAATTAAGTATCAAATATATTAATTAAGTCTTATCGTAATCATCTTATCTTAGTTTGTTTACTGGTTGTCTTTAATTAGATTTTTTTACTTTTGAATAATATTTTTCAATACATTAAGGCTAAGCACGCACTAGAGACTTTAGTCACAGCGACAGGGACAAAATTATCACCCTGGCTATTGCAAGAAACTAGAGAGCGCGCACAGGCGACGAGACTCTTGGCAGATTGCCAAGAGTCATCTCCATAGAAATACATTGATCTCGAGTGACCTAGTGTTTATAGTCGCCGCGACAGAAGTCTCTAGTGCGCGCTTAGCGGCTAAGCGCGCACCGCTCAGTGGCGCGCATAGTAAGAAGAAGAAGAAGATACTTTTGTCACGGCGACTATAACACTAGGTCACTTGAGAGCAATGCATCTCTATGGCGAGATCTGGGAATCGGCCAAGAGTCTCTTTGCCTAGTGCGTGCACTCTAGCTTCTTGCAATAGCCAAAGTGATAATTTTGTCTCTGTCGCCGTGACAAAAGTCTCTAGTGCGCGCTTAGCCTAAGGCTTAGGAAATGCTTTGTTCAAAAGTCAATTATTCAACGAATACATGTTAAATAAAATAGCGCAGATTTGCTAATTTTGTAAATTCTAGTTTTTTTACCTCTCTTTATTATGAAATTTAAGATATAATAGCAAATAGCATTAATGATAATAATTTATTCACCCTACATATTTACACCGTAACAGGCATTATTAGTCAAGATAATAACGTTAATATAATAACATATTAATATCAAAACGTTACCTTGACACCAAAAATGCCAATCTACTTTTTTTCTAGTTACGAAAAAAAAAACGCTTTGAAGGTTTGCTGAGAATAATCGTTTCAACAGATACCCGAAAACTGATTGCTTTTTTTCCAAGAAATGTATTGGGGATTACGATTGCCAGCTCTGCAGTGCAGTTCAACATTACTTAGTCACTAAAAAAGAAACCAAGTGAAAATGACTGAAATAATATGTTATACAGGGTGTATCTGAAATGGTGCAACAAACTTTCAGGGATGATAGTACTCATCATGACAAACAGGAATTGGTATAGAAAGGGGGTCGCAAATGAGTTCTAAGGGGTGAAACCCCGGGGTGAAAATCAGCAAAAAAACTTGCATATTTGTGCAGAAACAGATACAATTGTTCGATTCCGGCATTTATTACATTCAACCAATTCCGAACTTTGTATAAAAGTATTATGAAAATGTTAATTTCATTAAAAAACAGACCAATAAATGCAAGAGGCATGCTTTATAGGTAGATTAAAGTTAAATTTGTTCCTTGGTCAGACTCTAGTTCCTTGTTCCATAAAACTAAAAACAACCAACTAACCAACTAGACTCTAGTATTAAAATATTTTCGTCGAGACACTTTCTTTTGCAGTCTATCTACCTACAACGCATGCCTGTTGCATTTATTGGTCTGTTTTTTAATGAAATTAACATTTTCATAATACTTTTACACAAAGCATTGGAATTGGTTGAATGTAATAAATGCCGGAATCGAACAATTGTATCTGTTTCTGCACAAATATGCAAGTTTTTTTGCTGATTTTCACCCCGGGGTTTCACCCCTTAGAACTCGTTTGCGACCCCCCTTTCTATACCGATTCTTGTTCGTCTTGATGAGAACTATCATCCCTGAAAGTTTGTTGCACCATTTCAGATACACCCTACAAAAACTTCCGGCATTTTAATTCCTATCTTCACTTTATGTAGGGTGTCCCAAGAAAAGTGGCCACACCCTTTAATATTTGAACATCTACAGATATAGTCATGAAAGGGGGTCTATGTATAGTAAAGTGACCATACCCTATCCGATGCAATAACTTTCAATACCCTCTAGTGGAAACTTTAGGAGCTATAATTTTTATTTAAAAAAGTACTAGAGATTTGCTAAATTAGTCAGGTAATAAGTTGTAGAGCAGCATCGATTTTTTTTATTGAACAAAAACATTTAATGAACTACAAATAAAGAAAAAAATCACAAGTTAAACATAGTCACCTGGGATCTCTTGGTCCATGTAGGTGACCGTAATTATGTATAACAAATATTTAAAATAAAACAGGAGAAGAAAAAAAATACAGGAAATACATACATGAGGTGGACACATACATAGTGGCAAACAGGGTGCCAATAAATTATATTTTTGCCATAATGATGAGTTAAAGTGCTTAAAATAATTTTAAAACATAAATTAAACAGAAATAATCAATATTCTCAATAGTAAACAGATATTCCTTTAATTGTTTTTTGAATAAATGTTTTGAATGGCTATTTTGAATATGCATAGGTAACTTATTAAAACACTTAGGAGCTATGTAACAAAAATTTTTACAGAATATGGACTTTTTAGGTTTAGGAACAAAGTATATTATGTTAGGTCTTCGTAGATTTACGTAGGTTTTGTGAGGAATTGGGCATGTCCCATCCCACCCCCAGGCATGGTGTCCCATCCCACCCCGGTAGCAACAGTTAAAAAAATAGGTTCTTAGAAAAGAACTGTGGCTTTTAGGCTTAACTATTTATTCATAAAGTATATATTATTCAGTTTCGGAAACAATAGAAACCATTAAGAAAGCAACCAAGAATGAGATTTAAAATTCACTTTAGAAAGTGTAACACTTAGTTACTTTTTGCTTTAGTAAATCCATCTTTTTATTTAGAAACTAGTAGGAGCTTGCAACGAAAATAGTAAACAGCAACAAGTATGATGCCATGATGGTTTTACCTAGTGGAACACTCAAAAACTAATTTTATTTTTAATTTTAAGATTTATTGAAGGTGTCCCATCCCACCCCGTGTCCTATCCCTGCTCGGTCTCACCTATTTATGTTTTTTATCCAATCAAGAAATTAATTATTACTTTAAATAGTTGTACTTTTTAATATTTACAGTCTAACTGTTTAATTTGTTTGAAATTTGTAAAAAATTCCAAGCATTAAAATAACATTCTTCTCTAATTTTAAAACTTAAAATTTGTATTTTTTAGTTAGTTACAAAATCAAAATACATTCCTCAATTTTTATTATTTTAAAAATTTAATATGCTGATAAAATTAGAATAAAAATGCTGCATAAAAACTGTATGTAAGGTTTCAAGAGATTTTAGCACTTTTCATTTGACGCGTTTTCTAAAAAAACATATCTTACAGAACGATCCCCCTATCTAAAAAAATAATATAAGCATGGAGATATTACAACACCTTTTTTAGACATTTCAAAGGTACCCGACCCTTCGAATGCAAGAATATTGGTTGCCTGAATATAAAGCTATGTTATTAGGATTTAACAGCGAATAACTAAAAAAAACTTTCGCTTTCTGCAATATTAAACAACCTATAAGAACTACTGAAATCACCTTAGTTCTGTGAAAAGTCGTTATATCACAAGCTTTTCAGTAAGACACCCTTTAAGAATTCCATACGTTTGCTTTTATAGCATGTTTAATCGTGTTAGCTGTAGAGTAATACGATGTAATGTTCCCGGCTTTTAGAAATTCAATACTTCGTGTAATTTTCTCGGCATCTTGTGATGTTACAGATATGTTTCCCGAAAGGCCTCCTATCCAGGGAAAAAGTGTCACGTTTTGACATAGAGGTCAACTTTGTTTCTGATATATCCTCTATTTTTTTATTGGTTTAGCTTTTAAGTACTTGTTAAAGCTATGGGTTGTAAATATCTTTTGTCAGTTTAACATATATTCTTTTATTTTAGGTTTTTTATGCAGTACATTATATAGGCCTCGGTTTTGGTGATGAGGAATTTTTTTCAAAGTTGATTTTTAAAAAATGTAGTTATAACTGTTTGTTTCTTTAAAACTGCTTTTTAATAAAACAAATTTGAAGCAAACAAAACTTATTTAAAAATTGCCGAGCTATTTAAGTCATGAAATATCAGAACTATAGAAAAAAATTTCTAATTAAATTATTGAAATGACTTTTTTAAAGATAAAAGCAGGTAAAAACTGCACAAATTTCTTTTATTTAGCGACTAAAGCATCTTGAAGATTTTCAACGAGACGGTTAACAGCATTAAACCTCTTAAATAACATGATCCTAGAACGTACCTTTTACGATTTCGTAGAATAAATCACACGAAATTTCAACATGACATTTTTAGGGCTTACAAAAAATCTTACCTCGGAATCCCATCTTCAGTCGAGATACTCGAGAGTGAGTCAGCATACATTTTAGCCGTTAGCTTGACACACCACCTCTTTTGTGTCAAGCTAACCACTAAATCTTGAAAACAATGATCCCTTCACAAGAGGGAAAATGATTAAAAATTTAATGTCATAACTGTCCTGTTAGGAAGAGCATTGTTGATAACCTACAACATAGGAAATAATTTGGTTATTGGCAGGGTTGGCAAAAACCCGGTTTTTTTTTAAGGTTTTTTTTCAGGGTTTTTTCGGGTTTTTTCAATAAAACCCTGAAAAAACCCATATAAAACTGGGTTTTTTCGGAAAAAGTGTGGGTTTTTTCAAAATTAAGTGGTTTTCTCCTATAATGTAAGTGTGTTTTTTCAAATTTTAGTGAGTTCTTTCTATGTTAAATGTGTTCTGTCAAAATAATGTCAGTTTTTCCACAGTTAAGTGGGTTTTTTCAAAGTTTTTATACTTTGAAAAAACCCACTGAAATTGTAAAAACACCCCTTATTTACTGAAACCTGGTTTAAATTTTGAAAAAACCCACTATAATTTTAAAAATATCCTAAACTTTGAAAAAACCCACTGAAATTTAAAAAATCTTCCTTATTTTTTATATCTAGTTTGAACTTTAAACGTCCTAAATTTTGAAAAAACCCCATTCAATAATGAAAAAACCCACTGAGAATGAAACAATTTGAATGACCCAATGAATGACCCAAAAATGGGTCCAAAATGTGGGTTTTTTCACATGGTTTTTTTTGAAAAAACCCATTGGGTCCAATCCAGCCAACCCTGGTTATTGGTGGATTTTGGCTCATACCGGACTTGAATCCCGACTTCATTGTTACAATAATGGGTATTATTTTAGTCGTTGCTAATACACGAATTCATTTTTCAGCGGTAGATTGAATAAGGTTTTTGTTTTCAAACAAGATAACAAAAACCCGAAAAATACTCTTCAAGAATATAACTATAAATAGAGGCATCTATACCTTTAAGAACACAGGTAATAAAGGGTGAATTTATATTCAATCTCATTTACGACAAATTTTATTCCGTAAACAATTCCAGGTGAACTGATAGAACTTTAAATAAAATATCACTCGAGTTGAATGTTACTTTTCAGAAAACCCAAGTAAAAGCAATCACCCCCCAGACTTTTGTGCATCCGAAACACAATAACGAATCTTTGACGGAATCTCTTCCGTCAAACAATGTTTTTTCTGGACACGCGCTAAACGGAATTGTCTCTTCTGTCAAAAGGTTTCCTTTGAATTCAAAGTTCTCCGCTTACTTTGCTTGGAGCGGCGAAGGAAACACATTCTCATTCTTATTGATTCAAACTGCGACTTTAAAATATCCTTTCGTATATTTTATTTGTAATGCGAGTTAGTGAGAGAATGTGCCCTTGGGCATGTATTGTATTACAACAATACAATGGGTAAAAGTGTTCAGCTACATGCAGGGTGAAAGGATCCTAGCAGTGCATAAAGTATGATTTAAAACCAGGTATTTCTCTTGTTTTCATTTTACGGGAATATTTTAGTTGTAATAGAACACACGAGAAAAATATTAGTGATGATCATGTGATAAAAGAAATACGTAATTGTCACTGAAAAAGTTAATTGTTATTGTATTTTTAAACTTGAAACCAAAACTTATGTCCAACATGATTAAAGTGTCATTAATCTAAAAAGCTTTCATAAAGTTTTTGCATAATATGTAAGAATAGACAATATCACATTAAACCTTCACTTTTCATTGAGAGGTTTAGTCGCAAGCTCTCTTAAATTAATTCATTTTTTGCTATAGACATTAATTATGTTTCCTGAGTTGTTACTGTTAATTTTGAACAGGTATCTTGACAAGCCAGCGTAAAGATAAATTGCGATTCGTTTTTAAATTTCGGAATTATAAGGTTCTTAAGTAAATAAATAGAAAATATCTTAAAAATATATGTTGAATATATTTAAACATTTACAACTGATAATAATGATTACAACTGATTACTGACTGATTACAACTGATAGCTGTATGATATCAGCTGAAATCAATCAGTACACTTGTATCTCAGCTGAATTCCTTATGATAATCACACAAAAAATAAACTTATGATGAAATTTAAATAGTTTCTGTAAAAATTGTTGTTAATTAAAATATAAATATAATATTGTAATAATTTTCCCATATTAAAAGTAACTTATAATCCTGGTTAAAAAGTAATGAAAAACCTTTATTTTATTGAGCAAACAAAAATTAATTAAGGTACCTCCAGAGTCAAGAAAAGAAGCAACACTTTATTTTAACACTAAATAAAAATCTCAGTCATAAACAAAATAAATCAATTTTAAAATTGCAGATTTCATAAGTCATGGAAATATCGTACATAAAGACATAAATTTTACTTTAATTCTGCGATTTGAATAGATTGCTACTAGTAACGCTTACCCCGAAACTTACCTTCTGAAAGCTAATATGCTGCCTCGGGAAGGCTAAGAAGTCCCAAATACAGATTTAAAAGGAAAAGATTCATAAGCATTGGTCTTAAAAAACCCATCAATACCCCCATCATCTAATGGCCCAGACACATAAAAGAACCTTCGTTTTCAATGAAAACTCCATTCCTCAATAGAGACACCCCATCTTCGATTTCCTATACCTCGAAGCAATCGCCCCTCAAAAGAGGAAATTCGGAATTGAAGTTTTCATAAATCTCTAAATCGGTTTTAATAGATCCGTTTGCCCGGGGACGATGGTTTCCATTGGTCTGCTCCTGCCCACGAATAGGAATCTTGTGAATGGGTCTAGTAGCATCGCGTGATTTTCTGGATAGCCTTGGGTCCACCCACTAAATGTCCTACGTAACGGCCTTGTTGGTTCGATGTTGTTGCTGATGTGATGAACTTGAACGCAGGTTTTGGTGTTTTGAATGGAGATTTTCGCGAGAGGAAAGCCTGGAGTTTTGGTTTTATTTGTGTAAGGCAATAATGATGTCTCGACGGATGTCTGTTTTGCCTTTGTTAAAAGGTGAAAGATGGGGTGGGAGGGTTTATTAGTGTAACGTGGCTTTATTACAAATGGAATTCTGAACACTGGAAGCATACCAGACGAGTGAAATAAAACCTTTTGCTGAAACCATAATAGTTAGGACTATCAAGGAGGCAGATAAAAATTTTACCGTAGCCAAGGCCCGATTTGAAATTAGAACCACCGAAACATCGTTTTCTTACCCCTGTATAGTAATTAAAATACAGTCCACAATGATTTTTCCATAGAGTAGGTATTCCCGCTACAGAGTACTAGAAAAGATATCTATGGCATTAAGCAATAAAGTAAAAAAATGATTACACCCTGTGATAGGGTGACGCTATGATCACATATCCAATACTCATAAAACTTATTATCCCACTTATAACATCCCAAGAGGTGGAGAAAAAGAATATAAATCTTCTAATTCCTCCGAAAGTGACAAACTGAATGAAGATGCCACATCCAATCACAACTGTGACAACTTAACAATAATGCCTACTTCTCTGTCAATCGGGCATTTGCAGTGTTATTCTCCAAATAAGACATTTGAAAATAGCATTTTGAACCCAGTGTATACGGCTTTTTATCAGTCATCCCCACAGATAAACTATAGTTTATCACCTTTCTGTGCTAGGGGGTTCTACTTTTTTTAATATAAGGCAGATATATTTTTATTTAAAAGTCTAAGGAAAGGAACACAAATTTATTAGATAGCACCAGTTTCGCCTCGGGTGACACTCAGGCCTGCCACGCCAGTGCCCTTCTCGAGTAAGAACAAAATAATTCCCTCCACAGACCTAATCGATTTTTACTATAAGGCCGGCAGCACTTCGGTACAAAAAAATTAACTCTTTTTGGGTGTGCTATAGAAAACAAAGTTCGACAGTTCGTATTAACCCGTAGAGATAAAAAGTTTATAGGCAACTCATTGAACTTGTTTTGGACCATAAACCTCCCAGGCCAACCTCTTACTGTTGTGTATAGCTACAAATAGATGTAATTTAAATGTTCCACTGAGTTGAATGACCACTAATTTGAATGTTCCACATGTTTAAAATCCAGAGTTAAAATTTGTAATTAACAAATTACAGCTTATTATACCCAAGTAGCACAGCTCAAACCAAATATGTCACGCTTACGTAACTGCTATTAGAAGTAAACGAAATGTGGCCGTAGATGACCAAAATTGGACGAATCTTGAACGTTTGTGCTGTTTGGGTAATGCTGTAGATAAAGGGTTAAACCAACAGTATCCCCCTCTCGTAGCCACCAGACAAGATGTCGTCATGGTAAGCTGGACAACCTAAGCTGCCTACGCAGGATTGCATTCGATGCTCTCTCTACTCAACCCCATCCCTACGAATCTATGAGCGCTAATAATAATTGTGTCTCGCCGTAAGCAAGTCGCGGAGCAGCCGAGCAATTGGTGCCGCGGGGATGGGCGATCCTCTGCTCCATGGAATATCCATTTCATTCATCAGTTCCGAAAGGCCACTTTTGGCGATTTATAGCTCTCCGAATCAGTCTTTTTCTCGCTGACTCGCAATGAGGTGGGGAGGAATCCCAATTAAAGGAGCCGACTTTTTGATGGTTTGTGCGCTGCTCTTCTTTTGGGTTGGTTTTGAAATTGATGTGCCGGGTTAAGCGGTGAAATATCAGTGTTTTAATTGGAGTGACTGTGATTATTCAGCCATCAATTATTTTCAATTTATCTAATTTTATCATTCAAGAAGCGGTCAGATAAACCCTTTCCCACCTAAGGCTCCCGTAATTATCATCGGAAACTTGGGGGTGGCTTGGGCTGAAAGGGTTAAAATTCTACTTCATACACTGCAAAAAAGAAATCAAATTAAATTTATTACAGAAAATATATCAATATATAACATAATATATTGCGAAAGAAGGATAACAGAAAACCATTAACCAGGGTACATTAGGGTGTCTCAAAAAAAGCTTTTTTTCGAAAAACCTCGGTCCCCAGGGCTTTTCCCATTCCTTTTGGTCCCAAAAGATTGTGTGTGAAGTTTCAGGCCCCTAAGTTAACTCTAGGGTTTGCCTGTAGAGCCCCAAAGTTTGAAAAAAGTGGAAAAAAATACCAATTTTCAGAATTTTTAAAAATTATATTTTAAGATTGATACTGCGATAAAACCGGTTCAAATGTGTCATTTAGGACTGATTTTGTTGGAATATATTTATTTATGTGTATTAACTGTACCCTATAGCCTGTATAATTTAAGATTAAAACGTACTACTTAGGGACGTTGCACTCGCCAAAGCTTATAATGCACTACCGATGGACGAAATCAATTCAATCCGAATTTCTTCGAAGGAACTCCCTCAAATGATGCCATTTGGGGCTAAAATGATATTATAAATTATAAAAACCAGTGAAATAACAGTTTTTGGCCCTTCCACTGAGCTTTAATGAAAAAAGTGTTTTTCTTCAAAATTTCTCGTTTCCAGCTGATAAAACCCAAAATATATACTAAAAAAGGGGTTGTTGTACTTTTTAGGTACCAAACTTTGAAATCTTTATAGGGGTTTCATTTTTAATAAGTAGAATTAAATTTTATAGCGCACAGATCGGAAATGACATGAATATTTCCTATACCAGACGTGAAAATCTATTTTCTTTTTTTAAGTTTGAAAAATTACTTCCTTTTAACGTATTAGGGGAAAGTTTTAATTAAAAACTTCATTCTTTAACATTTCAACCAAGATTCACAAGTATTAAACTATTTTCCTAACTTTGAAAAAAGAAAATCGATTTTCACGTCAGGTATAGAAAATATTCATGTCATTTCCGATCTGTGTTGTTTAAAATTTATACTTGAAAAAATGAAACCCCTATAAAGGTTCCAATGTTTGGTATCTAAAAAAGTTCAGAAAACCCCTTTTTTAGTATAAGTTTTGGGTTTCATCAGCTGGAAACGAGAAATTTTGAAGAAAAGCACTTTTTACATTAAAAGCTCAGTGGAAGGGCTCAAAACTGTTATTTCACTGGTTTTTATAATTTATAATATCATTTTAGCCCCAAATGGCATCATTTGAGGGAGTTCGTTCGAAGAAATTCGGATTTAATTAATTTCGTCCACCGGTAGTGCATTATAAGCTTTGGCGTGTGCAACGTCCCGAAGTAGTACGTTTTAATCTTAAATTATAGGGGCTATAGGATAAGTTAATACACATAAATAAATATATTCCATCTAAATAAGTCCTATAGACGCATTTGAACTAGTTTTATCAGCATTATCAATCTTAAACATAATTTTAAAAAATTCCGAAAATTTGTCATTTTTTCCACTTTTTTCAAACTTTGGGGCTCTACAGGCAAACCCTAGAGTTAACTTAGGGGGCTAAAACTTCACACACTATCTTTTGGGACCAAAAGGAATGGGAAAAGCCCTGGGGAGCGAGGTTTTTCGAAAAAAGGCTTTTTTTGAGACACCCTAGGGTACATACTTAACCATCAAGAAGTCTCACTCATACAGGTGGCCAGCTCGAAAAATACTGACAATCACACAGAAACAGAAAAGCTCTGACAGCAAAAAAAAATCTGACTGCAAAAAAAAAAGTTTATTCATGGAAATAACCAACTAAAACTTCAGAAGTTGGGAAAAAATTATATGTCTAGTCTCTAATTCTACCAGTCTGTAGAAAGATAATATGAATTAAAAAATAGAATATTTCCCATGGATAAATTCCCTAATGTTGCAAAGCAATTTTAGCATACAGAAAAAGTTCAGTCAGGAGAGAAATTCTGTGGAAGGAAAGCTCTAGCTCCAGATCTTTTCTTGTTTCTGTACAAATATGTGTAAACTAAGGGGTTGAAGGTGACTGTTTTCCTCTGAAGGGGGTGTTATCTATAACTAAGGCTGTTCAGAACACAAAGAAGGAGGGTAGTAGCTACCCCCCCCATTCTATTGAATCCTCATTGCAAAATGAGAGGGTTTTCCGTAACTTAATCAATAAGAATTTAAATAACGAAGCAATCGAAGTTATTGGCTCCACCAAATGATGTTTGTAAAAGTTTCCAGGATGCCAGGCCGCCGTCCATCTGGGTCAAAGTCAAACGTTTTGTCATTCTCTGAGGAAGACTTCACCATTGATTTAAAAATAAAAAGGTTAAAACGTGAATGCAGCAATCGCAGTAGTGTCAGAAGATAACTTCTTGAATATAGATCCCGGATACTTTTATAAACATTGTTAGCACCGGCCGTAAAAGCCTTGATGTTAATAAAGACTGATGATGTCACCCGCAGAGATGGACATATAGACAAACGTTTGTATGAACTTTAACTGGACCATGGCCCTTAACTTATCTTGATCTCTTATTAGTAGCATCGGCCGCGTGAAATTCACGTTTATACATCTATTTATTTCATTTATTAAAGTTTATTTCTATATTAAACTGTATTTTTCATTTCTAAATTTGAAGTAGAAATATCGAAGTAATTTTACTTCTGTTAGTAATTTTATAAAATGTAAAATTTAAAAGTTTAAATATTATTTAAAATATGGAAGATCTAAAATATATCCAAATGCAATTTAGCGTTTGGAAATACAATTTGGTTGGTTTCCTCAATAAATCAGACTTTTTTATTATTATTTTTGAGCTTTTTGGTTTTAAGAGGTATGTTCTACTCAAACTTCGTGTTTTTTTTATTATATACAATAGTACCTATACCTGGGTGAAAACTGAATTTTTTCTCCTTATAAATTTAGTTTTAAATATATAGGTTTGAGTTTCCTTTAGCTTTTTTAAGTAAAATGTAAACTCAGCAATTTCTCTTTTCCCGCAGAGTACTTTGAATTATTTTGTTTTCTTAATTCCAGTCTAAAATAATGCATTATGGAATACACTTTCTATTCCAAAGGAATTTTATGCTTGGCGTACTCGTTTTCGAGTGCTGACTGAGTACATTACGAAACTGTCAGTAGGATTTTTCTCCCGAGTTCTATTATAGTAGCTCTGATTTAAGTTAGTGGTTCTTTAGAGAAAAAATAGCTAAAACTTTATTAATTGAAATGTATTTAGAGGGAAAGTTCTCAGAATGTATTACAGCGATACGTACATTTATTTAATCACAACTTAAAATATATAAAAAGTTCCTGGAATAGTTGCAAGTAAATTTTATGTCGTAAAATTCTGAGAAAAGTAAAGGGAATGAGAGAGGAAAGCTGTGTAATAGTAATTCAGGTTTCAAACCTTTTTAATAAATGTCATACAATTACATCTTTTTCGGAATTAATTTTCTTCATTTTCTACATATACGCAGAGCAGTACCAAAAGAAGCTCATTTCTTGTAAAAGTACGAATTAATATTTTTTTAATATTTTTGAGCATATGAAATATTTTCTGCATCTCATTTCATGCAAATAATAGTACAAGATTTTTTAAAAATTGAAAGCATAAAATAGTTAGTTTATGGGATAAAAATAGCACAAGTTCCTCAAAATATCTTTCATATATTACGTAAGAATCAAAACCCAAATATAGAAAATACTGAATTTGATAAAAATCCAATTATTTTCTAAATCTGCAAAATAATTATTTAAAACTTCAATCAACTGGAAGATGGGAGATGCACTCTAGTTTTTTTTACTAAAAATTTAATACATTAACCGCCATGGTTACAGCCTCTGATTGGTGGAAGGAAAATATTGAATTATTTTTCCACCAATCAGAGGCTGTAACCATGGTTTCCTGACCAGACCGCCGGTCAGGTTACCGGTGAATACGGCCGTAAGTGTGAAAATACATTTTATAATTGGGTCTTTTTATTGCTTTCGTTACATAAAGATCTATCTCTAACTGTTTTAAATTTGAAATTGGTTGAACTTTTATTATGTTAAATTTAGTTAATATTTTAAATAATTAAAAATTAAGAAGAAGTATTAATAATGAAGAAGTTAATATTTTGCTTCTAATTTCTATAAAATTATATTACATATTGGTTGAAAAACTTGAATCTTTACATTTTTGGAAGGGTGGACAATAAATGAATAGTACATTTTTCTAATGTGATCAGAATCCATCATTTGTTGTCTAAAACTGTATTCATTTCATTGAAAAATAATCGCGCCTGTTAGTAGATTTAAATGCAAGGAAAATTGCCTTCACTTCTCCTACATAATTTTGCATATTATTAATTTTTGAAACTGTAACTTAAATATAAGATAGGTACTAAAATTTTATTTTTGATAACATCTTATTTTTTCAGTAATTACTCGATAGTTTAAGGGGGTCTGGGACACAAAAATCGGGAGATTTTCAAAAAAGGTTTTTTGCTTTCAAAAAGTATCCCTGTTTTTTCTGCTTAAAATGATGCTTGAACTATGCTTCTATCATAAATAGAACTGGAGTTACAATAATTTGTTGCCGGCTGCTTTGGTATATCAAGCATTATATTTTCAACATTCAAATCCGGTTTTCTCTATGATGTGTTTTTTCACTGTTTCTCATCTTTAAATTGATATAAGTCAAGAGCCGTTCAAGGTAAAGAGTTGAAATTTGAAATACATACTTTTTAAACACTTTACTTTAATTTTATCAAGGGAAATTTAAAAATTTTATGTACTTTTTAAAATATGAATTTTTATGACCACACTTTTTTAATGAAATTTCAATTTTTAATTTTTTTAAAACCTTTTTGAATACTTTTCTGATGTGATTTTGCTTAGTTGTTAGTTGGTTGATCAGTATAAAAAATTTCAAAATTCTAAGTTAATTAGTAAAGTTTTTAGAAAATTGTGTCCCGGACCCCCTTAAGAGATTTAGCTATGTAGGAATTAAATATTACAGAACATGGAATTGAAATTTCTCTCTAAACATCTTGAAAAGATGAAATTCTTTCGTTAGTAAAATATTTGTCAATTTTAAACCAATAAATTTTGTTTTCTTAACTGTTACAGCAACAAAAATCTCCAATGGAGAAATAAGTATGGTTGGGACAAGAAATTTAAATGCAAAGAAACTCCCAAGCTGCCAAAGTTTTATGTTTTTTTATATTGATATTGACAACACATATGTTTATTTCTCGATCGAATATTTTCCTGAACACTTGCCGGTTATCGCGGCACACCTTGACGTTGTAACCCTACTCAAACGATGAACCACTGCTCTACTGATACCAGACCGAAAGCATTTATGGAAATGCTCGTCTCATCTACATTCGCACGGTACTCCTTGAAAAATGAATACCTGTCATCAAGTATCTTGGCGACATTTCTTTCTACCTTGAGAGAAAAAAAAACAATAACTTGTGCAACCCTAAACAGGAAGAAGGCGGGGCGTCAACCTATCGGTGACAACCTCACACCCACGGAATTCAAAATGGCGCACCACCCGTGTTCGGAATGACAAAAAAGGAATCGTTTTTTGATTACTTACTTATTGGTGGATGTCCCAATGACGAGGACTTTAATTCCACAGGCCCCTCTTCCATGAGCCCTATTCATTAGGTTTTCAATCAGCGGTCATATCACTTTTCCGATGGACAGGACAAATTTAACGAATTTCGAGTGATTGAATTCTTTGCCGAGATGAGCGTGAGATTTGATGGGTTTGGTGATTGCGTAGGTTGCCCTTTCCGGACTATGAGGTGGTCAGAAGTTATGTGTTTAATAATTTCGGGTTATGACGCTTCCGATGGTTTTAATTATAATTCGGTGGTTATAACGGAAAATTTCTGTACCTCAATATTTTGTTGATATTTTCGGTACTTTTGATATTGAATTTTAACCATAAAAACCAACAAAATCATAAAAAATGCGTACGGTTGATTTTTTACTAAATTAAGATATCAAAGGTATTGAGAACTCTACTTAAAAAGCAGAGTTTTTTTTTAGATGGGAAGTGTTTTCGATATTACCATTTACATTATTTTAATGCATTCCACTATAGTCTGTGTAAATAAATTGGTAGCTCCTCACCCCATGTCAACGACGTGACAGTACAATAGAAATATAGTGTGACTAGTTAGAAAATTGTGTGACCTTGAACAGCCTATTTTATTTACCCAGCCTATAACTATACTGTGACAATAAAAACGTGAAATAGATAATATTTCGTTAAGTTTGTAGTAGGGGATTATGCAATGCGCAGAGGGGTAATTTTACTTTTATTACCAAGGAACAGGATGGTGCAATGTGAAGAAGAGAAATAAGAAATAGGTATATAAAGTAGGGTGGGTCATTTTCCTATGGCGAAAAAATTTTTTTACAAATTCTATCGGGCACAGCAAGAAAAGGGTGCCAAATGGTCTCAAACTAACATGTGTAAAACATTATTCCATTATAATAACTATTTTTGCCTCCGGATTGGCCTCAAATAGAACAAAAATATGTAATTTTTCATATTTTTAAAAAATTTTATAAATTAATTTTTTTTGTCGATAACTCTTTAAAGTTCACAAATAAGGGTATTTAAAAGCAATTTTAATCACATTAGTCACCTTCAAACATTATTAATACAAAAACAACTGCCAAAGTGGCAATATAATATGCTATCATATTAACAAGAGCCGTAGAATATGAATATTTTTTGCCAACAAACAGTGGATTGTCAGTGGTACATATTTTAAATATTGATAGTTTATATACATTCTCCCTCAAGTTTGGTCAGTATAAAACGGTATTTTTAATTTTTCAAAATAGAAACAGTTGTGTTTTTCATAAATATGCCGCGCTTTTGAAATTCAGCGGACAGTTATTTCACTGGCTGGTCTTGGGATCCAAATATGATCCCAAAAATATGTTGAAACAATTGTCGAATGGATAGTTCGTTCATAGGCAATATCAGTTATAATTCGCTGTCATGATTTACCTAACTTTTTGCTATAGCAATAGACTGAAAACCAGGCCCATGAAATTATACTTCTTTGAGGATTGACTCAAAATAGCTTCTTAGCATTCCCTTATGCGTTCATAAAAGTTAAAATATAGCAAATTTAACTGTTAAGGATAATTACATGTAAGTTTTGAAAAGTAATGTAGCTTATTTAAAAACTTAAGGGATAATACTGAGCTTTATGCTGAAAACGGGGATCTACCGCTCTTCTTAAGAAAATATTTCAAAATTTGACTCTTAAGTTGTGGTTCTAACTTATTTTTGGGCATTAGGGAATCATATGGGGACACTTGGGATGGACTATTCCTAATATGCCAAGAAATTTCAAAGAAACCCCAACTTTTAAACTCATCCAAATGTTTTCCTTGGGGTTGAAACCTATAACCCAAAAAAAGTACCCACCTTCTGACATATCCATTTTTATTAAAAATTTAATGCTTTTACCATCCTTGTTCTGTGACTGTTATGAGTTATGTTCTGTGACTGTTATGAGTATGTTAACTGTAACTGTTTTGATTTATGTAAATTGCGTTGGGTATATAAACTATTGTAAACCTTTATCGATAAACGATAAGCTACGATACTACTATGATTTGCAGGTAGCGGGATGCTTCCAAATAAACAAAGTTTAAACCCTGCTTCTGATTTATTATTGAGGCTTTGACACAAGACTTCTTGCTGTTACTAGCACTCTGGTATGTTGGCATACATAAAAATGGCGTCCGCGACAGGACAGCAGCGTTAGCAGTTATCGTCTATCTTTGGTAAGACCTTTTAATATTTTCATCATGCCTGAGGATACTGATCAAGTTAAACTTGTAAAAGAGCGGGACTACCAAAAAGCATCTTTAACTCGGATCTTCAATTTCGCTACAAGCCTAGTTCCTAATACAAGTGTGATCGCGGTGCAAATAAGGCTTGATCGCCTAGAAACCGTTTTTTCTAATTTATGCCGAGTTGACGCATTATTAAGTGATGAGCTTTCCGAAATCGCCGACATTGAAGCTAAATATTCTGATTGTAAAACTATCCTTTTAACTTTCATTAAGGAAAGAACCCCAGCGGTGTTTTCGAATATTTCTGTCAGAGATCTTCCTAGTTTTCAAGGTTCATCGCTAATCGGCCATTCCGATTTTCGATTGCCTCGTCTCAACATTCCGAAATTCAACGGGGAAATTATGGAGTGGTTGTCCTTTAAAGATTTGTATCTTTCCTTAGTTCATAACAATTCAAATTTGCAAAACATTCAAAGGTTTCAGTACCTACGAGATTTATTGGGCGAAGTTCCCGCCGCAGTGATCCGTCATATTCCAGTTTCGGAATCCACGTATGAAGAGGCGTGGTCTCTACTCTTGGCTCGTTTCGACCAAAAGAAATGTATTGTGAGCTCTCGTATCTCTACTTTCTTGAATCAACCTTCTACTGCTCCAACTTCCCCTGCTTCCCCATCTGAGTTGAGATTCAAGAAAGCGATCAGATGTCTAAAATGCGGTGGTACTCACATTCTATCAAAATGCTCTGTATTTTTGAGTCTTGGCATACCTGCTCGTCGAGACTTCGTTAAAAGGAAAAACTTGTGTTTCAATTGTTTATCTGAAAAACATTCTGTGCGCCAATGTAAGTCGACCTATTCATGTCGTGTATGTAAACAGATGCATCACTCTAGTTTGCACGAATCGGTTACAAGTAACCTTGGTGTAATTTCTAAAAGTCCGTCTAAAGACTTTGTAAATGATAAAGATCCCAGTGCGAAAACTCCCGTGAATTATGTGTCTAACACTATCGCCTTCAATATAGCACAACTACCTACTGTAGTAGTCTCGGCTCGTGACGCTTTCGGAAACTCAACTGACATCCGAGTGCAATCGGATTCCAGATCTCAAGCAACAATTATAACTGAAGCCATGGTAAAGAAACTGAAGACCAAGGTAAATCTACGTGATCGAACTCGGGAAACCTTTGATATTGATGCCCATGTTTTGAAAAGATTAACGGCACCCCAACCCTCACAAGCTATATCATTCAAAGATCGTGAATCTTTCGTTGGACTTAATTTGGCTGATGAAGCTTTTTCAGCGCCAAAGGAGGGTCTTCTACGGGCAGGAGGTAGACTAAGAAGCTCGCTTCAACAACGGTCAAAGTGGCATCAACTTCAACAGAACGTAAAGTACGGAGACCTAGTCTTCCCAAAAGAAAGTAACCTACCACCTGCAACCTGGCCATTGGGGAGAATCACCGAAGTATATCCGGGATCAGACGGCTTAGTCCGGGTCGTTGAGGTCAGGACTGCAAAAGGCTACTACAAGATATCTGTTGCTAAAGTTGTCAAAATCCCGAATGATGTATCGCAGCCCTCTCCGGCACATCCGCTGCCGCCCTCTCCGGCACATCCGCTGCTGTCTCCTCTGGCACTCCCGCTGCTGTCTCCTCTGGCACGCCCGCTGCCGCCTCCTTCTCCGGCACGCCCGCTGCCGCCTCCTTCTCCGGCACGCCCGCTGCCGCCTCCTTCTCCGGCACGCCCGCTGCCGCCTCCTTCTCCGGCACGCCCGCTGCCGCCTCCTTCTCCGGCACGCCCGCTGCCGCCTCCTTCTCCGGCACACCCGCTGCCGCCTCCTTCTCCGGCACACCCGCTGCTGCCTCCTTCTCCGGCACACCCGCTGCTGCCTCCTTCTCCGGCACACCCGCTGCTGCCTCCTTCTCCGGCACACCCGCTGCTGCCTCCTTCTCCGGCACACCCGCTGCTGCCTCCTTCTCCGGCACACCCGCTGCTGCCTCCTTCTCCGGCACACCCGCTGCTGCCTCCTTCTCCGGCACACCCCGCCTATGGTCCTTTACTGCCTGAATTGGCCCACAGAGCTGGAGCTGCAATCCCTTTCGACCCGGGAATTCAACAGACATCGGCACCCTTGGTGCTGTCTTTAGTTCTGCTGCGCTTCGTCTCATCATCTTGCACTCTGCTGCGCTTCGCCTCATCGTCTTGCACCCTGCTGCTCAACGACTGCACTCTGCTGCGCTTCATCTCATCGTCTTTAGTTCTGCTGCGCTTCGTCTCATCATCTTGCACTCTGCTGCGCTTCGCCTCATCGTCTTGCACCCTGCTGCTCAATGATTGCACTCTGCTGCGCTTCGCCTCATCGTCTTGCACCCTGCTGCTCAACGACTGCACTCTGCTGCGCTTCATCTCATCGTCTTTAGTTCTGCTGCGCTTCGTCTCATCATCTTGCACTCTGCTGCGCTTCGCCTCATCGTCTTGCACCCTGCTGCTCAACGACTGCACTCTGCTGCGCTTCATCTCATCGTCTTGCACTCTGCTGCGCCTCGTCTCATCGTTTTTCACGCTGCTGCACTCCTCATCAATCCATGAACTCTTAAAATTTAAATTTTTTCTTCCTTTCTGTCTAAAAAAATTTGGGCAGGAGTATGTTCTGTGACTGTTATGAGTTATGTTCTGTGACTGTTATGAGTATGTTAACTGTAACTGTTTTGATATATGTAAATTGCGTTGGGTATATAAACTATTGTAAACCTTTATCGATAAGCGATACGTTACGATGCTACTATGATTTGAAGGTAGCGGGATGCTTCCAAATAAACAAAGTTTAAACCCTGCTTCTGGTTTATTATTGAGGCTTTGACACAAGACTTCTTGCTGTTACTAGCACTCTGGTATGTTGGCATACATAAAAATGAAGTAGGTTTGTAGCGAAATTGAAGATCCGAGTTAAAGATGCTTTTTGGTAGTCCCGCTCTTTTACAAGTTTAACTTGATCAGTATCCTCAGGCATGATGAAAATATTAAAAGGTCTTACCAAAGATAGACGATAACTGCTAACGCTGCTGTCCTGTCGTGGACGCCATTTTTATGTATGCCAACATACCAGAGTGCTAGTAACAGCAAGAAGTCTTGTGTCAAAGCCTCAATAATAAACCAGAAGCAGGGTTTAAACTTTGTTTATTTGGAAGCATCCCGCTACCTTCAAATCATAGTAGCATCGTAACGTATCGCTTATCGATAAAGGTTTACAATAGTTTATATACCCAACGCAATTTACATAAATCAAAACAGTTACAGTTAACATACTCATAACAGTCACAGAACATAACTCATAACAGTCACAGAACAATCCTACTCAACCGAAAATAAAGGTTTCGCATATTTTTATGATTCAAGAAAGAAATTTTTTATTGCCAGTTCTAACCATTGAGATATTCAAAATATGCTGTATTACAACTCAAGTATTTTAACTCTGATTTCATTTATAATTATTTTATAGTCTTCAATGATGATTTTCATACCATTGTACACATTTATATTCATGACGGATTTGTGCAATCGAGGTAAAAACTTGATTTTCGTTCGTCCATTTTTACATGAAATTACTATATTAATCGAAACTTTGCGGCCAATCCGGAGGCAAAAAGAGTTATTATAATCGAATAATATTTTACACATGTTAGTTTGAGACCATTTGGCACCCTTTTGTCGCTGTGCCCCTAGGAAAATGTGAAAAAAATATTTTTTACCCACCCTAATATACAGTTTAATAATGAGAAAGAGATAAGCACGCTCTTGCATGTTGCCATAATCACAACATAAACACTGACAGTTACGTAAGAGGGAGACCTCTCTATATCTACCCCTCAGTTTTTCTTCAGTCCTACTTAGTAAAAGCATTGGTTACAGAAATATTCATGGCATAATCATATTCTTATATGGTTCACTCTCTATTTCTACAGAAAGGTTATGTTAAATTGAATTACTGCTTCAAAAACGTTCTCCAGAAAAAAAACATTATAATAGAAAACATGGTTCATTCAATTAAGTTCATTTTCATTTTTGAAGTATGTTTTCTTTACTGATGAAGTTTTAGAAAGATAATACATGTTTTAGTCTACACGGAGTGTGTATAAATTTATATGAAAGAGTATTTTTTATATATGTTAGGTTCAAACCCCGAAATCGCTCACTGACCGAAAAAAAACGCTCACATCGCGGAGTGGCATTTGCAAATTGCCACCACCGGAAATTCGGGTTGTGGTATTTTCAAAAACGCTCACTCCGCGATGTGGTATTTTCAAAATGCCAGAACGCGATGTGGCCGTTTTTCAATAGTGGCACAACCCAAAATAGACTTATTGTAAAGATGGGATGTGCTAGTGTACGACGTTTGGCCAAATTAAACATTCCACAGATTTGCTTCGGCTGGTTTAGGGTTTTATACCAGGCCCATTTAATACGCCGTTGACCGACAGATTCTCCGAAAGGTTTTGCCAAAATTTAATTTATATAGTCTAATTAAATTTGTTCTTTTCAGACTTATGTACTTAATTTAGATTTATTAAAGGTTTTTTTTGGAAATTTTCAGTTTTAAATTTGGAATTGTCCTTGAAATTTTCGGTTTAATTTCTATTTAATTAATTTAAATTACATTTTCATTATTGTTGCATTGCTTTAAAAATGTAAAATTAATGAAATGCTCAATTTTTTGACATGTTTTCATCGTTTTCCCATTTATTATACAAATAAGTCTTTTTAAAAAAGTAAGGTAAAAAAGTATAATTGATTGCATAAAAATTGAGGAAATAATTTTTAAACAAGAGTCAACTGGTAATACGTCAACAATTATTGTCAAAAATCGAAGTAATATTAATTAAATAATTATAAAAACAAATTTAATAATTAAATACCACATTTTGAAAATACCACAACCCGAATTTCGGGTTGTGCCCCTTTTTGCAAATGCCACTCCGCGAAGTGGCCGTTTTTTTCGCTCAGTGAGCGATTTCGGAGTTTGAGCCTAACATATGTTTAGGAAACTCCACTTTCGTAATATTTAGTCAAAATGACAGGTATAAATTCCGTCGTTTATTTTACCGAACTTTTCTAGAACATGGTCACGCAAAAATAATCAATGAAACAACAACTAAATAGAGATAATGATAATATTAACAAATATTACGACATATTAACACAATTCAAACACAAATCCGCAAAATCAATTACCGAAGAGATAATCCAACATTTGTTTCAAAAGCATCATTATTTCCTTAATGTCAAAGTGAACTCAATTAAATAAATCCATTGTAACTAACGGCACACAATCAAGCCTCGTGAATTGGAGTCTCAACTTTAAACTCGAATCCTTTTATTCAGCAATCTCTTCTCTAAGTAATCCCAGAGGATGGCGTTTGAATTGGTGCCTTAGCCAGGTATGAGGTTTCAAGAGTCATTTTGGTGCAATGAATATTCTCAATCGTTTTCACTTTAACGATGCTTATGGGACAGATTCCCATGCATTGAAACTACTTGCGTGAATCACAGAGAGTCATTCGTAAGTTCAGTAGCTATTTTACTTTTAATGTTTATTTTAATATGCATTAGCTGTTATTACTGTTTACTATCTTTTCAATCAAAAAATATTGCATTATAAGAGAATGCACAAATATTTTGCTGCTTGTAATAAACACAACCCTAACCTCGAATACGTGTAATTTACTACTTATACAATTGACAAGTCTGAAAAATTAATAAATAAGGCTTTTAAAATGTAAAAAGTTTTTCGGGCAGCATCTTCAAATAATTTTATGTTCCATGTATATTAATGCGTACAAAACCGTGAAACTTTGCTATGCACTTCTTTATTTTCACACTTTGAGATAAAAAAAATACTTCAAAGGTTCATTTAGAGAATTAAAAATGCAGAAAAAAGTTGTACTAGAATTTTAACATAATGTGAGATTAGATAGTTTTAGTTAATTCTCTCTTTAATAAAACATTAATGTTTTACAATCTTTACGCAGGATTCTCAAAATTGTATTAATGTCACTATTAAAAAGAATTAAAAGAATAAAATTAGAAAAAATTAGTTTTGAGTGAATTAATTAATTTTTTTCCAGAAACACAAAAATTACCTAAGCTTTTATAATATTTTGACCGAATCCAATGGTAGTTATTAGTTTAGTAAGCTGAAAATTAAATTAATCAGAAAATCTTTTTCAAAAGGCTGATCCTTCTTGCCTAACTTTGGCTGTTAACAGATTGGACTTTAAAATTTATATAAAAAGTAATGAGCTTCAATAACAAATTGACTATACATTTCATACTATTTGGGGATAATAAAACACAGGAGAAGAAAATGTTCGTAGTTAAGTTGTAAGTGAAATTTTGACACTTATTAATTTTGTTACGATGTAAAACTTTTGAGAAAATCTGGTTTTAATAAGCTGATATATTTAAATTAATAAATTATGCAAAAATGCTTAAAATTTAAACGAAAAAAAAACATGCTTACTAATAAATCATAAAAAACAAATAAAAAGCAAAGTTTCACTCCATCATCGATTGCTGTGATCTTCAGAACAATGTTTTTTTACTTGCATGTGACCCTTACCAGAAAAGAGTCCAGGATTTCCCCGGCTGGGGGTGGCCCCTGATAAAGTCTCCAATCAGGAATCCTTTCTAATCTTAGTTTTTCACTTTTTATGTTTTAAATTAAAAATGATTAAAAAAACGTTAGTGCATCCTTCGTGTTTGCATAGAGCTGTTGTAAACACTAATAAACATTTATTATACACCACCCTGAAGGAGAGGATGGATGTGTAAAATTTTTGGTCTTTTCACATCTAGAGTTTAATGCCTTTGGCAGCAACATGTCAACGTTTGCCTTGCGAAATAACGTCTCTTAATTTTTTGTTTTAGCTCAAGTTTAAAATGAAATTTTTTTTCTACAGCGCTGAAACACTAAAACGATTATTTTCTCCAACCAAACCTAAAATTTCCTGAGTCGCATATTGTTTGCCACCCCGAGGGTTATCCGGTTATGGAGTTAAGCTGTCCTTTATTTCAAGCAAGAAGATGGATTTTTTCCAGTTATTCTTTTACAGTGTAACAGTTTCAATATTTTGTGAGAGAAGGTAATACGATGCTACAAGAATCAGAAGTAATAAGAGTTTATAAACAAAGATCTTTCTTTGAAGAAAAAAAGTTTTCGTTGAAATGGCTTGAAGGGGAATAAAGAATATCTTCATTAATTTTTTTTAAGAATCTCTCTCGTTTGTTATCTTATTACGATTACTTGGTGTTACGGAATATCAGTTATTTGCGTTTAATTGCGGATTATACGTGTTTTAAGTAACAAAGAATTCTTCCAATCCTTTAGTGCCATTTCTTAATAGAATTATGCTAGAAGCTGAGTTGGGGTTTGAAATTTTATCCCTTTTTTAAAACGAATGCGATGGTCTAGTGTGAAAAAATCAAGCTTTGAAATGTAACAATGATAATATTTTTTGTGTTTCTAGGGAGTTTGCCATCGACTTATTATTGTAATCTTGTTTTATAGATAGAACATTAAAGAAAAGATAATACCAAGGCATGGATCAAAAAGTATTATGTTAGCTTCCTTGGAAAATATGTGATATCTTTACTAATAGGATAATACATAGTTTAAATTGTTTTTAAAATATTTCTTGCGTTAAAATACAATTTCTTAACTTCTTGCGTTAAAATACAATTTCTTAACTTCTTGCGTTAAAATACAATTACAAAATAATTATTTTTCCACAATAATAGTAATTTTCAATTAATAATACCATAAATTTGCTAAGTTTAATCAGCATCATATTAATTCACTTGTTAGCTAATTTAAACCACATCTTTAGACTTAATTCAAAGTACTGAAAAACTTTCAGTTTTCTTTACAAATGTTTTATAAGTGTATATTTTTTTGTACGTCATGTAAACGAAATCAGATTTTAATTTCAAATTAGTTAATTAATTATATTACTTTTCAAGCAAAATTATTTCAGTTTTTTCATCTGTTTTGTGCTTAAAAATATTTTTCGTGTGGCAAACATTTACATTTCATAGACACGTGCTCATATAATTAAAAAAAGTTATTCATGACTTTTTGTAACGATAAACTTAAAAAGCTCCCATAGAAAATTAAATATCCATTCAAAGCTTGGAAAGGTTTGAATGAAAAAACTTTTAATATCTGCATTAAAAAATAATCTGAGTCGTTCGAAAGTTAGCAATGAAAAAATGTAAGTTTCATTTAAGGACAATTACTAATCCTTTAGGAAAGGAAATTCAACACGCACAAGGTAAATCACCAATTACAACTGTCATTTTTCACGCAAATCAAAATCGAGTCACCTTGAACGCGTCGCTCCTTGATTTCGTTTCAGGCACCGCCCAAGAAACATGGAGATTGATTCTCCTCAAAATCCTCAAAAAAGGAAGAGGAAATTACTTCTAATTACCCCCAGAGAGACGCGGAAGACCGAGCAATAATTACTCTAGCGCTCCAAGCCTAGTGATAAGACAATCCACTCCGTCAATCAGAGGAATCGTGGATCCTTCAAAGGAATTTACAGGGTGGAACCGCACAGATAAGATAATAGGAGAAGAGTGATAGAGACACCAATGCTACTTACATTGAGTCCTTTAAATTGAAGATTCCATAGACTGATCAGATCATTTTTTAGGATTTGTATTCTTGATTACCTTACACTTATGTGTGTCATATACCTTCATCATTTAATAATTTTTATTGTGCTCCGCGAAATAACCCAATTAGATATACTGGCCAAATGTGGTATTTTCTAGAAAAAATTCATTTTGGGTGTCAAATAAAAATTTCGTGATGTAAAGGGTGACAGCAAAAAAATCTTTAACATAATAGCGGAAATAAACTGGAGAGAAAAAGTGAAGTACCAGGTAAAATATTTTCGAGATAATAAATGGTTTCATGGTAAAAAAAATTCCGATATCGATATTTTAAATAATAAATTTTAAATAAATAATAATTTTAAATAAAAATGAGGCAATAAAATTTTAACACTTGTACAGTTGGGAAAAAAACGACTCAGTTGAAATTTCTGGAGAACCACTTGGGTAAGGAAGACAAAAGAGGGGTCGTTTTTCATTAATTAAAGTATTCTTTTACTAAAAAAATTATCGAGTCCTTCGGGGGTCGTCTACATATTAAACGAAACACTAACTTTTTTTTCCAATGGGGACCCCAATTATTATTAGTTTTTCTGAAAGGCCATCCCCCCAATCCCTAAAAAAATACCCAGTTTCATCCGGATTGATTAAAAAAATTAATTTTTTAAATAAACTAAAAAAATTTTAAATAGTGAAATATTTTTATGGTAAATGATTCTGGTAGTAATTTTATGTAGGAAACCAAAATTTCAAACGATTTTATCTATTAGTTTTGATAAAACAAACGAGAAAGAGCATTTGCAGTATGCATTCGGCAACGGTATACGGCCCCTTAAGATATTAATTCGTTTTATCAAAAACTATAGGATAAAATCGATTGAAATTGTGGTTTCCTACATAACATTACTACTAAAATCCATTACTATAAAAATATTTCACGATTTGAAAAAAAATTAAGTTTATTTATAAAAAATACAATTGTTTTAATCAATCTGGATGAAACTGGGTATTTAAGGGTTTGGAGGATGGCCTTTCAGAAAAAAAACAAAATATAATGGTTCCCCATTGGAAAAAAGTAAGTGTTTCGTTTAATATGAAGACGACCCCCTAAGGGTTCGAAAATTTTTTTGGTAAAAGAATACTTTAATTAATGAAAAACGACCCCTCTTTTGTCTTCCTAACCCAAGTGGTTCGCCAGAAATCGCAACTGAGAGTCGTTTTTTCCCCAACTGCACAGGCCGTGCTTGAAACCTCCTATTTGAACTCAATGAAAAACATGTGACTGAGTGAGGGATTAACTTTGATTCGTATTAAGCAATTCTAAAAAGTAAAATTTCATTTCTCAAACTTTCTTGCTCTTGAGTGCCTTCCGTTCTATTTCCCTCAATATTCCCTATTTCTTTCCCTCAGTTTCTTTATCTCTCCTTTTTCTTTCCCCTTTATCTCTTTTCTCTTCCTCTACTTATGTATCTTTCTCTCTACATTTCTTTCTAGTCTAAGCGGTACAACCCGGATTTTGGCGAAACACTGCACTTTTTGATGACGGTATGAAACTTGGTACAATGATTCTAGGGACCTAATAAATGAGTTTTCGATCAGGACCCAAAAAAAATTTCCCTTAGAATTTAAAATTTTAAACTTTTTATAAAATTTCAATTTTTGCGATGTACACGGTATATATCATACTTTTAATCATGTTTGGTGGTAATTCTATACAATTCGAGGGTGTGGAGTACGATTTTCAAGTCAAAAGTTGTGTTGGAGTGAATTTTATTAATTTTTTCTTAAAAATTTAAAATTTTAAAGTTTAATTCTTTTAATATATAGTCTTAAAACTTACTGATATTTTTGAACTTTCTACCACATATGAAGGCATAGATCGTTGTTCTAAATCTAACATTTCTAAGCTTTATCTTTATTTTTAGCCGAGAAACGGGACTTAGAAGTTTGACGATTTTCAAAATGGCGGCCATATTTGATTTGGCGATAGGTTAAGTCGTACCACTTGAACCCCTGCAAATATTGATCATGCTTTGAAACTTGGTACAGTCAATCTAGGGACCTAATAAATGAGTTTTCGATCAGGACCCAATAAAAATTTCCCTTAGAATTTAAAATTTTAAACTTTTTAAAATTTTTCACATTTGGCTCCCTGTTTGTGAATTATAATATTTTTAGTAGCGTTTTGTGACGATTCTATACAATTTGATGTCGTAGAATGCGATTTCAATGTCCACACTGAAGTTAACGGGTTTAAAAATATTTTTTTCTTTAAAAAACCTAAATTTATTGGTCTATTATAGCGATACATCTTAAAACGCTGCAAATGTTGATCATGCTTTGGAACTTGGTACGGTCCTTCTAGGGACCTAATAAATGAGTTTTTGATCAGGACCCAATAAAAATATCCCTTAGAATTTAAAATTTTAAACTTTTTAAAAATTTTCAAATTTGGCTCCCATTTGTGAAGTATAATATTTTTAGTAAAGTTTTGTGACGTTTCTATACAATTTGAGGTCGTAGAATGCGATTTCAATGTACAAACTGAAGTTAATTGGTTTAAAAATATTTTTTCCTTAAAAAAAACCTAATTTTTTGGTCTATTATAGCGATACAACTTAAACGCTGCAAACACTGATCATGCTTTGAAACTCGGTACAGTCGTACAGTCATTCTAGAGACCTAAAAAATGAGTTTTCGATCGGGATCCAATCAAAATATCCCTTAGAATTTAAAATTTCATACTTTTTAAAAACTCAAATTGGGTTCTTTATTTAAGAAATATAATATTTTTAGTTATGTTTGTTGACTATTCTGTATTATTTAAGGTCGTAGAATGCCACCCCGATTATAATTTTCAAACTGAAATTTAATTTTAAGGTTTGGAAAAAAAAACTTCTTATAAAAAACAATTCGAGGCGCAATCACATGCACAAAAAATACCTCAATAGAGAAATGTTCTATCCGAAGTTTTATCTATGTATTTGAGACTTAACTGTGTTCCTTGAAATTTCAGTCCAGTGGTTGTTTTTTTTGTTATTAGTCTGTTCAATTAGAATAGGCGCCTGAAACAGGATTAATAACGCCAAGTAACGCTCATCACGCAATTTCAGTGATCGATTTTTTTATTTTAACTAAATCTGTTTAACTGTTTTGTTTTTTCTAATTCTGGGCCTTGTCGTTACACAAGAAAAGTTTTCGTTGATAATTACAGTAGTACATGCTTGTAATACATTTCGTTACTCTCAGGCGCCTTTTCTAAATGAACCGACTATAGTAAATTTTATATGCTTCAAAAGTTTAGAATAATGCATTATAATTAAGAATTAAATTATGTAATACTACAAGTTTTTTAAAAAGTATTCCTGAAATATCCTGTTATTACATCCAACTAATCTTGAAATTTGCCAGTCTGCTGAACGTTGTTTTTTTACCAACATTTATGTTAATTAATGATGGGCCTCAAATATAAGGAAAATGGTCCAAATTTGAGAACTAACTTCATAATATGTACTCGAACTAAGACTAAATAGAATCCTCTCAAATTTTTGTATATATCCCAAATTTCCCTAAAAATTTTAAAGATAAAAATTGATACATACGTTTTTAACAAGAAAAACGTAAAAAAAATTTAGTATTTTTAAAAGTTAAAAATTTTAAGTTATAAGAGATATTTCTGTTGTCTCCCCATAGAACACTCATTTATTATGTTCCTAGAATGACTGCACCAAGTTTCAAAGCATGATCAATGCTTGCAGCGTTTCTAGTTGTATCGCTATAATAGACCAAGAAATTAGGTTTTTTTAAGGAAAAAAATATTTTTAAACCCGTTAACTTCAGTTTGGGCATTAAAATCGCATTCTACGACCGCAAATTGTATTAAATCGTCACAAAACGTTACAAAAAATATTAGAATTCACAAATGGGAGCCAAATTTGAAATTTTTCAAAAAGTTTCAAATTTTAAATTCTAAGGGATATTTTTATTGGGTCCTGATCGAAAACTCATTTATTAGGTCCCTAGAAGGACCGTACTAAGTTCCAAAGCATGATCAACATTTGCAGCGTTTCAAGATGTATCGCTATAATAGACCAATAAATTAGGTCTTTTAAAGAAAAAAATATTTTTAAACCCGTTAACTTCAGTGTGGACATTGAAATCGCATTCTACGACATCAAATTGTATAGAATCGTCACAAAGCGCTACTAAAAATATTATAATTCACAAACAGGGAGCCAAATTTGAAAAATTTTAAAAAGTTTAAAATTTTAAATTCTAAGGGAAATTTTTATTGGGTCCTGATCAAAAACTCATTTATTAGGTCCCTAGATTGACTGTACCAAGTTTCAAAGCATGATCAATATTTGCAGGGGTTCAAGTGGTACGACTTAACCTACCGCCAAATCAAATATGGCCGCCATTTTGAAAATCGTCAAACTTCTAAGTCCCGTTTCTCAGCTAAAAATAAAGATAAAGCTTAGAAATTTTAGATTTAGAACAAAGATCTATGTCTTCATCTGTGGTAGAAAGTTCAAAAATATCAGTAGGTTTTAAGACTATATATTAAAAGAATTAAACTTTAAAATTTTAAATTTTTAAGAAAAAATTAATAAAATTCACTCCATTACAACTTTTGACCTCAAAATCGTACTCTACGCCCTCGAATTGTATAGAATTACCACCAAACATGATTAAAAGTATGATATACACCGCGTAAATCGCAAAAATTGAAATTTTATAAAAAGTTTAAAATTTTAAATTCTTAATGAAATTTTTTTTGGGTCCTGATCGAAAACTCATCTATTAGGTCCCTAAAATCATTGTACCAAGTTTCATACCGTCATCAAAAAATGCAGTGTTTCAAGTTGTACCGCTTAGACTATTCCCTCTTCTGCATTTTTCTCTCTAGACCCAAATCTTTCCATTTTTCTTTTTTTCACTTTTTTCCTCTTTGATTACAAAATTTCTAGTTTTCTCTCCATCTACTCAACTCTTCTTAGTTCTTTCTATTCTTCCTTTTTCTCTCTATCTCTGCCTTTCCTCTCTAGATCTAAAATCGTTTTCATCCCCATTCTTTCATTCGTTCTCTCTATCCCCTGTTTCTCTCTTTCATTCTTTCATTACAATATTTATCTTTCTCTCTCCTTCTACTAAACTCTCCTTATTTCTTTCTCTCTATTCTGCCGTTTTTCTCTCTAGATCTAAAATCGTTATTTTTCTCTATCTTTCATTAGTTTTCTCTATCTCCCTCAGTATCTCTTTCATTGCAAAAGTTCTCCTTCTCTTTCAGTCTATGTTGAGTTATGTTTCTACGGGGAGCGTGTTCGATTCCCGGCATGGAGGCACGGGTTCGACTACCACAATATTACTTACTATTTTATTGATATCGATTTTAACTTTAATATTTTATATCGATTTGTATTTTATTAAGTTTTAACATAGTGGCATCTGTGGGTGATTATTGTTGTTCGCATTTTGAATAAAGTTGTATTTTTAACTAAGAAGCTCGCCTGGTGTACGTTTTTTCTGGAGGAATTCCCAAAGTAAATTTGATTAGATACGTGTGGTACACGTGTAGAGGTTGGTTTAACCTGCTTTTTTAAAAGTCTACATAACTTTCCTTCGCCCCTTTTTATCTATATCATCCCCCCATTCCTATTTTTCTCTTCCTAAACTTTTCCCTCTCTTTACTTTATTGCAACTCTACGGCTGGAAACTATCCAAAATTGACGCGCATACGTTTTTCGCAAACAGATTCATCAGTCCCTATTCCTCATGACAGAGAGGCCACCGCTCGAAAGACGAATGGATTCTACGAGCTCCCGTTTCCACTATCTCATTAATAGAAAACGACGGGAGGCTGAATGTCGCTGCGGACACTTTTCGCATTTGATTGAATAAATAGCCGGGAATACTTTTCGGGAAGACGGAGGCCGATTCAATATTCAAGGATGTTGGTTTTGTGGAGGAAATTTCATGATTTCCCCTTCAGGGTTCCAAGTTTGGATTGCCTTTAATTTGGGCGGTTTGGGGAAGTTAATATATTTTGATTGGATTGAAGAATTGGGAGGGAAGCTATGAAGGATTTTACATATTATAGTTAAGTATTCATTTTTAAAATCTTGTATGGGAGACTACATTCCTTTAAGATTTAATGATCAGAAAGTTTAAAAAAAAACTACCATATTTAACCCCTTTACAGTGACATTTATTTTAGAAAAATTGACCAAAAATGGAAATTTTTTTGAGAGTTTAATTTTGTTCTATATATTATTATTAGTGTTAGAAAATAAATTTTTAGAAAAAAAATCAAAATTTAAATGCAATTACAAGTGTATTAACTATTTTAACATACACATAAAAAAGTATTAAATTACGCACACGTCTTATTAAATAAGGAGAAAGATTATCCAAACATGATGTCTCACAATCTCTAAACGACGAAAAAGCACTATCATCATCGAAACGAACTCAGTTTGGGCTTCACAAAACGGAAACGTTGATTTTTCTTTGCCCGAGCTCAGCTCGGGCATCACAAATTCTGCACGTAGTAGTTGCCCAAGCTGAGCCCAGGCGACACTGTTAAGTGGTTAAGTATTCATAATTAGGATTTTACTTATTGAATACATTCATAGTCGTAGTTCTGATGAGTGTTAGATATCTAAAATGTTTTTTTTCCAAGTAATCGTTATTATAATTGAAATAATCTCGATACTACTCAATCCAGTTCTTGATACACAAGGAGAGGAGTATGAATTAAGAAAATGAAATTATCATTCATATTTATTTTATGTAGGCCTTTTTAAGCTCTATTTGAATTCATACTATTTTGTAGCATTATCTTTTTACATATGCGTTTTGCCCCATATTGATATTAAGTATTTTTTTTCAATATAAAGGAAGCTGTTCTATATTAACTGCATCTACCTATCACTCTATAAAAAAAACATTCGGCATAGTATTGTTTTAAATATTATCTAAATAACAAATTAAATTAAACACAAATTGGTACAATTAATAACAACACAGACAGCAATAACTCTTTTAAACATTTGTTCACTAATAAATCTTTTACAGATAAATGAAGCTCAAAATAATAAGCGAAAATAATGAGGAGCTTTAGGGATTTATATTACTAGTTAAAATAGTTATTTTATAATTATTTCACTGCATCAACAGATTGTAAGTCGCAAACTAGTAGGTTGTTTTTTCTAAGGTAGTTATAGTTAAAGGAAAAACTAATTACAGTTTAAAGTTCAAAAGAGTAACTGGGAAAAGGAGTGAAATATATATTAAACTTTTGACTGGTTAGTGCGAATGCTTTACTTGAACAAACTACAAAAATAATTCCTGTTAAAACCGCCCCTTGACAAATTAATTCACAGAAGTTTCTAGGGATAACTGGTGAAATAAACTGGATATCAGATATTATTATCTATAGGGGACGCAGTACCATGTTTTGACAAAATTTCGAAAAAAAAAGTTTTATTTTAAACTGATGTAAATGCACTTGTTTATCACCCTACGAATTTTCAAAACTTTTCATTGAAAAATATCCAAGTTATGGTTGATTTCATGTGTGAAAGTATTAAGGTCCCTATGGCTAATGGAAACTTCTAAGTCCTTTTACTCGGAATCACTGTTTCATTGTTTAAAATGCTAAGGCTTTTTATCTATAGGACCAAATATCTTGAAATTTTTTCTGACTATTGTTGGAAGTATGTATAACCAAAGTTGGCATTTGTTTTTTCATTGAGCATTGTAGATTATTTTATAAAAATTACTGAATTTAGAATTTGAGCATTTTATTGCTTTTTTAGCTAGTGATTCAAGAAAAACAAATATGTTTAGAATTCAGAGCACTATAAACCTTAAATCGATGCCAACTTTTGTTACACATAGTTTGATGTATTTGAAAACCAAATTTCAAGAATGTATGTCGATTATTGTAGGAGGATTAGCATTTTAAAATCAACTATAAAATTTTTGAATTTTTTTAAATAAACTCATAAAATTTGAATTTTAAGATACTTTGAGTTTGGAATCTGTTTTACATGAAGAAAATACATATAATAATAGAAAGAAGTATTAAATAACAATGATTTTAAAGATTTTGGTAAAAATGGTACTGCGTCCCCTAAAAATTAAACCTTTATCTCTTAAACAAAATGTAGTTAAAATCATCCTCTAACAAACACTAGGCCTGATCAAGGGTCTAAGTTGGGAGATAAATAATGATGTATTCACACGTTTTGAGATTAAATTTTATTAAAGTAGTAGATAAAAAACCATATATAATAACGTTTACATCAAGTATTTTCATATCCTAGTTTCTGAGATATAAATTTTTGAAATTTCGTTTTTTGTTTGGGTGCGAAAACACTTTTGAATCACAAATCATGCGCTGTGCAGTCACATCCATTAGAAGCCAGTTTTCTGATCAAGTGACTTTTCTGGCGTTTTGTCAATAATAGTATTAAAATTTTAAATTATTTAAAACACATTTTTGAACTTAAAAATCAGAAATTTGGGAGTTTTAAACCATAATGTATCAAAAAGGTATAAGATCAAACATTGAAAGTAACTAAAGTGGCTTAAAACAAATACACAAAAAATCCACACATAATAATTCACCTTAAAACACATTACATTTCTACTAAAAACAGATGAAATCCTATTTGGACCATAGCAGTCCCAAAAATTACTAAAAAATACACCAAGCAGAATTACATAGGAGCAATGGATGAACTATCAGCAAGTGGTTGGTGGTGACTGGAAGTGATAACCAAAAGATTGATGGACCATGACTGCCCTTGGCTCCCGTTTCAACCAGCTTCATTAATAGAAATCGACGGGAGGCGATAGCACTGACTGTCGCGGTGGTGTCTAAATGGTTTTCTATGGACACCTGTGGGATTCGATGTATATTTAATCGCCGTACTCTCGATACTACGTTCGATGAGGTGATGGAATTCGATGGCCAAGGAGTGGCCTTTGAAGCTTCATTTGTCAAAGCGTGATGAGACGGGGATCCTGTTAGTAAATTGATTGTGAACGGTTATGGAAGATGAAGGATTGCTATTTTATCGCGAGTTTTGCCTGGTATGTTCTCAGAAAAGAATTAGAGTAAATAAAGTTTGGAAGAATTCATAATGTATAGTTAGATAGAAGATATAAAGAAATATAGTTAGGAATGAACAGGTGAATGTATAATGCTAATTAAATCTTAATTATTATTCTGGAAAAAAGCTGTAAAAAGCATTTAAAAGCGTAGTTATTAACTGGACTAAAAAACTGTTTAGAAAATCTTTTTTGAATAACTGTGTCTCATTTAAGATTTTATAACAAAGGAAATAAATATAAGCTCTACTAGGTGAATACGAAGAGCATTGAACTTAAGTAAATCAAGTGAAAATGCTATTCACTCAGTTCAACCTTAAGTTATGTTTATTTATTTAAATATACATGTATTGGTACTAAAATGATTAAAGAAATATTTTATTTCCTAAAAATTACTTAATGCATACATGTGATTCTTCCGCCAATTGGCGGAAATCCGCCAATTTGCTTTGCAAAATTAAGGGGTCATAGGACTCTTAAATTTTCAAAAAATTCGATTTTTTGAAAAAAATATATGTTATTTTGTATACAGTTCGGCTTCATTTAAAACAAACCCCATAAAAAAATTCCAATTATTTATAAAGTTATAGCCAAAAATGTATGTAAACAAAGCCCCCTAATTGTAAACAAACGCAACTTTAAAGTCATTTTTCTCAGAATGTGTTTTTTTCAGCTTGCGCGCATGATTATTTTTTAACTAATGTGTATGAAACTTCCAGGATTTATTAATTTCATTATTATCTTTAATATTCACCAACATTTTCATCCATTTTCAATCATTTTGTATATTTTAATCATGATAAAAGTCTGAAAATTATGCCCATATTTGAATAGCTAAAACTATGTCATTTTAAAAATATTAAATATTCTCTAAAATAGTTAAATGCTGCTGGAATATATGTTACCGCTAAAGTTGATAATTAGTTAAACTGAAGAATACCTAGGTAAACTTAAGATTAACTGATTTCTGTCGTTAATGTGCGGATTTTTGAGTTTTTCGCATTTTACCTAGGGAATCTACACTATAACGGCCTCTTGATCGTTAAAGTTCAAAATAGTTTGTTTCGTTCAATACTTTCTGTTAAAATGTTGAGGTGCTTACTGCGCCATGCGCTTACCCCTGCGCAGTTGGGTTTCAATACGTAGTTTGTTGTCATATTTGGTGTTTTGATTTCAAATTTAGAGCGTAGCACTGGTAGTTGTCATGTTGAATGTTAAAACAAAATAATACAAGAAAGTAAGTACTGTAAATTTACATGATTAAGTACAGTATATTACTACTAAAACGGGTATTTTGAAATAATTGTGTTGAAGCTCCGACTTCAGAGTGACAGAGATTTTTTTTAACGAAAGCAAATGTCCCAGCTGTTGAAATATCTTTTCAACAAACGTTAATTCAACAATCGCTGGAACCTGGGCAAGGGTTTAACATATGTATATGTAATCGATCGCGAATCCTAGCAATAGTTCAGTGCAGGCTGCCAGCCGATTACACCGCGCTTTCATTAAGATTTGCTAGTTTAAGTGCTCATTGAAATACGCTGTCAAATCGAGATCGAAAACCACAATTGATACAAATCTCAGTTGGTACTTTAATATTCTATTATTATTGTTTTTATATTCTAGTTTTAAAATTGCTATTTCATTACTATTTTTGTGGGATTTGCGTGTTTTGTGTAATATCTGTGGGTCCGAAAGTCCTGAGGTCGGTCATGGCGCAGTTTACCTTGGGTACAGGTGTCTGGAGACTATTTCCCTCCCCTTCAGATGCATGTCAAAATTGTGGAGGTGGCGATAGATGGTGGCGGCATCTATCAACCGAGGCTTAAGTCGGACTCCTGCCTTTCATGGGCCTCACTTTCTCAGGAGCCGCACCCCCTTTGCCTTAAATCCTGTACGCACTGCGGATGGAGCTTGGATATTCCAAGTGGCATTAGAAACAACAACAACAACAACAACAAAAAAGTACCGATCTCCCTTTTTTGATTCGTCATTGTTACTGTTTACCCCCAAAACGAGTTTGGTTATAGTTAGGGCAGGGGGGTTTTGGGGGGCGGCAGCCCCCCCAACCTCCTTAAACTTTTTATAAAATAAAATAAAATTTTGTACTTTAACGGATCACCCTCGTTAATATGTAAAATAACTGATTACAGGTAGTATGCAGATTAACGAGTGTCTAGTCGGTAGGGTGCAGAATACCTAGGTAATTTCAAGATTACCTAGGTAATCTTAGAAATTGAAAAAAAATTCGCTCTTTAACGGATCACCCTCGTTAATCTGCAAATTACCTAGGTTATCTGTAAATTAACTGATTTCCGGACTTTAACTGTAACATATATAATAACAATCATCTACTTTAATTGTATGCAAAAATAATTCACTAATATTGAACTGTTTGGAATCAATCATGCGCGCAAGCTCATGGTGTATGAAAAACCGCTATCAAACATGCTTTTTTCCATAGTCTATTTCATATTATTTAAAAAATATATTAAGTTTTAAAAATATTATTCATATTCATGAAGAGTAGTTCTTTCTAAATGTGAAAACAGAACAACTTTATAAAATTTAGTTTAGGATATATTTAATTTTAAAATTTTGTAAAGTTGTTTTCACTGATTTTCTTGTTAAGAGTACTATGACCCCTTAAAATCCGACAATTCCATTGCAAAACTGAAATTCCACTTTCTGATTTTCCAATTCTTTTTTTTACTGAAAACTCTGGCCGCGTAGGTTGGTTGCCTAGCAATAAATTTAAAGTAAAATTGAAAACTTATCGAAGTGATATGAAAAACAGTTAATATTTAAGCTAAAAAATTACTCTATCATATAGAATCGTTGATCTCGGCGAAGAAGAAGCCGATGGACCCCCTCTACTTAAACTGAAGTAAAATTTAGGTGCCTTCGAATTTTTAAAAAATATTTTCCGCCAATTTATTGTCAGAGTAATCACATGTATGTTAATGATAGTTTTAATTTACAGAATATAATTGAATGAACGAAAGTTTTCGAAAAAAAATTGAAACGAAAATTGATTCGATTGAAAAATTGAAAAAAAAAACAGTTTGATTATCCGGCATAAATTTCCTCTGTCCAATTACATCGCACCAAAAGGTTAATCATATATATTTCACACCGCACACATTTTTTTAAGTATCTTCATTAATAAGTGAACTTTCAAATATTACGTAAGCACCTAAGGGTTCGCTCTTTGCTTATTTTTCCTGTCAAGGTGGAGGTCAAAATTTACCAAAACCATTCTTACGTAATTTTTGAATGGTCCCAAATTCTAATTACTCAGAAATGAACATATAAGTACAAAGAAAACAACTGTTCCTTCCCCCACTATACCACCAACCTTGCAAAAAAAATTTTCAATGATCCTAATCATGTTCTAACCTTAAAAATACTTTCAATTTCTCCAATTGAGAGAAAACACACAAAAAAGAAAAAAAAACAGAACAAGATTCTTAAGAACAAAACCTGAATCCCCCTCCCTTAATCAATAAACATTATGTAGGATACAAAAGCCTCGTGTGTCTTTTCCCTTATATCTCAAATGAAGATGCAACTCCGTGGATCCCTTTCGACAAAGGAAACTAATTAATTCCCTTTTCTTTAATCGAGTTCAAAGTGAGAATTCCATTATGAAGAATTTCTTCTCTGACAACAGATGCTCTTTTTTCTTACCGGGGGAGGATTAGAATCTAAAAGAAATGGATACACATTCCATTCTGTACAAATGAGTTCTGTATTAAGCTTCCTTTGATAATGTAGTTAAACGTGTGGGGGGAGGTAGTCTTAAAAGGATTGATAAGGTAACATGCACTAACTTTGAACTTAAGATGGTTTGAAATTTACTCTTTAAAACACTGATACTACAGAATCAATTGAAGTGAATGTGGAATTCTCTATTTTCCCATTTACAGTGTGAAATAATTAGTATTTACTCTCACCTTTAGATAAAAGCCTGTTCTATATGAGCTTAGATAAAAAAATATTTAATAACTAAGAGGAGATAGGTTATTGTGCATATCTCAATCTCTCTACTCAGCTTCCTCAAACTATCTATTCTCAAATAGTTTATAACAACAAGATCTTTCCATTTTGCCATTAAAAGTACGTCTTAGAATATTTCTTTTTTCAGAAATTGTTGTGAAAAGTGGTATTAAGGTATCAACTTACCTTTGAGAAGAAAATTGATAATACATAATTGGGGATGTTTTTAGTGGCACAGGCTATTTTTTCTTCAACCTGAAATTAGACAGGAAGCAATTCTTACAAATAATGATTGATCAAAGCCGCTTATAGTAGTGCGTGGGTGGGAAGATAATTTTGTATCAGCTACTTTTACGAAATTATATATTTTAATATTGGTCTGAGTCTGAAATAATGTGAACTTTTTATTGAATCCAAACAGTATGGTAGACTAATACGCATTCACATAATTATCTAAATAAAGATATTAAAAATGAAATTATTATTTTTATGTATTTATAGTTACATCCTTTTTTATTTATCTTACTTTCTTTCCTCTCTCAACGTAATAGCTTTTAACTCTGAATCCCTAATTACACAGGTATGCAAAAAAACCCTTTTATAAAAGCTGTTGGGGTTATTTTTCCCGATCCTGGGGGTTTTCCAGTGCTAAATCGAAAACGGACCTCAATTTTTTCATGGAACGTCATATTTACTGACAATATAGGGTTTTGCGTTTTAGTAATTGAGTATTTTTTAAAGTGAAGAAATTAGGAATGTACCAAAACTGATAAAAGTCGGAAAATTTCAAAATAATTTTGGCAATTTGTGAAAAATTACGACGTCTATAGGATTTTATTTATATTTGATGAAAACTTTGAAACAGGTTTATCGTTGCAGACCTGCGCTATATTTGTGATAAATTATAATTCAAACTTGATAGCTATTTTAATCTACGAATTGTTTTAAAATCATTACATTTGATATAACAACTTCTTTATCGTCAATAAACCTTTTCTCATTATTTTTACCACATCGAAAGTTTTTCTAAAAGGAAAAGCGACACTGTCACGTCTAAAGGTCCCCCACCCCTTTTCAAAGGGCCATCCATCTCTGGTAATTCCCGGGGTGCGACCAATCCAATCTGCAATAAATCTACTTAACGTTTCCCGCATTGGTCGTAATTACAATTCTCACATCGTATTTCACTCGCTTATTAAGGAACAGGACGATCGGCTGTCCTCAAGGCCGCAAAAGGACAGCAGCCATTACCAAATTAATCTCTCCCTCCTCTAGTTGGAGTCGCTATAATAACAGAGTGCGGAATCTGTTTCGGTGCCACTCGACTTATTGGCGTTTAATGGACTCTTTGATTACCCACAGTTTTCTGCTTGGCGTTTATTGAGATATATGTTTTCAATTAGAAATGGGGATTTGTTGGCTGCAGGACTCCGCCTTATGTGTTTTGGAATGATGGGGATAGAATCGATAATTTCAGGTATCGAGACACACTTGGGAGTTGAGTACCTTTAGATAACGACATTTGGGTATTGAGTGCATTTAGATACTTGCGTACAGAGTACATATCAGACGGATACGTACTGAGTACAAAAAACGGTCGACTGCTCTTAATATGAGCAAGGTTATTGTAATCAATCGGATATTGTAATCGAAATCGATTGTGGTCCCGATCCCTCCTATCTATATTAACACATAATATATCGTTTTACGAGATCAGTAATAATCGATTTAATGTTATCAAAATTAGATGAAATCGCCTAAAAACCCTATTTTCCAGTTGAATAAGGCCAATTTTTAATACATGAGCATACAAAATGAGTCATTAATGTAGAAGTGTTAAATGATCCACTTTTATATTTTTCTTTATGGTCAAGTTCCAAATACATGCTAGAAAATCGTTTTAAATACTTAATTAGGACTACATAGTTGTGATTTTAATGCAAACACTCGTGTTACACTGTTTGCTACTTTTTTTATTATGGAATCGCTTATTTTATCAATTGGATATTGCTATCATTCTGATCTTGGAAAATGTGATCACATTAAGCGGAGTTGACTGTATTTAGGAACGGCATTAAGTACTTTAAGTATAAATACTTGGAAACTCAGTACTTATAGGTATTAGATAAATTATAAGTAGTAAATTTTAGAAGCTAGTTTTCGTTTATTTGAGTAAGGGTTTTAGTTATTAAGTTAAAATTGTTTTGAACTCAGTTAATTAAAGTAACTTTTCATAGGATAAATAAAAAAATGAATTATTTTCCATTAATCACATTAACACAACTTACTTTTCGTTTTGAACTAAATTATTTAACCCTCAGTCGGTCGCAATATTAAACTAACGCGTTCGGTTGCAATGTGCTAAAGCGCACAATCGAAAGAATCGCGATTTTCTACCTTTTAATTTCAATAATGGAGTCTTAAAAACGATAAGAGATATTCATAGAATTGTTCAGAAATAAAAAAGTCTGATATATTTTTTAAATAATCAAGAAATAATTTAAAAATAGCATAAAATTAAACTTAAATTATCAGGATAGGTAATTCAAAATCTTATTCAAAAATTATACTTATTGATGTGAAACATGTGGGAAAATGATTCTAAATTTTTGTTTTTGAACTCATATCCAGATTTTAACCATTCACAAACACAAATATCACAGTCCCTGGTTAGACATATTGACCGCTGACAGTCCTTGTAGCTATTGTAAAATAACTACAAACTTTATTATTTTCAGCTATAAACTGTAAATCTATAGATTGTAGCCGTAGAATTGCATATTTTACAACTTTTTCTTTTGCGAGGTAAATGTATAAGGTACGATTTTGTAGGTGTATGTTCAACCGCAATAAACCAAAGATTTTTTTAAAAATTACAAACATATTAAGGAAAATTTAATAATATTGACTTGCAAACATTCATAAAATAAATAAATAAGCATCAGGAATTCCAAAAAATAACATAACGTACCTTAATAATAATAATAATAATAATAATAATAATAATAATAATAATAATAATAATAATAATAATAATAATAATAATAATAATAATAATAATAATAATAATAATAATAATAATAATAATAATAATAATAATAATAATAATAATAATAATAATAATAATAATAATAATAATAATAATAATAATAATAATAATAATAATAATAATAATAATAATAATAATAATAATAATAATAATAATAATAATAATAATAATAATAATAATAATAATAATAATAATAATAATAATAATAATAATAATAATAATAATAATAATAATAATAATAATAATAATAATAATAATAATAATAATAATAATAATAATAATAATAATAATAATAATAATAATAATAATAATAATAATAATAATAATAATAATAATAATAATAATAATAATAATAATAATAATAATAATAATAATAATAATAATAATAATAATAATAATAATAATAATAATAATCTTTATTCACAAGGACAGAAAACAAAATACAGAAATTAAGAACATATTAGTAGCCAAGGGGATAAATTCAGAAATCCCGTTCAGGCTACCTAAAAATAAAATCTTACATGAATTGATTAACAAAGAAGGAAAAACCAAACACAATTTAATAAATTAAAAAATTGGCAAAAAGCTGGGCAAAATTGAAATGATTTTGTTTCAAATGAGGTGAAAATATAGATCAGGATCGTCGATATTTATTAAGAAATTAAATAAATTTCGTCTAAAAGAAGACAAATTATTTATACTAATTAAATTTAGAGGCAAACTGTTAAATAATTTGGGTGCTAGGTAAAAGAAATGTTTAGTAAAGATATCCTTGGAAAATTTAGGAATCTGATAAGTTTGAATTGATCTAGAATTATAAGTTCTTTCTCTAAAATCACACAAATAACTATGGCGAAAAATATAAAGTATGATACGGAAGTATGCACGGGAAGGAACTGAAACACGATCGGGCACAATGTGTCAAATAGTGAAATGATGGTGAAAACCAAAATAAAAAAAAAGCGCGTTAATTTAATGAATTAATTGGCGCCATACATCCGGTAAAGATAGGAGACTACCAGGAATTTCAGACTTTTAACCCCCAAAAATAACGGAGAGGTGAACGAAAATGTATGCGATGTGCGAAAAAGTACAGTTGCGACCGACGGAGGGTTAAATCTCTCTAATCAGCATTTTGAAAATTTGCTTTCTCACTTAAAGAAAATACCTTTAAAACGTATCATTTTAATAAAACAAATGATTTCTTTCACATAAAACTTAAAGAATCATAAAGAAAAATCTTAAAAATTGGAGAACAACCTTGACGATTATTTCTTTTCGGAATGACATTCCTTGCGTAATCTAGAAAAGTAATCCATTGCCTTTTCGACGATTCTGGAAAATTCTTTTACTGTCACCTTTAATTTCTTTCCAGTTATCCAATTTTAATGATTTTTTGTAACGTTAAACGAAAATTGAAGTTGTTCTTAGCAAATAGTTTTCTTTCTCTTTGGAGAGGGTACTTTCCCGAGCTAATTAAAAATCAATAAATGCAAATTTTAACTTTATTCTTTTCGCAATAAAGTGTTTCACATTTTGATTAAATTTTAACAGGTAACGGAGAAGACGGTGAAATGCTTCTTTTTCGTTTTCTTGGCAGTTCATATATTTAAGAAATAAAAATAACGAATACGTTTGATATAAAAATACTAATATTATATGTAATAGTTAATTTAATTAGCTGATGCTTAGAGTAAATTTCTGGTACATTTAAAGCATTAACTCCTTTTAAATTTATTTTTCGAAATATCTTTTAAGTGCATGCATAAGAATCAAGTGAGCAGTAATTCGTAATAGTTATTTTTCAAAATAATTGAGAAATGTGTGATAAGCTCTGTGATGTGCACATATTCTGAAATATTTTCTTATGATAAAGGATAAGTTGTTTTTGGTAAAAAACCTCCCATAATGAAAGCGAGATACTCCTCTAATCTATGTTTTCCTGATTTTATTTTTTTAAAGCAAATTATACTGATTAATTATTAAGTGTAACGCAATTCTTCATTATTTTCTTTATTTTTTATATGTACTTGTACAGCCTAATTTTACGTATTCAACCTAAGAGTAAAAAAGCTCAGAGTTTACTATTATCTCTTCTCTCTATTCCAAAAAAAGTTTTTAATTACTTTTTAATTACTGACCCATATAACACATATTCGGTATCAAACTGTCCGGATTCTTTTGAGGATGTGCAATAAGCCTTTAGAATTTCTAAAAAAAATCTCAATTTTAAAATATTTCCATTTTTTTAGATTACGGATAAGGTTGCAGTTATAAAGCAAGAAACTGAATTTTAAAACAATTGAAGACATATTTAATTGTTTTTTAATATTCAATTGATTCAATAATAATCTTTCTATTTATAACACGAATTTAAAAAGTATATTTTGGGATATTTTTAACAATATTTATATTTCTGTTGTTTAAAAGGTTTTAATTATATTTAAAACTTATGTATAATTAATTTATCTTTTATTTTTTAATTAAAAAATTAATATTTTTATATTTATCTTTGTCGTTGTGGCAACCTAATCATTACAATATTTACAACAAAATATAAACTCGCTTTCGGAAATTTTGAACTTTTGCATTTATTTTTTACAATAATTATTTTTTATATCCTCTTGCAAGTAAGTTTTTTAAGGGAGTAAAATGTGACACTTTATTTCATAATGCCAAAACGCAAACAACTAGATAACACGGGGGACTGTTTTAGAAATAAAGATAAAAATCGAAAATGTTGGAAGTCTAAACATTCGTGTCATTGCTATGAAACTGACACAACTTCGCCGTTTGTTTGTTCTCATGAAGATAAAATTTTAAATTTTCGTTATGTTTAGGTAATTACTACATTTTTCACAGCCAATTGATGAAAATCATTACAAATTTTAAGAAAGATAAATTTATTCCTGAGATGTTTCAGTGCTTCTTAATGAATCTGTGAAAAAAAACATTACCTTGGGGAAATGGTAAAAGAATGTTTACATTGCTCGGTTGTTAATTTTCTTGGAATTATAAGGTGATCCGCCAATTCATGTTACCATAAAGGAACTGTTAAAATTCCGCCACTGAATAAATATCCGCCATTTTCGGAAGAATACCCCGGTAAAGTACTACCCCTGTTTTATGAATGTTTTATGAAGTGAGTAAGTGCAGTGAGCTGGGTTTTGTGAGGAATTGCGAAGCGGTCCAAAAGTATCTGCGTCAGCAGTTAACGGGGGTTGGCGAGCGATAGCGAGCAGGGGGCGGTAGCTCCCTAGTTATTCAAAATATTAAATTAAACTTGTACATCAATTTAAGCATCTAAAAGAGCGTTTGAGTTTATCATCTTTTTTTTGTTATTTTCTTTTCTAATTTCATTTAATTAACATTCTTGACAAAATGAAAATTATAAATTCAAATTTGCAAACATCATGTGAGGATTCATGCTCAAGAAAGTTGTAATCAAATATATGTTTTAAAATATCCATAAATATGATGGATTGAATAAAAGCTTTTCAATTATTCAGAGTTCATTCCACAAGAATTATTTTAATGATTCAGACGATGAAAATCTAATTAACTGAGTAAAGTAATAAATGAATTAAAGAATATTTGACTTAATTACATAATCCTTTAGAACGTAAACCAGGAATCACAAGGAAAGATACTATGATTAAAAATTAAAATATGGTTTTAAATAATATTTAAGTACTGATTTGAGGAAGATGATAATATATTCGAATTGCATTAAATATAAACTTACATCCCAATGAATTTCTGACATCATTATTACTGTGGCATTTTGAAATTGAATAGAAGTCCGTAAGGCTAATTTAAGTCGATAAAATGAACCTGAGTATACCTATATCTAAGTAAAATGTGGAATCAAAACCTGAAATACTAATTGAAAGTTATAGATATTTTGGTTACTTTGAATTTAATTATAGAAATAGTAGGTGATTATTCATGTATACTATTTCACAATTTGAAATTGAAATCACCTTTTAAAAGTCTAAATATAGGTATACTAACAATTCACATGTATTAATTGGAATTGAATTTATAAGTATGGGTCTCTTCAGTCTTACGAACGGAATTCTGCTCCGAGATTAATAAATTCAGGAACCAATTAGCAACAATTATACTGAATTTCAGCACTATTCATTAATAACTAGTATATTATAGAACTAACTAGTAGTAGGGGAGAGTGGGGCTATTTCGCACATGGGGCACATTCGGACAGACGGCATTTCCCCTAGTAATTATTAATTTAAAAATCTGAAAAAAATACCAGTAAATGGATGCATGACTACCACCTCCTGCACGAATTTTCAAAGCCCTGAGCCAATTTGTTGTATACGTACTAGAAATTTGCTAGCGTTAGAAGCAGCAAAGTAAATTTTTTTGCCATTTTGTTGGCGTAAAATATCAATCAAAAATAACTCTCAAGTTGACATTCAGCATTTTATTCAGTTGAGGCACTACTAAAGTAAGTTTCTAGAAAGGTTTTATTTCCCTGCTTTATTTATAAATATCTTGTTGGGACGTGGTAAGCTTGAACTGGTAGATGGGGCACATTCGTACACCAAAAGAAGGGGCAGATTCGGACAGTGCGAACGTGGCTCATCTTTCCCATTTTTGATTATGAAAGTGATTTATATGTTTATAAGTGCAGTATATTTAATAACTTGAAGTTTAATTGTTTTTTATTGTAATTGTTTCAAAATTTGGTGATAATAGAAAATAACATCTTAAAGAAAGCTTCAGTTTTAAGGAATTTAGACCCAGATTTAAACATTGAAGAAATAATGTCCCTGATAATTGTTTAATACCAATTGACTTGGGCTTAGGTGATTTTATTCCAGTAGAATTTGCTACTAAAAAGAAAATTTTGTTATGTTGGTCAAATAGAAAATTTGGAGTTGAATGCTGCTTATTTAAAATTAATGATCAAAAACTTTAAAAACTTTAAAATTAATGACGAAACTTTTATTTTCCCAGTAAGAAATGATTCAACATTCATACAAAAAGATAATATCGTATTACAAGTTCCCCAACCGTCAGTTTCATTTGTTAATAAGTGAGCTGTTGGTTCACTTTTCTTTTCGAATAAAACCTGACAGTTAAAATATTGGTTAAACTTTTTCTAACTAATTATATTATGTGCAATATAATCTTCATTACTACAATTTTTTTCCTCATCAAAAACTTAGATGTTCAATATTTTCTGAAGCTGTTTTTTTTTGTAAAAAAATCTTTAATTTAGAAGAAAAATATGTAAAAGTGCCAAATATTTCGTTTAATTATCCTTACTTTAAAGTGCCATAAACTTTTTAGTTCTAAAAAATAATTATTTTATAATTTTTTGCAAGTGTACGAATGTGCCCCACACGTGTGCAAAACTGCCCCACCCATGGGGCACATTCGCACGAAATTTCTCGTTTTTTAGATTGATGATATAGGTTAGAAATTCTAGATGAATGCGACCAATTATCGTTCTAAAATATCGGGAAAGGTCTTAACTTTCATTTGAATCCGAGTTTGCACTTTTTGAATTTTTTTTCACTTTCCTTTCAAACTTTTTTTATCAAACTTTTTTGCACTTTTCCGAATGCACTTTTTGTGCGAATGTGCCCCGTTCTCCCCTACTAACTAACTAGTATATTTTGCTAATATATTAACATATTCTTGCGTAGTTAAATTTTTTTTCGTTGATATTAATATTTTTTTAGTCAAATGGAAAGCTCTGAATGCTAATCGTTGAAAAAACTGTTTTATAATCGAATCGTGCCAATCAATAAAACATCATGTTAATAAATTTTTACAGCGGCAATGTATTTTTTCTTAAATACTTTCAGTTACCTTTAAAAAATAATATACCTACCGGCTGAAATTATTTACTAGATAGTTCAGTCATGGATTTTTTGAAGAGTGGTACCCATGTTTATAAAGAACTGAAACCTGAGCCACCAACACTTATAATCTTTAAATAAACAACATTGTTTCGCTTTAGAAGCTCCCTAAGGGTTCAGAACCACCAATTTTCTCAAAGGGCGGCTAAACCATCAACATGGCACTGCCATATGAGTCAAACGTCTGGGCCCATCCTTCGGAGGCACAATCGAACAAAAAACAGCAAACGAGATGCGGACAAAAACCCTCCACCTCGTGGGAGGTGCCGCACGCGAGTCAAATCGTTCTTTTTCTTTTGCGTTTTCTCCCTCCCTCCCTCCTCGTTCGAACGGGAATTAATTCTTTTTGAAAAAGGTGGTGGGTTGAGTAAGTAGAAGTGACGTCCCTTGAGTCACTCATTCTTGAAAAGCTTTTATTGAGGTGATTTTGTGGGTTGATTATTATGAGGAGTGAAGTGTGATGTTCAGACGTCTCAGTGATACCCCATTCCATTATCCAAGTAAGGATAGTCGCGTTTTAAAAGAAAACATTCTCCTTTCTAAGTTGTATTCCATACAGTTATAGTGAATTTTTTAGTCTCGGGGTCTTTCTATATTTACTTCCTTATTTTATTACTTTACAGCATTATAAAAACTTACCTGTAAGAACTCATTTTTTACTTTATAGAAACAACATCCGTTAGAAGTTATTCTAGGCCTTAAGTGGTCCTGAGGGGCTTGTTGACTCGTGGTTTCATGGATTTGGTTTAATGTTTTGGTCGAACCAGATTAGGATAAAAAAACAACAACATTGAACCTATGTTTGCACCTAAAGGGGAGTTGGTGTCTGTTTTTGCTAACAAGAATTGAGGAGATATGAGCGATACCAACTCAAGGCATTACCGTCTTCACAACATCATCCTTATTATTAACAAATGGGAAAAAAGCACTTAAAATTAATACAAATAAATAAACATATGATATACTCTAAAGGGAAACAAAAATCCCGTTCTGGCAAAATAGAAATATTTTGATTAAAAATTCAATGGAAAATAACAGAAAGAAAACAAAAAGGAAAGCACTACAAAAAAACACACTCACAAAAAAGGCTGAAACAGTTTTATTGATATATTGACTTATTGAAAGACTCTGGATACTATAAAATACATTGAAATTCTACAACAAATAAAAAAAATTCATCAGATTCAATATCAAGTAAAACAAAGTTATTGTTAATTCACTTAAAAAATATTTTGAAATTAATAATTATTGGCAAAGTCTGGTTGCTGCAAATACTGTCGCTTCATATTAATCCCTAAAATAGTCTATGTCTTCTAAATTTAATATAAAAAAGAAAAAGTTCGAGATTAAGAGTCAAATGCTTCTGAATATTTTGTAGATATCGAAGAAAACTATTGTAAAATTTGGGTGCTAAGTAGAAAAATTGCTTAAGGAAAAGCATTGTATACTTCCAAAAACTTATTGAAAGTTAATCAAAGAGTAATTTGCGTCAAGTTAGTTTTGGGTTATAATTAATTCCAAAACATTAAAATTATAACATTACTATAAGTTTTGTAGTACAAGGAAAACAGTGGAGGCTTTGCAAGATCAGCGGACTTACCCCTCCTTCTTTTTAACGAGCTCAAAAAGAAATTATTTTACTATTGAACCCAAATCAAAGGTCTTCCCGAACCCATAAATGATTTACAAGCACAGAAAATTTCTAAAACAGTTAACTTATTTATTTCAGTACAAAACCAAAAGAACATTCCGATTTCAATCTTGTACCGAAATAACATCTTTCAAGAACTTATTACGAAGTCAGGGATTAAATTCCGGCAAGATGAATTTATCCGTGTATAGAATTCGAACTACTGGGAAAACTGGATTAGGATAAACAATGCATTTTTAAACTGACTGTTCAAGATCTTCCTTTGAACGAGCATTTTTCAGTTAGTTACACAGCAGCTCCGGTAGAATATATTTGCTGTTGCCACTCGAAAATGTATAAATTCTAAAGACAAAATCAAATTCTGTATTTATTTTCAGCATTTTCTTGTATTTAAAAAGGAAGCGAAATTTTCCCCATGTAATAGAAGACGTTACTTACAATAAACGAGTAACATTTACTCATTTACTTCATATTTTTAGGGTTGTACGGTTTAAAAAAGTATTTATTAAAGCTATATATTTTTAGCTTAAAAATTTTATGACTCATTAGCGACTTTAAAAAGAAAGTACGCCACTTTGTTTAATGCTTCAAATGCGTGAGATAGAACAAGAATTAAAAGGTAAACTCGTTTGAAGTAAATTGTATGAGTGCATTCAGTCTTAAAAGGATTCATTAAAGTTAAAACACAATTTTTCGATCTACTAATGAATGTCAAGTAAAGCAAACAGTTTTAAAATGTTGTCTAACCCACAAATGTGAGTTGCACGAATGGCTTGTATAATTAAGAAAAGCTCAAAGCACTTTGCTGCAGGGAAAGTAATTAGGTTGTTAAAATTTATTACGCATTATGATTAAACAACATTTTTTATAATGGATTAAAATTTCGTCAAGTGTTATGTACATAGGTTTTCAACATTTTAAACTGTTTAAAACGCATTCTATTGAATACTATTTCCTTTAAAGAAAAATCATACAGTAAAATATAATTCAATCCTTTCTTTTGGCATAGTCTAATTTCAAAACTGCCAAAACAAATAGTCTGGAAGTTTTTATAAAATGCTCTAGTTTCACAGCAGTTAAATTTTAAAATAACAAAATTAAGTACTCTTTTAGGTTAGTAAGCTACCTTCTTTCTTCGGTGCATTTTCTTCAAATTATTCTAAGAATAACTTTTTAAAGTTGATTTAGACCATAGATTTTTAATGTGTGAAAATCATCTTTGTGAAAAAAATAAAAACTGAACTCATCGTACGCATAAATATTCTTGAAATTTCAAAACCGATACTTATATTCCTTACAGCTGAAGTGAATGATAGCATGCTTCCGGATAACATCCATTTTAAAAACAACCTTAGTTTTACCTTACTTAAGTTCTTGGTAAGCTTATCATTTTTCGCTCTCATTAGTTATCCTCTTTCTTCTTATTTAAATACATCTTCACTGCCCAAGTATCTTGGTATCTAGAGAAACTTCAGAAATAATTTTTAAAGGAATTTATCTCGATTCTTTTACAATATATCATAAGAATAGTTAAGTTTAACTTTACTACACCCTTCCTTACCAATCAATTATTTTTAAGGTAACTTCATCAATCAAAGAATTTGGTTCTGGAAAAACTTCTTTTTAACCTTTAATAACGGTTTTCTGTGCTATATTTAGTTCCTAAGTTTTGCAATGCAAATGCATTTTACAATATTGCTTCTTTTGAGATTGTTCTAATATTCTTAGTCTTATAATCACTGAAAAATAATAAATTATAGTATTACCTTTTCAATTAAAATAACGGGTTAGTTTACATTACTTCAAGTAAACTAAATTAGTTAAATTTCTTCTTGTTTAAATCCTTGAATTTAAAAAATAAATATGTAAGAAATATGTATTTCAAATGGAAGAAAAGAGGTATTTCAAATTAAAAAAACATCATTATCCAAATATATTTCAATTTTTATTTATTTTAATAAATAATGTATATATTTTTAAATATCCTTTGCTTAAAATTTATACATAAACGTTACTCAAAATCAGTAGGGGAAAGGAGGTAAGAGTACACACACACACAAATATTATCTTGTGTGTGTGGGTAGTAAAATTGAGAATTTAAAAGCCAGATCCTCAAAAATTTAGCAAAAGTAAGTTAACCCTCTCGTCACCAGGGGCCTCATATGAGGCTCCTAGTTATGAGCTCAATTTTTGCATGATATAAACACGAAAATTTATTTTCTTTTCATCAGTGACTTCACTGATTCATGTAGATTACATATATGACACTTCTACATGGTTTCTGAATTCGTTCCTAAATGGCAGCAAGAGGATTAATACCTCAATGTTTACATTTTAAGCTGTGATGCTTGTGAAGAGAAAATATTAGCTAAATACTAGCTTCTGTAGAACATTTTTTATAGGTTGGTAGATATTTTCTTATATCGTAACCTTCTAATATTACGTTCATGTCTTTTAATAAGTTCTAAACCAAGTATTTTCTGTTAAAATGAAAAAAATATGGCCTCATATGGATTTAATGAGACTCATAAAAATAACTAGGAAGGAGTGCACACAAGAAAAAAATTATTCCAGACAAATTATAGGGGCATTTTGGATGTATTGAGAAGAAGAAAAAAGTTTTTTCACTTTTTTGATGTTCTGGTGCCGAAAGGGTTAATTGTGTCTCACAAATCAACGTACAATAATGAAAGGTTTAAGATTCATAGGAAATATTTTAAAAATCACAAAGAAAATAAAAAATTTATACGCGCAGGATATGAGGCCAAAAGTACACACTATGAAAATTTGCCAAAAATTGAGAGAAATCCTTCACTGCCTTCGTAATCGGGCACCCCCTTCCTTCACTATACCCTTTAAACTAACGTTTTAACTTAAAATAAAAACCTATATCCTCATAACTATCACAAAGTTTAATATTATCGAGTTCAGTAATTTTCCTCAAACAACCCTTTCCAAAGTGGAATTTCAGTGTAACCCCTATGGATTCCCTGTTAACTTTTTTTTGCTATTTTCCCGAGAAATTTCAGAAAAGAGTTTGTAATGTTGTGAAGAATGAATTACTTTTAGTTTTATTTTAGTTTGTGAGCTGAGAGTATTTCAGAGATTGCAAACATATTTTTTTATTTTAGTACTACATCAAAAGCTCTTTTTTATATTTCCTTTAAACTAAGCTTCTATTTTCGAAACTTTTTTTATTACCTTTGATTAAACAAATTTTAAAAAGCTGTTGTTATCTCTGTCTGCTTTGATCTAGAAACTAGATAGTTTTTAGATACACCTGGATGTTAAATATTTAGATCCCTATTGCTTATTTTTAGCCTTTGTAGTTTCTTTTTTTAATTATGTTTTTTTTATTTTAAAGTTGTAAAGATGATATGGTGGAGAATTTGACATAGACTCGTTAAACCGCCCTATAACAACATACTAAGGAAAATGGTTTATTCTTACATACCGTTTCTTCACCAACAAAGAAGATATAAATTTACTATTATTACATGAGCTCCTTAGGATGAAAGGGGTTTAACTCCAAAAATACAAAATTTGAGAAAAGCATGGATTTGGATTTTTCTCTAAGGTCCTTAACCTAGGGTGGTAGTTGCCTACGTCAAAAGCGCAGTGATTTTCGTTTAGGAGGTGTCTGAAAAATGTATGCTCCAATCCACAGGATCAACATGGGGCCGCGTTACAGAAAACTTCCAATTACTAAAAACTACGTTCTGTAGACTTATGACACTTTCATTTTCGCCTCTGCCAATTTTGAAAGAAAAATTAATAACACTTTTGAATTTATAGATGATTTAATTCTCCAAATCAATACGTAACGTGTGTAATACAGTAACTTCAATTTCCCACAGAATAAAGAAGATAAAAAGTATCAAAAGATGTTTTAAACCTTTCAAATCACGAAAAAAAATCTGCAAATTGGCAAGATTCCTTCCCAACTCTTATCAACAGATACTTGATTTTAAAAAACTCCCCTCAAAACCTTCAAGGGTTGATTTAAAAAAAACTCTCATTCCCTGAAAACACGGTTAACCTGAACTCCAAGAACCCTCAACCCTCCCCAACAGCAACGCTCACTTCAAATCCTGAGGAAAAGCACTCCACATTCTCCAAAGGTGTCTTAATTCCCCACTAAAGAGGTCCTCAACGCGGTCGTGTTTTCCTGCAGTTATCAAATATCAGGAAGATCCCAGCGGTTACAGTTAGGAGGAGGGGGCCCCACGGGAGGAGGGGGGTGGCACGAGGGGGTCAGCAGGGCGGTGTCGTCCACCCAGCACCATCGGAATGCAGCCCCAGAGAGGTCACTCAGCACGTCCGGTTGACAGCTTTCGGAAAGGGAATGGTTAAGTGTGTGTAGTCTGCTTTATGTTTTTTAATGAATTGGATGTGTTTCAAGAATTTGGATGCCGATGTTCGAAGTTTTTATTTAATGCAACTGGAATGTGGTACGATAAAATACATTTCTGAGGAGCTCTATTCATTTAAATGATTAGTTTTAATCAAGAGAAGGTTGTGTTTCAGATCAAAGGAAGCTATTTTGGATTACTAATATCCTAGTTATACTTTTAGTATTGAGGATGTTTTGAAAGGGTTTTTTTGCGGGTTTATAATTGAAGCAACGTCTCTTACGGCCATTGTACCTATATTAAAGTGAATATGCTGGATCAATTGATATAGCTTAGCTTCCTGTTTACTACTAATCGACGCGGGGATGATTTGGCGCAAGAAATAAAAAGAAAGTTTATAAAATTATTTCATAATCATTCTAAAAACTACTTTTTTTGTTTTTGTTTACGCCAAAACGGGCGGGCGCCGAATCGTCAATTTCCGACACCAGAATTGCAAAAAAAATTATTAAAATAAAAATATAAGGAGGTAGAACGAAAACTTGCCGTAAAAATTGTGTTTAATATTTTAACAAAAGTGCAGAAAAATTTAAATGAACATATTTTTAATATTCAAGGAGATATTAGGATCATAATTGATACTTTATTGGACCTTGAAAATGGGGTCAGCCAAAAAATGAGCTACATCTTCAAATTTTTAAAAGCGTTTTTCTTTGACTGAATTTAAATTTATAATCACATAACAGAAAAAGTAAAAGTTTCTAAATTTGTTAGCAGGTCCCTTTGAATGCCATTTTTTTTGAACCATACGAATGAAAATAGGGGAGGGTGGGGACGATTGTAACAAAAATTTATATTTGGTCTCAAACTAAGCCATTTTTTATGTTAGAGTTATGAAAATTGGTATGAAAATAGGTTGATACATCCCAATTACAATTTTGTAATGAAAGCTGTCCGGTGGACATGCATTACAATATAGTAAATAAAACATCGAAAATCGTTACAATCGACCCCGTCTCAAGGGTCAATTGTAACACACTACAAATTTAACACAAATTCATAAAAATCGATATAAGATCATACAGATTTATTAACAATACATCTCTTCTTTCTAAATGATAATTAAATACATAGACTAGAATGGCAATAATAAACATTCCACTCAAATAATGAGTTATACGTTATAATGAATATGAGTAAATAGTAGTGAAAAATTATTCAGAAAGGCAATTAGGGTATTTATATATGAATTCCTCTATAGTACAACAAACGTGGGGCCATTTTTTGCACTAAAAATGGTCCTGTGGCATGTTACAATCGTTCCTAGATGAGGTGTTACAATCGACCCAACGTCGCTATTTTTAATTCAACCCTCGTTTTCCACGAAACTAACAACACTATTGTCTTGAAACTAAGCAGAATAAAACTAGGATGCATGTAAATATGATGGATATTTTCAATCTCTAGTGAATATAATTATTGTACGTGTAATTCAACTCGATTGCACGTTAAGTATTTCTCATATCATGTTTTTAAATTAACAGTACAATCGCAGTAAGATGATTTAATAGCTTTGATTTCTAACTGATTATGTAATTACAATTCTTATCATTTATATTAATTAAATTAATTGTTTTTATAACCACGGCTCAAAATGATTTTTGACTAATTATTACAACAAAGTGGTAGCAGAGCGTGGTTAGTGGAAATTAATAATTTGGTCTAGTTGGTAGCAATCAGCAATAATGATGGATCAATCATCGTCAAACATTGAAATGCTAAACGGAAGAAATTATCTAGTTTGGTCCATGAAGATGGAAGCCTTACTGGATGCAAAGGATTTGTTTGAAGACGTGATTGTGAATGATGAACCAAAGAAAAAAGAGGACCAAGTAATCTGGCAGAGAAAAAATAAGATGGCCTTCGGCATCATCGTTCTTAGCTTAACGGCGGAACAAGCCATAGTCTGGAGAGGATACAGAAAGGCAAGAGAAATTTGGTATGGATTAAAAATCCGATACGAAGGAATGGTTGAGGACAAGAGGACCGACCTGATTTTGGAATTGACGAGACTTAAAAAGAATCCGGAAGAGAGCATAGATGTTTACCTAACCAGAGCTCAAGGATTATCTCAACAAGTCTCTCTGCTTGGCAAGGAAGTCACCGAAAGAGAGCTTGTTAGATACATCGTAGAAGGGCTGCCAGGGGAGTACGAACCAATTGTCCTGGCACTGTCAGCAAACAGAGGGATTGAGTTCATAAATTTGAGAGAAACACTCTTAAATTTTGAAAAACGAGAAGCAGAAAGGAGTGAGAAATTCAAAGTTTTCAAGACTCTTGATAAGACCAGAGAAAAGTTTTGCTTCACCTGTGGAAAGCCTGGACATTTTCAAAAAGATTGCTGGTACAGAAAGAACAAATACAAGAGGAATTTCAAGTCTAAAGGAGAAATCAAATTTGAGAACCCCAGGGAAGTTCAATTTAGAGGTCCAAAAGAATCAAGTTTTTCTGTACGGGAATTCGCTTTGAAGACTGACCATGACCACAGGGACAGAATCATAGTTGAGAGAGACTGGCACCAGGATTCTGCCTACACTTCTTACATGACACCCAATGAGTTCTTTAGGGAGGAAGATGATGAGCAAGAACACAAGGTGATATGCGTGGACGATGAGGACCGGAACATTGATGTCTCGACCAGTCGTGAAAAAATTCAGGCTTCTACCACCGGAGATACCGAGAAAAGGAAAGAGAAAGAAAAGTTTAAAAAAATATTTGATATAAAAGATAAGAGAATGAATGAAACTTCCGATGTTGTGTTTGATGAATGGGACAACGGGTATACTAACGACGAAGAGCAAAAGAATGAAGTCGACTGTATGAAAATAGACTACATAGATCAAGATAATAGCACAGAAGTCCCTCAGGTAGACGAACCCCCAAATACTGTAGCAAGTACCTCTATGAATTCCGAAGACACCACTGGTAATGATACAGTGTCTGATGATGAAAATGATGAAGGAATGTCAAAGTCTCCAAGACCGATCAGGAATAAAAGAAGACCTGCTAAATACGATGATTATATAGTCTACTCAGCGACCGATTTTATACCAGATTCATATCAACAGGCTATTACTTCTAAAGATAAAGAACAGTGGAAACAGGCAATGAACGAAGAAATTAATTCCTTGGAAGTAAACAAAGTTTTGGAACCTGGAGAAAGACCAAAGGATAAAAGAATTGTTAAAAGCCGTTGGATTTACAGAACTAAAGAATCTCAAATCGAAAAGAAGTACAAAGCCAGATTGGTAGCGAGAGGCTATAGACAGAAACAGGAAGTAGATTTTGGAGAAAGTTTTAGTCCAGTCTTAAAATGGGATTCATTCAGAACTTTTTTAACAATAGCGGAATCAAGGAACTCAATTTTAAAATTTTATGACGTTAAAACTGCATATTTAAATGAAGAATTTGAGGAAGAATATTTTTTGAAGTTACCTATAGAAATTGAGACGGACAGTCAAAGTCCCATAGACTGGATTAACAGAGAACGTGTGAGTAGTGGAACAAGACCCATAAACAGGATATATTATTTTGTAAAAGAAGATTCTGAATTTGGTAATATAAATTTTAGGCACAAGAACACAAAAGAGCTGCAGGCTGACGCCAAGACAAAACACATACCGGCAGAGGTGTTAGAAAAATTTATGAAGGAACTTAGAATTTCTTAATATTTTGAATTTGGACTGTTTTCAATATTTGGAATTTTTTAGGAGATAGAAAATATGGGGGGGATTTGATGGATATTTTCAATCTCTAGTGAATATAATTATTGTACGTGTAATTCAACTCGATTGCACGTTAAGTATTTCTCATATCATGTTTTTAAATTAACAGTACAATCGCAGTAAGATGATTTAATAGCTTTGATTTCTAACTGATTATGTAATTACAATTCTTATCATTTATATTAATTAAATTAATTGTTTTTATAACCACGGCTCAAAATGATTTTTGACTAATTATTACAACAAAATACAATACATAAAATCAGTGTTGTTGTGCTTCATACCTGCAATGCAGGAGATGGAAAGTAATCCAAGAGTAGAAATTTACTTCGATGCTCGAAAAACACTCTTTTCTCAATTACACAGCACCAACTCAAATGTCAGCCTTGAAAATCTGATATTCATTCATTCACCTGCCTTGTACGTACGTACTGTCATCTCTTTTTAGCCCAGGCAGCCTCTCATTTTGAGGAAATCAAAGTGTGTTACAATTACCCCCACCCTCCCCTATATTCTTTCTCCACGGTTTAGATTGGAGATAATTGTTGAAATTAAAACATTATAGTATTGAGTCAACCACCAAAGGAACAAAATTTATATTAGGGCGCAATTTACGCACAATTCTAAAGCATAAAAATTTTTTGACCGAAATTGTATTTTTTATCATTATTTTTTATTTATTTATTAGGAACTCAAAAAATCCATTTTTCCACACACTTCTGGAATGTATTTAAAAATCAATTATTGCTTAATTTCAATTCTGATGGTCTAAATACAGTCGCACAAAACATCTCTTAATTTGAAGTTTATCAAAGATAGCAATAAACCTTTTAAAAATACCACCCTAAAGAGCAATAAGATCTGAAAACAGATAGCAGAAAATAGAATTTTCCCACACAAAAGAAAAATAAATCATTTATTGCTTTCCCTCTCTGTGTGTACTGAGATTCTTTCAGTGTTAAGAGACAAAGAAAACAAACTGAAGTTTTATAAGATGGCTGTGCTACTTTCTTTTTCGGTTCGAGTGACAATTTTCTTTAATGCCTAAAACGTAATTAAGCAACATTAATCAAGGGTTGTTTTTCTGAAGTGAGGGGAGGTAAAGCTCAGCAAAATAACTCAGGACAATAACAGAAACTCTAAAAGTTCGCCTATAAGGATAGAGCAACTTATAACGAGATTTTTCTCCCGTAAAATAGTTTACTTTAATCCTTAGTCTGAATGTTTTATTGCATTTAACTTCCACATAAATGTTACAAAAGTATTTTTCTACACTTTTGAAAAATTATATAGATAAAACCAATTAAAAATCCTTCTTTAAAATAATTATTGTTTGTCAAATTGCTCCTATGATACTGGGATTCCGGTAGTTTGGGTTAAAAAGACTGGACCAACCTTGCTGGGCTTACACCTGTAGTTGGTCGACTTAATTTGTATTTGTATAAAATTTTATTCATTTAACCCGTAACAGGGGAAGTGAAAAATTGGAAGATACAAGGGGACGTGGGGTCTCAGAGACTCCGCAGCTTTCTATATTTTTTAAAAATCGTCTAATTAAGATACGATTCTGATATTTCAGTACATTGTTATTTGAACATTTATCTCTTGATATGAAAATATTTTCTTTAACTTTATGATGAAATAAACATTTTTCCCAGACAATTTTCCAATAGACTTAAAATTATCGATGTTATCGAATTATCGTTGCGGAGTCTGGGAGACCACACGTCCCCTGCTACGGGTTAAATGTAAATACACTTTTTTAGTACAATATCCTTCCGCTTCATCGCTATGTTTGAAACGTTTCGTAACGTTTTTCAAATGCCTCTTTTCCTGCCAAAAAAGAACTAGAACTGAAAGAAATAGTCCAAGAAAGTTAAGGGTTGAGGTGGAACAAATTGTAACAGAAAGTTTGATAGGTGATTCTTATAGGAAATTTTCCGTAGAAAACGATGGTGAAACGTATACCAAAATTAACCTCGTCCTTTAGCCAATATGGCGGATTTTCCAAAATGGCGGACAATCGTTTTTAACTTATAACTTCCTAAAAAATGTTAATAAAATTATAAATTTTGCAGTAAATGATTAGAATTTAGTAGCAAAAACAATGGGACACTGTTTTTTCTCTTACGATTTGTCATTCATCCAATATAGCGGATTATCCAAAATGGCGTCCACTAATGTTTATAATAAAAAAAATTATGATGATAAATTCGTAATTTTTTCAGGATATGGTAAGAATTAAGTCATAATAATATTCATATCAATTTCCTTTCCTCAATGTATCAAATATGGAGGATTTTTCAAAATGGCGGACAATCGTGTTTTACTAATATGCTAAAATTCGTTAATAAAATAAAACTTCTGCTGTAAATTATTAGAATTTAGTAGCAAAAATAATGTGGAACTGTTTTTTGTCTCTTACGATAAGTCATTTATCCAATATGGCGGATTTTCCAAAAGGCGTCCACCTAATGTTTAAAATAAATAAATTATGATAATTATTTCGTAATTTTTACAGGATATGGTAAACATTAAGTCATAACAATATTCATATCAGTTTCCTCCCCCTCAATGTATCAAATATGGCGGATTTTTCCAAAATGGCGGCCACTTATTTAGAGCCTTTTTAATTTTTAATTTTTTTTCTTAGTAATTAGAAATATTAAATGTTATTTGGTAAAATATAAGCAGAATACTTATATTTTACTAAAATTTACTGGTAAATAATGTTTAAGGTAGGTAGAAATTCTAAAATTACCATTTACCACTAAGTTTGAAATATGGGGCCGTCTTTTTGGAAATTATTTCTATGTATCGCAAAATCTTGGTTAATATACTATTTTATAGGTAATTTAATATATCAATACTTATGTTATGCCAAAATAAAATTTATTTATATGTAAAAACGTTAAAAATAAAAAGGCTCTAAATATGTGGCCACCATTATGGAAAATCCGCCATATTTGATACATTGAGGGGAAGGAAACTGATATGAATATTATTATGACTTAATTCTTACCATATCCTGTAAAAATTACGAATTAATTATCATAATTTATTTATTTTAAACATTAGGTGGACGCCATTTTGGAAAATCCGCCATATTGGATAAATGACTTATCGTAAGAGACAAAAAACAGTTCCACATTATTTTTGCTACTAAATTCTAATAATTTACAGCAGAAGTTTTATTTTATTAACGAATTTTAGCATATTAGTAAAACACGATTGTCCGCCATTTTGAAAAATCCGCCATATTTGATACATTGAGGAAAGGAAATTGATATGAATATTATTATGACTTAATTCTTACCATATCCTGAAAAAATTACGAATTTATCATCATAATTTTTTTTATTATAAACATTAGTGGACGCCATTTTGGAAAATCCGCCATATTGGATAAATAACAAATCGTAAGAGAAAAAACAGTGTCCCATTGTTTTTGCTACTAAATTCTAATCATTTACTGCAAAATTTATAATTTTATTAACATTTTTTAGGAAGTTATAAGTTAAAAACGAGTGTCCGCCATTTTGGAAAATCCGCCATATTGGCTAAAGGACGAGGTTAATTTTGGTATACGTTTCACCATCGTTTTCTACGGAAAATTTTCTATAAGAATCACCTATCAAACTTTCTTTTACAATTTGTTCCACCTCAACCCCTTTTTTGAGCTAACTTTCTTGGACTAAAAGGCTTCTTTTAGCATTAATATAACTCAAGGGAAACACAGCTTTAAAATGCGATGTCACAAAATGTTCTAGTTGGCCTCTGTCTCTCCTTTTCCTAGAACTAAACCTATGGGGTAATCAAGGAATGACCACTAATTTTATAAATGAAAATATATCGATGTGTTCTAAAATTATTGTTATATAGGCAATTAATTTTCATTAGTATAATTAGAACAATTTTCTTTAAGAAAATACTTATAGATAATAAATTATTAAAAATTCCGAGCTGGCGACTTGGTATGTCATCCAATTGTAATTTATTTTTTATGAAATAGACTTCATATGCAACGAACGAAATAAACAAGCAGAGTAGGATATCCACACACATCATGCGATTGAAATGAACCAAATACTATTGTGAACATCAATGGATACACCTTACTGGGAATACAAACCGCTACACTCCATTGACAGAATCTATGCCACCGTTTCTGTCTGGACATGAAACGTATGTCCAGATTCCAGATTGTATGTAAACACGGGTATTCATAAGTTACAAACTTGTGATAAGATGAAATCCTGTAGATTAATATAACTGACGGATACCAATTAATAACCCACTACTTAGTGAGTTACCAATCAGTTTTTAAGGCGACTGCCTACGTTGGGAGGAGTTTTTTAAAAAACATTATATGTAACTTGTTTACATATTTTTTTCTTAACCAATGTAGTTTAAATAACTAATATATGTAAAAATTACCCTAATTTTATAAAAAATATTTTTAAAAATAGCAATTTATACTAAAATTTGGTGGAAATTTAAAATTACGCCAACACCTCTATAGGTAAATATCTAAAAGTTTTTTCTGAAAATTCTTGAAATCACATGTTCCTTAGATAAATACCTGTGCATTGACCTAAAAAAAGCAAAGCAAAATTTTGAAAATTAAAGGAGCTATGCTATTTATCGTAAAATGAACCTTTTTTTTAGATATTTTTTAAACAAATTTTACGATAAATAGCATAGCTCCTTTAATTTTCAAAATTTTGCTTAGCTTTTTGGTCAATGCATAGGTATTTATCTAAGGAAAATGTGATTTTAAGAATTTTCAAGAAACTATATATATTTACCTATAGAGGCTTAATTTTAAATTTCCGCCAAATTTTAGTATAAATTGTTATTTTTAAATGAGTATAAATTGTTATTTGTTTATTGACCCCTGGGTAACTCATATGCCAACTTAAATTTTGTGTTTTTTTTTCTTTTTTCAATTTAATATGTAACTTTTTTTGTGTGTAAATAAAAAATTATTATTATTGTTATTGTTATTGTTATTGTTATTGTTATTGTTATTGTTATTGTTATTGTTATTATTATTATTATTAAAAATATTTTTTTAAAATTTGGGTAGTTTTTACATATATTAGTTTTTTAAATTACATTGGTTAAGAAAAAATATGTAAACAAGTTACATATAATGTTTTTTAAAAATCTTCTCCCAACGTAAGGCAGTCGCCTTAATACATTGGTTCAAAATGAGAAATAAATTGGACTTGGAACGCTCTGTGCCTGCTTAGCTACACATTTTTTTTCGGTAGGGGCTGTGTGTGAGGGATTACTTAAATATTTTTTTTACCCAAGAGTACTAATGTTCAAGATTCGTCCAAACTTTTTCATGTATGGTCTTATTTGGTATGAATTGTGCTACTAAGAGACATTGATTGACTGATTTCTCCACTCATAAAAGAGTAAATGCAGTATTCTTTATCAAAAAAATATTTAGTGAAACTTAATTGTACAGAATTTTTTGGGGGGCATCGAATATTTTGAAATTTAGCTCTTAAAATAGGGATTTGGCTCTTTTTTAAACTTTTTGACTTGAAGGACTTAGTACTTCCTTAGTACCCATGCATTACAACTAACTTTACATTAAGGTAAAAACACTTCTTAACTTAATGATAAATAGTATCTTGTAAATGAAAGGAGAATTTCACCATTTATTGCTGGTTAAGCTGACAATAGGTGTAAATTCAAAGCTCTCAAGCGTCACCTCCAAGTTATAGTCGGTTGAACCTCCAGTTATAGTCGGCTGGACTAGTACTTGCCCTCCTCTCTCTTGTGTTACCATCTTATACTGTGCTGATGAGTCCCAACAAGGAAGAAACCGGTCCACGTTTGGAGGTGACGCTTGAGAGTTGTGAGTATCTTGTAAGTCTCTAAAAGTAAACAAGTAAAGTAAAAAAGTATACAAGTAAACAAAAGTAAAACAAGTTTTAGCATAGCTTGCTGTTTTTGATAATTAAAATAAACTGCAATGCAAGCTACCTGGTTATTAGTACATAACAAGTATCATAAATTGTGTATTCTCGTATTTTTCAAATTTGTGTTTTTGAATTGATAATTGCTATGGATATTTCAATCTATTAATCGCTGCATTCTTTACCTGAAATGATTAGTTCGAAAACGGACTTTTAACAAGAATTTTAAGTCATCAATATTAGATGATTTCGTGTGCCTTCAGAAAATTTCTAATAGTATTTTCCTTAAACTTAATGGGGTCATTAAGTACACGAATGTCGTTAAGTTTAATACACGACTTAGCAGTTCATCTCAGTAAGTACCAAAATGATGGATCTATTCCGTTATTAAGTTAACTAACGACGCAAAAGAAGCTCCAAAATATTATGAAAGTTAAGCTATAAGATTTAAATAATTTCAGCCAGACCGGAGTTTTAATGATACAATTAAAATGTGTGCGACAATAAATCACATAGATAGAGGACAATAACTGCATGGTTGAATAGTAAAACTAATTTTCACTTTGGAAATATTTTTATCCTTATATAAGCTATGTTTTAGATATTTATACTAGATCCTCACACTTATACTTATATATTTTTCTTATTCTATAAATTTAGTACTTAAAGATAATATTAAATATTAGAGCAATGGAAAAATCTTGTGGATGTAAGAAAACTGCTTGATATGAAGGATTTATATTTTTTTTCTTTTCAAGCTATGAAAAGATGGCGAGAAATATAACTAGACTCAAAAAGTAACGATCAAAACAGATAGTCTTGAAGAGTTTATTTTTTGTAACTTAAAGGGGGTTTTTTGTTCAAAAAAATATATGTATCTGGTCTTTAGAAGTTGACCAAGATTTGAATTTTTCTCTTTAACTGCGTACGAAGCATGAAGATATTATAAGAAAATAATTTTACTTTACAATTTCAAGCCTTAAATTTTATGGATTAATTAAAATAATGAAAACATCAACAACTTTTTTGTTTATATTCAAACTTTAAAAAAATTAAATTTAAAATTGTTTACCTTGGTATGACAAGCTATCCAATTTTATTAATCAATTTCAAATTATTATTATTATTATTATTAATTATTAATCTCATGGATAAATTTATGACTCATTTGAGAAATTACAAGCAATTTATTTTCTTTTCCTTTTTTGTTCCTTTCTGTGTGATGCTTTCTGTTTGTGTGTTAAGTAAAATTTTGTTCATAAATGTGTATTTTAATTTTGATTTGAAAATTACTTTACATTTGATTTTAATGTGTTACAAAAAAACATAAATTCAGGTAAATAATTTTTTAAAGATGAGATAAAACATTTGTAAACCTGCCTTTTTGATATTTTTGAGACTCGGAATATATGTTTTAAGACTTTTGATAGAATGCAGTTTCGTAAAAAAAATTTTCAATTATATGGTATGAAAGATTGATGACTTCGGCCTAAAACTATTTTGTAAATTCATTCTCTTCCTGTATTCACAAATCCAATTCCACACCAAGTTTAATCCAAAATAAAAGATACCAATCACCCATCAGTCTTTCAAAACTCCTATGCCATTTCCTCTGCCTCAAAGCATTAAAACATACTAGTACTGACTCCAACCATTGAATAAATCCCACAATCATCTCCAAAACATTATCATCCGGACCACCACGCACGTTACCATAGTTACCAAACTCGCAAATCTCCCTTCATACCATTTAGCGCAAACCTACTCCATAAACTGCAACAGTAGTAGCGGTCGCTCATCTTCTTACGATTCGCAAACGATCGAAATTTAGATAATTGTTGCCACCGGTGGTCCATCTCTGAAATTATGTCTTTATTCCGTGCTGCATGGTTTGGACTTTTTAAGAGATGGGTATTACGTTATTGGACGAATTTTTTTCTTAGACGTAATAATTCGTGTTATGAGTAGCTCGGAATGTTTTATAGGAATCTGGTTATAAAAAGCGGGCACTCACAGTTAATGAAAGCCCATAAAAGCCATAAATAAGATGTTATTGCTGTGGAGAAGGTTTTTGGCTGGATTTTCTCCGTGTGTGTTATTCGTAGAGCGTTGAGATTCATATAAGCTGTTGCTCGGGATTGTGGTCTAATGGTAAATAAGACCGAGAAAGGAGAAGAAATGGTGCATAATTCAGTAAAATGCTATGAAATTATAAAAGTTTGGGCCTAGCTTTCCTTACATTAGTATTTGTAGTTACACGGATGCTATTTGGGAAATAATGAAAGATAACTATGAGATATTAAGAACTTTTTAGTGTTGGGACGATATTGGATTATTCAAGTTAAAATAAACTTTTTTTGGAGATAAGTATCGTAATAGTTGTACACCAAGAAAAGGTGTGTAGAATGTTAAATACAAAACCCAAACAAACAGATCACAGTTTAAAAAACGTAGTTTAATTTCACCATATAAAATACATTTGCATAAAATTCAATGTATTGAATGTTTTCAAAATCAATGTTTTGAATTACTTCCTATAGCACATATTAAATGGATTCAATGATCTCCGAAACATTGTTATGCTGAATATCTGTTAAATTATAGGTACTAGGTTTTGATTTTTTTTTGAAACTTTTAATCATTATTTGGTTACGTGCGATGAGAGGGGTTAGTCGTATGGGGGGTAATCAGAAATAGCGAAGAATCAGTAAAGGGGGCTCGGTACCCATTGATGTTATACAAAACACGCAAATCACACAAAAAGAGCATTAAATAGCTAAATACAAATATTATACAAATAGCATATAAAATCACTAACTTACCGATTCGATTTCGATCTCGATTTTCATTCTCAATTATTTATCAATCTACGCTCAGAGCACGATTTTTAGATGTATGCTCATCGCACTTCTTCCATTATATGAACTTTTTATCACACACCTTCTGTCTTCAAATGGGTAACCTAAATATTTTAGTCAGTTCTTTTTGTAACTAAAACATCAACACTCTATCACTATAATCAATTGTTTTACATGGCAATGCAGCTTTGGGGAGAAAATGTTCCAAAAACCTTTACGAAGTAGAATATTAAGACTTATTGGAATACTTTTAAAACTTCAATGTAAGCTTTGTCAGGTCAATTAGAATTCACAGTAGTATTTCGACTTCTACCACCAATCTATTTCAATATCTCTAAGCACTAAATAACTGAAAGGAGAATTTTCATCATTTATTGCTGGTTAAGCGGATAATAGGTGTAAACTCAGAACTATCAAGCGTCACCTCCAACCGTGGACCGGTTTCATCCTTTTTAGGACTCATCAGCACGGTATAGGATGGTAACTCAAGAGAGAGGAGGGCAAGTACTAGTCTAGCCGACAACTGAAAAAGTGGAAACCTTCTGGTAACTCCACTTTTTCACTTATAGTCGGCTAGACTACTTGCCCTCTGCTCTCTTGCTTTGTCTTCTTTTGCCGTGCTGATGAGTCCTAACAAGGACTCTTGCGTTATACCCCGTTCGCACTGGCCTTTATTTGTGCCTTTATTTTTGTTAGCACTTTGTTGTCATGGAAACAAAGGCAAAATCGCCTCATCTTTTGAAAACGGCGTTTGCACTGGCAAGGGGTAAAAATAAGCACTTAACTGTGAGTAAACAATAACAACATGATTTGTAAAATAATTAAAAATTTTATTTCTCAATACAACTTAAAACTAATGAATAAAATCACCAAAAATACAAGTAAAAATACATAAAAGATTATTAATTGACTAGTGAATTGATTAGTGTGTTTCCATGATAACAAAGTGCTAACGAAAATAAAGGCAAAAATAAAAGCCAGTGCGAACGGGGTATTACCATCCTATACCGTGCTGATGAGTCCTAACAAGGACGAAACCGGTCCACGGTTGGAGGTGAGGCTTGAGAGTTGTGAGTTTACACCATAGAGTAAGTACAACTATAGAGACAGCTTACTCTTCTCGGTAAGGCAACCCTGCATGTCCAAAATAGTCGGACCTGTGTGAGTGGCGGAAGTAAATTTTTAACATGGAAGGTCCCGTAGGCGAGTGGAATTTGAGGAATAAAAACTGCTCTTCTTCCCAGAAAATGGATGAAAAAAAGACACCGACAATTTGAAACTCGAGAAAAAGCAATGACGAATCGTTCAGTGAAGAAAAAATTTCTCTATCTCAATTAGTTTTTTATCAGTAATTTTTTTAAATTCCGCGGATTTGGAAAAAAAAATTTTAAACTGTATTTTTATAATGTTGCGGGGGGAATTTCTTTAAAAAAAGCTTCACACTACATAATATTAACCCTCCTGATTCGATACGAGTCATTTCCGATTCGTTTAAACAAGTATTTTACCTTTTAAACGCCGCAATTCAAATTTCGAATTAAAGGTTCTGATTTTTGGCTTAAATGGCTTGTTTCATCATTACTAAAACCATTCCAGTCATTTTTTGGCAGAAAAAAAATCCTAAGTATGATTTTGAGGATGTTCCCATTTGGGAACATCGGCGTTTGGGGTGAAGTTTATAGGGGGATTTCCAAAAGGCCTATATTTTACAACTAATTCAAGTAAAATGATTGAAATAGGTTTCTACTCAATAATTATGAATATTTCTATGATAGTGGACGGTTTTTTCATTTTTATTATTTATACTTAGACGATTGAGTAACATTGTATAGATTTTCATATGAAAAAATATACATGCTTATTACGTACGCGAAGCTTTTCCGTACATTTTTCTTGCACTATGGGTAATATTTTGGTATAAAAAATACACAAGAATGTTCCTATGAGCTTAAAATTTAAACAGTTACGTTTCTGTGAGAAAAATTAGTTTTAATTACGGTTCTATACGGATATCTAGCATAAAATCCACTAATTGCATTCAAATCTAATTAGCTTTCAAAAATGATAATCATAATTATCTCCATTGATTCATTAAAATTGTTTTTCTCATGGAAGATTCTGAACTGAACCACATATCTCTGACATCCAACTTACATTATAAGAGTATTTTTAGATGTACACACTTTTCCTAATTTTCAAAATTCTTCAAATTTATCCTAAAATTTTTTTGTAAAAAAAGTACTTGAACAAAATATATACGCAAATCCTCAGAAGCACTCCAAATATGCTCTTTAATAACCCCTAATGATAATTACTGAAAATTAATCGATCGGGGAGTTAGAAAAATATACAAGTGTAAGATTCTGCTATAAAGATTTGGCATTTATTTCTTCATAAATTAGGTGAAAAAATAAAAATTTCAGATTTTTGAATTTAAAACATCATTTTTAACCTGTTTAGATCCTTTGAGACAAAAAAGGTCCAATAAATTAAAGAAAATAGGAAATAACTTGAATTTTTGCTTGTTACAAAAATCCCCTCAAATACTATACCCCAAACGCCGATGTTCCCATTCGGGAACATATACGAGGGTTGTTTTTTAATTAACTTCCGTTTTGCTCCTGAAAAAAAAGTAGTAGGAAATACGAAAACATTTTGCTACTGGTAGATAGGTACATCCTTGAGGATCAATTTCCTTCATTACTGGAAAAAATCGGACATTTTTTCTATTATTTATCGAATTTACAAGCGCGCTCCTCGAACTTATTTCCCGCCAACCCATAGAGAAATCCTCTTTTTCGAAATTTTCCCGTTTTTGATAGTTTAAAAATAAAAAACGAATGAATATTTAAAAATAAGGTTATTACGGAAGGTTACAAACATCTTTAATTACTTTTCATCGTAATCAGCTTTAAATAGACCATTTACCGTACCATTTCACAAGTTTTTCGATTCCGCTTCATGAAAAGTTTGATTTTTCGTTGAGCTTCGCATCGGTTCGGACAACCGTTTTCCCCCTCAGCGCACGCTTTGCCTGCGAATCTATCGATATTGCCTTGTTTATTATGGCTGTAACTCCAGAATCCCCAATGCCTGGAACTTGGCAGATGCAAAACATATGGTTCTAAACATCCACAATAGCATGCTGCAAAAATCACCTGCCTGCCGATTGTCTATTGTTAATGCGAACAGAGTTTAAAGGATGATAAATTCTCTATGGGTTGGCGGGAAATAAGTTCGAGGAGCGCGCTTGTAAATTCGATAAATAATAGAAAAAATGTCCGATTTTTTCCAGTAATGAGGGAAATTGATCCTCAAGGATGTACCTATCTACCAGTAGCAAAATTATTTCGAAATTCCAACTACTTTTTTTTCAGGAGCAAAACGGAAGTTAATTAAAAAACAACCCTCGTACGTTGTATTGGTAATTACTCTCCAAAATTGGAATATGAAGCTATTCTGCCAAGCCAAATGGGAAGGTGTGTACTTAAGCTACCTAAACACAGCAAAATTATTTAAAACTAAATTTATTTAAAATTTTCACAAGTTGAAACTTGTGCAACTTTTGGAAGAGCCAAAAATCTCTAATTTTGATGTAAATTCTACAAAAAGGATTAAATTGCACGTGAAAAACTTTTGCATGTAAATAACTTCATACCTTTGAGTTGCTTTCTACCAAATATCAAATTCCTGCATGAAAAATTAAGTGGTAAAAAAATTCCCTAAAATGATGTTCCCATTTGGGAACATCGGCAGGTAAAAGGTTAAGGGAGAAAATTGCTGATTTAGTGGTTGAGGTAGGAACTGGAAGTTGGCAAAGCTTGGCGCTTGGCGGTATGAGCTTGGCGGGCGTTTTTGCCTCAGTTTCTTTACGGGTGAAGCCCCGCGAAAAACCGAAAACTCCAAAAGAGGGATTTAGTGGCCAAGTTTGTTCAAAAAGTCAAGTGTGAGTGGCAGAGCGAAACCGGGAGACCGGTCACGCTTAGAACATCGGAGCAGATGTTTAAGCTGTCTCTATATTAGTACTAACTCTATGGTTTACACCCACTAAATAACTATTCAGAAACATCTTTACTAAGAATGTAAATATTCAAAAGTTATGAAATAAACAAATGATTTTTCGCTCCACATTTAATGATTTGCAGACTTTCCAAGATCTTTACGCATATCATCTCTAACAAAGCAATTCGAAGAAAATCGACTTAAGGTAGCTGAAGCACTTCCTTCTCACTTAACTCAACCAACCTGAATTAATAGCCTCCCCCACCTAAATTCGGAGCTGGGCTCAAACAGATAGTAAGCATTTCAGGGAAGTGTATCAATCGCTCCCACTCCATCAATATTTATCTAGGCTGCCGAACAAAGAGTCTCAGCGGTAGATTCCCAGATGCGGTTCTGCCCTCTAGCTCAATATTTTTGCAAGGGGCCCCATTGGATTTTAAATAACCACAATGATCGGGAATGGCAGGGACCGGGAATTGAATGAAATTAAATGCTTCGGGGGTGTTGAAGTTATTCTAAATGTGATGAATAATAATAATGGTTAGGTAAATAGATGCATGTAATGAATATCGGTTCAATTCCGTTAACGTTCCAGCTTAGTTTCACCAATCTCTTTTGAACTCTTAATATTCAAATATAAACATTTTTTAATGATAAACTGAACTGTTATAGATCTAATTAAACATTTTAATCTATAAATTATTTAGCAATATTTATACTTTTTGGTGTTCAAAAGTGATTGGCGATATTTAGAGGAACTTTAACGGAATTGAACCTGAATATCTATCTGTGTGTGTGTTTTGAATCTGTAGAATATTTTCCTATTTGTGGCTGCAATTCAATGTTACGTAAAAAAGTAAATTGGATATGTTTATATTGCAGTGGATGTGTATAACGGTTTACAAATGAGAAAAAATGATTGTATGATTGGAAAATATATTTATGTGAAGATAACTTTTATACAAGGTAGATTAGTGAGTACTTCATATAACTGTATATTTGAATATTTTCAGGTATTGTGGGCATACTTAGTGGATTTTCAAAAGATTTCTTTCATGTAACTTTTTCGAATAAGGAAAATAATTTAAAACCATGAAGTGATAAATTAATACATATTTAGAAATATTTAGACATTCATTTTCACATAAATAGAATCAATAGTTTCACCTTTTAAAAAGTTAAAAAGCTTTCGATTTACAAGCATATGATCTCACGTAAAGAGACAATATTTTATGTTTAAAGAGTATTATAGTTATAAAAGTAGGACGTTTTTACGTTTGGATGAATGAAGATTTAAAGTTTCCGGGTAAAAATAACCTGTCTGATTATATCAAAACAACGGAATCTTCACCATTCTGATTCATTCGAAATTTAAAATAAATCAAAATAATCATTATTATAGCAGTACATTTGCTGACTTATTTTTCCCCTACCTTTGTTTAAATTTAAAAGCATTCACCTTTTTTTTAAATTGCATTAACTTTGAAGGTTAAAGTTTTTCTTAATAAGATCTTCGATAAAAATAGCCACTCTCTGATTTCATTATCATATATTTTCCTTCATTGAAACTGAAATGCAAACCTTTTTAGATTCCCTTCAAAAGAACTTTTAAGTTAACTATTATACTTTTAATTAAATTATTTTCGCCTTTGTAGAAAGTCAAATGTTAACAAAGTTTTCTCTCGTGTAACAATTGAATAACTTAATTAAATAGAAATTTCGAAGCCTTTTCTATTCTCATGAATGCATCAATGGGAGTCATTAAATTTTTTTGATCGATGGTTTTGAGTAGGAGTCTTTTTAGAGATCGCAAAAAAATACATTTCATGGTTGAAACTTCATTATACTACATGCATCCATTTAAATAGAAATTGTTTCTTTTCCATCCGAACAGATCCTTGATTACATTGAACTTCCTTTTATTTCAAATAATCAAATATTTGGAACTAATATTTTTAATGTTACTAAATTTTTTTATGAATTTCGCCTTGAATCCTGTAATTTTTTAACATTACTATTTAATTCGAACAAAACGTCAATCCTAAACTTGATTTATTAAAAAAAATTAAAGTAGTTTTCTCTGACATTTTTATCGCAAAATGAATAATAAATTTTAGTTAGTTCACTATTTTACCCACTCTATATACATATATTAACCATGATACAATTACCATTCCCCTGTACCATGAATTCAGTACACTAATGGTACCCCCGAAGACGCCCTGGTAGTGCCCTGAATTTTTGCATATTCCGATTTGCTTGAAGGGCCTCACGCGAACACGTCCCCAAAAGTTTTTAAAACCTGCTCCAAGTGCAGAACTGTTCGACCTTCGCCTGAATATATTTTGCTCTGCCTTAATCTTACAGTTGACGTGGTTCTTTTAGACCCTTTTTCTTTTAGATTTTCTGGATGTCCATGGACTCATGGATTTGGCCTTTTTTTAGCATTTCGGGGGATCAGCAACTATAGCAACAATAACCATGATGTAGCGAAACATAAACCATTGCATTTCAGTTATTAAAACTGTTGTTGGTACAAAACAAAGTAAAAATTATGTACTCATGTAAATACTCAAAGTAAATTATGTAACACTCAAAGAAAATTATGTAACACTCAAAGTAAATGAGTGTAAAACTCAAAGTAACACTCATATAACACTCAAAGTAAAAAAAAATTATGTACTATTATGTTACTCAAAAGTAAATATTATGTCGTTTTGCTGAGAGTTATTTTATTTATATGGAAAGTTCAATATATTTCTTAAAATAGTAACAAAATAACTTTTATTCCGAATGCTGACCTTTACTACAGTCTGAACTCAATACATTTTAATCAATGTTGAACAGGATAAACAACAAACAACTTTTATAACAAAAGATATTTCAATACTTTGTGAGCTACCTATCAAATAAAAGTAGTACGCCCTACTTTTTATGTAATTTAGAATTGTATAAATATAGCTCAATACAAACACACGAGAGGAAAATATTAGTGATTTGGAAGGAAAAGCAATATAGAGCAAGCATTCATACTTTGCTGTGAAGCCAGTTGGGTGTTTACAGTAAAATATGAATCTTAGGGGCTGTCAGAGCAAAATTTTGGATAGGTAAAAAATATCTTGGTATAAAATTTTTATTTTACTTAATTAGTATCAGAACTTACCTACGTAGAATTTAAATAATGGTCTGATTTTACACCCTTACTTTCTTTTTCAAATTCTTTCTAAAAAATAAGCATTTCCTTAAATAACTTTTAAATTCAAATGTTTATCTTGAAAAACAATTAAATTAACAAATCTGAAGTTGATTAATTAACTGAAGTTGATTAATCTGAAGTAAATTAACAAATCATCATGCTGCGTGGCCGAAAAAAAAAATTTTGCTGCTAATTTCATAGGTTTTTAGGGAGTTATCTAATTAATAAGATTGCTAAAATCAAAATTTTCATTACTAACTCTACACAGGTTCATAAAATTGTTTGTGTTGAGAAAAAGAAAAGGTTAATGCATTTATAACCTGCATAAAGTAACAATAACTTTGTAATTTTCAATTAATGCAGTTTGAAAAGAACTGAATCAAACATGAACAAAAAAACATTTGACATGAATGAAATGTTGACAGGAAACTTTAGTTATTGATACAATGTAGATAAATCATTAAATGAGAATAGGTAAAAAATTGAAACACATGTATAAAGCATATCATGACCCGAAGCATGTTTATCACAACATCAATATATCCAAACCCGCTTCAAACAAAACTGGGTTGAAACTTTATCAAGAGCAACGAGCCTGCCAAACTCCATCTGAAGCCTACCTCCAAGATTGAAAAGGTCAAACGCTTCAGCCTCTCGGCACATCAAAGGTATCGGCTTTCTTTTTTTAATTACAATTTGACGAAAACGCAATAAGTAAGCGACGTTTAACACCCGAACTACCGAGAGTAAAGCAAGCTGACAGCATGTCCCCACCCCTATAGAGTAAACCAGAGATATTATTGAGATAGAGAGAACTTAGAACATCAGTTCTCATTGTAGCATTCGTGGATATGGTCTTAAGACGGCGGGTTCAAGTATTCGTGGTGACAAAATTGCTCAGCTTGTGTTGGAGATTTTCTCACATTACTTGCATAAGCTTATTCAAAGGAGTTCTGTTAACCAATATCTAGCCTCTAAGCCTCTCCAACATCCTTTTCTACCTTAATCACTTCAACAACGTTGTTTTTCTTGCAAAAATACTGGTTTAGATAGACCAGAAATGACTCAAATAAAAATTAAAGGATTCTCATGTGGGAAGCATATTTATGTACTATACTCTGTGTATGATTCTCTAGGACCAGTCATAGCTCCTGCCAATATCTCACCAAGGATAATCCAAATTAAAGCCCCGTTATAACCACAGTTACACTCAGAAATGTTTTCTTTGAGAAGGCTTGGAGTTCTAAGATCATAGCAGGGGTTTTGCAAGCAAATATGTATGATGTGGGTACCAGTACCCACTTCCGTGGTTTTGGTACAGAGGTGTCTGTTGGGTAGTTCTAAATAGCTACTAACTTACTGCTAAACCAACAATACTAAAAGGGTCACATGATTTTGACAACACTGGAACTAGTATTTCGGTGTGCACTGTAAAAAAAACTTTAGAAAAACAGAAGTTTTCAATAACAATGACTTTATGTTTACAGAGATATTCTGTCATGTAACATTCCCACCGCACTTTTATTTATTTTATGTAAAAAACAGCTTTTTTTAGTTTTTTAGCTTATCTGTACTTAAACAGAAACTTACTGCATCGAAAACCAATACAGCTATTGGCAACATTATACTGAATCTTCTTTGGAGCAGTGGTATCGTGCGCGCTTAGCATGCGGTAGGTCCTGGGTTCTATCCCCGGATATTAATTGATTAAAATTAAGAAAAACTCAACTAAAATAAGTCCACACGCATGCGCACAAGCAGAAAATTACTGAGAGGCAACAGTAAAATCTGTAGCTCACTTGACAGAAAGTTCCTTTTTACAGCATTTACCTGTAGGTTACAGCTTTTTTCTGTTTACAGGATTTTTTGACTTACAAATTTTTTCTGGCAACTTTTGCTGCCAGAAATTTTCTGTTTTTTTGCGGGATTATTTTTTACAGTGTGGAGACAGGTGGAAGTTGAGGGGCAGTTGTTTGAAAGAGGAAGAGACATTTGCTTGTATGTAGAAGCAAGACCCAAACTATCACCGGTTACCCAAATATCGGCCATGCAAACTCTGTAAAAATCACTTGACCCTTTTACTGTCGTTGGGTGAACAGTAGGCCTTAGCATTGGTGAATGGAGTGGGGTTCTAGTTACAGTCCAGTTAAAAATCAATTCAGAGCGATATTTTTTATTTCACTTTGTGATTCGCCAATTGTTTTCTCCCGTTGTTTATGCGGGAGAGATATTTTTCTTCTTCGAAAGTCAACCATCTATATATGAAACTTCCAACTGATTCCCCATGCTGTCATGTAGGGTTGACACCAATGTACCCTCAATTTATAACACTTCCACCATATAAACGCTCCCGTACAGTGCAATTCGCACAATCTCCGCGAAAAATCTGATGGAATACATATATTCATTCACCATCTCAGACAAACCTCTCTTGCACAGGTCCACAGATAGCATCTAAATCCCTACCTGTCAACAAGACGACCTTCCGCATTGGTGAGAAAAGAAACTCGAGATCCTTTTAACCTACGGTGAGGAAACCCCTCCAATTATGACCACCACCGCCCTCTAGGTTTTCAAGAGAACCTCACAATGGCCGTTAAGTGTTAGACGCAGATAATTAGAATCCATTTGGTAAACAAATACATTATTAGAGCGTCAAAAAAGGTAGGGGAGAGATCGTGCTAAGTTCTGCAACAGGTTTTAAAGCTTTTTGTCAGCGTGCTTTCCTCTTCACCTTTTGACGCTTGACGCCTTGAGACTTCTTTCTCGCTTAATTTGAAATCGTGATTATCTTTTTTTCCCCTGGGGATGGGTGTCAAAGGGCACGTTCCCCCCTTCTGCGGAGGCCCCCTGGTTGGCGAGGGATGATTAATAAGTGAAATGTGATCTTCACACTTAGGATCGTTTGGTTCTATCGAACGTAAAAAGTGAGGTTTCTTTCAAAAGGAACCAGATTGAGTTCCTTTGTTCGGTGTTTTCGATGGAAGAGGATGGTTGGTAATTAGTATTCCTTTCAGTCGCTGTATCAGAATCGAGTGTGACGATTTCGCCCATGAGTGATTATTATGAATTGGATGAGGTTGGATTAAGATTCAAAGCAGGCACTAGAGATTTGAAGACTTACCTCCTAAATATTTTTCGAATCCACGTTGGATAACAAAGAAAATAGATCCTTCGATTACTAAGTTACTCATCGATATTATCTGATTTCTCACTTATATGAACAACATTTCTCAATATACATAGTTAATTTGGTTTGCGGTTATATATTTTAAATAGTATCATTCAGAGCTTATTTCTAGAGATATTTTTAAGTTATTTGAAGTATAGTTTCTGAGAAGTATAAAGAGCTTTTTTATGAGAATAATTTTGTTAAACTTTTTTTACAAGATAGTTAATGCATATGTTTTATTACAGATACAGCAAAAGAACGCAAAGGAGAATCAATTACTGTTCATATCGCAATGGCAAAACAGTTGACCAGTTCTAACTACGAGAATGAATTAAAAACTTAGCAAGAAAAATTGAATTCGAAGGTAATGTGATTAAAAAATCACAAATGCATTTATAATTTAAACGAATTTTTTTTTCAAACTCCTGATATAAATTAATCGCTCACCTTTATATACTTTTCATTATGAATAGGGGAGAGTCGGACAAAACCAGGTAGGTGGACAAAACAGGCATTTGTTCTTTATTCATTGATTTGGAGTTTTGTTCAGCGAAATATGCTAGAACTAATTCTAGGCATGAACCCTGAAAACTTCCAGCAAACAGAAGTTAAATAAACCAACTCATTTTGCAGAAGAAACCATTTTTAAGTTTCATGAGAAAAGCTCACCCTTTTAGCGTCTGCAATATTACGCCACCAATCTTTAAATACCTAAGAATTAACTCTTAGTAAGTACAGAGTATGATACCTGATTTTTTATTTGTTATTTTAAAAAATTTATATTGGTACCTAAGAGTTATTTTATTAATACTAGTGTAAAGGTTCTTCAAAAAGACACGGTCGGACAAAAACTGGATGCGGGTAGAATCGGATGAAGCTCGTATCTTTTGCGTATATGAACATTCTAAATCTTAGGAGATCTGGTTACAGTGCTTTCACAGCGAAAGGTGGGCATATGAAATGATGAACAAGACCAAACTTGAAATTTGGTTTTTAAAACGTTGGCTTTAAACAGGTATAAAACCTGGCTTTTTTACTTTCTTAAAAATGTTATTAATTTGATCTATATTGCTATTATTTAAGATTAAATAATTGTATTTTCTTCATAAGGAACCAGTTTATCGTTTTAGCACCAATTTTGACTGTTTGATAACACATTAAGTGAATATTCAAAAAATAAAGTTTGGGTCCCGATTTTGTCCGACCTTCACCTTAACGGTAAGAAAATTTTCTCTATTTATAGAATGGCTTACATTTTATACACTAATCAGACCATTTCCTTTTAAGTTATTATTTCTTCTTATAGCCAGCTAATCATTGCAGTTTTAGTTAAAATGCTTAGAATTCTACAAGAAAAGTTTTTTACAACACTATAAAAGCTTGAATAACCCTGTATGGCCTTCAACGCGTTTAAGATTTTGTGGTCCAAAACAAATTATATTTACTGTTTCAAACCATAAAACTTCATTTTTATTTATTTCTTATATACCATTAAAGAAAACACGTTATAAAGAAGAAAAAAGCTTTTAAAATAACCACTAATTCCAAATTTTAAACGTGATTAGGATAAAAACAAGTAGATATAACTTTCGTGATTGGTACCTTTCGTTTTGGTACATATCCATCAAACGCCTCTCCACATAACATTCGTATTCCAAACGGGAAACAAAGCTTTCCAACACCTCCCTTAAACAACAGAAGTTACTTTCAGTGGCCCACACACTCTCCAGCTAAAACACTATTTACCTCAATACCAAAACATTTTTAAATGCTTTGAATTCCTCCTCAATCAATCTTCGTCCTCTATAGGAGAACGGAAACCTTGCCCAAGTGTCAAAACCTTAATAGAGAAATATTGGCGTAAAAGACTTGCTGTGAATAAAATGCCTTCCATTAACAACTCTGTTCCGGCATTGAAGCGTAGGAGTTAGCTCAATATTACTTATATGGAAGGCCTCTAATAGCCGTCGAGAATACGTGCCGCTACTTGGCGATAAAGATGGATACTGATGATAGCCAAGTGATGCAAAGAGGCCCTCGTTTTATACTCTATTCATTTAGAATTGGCGCTTGAGAAATAGTGCTTTTCCCCACGCTAGAAGCGTAACCATAGTTACGCTCTTTGCGTAGCCAATAGTAAGTCTTCTTCGTCACTTTGGCGAGGATAGTTGCTATGGTTACCAATCGGTGGTGGGGGAAGGAAATATTTTCAAGCACCAGTTCAAAGTGAACCGAGTATAGTAAGGATTTACTTTGATATTTGGAGTTACACTCATAAAAATTGCATTTTTAGTAAATCAGTGCTTCTCAAACTTTCAATAGTTGTGACCCAATTTTAAATCGCAATATCCATCACGCCCCTTTTCATATACAGTGCTCAAAACAATTAAAGGATATTGGTAGTTTTGGTACCAATTGGCAAGCAAATAAAAAATGTGCAGTGGTTCAAGCATTTTTCATAAACTTAGGGCCATTTAAAAGCTAAATCCATGCAGTTATCAAAGTAAAAATTTTATTTTTACTTTTTTGAGGAAAATGCACATTTTGTGTAGTTAAGCAAAAGAGTGAAAAATCTATCAATACTTATTTGAAAACCCATTTCGCTTGGGGTATGCTTTCTCCTGACTTAAAACAACTTTGTGGGTCTGTTTCCCACCAGGTTTATTTATGAGGGGCTGGGATATTTTCTCCAATTTCCCCTTTTAGAGCATTTTTCAGCACCTGAACTGTTCGGGAGGTATTAGGACCAGCAATTCATTTCTTTCGCATGTCCTAGACTTGTTCTATTGGATTCATGTCGAGAGAACGTGCTGGTCGATCCCTTTCTAGAGGTTTCTTCATCCTGAAGAAAATCATTAAAGGTAGCACACTGTTTTCTGAATTAACCATCCCTGAAAGTTAAATTATCACCAATTTCTCCTGCATGAGGGGCAACCAGATGTGTAAGGATATTGACCTTATTACCTTGGACCACCAGATACGGCCCCTTTGGCTGTGGGGGTCTTTATTCCATAGATAGAGATGGTGCTAGGTACCACAACCACCAATATCCTTTAATTGTTTTGAGCAGTGTAGTAACATAACATTTTTTGACACTAAAGCTACAATACTTGAAGAAAACCTTTCAGGAACCACTTCCCACTGGGAATGGGGGATTTGGGGTCCTCTCCCTGTAAAATTTTAAATAGAGTAATACGAGGGTGGTCCCAGAAGTACCCGGCCTAACAAAGAAAAACTAAAAATTTTTGGAAAATTTTTCCTAATTTCTCTAGATAGGCTTCTTTTAGCCCCATACACCTCTTCCAGTGAAGTTCCATGGGTTCCATGACCTATTTTTAGAAGGATTCGTAAAAGCCCTCAAAATGACCGTTAACAGCATATTTTACTTGATAATTTTTGCAAATCTTTGCCCATCGAACCATTTTTTGAGGTTTAGGAGCAAAAATGACCTGTGGGGACAAAATCTGGGGAAAACAGCACGTTTGAGTAATTTAAACATTGATTTAACTGATTTTAGCCATCCCGACAATGGACGCAATTTTCATCAATTGCGGCAGCCATCTTGCACAAAGCTTTTTCAATATCAAATTTTCTGTCAAAATTCTGTAAACTGCACTTTTTGAGATCCCTGTTTTATCTGCTAGGTCCCTCACCTTCGATCGGCGATCATCCACCACCATTTTATGGATTTTTTTAACCAATTCTGGAGAAGGAACTTCATTTGGTCGACCGGTTCGCTGTTCGTCTTGGCAGCTCGTGCGACCACGTTTAAATTCCGCCACCCAGTATTTGATGGTGGAAAATGAAGGGGCAGAGTCCCCCAGTGTGGAATCCAGCTTTGCTTTAATATTCGTGCAACTTAAGCCCTTCAAATGGAAGTATTGAACAACGAAACGATGCCCATTTTTATCCATCTTTAAAATTTTACTGCACTTGTTTTCTAATAGAACCTGCGAAAACGAATTCTAATTAACTTTCCCCATTCCGATTAAGAATTTGGTCCTAATTATGTTTGAACTTTCGCCTCTAGTCGTTTTTTCGGTTTAATAAGCGCCATCTGTAGGTCAGGCCGGGTACTTTTGGGACTACCCTCGTAAAAGCAATTTTAAGCTATTTCTTGGGGATATGTGGCATTCCTGGACCCGCCCTTAGTCTGGATCTGAATAGTTTAACCTTTAACTTTTAAATAATATAGTAATAATAGTAGTTTTAAATAATAATAGTTTAACTTTTAAATTTTTTTTAATTGACCCAGTATGGATTTAGTAATTTATATCACCAGACCCATACTTAGATTTTTGTTACAAAGAGGTAGAATTTATTCTAAATCTCCAAAAAATATAGCTTTTTATATATCGTAAAGTAGGATCCGCATATTGATTAACTTGATTTATGAAAAATTGGGGTTTTCCTACTTATGTTATAGAAATGATTTCCACATTTCCCAAGGGATTACTTAGGAGTGGGTGATACAGAGATTCAAGTACAAAAGGGGTCCGGACCTTAGCTCGCACCTCCTTCTTGAGCAACCCCCTAGGGGGTCACGCCCCACAGTTTGAGAAATGTTTGTCTACAGAATGAATGGGACTTAATTAAAATTCTTTTTTTTGGAGGCCAGAAAGAAATATTTTCAAACATCTGTCGATTTACTGAAAATTTCCTCTGTTATAACTGTGTTATTTCCAGCAACTGTCCACTGGGTAAGTCAATCCGGCTGTCATAAAACTCAAAGAAACTGGAGAAAAATATCCTCCTAAACCCTGTTTTTTTATTTTTGTAAATAACATTATAATTGCAAATACAGCAACAGAAAAGCAAAAAAAACTTACAAAAATGAGTTTATAATAAATGGATAAAAATTCATTAGAATTGAAAAGAAAAAAATTCAGCCAATCATTCTTAAAAATAAACAATTGAAAATTTTTTACGAAAAATTATACTGCTTTAGTAAAGCCTTGTAGAGTAATTTAAAGCGTAATTGCTCAGCATTTATAAATATGAAGCAACATAAAGTAGTTTTTAGTAAAGGCAATAACATTTAGTGAATATAATTGTAAAATCATAAAAGCATATTACATGCTTAAATGAAGACTCATTATGAAGATATTACTGTTGTTTTTCTCGTGTTTCACTGAAAGTTAGTAATTAGGGAAATTAAAATTGATTGCCTAACATAAAGCAAAACACTCTTAAGGTTCATTATAAGTCTGAGTATGATCATTTACTGGAAAGCAAATTATCTTTTAAGCCATATTTGAATCAATAGTTCTTAAAAAAAGCACTTCGAAAGGAATTAAGGCATTGCAAATCGTTTTGGTTTTCTGTACATTCCTTTAGTTAGCTTATTGAAGTGAAAATCCGTAAAACAAGATTTCAAGCACATTATTAAAAGTATATTTAACTAGCTAAGTTAAAATTCTGTTTGAAAAATCCTTTTGAATTAGGGTATTCCACAAGTTATATTTGTATAAATAATCAGAAAACACCCAATAATTGTTCAGTAAACAGTTAAACACACTTTCATGCAATTATAGTCTGAAATAATGGTTTGAGACCAGAAAGTTTCATTTACCCTTCAATTACGAATTTCAAGCAGAGAATTAAAGATTACCCAACGGGTTTATATTTGTCACCAAGTGGACGGATTTTGAATCGAAAACAGGTTTATATCTTTCTCAGTTTAATTTAATTTCAACCACTTTTATATATGAAAGCACGTAACAGTAATTTGCATGTATTTGCAGATTTAGTCTTAGGCAGGTCTGCCCATATGTGTTCAGAAACTAGTTTCCGTTTCCTTTCACGGTGTTAAGCTTAGTAGAAACACTCTATGATGCTGAGGTTAAGTGTTCTTTTATAAGGTTCGTGTTTGAGAAACTTCGACATTTATACAGTAAAAACCTTGGCATTTATGTAGTTAGTTGACGTGTGAGGAGATAAGGGAAATTTTACTGGCTATGAATACTTATGATTCGAATGTTACAATGGACCATCGGTCCATTCGATCCACCGATAATGGCGTATTCGTTACGACCTAAGAAGCATTAAACGCATTATCAAAATATAAACCATATTGGTCCATGAAATAAGTAAAGATAAATACATTTGAAAATCTTTCAGATAAAAAAAACCTTTATTCAAAAAATAGTATGTTAACTATTTAGCTATTAGTTTTTGTAACAAGTAGCATCCGCATGATATTACTTAAACCCACATTTATTGTCTCAAAGAGGAAAAGTAGGCTAACTCATTATCAAAAACTAGGAAAATTATTGTTTTGAGTTTAAGAATTGGCTGTCACCCAATCTGCTATTTTCGAAGAGAAGGAAAAAGTTTTCTCGCCAAATCAGGCTTTTTCCCCGCCTCCCTTGAAGTAGGTGCGATCCTAGCGCCATAAAAGCCCCACCTCCATTCAACTTTTTGATTTCCATTAGCGTCTATGGCCACAGACTCTCTGTTCTATACTCTGTTCATTTTGAACTGGCGCTTGAAAGTATTTCCTTCCCCCACCACCGATCGGTAACCATAGCAACTATCCTCGTCAAAATGACGAAGAAGGCTTACCATTGGCTGCTCGAAGATCGTAACTATGGTTACGCTTCTAGCGTGGGGGAAAGCACTATTACTCAAGCGCCAATTCTAAATGAATAGAGTATAGCACTACCTAGTAGTACTCTGTGAGGTAGGTCTAAGAAAGTTTTTCCAAAACGCGCCAGTTCATTGCCAACACCGGCGATGATCCAACCTCGTCCTCGCCAACTTGCCAAACTGATCAAGTCATCCAACAAGCCACCATTTTTTCTTCCTTCACGATTCATACCTCCCACTCCCGCCCTACGGAAATTAATAAATCCGGATCGTGATCGGAAATTAACTAACGACTTCCCAAACGCCCCCTCACGCCAAAAAAAACCGTGACTGGAAAAAAGAGCATCGAGGCCAATTAAAGTGCGGTCTGGAAACGTAACAGCTTAACACCTCTGCAGTTAATTGAGCGAAGCAGCAATATAATTAAGTAATAATTGGAATGCGAGAGGTCTAATGGTTTCAACACTGGGTCGTAATTATCCATAGCTGATGACCGGAGATGCCAATTAGATGATTACGGATATCAAGAATCTGTACTCGGGTGCAGAGATTTGCTGTTGAGGGATTGATAATTTTAAAATTGGTTGGTACGTTTTAAAACAAATCGGTCCACGCCGAAAAATAGCAGACCAAGTAAAATACCATTCTTGTGAAAAATTATTTATCTGTGTCATGAGATTGATTGGCAAGGGGTAAATTCCCAGTTTCGTGCAACTACATAAAAAATCATGCTACATTTACACCAACATTTTACATATCGGCTTTAAGTGCAGAAACTAAAAAATACAGGAGAAACCACATCCTGCGTTTTTTCTCAAAACCATAATTTAGCACTAGTATATCTTAAAACGTATTCTGAATGAAGTTTTCGAACCATTGAAAATATATTTTGTAACCTATAGTAGAAATGTTTGTTATCATACTTATAATCAACCATATATACTTAGTCTTTATTCTATTACAAAAACATATTTAACGTTGTTTTCTTCATCTTTTTTTATGCATTTATCGAGGTTTGAAGTGTTAATCCTTTTTATAACGTGTAGCGTAACGTTGTAAAAATAACGTAATGCTGCATCAGTTTTATAATGATTTGAATAATTTTCAGTTAAAAGGAGAAACTGTTTAAAGAACAGTAGTTTCAATATTTTTAATAGATATTTTTTAGGAATATTCAACAACATTTAACCAATCAAAAATACCAGGTTCGATGGAAAGTGCATTGCATCTAAAATAAGGGAAATTTACCAGAGTTTATGCAGCGAACAAAAATGTCACTGTAATGCCTCTTTAAACAGTAAAAAGAGTAAAAACGGAGAGAGAATGAAAAAATCTTATCGATTTCTTAATAAAATTTCAAACTCAGTGAAACTGACTAAACAGTAAACAGAAAAGCTTGATTTGGTAACTCCAAAGAAAAATTTCATCGCCTTCATTAAAATGGAACGAGTTGAAGCTTGACAAAAACCACTTATCAACAACGTCTATAAATCAAACTTTTTCTCTGCCAATTCTCTCTCAAAGCGATATTTTTCCGTCAAAAATTTAGTCAGGTTTTCAGCGATTTTCAGACCATTAATTCCAAAAGTAGGTACTCCAGCAAAAAAAATACTGCGTTCCAATATCGCTCTGTAAAAAGCAACAACGAAAAATAGGGCCTTGTGCACTTGAACATGTTCCTATTGGCCTTGTGTTGTTGTATTTTCGTGTTTTTTGTGTTGACTTATCTCTTCATCTTTCACGATATGCTCAAGCTGTGTATTTGCTTTGGGATTTATGCTAAGTAAGCTCTGCAGCTTCATATTTGTTGGAGTGATGCCACGTGGAGCTAAGCTTGTGTGAAAGGTTTAAAATATTTCTGAAAGAATCTTTTTCGGAATCGAATGCCTTCAAATCGATACCCAGATATCGATTTTCGTACCCCCGAAGGAATCGAATCTTAGGAATCGTATTAATTTTCTAGTTAATACAGATTAACGTCGTTTTTCCACTAATTAATTAGTTCTTTGATAATTAATTAATTAAATCAATAATAATTAATGGTTATCATTTATTTGTAAATGAAGTATATAGTAGTCCCGGATGACCCCCCTTCCCTTCCGGAAAGTTTAAAAACACGTGAATTGGGAATGGGAAGTATAGTGGGAGACTTGGGGGATCGACCTCGAAGAAGGATAGACGCCATAAGTCACAATTCCAATTTGGAATTTTTTTATTCTACTTTTTCGATACTAACCCTAATACTACGTTCACACACGAAAAGTTAATCTAGTTTAACTTAAGAGAGAAGTCAAGATAGCTTAACTTAATCTGTCTGATATTTAAGTGTTCACACTACAACTATCTACGAGTAAAAAATGGCAGTCGTCCAAGAGCTCGTCTCTAAGCCTAAACACTCCACTCCAAAAATTTTACTTTGGACTTATACTTGCAGAATACCAACTTTTCTTCTTGTGTTGTTTAGTTTGTTTATCAAAATATATTTAATTTCGAAAATATATTTAATTTAACAACGATTGTACCAATGTAATATCAAATAAAAAAGGTTGGTAGTTTGTAGTAGTTTTTTTTCTTCTTAGTAGATGGCACTACGGTAACTTAAACTACTAGTTTAAAGACTTAAGATAGTTCGGGAAACTAGCTTAAAGTTAAACTAGTTTCTTTTCTCTAAAGTAGATTAAATATAAGACAGTTCGTTCAGACATTATCGACTTAAGATAGATTATCACTTAAACTAGATTAACTTTTCATGTGTGAACGTAGTATAAGGAATACATACCAGGTTGGAATCAAACCTAAGAAACGAATTCCGGAATAGAATTGAACGATTTTTTAGATCCCTACAAGAGGGAACTCAAGAGCTGAAGTGAGCTGAGTGAGTCAGTAGGAATACAAATGTCTGAATCGAAATCCAAGAAGAGAAACTTCAAATGGTTTACGGTTCTAAATAGTAATTCGTAAATAGTTCCAAAGATCCCAATTAAAATGAGTGCCTCAAATAATTACCCAACTTTATCAAAGGGGAGGGAGTTGAATTTAGATAAATATAGTTAAGGAGAATGTTTATTGTCATGATTATTTATTGGATTTACCTTGAGAGGTTAAATTGAATAGGAAATAGATTCGAACGAGTTAAACTATAAGAGATTTACGATTCTAATAAATATTTGGTTGTTTTACTTGGTATTAAATCTTATTCTAATGAATAAATTACGTGGAATTGTTTAAGAGCGTTCTAAAGTTTTTTTTAATTTATATGTTTATTTCAAACAGCAATTTTCTAAAAAGAAATAAATTTTGTCAAATACTTAGACGTTACTACTTGTTTTAAATAAAGTATAGGTGAAATTTTTTTGTTTGTATGTTTTTCAATTACTAAAAACACAGGGAAATCATTGTTGATAGAAAAAATAAGTACAGTTGAGGAAAAAAATGACTCAGCTGTGATTTCTGGCGAACCACTTGGGTTAGGAAGACAAAATAGGGGTCGTTTTTCATAAATTAAAATATTATTTTTTTAAAGTATTAACAATTTTGTTCACTAATTAATTTGTATTTTGAAAATAAATTAATATTTTGCTGATTATTAATTAAATTAATAATAATTACAAATTATCCTTGACTTGTGATTGAAATATATCAGTTCGATTCTATTTTTTCGATACTGGCCCTAAGGAACCGATTCCAGACTGGAATCGAACCTCAGGAATCGAATCCAAGAATTGAAAGAATCGAGCCTAAGGAATCGATTTCGGAATCGAATCGAAAGATTTTTTAGATCCAACTTCGGCAACCGCCGGCCGCCCCTCTGACAAACGAGATGGATGAACGAGGACCGCCCGGGTTTCGACCCTCCGGAGGCCTTTGATGTCGCCGACAGAAGCGAGAAAGCGTCACTTCACGAAGGGTGCCTCTGTGGACCTCTGCGAGAGAATGCAACCGGATAGATTTATTTCAAAAAATCATTTTGTTTTATTACTTATATCAGCTTCCTTTGGATCTTCAGTTCTGCGGGTCAGTCAGAGCGAAGCAGTTGCATTAATTAATGACAGCTACTCAAGAGAGGGATATTATTTTCCTTTTAGTTATAAAAGTTTGCGGTGATATTTGTGATCAATTATGAGGACAGTTATTTTTAATGAATAAGTTATCTGCATACTTTAAACCAAAATTTATGTCTAAAGCTTAAATATATAGTTACCAGCGCTGACGCGCTGGACCCGGGCTTCACCCGAGTTTCAGTTTTTTAATAAATATCACCTGGTGGGTTACAGATGGGCTTCGCCAGTCCAAATGTGGAAATAGTTAAATAAAGGAGCCAATTTTATGTTTATGCTACAACAATGGATTTTAAATTACAACAATCGAATTCAATCTGCAACAATGAATAATATGCCTACAACAATTAAAGTTACAACTTCTCTTGTTATATTTACAACAATGTGGTTTTGCCCTGAAGTTAGGTTTGAAATATGGGTTTTCAAGCATAAAATGGACCAATAAAGTTGTTAGGATGCTTCGATTTTAAATTATTTTTATTCAGAAACCTTCCTTGGAGCGAGTACATCAAAGCGGTATAGTTTAATAGTTAATTTAGGTTCGAAAATTTTAAAACTATAAAGGACATATATACATACATACAAACATTGATTTTTATATATATAGACTAGCGCTGACGCGCTAGACACGGGCTTCGCCCGGGTTTCAGTTTTTTAATAAATATCACCTGGTGGGTTACAGATGGGCTTCTCCAGTCCATTTTTAAAGAAAACTATTCTGGTGTGTTACAGATGGGCTTAGCCAGTCCATTTTTAAAAAAAATTATTTGGTGTGTTACAGATGGGCTTCACCAGTCCAAATGGGGAAATAGTTAAATAAATAATCCATTTTTATGTTTATGCTACAACAATGGATTTTAAACTACAACAATCGATATTATGCCTACAACAATCAATGTTACATCTGTTGTTATATTTACAACAATGTGGGTTTGCCCTGAAGTTAGGCATGAAATATGGGTTTTTAAGCATAAAATTGACTAAAAAAGTTATAAGGACGCTTCGATTTTAAATTATTTTTATTCAGAAACCTTCCCTGGAGCGAGTAGATCAACGTGGTATAGTTTAATAGTTAATGTAGGTGGGAAAACTTAAGTAAGAGTAGTTGTAGTAAGTAGTAAGTTGACATCTGTACTTACAGTTCCTACTATAAGCCATTTATGACTCATTATTCTTATCATAACAAATCATATATTTTTTTTAAACTTTATTGTTTAGATTTAATTTGAGATCTAGTTTGATCACTAGATTAGAAGTTAATTTAAATGTTTCTTTTTAAGTTCTAGTAAATTGGTTCAGAATTCTTTGATATTATAGTTTTATGGTTCCTCTACTTTATCATACCTTACAACTTTCCCTTTTTTACGATGAAGGTTATTTTCTGTTTGTAAAGAACCTTCTGTCATAAGTCTATCACAGGATAGACTTACTAGATCAGATTGTTAAATTTTGAAGCTGAAGTTGGGTACCACAGAGTTATTCAAATGTGAGTACCGAATAACGATATCCTTGCTATTCCTAAACTAATTGACTTCATTTACCTAATCTAGTTTCATGGGATACCAACAATATCATAGTGTCACAGTCCAAACTATGCATCGAGATTACGTACAAACGTTAATGCTAATGTGAGTTTGGATTTGTTGTGGAAATTTGTGTTCCCCTCCAACGAAAAGTAATTGGTGTGGTTTTGGACAGTTTGAAGAGGAATAACTATTTAATTGACATTTGAAATCATTCACTGTCAAGGGGGGAGGTTGTTTTAGATTTAATAAATCAGATTCAATAAATATTGATAGACGTTTATTGACATACTAATTCCTACTGATAATGATATCGAATTCCGGATTTTTAACTTGAATATTTTCTATTTATGATTTATAGATACTTTAACTACAGATATTGTAAATTGAAAAAAAAATGAATGCAATCATTTTTTAACCTTGAGCTAATTCATAATATTTCTATATTTTTAAATCACTTGTATTCTTTACTCTTAATATCTTCATTAAAATCCGTAAATAAATTTTCCGAAATACTGATTCCCAACTCTTCAAAAATCGGTTGTTCAAATCACCTTAATGATACAATTATTTTACAATTAAAATCCTTTCTTTATTATGCCACCATATATTTTAAGTTCTTAAGTGTTCCTGAAGACATTTTAAATACTTTCAGTAGTTTCTAATTTTCTTAATTAAAATATAACATACCACTTTCTTTTATTTTAAGGGTATCAATTTTTAAAATTCTATGACGTCAACTTGCTCTCGACGTTTTTGCAGAAATTAACACATAAAAACCTCCACAAAATTTCTCTACATGAAAATAATTTCCAGATAATATTCCAAAATGCAAAAAATAGTTTTAAAAAATTACCTTACCATTTTACCCTCTGACATCACTTAACTTACAAAAAAGTGCATAAAAATACCATTCAGTGATCTAACTTTATTTAACAAACATTTATATTTTTCGCTTTTTAAAAAAAGTTCTAGTGGTATCCAACTTCTTGAAGAATATGCTACTCAAAACTTTTTGACACTATGTGTTAACAGCAACCCACCTCAACCCCATTAGCCAAATTCATTTTCAATGAGTAACACAGAGGCAGCACATTAACCACAGCCGATGTGGCAACACAATATTATAAATCAATTTCAATACCCCTCATTATTTCTATGCATTATAATAAAACTTTCAACCCTCTCATTAATTTGTAGGAAATTAAAGAGTGTTGTTTCAAACAATTTCATCACGTAAAGTGAGCATCGCTGCATACATTTGACTTATTTACTCTGCTAACGACTCATTAAAATTGCTGGCTTGTGCCTCTATTAAGATTCATTGAGTGTTGAATAATTCATCCAAGTCCTGTGCAATGTTTTTTTATGGTTTATCTATGGTTTGAGTATTGAAACCAATCTTGGATATTTTATTAATTAGAGTTATTGCATTAAACAAAATGAGCTACTCAGGATGAAATAAAACATTTTTTTATTGAAGCAAACAAAAAGCTCCCCGTGTACCCCAATGTATCACACGGGGCTTACAGAAGTAAGCAACTAAAGTATGACGAGAAAATCACTGCAATACATATAATATAAAAGGTGTGAATTTTTAGGAGGCATCTAGCTTAGGTTAGATGCCTTTAGAGTGTTGGATTATTGCTTAACTTAAGGAAAAAAACAAATGCTATTTTATTGAAAATCAGCGGGTGGAATTTTTGAATTTATGTTGAAGTTCTTGTTTGAAAACATTTCCTTCGGTGGTTTTAAATTGTACATGTACACTTTAAAAGAATATGGTCAACGTCTTCATTTGCAAGCACAGTGAGCTATTGAATTTACAATGAATATGTTAAAATAATTTTTTAAATTTCCGTGTCCTGTAAGGAGTTGAATTAATTTATAGTTTGTTAAAACGTGATGGAAGGGGTATTAGTCCAAAAGTACAAAAGTTTATATTTGGATTTTAGAATACTTTTATATTTAAATTTAGTCTTGAATTTCTAATCAGTTTTACAAGACTCATGAAAATGAAATAAAATTGATGAAATATATTATTTAAGTTATTTTTACAACTCTTAATCTTATTTTATTAATAATAAAAATAATTATATAAACTTGTACAATTATTCAGGGTGTTTCAGATAAGTGTTTCATAACTTCTAGGCGGGATAGGGCACACTTAGAACTAATTTTACCTAACTAACACACCAAAACTAACACCTAAAACTAATTTTACGATAGAAATTTCGGCTTTTAAATAAGTTTCAATGTAAAGATATTCTGAGTCATCTAGGTGGGCCCTATCCCACCTAGAGGTTATGAAACACTTATCTGAAACACCCTGTATAATAATATAAACTTACTCAATATTTCTCTTTAGTATTTTTCATATTCACAAGATGAAAAAAATACGTTAAAGCTTTCTTTACAAATTTGGAGAATACACATTCAGAATTAAATGTTCAGAAATATGAGCATTTTGGGAATAGTTCAGACACTTTAAAAACACACATCTACCCACACTAAAGAGACGTCGCTATGATTTCTTAGAAAATGAAGGTAATAGTTCTTAGAATTCATGCATTGCAGCAAATATTGGCTCTCCTAACGTAAAATAAATTATATTCAAACCGTTTAAGCTTTATTTCGTCAGAATATTGAGCGATATTCATCCTAGAATCTCTATTATGAATTTTACAAAAGTAAAAGCTGTGCACAAAATACATATTCTCTCTTATTTATAAAATTTATTCCCTACATATTCCCTAAGGTAGGTTATTTTCGGCTTTTTCAGATGCATGTCATTGTAGTAATAATGATAAATTTAACGATTTTAGATAGTTTAGTCACATTTGTATTTATAAATTTGATCTATTTATTAAAAGATAATATCGACTCATCCAATAAAAATGTAAATAAGGACTTTAATAAAACAAATTAAGTGTGAAAGTTGCCAATTTTTATCTTAACCTTTTACCTGCCGATGTTCCCAAATGGGAACATCATTTTAAGGAATTTTTACACCACTTAATTTTTCATGCAGGAATTTGATACTTGGTAGAAAGTAACTCAAAGATATGAAGTTATTTTACATGCAAAAGTTTTTCACGTGGAATTTAATCCTTTTTGTAGAATTTACATCAAAATTAGAGATTTTTGGCTCTTCCAAAAGTTGCACAAGTTTTAACTTGTGAAAAATTTAAATAAATTTAGTTTTAAATAATTTTGCTGTGTTTAGGTAGCTTAAGTACACATCTTCCCATTTGGCTTGACAGAATAGCTTCATATTTTAATTTTGGAGAGTAATTACCAATACAACGTATATGTTCCCAAATGGGAACATCGGCGTTTGGGGTATAGTATTTGAGGGGATTTTTATAACATGCAAAAATTTAAGTTATTTCCAATTTTCTTTAATTTTTTGAAAATTTCTTGTCTCAAAGGATCTAAACAGGTTAAGAATTATGTTTTAAATTCAAAAATATGTAATTTTTATTTTTTCACCTGATTTATGGAGAAATAAATTCTAAAGCTTTATAGCAAATTCTTACACTTGTATATTTTTCTAACTCCCCGATCGATTAATATTCAGTAATTATCAATGGGGGTTAAACAAAGAGCATATTTGGAGTGCTTCTGAGGATTTGCGTATATATTTTTGTTCAAATACTTTTTTTAATAAAAATTTTAGAAATAAATTGAAGAATTTTGAAAATAAGGAAAAGTGCGTACATCTTAAAACACTCTTCTAACGTATGTTGGATGTAAGATATATGTGGTTCAGTTCGAAATCTTCCATGAGAAACACAGGTTTAATATATCAATGGAGATAATTATGATTATTAATTTTGAAAGCTAATTAGATTTTAATGCAATTAGTGGATTTTATGCTAGATATCAGTATAGAACCTCAATTAAAACTAATTTTTCTCACAGAAATGTAATTGTTTATCTTTGACGAGCATGGGAACACTCTTTTGTATTTTTTACACCAAAATATTACCCATAGTGCAAGAAAAATTTACGGAAAAGCCTCGCATACGTAATAAACATGTCAATTTTTTCTTATGAAAATTTATAAAATGTTACTCAATCATTCAAGTATGGATAATAAAATTGAAAAAACCGTCCACAATCATAAAAATGTTCATAATTATTGAGTAGAAACCTATTTCAATCATTTTATTTGAATTAATTGTAAAATATGTCCCTTTTGGAAATCCCCTTAAAAACTTCACCCCAAACGCCGATGTTCCCAAATGGGAACATCCTCAAAATCATACTTAGGATTTTTTTTCCGCCAAAAAATGACTAGAATGGTTTTAGTAATGATGAAACTAGCCATTTAAGCCAAAAATCAGAACCATTAATTCGAAATTTCAATTGCGGCGTTTAAAAGGTTAATAAAAAGGACATTCTTTATTTTTAGAATAAATTAAAAATTAGATGAGGACAATAAATGATGCGCTAAGGTACTGCTTTCTTCAAAGATAAAGGGTTTTGAATTTATATTTTAGCATTAAAAAATTTCATTGATAAACGCTATAGGATAAACTTGCCAATAATTATTTTTAATTATTATAATCGAAATCGTCTTGCTCAATTTTAATCTTCTATAATCAAAATCATCATCTATTTTAATCAAAATAGAGAACTACTGAAAAATACTCAACATAATCAAGCTTTAAATCCCACATTTTAGTAAACTACGTACTAATCGTTTCAATTTAAAACTATATTTATAATGGTACAATTCCTTACAGAAGAACCAAACAACTCTCTAACAATAGAAGACAAAATTAATAGCACCAGTTTATTTCAAAGGAGCTGCTATCCATTAGCACTTGTACGCAATTGTTGGGACAAGGTAAATCTTCCATAATCCACCTTAATTCTGATCTCATCCCTTTTGGCAAGCCTGAGCTATAGAGAAAGTCCTAGAAATGCTTCTCACTCACGGACAAGTTTATTTCCGTCCGGACTTTCTGACTCCAAAAAAAGATTAAAAGTTTGTTAGTTATGTATCTGTAATCTGTTCTGTAAAAAACTGGAATTTGAAAGTCGAATATTTCAAACACTACTTAAGCTATCAAAGTAAACTTGATCTTAAAATGTAGGTTATCCATTCAATAAAAACATGTAATTACATTTATGGTCGAAAATCCTACCGTTTGGTTTAAATTGAACTAAAAAAAATTGAAAGAATGCCCAAATTGAGCAAACATACGTTGCTCCAAACAATTTAGCAAGCAAACATTAACATATTCAATCATACATTTATTTGCATGTTTTATTGAATAGATTACCAACATTTAAAGCCCAAGTTTACTTAGATCGGTTGAGTAGTTTTTGGAATATTCGACTTTAAAATTCCAGTTTTTTCGGTTACAACAATGCGTTCTGAGGAAATTTCATTGTTGGACAAAGAAAAATTTGAAAAATTCAAGAACTTTGAAGTTAAATACCTTAACAACTAATTGAGCTACATAAATAAACTTTGGATTAAAATGTAGGCAATTTATTCAGTAACAAACATTTAAATAGATGTTTTTTCGAAACTATCATCGTTTGGTTGGTGAAAAAAGGACGAAAATTCGATTTTCAATTAGCTGCCATTCGATAACGCAACCGCTTTGCACCGGCTGACCAACATAATCTTACTTCCCTGTACTCTGTTCACTTAGAATTAGTGCCTGAGAAGAAATATATTAGAAGCATTTACTATTGTAATCACATGGAAAATTTATTCTTCTACAATGACAAGGCAGCCTCAACAAAAGTTGCAAAAATACTGTAAAAAAATCGGTCACTGAAATTGTGTGATGAGCGTTATTAAGCATTATTGAGCGTTTTTTATTCTGTTTCAGGCACCAATTCTAAATGCACAGGCTATAGAAGGGTGCTTCAAAATATATAATTTTCAGAACTATGTTTTTCCGGTTGAACTTTCATGTAGCCAGCTCTCGGTCTATTAGTTAACAGTAGAGAAGGATAGTCTTAAAATAGATCATGGAGTCCTTGAACATCAACCTCAAACTTAAACAATTTAAAAAATTCTTAACATTTAAAATAATGAGATATACACATGGTGTCCCAAAAAATATTGACACATTTAAAAAATCACTAATAACTATAAATAAAGATAAAAATACACGGTTTGTTGCATCCCACATTGATCATTTGCTTAAAAATGTCCGCGCAGCATGTTCAGTTTACCCCCACCCCCATTTTAAACACATGATATTAGGGGAGAACATGGCACATTCGCACAAAAAGTGCATTTCGGCATATTTCTCTGGATCTAGATGAGATATTGAAACAAACTCGGATTCAAATGAAAGTTAAGACCTTTCCCGATATTTTAGATTGATAATTAGTCGCATTCATCTAGAATTTCTAACCTATATCATCAATCTAAAAAACGAGAAATTTCGTGCGAATGTGCCCCATGGGTGGAGCAGTTTCGCACACATATGGGGCACATTCGTACACACGCAAAAAATTATACAATAATTATTTTTACAAATTAAAAAGTTTATGGCACTTTAAAGTAAGGATAATTAAATGAAATATTTGGCACTTTTACATATTTTTCCTCTAAATTGAAGATTTTTTTTACAAAAAGAAAACAGCTTCAGAAAATATTGAACATCTAAGTTTTTGATGAGGAAAACAATTGTAGTAATGAAGAGTATATTGCATATTGACATACTTCACATAATATAAATAGTTTAAAAAAGGTTCAACCAATATTTTAACTGTCAGGTTTTATTCCAAAGGAAAGTGAACCAACAGCTCGCTTATTAAGACCTGAAACTGACGGTTGGGGAACTTTTAATACGATATTACCTCTTTGTATGAATGTTGAATCATTACTTACTTGGAAAATTAAAGTTTCGGGTCATTCCAGTTTAATGTCAACCATCAGACCAATTTTTTTCCTTCTCTGATCGAAAAAAATTAATTGATGAACATAAAAAGGTTTAAAAAATGAAATGCACTTAAATATCTGTCATTATACTTCATTCCAACTTTGATACTTTTGAAATAATAAATAATTTGTTCATAACCTTCCAGTTTTTTTATTGTTACGTTTGTCACACACCTTTTAAGCTTGAAGTGTTAATTTGTTAGAAAAAATACAAATATTTTTTTATAACTGTGCAATATTCTTAAAATTCATTATTTGTTTATAAGAAAATAATCTTTAAATATTGATTTCCTGTTCAAGTTTTAGAGGAATTTAGATTAGTATGAAGGTGTTAATATACATGGAGCAAAAACGTTACGTTAGTCACGATGACGTTTTTTTTTAAATAAATAACCATTAACATTAATTTAAAAAATAATAAATTTAGGATTTTACTAAAGAATCATACGTGCACTTAAAGAGACCATTTAGTACAAATTGTTATCTTATTTTTTTTGTGTTTTAAGCAAAAAAGGTAAAAGAAATCTGATCTGAATGTTACGTTAGTCACTTTGGAATGACCCTATCGTCATTAATTTTAAAGTTTTTCATCACTTATTTTAAATAAGCCCCATTCAATTCCAAATTTTCTATTCGACCAACATAAGGGGACATCCATAAATTACGTGAGGCGTTTTTTCCAAAATATGGACCCCCCTCCCCCCTTGGTGAGATTTAGTGAGATTTTGCTGGACCTCCCCCCAAGTGAGATTTACCTATAACTTTTTAAAAATAATTTGCAGTATCTTATCTGTGTGCATTCCTTTCTCATACATAAAAAAAGGAAAATCGTATAATTTCTAACTTAAAAAGTTGACGTGAGATTTTAATCGACCCCCCTCCCCCCTTGGTGAGATTTGGTGAGATTTTTCCAAACCCCTCCCCCCTCCTTTATGACCTCACGTAATTTATGGATTTCCCCTTACAAAATTTTCTTTTTAGTAGCAAATTCTACTAGAATAAAATCACTTAAGTCCAAGTCAATTGGTATTAACCAATTATCAGGGACATTTATTTCTTCAATGTTTAAATCTGGGTCTAAATTCCTTAAAACGGAAGCTTTCCTTAAGATGTTATTTTCTATTATCACCAAATTTTGAAACAATTACAATAAAAAACAATTAAACTTCAAGTTATTAAATATACTGCACTTATAAACATATAAATCACTTTCATAATCATAAATGGGAAAGATGAGGCACATTCGCACTGTCCAAATCTGCCCCATCTTTTGGTGTACGAATGTGCCCCATCTACTAGTTCAAGCTTACCACGTCCCAACAAGATATTTATAATTAAAGCAGGGAAATAAAACCTTTCTAGAAACTTACTTTAGTAGTGCCTCTACTGAATAAAATGTTGAATGTCCACTTGAGAGTTATTTTTGATTGATATTTTACGCCAGCAAAATGACAAGAAAATTTACTTTGCAGCTTCTAACGCTAGCCAATTTCTACTACGTATACAACAAAATGGATCAGGGCTTTGAAAATTCATGCAGGAGGTGGTAGTCATGCTTCCAACTACTGGTATTTTTTTTCAGATATTTAAATTAATAATTACTAGGGGAAATGCCGTCTGTCCGAATGTGCCCCAAGTGCGAAATAGCCCCTCTTCCCTATAGCTGAAACCTGAAACAATACACATTAAGATATAAAATTCACTGCAAAATAGAATTTGTATTTTAAAAACTAATAGCTTTGAAGTGAAAATATACTTTTGATGGGTTTTTTTGTTTGATCATAGTTCTTAACCTATATTATCTAGAATTTTGAAACTGTTTAAATAAAAATTTAGTTTGACTGAGAGACCTCTGGTTGTGTGTAAGGATGCTAACTCCATGTCTAGTGTTGCCATACTACAAAACGATTAGCTGGAAACAATGTACGAGCGAAGGTCCAAGGATGGAAGGTCCAAGGCGCCTTAGTGAACAACATATTGTAATCTGAACGTCTAATTGAGAAGAACCGCTGATGATCTACGTGAGATCTACGTGAAACGTCCGAATTTTTAACTTCGAAACCACGGCGACGCAGCCCAGAAACTTTTACAAATATACTACCTGCCGTGAAATCCTTTCTGTTTTAGTCAACATATTGAATATTTATTTTTTTCGTTAATAATAATGAAAAAAATTATGGCATTGTGCATAAATAGTTGTTTCAAAAAATACCAAGTTCCATCTATTTTTTTACAGAAAAACTTAACAATAATCAATGAACTTAACAATAATTAGACAAACTCAGATTTCACAAAATTACCGCACTATTTCTCTGATGACACATTCTAACGTATTCCACACTCAGTAACTCATCCACGTCCATCAAATAGAAAAAAATCCCCAAAAAAGCGACTCCAAAGTGATTAATATTTACGACCAAGAACTCACACCTTCCCCAAAGAAGAGCGGTGCGATAACATCATCCCATAATCACGACGCAGCAGAGTACACAGACAAACCGCCGACTCGACAAATCTCTATTGTCGAGCCGAGCGTGCCCCTAACGCACCCAGCCTCATCAACAGTGTCACATGCCGAACACGTCTTTTCAGGCGACACCTTAATGAGAACCCTTTTTTATTCGGATGATTGTAAAAGCTGCTTTGGCGGCAGAGAAAGCACTGGTAGTTTGTCATCTTTTGTCGGTGTTTGTCCAAGCACCTTGTGGCGCCGGATGCTCTGGGTGTACTGATGGGCAGAATCGATTTGGAGGTATCGATATATGAGAAATTCGGGGAGTGTATGGAAAAAAATATTATTTTAGGTTGTACACGAGAATTTTATTGGAAGGTCGATAATAGTTATACCTTGCCTGATGGTATCGATTACTCAAATTATCTCTTTAGGTATTTGAATAAATTTTGCAATACTCTATTTCTCTTGAGATAGTATCTCCGAATTTCTGCCATAATACTGAAAAGGTTATTCTGTATTATCAGAAAAAAGTTGATTTACCGACGTATTTTACAGGGCAAAAAAAGACTAACACATTTTGAAAATAAATAACTAATAACTTGAAAACTAAAAAGATAAAAATTTGTTTGTTGCATCCTTAACTCAAGACTACAAGCAGTAGGATGTAACAAACCGTGTATAGGTGTAAACTCACAACTCTCAAGCGTCACCTCCAACCATGGACCGGTTTCGTCCTTGTTAGGACTCATCAGCACAGTATACCGTGCACGAAACCGGTACACGGTTGGAGGTGACGCTTGATAGCTGTGTGTTTACACCTATTGTCCGCTTAACCAGCAATAAATGGTGAAATTCTCCTTTCATTAAACCGTGTATATTTATCTTTTTTAGTTTTCGAGTTATTAGTTATTGATTTTCAAAATGTGTCAGTCTTTTTTGGGACACATTGTAAGTAAGTTATAGAATCTGAATCAACAGATAATCATGCATAAATGTGTGAAATGTTGCCAAATCAGGATAAAAGGAAAAATTTTGTTAAAAAGTGGATCCCAGGTTCATTCCGCAGATTTTCTTTGTAAAAATTCAATTGTACACATCGGGTGTCATATCTAAGAGTAGAGAACCAGTATTTCGTCGTTTAAAGCACTGCATGACATAACGTAATACTTGGCCATTTTGAGTTTTGCATCAATGTATATTCAAACGGAAATGCTACGGGAAAAAACGGGAATTCTATTTTTTATTAAACATTCTAAATGAAATATTTATTCAATATTACAAATATGAGTAGAAATAAATATTTTTTACTTCAGTGGGGCGCCATGGATTTTTTAAGCAAATCCTTTTTAAAAATTCAAAGGTTGGAAATACGCCTTGTTAGTTTTTAAAAGCGTATTTCCAATTTTCAATGCGTGAAATACGCTCTCAGAGGCGTTAAAAATATATCTGCTCGTTAGTAATCAAACTAAAAAGACAAAATAAAACAACACCAGCTAGGAGTTATTATTTTCTTATAAAAGATTATATCCTTCTCTCAAAATAGCAAATAATATTAAATATTTAATTGTCAGTAAAAGAATAGTTAAAAACTTTCATCATCAACTAGTATATAAACAATGAAAGGAAAAGAAAAACTCCTATCCAATATTCAGAAAGTAGGTAGCTATAAATGTCATATAGGGGGTTGATAATCTACTTCACAATTTATTCTAGGTCTATCAATGTTAAATAAGCATCTCATGTGGAACTCCTACAGTTTATAAGCTCAACTCTTTTAAAGTGGAATAGCATTATTCACAGACACATAACCAGTGGTTAACGAGCAGCTAAAGAGAGGAAAGGTGATTTTGGCTGACTCTGATGGTCGGAATCGTTCTTTAACCGATGGTTAACCACTGTTTAAGTGGCCGAATGCCATCAGTGTAAATAAAATATAATTGCAGTTCATGTAAGGGATTATTCAGGTAGAATCTAAAAAAACAGCTCGTATTTATTTCTGTTGAAATAGAAGCTCACTTTAAAGCAATAAAATTTTTATGCCTATAGCTTACAAATTTTGGGCTTTTTATTCATGCTTTATAAAAAAAACTAAAACTTGGTACACAAGTTTTTTCCTTTCCTTTGCACGTTTTTGCCCTAGAGGAGCTATCAGGCTGGTTTCAATCTACTTTCTTTAAAAAAGGAAATGTCTATAAGAGAATATCTTTAAAAGATTCAAAAAATAAACAAGTTTTTTCATGATAAATTTTTAAAGCTAAATAATTCCCAAAAAAATATAAATCATAGTACTTATAGTATCATAAGTTTATCTAAAAAATATGAAGTTGTTATATTTATAAATTGATTGGTTATAAACTACGTAAATTTTCTAATAGTTTTTTTAGCAACCAATTAACTCAACTGATTGTTCAGATCTAAAAACGAAGATTGTTTTATATCAACCAAAGTACAGAGAGAAATCAAAGTACAGGGGTGTAGTTCCACATTCACATGTAATAATATCCCACAAAGATAATCAATCGTTTTAGCACCCTGGTTGTTTACTTTGATCTTATATTGCCATGTAGCTGAATGGGTCGTTAACTTTTTATTAAATTATTTTTTAATTTCGATAAAAAAAGTATTAAACTTGCTAGGCCAATACCTAACTGAACTATTCAGTTCATAATAGCTGTTGGACTACTTTATTGACATGTGGAATTTCACGGTACCTATTTGTGGAATTTTGATAGAGTTCGTTGATCGTAATTTTGTCTCTTAATATTATAAACTTGAAATTGCTTTAAAAATTTTCTAATCTGGTATTAACATAAGCTTTTAACCAAACGTTAGTTTTGGAAAATATTTTAGAACTTTAAATTTACAAATCATTTAGAGACAAAAATTACATACTACGAATTTTACCGAAATTTCGCAAATTCAGTATCGAGTTACAAAATTCCAATGATACAAAAGTATCGATTCTGTTTATCACCAACTAGATAAGCATATTCATAAATAGTTACTGAAGATGGATAACTATGATGAATATTACTTATATATCACTGTGATTCTCATTAATTTAAGACTGCTATTTTAGTTCTGTTTAAAATGTTTGTATGTCATATATTGTTATCTTCGTAAATGGGCTGCGGCCTAACCCTAACACGTATAAATTTCTATTTCTTCTTCTTCTTCTTATTTCCCCAAAACCAGATCTCCCTCTAAACCGAACACAGGATATCATTCCAATAGGACCATGAAAACTAACCCAGCAACCGCAGAGCGGGTTCCCTCCCCCCATAACTCCCTCCCCAACTTTGTAATGTGCCTCCCTTTGTGGTCAAACTGTAGTAAAAACTCTGAAATCTCATTAGCCCAAGACCACTCTGTGATAAATATTCATAGTCGCGCATCGAATTCGTTTAAAAGCCTCTTTTCCTGTTCCAAACGACCCCGGGAGAGTTTGTCTTTGCCTTCGTTCTTTCGAATGTCTTCCTGGGGCCGATTCGCGTGCCTGGTTTGACCCTTGACTCGAGCTCCCATAAATTTGCATGTGTGCCGTTTGGAAGTTGTTCGGAAAGTTACCTTGTATGGCGATAAACTCTGTTTATGGTTGAAAGACTGTGTCGTGATGCGATCTGTGTGTTCCTGTTTTATATCGGTTTATTTCTCAGCCTAAAGACTATGTGATATACAATGTGGAAGTTATATTTTACTTAAGAATCAGAATTCATATTTGAAATATGAAAAGTCAAGGAATAAACAAGTTTTGTTGTAGTGGTACGATCATTTTTAATAGGTTGAGATTGGATTCAGCTTTTCTAATGGTGAGATAAGAAGCGTGCCTTTTAACTTCTCACTATAGACTTCAATATTGTAAAAAGCTACCTTTGAAATTATTAAGGGAACATCAAATTTTCATTCCTGAAGCACATGAAGAACACCAAACTAATAGTCCATCATATACATTAGGTTAATCAAGTTAATTGAAAATGAAAAGATATAGATGTGTGTGACTTATCCCACTTGTCAGTCAGCATCATCATACCAAGTCCATGAGCCGAAATCTCTCAACAATTTAAAAACTGGTAAAGGGTAATGTGTAGTGCGGCTTCTTTTTGTCTTTGGCCAAAGGCGCAAAGACATGGGCACCCAAAAGCACCAAAGGCAGCAAAAGGGAGAAGTCCGACTACGGGCAAAATTATAAACCGGGCATTGTTAATAATGCCCGAAGTGAGGGGAGCAATGGAATAAATTCAATGGCATTCATCAATGAGTATTTATCACTTTTCCCGAAATACGCGGGCATTTTTAATGATGCCTGGATTTCTCACAATATCCATACCATAGAAATTTTTATGAAAATTACTATATAAGGAGTTCAACAAAATACTTCCATAAATTCTCACATCGGACTCCAAACCACCACAATACAGACCTAAATTTTTACCCATTCCCCAAAATCATCCAAGAACTGCTGAACACCAAAATCCTCCAAAAAAGGGGGTAATAAGTGTAAAGTTACCAAATAGGGCCATTTCGCTGCCCATATATACCTGACCAGCCTCGTCGACACAAAGGCGCCGCGAGGAAAGGTTTTACGCTCCTGAGGTCAACCTTGAGAGCTTCTTTATACTCTTGAGCATTTCCTAGCTTTTAAGGATTAATGTGAGACATTTGCTGTTCTTTTTATTAGTGTTGTTTTGTTTTCACGAAGTTTCTATCTGCTGTAGATGGTTTTCTAGAGTCCGGCACTAATTTCTCCTCGCGTGTTAACAGAAGTGTGCGGTCCATTTGTTTTCGGTGGTTGGCAGTCTGCTATTGATCTTCGAGTTTTCCACCATGGGATGATTGTTTGAGGAGTGTTAATTCTTTGAGCGTGCCTAAGTAAGACGAAGCGTTTGAAAGGGAGCTAATAGTTTAAGTTGTACTCATTTTTTGGTTACTTCAAGTGTTGTATTATTACTAGTGATGTGTTACACTAGTTTAAGAATCAAAGCTCAATAAAACATAACGAACTATATTATTTCATTGTTTTTATCTACTTCAAAGTCTCTTTTATAGGATTGGCATTAGGTTTTGTGTTTCTAGGCATTTAAAATACTTGAAGAAACTTAATAATATTTACAAAAAAATATTAGTTCTGGAAAATGAAAAAATCCTTAAGTAAAAGGCTAGAAAAGATATAGTTCATCCAAAGAAATCTGCAAAATTCTTTCAAAAAGTGAAGTTCTTTTAAAGAAAGTCTGCAGTCTTAGTTTGAAGTCTTATTTTGAAGCAGAAAGTAATTAACTAAGATTGACAAAAAATTCTAAATGTACAAAAAATAAAATTTTTCAAAATCATTTACAATAATTTCATTTGAAAAGTTATGTTCTGTATAAAAATTGAGTATATAATTTTATCTCTTTTTTCTACAGCATTTCGTAAATACAAATTGGGATCAAAAGTACTATTTATTTTTTTAATCCATTTTACACCATTTCTAAAAATTAACGTTTGCTTATAAAAATAGTAAAAAAGTTATTACTAAATTATATAAGATAAAATATCATTTTATATAATTGTTACATAAACATTTATTAAAACTATCTCATAATGACGGTTTTTAATATAAGAAATTGCTAGTTACATTTATTTTTTTTCATATTTTACTTCGTAAGAGAAAAACATTCTAAGATATTTAAATTTGTTTCAGTGTAATTAATGAAATATAAAATTTTTTCTTAAGAGTTTATTTTTGATTTTTTACAGCTGTTATGTTAAAATGAATTGATTAGTCGGTTTTATTTTGTTTCTTTCCTGAATAGTTTTCTTTGGAATAATTACCGAAGTAAGTTGAGTAAAGTTGTATTGAATAAAATTTGAAAACAACGATGCGCGCTGTTTAAAAAGTATCGCAAAAAAGTTTAGCGGAAAGGGGAAGATTTGAAAAATTTTGCAGTATTAGATAAAACTATTCCATAAATAGGTAGTATGTTTTTAAGTTTTTTAATTGTATTCCCTAAATACAAGTGTTAGTTATATTGAAGGATTGTTGATTAGATATTTTTCAGACCAGTGTTATTTGAGAGTACTTGAGTATTTTCCCCCATTAAAAAATAAAAAGTAATATAGTTTAAACAATATATAGTCCGAGAGCTGGATGCAAATTTTGGGAATGATAAGGTGCACGAGATATTTCACCTGGAACAGATTCGATTGATGATGGGAAAACTTATGTCACTAACGCCAGAAGGTGCAGTGGAAGCTTTTAGTGTGAAAGGGGGGGTCGAACATGCAAACAGCGCGCGGTCCCATGCGACAGAGATTTTCAGGAAATCGGTTGAAATTTTGCACAGTTTAAGGAGAGTGTAAATAAAAGATAATGTAGCATTCTCAAAAGTATAAGTTGTGTTTTAAGGGTTGTAGAAAATAAACGAATTTTCGAATGTTTATATGAATGTTCTGTACGGCCGACGAGGTGCAAGGCTGGACATAGGCTTAATGTATTGAAGAATGTGAGTAAAAGTTAGGGTAACACTCCCAGAAGACTAAGTGGAAGACAAAGGGTGGCCAGAAGTCACCAAAGGTGCAGAAAAATCTTAAAACCCAAATCATTCGGAAACTTCTGGCTGTTTGCATATGTATAGCTGACATATAGAACAAACCATATGCAAACAGCCAGAAGTATAAGTGGAAGCGTTCGGGAGATATTCAGGCGCGAAGTACAAAACCGAATAAAAGCGCGCGGTCCCTTGCGACAGAAATTTTGAGGAAATCGGTTGAAAATTTGCACAGTTTAAGGAGAGTGTGAATAAAAGATAATGTAGCATTCTCAAAAGTATAAGTTGTGTTTTAAGGGTTGTAGGAAAGTAAACGAATTTGCCAATGTTTATATGTAACAAATGACTTATAACATATAACTTTTCTCTTGCAACAATGACTAATAATACGCTAAAAACAACGCTAACAATGACTTTATATTTATTAGCGTATTATTAGTCATTGTTGCAAGAGAAAAGCTGTCAAACGACATGGTGCTCTACCACTTTACAACCGATTTCCCACGATCACTTTCAATTAGCATCGTAAAATTTTTACTTGGTTACTACTATGCATAAAAGATAAAATTTAATTTTTTAGAAATTTAAAAAATACATAACTTTCATATAAATATTCGAAAATTCGTTTAGTTTCCTACAACCCTTAAAACACAACTTATACTTTTGAGAATGAGAAAAAGTATTAAGTATCTGTAATTTATTTGTGAGACATAAGCGCGAGAATCATATCTTATAATGATTTTGGACTCGAACAACATTTTCCCTAATTAAATCCCTTGCTTGAAGCATATTCAATTACATAAATTTATTTAGTATAACTTATTCGAGTACTCAATAAAATGGAAGCAACATTAAAACAAATTACTTTAATACTGGAAAAGCAATTTCATTTCATATTTTTGTTAAGTTAAAAAATATATATATTGAGATTTCAGTACTTTAACATCATTATAATTTGATAATTAGAACCAGAAATTTTCATTCTAAACACACTTAATATTCATACGCTACATCTCAAGTGATGGGGTGTTTTTCCTAAGACTCCCGTTACGATTTCAATTTAATTTATTTTGCGTAACTCTAAATTCGAAAAAGAAGATTGAAATTAATCACGGTGGTAACCTTTCCCGAGAATGCAACAAAATCTGATGAAAATGATAGATTTCAATTATCTGGAACCCCCTTTTCTTAACTGATTTCACACAATAAAGAATCCTGTTTCATTAATCTCAGAGAGAAATTTCGTTTTCAAGTTCCCTTGACAAAAAAAACTATGAAGAATTGTTACTCTGCATACGTTAATAGTTTCATCTTATAAGAATGAATAGAATCAATACATTAAAACCGATACTTGGGATGAGTTCTTTTCTTTTTCACTTATCTACTATTTGTTTTAAATTTATTTTTTAATCGAAATGACGTGTACAGTACACGGTTTCCAAATATCTGTTTCTCGGCTCTTGTTGGGAAACAACGTGTCGAAAGGTCATGGAAGTAAGGTTTACCCATAAAAGTTGAGATGGCTTACAGTTTTTCTAGCGTGAAAAAGAAAGCTGAAAATATAAAAAACCCAAAAGAGATAGAACGAAAACTTCAGTAAAACTTCAGTTGTTCGGGATATCATAAGAAACGCACAGGAAAAAATTTCAAAAAATATTTTTAATATTAGAGGAGATAATATCGATAAAGGCACTTTCTTTAAACTTGAAAAAGGAGCCGTCCGAAATCCAGAATTCCAATTTTATTCCGATTTCTTTGATGATTGAACTCATATACGTTTATATCCGTCGCCAGTATATCGGAAAAGTTTTTAAATTAAAAATAACGCCTTTTCGAGGTAGATTCAAACTATCTGGGTAAGTTTTTCCATTGTTTTCATATAAAAGCTGCTGAAACACCTTGCCGCGGTATTAATGAATAAAGGTATAGCTTTTTATACTAAGGTACTTGTACCCAATATGGACAGGGCTCTCAATATGGACACCCCTAATATCTTTAAAAGTAAGAAGCTTGATCGAGAGTTGGCACAACAGGTTCTTGAAGAAAAGCAGTTTAAAAGATAATTTAGTCTGGAAAGTGCAAAAAAGCGCGCTGTTCGCCATTTTGAGGGAAATTTGTGTTTTCATGGTGTGCTGATCTTAATTACAGGTTAAGTTTAAATTCTTTTTAGATATGTTAAAATTACTTTAAATATTAAAACGTGGAGTGTTTTAGAAAGCGGATAAAACATATTTTCGTTTGCTATTGCGTATATTGCTTAAACATGTTTTCTTTGTTTATTTATTACAAGATTAAGTAAAACTACGCCCTGTTCCTAATATGGACACCTTCTGTCCACATTGGAAGTACAGCCAGTAAATCTTCAGATTAAGAAATTTGTAGAATAATTATGTCTTATGTTATTTTATTTAGCTAATTCATAATAAATTAATGTTTATGTGTATTTTTAATCTTAATTATAGTATTCGTATACGTAACATTACGAAGAGCATGTTCTGAAGATATTTACTGTGTCCCCTTTCCCCAGCAATATTTTAAGAAATATTTTTTTTATCCCCTCTCCTCTAAAATCCCCTGAAAGAGAGGTTCTTCCATACACCCTGTGTAGAAAGTCAATAAGTAGCCACATGTCCATAATAGGGACAGGTGGTTCCTGGATGGATGGATGGTTAGCCATTTGGCTATGTAGGGACATTTGCCTACTCTTTCGAGTTGCTTCGTCCTCGTCTTCTTCATTTGTTTTCTGTTTTATTTAGAAAAATTCCATAATTTGGTTTAGCTTAGCTGTTTTTCTATGCTTTTTAGAAACTCTGATAGTGCCTTTATTTTTTTGTCTTTATTTTCGTTATTTATGTCAAGTATATCCGAAACAGCATTTGATTTTACGTTTATGTCTTCCATAAGTTTTTTTCTTTGTTTGCTGTACTTTTTGCAGTGTAGTAGTAAATGGTCATTTGTGTCTATGATTTTGCATGTATTGCATATGGGGTCTGGGACTACTTTTACTTTGAACAGATTTCAGGTGGTTCCTAATATGGACACTTGCAAACATTTTTTGTTTTTATCATTGAAACTAAACCAGAATAATTACAAGGTCGCTAATTTTAATAATGATAGTCAACAGTCCAGGGATAATGGTCATACATTTTTGGAGTCTTATGACGTGAACAAAGGGGTGAAAAAAATACATTTTCCTTTGGGTGTCCATATTAGGCACAGGTACCTTATATCTAAAAGTACCCGATGATCTCATGTATCAATACCTAAAACATAAAAGTATCAATTCGGCACAACACTACTCTCGATGTGTATAGTTTTTGTTCTTTTGTCAAGATATCTGATACTACATTTGTTAACACTTTTTTGTAATGTAATGATTATGTACATCGATTATTCAGATTTTCATACATGCAATGATTAAATAAGCATATCATAGAGGTGACTTGTACAATCGTTTGATTCATAAACATATCAAAACATTTTACCGGGTTTTTCAATGAACTTATAAAACCTCTTTTTAAAAAATTCTTTGATCGTAAGTATTTAAGTCTTACCATTATGATAATAAATCATTTTTAAGCAAAAAATAATAATAATAAAGCGGAAAAAGTAAGTAACTCAACTTTGCTAAATAAACTTGTTAAACAGAGTGTATAGCTTAATGGCCCTAAAACCAATTGACTGGAAAATTTTTATCTCGTAAGAATCATAATGGATTTTTTTACTCCAATAATTAAATTATTTAACCAGAAAGTTTTTTTTCTGGGCATTAGCTAAAATGAAGTGAAAATTTATGCGTTAATAGAACAAGTTCCTTTTTTCATATAATGAAGAGAGTGTTTGAGAAGGGATAAAGAATGTGCATTCTTTTAAGTTAACTTCCTTTGTTTTGTTGGACATGGTGAAACGATGTAAAAGGAAGAATACTTTTACGAAACATGGTGTTAGATATTTAATTAGATTTTTATAAAGTCCGGTTTAAGCACATTTATTGAATTTAGGTATCTAAAGTATGTACTACCTCACTTTTGCACTTACTTTTTAACTAAAATAATTCCAAAAAGTTTTGCAGTCCAAAATAATTAAATTATAGTTTTATTTACTTATAATTATTCACAACTTACCCTTAAAAGAAATAAAAATTAATACTTTAAGTATTTTCTTAATTCAGGATTTTCTTAAGCATTTTCTTAATTAATACTTTAAGTATTTATAGCGAAAATTATAAAAAAAATTAATAATGGTTGTTATATATCATACTTCGATTATTTTATTTATATCCTCTGGCATTTGTGATTTTTTTCTCTATAAATCATTTTAAAGCATTACTAAAGCAAAATAATTAATTAATCAAATTTTTAAGCTTTTTTAAACAGCTAATCATGTTTATAAATATTCAATATAATGTATGCAAAATATATTCAATGATATCTTGTTTTCTAAAGATATTTTCCTTCAGATCAGAGTGAAAAATACAATCATACAAACCTTTAGCAATGCATAGATGTTTTCTATATCATGACAGGAGTAACTGACACAAAACATGCTTTTTTCTGACAAGGCTAGAACATTCATTTGTTTTAGTAAACATATCAGCTTCTCTTATCTTCCAGAAAATATTCCTAGGGCTTTTTCAATTTTTTTTCTAGTTCACGATATTTTTATGTTTTTTCTGAAGGCTCTCATATTGTTCCTGAAACTTTTTGTGATATTTATGTTGGTATATTTTATGCTTCTTTTTATAAAATTCCAATTTAATTAAATTTATGAGTTCTAATGATTTTCTCAAACATTTTACAACCACAACTTATAACAATCGATCTGAGAGAAAATCATGAACAAAAATTTTCACCAAATATGTTAATTTTTAAAAATTGTCAGTTTTTAAAAAGAGTTTTCTAAAAGTTTAATTCCAGTTAAACAAAAAACCGTACAGCATTTTGATTTGTTGAACAGGTTATATCTTTATAAAAACCACTTCTTAAGAAGATTTTAAAATATTATAATTTTTCTTTTGAAATATCCACTATGGGAAATCTCTTTGCCAATTTTCGCAGGTATTGAAAACTTTTGGTATGTACTATTGCAGAAGATCCAGTGAATTAAAGATGACGTTTTTCATTTTAGTTGTGCTATTTTTGTGCTTTTGAAGTGATAAATAAAAACTTAATGCTATATCGAAATAACTGAAAAATCGTTCTTCCACATAAATAATGATAGAACTAAAATTCACTGCAGTTAAATTCGGACGATGCCAAATTCATCGTCATGCTACACATTGTTGTTCACTTTGAAAGGAATCATTAGTTATTTATTTGCAAAAACCTTAAGATTCTTTTGAAGAAAAATTAGATGATAAGTCAAAAAAACCATATTTTAACTGGAAAATAAAATACAAAATTTATGAAAATATCAATGAGTCTTTTCTTTTGGAAGAGCTCATAATGCATGTGTCCATGTGATCATACTTGCTCCCCATTATACTTTTTCCAACAGGGAAAGAACCTCTGCGTATGCTTTATCCAACTTCACCTTCTTACCCTCCTTTCCCCTATACATTAACTTCCCTCATTTACATAAACAAATTTGTTTAAAGCAATCAAAATGCAAGTTCATTTATTAAACCTGCCCCATTCGTCCATTAAACTTCCATTTCAAAACCCTCAAGTAAAATTACCCCCCAAAAACAGTTTTCCCAACCTCCATATCTCTTCATCTGAATAAATTTCCGTGTTCATATTTACTTCATAACCCAGTAACACAACTCGATGTGTTTTCAGGTTTCTTTCTTCCGCTGATTACGTATATCACTCACTGCCTCGCAAAATAAATGGACTGACGCTATCATAATTTCGCAACACAAAGGTGGCAGACCACGAGTTTTAAACCATCAGTTAGGTTAGGCTAGTCTATAAAGATTACTATATTTCCTGCTCGCAATCAACCCTCAGTAATTGCACCCTGAGTGCAGCACACGCTGAAAAACTATTTCCTAATGATTTCCATTCACTCTGAGGCTTTGAGTTTTTCGTCCTTACGATTTATTTTCCCTTTCTATTTGCATAAGAGTTTCACTGTAATTATGGAAACGGGTTGGCACCATTATTTCACTGGCATTAAGAAGGTTACGTTGTTGAATGGAGAATGAAAGCTTGGTGTTGTTATGCTCAAAGCCTTGTCATCTTTATTTGGGTTGGAATAGATCGATATCTGCTGTTCCGAATCGACATAGGAAAGATTTCTTCTATCAATATCTTTTACTTAATAGCTGAAACTGGAATAAGGTTTGAAGAATAATCATCAGCACCCTTCCGGTGAGACATATTCTCAATATCATGATTTTCTTTTTCCCAAAAATGTTTGCATCGCTAACAAATTTTATTTGGTATGAAATACTTTGATGAAAAATTCCATCAGATAAATTATTCCTCTAATATTAATCCCCATACCTTTTTCAATGACATTTCTCCAAAGTTCATACCCAGTAGAATTTTGTTTGAATGCAAAATGAATTTTCTCATAATATTTCGGTTTTTCAGTAAGGCTAGGAGGTATTCTATTTATTACGATGCAAATTTAGACTTATGACCTTCAAAAAGTTCTTATGCTCACAAAAGTACAGAAAGATAAAAAGAAGTTTTTTTTATAAAAAGAAGTTCTCACATTTAAAGCATTGCCCTTTAAATCCCATATTGTTAATTTTTTGTAGTTCCTTTACTTTCTGCAAAAGTAGTAATTCCTTTCATAATTCGTCAGTCATCCTTTTGACTTCGAAATATAGATAGCATACTTTGCTTGAGGTTTTCTCTTATTCTCTATTTCTTTTTCTTCTTTCTTTTCTTTACTTTTTATATTATCATTCACCTCTTTCAATTTTTCCTTCAATTCTTTCACACATAAAATTTTCTCTCTTATAAACTTTTTCTATATTCCAAAATTTCTCCATCAATATTTTTTCTTACTTTCAATCCATCTCATTATTTCTCCGCTTTCAAATATCTTTTATTCTTTCTATCATCCCCTCTGAATCGCATTAATTGATTTCTCATCCTTTCAATTCAACCTTACACCTTTCTTGAATTATCGTTATTTTCTCTCTCCTCCAATTCTTCTCATTTCCCATTTTTCCTGAAGAAAAAATTTTACGAATACGATAAAAAAAATTAAAAAAGCTTAATAGTTCCAAAACAAAAATTATTTTTTTAAACTCATCATTTCGATTAAAAAAATGAAGCTATGTCTTTATTTGTCCACGAAAACTAGAATTTTTACTCAGGGTCTTTAAACTTATAATCAGTGACCAGAAACACAAAGTAATTTCAATTACAAAGGAACATTGTAATTGAAAAGTACATAACAAACGACAATCACTGTTATCAATTAAAAACTATGAAATAATACATCTGCATAATGAATAACCTTCAAGAGGTTGAGACTACTTAACTGAAAGAGGAATTTCTTCAGCGCCTTTTATGTACAGATCAGGAATACTAATAACGAAAACTATTGTGCACTAAAAAATCCCTCAATGATTTACCTAGTTTGTTCCGCCTTCTTTGCTGAATTACTTGGGACTAAACGGCACTGGAAGTTAAAAATGCACTTCTTTCCTTTTCAAAGCTTTCAAGAAACCTTAATTAATCTTACAATGCAAACTGCTATCCATAAAAATCGAAGCAGTGATAAAAGAAGACGGCTAAAAATTATCACAAAAAGGGGGAAGATATTTATCTTTCCTAAGAAACGATACTTTCTTTCTAAGCGCAGTTTGCCTTTTATTCACTGAGAGCTTACTTTCCCCTGTTTCTTGAACGACAAAATGGGCCAGCGAAGAATTTTCTAATATACTCAGTTCCGGGCCATTAAACACATTTGCAAAGAGGAGGGTTCTTAATTAGTTTTTAGTTTTTGTAACAATATTGCATAATTAAAAGACTGACGCTTCAAGAAGTTGAGACTTCTTTATTGAAAGAAGGTATTTCTTCTGCGCCTTTATACTATACAGATCCGGCATAAAAACGGAAAATACAATAACCATGTGGAAAAAGATATCCCTTCACTGACTTTCTCGTATTTAATTAAATTACTTCAATCGTTCAATGAAGGTGTTCTTTAAGTACATGAATATTAGAAGCCTTAGTTTATTTGTAATTTCCTTGATTACGTTTATAATTGTGCATATTTCAGTGTCTTTGAACATAATTAAGTGTTTTATTGGAACGTTATGTTTTTTAATTGTATTTTCTCTTATGGAGTTTTTAGGGGGCGTAAATATATGAAGCTAATTGAAAGGAGCTTTTAAATAAAATAAGAAAAAACTGTTTAGATTTATTAGTGATTTGAATATTTCATGAAGGGGGAGTTTTCATAAACATACATGAATTTCATCAGTTTGAATTTAATTTAAATAATATAAAGCTTTAAGTAAGCACTTATATTTTCAAAGAAGGTTTGGATTTCATAGAATGTACTTGTCAAGGCAGGGAAGGAAAACAATAATGGGGAACAAAATTCATTTTTTCAAGCTTAAGACATGGTGACGGTTCGGGGTCCAGAGCTAGTCTCTGACTCAAAATTAACAGACGAACATGAATCCAACAGGCGGCGCTGTGGAAAATGGTTTTTTCAAAGGAGTTTAGACCAATCAGAGGCCCAGAAGGGTCCCACCCCCAAATTAATCCCTAAGAATGTGAGCATGAAAACAATTCTCCGAAAAGCGTCTGGAGAGGGGAACGACTTGAAATGGAGTGTTGAACTCCAACGGTTTTTCTGGATAGTTGCTTGGAGAAATAATTTAAATGGAGGATTTTACATCCTCACATACTTATTATTATTTCTTATTTTTCTTTGATCAACAACAATTTGGTTAATAATTCATTTTCTTAATTTTTGCATTGGCTTTTTAAACCCATCGTTTCAGCTCCCTTTTCACGAACCTCTAGCAGTTCATGAACCATCAGTTTGGACACAATGCTCTTACTAAGCGCTTCCTCCAGCACACAAAACAACACGGAACCATCAGAGTCAACCCGCCACTCCAGTCGGCTCTTTTGTCTGGATCACCCCGGCTTAGTTGTAAACTGCTACTTAAACAGCTCGTAAACACAGCACTTCGCCTGCCCACACCTCCCTAATAGGATTCTGATTTAGATCCCTTTTATTGCGGACTCGGATCGCTTAAACCTAAGCTTCAACTCCAATCTTCTAACTATTGGGACATTTGCATTGGGCGAAGGAGGGTTCGCACCTGAAATACGAGGACAACACTTCAATAAATAATCGTTATCTTTTTCTTGCAGAACTGAGCTTATTACTGGAAATATGCCCCGCATTAGGGCCTGACAACACTGACGCGACAATTGTCGCTCGATTCATTTAGACCCTTATCGTACAGAGGGGGGGAAGAAGGGAACTTGAGAGGAGATGCATAAGACTTAGCATCCTGTAGCGGAGGAATACGGGTGTTATCCTCATAACAGGATATTGGAAAAGCTTAAAAATTCTTAATCTGTACACTTTGACATTTTCTTTTAAAAAAATAACTATCGTTATAGGACATAAAATACAAGCCAACCTTTAAATAATGTGTATTTAAAAATTTCAATAATCTATCATGAGCAGTAAAAGATCCTTAAGAAATAGAAAACAGTTGATTTCACTACAATAAAGGTCTCAAAGTGATCTTAAAGTTTTGGGAGACAGCAATTGAATCGTCAGTTTGAAGAAGGGAATAAGTCCAAAAATCAAGTTTTGAGAAAATCGAAAAAAAGTAATGGAATTTTCATTGTATGGATATCGATTTCACAACTTCAAGGGGCGGTATCTCCCTATAGTGGTTAGTTATTTTCCCCCTCTTTTCACCCATGTGTAGGGCAAAGCTTGGAAATTGTTTTGAGCACAAAAAGTCTTTTGTCATTTTTTGGACTTATTCCCTTCTTCAAACTGACGATTCAATTTGAGTCTGACATCGCTCAGAAAACTTAAGATATTTCCAAACCTAAATGGGGTTCAGGTCTGAAATTTCGACCATAGCTACAGTTTGAGGCATAGAAATAGGCAAGATTTTTTTCTCAACATTTGGTAGTTTTTAGGCTACTGTGTACCCTAGTAGCACAGCTCATACCAAATTCGTCAAGTTTACGTAACTGTAACTAAAAGTAAACGAAATTTGGACGAATCTTGAACATTTGTGCTGCTAGAGTAGCCTTAATGTCTTCAGCGCCTTGAGTCGCCGTAGTGTAGGCAGGCCCTTTTGAGCCCTCACTCCTGATGTGGTCGAGCCTCGTAATCCTCTTCGCCACAACAAATTAGCTTGTAACCATGAAACTGCTTTATGTTGACGATAAAACCTCCAATTGGCATAGCAAAGGGATTACCTCTCCCCGCTATGGGAGGTCGTTAATTTGATCTCAGATTTTTGATCCTCACTCGATCGGAGCATAAAAGGTTAAGAAACTGAAGGGGGAATTTAAGTGGGGATTTTCCTTTCATATTGCATCATTGGAAGGCCGTTATTTATTTTCCTTGTGATGCCTTTAGGTTCATTTAATGGTTTTATAAGTAAAGCGCATTATAAAGTAAATTTTGGTACTGTAGGGGCTTTTTTACTGGAGAAAACTTAAAGTTTCATCACTTAAGTCTGGTTAAATACGTGTGGTTGATAAAAAATAACGAATAAAATGCATAGAGGGAAAATTTGAGAGATAAATTGCTCAATAAGGCGCTTATTATCTAGTGAAATTTTTAATAAACAGTTTTAAGAAAGGAATAGTTCATAGCACCAAGTTTTGAAAAAACCGGGAAAATATATACCGGTGTATAACGGACAGAAACTTTAGAGAAGAGTAAGTTTATCTAATAATTAAGTTGAGTTGAAGATAGTTGTTGGATTTGTTGCCATCTAAAAGTTATGAAGGTTTATCCGAGAGAACTTTTGGATGAGGTTAAATTCTGAAAATTTTAACTGTAACTAAATGAACTAACTATTTTATCTATTAACTAAATATAACTAGCATTTAACTAAATGAGAATTAACTTCCTGTGATTGAAATGATGTAAAAGTAATTAATCGTAATAAACGTAAACTTAAATATGATAAAACTATTAATGGAAATGATAATGAAACATGAGATATGAAAATTTAAACCATGCTTCGATTAAATAGCATCATGCTTTGATTTCCACTTAGTAGACAATTTTTAATGCAATGGAATACAAATGGTTGTTTTTAGGACTGTTTTTTTTCATTAAAAATAGTTTTAATTGAAAAAGCTGATATATTTTTTATATCATTAGAAAACTTCGGAATGGGACGATTCGGCGCGGCCGTTTGGGCGCCGGCCCGTTTCGGCGCGAGACAAAATTTTTTTCTTCTAATTTTTAGAAGGATTATGTAAGAGTTCTATTTACTTTCATTTTATTTCTGGCGCCGAAACGGCCAGCGCCGAATCGGGCCGCGCCCAAACGGCCGCGCCGAATAGTAGTAGACCGAGAAAACTTGTATTCACAATTCTTTGAATCCGTGTTCAGATGTGCACCTTTTCCAATTTATAGATGCAAAAGCTTAAAATTCATCAAATATCAGAATAACTTCCGTTTCATCATTTGAACTCCAATAAATAAAAAGACCGTATTCCAAATACTCCTGTGATATTTTTATAAATATTTTGGAGATTTCATTCATAAAAAACACGATATAATGAGTTAACATTTATTTAACACAATTTCTATCTTAAACAGGCTTATGAAATTGCCTCCTTTGCATGTTTTATGTTTTTCAGTTTTCACAAAACCCTTGTGGTTGAATTCTAAGAGATATATATAATACTTCTCTTGCAGGGGAAATAGGATTCAACTTTTCTTATACACTTTCGGGATTCCGTTCAAGAAAACTTTCACCTTACACAAGAAATATGGACTTTTTTCCCAAACTTTCTCTTTGATGTTAATAGAGTTTGGATAAGCTTCTTCGTAAACTCACTCCTTCATTCCTTAGTGGTTTGTCATTTGCCGTCTCACTTTTTCTGTGAGGTATTTTTAAAGTAAAATGTAAGTAAATATTAAAGCGTGAAGATTAATACATTTTTCAGAATACATATAGATGAGCTGTGACTCCATGTAAAAGAAATATTTTCGATATAAAGTTTACCGAATACAATAACCATAAATAGAGTCGTAGAAGTCTCATATGTGATCTACATGAATCAGTGAAGTCACTGATGAAAAGAAAATAAATTTGCGTGTTTACATCATACAAAAATTGAGCTCATAAGTAGGAGCCTCATATGAGGCCTAGGGTGGCGAGAGGGTTAATTCAAAATAATGTAGAAAATTTATTAAATTTAGTCAGGTGATAATTTACACTTAAATTTTAAAATATCAGAAAAGAAAACATCTAGCCCGCCCCGCAATTCATCTTTTTTGTTTTAATTTTGTTTTTGTTTTAAATTTGTTGTAATGAAATGATCAAGAATATGACAGATTTTTTTGTTTTGCATTCCATACAAATTTTGTATTGTATTTCCTTACATTGATTCAGTTTATACTGTTTTGTTCCATGTCCATATTTACAATAGGAATCCGTCACCCCATGGAAGAGCTTTTGGCTCCTTTGTGATATTTAGTCATTCAATTAAATTTTTTCCTTTTTCCTTTACTTTTTGTATTTTTTCCCCATTTCAATGATCCGTGTTTCTTGTATATGTGACCGTTAATGTGCGAAATTAGGTAATGTGCAGACCAACAAAGGTAAAATGCGAATTACCTAAGGAAAAATACTAAATATTTCATACTTTACCAAGTATTCATTAACGATATTAGTCTGGACCTTAGGAACAAAATCAGCCTCTTTGCTGATGACTTAAAAATTTGGGGGAGGGTAGATACTCAGGAGGAGTTACAAAATTTACAAAGGGATCTAGATATTATATCACAATGGGCTGAAAAATGGGGTATGTCCTTTAATATAAGTAAATGTCAGGTACTTCATATGGGTCGGGGGAATGGTAGGGCAGAATTTTATCTGCAAGGGAACAAAGTAAAAGAAGGTAATATGATCAAGGATTTAGGGGTGATAGTAAATGAGGACTTTAAATGGGTTCATCAGTGTTCATCTGCTAGTAAAAAGCCTAATAGGATATTGGGATACATTAAAAAACTGTTTTTTCAAGGTCCGAGGATATTATCTTGCCACTATACAGAGGCTTGGTGAGACCTCATCTAGAGTATGCTGTTCAGTTTTGGTCTCCATACTTAAAAAAAGATATTGATTCAATTGAAAGGGTTCAGCATAGGGCTACTAAAATGGTCAAGGATATATCCAGTTTAAGTTATGAGGGAAGATTAAAGAAGCTAAATATGTTCACTTTTGAGAAAAGAAGGATTAGAGGGGATTTGATTCAACTTTTTAAAATGGTAAAGCAAGGGGATACAGAGGGACTAGATTTCAATACGAGTAATATGTAGAACAAGGGGTCATAATTTCAAATTGAATAAAGGAAAATTTAAGACGGATTGTAGAAAGCATTATTTTTTAATAGGGTAGTGGATAGATGGAATGCGTTGCCTGAATCAATTGTAGATTCAAGTGGGGTAAACGAGTTCAAGAGGAAAATTGACAGATACTGGGATTCCGGTAGTTTGGGTTAAAAAGACTGGACCAACCTTGCTGGGCTTACGCCTGCAGTTGGTCGACTTAATTTGTATTTGTATTCCTCGCGTTACCAAATTATGCACATTAACTGTAACATATGTTCAAACTTGTTTTTATATGTTTTGGGAATAAATTCGATTTTATTTGACATTTAATAAGGTAACATTTTCTAGAAATTATAATGATACTTTTGGATAAGCAAAGATACTTGTAAAAACTCCAAGTGTTCCGGTAACTCACTAAAAGAATCGGATATCAAAATTTTAAAAACATATTAAACAAAATTTTAAAAACATATAACATAAAAATATATCTAGTAACAGTGTTTCATTGTTCATTGTTTCATGTTATAGTCGATACTTTACCAAATCAGTAAAACCTAAAAACTTCCCACAAACAAAACGAATCATAATATAGACTACTGATTCTCAACCTTTTTATATACAAGGATCACCATATATATTATGAAATCAATGCAACTTCCTCCTTCACAGACCACGTGTGGTCCTCGGACTCAAGATTAAGAATCACTGATTAGGGTGGAGTGAAACTGGCCAAAAATGACAAACTTTGGAAATTAAAAACGCCTGAGGTGGGAATAGGTGCCATTTACGATAAAACTTAGAAATTCAAAACTTGAGTTTGATCAATTAATATCTTCAGGTTCCACATTCACGTTAAATTTTCGAAGTTTCATCAAATTTTACGTAAAAATGGTTATAAATGATTCCTACACAATTTTAGCTCCTTTTTCAAACTATAACTGGTTGAGTTTATATTCTTAGGATGTCAAACAACATTTTAAGACCTTCTATGAACCTGAAATGGGGGGAATTTCCGATTTTTCAAGCCCGAAATAAGGGCGCATGCCATTAAAATAGTCTAGCGACCGAAAAACAAATTTTTGAATATCGGTACCAAATAGAGCTCAAAAGTTGCGTTTTGCCCTCCTTATTCATGGAAAATAATAAAAAAATTCGTTAAAAATAATTTAGGTGTGTTTCGGCCATAAAATTTGAAAAAATGGATCTTTTACATAGCGTATAATGGGAAAAGTCTTATTTAATCAAATTAAAGTTTTAAATGTTGTAAAAGCTTATAGTTACCTTAGTTTAGTGTATTAATAGTCAATAATACTTTTTAGTTCATTATTTAATTTTTTAAAAATGAAGTTAACAGCCTAAAATTGGAAATGTGGATGAAAAAATTTAAAAATCCCAAAATTCGTAAACTTTAAGTTCAAATATTTTATGTAGTCTGTAATACACATTCTTGTTTACATAAAATGCTTTTAAAACATTAAGGTTGATATTTTTACAGAAAACAGACGAAAAAAGCGTTATATTGCACTCAGGCATTTTATTCCTAACTTTAACCTAAACTACCACTTTTTGTAACAAGTCTTCAAATTTAAATTGACGAAATATCAAATAAAAAGTTATGATTTGTGTTATATATAAAAAGGAAAAATTTAGGATATATTTTAAGTAATTTTAATGCTCTGATCTGAAAAAATAAATATCAATAAGTATAAAAATGAATTTTTCTCTCATTTGGCGATTCTAGGCTGTATGCCTTACCTACTTAGCTCAAATTACAATGCAATACCCTTTTAAATACTTTTTTGACGATTAAAACACCTAATTAAGGCAACTATAAGTGTCTATTACATTTAAAACTTTAATTTGATTAATTAAGACTTTTCCCATTATACGCTATGCAAAAGATCCATTTTTTCATGTTCTAGGGCCAAAACACACCTAAATTATTTTTTACAAATTTTTTTATTACTAGGGAGCTACCGCCCCCTGCTCGCTATCGCTCGCCAACCCCCGTTAACTGCTGACGCTGATACTTAAGGATCTCTTTGCCATCCTCACAAAACACAGCTCACAGCACTTACTCATTTTATAAAACATTCTTAAAACAGGGGAACTACTTCTCTGGGGTATTCTTTCAAAAAAGGGGAATATTCATTCAGCGGCGAAATTTTAACAGTTCCTTTATGGCAATATGAATTGGCGGATCGCCATTTAATTCCAAGAAAATTAGTAATAAAGCAGTGTAAACTTTCTTTTACCATTTCCCCAAGGTAATGTTTTTCTCACACAGATCCATTCAAAATCACTGAAACATCTCCGGAATAAATTTTACTTTCTTAAAATTTGTAATGATTTTCATTGATTGTCTGTGAAAAATGTAGTAATTATCGTAAACATCACGAAAATTTAGAATTTTGCTTCATGAGAACAAATAAACATCGAAATTGTGTCAGTTTCATAGCAATGACACGAATGTTCTGACTTTCGATTTTTATCTTTATTTCTAAAACATTCCCCCGCCATATCTAGTTTTGCGTTTTGGCATTATAAAAAAAGTTACCTTTTACTACCTTAAATAATATAACTTGCAAAAGGATATAAAAATAATTATTATTGTAATAAATAAATGCAAAAGTTCAAAATTTCTGAAAGCGAGTTTATATTTTATTGTAAATATAGTAATGATTAGGTTGCCACAACGACAAAGATAAATATATAAATATGAATTAATTATTTAAAAATAAAAGATAAATTAATTATACATTGTTTTAAATATAATTAAAATCGTTTGAACAGCAAAAATATAAATATTGTTAAAAAGAATCCAATATATATTTTTTAAATTAGTGTGATAAATAGAAATATGATTATTTAATGTATTTGAATGTTAAAAAAACAGTGAAATATATTTTCAATTGTTTTAAAATTCATAGTTTCTTGCTTTGTAACTGCGACCTTATCCGAAATCTAAAAAAATGGAAATATTTTAAAATTAAGAATTTTTTTGAAAAATCGAAGGGCTTACTCGGAAATCCGGAAAGAATTCGGACATTTTGATACCATATATGTGTCATTTGGTTCAGTAATTAAAAAGCCTTTCTCTGGAAACCGTTCACCAAAAACTTTTTTTTAGAATAGAGAGAAGAGATTTTTCCATGAATAAGGAGGGTAAAACGCAACTTTTGAGCTCTATTTGGTACCGATATTCAAACATTTGTTTTTCGGTCACTAGGCTATTTTAATGGCATGCGCCCTTATTTCGGGCTTGAAAAATCGGAAATTCCCCCCCTTTCAGATCCGTAGAAGGTCTTAAAATGTTGTTTGACATCCTAAGAATATAAACTCAACCAGTTATGGTTTGAAAAAGGAGCTAAAATTGTGTGGGAATCATTTATAACCATTTTTACGTAAAATTTGATGAAACTTCGAAACTTTAACGTGAATGTGGAACCTGAAGATATTAATTGATCGAACTCAAGTTTTGAATTTTTAAGTTTTATCGTAAATGGCACCTATTCCCACCTCAGGCGTTTTAAATTTCAAAAAAAAAGTTTTTCGCTCCACCCTACTGATCTGTGCGACTACTTACGGCCTTATTCGCTGCCACTTGACCAGTGGTTAGCCAGAAGCTCTGAGCTTTTGACTAACCCTTATTAGTGGCATCCTTCTTTAACTGATGGTTAACCGTTGGTCAGGTAGCAGTGAATAAGGCCGTTAGTACAATATCAACACCTAATCATAGATTAACCTACATCACAAAACTTTTCTAAAAAATGCAACCCTGTCATAAACTATCCAAGAGGAATAAATACCCTCAACACGAAACAAGGTGTTAATAACGCACACTTCATCACTGTCCCGATCGTCAAACAAACCATACCATTAACACTTCAAGAGGACCCTTGCCCGACACCACCTGCTACAAAAACACGAGCTCTTAATGTCCGCAACTTTCTGCAATAAGTCCTCAAGGCTCGGGACTACACCCCATCTTAAGGCAACGAATCATCTATTAATTTGAAGGCTAAATACCGGTTAAATTTCTCACATGTGAATGCGAGTGGAGCGGTTTGTAATCTATTATTCATTCAGCGTAATGTTAACTCTGTGTAAAAATGTGTCTTTTCTTACACTCCTCCTTTAAGAGCAAAGCGGTTTGAGGTGGGTTCACTATTAAGGGGGAGGACCCCTTGTCTTGACTGAGTGATTGTCACTGGACTGCCTCCTGGAGCTACTGATGTGAGAGTTCATATTTCAGATTCATCTGAATTAGTATGTTTTTCAAGGATCTTAAACATGTTTTGTAGTGATGTATATCTCTTGTTATTAATTTTGAACGAATATAATAGGATGTCTATCTATTTTATTGTTTTAGAATGAATCTTATATAATAATAGTTATTTCTTGCTGTTTTCTCGAACACAGTTTACTAGTTTATCTGCAGATATTTTTGAAAAAATTATGTTAAAAACTACTCGAATTTGTTACTCATCTTATTGAAATTAAAAGTATTTTTTCAATTAGATATTTCTTTGCAACCAAAGAAAGGCTAAGCGCGTAGACTTTTGTCACGGCGACTAGGATAACTAGTAACATAACTGTCACTCGAGAGCAATGCATTTCTATGGAGATATTCTTGGCAATCGGCCTCTCGTCGCCTAATGGGCGCGCTCTAACTTCTTGCAATAGCCAGGGTGATAATTTTGTCTCAGTCACCGTGACAAAATTCTAGTGCGTGCTTAGCCTAAGTGACAAGCTACATTGTTTATAAAGTAAAATATTTAATGCTGGTAATTATTCTAAATGTGTGAAAACTGTTTCGAAAATCTCTCTTTTAATTCTCTAAAAAATGTAAAAAAGATAATGTAATAAATAAACTGATATGGTAATGATTATAAATTTTTTACATACCTTTATTTAAGAATTACTCCAAAAAAGTTACATCCATTTATAAAGGGACACATACGTTAAGATAGGGGTATTCATTTTAGCAGATTATTTTTCAGGTTTTATATTTACCGAATCTTCCTTAGTAAGAAATCCCGACTCAGAGCAACTCAAAATACATTTCAACAACCATGAAAGACGTCATCCACATCTTGTAAATTTAGAATGAATGCTATCTAATGTCAAATTTCAGATAGACTGAATCAGGATTTATTACTATTACTGTTCACTCAATTTAAAATTCTATCTGAGTATTGCCCTGCAAATGGGAATGATGGATGAAATGCAAAAATGAATTTAATCATAGATATTTATACCCCGAGTCGAGTACCGATTTTTTGCACTCAATCACATATTCAATTGATAAATAATCTTATTTGTATTATAAAAAATCCCCTACTGTATGAATTGTAAGAAATCCATTGACTTCCTTTTACTTGATAAAAGGGTATTTTTAGAAAAATTTATTTTAAAATATCCTACCAAGAATTATATTTATAGTTATCTAATGGAATTTTGCGATGAAGGGCTTAGGATTTAATCTATTTTGGTCTATTATTATTATTTATTCTACAGGGTGTATCTGAAATGGTGAAACAAACTTTCAGGGATGATAGTACTCATCAAGACGAACAAGAATCGGTATAAAAAGGTGGGTCTCAGACCAAATCCCAGGGAGTTAAAAATGGAGCGACACCCCTAAAAATCATTGAAAAATTCAATTTGTAGAAGAACTACTATTGGTAAAAGCTTAATTATGGTCTCAAAAATTGTGGTTTAATATGATCTCTAAAATTACCTCAAAAGTCTTCACTTTAAAATTTGTTTTGGAATGAAAAAAGTTAAATTAAGTCCAAAGTTTCACGTAAATACAATCAATATTAAACGTTTGAGATCCTGTTAAAGTTTGTTTTTTGCGTGCGCTAACAGCTGTTCTGGAAACAGCTCTAAAAAACTGCTTGCGCACCCAAAAAACAAACTTTAAAAGGATCTCAAGCGTTTAATATTGATTGTATTTACGTGAAACTTTGGACTTAAGGGTTTTCAACTATGATCTTTCAGATAATCAAATCAAAAGAAAGGATTTCGAAATGCAAAATAAAGTTTTGGCAGTGTTTTCACATTTTTTGTGTTTTTAACTTTTTTCATAATAAAACAAATTTTAAAGTGAAGACTTTTGAGGTAATTTTAAAGATCATATTAAACCACAATTTTTGAGACCATAATTAAGTTTTTACCAATAGTAGTTCTTCTACAAATTGAATTTTTCAATCATTTTTTCGGGGTGTCGCTCCATTTTTAACTCCCTGGGATTTGGTCTGGGACTCCCCTTTCTATACCGATTCTTGTTCGTCTTGATGAGTACTATCATCCCTGAAAGTTTGTTGCACCATTTCAGATACATCCTGTATAAATATAATGCCTTCAGAACATATATTTTTAGTAATACACGAAATCTGAAGAAAGATTACAGTTTTATATACGTATGTATGGGCTAATTTTATGCGTGAATCCCCACTACATATGAGCTAAATTTGAATATTAAAATTAAAAATAAAGGATTATTATTCAATTAAATTAGATCCTCATTTGGATTCCCTTTTGCTTATTATTCGTTTGTATAATGGGTGTTTCAGATAAGTGTTTCATAACTTCTAAGGGAAGTAGAACACACCTAGACGACTCAAAACCACCTAGGAATGGGAGGTCGGAAATGTAACCTTAGCGACCTAGAGGTTTTTATAAGCCGCCATGGGAGGTTGATTAATCCACAGTGGATATTGACACGTAACCTTTTATAATTTGATTAAAACCTGCAAAATCATTCGATTCCGGCATTTGATACGTAAAAACCTATTTAGGAGCTGAAATTTCAGCTCTTTAATTAGTTTTATGGAATAAATACCTGAATCGATGGTTTTAATTCGATTTTAAAAGGTTACGTGTCAATTTCCACAGAGAATTTTACAACTTCACATGCCTGCTTATAAAAATCCCTAGTTTGATAGGGATGTATTTCCGACCCCTCATTCCAGGTGATTCTGGGTCATCTAGGTGTACCCTACTAAGGTACGTCGAACCGCACTTATTTCAGCGGACCAAATCGTAATAGTGCAGAAAACTTGCCAACCCATAACAGTAACTCGTGTGTGAAATTTTAGCCCTATCAAATAATATCTTCTGTTCTGAACCTCGGCCTAAAGTTTTGAATGTTTACCAAAAATTAGCTATTTTGCAATATTTCTTATAGTTATGGGGCCTTCTGATGCACAGATTTTTTTCAGGAGGTGTGGTAGATGTCTAGAAGGGATGATTATTCCGTAGACCCCATCCTTATTTCCACTTTTCCCCCTACGCGAGCGGGGGTTTTGTGGGCGAGCGCGCTGCTGTTAATGTTGGCTTTCCCTCCAAACTCCAACTCTGCGCCCTCCTTCGTAGCCCTTTTTGTGCATCAGAACCTCACATAAACCAAATACTTTCATGAAAGTGACCCAGAACCCATCATTGAGCGGTATTCCATCAGGTTCCATGCATTAATTATTATTTTTAATTTTTTTACTTTAATTCCTATTTTACAAACACATTTTTTTTACAATCTACTTTTTAGCAAACTGAAACTGCCAGTAGAAGGAAGATGGGAATGGGAATGTATTGCGGTTAAATAGTTTAGATATCCAGTCAGATTTCATCTGCGGGGAACCTCTTTTCCTTTATTTATGAGAAGATCTGACGAAGACCTTCCGAACAGAGAACCTCTCGGTTAATAGCTAAAAAAATTCCGGAGAGTAATACTTATATTTCGGAGGGAATTTGAGTTAGTTTCAGTATTTAATTTTTTAAACAAGTAAATATATCCCCATATCCCCCTTGATTACGCCCATGGCCTCCCACACCTTGCTGGAAGCTCTAGATAACTAACTGCAGAACCTTTTTCTTCGCTGAAACTGTTACTTCGATATTTCCGAATCCCTACTGTCCTATATTAGCCCATCTATCAGTTCCTAAGAACTGGTGGAACCGTTATTTGAGCACTTTCCCAGTCTATCATTTTAACATTGTTATGCCTAACCTAAATTGCGAACACTTACAACCAATTGCTTGTTCCCCTGCCTACAAATCTTGTAGAGCGTTTTCTCTAACATATCTTGTAATCAGTCATCATGCCCAGCGAGATTTTTTCCAATACTGAATCAAAGAGATGTCACGTACCGTCTTTAATAGACTTTTAAAGTTAAAGTATAACATTGAACCATAGTATAACGTACACAGTAACGTACAGCCAGACCCCCTCGGCTGTTGAGGTACCCCTTTGAGCTAGATGAGATAAGTTAGAATTTCTGAATATAGTAATCGATGAAAATAAGTCTGCTGATTTACCTCTTCTGACAATGCACATTTAGGGATCGAGACACTCAGTGCAAACAAGGGGGACACTAAACAGATAATTTTATGAATTCTGTCTAAAATTTATCTGATTAGTTTTATGGAATGGGCCTTTCAGAAATCATGTCATTGGTTGCAAGTTCAGGCTTTCGCCACTTAGGCTTTCAAAGCTAAACATTATGTTAAAATGATAGCTTGGGAAAGTGCTTAGATTACGGTTCCACCAGTTCTTAGGAACTGATAGAGGGGCTGACATAAGACAGTGGGGATTTAGAAACATCAAAGTCACCATTTCAGCGAAGAAAAAGGTACTGCAGTTAGTTACTATAGAGCTTCCAACAAGGTGTGTGGGGTTCCATGGGCGTAATCAAGGGGGATATGAGGGATATATTTACTTGTTTAAAAAATTAAATACTGAAACTAACTCAAATTCCCTCCGAAATATAAGTATTACTCTCCGGAATTTTTTTAGCTATTAACCGAGAGGTTCTCTGTTCGGAAGGTCATCGTCAGATCTTCTCATAAATAAAGGAAAATAGGTTGCCCGCAGATGAAATCTGACTGGATATCTAAACTATTTAACCGCAATACATTCCGTTTCCCATCTTCCTTCTACTGGCAGTTTCAGTTTGCTAAAAAGTAGATTGTAAAAAAATGTGTTTGTAAAATAGGAATTAAAGTAAAAAAATATAAAATAATAATTAATGCATGGAACCTGATGGAAGGATACCGCTCAATGGTGGGTTCTGGGTCACTTTCATGAAAATATTTGGTTTATGTGAGGTTCTGATGCACATAAAGGGCTACGAAGGCGGGAGCAGAGTTGGAGTTTGGAGGGAAAGCCAACATTAACAGCAGCGCGCTCGCCCACAAACCCCCCGCTCGCGTAGGGGGAAAAGTGGAAATGAGGATGGGGTCTAAGGAATAATCCCTCTAGACATCTACCACACCTCCTGAAAAAGTCTGTGCATCAGAAGGCCCCTTAACTATAAGAAATATTGCAAAATAGCTAATTTTTGGTAAACATTCAAAACTTTAGGCCGAGGTTCAGAACAGAAGATATTATTTGATAGGGCTAAAATTTCACACACGAGTTACTGTTATGGGTAAGCAAGTTTTCCGCACTATTACGATTTGGTCCGCTGAAATAAGTGCGGTTCGACGTACCTTAGTACCCTACCTCCCTTAGAAGTTATGAATCACTTACCTGAAACACCCTGTATATCAGCTACCAAATTTCATTTATTTTATGATAAATTTTCCATTATCGTCAAAATCTGAGTTATGACTCATATTCCCTTCCCTGTAGTGTGAGTTATTGTTCAAATGATTCCAAACTCATAAAATGTATCGTGTTTATCGCTATTTCCGATACCATTCAAAAATTTCGAGGCGGCACTGATTATTCTTCCTGTTGGTGTATGTACAAATTTCAATGAATCTTTAATAAGAGCTGATCTAGGTTAAGAAGGCCTCAACACAAACTTTGCAATACGTCTTTTCCTTTTCCAATAAAACTGCGGAATGGAATACCATTAAAAAATTTGTTGCAACACTGATTAGTCCCCTGTTGTGTACCTGTGCCATGTTTGCACAAGTGTTTACAATCCCTACAAGTGTTAATATATCGTTAATAGATGCAGGTTTAGAGGGGCTCAACAAAAATCTGCATTAAATAAAACTTTGAAATTCTTCTGGCAATAATAGTTATATTAGCTATGGCTTAAACCTTTCAGTCCTAGACGCCCCAAACTTCCCATAGGATTTAATGGTAATTTCGGGCAGCTAAGTAAGGATTGAAAGAGTTAAGAAAGCGTTTTCCAAATTACCATGCGAGGACTAAGAGGTGATAGTGGTAGGTTGAATGGTATTTGCGATACCATTCAACACACGAAGACGAGTCTAGGACCAAGTAGGTGAGAAGACTATAGCCCACAGCTCAACAATGTCGCAACAAGGTGTTGATACGCACACACTTCATCACCAACCCTGCTGACAATCCAACCTTACCATTAAGCGTCCGGGGGAATATATGACTCGAATTAGTATTTAGTGTCGAATCTTCCCCACCCCGTCCCAAGGCGCTGCACCATCGCTCTTTCTGGACGAAGGTTAAATACCTTAAGTGAGAGCGAGATCCTCGTTTCTAATTACGCCGGTGCCGACGATAGCCCAGCGTGGCCCGAGGTGCAGAACAGATCTCTTATCACTTAGGAGCCGCTGCGTTGACAAACCGCTGCGACCGAGCCGCTAAAATGTTGGCCCGACCACGCCCCGGAGTTTAGCAAAAACTTAATGATCGTTATTAGAAGGCCTCGTTGAGAGCTTCGGTAGCCTCTTTTGTTGCTAATATCGCTGTTGTTTTTTTTTTTCGATGTGAGATTCTTTTGAGGATTTCGGATGACGCTGTTTCAATGACGGTTTTCTTTTTATCCATTTCGGGTTATTTGTGGTGGCAATAGTGTTCAGGAGTTGTAGAGATTTTTTGGATGGTTGTGAGGAAGTTTTGAGAAGATATCGGTTTGTATTTGCGAATCTTTGGAAATGGATCTTGAGAAGGTTGATGTAGAAAAAATAAGCAGAAATTGAAACGGGAAGATAGAGCCAAAGTCACGTAATCTTCAGATCCTTTTAACAGTTCAATGGTAATTTTAGCCTTGAATTACTGGGATTGAATGAGCATTTCACTTTTTGTTTCATAGAATCTGTTTAATTCTTAAATAAAAAAGATTGGACCAAGTTCATGGACAAGTTAGTCAAACTAAAATGATTAGATAATTAAAAGTTATATTGTTAATGTGTATTTAAGTCCGTCCTAAATTCAGTTATATTTCCTAAATATTCGAAACTGCAATTACATTGAAATGAAGTATAATTGAAATTGTGTAAAAATGTATCGAGTAGAAACTTATCACACGTTATAAATTGATGAAAACTTCCACGATCTGAAGAGTAATTTATTCCATTTTCCGGGATGGATGGCCGTGTTTGTTGGAATTAATTCTATACGTTTCACTCTCTTCTTCGGAGAGCATCATCAGTGGCAAAAAGATCTACTAATAGAAATTGAAAACTATAAATATATCAATATACTTCAATTCATTTTCAATTTTTATTAGTTAATCTTTTCGCCACTGATGATGCTCTCCGAAGAAGAGAGTGAAACGTATAGAAATAAATTCCAACAAACACGGCCATCCATCCCGGAAAATGGAATAAATTACCACACGTTGGTTATTTTAGATAGAGCTTCCAAATCCAACTCATCGAGGGTCTCATCACAGTCCCCCTATAAAAGAAGTCAAGAAGAAAGTTCTCACAGAAAGAAACAACCTCAATCGAAATTCTAGGGTGTATTGTTAGTACTTGAATCAATAATGATCTAAATTTGAAACCGTTAAGTTACGAACCAGGGAACTTGAAAATTGTTTTCTGGTTTAATCATAAGAATGTAATGAAATTTTTTAACATTTTAAAACATCTAAAAATATGCAGTATAAAAAAGCAAACAACACAACCCGTGTACATAAACATAACACAAGTTTCATTCTCGATTATAATGTATTTACTATATCCAAAATCTTAAGGGTGTCACGTCTATTCATACTTTTTGAGATGTAAACAGAAGTAGAAAGACATGTAAACAGAATTTGAGAAAATGTTATTAAATAACGTATAGTTTAGTTATTGATCTCTTGTTTCTCAGACAAGTGACTTAATTTTCTTAATTTTTAAACTGAAACTATAAAATTACATTAACAGTTGATAATTTTATTTTTTCCTCTCTTTGAGATCAACCAAATTATTACACATCCATTAAATTTATTTCATCAGGTTGACGTATTTATTTTAAGTATTAATACATAACTGGAAAACGGAGAGTGATAGATGTAAAAAAATTCTAAATTCTTTGACGTATGCTACACAAAATTTTTGTGATGTTGTATTACTTTTTTTCATATTACATTATAATTTTTTTCTGACTCACAAGTAACTCATATTCTCAAGTACCCTATTGAATATCATGCTTATGAAAAATACTTTTCAAAATTTATGACGGTCGAAAAATAATTTAAGACTTTATCAGGCAAATAAATCAAGTTTTCAGTTGCCGAAGTGGATCTTTTTTGCTTATTCTTCGTTTTGAAAGCGAAGGTATTGAAGTAATTTAAATGGTAATTTCCAATAGAAAGAGACTTGTTTACAGTTATGTCTTGACACACTCAATTAATGATATGTGTCGGAAGATTACAGTTTAATGTGCCATGCCACGCCTGTTCCAATAAAATAAATTTAAATTTCTTGTGTATGAATTATTTCAGCATCAAAGTTTTGTCAGCTTAAAGTCACAACAAACAACTAAATTTATATCAAGCGTGAAAACTTATGAACAAAATAACATGAATACATTGCGTGCAGTAAAATCTTGCTAACCGTCAGAAGTAGTAAAACATGGCAATCAAAATCAAGTCTCATTTAAGTACTTAGCTAGTAGGAAATTTTGTAAAAAAATCAGAATGAAATTATTTAAATGTCCAATTACTTTTCTTACTTTTTTCCATATTTTATCTCCCATTTTAAAATATTGCTTGAAAAAATAAGAGAATATCAATGAAATCATGTAAATAATTATCATTTATAAAAACTAGGAAGCTACCGCCTCCTGCTTGCTATCGCTCACCAAACACCGTAGGCTACTTACGCAGGCCCTTTTTAAACGCTTCTCACCCATCGCAAAACCTTGTTCATTGAACTTCCTAAATATGTAAAACATTCGTAAAAACAATTAGCAGCAGAAACGTCACAGGTCATCTCCATAAAGAACACTCTCTTAAAAGTAAGAATATTTATGGGTTCTAATTTTTTATTAATAATTTAATTAAAATATTTTCCTTTAAAATTCCAGAAAGTTTACAAATAACTGTTATTAATCAACATTCTTTAAAATTGTGCACCAATGAATCATTTGAAATCAATGTTGTACTACCTATTAACTCGTTAGTATACCTAGTGTTTTATAATTCATATTTTTGTTTCAACACAGACCTTGTTAAAAAATACCTTTAAGGTCTTTGAAAATAATAGGAGAAAAAACCTACATGACACTCAATTTGTACTTTGATTTTGATTATCAAACTAAAACTATAAATTTCACTCAAGATGTGTTAAATTTTAGTATGAAATATCATATATGTAAGTTTTTAGAGAATACCTTTATCAATCTTTGAATGATATTTAATTTGGAAAGTACTCTAAAGTACATTTTAAAAAAACGTGAAAAAATTTTTTTTCATATTTAAATATTGCCTCAATTGGTCATTTTGATTGGATGTAATAAGTTGTTTCACAGTACTTCCTGCAACCTTATCCGTAATTTTAAGAAATGGAAATATTATAAATTGATTTTTTTACTTCTAATAGCATATTGCACATCCTCAAAATAATCCACTCAGTTTGATACCAAAAATGTGTTATACAGATCAGTAATTAAAAAGCCTTTCTCTGGAAACCGATCGCCCAAAACTTTTTTTTAGAATAGAGAGATGCCCATACGAGAAGTATGAAATTTGTTGAAGTCATTGTAAAAAAACGGGAAGCTTTAACCTGATATTTAAATAAGAGTAAAAGGAGGCCGGACCCATCTCTGAAATTTTTTAAATTTTAATGTGTACAGATTGTGTTAAAAATGTTAGCTTTTAAGAAATCTACAGAGGCTAATATTTTACAAAGCGTTCAAAGATATTTTAAGGATCGTCAAATGCTCCACTGGACTTCTTTTCGCTGAATTGCTGATTTGCGTTTAAAAGCTCACCCCATTCAAATTCATTTTAATTCGCTCTAGCTATTAAAATACGAATTCCCACAGTGTATTGAATCGTATAGTTTTGAGGTCATGTAGTAAATCCCATGTATGTCAAAACCCAATTTACCCAATGCAGTTCCACAGAGGGCTGAGATACATGGTCTTCGGGGTTTTAGAATAGGTTGTATGATGGAGGCACATTAGCACCATCCTATGGCAGTATGTTTATTGCTTCAGTCACTATCCCTCATTAGGGAATACATTAAAAGGGACTAAACTATTTGGTACTGCCTCAATAACGATCTAGACCTTACCATCGTGATTGTCAGTTGAGGTTAGAGGTAACTCGGGATTAGTATGGAATGGTGTTAAACCTGAGTCCTTGTAGTCCAAGAAAATTTTCCGTAGAAAACGATGGTGAAACGTATACCAAAATTAACCTCGTCCTTTAGCCAATATGGCGGATTTTCCAAAATGGCGGACAATCGTTTTTGACTTATAACTTCCTAAAAAAATTTAATAAAATTATAAATTTTGCAGTAAATGATTAGAATTTAGTAGCAAAAACAATAGGACACTGTTTTTTTTCTCTTACGATTTGTCATTTATCCAATATGGCGGATTTTCCAAAATGGCGTCCACTAATGTTCATAATAAAAAAATTATGATGATAAATTCGTAATTTTTTCAGGATATGGTAAGAATTAAGTCATAATAATATTCATATAAATTTCCTTTCCTCAATGTATCAAATATGGCGGATTTTTCAAAATGGCGGACAATCGTGTTTTACTAATATACTAAAATTCGTTAATAAAATAAAACTTTTGCTGTAAATTATTAGAATTTAGTAGCAAAAATAATGTGGAACTGTTTTTTGTCTCTTACGATAAGTCATTTATCCAATATGGCGGATTTTCCAAAATGGCGTCCACCTAATGTTTAAAATAAATAAATTATGATAATTAATTCGTAATTTTTACAGGATATGGTAAGAATTAAGTCATAATAATATTCATATCAGTTTCCTCCCCCTCAATGTATCAAATATGGCGGATTTTTCCAAAATGGCGGCTACTTATTTAGAGCCTTTTTAATTTTTAATTTTTTTTCTTAATAATTAGAAATATTAAATGTTATTTGGTAAAATATAAGCAGAATACTTATATTTTACTAAAATTTACTGGTAAATAATGTTTAAGGTAGGTAGAAATTCAAAAATTACCATTTACCACTAAGTTTGAAATATGGGGCCCTCTTTTTGGAAATTATTTCTATGTATCGCAAAATCTTGGTTAATATACTATTTTGTAGGTAGTTTAATATATAAATACTTATGTTATGCCAAAATAAAATTTATTTATATGTAAAAACGTTAAAAATAAAAAAGCTCTAAATATGTGGCCACCATTTTGGAAAATCCGCCATATTTGATACATTGAGGGGGAGGAAACTGATATGAATATTATTATGACTTAATTCTTACCATATCCTGTAAAAATTACGAATTAATTATCATAATTTATTTATTTTAAACATTAGGTGGACGCCATTTTGGAAAATCCGCCATATTGGATAAATGACTTATCGTAAGAGACAAAAAACAGTTCCACATTATTTTTGCTACTAAATTCTAATAATTTACAGCAAAAGTTTTATTTTATTAACGAATTTTAGCATATTAGTAAAACACGATTGTCCGCCATTTTGAAAAATCCGCCATATTTGATACATTGAGGAAAGGAAATTTATATGAATATTATTATGACTTAATTCTTACCATATCCTGAAAAAATTACGAATTTATCATCATAATTTTTTTTATTATGAACATTAGTGGACGCCATTTTGGAAAATCCGCCATATTGGATAAATGACAAATCGTAAGAGAAAAAAAACAGTGTCCCATTGTTTTTGCTACTAAATTCTAATCATTTACTGCAAAATTTATAATTTTATTAAAATTTTTTAGGAAGTTATAAGTTAAAAACGATTGTCCGCCATTTTGGAAAATCCGCCATATTGGCTAAAGGACGAGGTTAATTTTGGTATACGTTTCACCATCGTTTTCTACGGAAAATTTCCTATAAGAATCACCCATCAAACTTTCTTTTACAATTTGTTCCACCTCAACCCCTTTTTTGAGCTAACTTTCTTGGACTATTGACATTGATCACTGTAACGAATTGAATGGGGGAGATGTTAAAAAGGACATCATGAAGTGATTAAGCTTTTAAGAAGTTATATAGTAGTAAACCACAGTAGGTATATAGTACAGTAGTAGGGGAGCCCATGATGCTAAATGTGGATTTACTCGAGCGCGTAAGATAATCATAAGGGGGGATACCTTGCATGCTTTTGAGTAACTCCACCAAACATAAGCTCTCTATGTAGAGGGGTTTGTCTAGAACAGCCCGTCAGATTTTTTTTAAAAACTAGTTAAATGGACATACTCGAGCGCTTCAGATTGGCTACCAAGACATTTAACAACTAGTTGAGACTAGTTTCCTGGCTACTAGTCTATAAACATTTTGTTTCGTGCATTTTTCTCGAAAAGAGCGAAAGCGTCTTACCGGTCTTGGCTTTACTTGGCAACTTTGTAACCCTCCCACTCCCTTGCCCACCGCTCAAATCGGCAGATTTTAGAAAATGTACACTTTTTAGCTGGTAACTAACTTACCTTATCTTTATCTGACGCGCTCGAGTATGTCCATGTAACTAATTTTTTTTACAAATCTGACTGGCTGTTCTAGACAAACCCCCCTACATAGAGAGCTTATATTTGGTGGAGTTACTCAAAAGCATGCAAGGTATCCCCGCTTATGATTATCTGACGCGCTCGAGTAAATACCCAAAAACACTCTGGGCTCCCCTACTGTTAGAGAAAGGCAAAGATTCACATTCCTTTAAATACATTATTTAATTTGTCTGTGTTATTAGTTTATTTCTAACCCGTTTGAGGTTATTCCAACTTCACGCTGAACAAATTTCTGAAGTGGTGTAGGTTTAAAAGTAAGTCAGGTCCTTTTCAGCATTTATTTGTCAATATAAACAACTGTTATTTTAGATATGTACACCTGTAGGTCTTTCTTTGCTTTGTAAGAACATTTAAAGTGGAATAAATCGTCCTTTTTCGTTAAAAACTTTTGATTTTTTTCAGACTTTGTTTGCACTTAGAGTTGGAAAGGGAGTGAGTTGTTTGCAAAAACTTGACTAACCTTAAGTTCGGTCAACAAAGCCGATGCAACTAAGATCAATATTTAACTTAAAAATAAGGTGATAACTTTATAGAACTTTTTGAACCTTAAAACTTCAAATTGAAATATGAAGAGGGAAATTTGTAATAAAAAAATCTTTATGTGTCTCATGCTTCATATTTTACCCGCAATTTAAAATTAGGTAATTATAATGTAACAGCTTTTTGTAATTTTCAAGTGATACTAGTTTTGTTCAAAGGCTCTTTAATTTAATTAGAAATATTTTTGATAGTTTAAAGATAACCGATTAAAGTTTGTAAAAACTGTTGTCCTAGTGTTAGCCTTGCTAATATAAACACAATTTATTTCATTCTGTGTTGCTTTGAATTCAATATCAAATGTATCAAAAATTTTCATTGAGTAAAAAAATCTTTGTTTATCACATAATTTGAATTTCACTTTGTTACCAGCAAAATCTTTGAATAGCCTTTTCAGTTAAATAAACCAAAAGAACAAAAGAGGAGAAGATATTCAATTAAAGCACATTCAAAACAAAACTTTGATTTCTACCGAGAATTTTTATAAATCAATAACTTCAAACAGTTTTCTCTTCAAATTAAATTACTAAATCCTATATTTAAAAAGATACATTTCCTTCGAATGCTAATTAATAGAGGAATTGCTAATAATTTGATTTAAATCTTATTACTCATATTCCAACTAGGCTCAAACATTCGTTAACTTTTGAGAGCAAATTTAAATATTTCTTGTGAGACATAATTGGTTAATCAAGCTCATTTTGAAAGCTTATAGGATATATGAAATTAAAGTTAGTAGGTAAGAAATTCGCGGAAGGATCTAGTTTGGAAATGAAAATGGTTTATGATTTCTGAAGCAAATTGTGTGTGCGTTTAACGTTTCCTCCACTTCACAGACACAAATTATTACATCAGAATAATTTAATATACCTTTCACGTTCAGCTGTGAGTTCCCAATAAGATGATGTTCCTTTGGTATTTAGTTGTTATTAATCGCAGAGTCTTTATAAACATTGGTTTTAAACTAAATTAGATAAGTTGGGAATTCTACGACTTTCTACGCAAATTTATTTTTTTAACTTTATAATACTTGAAACATGAATAATTTCCTTTTTATAAACATCCATAATCCATAGTTTACTGTATAATGTATCAAAAATAAACAGGGCTCAGGTCACTGTATCTCTTCTTTACGTTTTTTATTTCTGGAAAACCTTTCTTTATCAAGTCTTTGAAGTTTGAGAAATTTATAATCTGGAGTGGCGTTCATGCCTAAAAAACAAAAAAAAATTGAGAAATTCTTGAAGCTATACATCGTGTATCAAATTTAGATAGAGTTTATATTGTGGAGAAGTAGTTTAGATAGAGTTAAAGTAATTTAGATAGAGTTATCTATGAAGTAGTTTATTAGAGAAAATTACAATAGATTTAGTAGTAATAAATCACCAAAGCTTTAGTATAAGTAAAATATTTTGTGTAAATAAGACACCCTTCCACTTTGTATTCATTTCTTCCCAGGTTCTATCACGAGGAGAATAACTAAGATAATATGACAGATAAGATGATATGATAAATAAGAAAAAAAGACAAGTATTGATTATCAGATTATCACTTCTATTCATCATCACATTAGGACTTTGAATACAGAATTTTCAATTGCTTTTCCCATTGACATGTAAATGACAACCTCAACACTTCAATCGGATTTGAAATGCGTTCTCTCGAACACACCTATTCAATACGAATGACAAGAAACAATTCCATAATCAAGATGACTCGAGTATTCATGCGACTGACTATACATGAACGCTCTACCACTAGGAACTAGGGAAGTCATCTGTAGGCAATAAATAACATGTCCAACTCGAATATCAATTAGCACCTGTTGTTAAGTCTAAATCAAATCTGTAATTCGTTCCACCATTTTGAATTACTTCTGGAAAGGGGATTGAATCCCATTAGGCATTCCCGAGACGATCACCGCTTCTGAATTACGACGACGCATGCGCAGCATGCCCTTATTCCGCTTTATTTATGGGCAGGTCCAGACATGCCATCCCGAATCGGACGGAATCAAACGATCGTAAAGCTTTTAGCGAGAAGATTAGTTCGAATGATCCTAAAAGGGCGTGTAGGGGATAACGTAAATGCATTCCAATATAACAGGTAATGAAAACACTCGGGAAAACTCGGTGGAAAAAGCCACTCCAGGGCGTATCGTTTAACTCTGATAGCCGTTTAGGGTTGCAAAGAGTCCATTTTACTCAAAATAGATTGAATGTCGAAGCCAGCCTTGTGGTGTTTCTGGGTAATTGCATGTCAAGAAGGACGGTAACAGCAATTTGATGCTGGAATTAAATGCCTCTGTCGGAGGAGAAATAATAACCCAGGCTTCAATGGGTGTAGTGGCTGTGCTGAGGAAAGATCCTTACAAATTTCATTATTTGGATGTACCCGAGTGATGGATCGGGTTTTTATCGATGCCTGCTTTTTGGCTTTTTAGGGAAGAGCGGGGTTCTCGGATTTAGGGTTTTGATTGGGGATGTTGGAGAGACGATAGCTTTTATGAGAGATGATGTCGGGTGTCTTTGATGGGGATATGAGAGGTGTCAAAATCTCCATTAAGTTGTGAACGAAAAACTGTCCCTCACAGAAACTAATATAGCCGCATTATTGCGGTAGTATTAAAGTAAACTTTAACTGGGAGAGGTTCCCTGGTATTCCACTTAATATCTTCAGGTGATCAGAAAAATGTGTTCTTTAAATTTCTCTCTTAAAATGTAGTAATTTTTTTCTTAAATAGATCCGTGACGAATTCCTTACAGCGAAAAAGTTTTCTAATTTCTCTCCGGGAAAAAAGTACTTTAGAGCAAATATCTCTCTTCAAAGTGCTCCTTTATATTTTTTCACTAAAGAATTGTTAAATTTATAACCTTAGTAAAAAAAAGCTTCTTTACATTATTTTTCTCTAAAAAGTTCCCCTTTACATTTTTCACTAAAAATTGCTTTTAAAACTATTTCTCTTAAAATGCTCATTCTACAAACACTTTAACTTAAAACACTATGTCTGGAGTGTCTTACCAACCGTATAATGCCGTATTATGCATAAACCAACCGTAGTATAAAAGTTTTCTTCCGGGCAATTAGGCCGTGGTCTAAAAGTAGATGTTAAAAGTCCAAACGTTTCGTCGGCAACTTCGGCAGACATTATCAATGGAAATAAAAGATTAAAGATTTAATCTTTTATTTCCATTGATAATGTCTACCGAAGTTGCCGACGAAACGTTTGGACTTTTAACATCTACTTTTAGACCACGGCCTTATTGCCCCTGAAGACTTTTACCCTAACCCATCCGGTCGTGAAACCCTTTGTTCTTTTATCAACCGTAGTATGATTATAATTTTCAACTTTCCCTTTAATAAATTTAAAATTTACAGGTAAATATCTATATGAAGGGTGATTTAGGTATAAGAGAGTGAATAAGAGTTTTGATAAACTAAGTAATTCGATTTGTTTAATCAGTTCATATCATCTCCTTTAATGAAGAAAATATAACTAAATCATATTTCTCGCCTGGAAAAAAGGACAACGGAATGAAAACAATAATGGCGGTATTTTCAAAGAAATAATATCCTGGATGGTAATAACACTTGCTACATTTCTCATGAATGAAAAATATGTCCAGCTACCTTCTGCACCAAAACTAACAATTACAATTCATTGATATTCGTCCAGAACACCTCCCAATACAATCACTTTCAACTTACACAACCTTGAAAAACAAAAACTGAAAAATGCTCGAAGGTTACCACATTTAGCCAACGATTAAGTTTCCTGTCAACACCAAAAGACTTATACTTCCCGAGCTAGAAAAAAGAATCCTCAATCCTTAGTTGTCCAACCACACCTAGAAATACGCCATGGAAGACTTATCAATAAAAATATCCCTTTCAAGACGATCCCTTAAAACAAGTGTCTACGCAAGGGATCCTTCTTAAATTACGTCACACTTTGAGAAAGAAGATGTACCAGGATTTGTGGCAAAAGGTAGTAACAAGAAGATAATAGTTCAAATAAATAGAGTTATTTAGTTTACAGTTGTAGTATCTAGTGATATTCAACTTGATAACTGGTTTAAAGCTTTGTTTTAATCGAATTGAGACTTAACTGAATAAAATCAGTAATTAACGGCCGTATTCACCCCTAACTTAACCTAAGGTTAACCTGAAATCAAGATTTCTAATTGGTAGTAGAAAAAGAGAAAGATGTATGGCTTAAGCCAATCAGATACGTTTAAAAATTTTGATTCCAGGTTAACTTTGGGTCAAGTTAATGGTGAATATAGCCATAGGTAACTTGAATTCCCAAAGCTTTTTCATTATTTGAAGCCTCTCCAATAGAATTATAAATAAATATAACCGTGAATTTTAAAAAAAGTAACGACTAAGGTATTACGCAGGTATTGGACATTGTATTTGGACTCATTGTATTTGGACTCATTGTATTTGGACAGTAGAGAAACAACAAACAACCCCATAAAAGGACCCCCAAATGGTTTCTCGCTCCCTATAGGGGTATCTTGCCTCTTTAGGGGAAATCGTTTGCGGTTTCACCTTTCTTCAATGGGAGAATAACTGCCCAAATAATAACCCAAAGACATACCGGTGTAATCCCCTAGCTTACCCTTACCTTTACCTATCCAGAATTCGGAACACGAAACTTAAGTGAATTTCAGAGACGCAATTTGGGGACGGCCCCTCCCCCTTATCACGTCCCCAGACGGTCGTGGAATTGAATTGGTGGTTTCATATAACACACTCAGCGCGAAATGATGAAGCAATTACCTCCAGAAGGTAGACTTCAACTACCAAGGAGTCGCTGTCAAGGAGTTGTCTAGGAGTTCTCAAAACTAAAAGCCGCCAAGAAAGACACTAGACGAATGGTCTTTCGGTTTGTAAAGGGAGGTTCTGACGCATGTCAATGCTTCGATAGGTCGGCTTTTCTTCTTTTTTATATTAGCTCTTGTGTTTTAAAGGGTCAGCGTTTCGGCGATTAGAGCTCTTTTGAAAAATATCTCGGGCTGTTAAAAAGGAGTGATTAGATAACAGGGGAATGGGGCCTTTTTCTCGTTTCAATTTAGGTGTTTTTTGGTTGTGTTACTCTATGCAAATTTTTCGGTCTGGACGAGTTATCGCGTCTGTGACAAGTAATTTGAATAGGCAGCCGATAGGTTTGTAGTTTATGTTATTCAGATTAGGTGGAGACAGGAATGGATATGTGTGAACTGGTGCTATTTATGGACTGTCGTGAAATGCTGCTGATTAGAACCGAGAGGGATTCGTGAAACTTCAATATCTAAGGATTTCGTATCTTTTAAAGTACACAAATAATACTGGGGAATTAAATTAGTTATCCGAATATTCTGTGTTAATAAATCAGTTCATGTATTCAAAGTGTAAAATATGTGTCAATAAATTTCAACTCCTAACTGCGTGGTGTATTTTTCATGGTCCGTCGAGCCGGAGGGTTAATAAAGTTTAAATATTCCACTCTTGCATCATCCATTGATATTTTTGAGTTGCTTTTCTCAACGCAATTTATTTGCAGAGTTCTGTCTAACAAAAACAAGCAGAGAAAAAAAGAGGCGGGGGAAACATCCGAAACAAATTACTATAATGAGGAAGTTGCATGATTTTTTTTTATTTTTTTAATCGATTCCTCTTGCAAAAATAAGCAACTACCCAAAATTTGAGGCCGATCGAGAAATTTTTTGATTGTCAAAAAAATTAACAAAAATCCCCTTTTTAAAAGCGCGCGAAAACGCCAAGAGTTTGGATGTGACGTCATCTTATACTTAACATTGTTGTAAAGCAATGGAGTTGATGGTATTATTGTTGACGTCATCTTATAGTTTAAACAATAAACGTTTTCAGTCACGTTTTTTTTCTCGACTTTTAAATTAAAATATTTAATTACCTGTACATTTTTTTGAAAAACTGACTAGATATTTCATTTAACCATACAAAAAACCATACGGAACACTTGTTTGTTTTTGAAAATCTGACACATGCAACTTCCTTATTGTTCAGTAGAACCATTTGGATTACTTTGACTATTTATAAACAGTTTTTCTAGATCTAAAGGAATAATGCAATCATCATTAATAACATTTTTGAGATGAAAACAATAAGGGATTGTTTTTGGGGTGGAATCAAGGTGGTGGTGGAATTATGTGTTTTGGAATCAAGGGGTAGTTTTATGTAACACACTCAGAGAGAAATGGTAAGGCAAAATTATGGTGAATGAATGAAAATTACGCGAATTATGAAAAAAATGTTTGACATAAACATTTATATCAAACAAATTTCTTAATTAAATGTGTAAAAAGCATAAATTTCAACGACCAGTAATACTAATTTTACAGACTTGAGCTCATTTAAGAAAGGTAATGTCTAAAATATTGATGTTAGATAGATACAAGAATAGATATCATTTTTATAATTACAATTCTTTAAAATATTGAAAATTCCACTCTGTACCAGCACTTAAAGCTTCTAAATACCAAAATAAGAATCAATCAAGTGCAAAAACTAAACTTTAATTTAAAACTAAATGCATGTGACTAATGGACAACTTCTTCAGGGGTGCAGTATCGAGCGGCCGTATACAGGGTAACCTTTCTGTATGGAGCAGATCCGCAAATGCAGAACTACTAACTACCCCATCTGCCATCTGTACCCTAGGCTACCCTAAAAACAACCAATGTAGGAGAATTAATAAAGCAAGTTTGAACTAACATACCTTTCTTATAACGCGGCACAATAAAAGATCAGCAGTTTATGCTCCTCTTATAATCAAATCCATCAATAAGTTTATCTCATCAAAAAGTTTAGTAGTTAAACTGAAGCTGAAAACATAGACTCTAACAAATTAACTCAGAACACATAACCCCATTAAAAGAAAGAAATAAATTGTTAGATACATAGTATTAGTTTGAGTACATTTTTAATAACATGTTTGCATTATGCTACATTCTATTCAATCAGAAAAAAACAATGTTTACAGCCTTCTTCCATAGAAGTTAACCCAGCAAATTTGATATGCAATTAAGAATACCATGCATCAAAAATACTACTATACAAAAATACTTCGAGATTTGCCCTTGATCTAAACCAAAGTAATATAAATCATATAGGAACTCTACGTTTTATCTTCAATCTAAAAATTTTTAATTCTTTATTTTGTCCTACATTTTCAATTTTAATGAGCCCCATATGTCGCTTCCTTACTTACTTTCAGAGGAACATAAAATTTCTCCGAAACTTCTCATGATTTTCTACGTCTCCTTCGTAATTACTCGAATTTCGTGGGAAGAAGCAATTATTTTCCCGTCTCTAAGAATCTTTGATATTCATGAATATCGATTGTTTAACTAGCTTATTAAATTTCTTCAGAATAACTAAAGTTGGTTTCATTTAAATAATGCACCAGTGCAGGAAATTGTAATTTAACTTTCTCTCGATATATTACCAAAGAAAAGTAACTTCTATAAAATATGAATATTTATTGCAATTGCAACTCAGGAGGACGCGGGCTTATTCTTGTTCCACCCATCCAGATGTAATAAATGTAAAAACTTTTATGAAAATGCGATACATAACTTAAATTGGATCTATTAAAGCTGCTTTGGAAACAATTTTAGAAGAAATTATTTTGATAAGGATTAAATGGTAGACTTATAAAAACACATTGGGAATATCAGATTGCATTATTTTTTCGAAAATCATTATATTAAAAATTGTAAAAAACATAATATTTAAAAATGAGGTTTTGTTATCATGGATTTGGTTTAGTAGTCGTCCGGGGGTAGAAATAAGTTTTATTACCAATTATCCTGATTAATTATTTATAAAAACTATGTTCCTTTTTTAAAGAATTAGTTAGGGATTTATAAACTTTTTCAAATATATTTTGAAAACCTCCCCATTCTGAAAACAATCAAAAATGTGCCATCACTTTTTTCTCAAAAACTAAAATATTAACACAACATTACATTATCGTCACACCATAACCAATGCAAAAAACTTAACTTAAGAAATGAGAGTTAAATTTTAACTATTTTAACAAATTTTATCACACGCAACCACTGGATAACTTTTTCAGGGGTGCAATATCAACCTGCTGCATTGAGGGTAACCTTTCTGTTTGGGGCCGAACAGCAAATACTAAACCAACCCAATTGCACTCGAGGTCACCCGTAAATCAAAGTAAGGAGGATAAACATCAAATAAACCTAAATTAAAAAGACAGTAAAAATCACAGAGCTCTAGCACACAGAACTGAATCATATTCCAGAATTTTAAATAGTTTACTTTTCTCGTGGGATAACAATTTTAAAAAGGAGACCTCTACCATGTTGTGCTATCTGAGCAGAGAATTAATCTCTACAGACCGAAAAAAGGGTTAAAACATTGAAAAGAAATAATACCCCAACAAAAAAAACGGAGTGATTTACGGACAACAAAACAAACACAATCGACCCACTTTTCACCCAAAAGTCATTTCTCTCCACAAAATCCTCTACAAACTGCCCTTCTCTGGAATTATGATCTCCTTGACATTCTTATGAGGATGTAAATGTCCCCTAGCTGCACAAACGGCACTCTGTCCCACACAGAGGACTGTGTTCGGATAGGAGCCACCTGCGGAGGCACGTCCACTCTTTATCGCCTGTTTAAGCCACTCGTTAAAAGGTCCCCTGCCTGCTTTTGGAGCCTTTCGGTCCCGACCGAAAGTACGGTAAACATGCCTCCAAACGACGGCCATTATGAGCGAAAGTTAAATGGGAGAGCATGGTTAAGAGGGAGTTTTTGACGTCTAAATGAGGGTTTTCTAATGATTGGTTAGGAGTAAAGGGAGGTATGAAACAATCGGACTCACATGTAGATTGTGTGTGATAAGTGGGTATTAAATTGAACTGTTGGTTGTAAAAGTTGCTGTTTGTTCGTAATCACCCAATTTGGGAAGAGATACAAAGTTGTAGTCTTGATTCGACAAATTTATGATTCGAAAGAGGCCTTTAGAACGAACGAAAGGGATTTTGAGAAAAACGGATGTGAGAAGTTTATCTAAAAAAGCCGTAGCCATTTTTTGAGACTTAGAGCTAGAACTAAGTGTTTGAAATGGCTGATTTTCTAAGGTTTTATTGTGTGTTCCTAGTTTTAAATGTGGATATGTTCTGTGCTGTTTAGTGAGAAATAGAAGTTATTGTAACATTTGAAACGAAAATTTTTCCACCTCATTTGGTAATTGCAGTCATAGTGTATAAATCGCTGAAATCGTAATTCTAGAACGGAATGAGATGCCTCTGATACAAAATTTAAAATAAGTAAAACTTTCAAGGGTTAAATTATCAGTTGTACTCGCATATCAGCAGTCCAGCAGAGTATAAAATATACAGAATCTGATAACAAATTACGAATTTAACAAAATAGGAGAAATACTACACAATTGATGAAAATATAGTAAAAATAATTAGCTCTGTGTGGACCATATTATTTGAAATTAAAAAACTAAAATTTATCTTACTTCAACTTAATTTTTACAGTTATTTTTACATTAGTAACTTAGGTTATTTCTTTTCATCATTAAAGTATATCCACTACTGAAATAAATCTAGTTTTCTATAACCCTAATTTATAGCAATGTACTAAATAAAAACTATCTTCCCTCCTTCCATCTAAATAAGCCTCAAAAACCCGTAATTGAAAGTCATGGGTCATTTAATTAGAGAGATTAAGCTCTTTGAATAAAAAAGCTAAAATAAGTAAAAAATAGTTGAAACTCTTTTCTCGGAATTATGTTACCCTTCATTCCATATAGTCAAGGAGCAAAAGGTAATCCGTGCGATTTTTGTGTTACAATTATAAGGGTTAGTTTTTCTGAAAGGTATTAACGTGAGGAATACGAATCCGGTTGTTGGCAACCCCAAAAATGGTGCAGAGGGGCGCAGCGGGGGTTCAAAGTGGCGGATCTCGCATCAGAAAAACCGCGATTTCTCCTATATTTATCGCAATATAAAAACTTTTTCTGGCTTAAATATTAATTTATAACATATCCGAATGTATTAAATGCCAATGGCGCATTTTAGTGCAGCGGGTAATATCGAAAAGCGAGAAATCCGAAATACGCTCGTTTATGGAATTTGCCGTGAGAATTTTAGAGTTACAACAACGAAAGTTGGTTTTTCTGAAAGCTATGAAGATAAGGAACCTATATTTTGATGTTGCCAACACCTAAACTTGCGCGGAGGGAAGGAAATTCAAAATAACCGACTTCGCGTTTCGCTGAAACAGCCATTTCTTCACCGTTTAGCACAAAAAAATCTAATTTTCAAGACTTTAATACTTTTTTATTATTTTTACAACATTTTTAACAATATTTGGGGATGCCAACCACCGCATTCATATTCCTTTCGTAATTACCTTTCAGAAAAACCAACCGTCATAATTGCAACACAAAAATTACACAAGGGCCTATATTCTTACTATTTTCCACTTCTTGACACTCATACTATCATAAAAAAGTCAAATACACATGTTGAAATCCACAAAAAAGTTTCCGGTGGAAGAAATTTTAAAATGAGCGACCATGACCTACCGTATCTAGACTGCCGACTAAGGTTTAAAACCATCTAAAAATAAATTTTTCTTGTGTTATAAGCTAGGAAAAGAGTTTTATTTTAAAGGTAGAAACTTATGGAATCAGAATCCGGTTGTTGGCACCCCCAAATATTGTGCAGAGAGACGTGGATGGAGTTCATAATGGCGGATATTGTTCCGAAAAACAACAAAATCTTCAATACTTATCAAAATAAAGAGTATCATAAGCTTGATTAAATCTTCATTAAATTTTAAAATATATTAGAGGGTAGTGTTGGAGAACGGTGGTAGTCTTTCTGCAATAAGTAATCTCTTTCCTGTCAAATTAAAGCATCTTTACATAAAGATTTATTTAAAAAAAAAAGTGTAGTGTCTTGAAGTCTTCAAGTCTGAAAATGCTAAAATTTCTATTTCCGTAGTAAGCGAGATAGAATAATACTTACATAAAAAAATCTCTTATTTTTTGTATACATAACATAAATATTATAAATTTCCGAGTCCCGAGAAATTGAGCATTTTAACTAACATCGGTATACTTGGTGTTAAGGAACTAACATTTTCATTTATATCTCTGAAACCCAAGAGTATTTCAGTTTCGTCAGTTGAAAATTAGCAAAATTACCCCAGTACACTGTTTCGAGTACCACGCCAGTATCACATTGTCCCGCTTGATTTACAGTCTCCTTATCTGGTGCCGGAGGGGGTTTGCGGTTATCGTTTGGTCACACAATGACCACTGCCACCCCGAGATAAAAGCATGCCCGACCTCCAAGTGTGTGGTCTACAGCCGCTATCGCTTTTTTTCTTTCCCATTTTTCAGCAAGAATCTAAAATTAATGATACTTTATAAAAAAAGGGGGTGATGTTATAAGGTGAAATTAAAAACGAAATTGACCCTTAAAATTAGCGTTTTAACTCATTTTGAGACTTTTGGGTCGAGATTCGCATCTTGCACAATGCAGAGTTTACATGGAAAAATCGGTATAGTATAAACTGATATCTGAAATCGGAGGTTTGGGAGAGAACCTCCTTTGGATACGGATCTGTTTTGGATGTCTCTTTTTTTATTTTTTTCTCCAATTTTAACTCGTAAATCCGGAAAACACAGTCAACGAGATGTAATTATTGTATATTACCACTAAATGGCTAGATATCCGTCTTTCTGTGAAACATCACTACCCTCTAAAATATTTTAAAAGTTAATAAAGATTTAACCAAGCTTATGATACTCTTTATTTTGATAAGTATTGAAGAATTTGTTGTTTTTCGGAACAATATCCGCCATTATGAACTCCATCCACGTCTCTGCACAATATTTGGGGGTGCCAACAACCGGATTCTGATTCCATAAGTTTCTACCTTTAAAATAAAACTCTTTTCCCAGCTTATAACACAAGAAAAAATTATTTTTAGATGGTTTTAAACCTTAGTCGGCAGTCTAGATACGGTAGGTCATGGTCGCTCATTTTAAAATTTCTTCCACCGGAAACTTTTTTGTGGATTTCAACATGTGTATTTGACTTTTTTATGATAGTATGAGTGTCAAGAAGTGGAAAATAGTAAGAATATAGGCCCTTGTGTAATTTTTGTGTTGCAATTATGACGGTTGGTTTTTCTGAAAGGTAATTACGAAAGGAATATGAATGCGGTGGTTGGCATCCCCAAATATTGTTAAAAATGTTGTAAAAATAATAAAAAAGTATTAAAGTCTTGAAAATTAGATTTTTTTGTGCTGAACGGTGAAGAAATGGCTGTTTCAGCGAAACGCGAAGTCGGTTATTTTGAATTTCCTTCCCTCCGCGCAAGTTTAGGTGTTGGCAACATCAAAATGTAGGTTCCTTATCTTCATAGCTTTCAGAAAAACCAACTTTCGTTGTTGTAACTCTAAAATTCTCATGGCAAATTCCATAAACGAGCGTATTTCGGATTTCTCGCTTTTCGATATTACCCGCTGCACTAAAATGCGCCATTGGCATTTAATACATTCGGATATGTAATAAATTACTGTTTAAGCCAGAAAAAGTTTTTATATTGCGATAAATATAGGAGAAATCGCGGTTTTTCTGATGCGAGATCCGCCACTTTGAACCCCCGCTGCGCCCCTCTGCACCATTTTTGGGGTTGCCAACAACCGGATTCGTATTCCTCACGTTAATACCTTTCAGAAAAACTAACACTTATAATTGTAACACAAAAATCGCACGGGAGCCTATTTTCTTACCATTTGCCACCACACTAATAAGGAAAACAAGTAATTAGTATATTCATCAGTGCTGAATTTTCGTGTGATTTGTGAAAATTCCTATTTACATTTGGGATTTGAAAGTATCTTAACTTAGTATGCAGAGCACATAAAATGGGGAATATATTTCGCTTTCGTTCCAAACTTAAAAATGGAAAAAAATAAACTTGAACGATATACTATAATTATTCTAAATTTATTTAATTCCTTAACTGTCAAATATTAAGAGCATTTATGTGATCTTTGTTCTCCTGTAAGAATACTTTTATTTCCTGGAAGTATATTTTAAGTTTATGAATGGTTATAACATGATAATAAAGCTAATTACCAATTGGAAGTATTTTTTTTTCTTATTTAGATTTTGAATATTCATCCAACTCGTTTCCTGGAAGAATTTTAAATTTTGTAATAAGTATGAACTAAAAATAATTTTGATATAGTTTCATTACTTTTATAAAATTAGAGTTTTTAAAACACGTATTTTAATTAACAAATGCAAAATATAAGGTAAAAGCTTATTTGATTTTCATTCTTAACTTAACTCAAAGATCTTTGTTTGAATATGTTTTAACTAGATTACCTTCGGTGCAAAGTATCTTTACTAGGTAATTCTTAGAAGAATTTTGAATATTTCATCATTATCAATTAACTATTAAATTAAAAGTATAAATATTGCCAAGCTCAAAATCAATTAAAAATAATAATTTATCAGACCCCAGTGATTAACTCACATTCATTATTCAAGTCGGTTCTAGAAATTCTGAAAACTACCCTTACCAATGTAACTGGGGTTTCACATAAGGATAAACTGCTATATTCCAATCTAAAGCTGAGTTGGTAGTCACCGTTAAAAATACTCTTGAAAATTTTTTCATTCATAGGATCTATAAAACTGACACTCTCAAACCAAAATTGAAAATTCAACATCCAAACCGAGAATCCAACGCATAAATCTCGACACACATGGGCTCCCAACACCTCGATATTAGCATTTAAATGAAAAACGAACCCTTCCTAAACCTCCTCTCAACTCTACCTACCAAATTTATAGTTAACCAACACTGCACAAGACCCTAAGGCCCAAGTCAGACCTAGCGACCATAAGACGCTACTGCAATTAATCAAAGAGGGGAAAAAGCATGGAGTTCAGCCGGAGACTCCCCCTATCTAGAACTAGGCTTTCACCATGCTTTTTTATGGAGATTGATTGCAGTAGCGTCTATAAGACTCGCAGTTTGTTTTGCACCTAAACATCCGCTGCTACTTTTTTGTAACGTTTGTTCTGACACTGTGTCCACCCAGACGTTCGAAAAACAAACTCAGAGCTCCACTTGACAAATTCGAGAGAAATGCCATCTTGGTGGGTGGCACCGGTGTACCGAGTCTGACACCAAGGAGTCGCTGTCAAGGAGTTGTCTAGGAGTTCTCAAAACTAAAAGCCGCCAAGAAAGACACTAGACGAATGGTCTTTCGGTTTGTAAAGGGAGGTTCTGACGCATGTCAATGCTTCGATAGGTCGGCTTTTCTTCTTTTTTATATTAGCTCTTGTGTTTTAAAGGGTCAGCGTTTCGGCGATTAGAGCTCTTTTGAAAAATATCTCGGGCTGTTAAAAAGGAGTGATTAGATAACAGGGGAATGGGGCCTTTTTCTCGTTTCAATTTAGGTGTTTTTTGGTTGTGTTACTCTATGCAAATTTTTCGGTCTGGACGAGTTATCGCGTCTGTGACAAGTAATTTGAATAGGCAGCCGATAGGTTTGTAGTTTATGTTATTCAGATTAGGTGGAGACAGGAATGGATATGTGTGAACTGGTGCTATTTATGGACTGTCGTGAAATGCTGCTGATTAGAACCGAGAGGGATTCGTGAAACTTCAATATCTAAGGATTTCGTATCTTTTAAAGTACACAAATAATACTGGGGAATTAAATTAGTTATCCGAATATTCTGTGTTAATAAATCAGTTCATGTATTCAAAGTGTAAAATATGTGTCAATAAATTTCAACTCCTAACTGCGTGGTGTATTTTTCATGGTCCGTCGAGCCGGAGGGTTAATAAAGTTTAAATATTCCACTCTTGCATCATCCATTGATATTTTTGAGTTGCTTTTCTCAACGCAATTTATTTGCAGAGTTCTGTCTAACAAAAACAAGCAGAGAAAAAAAGAGGCGGGGGAAACATCCGAAACAAATTACTATAATGAGGAAGTTGCATGATTTTTTTTTATTTTTTTAATCGATTCCTCTTGCAAAAATAAGCAACTACCCAAAATTTGAGGCCGATCGAGAAATTTTTTGATTGTCAAAAAAATTAACAAAAATCCCCTTTTTAAAAGCGCGCGAAAACGCCAAGAGTTTGGATGTGACGTCATCTTATACTTAACATTGTTGTAAAGCAATGGAGTTGATGGTATTATTGTTGACGTCATCTTATAGTTTAAACAATAAACGTTTTCAGTCACGTTTTTTTTCTCGACTTTTAAATTAAAATATTTAATTACCTGTACATTTTTTTGAAAAACTGACTAGATATTTCATTTAACCATACAAAAAACCATACGGAACACTTGTTTGTTTTTGAAAATCTGACACATGCAACTTCCTTATTGTTCAGTAGAACCATTTGGATTACTTTGACTATTTATAAACAGTTTTTCTAGATCTAAAGGAATAATGCAATCATCATTAATAACATTTTTGAGATGAAAACAATAAGGGATTGTTTTTGGGGTGGAATCAAGGTGGTGGTGGAATTATGTGTTTTGGAATCAAGGGGTAGTTTTATGTAACACACTCAGAGAGAAATGGTAAGGCAAAATTATGGTGAATGAATGAAAATTACGCGAATTATGAAAAAAATGTTTGACATAAACATTTATATCAAACAAATTTCTTAATTAAATGTGTAAAAAGCATAAATTTCAACGACCAGTAATACTAATTTTACAGACTTGAGCTCATTTAAGAAAGGTAATGTCTAAAATATTGATGTTAGATAGATACAAGAATAGATATCATTTTTATAATTACAATTCTTTAAAATATTGAAAATTCCACTCTGTACCAGCACTTAAAGCTTCTAAATACCAAAATAAGAATCAATCAAGTGCAAAAACTAAACTTTAATTTAAAACTAAATGCATGTGACTAATGGACAACTTCTTCAGGGGTGCAGTATCGAGCGGCCGTATACAGGGTAACCTTTCTGTATGGAGCAGATCCGCAAATGCAGAACTACTAACTACCCCATCTGCCATCTGTACCCTAGGCTACCCTAAAAACAACCAATGTAGGAGAATTAATAAAGCAAGTTTGAACTAACATACCTTTCTTATAACGCGGCACAATAAAAGATCAGCAGTTTATGCTCCTCTTATAATCAAATCCATCAATAAGTTTATCTCATCAAAAAGTTTAGTAGTTAAACTGAAGCTGAAAACATAGACTCTAACAAATTAACTCAGAACACATAACCCCATTAAAAGAAAGAAATAAATTGTTAGATACATAGTATTAGTTTGAGTACATTTTTAATAACATGTTTGCATTATGCTACATTCTATTCAATCAGAAAAAAACAATGTTTACAGCCTTCTTCCATAGAAGTTAACCCAGCAAATTTGATATGCAATTAAGAATACCATGCATCAAAAATACTACTATACAAAAATACTTCGAGATTTGCCCTTGATCTAAACCAAAGTAATATAAATCATATAGGAACTCTACGTTTTATCTTCAATCTAAAAATTTTTAATTCTTTATTTTGTCCTACATTTTCAATTTTAATGAGCCCCATATGTCGCTTCCTTACTTACTTTCAGAGGAACATAAAATTTCTCCGAAACTTCTCATGATTTTCTACGTCTCCTTCGTAATTACTCGAATTTCGTGGGAAGAAGCAATTATTTTCCCGTCTCTAAGAATCTTTGATATTCATGAATATCGATTGTTTAACTAGCTTATTAAATTTCTTCAGAATAACTAAAGTTGGTTTCATTTAAATAATGCACCAGTGCAGGAAATTGTAATTTAACTTTCTCTCGATATATTACCAAAGAAAAGTAACTTCTATAAAATATGAATATTTATTGCAATTGCAACTCAGGAGGACGCGGGCTTATTCTTGTTCCACCCATCCAGATGTAATAAATGTAAAAACTTTTATGAAAATGCGATACATAACTTAAATTGGATCTATTAAAGCTGCTTTGGAAACAATTTTAGAAGAAATTATTTTGATAAGGATTAAATGGTAGACTTATAAAAACACATTGGGAATATCAGATTGCATTATTTTTTCGAAAATCATTATATTAAAAATTGTAAAAAACATAATATTTAAAAATGAGGTTTTGTTATCATGGATTTGGTTTAGTAGTCGTCCGGGGGTAGAAATAAGTTTTATTACCAATTATCCTGATTAATTATTTATAAAAACTATGTTCCTTTTTTAAAGAATTAGTTAGGGATTTATAAACTTTTTCAAATATATTTTGAAAACCTCCCCATTCTGAAAACAATCAAAAATGTGCCATCACTTTTTTCTCAAAAACTAAAATATTAACACAACATTACATTATCGTCACACCATAACCAATGCAAAAAACTTAACTTAAGAAATGAGAGTTAAATTTTAACTATTTTAACAAATTTTATCACACGCAACCACTGGATAACTTTTTCAGGGGTGCAATATCAACCTGCTGCATTGAGGGTAACCTTTCTGTTTGGGGCCGAACAGCAAATACTAAACCAACCCAATTGCACTCGAGGTCACCCGTAAATCAAAGTAAGGAGGATAAACATCAAATAAACCTAAATTAAAAAGACAGTAAAAATCACAGAGCTCTAGCACACAGAACTGAATCATATTCCAGAATTTTAAATAGTTTACTTTTCTCGTGGGATAACAATTTTAAAAAGGAGACCTCTACCATGTTGTGCTATCTGAGCAGAGAATTAATCTCTACAGACCGAAAAAAGGGTTAAAACATTGAAAAGAAATAATACCCCAACAAAAAAAACGGAGTGATTTACGGACAACAAAACAAACACAATCGACCCACTTTTCACCCAAAAGTCATTTCTCTCCACAAAATCCTCTACAAACTGCCCTTCTCTGGAATTATGATCTCCTTGACATTCTTATGAGGATGTAAATGTCCCCTAGCTGCACAAACGGCACTCTGTCCCACACAGAGGACTGTGTTCGGATAGGAGCCACCTGCGGAGGCACGTCCACTCTTTATCGCCTGTTTAAGCCACTCGTTAAAAGGTCCCCTGCCTGCTTTTGGAGCCTTTCGGTCCCGACCGAAAGTACGGTAAACATGCCTCCAAACGACGGCCATTATGAGCGAAAGTTAAATGGGAGAGCATGGTTAAGAGGGAGTTTTTGACGTCTAAATGAGGGTTTTCTAATGATTGGTTAGGAGTAAAGGGAGGTATGAAACAATCGGACTCACATGTAGATTGTGTGTGATAAGTGGGTATTAAATTGAACTGTTGGTTGTAAAAGTTGCTGTTTGTTCGTAATCACCCAATTTGGGAAGAGATACAAAGTTGTAGTCTTGATTCGACAAATTTATGATTCGAAAGAGGCCTTTAGAACGAACGAAAGGGATTTTGAGAAAAACGGATGTGAGAAGTTTATCTAAAAAAGCCGTAGCCATTTTTTGAGACTTAGAGCTAGAACTAAGTGTTTGAAATGGCTGATTTTCTAAGGTTTTATTGTGTGTTCCTAGTTTTAAATGTGGATATGTTCTGTGCTGTTTAGTGAGAAATAGAAGTTATTGTAACATTTGAAACGAAAATTTTTCCACCTCATTTGGTAATTGCAGTCATAGTGTATAAATCGCTGAAATCGTAATTCTAGAACGGAATGAGATGCCTCTGATACAAAATTTAAAATAAGTAAAACTTTCAAGGGTTAAATTATCAGTTGTACTCGCATATCAGCAGTCCAGCAGAGTATAAAATATACAGAATCTGATAACAAATTACGAATTTAACAAAATAGGAGAAATACTACACAATTGATGAAAATATAGTAAAAATAATTAGCTCTGTGTGGACCATATTATTTGAAATTAAAAAACTAAAATTTATCTTACTTCAACTTAATTTTTACAGTTATTTTTACATTAGTAACTTAGGTTATTTCTTTTCATCATTAAAGTATATCCACTACTGAAATAAATCTAGTTTTCTATAACCCTAATTTATAGCAATGTACTAAATAAAAACTATCTTCCCTCCTTCCATCTAAATAAGCCTCAAAAACCCGTAATTGAAAGTCATGGGTCATTTAATTAGAGAGATTAAGCTCTTTGAATAAAAAAGCTAAAATAAGTAAAAAATAGTTGAAACTCTTTTCTCGGAATTATGTTACCCTTCATTCCATATAGTCAAGGAGCAAAAGGTAATCCGTGCGATTTTTGTGTTACAATTATAAGGGTTAGTTTTTCTGAAAGGTATTAACGTGAGGAATACGAATCCGGTTGTTGGCAACCCCAAAAATGGTGCAGAGGGGCGCAGCGGGGGTTCAAAGTGGCGGATCTCGCATCAGAAAAACCGCGATTTCTCCTATATTTATCGCAATATAAAAACTTTTTCTGGCTTAAATATTAATTTATAACATATCCGAATGTATTAAATGCCAATGGCGCATTTTAGTGCAGCGGGTAATATCGAAAAGCGAGAAATCCGAAATACGCTCGTTTATGGAATTTGCCGTGAGAATTTTAGAGTTACAACAACGAAAGTTGGTTTTTCTGAAAGCTATGAAGATAAGGAACCTATATTTTGATGTTGCCAACACCTAAACTTGCGCGGAGGGAAGGAAATTCAAAATAACCGACTTCGCGTTTCGCTGAAACAGCCATTTCTTCACCGTTTAGCACAAAAAAATCTAATTTTCAAGACTTTAATACTTTTTTATTATTTTTACAACATTTTTAACAATATTTGGGGATGCCAACCACCGCATTCATATTCCTTTCGTAATTACCTTTCAGAAAAACCAACCGTCATAATTGCAACACAAAAATTACACAAGGGCCTATATTCTTACTATTTTCCACTTCTTGACACTCATACTATCATAAAAAAGTCAAATACACATGTTGAAATCCACAAAAAAGTTTCCGGTGGAAGAAATTTTAAAATGAGCGACCATGACCTACCGTATCTAGACTGCCGACTAAGGTTTAAAACCATCTAAAAATAAATTTTTCTTGTGTTATAAGCTAGGAAAAGAGTTTTATTTTAAAGGTAGAAACTTATGGAATCAGAATCCGGTTGTTGGCACCCCCAAATATTGTGCAGAGAGACGTGGATGGAGTTCATAATGGCGGATATTGTTCCGAAAAACAACAAAATCTTCAATACTTATCAAAATAAAGAGTATCATAAGCTTGATTAAATCTTCATTAAATTTTAAAATATATTAGAGGGTAGTGTTGGAGAACGGTGGTAGTCTTTCTGCAATAAGTAATCTCTTTCCTGTCAAATTAAAGCATCTTTACATAAAGATTTATTTAAAAAAAAAAGTGTAGTGTCTTGAAGTCTTCAAGTCTGAAAATGCTAAAATTTCTATTTCCGTAGTAAGCGAGATAGAATAATACTTACATAAAAAAATCTCTTATTTTTTGTATACATAACATAAATATTATAAATTTCCGAGTCCCGAGAAATTGAGCATTTTAACTAACATCGGTATACTTGGTGTTAAGGAACTAACATTTTCATTTATATCTCTGAAACCCAAGAGTATTTCAGTTTCGTCAGTTGAAAATTAGCAAAATTACCCCAGTACACTGTTTCGAGTACCACGCCAGTATCACATTGTCCCGCTTGATTTACAGTCTCCTTATCTGGTGCCGGAGGGGGTTTGCGGTTATCGTTTGGTCACACAATGACCACTGCCACCCCGAGATAAAAGCATGCCCGACCTCCAAGTGTGTGGTCTACAGCCGCTATCGCTTTTTTTCTTTCCCATTTTTCAGCAAGAATCTAAAATTAATGATACTTTATAAAAAAAGGGGGTGATGTTATAAGGTGAAATTAAAAACGAAATTGACCCTTAAAATTAGCGTTTTAACTCATTTTGAGACTTTTGGGTCGAGATTCGCATCTTGCACAATGCAGAGTTTACATGGAAAAATCGGTATAGTATAAACTGATATCTGAAATCGGAGGTTTGGGAGAGAACCTCCTTTGGATACGGATCTGTTTTGGATGTCTCTTTTTTTATTTTTTTCTCCAATTTTAACTCGTAAATCCGGAAAACACAGTCAACGAGATGTAATTATTGTATATTACCACTAAATGGCTAGATATCCGTCTTTCTGTGAAACATCACTACCCTCTAAAATATTTTAAAAGTTAATAAAGATTTAACCAAGCTTATGATACTCTTTATTTTGATAAGTATTGAAGAATTTGTTGTTTTTCGGAACAATATCCGCCATTATGAACTCCATCCACGTCTCTGCACAATATTTGGGGGTGCCAACAACCGGATTCTGATTCCATAAGTTTCTACCTTTAAAATAAAACTCTTTTCCCAGCTTATAACACAAGAAAAAATTATTTTTAGATGGTTTTAAACCTTAGTCGGCAGTCTAGATACGGTAGGTCATGGTCGCTCATTTTAAAATTTCTTCCACCGGAAACTTTTTTGTGGATTTCAACATGTGTATTTGACTTTTTTATGATAGTATGAGTGTCAAGAAGTGGAAAATAGTAAGAATATAGGCCCTTGTGTAATTTTTGTGTTGCAATTATGACGGTTGGTTTTTCTGAAAGGTAATTACGAAAGGAATATGAATGCGGTGGTTGGCATCCCCAAATATTGTTAAAAATGTTGTAAAAATAATAAAAAAGTATTAAAGTCTTGAAAATTAGATTTTTTTGTGCTGAACGGTGAAGAAATGGCTGTTTCAGCGAAACGCGAAGTCGGTTATTTTGAATTTCCTTCCCTCCGCGCAAGTTTAGGTGTTGGCAACATCAAATGTAGGTTCCTTATCTTCATAGCTTTCAGAAAAACCAACTTTCGTTGTTGTAACTCTAAAATTCTCATGGCAAATTCCATAAACGAGCGTATTTCGGATTTCTCGCTTTTCGATATTACCCCGCTGCACTAAAATGCGCCATTGGCATTTAATACATTCGGATATGTAATAAATTACTGTTTAAGCCAGAAAAAGTTTTTATATTGCGATAAATATAGGAGAAATCGCGGTTTTTCTGATGCGAGATCCGCCACTTTGAACCCCCGCTGCGCCCCTCTGCACCATTTTTGGGGTTGCCAACAACCGGATTCGTATTCCTCACGTTAATACCTTTCAGAAAAACTAACACTTATAATTGTAACACAAAAATCGCACGGGAGCCTATTTTCTTACCATTTGCCACCACACTAATAAGGAAAACAAGTAATTAGTATATTCATCAGTGCTGAATTTTCGTGTGATTTGTGAAAATTCCTATTTACATTTGGGATTTGAAAGTATCTTAACTTAGTATGCAGAGCACATAAAATGGGGAATATATTTCGCTTTCGTTCCAAACTTAAAAATGGAAAAAAATAAACTTGAACGATATACTATAATTATTCTAAATTTATTTAATTCCTTAACTGTCAAATATTAAGAGCATTTATGTGATCTTTGTTCTCCTGTAAGAATACTTTTATTTCCTGGAAGTATATTTTAAGTTTATGAATGGTTATAACATGATAATAAAGCTAATTACCAATTGGAAGTATTTTTTTTTCTTATTTAGATTTTGAATATTCATCCAACTCGTTTCCTGGAAGAATTTTAAATTTTGTAATAAGTATGAACTAAAAATAATTTTGATATAGTTTCATTACTTTTATAAAATTAGAGTTTTTAAAACACGTATTTTAATTAACAAATGCAAAATATAAGGTAAAAGCTTATTTGATTTTCATTCTTAACTTAACTCAAAGATCTTTGTTTGAATATGTTTTAACTAGATTACCTTCGGTGCAAAGTATCTTTACTAGGTAATTCTTAGAAGAATTTTGAATATTTCATCATTATCAATTAACTATTAAATTAAAAGTATAAATATTGCCAAGCTCAAAATCAATTAAAAATAATAATTTATCAGACCCCAGTGATTAACTCACATTCATTATTCAAGTCGGTTCTAGAAATTCTGAAAACTACCCTTACCAATGTAACTGGGGTTTCACATAAGGATAAACTGCTATATTCCAATCTAAAGCTGAGTTGGTAGTCACCGTTAAAAATACTCTTGAAAATTTTTTCATTCATAGGATCTATAAAACTGACACTCTCAAACCAAAATTGAAAATTCAACATCCAAACCGAGAATCCAACGCATAAATCTCGACACACATGGGCTCCCAACACCTCGATATTAGCATTTAAATGAAAAACGAACCCTTCCTAAACCTCCTCTCAACTCTACCTACCAAATTTATAGTTAACCAACACTGCACAAGACCCTAAGGCCCAAGTCAGACCTAGCGACCATAAGACGCTACTGCAATTAATCAAAGAGGGGAAAAAGCATGGAGTTCAGCCGGAGACTCCCCCTATCTAGAACTAGGCTTTCACCATGCTTTTTTATGGAGATTGATTGCAGTAGCGTCTATAAGACTCGCAGTTTGTTTTGCACCTAAACATCCGCTGCTACTTTTTTGTAACGTTTGTTCTGACACTGTGTCCACCCAGACGTTCGAAAAACAAACTCAGAGCTCCACTTGACAAATTCGAGAGAAATGCCATCTTGGTGGGTGGCACCGGTGTACCGAGTCTGACACCGTGCTATAATTTCAAGCCATCGGAAACCGGATCCGATCTTTTAGCTCCTTTTCCCATGCGAAAAAGACTCTAAAGGAAGCTCTTTTTAACCCCACAGCTCCTTGTTCACAAACAAAACACTGGTTTCCACTGGCCTAACTGATGCATCATAGACAAAAGAGCTACAAGGACTACAACCAAAGGTGATGCACTGGTTCAGTAGACGCATGAATCAACCCGTTCGGTTTAACAACGGTCTTTGTGACTTATGGTAAAATGGGTTTATTTATAGAGCTTTATGAGAGCGAAACGTCCGTTTAGGTAATGTTTCAGAAGATTAGTTTTGTACGGTGGATTCTAGATAAGTTCCCCAGGCTGACACGAAATTAAATTTGACAGTTCAATTTGTAAGGATAATAGCGTTGTAAGGAATTAGCTCCAGACTTGCTTTTGAAGTCTTTTCGATTTTTTTTCAAGAATGGAGGTAATATTGGGATTGAATTAATACAAAAATGTCGTAATTCATAATAATTTGTTTGAGCGCGTTATGAATTTATTCATGTAATAAGGGGAATAGAAATTCAAATTAAATATTTCATTCAATTTATTTTCCACCACTGTGTCAGAGCAATTTTTAAATATTGCTACGGATAAATATGCTTAAAGGACTTCTGACTTCTTTTTAACAATAAAACAAGGGATTCAAATGTTATCCGGATCATTAAGTGAAATTAATGCTTTTTCTTTCTAATACAAACTTATTATTTTAATTGAATTTAACGAATACTTTGGTTGTGGTTCTCTTCTTAGGAATAAAATACGTGAATCCCTTGTTAATTAAATATTTTAAATGTTTTCTACACTTACAATTAAGAGATAATCATAAACTATTTCTTTATACTGAATAAAATATTTAAAATGAAAGTTTTTGAATAATTAAGTACACTTATTTATTCAAAAACTGTTAAGTCTAAGAAATATCACAATCTGTTACATTCGTGCCTTTTCCAACCTATTTGTGAGTATAAAATAAGAAATTAAAATTTTATTTTCATAAATTTCAACCATTTGATGGAATTGCCCGTTGTGGAAATTATTTAAGGACATGAATTTAAAAATTGAAATAAAAGGTATAAATAATTAGTTTTAATCATAAAGTCACATATTTTAACTACATAAGATAAACACCCAAGTTTGGTGAGGAAGAACCAAATAAAATTACTGCACTGCAAAAAAAACGGAAAATTTAACAGCAAAAATTGCTGGTAATATTTTACGCATTTGCTGTAATCTCAAAAAAACTGCCTTTTTAGCTGTAAATTTGAAACGCCACCTGCATTAGTTTAAATTAAATATGCATAGTAATTTTCCTGGTAGTTTTCCTTGTAATATCTGTAATTTTTTAATTGGTCATCAAAGTAAATATTAAAAGAAAATGAAATTCTTGTTTATTGAATGCTTTTAAATGTGACATTACCTTTACAGGATAATAGTACTATAATCTGTATAACTTTAACCTATGTCTAAAGTTATTAATTTGGTAAGAATTTTGTATCATCACTAAAATTAAATGAAATTAAAATTAATTGAATTCAAATTCCTTAATAATACCAATCTTAAGACCTAAACCATTCAGCACCTCTATAGCAACATTTGGAGTAATTTTTACGTTATGGAACAAAAAGCTGGAGATATAACAGGTAGTTTTTTAAAGAAATGCCAAACTAGCAATTCCAGTAACGTTCCTGCTTTTTATGAGTTTTTAAAGCAGTTTAACACTTTCCTGGAAAATTCTGGTTTTCATTTCTGAAACGTTTCTGAATCCTTGCGGACAGGAAACCAATGTTTGTTTTTGTTTTACGCTCACCACTAAAAGAGTCAAATTATTTAGATGAGGTGTAAGAACCGACTGGTGATTCTAAAACAAGGTAGTATAACCTTCGTAGATCGGTACCTCCCGTGGTTCATAATATGCCACATTTTGAATACTTGTAGAAAAATGAAAGAACAACCTATATCTGAGATACACATAGCTTTCTAGTTTTTCTGCTGAATAATTACAGTATCGCTGTAATGTTAACACAAAAATCTGTAAAATTACAAAATTGCTGTAAAAATACAGAATTGCTGTTAAATTTACAAACTTGCTGTTAAAGTCAAAAATTACAAAATTGCTGTAAAATCACTGCAAAAATGGTTGGCACCCATATTACCAGCAATTTTTGCTGTAAAATTACTGTGAAATTTTTTGCAGTGTGGCTTTTTAAAAAGAGCACAAAAAAGAGTTAAATACAGTTTTTTAAATTTAATTAGTTCAAAGCTAATATTAAAACTATCTCAAAGACCGTTTCGAATGCAGTTTAAATATTTATCCTAGAAAAAGTTTTGCTTTTTTCATCAACGTGAAGCATAATACGAAATCAAATAACCTCATCCAATTTCTTTCGTCCAAAACTGAAACTGGATTTAAAGAATATGAAATTTCATCACGGAATTTTTTTCGTTATTTTCTAGCACATTATTATCCCCGAATAAATGCAGACACTCGGGAGAATCAGTTACAGAAAAGGAAATCAGAAACAGCGAATTGCCCATGTGTCTTCTTAAAAAAGACGGGAACACCAACTGTGTGAAAGACAATAACTAGAATGCGAATTGTTCGTTTCCCTGCACGGAGAGAAAAAGATAAATCTGTAACATGGAGAGTTACCTAAGCATAAGGTAAATTAGGGACAAAAATGCAATCTTCTTCTCAGAAAAACATCAAGAAGATGGACTATTTGTGTTTTATGTGAGAGAAAAAAGTGGTGGATAAGGCATAGAAGTAAATTTTTCTCTATCCGAGCAAGTTTTTTTACAGTAGATTTATCAAAAACTTAAGATATTCGGAATGAACATTGCCAAAAAGTGATTTTTACCCACTTCCAGGATGTGCGGAGTTATAGCTGGGCACTCAAGAATATGCTTTGGCGTTAGCTTGGTTTTAGGGCAGTTTTTACAATAAATATATTATCTTGTTTTGTCAATGGAAAAGATAAATAAAACAAAAAGGTAGATGAATAAAATTATAGTAAATAAAATTCATTCTAAGGAATTCAACATAACAAAGAATTAGTATTCAATTTTTTAAAATAAAAAGAGAAAGATGCAAGTTGTTTTTTTGTCTGTATTCATACTTTCAAAAGTTTGTCAGTAAATGATTTACAGCTTTTTTTTATTTTGTTAATTCTAAAAATATTACTTAACGGAAATTCAGCTTTAACTCAAAAAGTTTTAAAATATTACTTAAGAACCTAAAAGTGGTGCTATTTGCTTTTTTTTGCTGAGGGGAATATGAGGGATGTTTACATAAAGCATTAAAATTTCTTTTTCGAATTTTTTGCAGCTCTCAAAAAATAAATTAGTTCCATGAATGCAATTCAATTTAATTAATCAAATATTTATTAATCAAGAGAACAGACACACATTCTCTTAATGCAAATTTAAATTTGGATATTCACTTTTGTCCCTCCACACAATTTAAAGCAAATTTGAAAAGGATTCTATCAGGGTTGGCAAAAACCCGGGTTTTTTTGAAAAAACCCAAGTGGGTTGGGTTTTTTCGGGTTTTTTCAATAAAACCCTGAAAAAACCCATATAAAACTGGGTTTTTTCGGGAAAAGTGTGGGTTTTTTCAAAATTAAGGGGTTTTCTCCTATATAGTAGGTGGGTTTTTTCAAATTTTAGTGAATTCTTTCTATGTTAAATATGTTCTGTAAAAATAATGTCAGTTTTTCCATTTTTAAATGGGTTTTTTCAAAGTTGAAATATTTTATACTTTGAAAAACCCACTGAAATTGTAAAAACACCCCTTATTTATTGAAACCTGGTTTAATTTTTGAAAAAACCCACTAAAATTTAAAAAATATCCTATACTTTGAAAAAACTCATTCAATAATGAAAGAAATCTATTTAACTTCGAAAAAACCCATTCAATAATGAAAGAAATCTATTTAACTTTGAAAAAACCCATTCAATATTGAAAGAAATCTATTTAACTTTGAAAAAACCCACTGAAATTTAAAAAATCATACTTAATTTTTTATATCTAGTTTGAACTTTAAACGTCCTAAATTTTCAAAAAACCCATTCAATAATAAAAAAAACTTTATTGAAACCTGGTTAAAATTTTGAAAAACCCACTCAACTGCAGTTCTTGGTATGTTATTTCGCTAAATGTTTTTCTTCAATATTAAAACTGCCAAAATCCTGATTTTTCATGAAAAAACCCAAAAATGGGTCCAAAATGTGGGTTTTTTCACATGGGTTTTTTTGAAAAAACCCATTGGGTCCAACCCAATTGGGTCCAATCCAGCCAACCCTGGATTCTATTCATTTGGACATTATATTTCCTAAAGAACAAATTTCTCAGCTACAATGTAAATTACGCGACAGTTTACTACAAAAGAAGTTCAAACATTTGGGTAGGGGAAAGTACTATTATTACACTGGTTTGAATGGAAAAATAAACTCAATACACTCTCTGTTGCTTTATTACTCTATAGAAGCAGCAGATATATTCTCAAGACAAAAAAAACAAAGGAAGACGATTGAGACTTTAACTGCTAAGGCTCCTCCAAATCTACAGTTGAAAAGCGAAATAAAAAACGACACCCTTTTCCTGATTGTACATTGTCAACGAGGATTTACTACAAGATTCACCAAACCTGCATTCCGGCATGCACTTTTTCAAGAAGAAGAAAAAAGATTCGAAAGAAATATGGCAGCGAGTCTTCCACCTCAAAAAACGAGACAAGAAGAAAACTGTTTGTTTATCTCGGTGAATCTTTTAGTGTCATTTTTTATTCCCCCTTTTACAACCCTTACAACTTGCGTCAAGCAGCTTTACAAAGACGTGTTGGACGTAAAAAAGGTTACCCCTTTCGGAAAAAGAAATAATAAAAGGTAGAAATAACCTTGTCTGGTGGAGGGATTTGGATCATTAGTTTCTCCGATAAGAGAGGATTTATATTTTTGAAAACATATTTCGACAAGTGGCATTATCCACCGATGCGTGTGCTGCTTTAATATTGCGAATGAGGGCTCTTTTTCCTCTTGAGAGGAAATTCTGAATGGCTGTAATTGTTCAGTAATTGGGGAAATTTGAGTTATTCGCTACATTTTTTAGGTGGAAATCTGTTGCTGTTACAAATTAGGGAAGTAGTAGCTGAGAGGTTTGTTCGGTTCCTTTTTCTTTTGCTTTACGAGTTGCTAGTTGATATTTTAATGAAGAAAATTATTAAAAGTACATGATGACATGATGATTTATTCTACTACATTATTTTTTATTACTACCTTAGTATTGAGTTATATCGTGTGAGGTATCTTTTACTTGCAATTATTACCTGGAAAACAAACTGTTTATCTCATTATCAGTAAAGAAATTTGTCTCTTTATTCTAAAAAACGTTTTGAGTGAATGATGGTTTCCAGAGAAAAACTTTTTGAATACTAATCCGAGTGACACATATCTGGTATCAAAATGTCCGGATTCTTTCCGAATTTCCGAATAAGTTTTTGGATTTTTTTGAAAAAATTCTCTCTTTTAAAATATTTCCATTTTTTTAGGTTACAGACAAGGTTGCAGTAACAAAACAAGTAATTGTAGAACAAATTATTATCATCCACTCACAATGACCAACTGACGCCATATTTTACGATGATTTTTTTTGCATGTCTTAAAAATGAACTTTAATAAACATTAAAAGTGTCATATAGGTTTTGTTTTTTACTATCTCCAATGGAATAAAAGGTATTGATTAAAAAGTCTGGGTTGAAACAAAAATATGAATGATAAAACACTAGTTCTACTGACGAACTATTAAAAGAAAAAAATTGAAATAAAAGATTTTAGTGAAGGTTTTTCTTAATATTGATTAACAATAGTTATTAATTGACGTGCTGTATATTATTTAAGGAAAACATTTTGATTAAATTTTATTGATACGTTAGTTGTTAAAATATTCTAACTTTTACGGACCTGTTATTAAGGACCTGTGACGTATGATTGAAAAGTTGTTTAATGTTTCATCTTCTAACTGCTTTTACAAATGTTTTATAAAGTGAGTTAAGTTCAATGAGCTGATTTTTGTGATAATTGCGATGCAATTTTAAAGGTCATGCGTAAGCAGTTTACGGGGGTTGGTGAGCGATAGCGAGCAGGGGTCGGTAGCTCCCTAGTAATTAAATAACTACAAAAATAATTTCCATTGAAAATATAATTTATAATAACACTAGTCGACAGTGGTTTCCTAACAACGACCAAATTACTATTTTTGTTACTAACTCATGTAGTTATTTAAATATCTGCAAGTAAAAAAGTTCCACCACGTCCCATTTTTGCGTAACAAAAATTTTCGATTTTCTGCTTTTTTTCTTAATTTTTGCGTTTTAAGCGTCATTTTTGTCCAATAGCAACCCTGCAATCCCATCCAATTAATTTATTTCTAGTATCCCAGTATGTAGACATTCTTTTAATAGTGTGGCGATGTTTTCGTACTTCAGTTCATTTTGAAAATTGACTAGTTTTCCGTGTAAATTTTGCCCATTTATGTACAATACGGTTTGCTTAATTTGGGTACGGGTTAAACTACAATTCAATGGTAATATTTTACTGAAAAAGTGGGAAAAGGTTTTTCCCCACTGATTTGGGTCCAAATAGATGACTAAAATGAAATCTGGGCATCTCACGTGTGTTGCAAAAGTTAGAATGTGGCTCTTTTTAAGTACGTAAGAGTCAACGGTAGTTCTATGCAAATTACTATCCCTATAGTATGGGGAGGACATTCAAATTATCTTATTTATATAATATCAATGACAAATACAGAAAAAACATTTAAAAAAGTATTTAAAAGGACTTTTTTCGCCATTAAGTGAAGACAAACTCAAAGTCAGTATGAACATCTGATTAAAAAAGAATTCACGACCCTGCTTATGAAGTAAAAATTAATAAAACGGATTATAAGCTTGAAAATGGTTTTTAGGAGAGTGGTAAGATGATTTTTAGAAAATAGGACCGATAAAAATGTTTTAATCCCAATAGAAGGTTCTCTTTAGTCTTACCAAGCCATAGAATGTTGAGCATCACCCAAAATTCATATTTTACATCCACGTTTGAACTTATTTACGGAAAATATCACTGTAGTCAATCATAAACAAGGATAAAGATTCCCTTAGGACATTTATTCGATACATAGGTCACTGAGAAATAGCAATTTTGGGCTACAGCACTTGGTTCGTTGAAAGAGGAGATTTAACGCTATTTAAGAAACAAAAAGTGATAAAATTGCATCGTATTTAATGAATCTTTAGTAATTTTTAGTTTTATATTGTCTGAAACATATATATAAACTTAATTATGATAGTATTTTATGCTAAAATAATGAGATTATTTGTTAAAAATGAGTGTTTTCAACGCTTTTGTCAGTTTCTTACAGAATTAGTGCCATATTTGTAACAACAAAACTGTACGTGCTGCAGCTTTTTCACAACTATTTCTGAATTCTACACCCTGAAATTAGTCGGAAATACCTAATCTCATTTTTGTTAGGGAAAAAAAGTTTAAATTTGTCGACTAGTGTAATTAATTGTTTACTTATATACTTTAATTATATACTTTAATTGTTTTACTTATCATGTCCAATTGTATTTTAAGTTGTTTTTGTAATTGTTAATCAAAGATAAGGGCCATATGGGCCCAGGTGCTTTGTATTTTAAATAAAAAAAATAATAATTTATAATCTAAGACACTTCTAACTAATGTAAAATTAATCAATAATATCTCCATGGGGCCGTTCTAAAGCACCTTACGGGGGAGATGGTTTTCTCTTTGCATATTTTTCCTGACAAGGGGAAGGGGGATATGTCTGATGCTTACGTAAGCTGTCACAAATACTGCATTTTAGAAAATTTTTTGCATCTTGCATAAGTAATTTCAAAATCAACCAAAAATTAATTTTACAAAAAAAAACAATTGAATCAGGAAAAAATTTTAAGCATTTTGACTTTTAGGGGGAGGGACAAATTTTCTCTCATAATTATGAGGGCGGTTTGCTCATCTTTGCTGACAAGGAGAAAGGGGTATCACAAACGGCCAAAAACATTCTTAAGTAGTATATACTTGAACTGCCCCAATAGAAAAAATGATAAATAGAATAACGATAACTAAGTTTTTCCAACTTACTTTTATATTCATCTATATTTTTGCTTTTTATGATTTAATATTTTTGAGCTGAAACTGGTCTCTTTCACGCAATTAAACAAAAAAAATACACGAATCATCATAAAGAAAACAACGACTATATTGTGCATAAATCCTACTAAATATTAATTATTTTTAATACGATTCTTAACTTGTAAAGCTGATACTCAATGTAAGTGATGTGATTTCTAATGAAGGGTGTAACGAATACCAAATCACAGAAAAGGACACGATTTATCTATATTACTAGACAGCGGCTGGGAAAATGGTCACGTTGTATATACGACACATTATAGAACAAAGACGTAATTCGGGACATCTTTACTGAAACGATATCCATTACTTATTACATACAGAAACATCATTAATTTCTTCACAATTACAGGGTCTTGGGAATCGTTTCTTAGGGATCAGACACTTTCATTTGGCATCCGTTAACGAGCCTCGTTATCTCCGAACTTGTTCACGGAGAAAGTATGTATTTCCTCGGTTCGGGTTAAATACGGTTCTGATAAATTGATAGGGATATCAACGTATATTTTAAATCATGGACCATGAATGGTTAAGTTGTAATTTCGATGCAGTTCATCGCAAGATAAGTACAGTAAATAACACTGTTCAACAATGAAAAAATTTCCTTGATGAAAATAGTCATTTCTTATAGATTTTAGGTCGCTGAATACGAAAATCACCATTAAAATTCTCAATTGACTCAGGATTTTCGGGGAACAGCCCCTCCCCCTTTTTACGTTTTTCGACGACTTTATAACTTTAAACTCGATTTTCAGGGTCAAAAAGCATTGCTTTCATCTTCAAATTGCCCCCCCAGGGGACAAGAAAGGTTTAAATTAATAAAATATGATAAATTTATAACAAACGGATAGGTTTAAGGTATAATTACCCCCTAAAAATGCAAAAAATTAGCTAAAAATCATAGAGGTTTTAATATGCTATTTTTTCCTCTTATTTTTTACGCAATTCACGTTTGAAGGGTCCTACCCCTTCCCCAAGGACACAAATTTGATGGCAATATGCAGCAATGATAATGCAGCAATATTTGATGCAGCAATGGTTTTTACTAAAAGCGGTTGAGGTGAGAGCGCCCCCAAAGCACCCACGGAAGGGTTCAATATCGTTTTTAGAGTTAAACTGTGCTGTACAAAGAAAAAAATTGAAGCCACTAACTGAATTTCAGCTGATTTTTGTGTAAAATGATCTGCTGAATTCAAATATGACACTCATTTTCTTCCATCACCCTCAGTTTTTAAGGGGATGCCCCCTAATTTTTACCCACAGCCGTGCATCTATAAACATCTTAAAACATGGAATCCTCACTCCCTAAAACCGGTCAGTTTTTAAAGAACTGAAGAGTTTCTACTTAGGATAGACCCAAAATAAAAGAAAACGTCATTTGTAATCTTTTCAATATCATCAATATTAATTCCTGAGCTCGCGAGCGCCTTCGCGATTCTGGAAGTCTTCCGAACCCTTCCGCGGGGGATTCTGGGAGGCTGCTTTTTGCCTCAGCCGCTTTTAGTAAAAATTATTTCTGCATATTGTCATCAAATTTGGGTTCTTGGGGAAGGGTTAGGGCCCTTCAAATGGGAATTGCGCAAAAAATAAGATAAAAAATAGCGTATAGAAATCTCTATAATTTTAGCTATTTTTTGTATTTTTAGGGGGGTAATTACCCCATAAACCTATCCATTTGTTATAAATTAATCATATTTTATTAATTTGAACATTTTTTGTTACCTGGGAGGCAATTTGAAGACTAAAACAATGCTTTTTGAACCTGAAAATCAAGTTTAAAGTTTTAAAGTTGTCGAAAACGTAAATAGGGGGAGGGGCTGTTCCCCGAAAATCCTGAGTCAATTGAAAATTTTAATGGAGATTTTCGTATTCAGCGACCCAAAATCTATAAGAAATGACTGTTTTCATCAAGGAAAAAATTTTGAAGGACAAATTTGTTGAACAGTGTAATTGGTGTTTCTTATAAAATTTTATCCATATACGATGTATGAAGATCCTAATGCTAAAAGATCCTAATGCCTATATATTACTAAAAGTAGGCGTAGTGAAAATTAATTCATAAATATTTAGTTTTCTGAAATTTATGGGTAGATTATTCTGATGGTCCAATTATAGGAATTCGGAAAATTAGGAAATGAAAATAATGAAAATTATATATAACTAGGGTGCTACCGCCCCCTGATCGCTATCGCTCACCAACCCCTGTTAACTGCTGACGCAGAACCTTTCAAATTTCTTAGAAAAACCCAAATCACTGAACCTAACTCACTTTATAAAAATTCGTAAAAACAATTTGCAGAATAAACAACAACCAAATTTCCAAATATATACATCACAAGACCATCTCCATGAATAAATCTCCCTAAAAAGTTTGAATATTTATTATCTCCTTATTATTAATAATTTAACCAAAATGTTTTTTTAAATATCCAGCATAATTAATTTTATCTGTTATTATTACATTAATTAACTATTGCTAATAATAAAAATTGTTAATCATCATTCTGAAAAAAAAACAGTACTCCAATGAATATTTAATTTGTACCTAGTACATCAGAACACCCGTGTTTTATCATTGATATTTATGTTACAACCACCACTGAGCTATAAACAAATTGGAGTGACTAGTTAGCGTGCCGAAACCGCATCACACCGCAGAAAAGATTTCCATCTTCTTTTAAATTTCTCCATCTGTTAGCACAGACAGTTGTATGCACAGAATGAAACGACCATTCTAAATTTTGCTCATAATATTTTGAAAAACAGGCATGGGTTGAATAAAGGGGGAAATGCTCTTCCAACTTTGCTTCTAGCTTGCCCCGATTGCTTAGAAGGCAATTTAACCTTCCGCGTTGGCACGATCAATCGCTTGTTATAGTATCGGAGGTTTTCACTCCAGTTTGTTTTATAGGTCAGTGGTTACAACCACTGAGCTATAAAACAGAGTGACTAGTTAGCGTGCCGAAACCGCATCACACCGTGGAAAGGATTTCCATCTTTTAATTTTCCCAATCTGTTAGTACAGTTGTATGCACATAATGAAACGACCATTCTAAATTTTGCTCATAATATTTTAAAAAACAGGCATGGGCGGATTAAAAGGGGGAAATGCTCTTCCAACTTGCCCCGATTGCTTGAGCAATCGGGGCAATTTAACCTTCCGCGCTGGCACGATCGATTGCTTATTATAGTATCAGAGGTTGTCACTGTCACTCCAGTTTGTTTTATAGCTGAGAGGTTACAACCCATACCTTGTAGACTTGTTAAACAATACTTTTTAATACATTGAAAATAATAAGAGACAAAACTTACACGACACTTAATGTTTACAATTAGTTTTGATTATCAGACTAAAAATTATAATAAGTTTCAGAGAAAATTTAGCTTGAAATTTCGTAACTGTAAGTTTTTAGAATACTTTTATCGGTAATTTAATGCTACTTAATTTGGAAAGTACTCTAAAGTACACTTTTAAAAAAGTAAAAAATTTGTGTCAGGTTTCATTATAAAATATGGCGTCCATTGTTCGTTGCGATTGGATGCATAAGTTGTTTGATAGTACTTGTTTTGTAACTGAGACCTTATCCGTAATCTAAAAAAATGGAAATATTTTAAAATTGAGAATTTTTTTAGAAATTCTAAGGGCTTAATGCACAATGCACATCCTCAAAAGAATACGAACAGTTTGATACCAGAAATGTGTTATACGGATCAGTAATTAAAAGCCTTTCTCTGGAAACCGTTCACCAAAAACTTTTTTTTAGAATAGAAATATGCAATAAATAATAGAATATAAATAATTTAATTAATACAAAAAGATGGGAATAATTTTCTTAATGCTAACTTAGATTTATGTTATTGTATGATTTAATTGGTCTATATTGATAAAGTAGGATTTCAAAAATAGGCTATGAGCATTTTACTTAAATTGCCTGTGATGACATCTCGGAAAGTAGCCGTGTTTTCCCTTAGAAAAATTAAAAGGTGTTTTTTTGTTCATGTGAACTTAACCAAGTGACTTATACCGTAAAAGTAGAAAATAAGTAAATCAACTAAAAATGGCATGCAATCTCAAGACTTCATGATGGTAAAACTACCTTTTTTTTCATATTTGATTTTCTAAATGGGAAACCTCTTAAAACTCAGACAAAATCCCATTTTGAACAGCAAGGGTTTTATGGCCAAAGCTCACGATATGACCGAAGAAATTCAAATAGGATAAGATTATGCGTTTCTATTACCTCATTATACGATATTTAAACAGCATGCCCTTAACAGGATGTTTAGTCCTTATTTCACATAAGAGCTTAAAAACTGTTAGTAATAGGCACGAATTCATGTAATCTGCATGAATAATAAATTCGCGTCGCAGAATCTTAAAACTATCTTTTGCATTACTTGAAAGTGAATTAAAGCTTTACTGCTCAAATTTCAAACTTTCTCATGAATTTCAAATGCATTTGGGCTACTTTATCCATTTTAACTCTGGTTATAGGCTATTACGACCTTCTTTTAGGCTATTTTTTTCAATTACACGAGGTTTCGTGTTTTTCTGCCACTTTAAGTTAAAACAATGAGTTTTCATTTGAAAAAAAGCTGTACCTTTAAAGGTAAAAGCCATGTCTTAAAAAATATTAATAAGTAAGCACTCGTATGTTGTGTTAGCCAGTTAATTTTTAAAAGAATGACACAAATTACAAACTTAATGCTAATGTAAATGTCTTCTACTTACAAAAATTGGTTATTTTTTTATTTTCTTAAAAAAGTGAAAAGGAAATACAGGAGTTTGAACTTCAGAAAGAAAGACGTGCTGCGAAAGACGTAATGCGAGGAATTACATAAGATATTTTATCTACATAAGTTTTTACTCAAAGTTATTTTTGAATTTTAATAAGAAAGTGACTATTTTGATTGGTCATAATGAATTGTGGGAAATAATACAATAACCAATCGGAGGAACATCCCCCGAAAAAAAATTCTATATTCATTAATAAATATAACTTATGATTAATTTAATAGTTATATCTTTGCAGCATTTATATACAACTTTATGCATTTTTATGCCAATTTTATGCATTTTTATACAACTTTACTAAATAGGCACTTTAGATAATAAGTTAACTTGTATCGCATTCTTAACGTAACCATAAACTCATATTTTATTTATGTAAAATGCATAACTCCCCCGTACTAACTTCAATAAAGCTTATTTCCAAGTTGTCGTATAAAGCCAAACCAAACAAATATTATGCGGATTTGCAGCACAAAAAAGGTAATTTAAACATTGTATATAATGTTTTAACTTGACGCGAATTTATTTACTTTAGTTAGAGGTTTCTGGTAAATATTTGATTCCCGGAAGAGTTACATCGTTGAGTTTTTGAACAAATAATTGGCATTAATTCAATATTCTCTGGGGGGAATAAACGAAATTAATTGTTTTATTCATGGTATGAATGGTGTAAAATGTAAATTGTGTGTTTCGTAAAAATTTTAATAATAATTATTATTTTTTATTTCAGTCAAACCGACTCATAACCTTTTCAATACGGCAAGCAAATCAGTTATTGGCGCTTGGCTTGTTTGATCACCTGAGGGACAACTAAGATGAGATATCCATTAGATCATGATGCGTCTGGCGGCACAACTTGGCGTTACATCCTTTCTAGATGTTTTTCAGTAACTGGGACACAATGATTCCTCAGACGTAATTTTAAAATTTTTCCAGCCTGGGACAACATATGTCCCATCCAGTATGAAAGGGTTAAAACACAAAGGGAGTACGACTATTACATTTTTAAGCTACGTGCCTACGTTGGAGATTTTTTTTTCAAAAACATGAAAATATACTGATATTTTTACATGTTTGTGTGTATTCATGATATAAACCAATTAATTAAGCTTTTTTAAACCAAAAAAATTTTATTAAATTAATTTAAAAAATCAATTAAAATTAAGCAATACGACAAACATTATAATCAAAAATCTAATTAAGTTTGAGTAATTTTCTACTTTAATGGAATTTAAATTCAGTTATCTAGGGAATGATCTAAAAGTTTTAAGGTAAGTTAATTTCCTTAGGAATTATAGATTTTTTTCTGAAGACTTCATGTTTATTCCACATTTTTTTTCTATTTTTACACATGGACAGGCCATTAGACTAACTTAAAATCATCTAAATGGAATGTGTTTAGGTCATTCCCTAGAATATACACTATCAAAAATATTCATAACAATACAAGCAATAGATTTTGAGAAATCATGTTTACCGTATCTAAATTTATTAAAGAACTGTTCTGAGAAAAACGAATTTGAAGTGACATTTTGCATATGACCAGCATGTAAATTTCGTTCTTTAACTAACCATGACTTTTTTTCTAGTGGCTATAGAATCAAAAGTAAGATAGTTTTAGAAAGCTAAAAAGCTGTACTAAATTATAGAATCAAAAACAAAAATTGCTAGTTTTGGTCGAAATTGACGTTTTCAAAGTAGGCACGGCACGTACCACGTACCGTACGACTTTTACATTTTTTAACAGAAAAACACTACTATTTAGTTTTTATTTTGTGGTACAAGAATTTCTTTTTTTTTCCTGGTAAAGCGTGAGTTTAATTCCCTAAAAACAATTCAAGCAGTATGCAATTTACTTAAGAGGTAATGCTTATTGGGTTTGTGACGTAAGTTAAATGTTGTGCCTCGATCATTTTATTTTTATCTATATCATTTCTCGTTATAAAGCTCTGTATTGAATTTAATAAAAAAATTAAGAAAAGTATAATTTTTAATGAAGCAATTTGTACAGTTTTGTAAACTTTAATATATTGTATCAAGTTTGAGATGGAAATTTGAAGAAAAAATCTTTGGTTAGTACAATAAAATACGTAATTGTGTATTATACAGAAAAAGTTCATTGTATAAGTTTTAATGGATAAAACAAACATTCTGTATTTTCTATGATACATACAACACCAAATGTAAGTCATGTAAAATGTTATTTTTATAAAACTTAAATTATAAAGTAGTGGTCCTGAAAGCGATTCGAATAGCTGGATGCTAGAGGTCAATACTTCAACTTTCTTTTCAAGTGGAAACCTGAATTATTCTAAATTAATAACCGGTAGCACCGTTACAAATTCCATGAAATCACAATGAAAAATTCCATTTAAAATCAACTTCAGAAAAAGCTCTGAGTAAGAGAGGAAAGGCCACAGAGCCGATCTCATAAACACAGCCATCGAGAGGAAACGACTAGCTTAAGGTAATGGCCATCAGGATCAGAAATATGGCTGTTAGTAAATCACGGCTGTGGCCCGCTTGTTGATAAGGTATGGACGGACATCCATGGGTCCTTGTGGGCTCGACCCCAGAGTTCAAGTCCGCTCCCACAAGGTGGGGAGGACATGTGGAGGCCATTTTTGACTACGTGCAGGATCGGGAAGGGATTAATACTACTCTTAGGTAAATCAGTTTGGAGATTCTGTTAGAAATAGCCAAAGATTCGAATAGTCTGACCTCGGTTATGAGCTATCGGATATTACAAGAAGGTGATTAGATGAGAGAGATAGTGAGAGAGAGAGAGTGAGAGAAAGAGAGTAAGATAGTGAGAGTGAGATAAAGAGAGTGAGAGTGAGATAAAGAGAGTGAGATATAGAGAGTGAGAAAGAGTGAAAAAGAGGGAGTGACAGAAAGAGAGTGAGAGAGACTGAGAGAGTGAGAGAAAGAGAGTGAGATAGAAAGTGAGAGAGAGTGAGATAAAGAGAGTGAGGGAGAGAGTGAGATAGAGAGAAAGAGAGTGAGATATAGAGAGTGAGAAAGAGTGAGAGAGTGAAAGATAGGGAGTGACAAAAAGAGAGTGAGAGATAGTGAGAGAGAAAGAGTGAGAGAGTGAGAGAAAGAGAGTGGGATAGAGAGAGTGTGAGAGAGAGAGAAATTTCCAGTGGTGTAATGTTGAAGGAACAAAAAAATCGCCATTAAAAGCGATATGCTGATAAAAATAATAATAAATTAAAGGAGGGAAAGAGAAAAGAGGGGACAGAGGGGGAGTTTAGAAAAAGGAAGAAAATTATATGGAAGATGGAGGAGATATCATAAAAAGATGTAAGGGAGAGGACTGAGGAAATAGAAAAGAACTGAAAGGAAGGGTCATTAGTAGTGTAGAAGAGGAGAAAAGTAAAAAAATGAAGATTGAAAGAACATAAATTTAGAAAATTTTGCCATACCTTTTTCTTCTTTAGAAAAAGGAAGAAAATATGGCAAAGGGATAGAATATCAGAAAAAGTGTTGAGGGAAATGAGTGAGAAAAAAGAGAAGAGGCGAAAGGAAAGACCATTAGTAGAAAGGAAGAGTAGAGAAGTGAAGGAAAAAGGAAGAAAAAAGAACAGATTTAGGGAGAAGGGGAAAGAGATTAATATAAAAGCGGGAAATGTAAAAGGGGTTTTATTCAAGATATTTTTCTGCTTAAGGAGTCTTTTCCTACTAAATCGATGCTGCTCTATAACTAAGTAATTGACTAATTTAGCAAATATCTAATAGTTTTTAAAATAAAATTCCGCTAGAAGGCGTTAAAATTTGTTGTATCGGATAGGATAGGGCATAGTTCTTTTACTATACCTAGACCCCACTTTCATGACTATTGAACCCCTATAGTCATGAAAGTGGGGTCTAGGTATAAGTTAAAGGGTGTGGACAGTTATATTGGACACCCTGTATGATTAGACAATTTGGAAATCAAATTTCTATGCTTCAATCAGTGCTGTTGCTGGATTTTTTCAGGGAGAAGGCTCGCCTTATTATTACTTTTTTTGCTCGAAACAAAATTTTTTTTGTTGAAATAATGTCGCCCAAACTCAGCATAGGCTTCAACCTATTCTAAAAAGGGTTTTAAATCATGGGGAGTCCGCCCCCCTCTTATATGCGCCTCTTATGTTAGGTGCCATTTGTAAATTGGCGCCATCCTTTATGATTAAAGGTTGGAAAAACAAATTCAGAAATTTCCTTAAAAGTTAAAAATAAAAAGTTTTTCTAAACAATGTTCCTAATTATTAGCGGAGACATGTCCCCCCCGAGAACGACGCCCGTGCCACCTTGTAAACGGGCATGGGCCCATTGCAATAAATCCATGTTTACGTCATTCATGTTTATCACGCATTTACAAACATAATATTCGACTGAAACTGGACCAAAAATGGCCGCCGATGACATTACGACTTCGCAGAACATTACTTCCGTTCAGTTCGGCATCCTCCTACAGATATAAAAAGTGGCCCGATAAGGATGACCCAAGAAGAGCACCTTCTCTTTAGCGGCTGTAAAAAGTGATCCAAAGGTGTGGTCGTGCCGGGTCGGTGATTCGTTTTCCATCCCCAGACCAACCTTTCAGAAGGGGCCCCTTACATCTGGGAAGATATTGCTGCTGTGACAGTTGCGGTCCTATGGTAGTAATGTCACCGTATGGTAGGTAGTACGGTATATGGTAATGGTCGTATGGTAGTACAGTGCGAGAAAAGGTGAAGCATTTCCCCAATGTTAAATTTAATTCTTTGATGCAAGGGCTTGCTTACAAATTACATCATGTATGAAGGGGAGATGTGTGATACAATGATACAAGGAAAAATGAATTTTCAAAACTTTGTGACAACATATTTTGATTTTTTTACAGAGATGTTAAAAGGACGCAAGATACGTTTCTTTCACAGCTGGATTTATCTAACACTTGTAAAAGAATTAAAAATTCTGGAGTAACGAAAATATAGATTGGATGCACGTTACTTTTCCGCTTAATTTTACTTTCGAAATATGATAGAACAAGGAATGTGCTAAGATGGACAACTTGGGGGAAGCGTGTAAAACTCCTGAAAATGAGGGAAATCATTTGGGGGGTATCTAAAGAGACAGTATCTTGCAGTAGTCAAAACAGAATTATTCTAATTTTCAGTTTTCCTAAACCACATAAAGAAACAAAGAGCTTAACTAGCAAAAACTATTGATAAGTTAACGGCATCATTCTATTTTTTGTTTTAATTTTTATTAATTTCCGTCAAAAAGAACTGAAGACCATTTAATACACTCACATGCGATATTCTAAAAATTTATTTTTAAAGATATTTTAAAATATTTTAATTCATTAATTTTTCCTTTTAATCTATCCTTTTTAATTTAAAACAATTAAAAAGGCTGAAATTTTAAATCATCATAGATCACATAACTTCATTGATAACTGATTACTGATATTTGAATCTTCTTCAAGCATCAGCATCTTCTGTCACCATGATGAAAATCCTTGAGAAAACAACAATTGGAGAGACCGCAACTGTCAGTACTGATTAGGGGGCAAGAGCAAAAGTCCCGATGGACCCACGTTCGGTAAAGACACGGATGTATTAGATCCCCGGAGCGCCGTTGTTTTCTAATAAGCGTGAAGAAAAGAGAGGGTGATACCGTGTATGTTATGGTGCTGTAACCTTTGGGCTGCTCTTCCTATTGTCATTCTGTAATGGGATTCGAACCCCCGCTGCAGAAGGATCTTATTGGATGATGAGGGAGGGACTGTGTTTCTAAATGGGAAACGTCAGTAACGTGTCCCTTTCCCACTAATGGGGTCTGCCGGTGGAACTAAATACGCCTTACTCGAATGTGAACTATCCCCGTTTGGATCAGCAGCTGTGGAGAATTCTGAGGGGAGATCTTTTGAGGATCCAGCACTCCTGAAGCCCTAAGACAAGTTATTAATTATTCATTTAAAGATCACTGCAATGATTTGTACTCTTCCTTTTTAATAGATAGATGCTGCCTTTGGTTCACTTCAGAAAAATCACAGAAAAAACTACGAAGATACAAAAACTGTACAAACTTTAGTTTTCCTAAAACAGATATTATGGATTTTCGTACTTGTTCTGAATTCTCAAAGTCCTCCTTTTGAATTTAATATAGATGACCATTTTACGACAAAAGTTTTATATGGTTTTAATATACAGGAAAGAGCATAAAAATCTATTAATGAATTTTATTTCCTTTCTGCAACACCAGCTGTTTGTCTACCATAGTCCCTCTTTCATCGCAAATTGTAACTTTTACCGTGATTTAATTCCTTAGAAATGCATTTATGACCTAAAGTTGACTGACAGAAAAACAAAGCTTTGCAAAGAAGTTTAGATCTAAATGATAATCCTAAAGATTAGGCACAAAATGTTTTATCGGGGTTTATGATTAATCATCACCCTCAAAATTGAGTGGAATAACACGTTTCCATAATGATCGTCATAATAATACTGTACGACTTCAAAAGTTTTCTCGTGGCGATCAGACTGTATTCAATTCCCAATAATAATTATACGGCCTACTACACCTAGAATTTAATGCTATCATGAACTCTGAGAAAATATCCAGAACATTTAATAAACTATATATAAGGAGGAAAATTTATTAAAAAAAAATTTACCATTTTGCCTAGTTAGAGAGAAATCTACCTTCTAGGAGAAATCTACCTTCAGAGGAGAGTATACAGAAGATGGTGACTTATGTTCTATATTAGGTAAGTATCCTATTTTATGGGAAAGCCAATCCAATGCACTTAATAATTATGGTAACACTTATTTACATAACTTATGAAATAGCTTTTCTTCAGTTAATGTCAGACCCTTATATCAACCCTTAACAACATGAGTCTTATTTTCCTTTTATGTTGCGCACTCTCTAACTAAGCCGTTATTTTAAAAACCTTCATAGGGTGTTCGTGATAGTATAGCATTTATATAGGACAAAGAAAATGTTTATTAGTGATGACAAAGTTACAGTACTAACGAGATGCTTATGAGGCTTAAAGTAAAATAAATGTACTTGGAATATTGCATTAATTCTTCTTATAAAGAATGCCTTTTGCAAAAGCATTTCTGAGAAAGCGACGCAAACACGTATTTGAAATAAGGGGAGTCTTAACTTTTGAAATATTTGACGCCAAATGATTTTACAGTCTGGCGTGTACATAATAAAGTTTATAATAGTATTACAACACAACTGTCTTGCTAAATTATTCTCTAAAGACATCCATCGTATGATTACAATCTTATAGAAGCACAACTGATCTTACAGAAGAATAACTTGACTGTCCGAAAAACTATAATTTAAATTGCATCATTTCCCTCTTACTATAAGAATTATGATGTTACGTTAAGTTGGAAAATCTGCTTTTCTATTTACCTAGTTTCAGACTAGACTTTCAATTTTGGAGTTAGAGTAGATTTTTAAAAATATTTAAAAATTCAAAAACTTTCAGTAAATTACATATTTTAGTTATTATAATTGAAGCAAAAAAAAAGTTCCAAAATTTTTCCTATGCCAGTGAAAAGAATAGATTTAAGCTTAGTTTTAATGGTTAACCTGTAGCGAATCCAGGATTTTGGTCTGGGGGGCGAGGTATCTAAAACGTGTATAGTACCATAAATTTCTTGATTTCAAAGGATTTTCAAATTTTAAAGGATTTCTCTTAACGTTACATCATAAGCTCCTTATTTCTGTATATTATAATCTGTTTTTCTGCAACAAAAAATTGGACAAAAATATTTAGCTTATTAAAAACACTGTACAAAAATTGGGAGACTTTTTTAATTCTAAGGAGGACTGCAGCCCCATAGCCCCTTCCTCCTGGATTCATCCTTTTGGATTACAAAAACATGCACCATTTACAACTCCTTTCCACTCCTAACAACCAGAACCACGGCGTAATACAAACAGATAAAAAAAATCCACCATACATCATTCAATTCACTCCACACAACGCAGAGAGAATTGCAACGCCACTGCGAAAAACAATCACAGCAACTCCAACAATTTATTTACTCAAAAAATTTCAGCAAGCAACACTGAACCAACCTAAAAAAAATACATCCATCGTGCTCCCAAAGCCACCTTCACGGCAACCTCCCCTCCTCCATGAAGAATGAAGTCGTAAATGGTTTATGGAGGCAACAGCAGCCACAGCCTCCAAGAGATGATTATCATCTTAAGATGACAGCAGTCTCATTCTCTTTACGGCTGGGCCTTTATCAGGTCTTTCGAGGGGCATGTCAGTCACAAAGCCAATAAAACCGGCCATTATCTGACACGTTCTTTGAGCATTCTCCTCCCCCGCGCGAGCCCGGCCCAAACCTCACCTTGCTTTATTATTTGAAATGAGCTGAGTGAGTTGAGGTAGTATATTGCCTTGCTCACCAAATGAATTGAAATGCGTGAGATGAATCTGAGTTGTTTAGTGAGTCACTCGTTTTCACTGATGAGGTGGGACATTCTCCCTTCAGCGAATACAAACGTAAGAAAACAGACAAAAGGCCTAACAGATGGTCCAAAACATTATTTTCAAATTCCATCGTATGATAGCGGACAGACCTGCAAATGTCTATGACCGACAGTAGGGAAGGCAGCACAATTTTTAGAACACAACCATAAGTTTGGAGCCTAGATCATGTGACTTGATCAGGAAAAATGATATATCGAGAGGCTATCTTTTGGGATAGCTTCTTGAACCATGCATCTTAAAAAGCCCCTAATTACCAAATAAATCATATTCAGAAACAATTCTTGTCCTAAAAAACAATTGTAACAAATAAATGTAAGAATTTCTCCAAGCACATTTAAATCATGATAAATTTCTTTCCCCTTTCTAAAAAGGTAAAATACTACATGAGTTGGTAAAATATTGTGCAAATGCATCTTAGGATTCTTGACACACTACCATCACTGCAATCTTAAAAACGAAAAAATATCCTGACAAGAATTTTCACTACTCGTCAAGCTAATGTTCATCTCTCGTCTCATTGATCGAACAAAATTATTTAATAACGTTTTTGTTTTTACTTACAGACCAATCACGGTAGAGACGAACGGTTTAACTAAGACTATAGAAAGTTTTAATTTTCTGTGTCAAAAGACGACTCACTCACTATTGAAGCGGGACAAACGAGGTAACTCGCCCGCTTTTTGACGGATGCGGCCAAAGCGTCTTCGGGTATGTCCGCTGTCACCTCGGGATCTCTCGGGCGGCCCGCTGATGCATCGTCGTGTAGCAATAAGTTGACGACGCCGGGAACTTATTGAGGCGGTGTTGAACACTGAGTTATGGATTGGGCGATGTGATGGATAAGGGAAGGGCAGAGGATTATGTCATAACTGTGGTAAATGGGATCCTCCTGGTTCTTATAAGCTGCAGAGTTGAAGGTCTTTTTGGAGCTTATTCTGAATTTTCCGTTTGTCTTTGCAGAACCTTGGCATATTTCTCAATACAACATCAAATAAAGTGAGTTAAGTCGTGGATGAAATCCGTACTTTTAGGTATTGATTATTTTTGTTTTAAGTAAATTGGAATTCACAGGGTGTTTCAAAAGGTTTTTATTATGAAAGGCAAGGCTTTAATTATGAAATAACGTCTCTTTGGGTCAAGGAAGTAAGGTTCATCCACAGTAAAAAAACTACGCTGAATCTAATAAGACGTCTTACAGCAGTCCTAGCACTAATATAAGAAGACTTGAAAAATCACTTGTAAAAGCTAATGGAGATTCTTCGTGTCAGTTTTTATACAATTTTCTTCTCCGATTTTTTTCAGTTAGTAGTAAAATTTTTGATCTTACACAAAAGGTGGGGAGATATTTTCAAAAGGTTAAGAATCAAAGAAAGGTTATTTTAAATTTTGAAATTAGTTCAGTTAAATTACGCTTTCTGTGGAAATTTTTGGAAAAAAAATTAAAAACAAACTATCTTCTATAGCTGCAACTACTGTTTTCTTCTCTACTCGGAAATCTGTCAAACAAGATAACTTAGCAGTTCCTAATAGAAGTATTAACCAATATTGTTCTAACACAAATCGATACAATATTGCCAAATTAATATCTTCGCCTAATGCCAGTTTCAGACAATATCAAGCGCTTCAGAGAATGTATTCCTTGAAACAAGGCAGGCTAACGTTTTTTTAGATGTGTGCCCCTATTAAGAAAGCAAATATTATGCGTAACCACACACTTCAATTTTTTCTTCAATATACAAAAAATTAAAGAAACTTAAAAATTAGTATTTGTTTGCACACAAATGGTGGGGATCGTAAGCCTCTAAATTAATTGGAATAATCGGCTTGAATAGGCTACTTTCTTTTAAGCACCTACAAAAAAGATTTGACCCCCATGAACTCCTAAACGTTTTCTAGATTTTATTCAAAATTATCAATGAAAATCGTAGTAGAGGAATTACGTCACATTATTATTTTCATAACTTTTTCAATACATTTGCGTACCTCAAAGCAATAAATATGATGTGGTCGCACATTAATACTGTGTATTAAATTTTATGCACATTAATAAAAATATTTCATCACCGTATAATATGTCCCTCTCTTATTTTTAAACGAAGTCACACAATAATCATTGAACATTGATTCTATCTATTTCCCGCATTTTTTCAACACCCAAGATCTATATCCCATTACATCCGACAGAGACAGCGCTGCATCGGAACGAAATTCAGGAACATCAGTCCCTCCCGAACAAAAGGCTGATGTTTAATGCATTCCATCCGCCCTACCGATGTCCGGAATACTCGCGATTCGGAAATATCCCCGACGATATTTTTCCCTCCCTTTGTTGCCTAGGAATGTTTGTCAGCTGCAATAACACGGGAGGAATGTCAAATGCACCGCTTCCACCAATAAACGCTCTACTTTCCGACGAATATGAAAATTACGTTCGACACATACTTCCCCGGGAAGTTTCCGAGAAAGCAAAAAAACAAGGTCGGCACAGCTGCGTTGTTGTATCATCATATATCCCTCGATAGGGGTCTCGATATAGAGGTTTATTGCAGTTTCACTGGATCTTGTTTGGTATCTTGGAGGAATTTTTGGAGGTTTCTGGAGGATTGCGTCTGAAGGCGTATTCAGACATTACTTTTTGTGTTCCTTTTAGAGGTGAATCAAAGTGAAAAGTGTGAATTGGCGTTTTACTCTATACTCCTTTACTGTTCCATGCAAACTAGTTATTCACAGGAGTGAATCACTCATGATGAGCAGTGTAAGTGAAACAGGGTGAATGAGCCTTGAGAGATATTTTAAATTGTGAACGTATTCCAGGCACGGATTCAAGGGGGGTGGCACTCTGGACAGTGCCCCCCTTGGACCCAAAAATATTCTCTAAATGATTTAAAACCGTACTTTTACAAGTATATTTCAAAAAAAATTTCTGGGGGAGGACCTCCATACCCCCCAGCGGTATCACAAGGGGATATTGCGTGATACTTTTTAGAAAATCACCAACATTTTGGCCTTTTTTGTCAAAAGGTAAAGGCGATGGTCTGGAAAAAAACCCACTTGGAGCTTGGTCTATGTAGTTGGAAAATTTAAGATTAAAAAAATGATTTATTTTTTATCTAACTCTTTCGTTCTTCATATTATCCGCTTATTTCATTTCCTCTTATTTTCTCTACCTAGTTTTAACTTTTCTGATATCCACTCTCTACTTTAGTGACTATATAATCTCTTTTTTGTAAGAGAATCGTTTTGCATTGATATGTAACATTTAAGTAATGACTCCTTTTATAAAAAGAACATATTATATCATTGATATGATATCATCTTGTCTATGCAATATAAAAATTTTAAATAAAGTTTAAGCAGTACAAGAAGTGTCATCTACATAGGAGGTGAACATCAACACTAACTACAACATAAACTTTAAAAATTAGTTCATCGTGGCAAAACAATATTCAACTTTTATGGTGATCAAACCTTGACTGGAATAACCATATTTAATGGTTAAACGAAGGAAACCGTGGTACAAATTTCGAGCGAAGGAGACCTTTAGGATCTTTCCAGACTGGCAATTCCATTACCTTCGTACGCTGTCTTTTAGGTGTCCTAAAAATAAGATGATTGGGATAAGCAGTAAAGAGATTAACCCCATGTCCTACCTTAGAGGCCCTATTTACGATGAGAAAAAAATTCCCATCAATATACTCCTTACTCTTTTTAATCGATGGAATCGCACCACTTTCGTCACCTTACAATATAGGTGCACACCGCTCTTTATTATTTCATAGAGAGCAACCATTCATCTTTCGGAATTGAGACCCTCCATCGAAAGGACCTCGCTGACGTATTTATAGAGGACGCAATTATATACAAAACATGGAAAGGAAAAGAGAAGAGACTGATTGCACAACCTGATCACGTCGCGCGAGGGATGCTGGGATAGCAACTGCCAATCGGCATCTTTGGGCGGGAAAAGATCCAGGGATGAAGAACACGTACCACATTTTTAAGGTTGACAATTTTCGCGAACACACCCAGGTGCTTTTTTTTGTTCTTTCGTTGCTCCTTATTTATTTGGGTGCATCATCTTCTTGGCCCCAAAGTTGGGAAAGAGAACCCGATTCCGAACTTTTTATTTTGTTATCATTTCGAACTATTTCTTGCTGCTGTTGTTGCAGCAGCAGAAAGGATAAAGGAAGCGTAAGAAAAAATCCCACCGTTAATGATTTATAGTTCTTGGTTGGTGGTTGCCGCCTTTATACACCTCCCGAGTTGGGGTTTTTTTTTCAGTTTCTTTGATCCGTTCTTTTTCGCGTGTTCGAATTTGGTATTCGTTCCTTGAGCCGTATCGTTAAGCAGGCGTCAAAAAGTTTCTGCATCCTTTTTTGCATGTAGGTGTACTAATTGGAAGAAGAAGAAAGCTGTATTTTGCTTCTACTCGGAAGTCTGTCTGCTTTTTATCGAAAGGCGTTGGAACCACTCAGTTGTAGTGTGGGGCGACCTTGTTTGATCCGATTTAAGCCGTTTGACCTTAGCTGTAATCCTGTAGACTGATAACTCTATATTATTCAATGAAATTACTTCACATTTTCGTGGGCTTAAAATAGTTGAATGATTTATGATAATTGTGGCAAATTAATCAAACTCTTAATTGCTATTCTAATTGTTATTCATCAAATATTATCCGCCTTTAAATGTAAGAGTAAGAGAGAGTGTAGTTAAGAGAATAGAATTAACCTGTAAATAAATGTCTCATGAATAAATCAAATATGTTACAAAATGTATCAAGTATGTTACGGATGAATTCCTCCCCTTAATTTTACTACTTTCGTATACTTTCGTTACTACACTTTCGTATATATATATATATATATATATATATATATATATATATATATATATATATATATATACGGTCCGGAACGCCGTTCCGGAACCTCTTTTCGAAAAAAAAATTATATTCTATTTCAGAGGTCTCCTAACTACGGTCCACGAGACCCATTCATCAGGCCAGCGGATACCTTTCTTTCTATGTACGAAAAAAAGTCCTAAAATGAATTTAAACCCTGTTTTTATTGTCAAATTTCCAAAATTTTTCGGGGGAGAACCCCCAGACCCCCTTTTTGTACTTAGAACTCAACTTATCAGATTTGTTTTCAGATTACGTTCATAACAGTAAGAATTCTTACCAAAAAATATAAGAAAGGCATATTTCAAATTTTTAAAAATATTTTTATCTTTTTTGCAAATAACAATATTTGCGATTTAATTGTAAGGTTTTTAATTAATTTTTCTTTTAAACATGATTGTGAACCCCCATTTGAACTACCCACAATCCGCTCCTGGTTTTGATTCGTTTTTATTTGAAACAGATTTGCCAGATCGCTGGGCAAATTTGCAAAGAAAATTTGAGACATCTTAAATTCTACCATTTAAGGACTTTAACTACGCATTATATTCTTTAAATTGGCAAAATATATAACACAAATGGTTCATTTATATTGGTAGGTCTCACCTCCTACAAGAGGCATCCTGTTGGAAAAAAAGTATAACTCACTGTAAAAAAAGGTGTAGAAAGAGTTCATCGTCTACAATTAATAATTTCGTTAGAACACTTTTCCTAATCTAGTACAACACATTTGAATTTATTTTATAAATTTATATTTGAAAATAAATGCTTAAGTTTTGGTATTAAAAAGTGTCCGCTTTTTCAGTTTTGATACCAATAATTTTACCGTTCCGGTACATCGGGATTCCGATATTCGATATTTTTTCATCCTGTTTAAATATTTATAATTGTGTAAAGCAATGTGATTTTTACATTTGAGGGACACCCCCCAAGCCCCGTTTTTTATGTTTATTCATGATTGTTAGGCCTGCTCTTTCCCGATTTTCATTATGCCGATGTCTGCCATTAATTTACTGTTCATAAATTTCACGACAATAAACGGGCGTTTATCAGACCTGATCGTAATAATATGCTTCCATCGGGTGCACAACAGAGTGCAAACGACTCATGATTTTAGCAAAAAAGACGCACAAATTTTCTGACTGGTTGTTGTGTTACAAAGCTAATTATATATTAATGTTTTAACAACAATCAAAAACGAACCAATTAGCTTAAGGGCTTATATGGAATCTGGAATCCTTAAACAGTCATTAAATCAGAGTTCAAATTGAAACAAACTCTTCTAACACACTTGCTTTTAATAAGGTTGGTTTTATTATTATTTTTTAGCGATCAGTTGCTAAGTGAAAACCTTGTATGAATGCTTTTACCCCTTGTATAAAAAAACGCGTAGGTTAAGGTCTTATATGGAATCTGGAATCTTAAAACAGTCATTAAATCAGAGTTCAAATTGAAACCAAACTCTTCTAACAGACTGTTGCTTCTAATGAAGTGGGTTTTATTATTTTTTTTATGATGAGTTGCTAATGGAAAACCTTTTATGGAAGTTTTTACCCTTTGTATGAAAAAAAACTCGTAGCCTAAAAGCTTATTTGGAATCTAAATTCTTTAAACAGTCATTAAATCAGAGTTCAAATTTAAGTCCCCAAGTAAGTCCCTATTTAAGTAAGTATATCCCCCAGTAAGTATATCCCCCAATTTAGAGAATAATCAAAATTTATAATTAAATGTGCATGTGTTTGTTCATCTTGGTCAAGCTGATGGTTTGTTTAAGCTTTGTGAAGATTGGGTTGTATCTGCTAATCGGTGATTGAAGGCGAGATAAAATTGATTAGGTTTTGAAATCCGATAAAGCAACAAGATGGGCAGAAGTATTACTTAGCCCTTGCGTTTGAGCAGGTCTCAGATACTGCTCGTAGTTCGGAAGGGGCCCCACGGAGCATAGAGATGTGCAAAGTGTTGGTGTACAGGAGAAGTGGAGTGGCTACACTTGGACGATCTGTTAAACATTCCCCAGTCTCCGGAAGATTCGAATGTTTAAAGACAAATTGAGAAGATGTAATGTCCCTGTTAGTGATTTATAACTTCTTGCTTTCTGTCTTCAGACAAACGAATCTTTATGTCGACTTTGGATTTTTATAATCGTCCCTAAAATCGTTTGGCGTTCGGGTGAAGCAACGGTCTTTTATGTTGTTGTTGTTTCTAATTTCCAGTTGGTCTAGCGAAATCTAGACCATCTCCATGAGTCCAAAGACTTTCAGAAAGTCCTGAAATAAAAAAGGCTTTAGTAAAACGTCGTCATGGGTAAAATCCAGACAGCTTAAAATATGCTCGGGAGAGGCTTGGTCACATCTGCATTTGGTACATGTCTTAAAGATTCTCTGCCCCTGTTCATAGGTAAGGCCCCTTAAATGTCCACTTACGAATCTAGACAAAATGGTTTGTTGACGGCGAGAGCCCTCAAAGGTGAGGGCACTACCAGGAGATTTTCTCCTGTACCAGGCATGTGACGGAGGGGTTTTCCTTACTTGCAGATCCATAAATTTTCTCTTAGAGTATATTTCTAGGAATGTCAAATAAGCACATGAGGCAGAAGGGACATAAGCACCCTCTCTGGCCATGACATCAGCCGCCTCGTTTCCAGCAACTCCTTTATGAGACGGCACCCATTGCACGTAAACTTCCCGCTGTTGTGTGAGATCCCTTAAAATTTCCAATATAGAAAGTGAAGCTCTGTCTCCAATTCTCGTCCAGTCCATCAGATGTTGGATGGCACTGCGACTGTCTGTAAGAATCCAAATGTTATGGCAGGATGGTTCGTCTTTTATTGATTTCAGCCCTTCCTCAATGGCTATAAGCTCGGATCTGAAGACTGAGGAGTTTTCTGGATTTTTAAACTTGAGTTGTTTAGAGGAGGAAGGAGTTTTGATGAAAACTCCACTGCCACAAGCATTAAATTCGTCTTTGCTGCCGTCGGTGTATATCGGTATATCACCATGAGGGATTTGATTTATTATCTCTAGTGCAAGCTGAAGCAGGTGCTCATGACAGTCATGTTTTTTGCTGGTTTGTATCTTTAGTTCAGGTTGGAAGTGTACCCCGGGAAGTCCTTTAAGTGGATTGATATTTGGCCTCAAGGAGTGCCTCTCAACGCTCCGGTCTAAGTAGCCCAATAGCTCCATCTGAGAAAAGGGACTATTTCTCCTTAATCTTTGGTTGTTGGTCCAACTTTTGAGGAATGTAGACGTTCGATTATGGTCCCCGTAACTATAAAGTTTATTGAAGTACTTTACAAGTCCGGAGCTTCTTCTAAGACTTAAAGGCTGAAGGTTGCTCTCATACAGAACTAAATCAGCAGGGCAAGTATTACGCATGCCTGTGATTATACGAGCAGCACTCAGTTGGACTCTTTCCAGTTTCAAAAGGTTTGTTGGAGACGCACATTGATATATTTGGGCTCCATACTCCAATATCGGTCTAATAAGTGATGTATAGGTCGTCCTCTGAGTATTGGCCTCAGCTCCCCAGTCTCTTTCAGATATGAATTTCAGAATGTTGAGTCTCTTTCTACTCTTTTCCACCAGGTGTTCAATATGTTTATTGCTCAAGAGCTCCGGGTCCAATCTATAGCCCAGATATCTGGGGTGTTTCTCACTAAACGGTCTTTTATGTTACTTCTTAGAGTAATATAATTGACGACCTTCCGAGAATGCCGAGTGATAAACGAGTGCATTTTGGAGACAGGAGGTGCTCTGTGAAAAGTCGCCAACCAGAGTGCCAAGGGCGATCTCCCGTCCTTGGCGACTTCTCTGGTTGTCGGTCTTCGAAAGGAGGATCCGGTCAGAGGATTTGTGCCAACACACAAGGGTTAAAGATACTGCAGTTAACAAACTGCATGTCGAAGATACCTCCAGCGAATGTGTGCGTGAGTGCGTGGTGTTATAGCTTTTCTGCCGTCACTAGGCGATGAAAATAGCATTGGGGAAGGCAGAGAAAACCGGTTTCACCGCCTAGCGACGGCAGACAAGCTATAGCAATCATAGGGGGCAGTAGCTCCCTAATTTTTTTGCCCTTTTATTCTTTAAAAAATTCGAATTGTTTTTTGGGTTATTAAGCCTCAAAGTTACCAAAATTTTTTCTAAGTTTAAATAGGTTTTCATCAGATGCGTAAAATGTTTATTAAATATTTTTAATTTTAATTTTCAAGTTTCAATAAGGTAGTCTCGAGCAAGGATATTATATTTAAAAGTTTTATGGATGCACTTGTTTTTTTTCTCTTAGTTGACAATTTGACGAAGGAACTAGGGGGCCTGCCACCAGCTCACGAACCCCCGGAACTGCTCGCTATGTTGTTTTGGTTTGTTCTTTTTTTAAGTTTGGTTAACTTTGGAAGTGCTGCATGTAACTTTTACAGTGGGCTTATAATACCAGGGGGGGCATTAAGACACTCCACTGCTACTGGTGACGTCACTGGTAGCGGAAGAATCTGTCTCGATGACGAGCCTAAGCTTCCACTAGCCAATCAGGTTTTATGAGGGGAAATAAAGTAAAAAGGGAAATGTAGATTGGATAGACATCTTCTTCTCTGCTATTTCGGTATCAAATAATATTTACATTTTGTCGAAACAATCATCACTTTAAAAAATTGTTTTTATTTCCGACGATCTAATATTTGAGAATCACGGTTTGAAATAATTTTGAATTTAATAGTTGAATCCCGTGTCTTGCGTGGGTTGTTTTTACAAGCATATACGGCACACTTTGACATTTTAAGAAATACTCTAATTTTAGAGAATTAACAAAATTAAACAATCCAAGGTTTACTAAGTTAGTTTTAAAGAATTTCTGAATTTTTTTATAAAATTGAATAATTTAATTTTCTATTAGGCTCAAACATAGCAGCCGGAAAAGCAATTGAAACTCAAAATAATAATAATAATAGTATTATTATTATTATTTAATCCTTCTAAGGAATACTTTTGCATTTACTAAAGGTCTAAATTCTGGGAGGGGGTTCTTAGAAATTATCAATAAATAATCACAATACTTAAGAAAATTAGTTTATTAAAGCTTAGTTCGATTACCAAAAAAACCCTGATAATGGCCGCAGAGAAGGAGGTTATTACTTAGTTCTTGGTTCAGAAAAGGTTTTGAAAAGAGGTTATTTGCCGATTTGAAACCAAGCAAGCAATCAAATATCCTTCCTCTGAATCATTAAAATCCACCACCCTGTATCTTTCCCTAACTCCACTTCAAAGTGAAAATGGTTGGTTGTGTTCAAACAGTAAGAAGGCGTGGAGATTATGGGGTCATCGGAATTCCGATATTCGAACATCTATATCAGGGGTTTCCAACTGGCGGCCCGCCGGGTCATTTTGTGCGGCCCGCGAAGCTCTCTGAAAACCCTCAAAAAAGTAGCTTCAAAACACTTTTTAGCACACTAAAATTCAAAATTTTTTCGGGGGAGAACCCCCGACTATGGACTAGCTTCGATCGTTTTCTATGGGGCAAGAATTAAAAGTTTAAAGTTTCGAGAGGTCGTTTGTAAAACCTGAAATTCCTCCTGAGCGAAGCAAGGGGGTATGAAGGCTTTTATAACCTTTATCATGAGGAGGGACAAAATGGAGAATAAAAAAATTCGATAAAACAATCATCTAAGGAAAATTTACAAACATTTTCTTAATGAAGACCTTTTCATTTAAGTAATATTCAGAATATTAAATATATTCAGTATTCCTACGAGTTGTATAAGAGTAAAAAAATTCATATATCCACTGGAATTTTGGAAAATACAGTGTAGTGCTACATTCAAAATATGTAAACAACCGTCGTCCCTCTTTTGCTGGAAAAATTTCATATTGAAGACTCTCACCCCAAAAAAATTATTTTCGTTAAAAAGGAGCCAGATTACTTTGAGGCCCGCCACTTGACTTGTGATTTCGATTGCGGCCCGCGAGTACTTAGAAGTTGGAAACCCCTGATCTATATCATCTATATTTCATATTTTATCATCATAAAAAAAGCTTTAAATGATATGCTATAGGGACATTTCATGCTATAGGGACTTATTTAAAAACAACTAAATAAATTAAAACTAACGCTAGGGGAGTTGTGGGTATAATATCCCCGAGGCCCAGAACCCAGTAAGTTTTTAAAATGAGTACTTAGGGGATATCATTTTGGTATTTCGGAAATAGTTGGTACAATACTGGTAAAAAACGACTCAGACCCTATATCTCCGGAACGGTTTGTGATATAAGGACAAATAAGGTATCATTTTTCATGATTTAAAGCAGTGGTTCTTAAACTGTGGTCCGCGGACCCCTGGGGGTCCGCGAGTTACCTTGACGAATTGCTCAAGTTACTTTTAGAATTCCTCAAAAAGTTTCAAAATTAGATGAAACACTAATTTTAAGAGGCAAATTTCAAAAATTTTCTGGGGAGGACCCCCAGCCTCCTCGAAATTTTGACTACAATGCATAATTTTTTTCTTGAAATTTCCTGACCATCACCTCTGAGACTTTGAGCAATTCAGGGGCGTATATAAGGGTGGGTGAGAGGCCCTGTCCCCCTCCTGAAATTTGGACTTGGTGTATCAAAACAAGTTAAAACCCTGTTTTTTTTATCAAATCTCCAAAAATTTTCTGGGGGAGGAACCCCGAATCCCCTTTAGTACTTGGTACTTTATTATTAAAAATAAAAACTTTTAAAAAATAAGTTCATCTAAATTGAAATCCTATGAATATAGTCTGAAATTCGGACGAAGTGTATCAAATCCTTTGTGTTTTTAGGGACAAATTTATCTAAAGCTTTTCTGAAGATGACCCGCCAGATTCCTTTTTGTACTTAAAACACAGTTCTAAACTTAAACTTATTATTATAAACTATTTTTTATTATAAGTTAATCAAAATGCAAATCTTACGTAACAATTTATGCTCAAAAAATTCTAACTAGGGGTATCAAAACTAATAAAAAAACCTGTTTTTCTAGTTGAATTTTCAAAAATTTTCTGGGGGAGAACCCCCAAACCCCCCTTTGGTAGGTATAGAACTTAATTACTAATAACCTTTTTATATCAAGTTCCCTGAGACGCAAATTCTACTTAAAAATTTGCTAAAAAGCTACTTGGATCTTTAAAATATACATGGGGGGGCTGAGGGATATGTTTTGTCCTATACCGAAATAAATTTCTATATACGCCTCTGGAGTAATTGTAAAATTTTTTTATAATTTATAACTCAAATAATATATAATTTATAACTCAAAACAAAAGTCTGGTTACGGCTTTTGGTGTTTAAAATGTTGGGGGTCCGCGATGTCTGGCTGCTACATAAAGGGGTCCGTGACAATATAAAGTTTAAGAATCGCTGATTTAAAGTATTCTAAATACAGAAAAATTTTCAAGTTCTTAGGGGGTCATTGTCATATTAAACGAAGCATCAACTTTCGTTTTTTTCTATAGGCCTCGTTGAATTCTCGACTTTGATCCTTCTTACAACCATCAACCCTGCAAGATCAAAATCAAGAATTCAACGTAAAAAACGAGATTTCAACGTAAATTCGACGAACTTCACCCAACACTCCTGGCTTTATTTCGGGACCAAATGACATGAAAATTGGTTTTGGGGGTTTTTTAGGGGATGCGCTTTCAGAATCGGGAATAATCTTTGATGCCCATAGGAAAAACGAAAGTTGATGCTTCGTTTAACCCTGTGGTGCCCAACCTACGGCCCTCGGGCCAAATGTGGCCCGCGAGGCTGATCCATGTGGCCCGCGGACTCGTTAAATCTTAAAAACAAACTACTTTCGGAAATCTTCCAAGAAAACCACGAAATCGTAATTATTAGATTTCGATGACACGAGACATTATGGCACTTCCATTTTAAAAAAAGATGATAAATAAGGAATTCCTCAACATCCAGTAAATATTTTTTTCTTTACTTCTCTGTTTTGGTTTTTTCTAGATACGGGGAATTTGCCATTGGTATAAATATTTTTCAGTATCAGTTATCCATTTAAATTCAGTTTATAAGGATCTTTTTAGAACCAAACTTCGAAAAGATGCCCGATCGTAAAAAGTTGAAGATTCACTCGGAATGCCGAAACTTTCAAGCAAAGTGGACAAATTCATATTTCTTTATTCAGCGAGAAAATAAACCGTTGTGTCTTATATGTAAGGAGACTGTGAACAAACTGTGTGTTTGAGATCAAACATTAGGTATCTGTTCTGAAAAGAACAAAAACTAGTGCTCAATCCCGACTTCCAGATAATCATCTTAATTCAGTTTTAAGGATAAGTTTACAAATTTGAAGCCGAATTTACAAGAACTGGTATCCTCCAAACAGATGCAAACTTATTGAAAACGGGTAATTTTTCTTTATGTTTAGAAAAATCCTTAAAAGTGTTTTTTATGTGGCCCGCGAGATAAATTTTCATAAGCAAATTGGCCCTCGTGAACAAAAAGGTTGGGCACCACTGAGTTTAAATTTTTTCTTATACCATAAAATATTATTTTCAGAAATAAACGATAGAGTTAACCACTTAATTCATGTTGTCCATATCCCCTAAAAAACGCCCGCTTTCGAGTTTCGTTTGGAAGGTCAATTTCTTTTTCCTGAAAAGTAGGAGTTAACAGCTGCACTCATGTTTTTTGCTTTGATTGTAAGAAAAAGAAAACATTCGATGCTCTCCTCATACCCTTGCTAGCACTTCTCTTTTCTTCTTCAAGAGCACGACAGCCCCGGGTGGGCACTGCCTGGGCTTCTCCAAAAAATTCTTTTATAGTCATAGGGGAGGGGCAGCTGCCCCGCCCCTAAGTCCCGAGTAATTAACTTTTACTTAAATTTTTAGTTAAGTTATAACCCAGTATTTTATGGTCAAATTTTCAAAATTTTTCTAGGGGAGGGCCTCCAGGCCCCCTTTTAGTATTTAAACCTTTATTATTCACACTTTTAAATAATAAGTTCATTACATCAAAATTCTACCTAAAAATGTTTGTCCATCAAATTTAGGTTTATGTGTACCAAAGAAGCAGTTTTAAAACCTGGTCTTAGGGTCAAATTTTCAAACTATTTCTGGGGGAGGGCAGTCAGGCCTCCTTTTAGTATTTAAACCTTTATTACTCACACTTTTTTTGTAATAAGTTCAATAATATCAAAATTTTACATTTAAACGTATATCCAAATTTGGGTTTACGTGTACCAAAAAACAGTTTAAAACCCTGTTCCCAGGGTGAAATTTCCTGGGGGAGGACCCCCAGACCCCCCCCCCGTTAAAACTGAACGGCCCTCTCTTACGGGGTTTTAAAAATTTTCTCCACAAACATAAAAAAGTCAACCCTGCTTGCCCCCCTAATTTGAACCCTGGCCTGTCATAGATAAACAAAATGGAAACAGTAGAAATGAGAGGTCCTAATAAATTTATCACTATTTACTTATATTTTGTACTAATTAATAGAGGTACTAATTAATTTTTTTAATTAATAGAAGTTCAGCAACAAAGAAATTTTAAGCGTTCATCAAATAAATTCTACATAAAGCTTATCTCGTTTAAAAAAAACCTATGAAATCTAAATTATTTTTGACTGGTCCCCCCCCAGAAGGAATTTCTGGCTGCGCCACTGAAAAGTTTTATATTGTTTTTCCCATACCCCCATTTGTATTTTACTCATTTTCAAGAAAACGAAATTTTAAGTGCATCAAGATATCACACCTAGCAATATTCTAAAAACTACATTTAGCCTGTGTGTAGGAGTACTTTTTTAACCCCCCTATATTTTTAACCCCCTCCCCCGAATTAAGTATACGCCACTGGGGGGGGTCGCTTGACAATTTTGTCCCCGGGGCTCCACTCCGCCTTGGCTCGCAGCGGCCCTGATAGTATATGCATTACATTAATTAATATTTCGTGTGCTTAGAGAAAGAATCTGGGTAAAAAATTACGTTTTAACTCTTTTTAACGTCTCTTTGACTCTTATAGTTCAATATTTTACAAAAAAAGAAGTTTTGGCGGACCCCTAAATCTTTTTTGGATTTATTTCCCTCAATGTTGAGTGACGATTTTATGCACTCGAGAAATTTGATTGATTGAGAAACTAAATAAGAAAATATTAAGCGTATATTGCATTTTTTATTTGAAAAAAAAACATAAATTCAAGTTATTAAACATTTCCAGAAAAAATTAAACTCCTGAAGAGGATCAATAAAGAATCGGGTACAGAAGTGTAGAGAGGAATTTTTCTCAAAGTTGCGTAGTGGTGGCTCCCTCTTGTTTCTTGAGTTTAAACTGAAAATTGAGTCCACATTAAAGATACTACTATACCTGTTTCAAACATTAACCCATTAGGGACGGTTGGTAAGAAAAGTTGCCAAGGGACATTTCATTTTTTACTGACTCTAATAGAGGACATTAAAAGTTTAAATGCATGATAACAGCTTCTAAAGAATGTATTTATTCGGATAAAAATAGAAATTTATACCTTCCATACCGTTTTGGTGGTAAAATCGCTGTTAGAATGAGAGCGTTTCACTACATTTTGGAGATAGCTGGGAGATCATTTGGAAAACGCCAAATTAATCCAATGCTTTGGTTATTTTTGTGACTTGTTTCAGTTGCAGCATATTCACAAGATCCCATTCTAAATATTATTACCAATTATAGTTGGAATGAGGGTATTTAAATTGCCAATAGCAAAGGTTTTCTTCTACTGGCAACTTTTCTTGCCAACCGTCCGATGTGTGGTCAAAACTTTTAAGAGTTACTCATAAGTAGCTATTGCAAATTAATTATTTTTAATGCTTATTTGACTTCTTATCATAAATGTAGATCTTATTTATACTTTAGCATGATGAAATGCTTACCTTGGGGGTCATAATTCTAGTAGGTCTCTTAATAGATTTTAGATTTTTACCGATTCCTAACACATTTATTGGTTCAATCTCATTCTATATCATTTCTGGATGCATTTATTTTCCTTGAAAGGGTTTTCTGGAATCTTAAAGTAGTCAAAAAATAAAATAAATATCACTGGAGTTATTTAACCCATTTTGAATGGGCCAATACCTAGTTTTTATCGAGTTGATGAGTAATCTTCAACATTTTCTGTGGGGAATATGCGAAATCTGGAGCCATTAAGATGAATATTGTAATTATGATGACTTTTCGATAGAGAATGACTAACAATAACTTAGAATTCCAATAAGAGAAAGAGCTTCGGAAGGCAAAAAAATTAACCAAAGCTATAAAAAAACGAAAGTTGAGAATATATATGACTCTGGCTGGTAAAAAAGTCCCTATGACCCAGACTAGGAGATATAAATAAAACTATTTTAACCTGAAAGTTAGCTAAAGTACTGAAATCAAAGGGTTTCGACCGTTCCCGATTTAAAAAGTACTAGTTCGGCTATTCTTAAAGCCTGAAATTAGGAGAATATCAATATTTCGGACTGAACAGGCCCTATTCAGAAGGGGGAAATACCCATTCTTGGACCCCCTATCAACAGTATAGTCCCCATTCACTTTTATTTATAAATTATTTCTTCAAATTATGCATGAACATATTTGATTATCAAAATCTTAAACATTCTAGTTAGTTTTTTCGACTTTTCATTTGTCAGAGTTTGGACCCCACTTAAGGACGGTTTGCAAGAAAAGTTGCCAGTTAAAAAATCATAAAAATTATTTTTTGAAAAATCTGAAAATGGGCATTTCTTACTATATTCGGTCCAAATGAACAAAATATGAAAGAAAAAGTTACTTATTTTCATTATTTTAAAGTCGTCCTTAATGGGTTAAATTTAACTATCATACTTTAAGTAGTAAATTGAGCTTTAAAAAAAGTCCAAAAAGTTAATTGCCTCATTTTATTATTATTTTTTCATCTTTATCATTCGGTCTCTTCTTCTTTTCATACCTATATTTATCTAATAAACATCCTCTCTTTCTCTCCTTTTCGTCGACAGTCGTTTTTTCTTTTTTACTCCTTTTCCTCCACGTTAAAGAAAAAGGCATAAGTTTTTACTGCGTTAAAATTTTATAAAGAAAAAGTGGGAATAAAAATTGTTGCTTGTAAGTTTTTAAAAACAACGGTTCTACTTTCAATCTAAGATCTTTCACGACAATTCGTGGCCCAAATATCCTGGTTTTCACACTAATTTTATGGATTCCTATAACGGGATGTTCGATAATATGGAGGAAATATAAATATTTTTTATGATAATTTTATTTTTCAATTATAACCACAGAAGTTAGGACATAATTGAGTAAAAATTCGAACTCTAAACAATTTATTTTAACTGTTATTTTTGAATTGATCCGTTTACATTTATCTTTAAACTTAACCTGTTCTTTTTACGAAAAAAAGTGAACCTTAAGAGTTAAAACCACTCTTCAAAGTTAGGAAAACAAGTTTTTATTTCTTAATTTTTCTTAAGAAAATATTCGTTCTTTGGTTATAGAACTTAAAGACTCAGAACAAGAAAAAAGTTACTTACTGACTCGGTAAAAAAATTCCTTTGGGATGTGGGTTGTTCTTCAAAAGATTATTTAATCTCATTTCTGTAACACCCCAACAACCTAATATATTTAACTACCCAGCAAAAAAATCAGCACCTTACCTTCAAAAATCCTTCTATTTTGAAGGTATTATGAAGGTTTGTGCAGATTTGATAAAGGTAGACGAAGACCTGCATGTTTTCTACATGGAAAAGACCGACTTTTCAAAGGCGTATTGGAGGTATTTTGCTGCATAACAATACCTTCAAATTTCCTTCATAAAATTAGCTGTTTTCATAACGTTTTCACAATGCAGATTGTAAACCTCATTTTAACTTTATAAAAACTTGTATTTTAGTGACAGTAAAATAAATTAAATAACGCAGATTTTGAACTTTATTTTATTTATTTATTTATTTAAATTATCTTTACAAAAACTGCAGTTCCCAAGAAATTCTAAAATAATTTTATATTTTTAAAATTTTAAAACACTGCATTGCAGGATTGCTTTTCTATCATGAATTTATTATGGGTTGATGTTTTACATTCACACACCCACACATACATGGTGTTTCAAAAGTCCGTTTTACTACTTTTATTTGGACACAACGTCTCCTAGGGTCATGGAAGTAAGGTCTACTCCTAGGTAAGTTACAATGAAGAATCCATTGAGATGACTTACAGCGCCCCTAGCGGTGAAATGGTTTTAACTTTTTTTAATACACTAAGTTCAAATTTCGGGGGATGGGCCCCCTTTTATACGCCCCTGCAGAGATGGGTTCCTGATTTCTCCAGTATCCAGATATTATTAGACAAGTCATTTTTAAAATTATATTTGTAGTTTCAGTTAGTTGCTAATTATTTTATGTGATTAAACCTGGTATATCTGAATAATCTCCAATATTTGACAAAAATATCCCAATGGCAGAATTTCAGTTCTAGCCGAGTCTGCTCTGATTGGTTGGTTGAGAAATTTCTCTCTGGAAAATATAAGTTTTTTTAATAATATAATAACCGAGGTTTGAACCCACGAACTACCGTATGCTAAGCAAGCATCCTACCACTGCTCAATCAATCTATATCTATCTGTATATTACATAAAACGCTAATGCGTGGCGGAAAATGGGGTTACATTTCTTTTCCGCTGTTGGCAACGATCAGTTTGTTTACAAAACGCGGGGTTTGTTTGGGTTTTGGTTTTGATCGCTGCCGTCGCTCACCGATATTTGCTGTTGTTAACAGGCCTGACGAGAGGGGGGCAAGTGGGGTACTTTCCCCGGGGCCCGGGGCAAGAGGGGGCCCGGCAGCCCCCAGTTTTTTAGAGTCAAATTTTCAAAATTTTTCTGGGGGAGGGACCCCAGGCCCCCTTCAGTATTTAAACCTTTATTGTTCACACTTTTTTCATAAGTTCATTAAAATCGAAATTCTACCTAAAAATGTAAGTCCAAAAAACAGTTTGAAACCCTGTTCTTATGGTCAAATTTACAAAAATTTTCTGGGGGAGGACCCCCAGACCCCCCTTTCAAACTTAAACCTTTAGTTACAAAAACTTGTCTTATATAAAGTTCTCTTGGACGCGCAAATTCTACCAAAACATGGGTTGAAAAGCTACATTAAACCTTTTAATATGGATGAAAGGAGGCCTGACAAGAGGGGAGGGGTTAAATTCCAGAGATTTACATATTGAGTACTTAGATGAATATCATTTTGAATAGTTTGGAAATTAATCTGTCTACCCAAATGGGCTAAACTGAGTAAATTCCCAGTTTCTAGGGGCACATTTTCAAAAATTTTCTGGGGGGTACCCCCAGACCCCGCAAAGGAATTCATTATGAGGGGAAGATTATAAAAACTAACTAAAATTTCATGCATAAGATAAATCATTAAATGGCTTATAACTTCATTTAAGACAAAGTACATCCTTGGGTGACACTCAGTTGTGAACAATATCCAAAAATATGAGTTAAAAACTTATTTTTAGGGTCGAATTTCTAAATATTTTCTGGTGGTGCTTGATGTTAGGGTCGACGTGCCAAACTAGCGGCTTGAAGACGCCAAAGCCACAAAAAACTCTGCTTATCAAGATAGGGGAGAAAGCATGGAATTGAGCCTCACTCTCCCCTCTCTTGATAAGCATCTGAACGAGTTTTTTATGGTTTTGATGTCTTCAAGCCACAAGTTTGGCACGATCCTTCATTGTATTATCAAGAAAACGAAATTTATTGAGTTCATCAAAATTCAAATCTTACCTGGAAATATTCTGAAATTACATTAAGTCTATGCATGACTGGTGGTACTTCAGAAAATTTTTGCCCCCTCCCTCGAAATGAGTGCATGTGACTGGGGGCCCGCTTTTTGAGTTTGTCCCCGGGGCCCGGCTTGGCTCTCGGCGGCCCTGGTTGTTAAGTGTTAAGAGCTATAAAATATTTCCATTTTAATGTTCTTAGTAGAAAAAGTTGTAAAAATTTGTCACTATTAAACATTTTTAGGCGTTGAAATAGCACTTTAATTTCGATGGCGATCGAAGTATGTCGGCAACACGCATTTGTTGTCCTGATTTCGCCAATGGAATCTGCCGTTTCAAAATATTAAGAAATAAGGTAAATGTTAAAAATTTAATGTTTTTAGATAAAATTAGACATATTTAGGATGAAAAACTGACTTCGATCGCGAAATTAGCAGGCAAGCTTAAGCGAGTTGCGAATCTAAAATTAATGTTTATATTTAGTTGCCTGTGAACATCAAGGAAAATAAAAACGTTTATTTCTTTTTATTTAGTAATGCTACGATAGTTAAAAAGGGTATGATTTTATGTTCTTACATACTATACCGTCAAGCTTAAGCGAGGTGTGGATCTAAAATTACTGTTTATGTTTAGTTGACTGTGAACATCAAGGAAAATAAAAATGTTTATTTCTTTTTATTTAGTAATGCTACAATAGTTAAAACTGTTATGATTTTATGTTCTTACATATTATCCCAACAACTGTGCCTCCAGTTGTGTAGCCAGAAAAAAATTTCTGAATGAGATATTGGTATATTCGAGGGAGCTATGAGGTAATTTTAGTAGTTTTCTATGCTAAAAAAACTTTGTGAAAAGAGAACTGAATTTGATGGGCACTGAACGGTTGACGGTATTATATGTATGTGCCGATTGTACTATGAAAAATTTATCGTAACTATATAAGCCGAATTAAAGGTTTAAGCCGAATTAAAAATTTCACCACCTTTGCAAGCATGGATCACTAACATTGTGGCCTAAAATTGCCTATACTTCCAATAACACAGGACACTGCAATAAAAATATGAGTGTTCCTTCCTAAAGTGCAGTCTTTTATAAACGGAAAACTTAAAAATATTGAAGGTAGAAAATCATACACATCAATAGCAAAGAACAATTTGGAACGACTTGGTAAATAGAGTACACCCACGATTATTTTGCAGAAACAATCAAGAGTTATTTAACCATACACACAGCTGTAAGTGGTATTTTCAAAGTGACGGGAGTCTTTTGAGTCAAATTTGCAGTAGCTGCAAAACTTGAATTATTCTACGAGACAAAGTTTTCTGTGATTCAGTTGGGAAAAAAATTTTGCACAGAATAATCAAACGCAATTTTAGTGCTGTTCAAATGTTGTGACTATTATTAATGAATACTTGCATTAGGAGAGTAGAAATCGTACATATAAGTGACAAAGCACAAATTAGTAACATGAGGGGAGTGGGGAAAAAGTAACATGGTATACTTTTAAGCATGTTAAAGTGTAATAGCTGTTGGTCGGGTTAATCCAGTCATAAGAATTTATGAAACTTTCATGGACATGGTGTTTTGGGTGTTTTACTTGCTCATTCTTCACATAAAGGGGTAAAAATTTTCATGCTATTAGCAACGTGTGAAACATTTTGATTTTTAGAAATTAATCTTTTACCATATTATTTGTTTGGTGCTATATGCTCTTATTTGGGCCTTGCGCTATTGAAAAAGTTAAGTTGAATTATTAGGGAACTGTTTGTACACATATAATAAACTATGATTTGATGAATGGTGCCCTCAAATGTGCCCATTCCAATAAAATAAATTCTTGGATTGAATTTTGAATTGATTAAATTTTTGGCATTTTGTTTATTTGATTAGATTTAACTATAAATTGTTTAATTTTCTTTTGTATATAGTTTCTTCAAATAATCTGATTGATTTAATAACCAGTAGGTTTTATTAACTGTATAATGATAATGATTAAATGTATAAAAAGGTTTTATAACAGTAGAATTGTGTATAAATTATCATATATGTTACTGACATTTCTTTCTATAAAGCATTATGAAACTGTTTAATTCAATTTAATATTTAAAAGTTGACAAATATGCTTATTTTTTTCTGTACAAATTATACACGTGTTTCAGATAAGAAAAGTGGAGTAAAAAATCAGCATAAAAACTTTAAAAAAACATGCAGGTTTGTTGTCTGAAATTAGGACAACCTAACTGCAGTAAAACTGTATTAAAAACAGCATAAAAACTTCAAAAAACCCGTGCAGGTTTTATGCCTGAAATTCGGACACCTGAACTGCAAGAAAACTGCATAATTTTATTCCGCAAAAAAACTGCACTGAAATCCTTCAGGTTTCCTGCAGTTAGGGTGTCCGAATTTCAGGCATAAAACCTGCATGTTTTTTTAAAGGTTTTATGCTGATTTTTTTTGCTGGGTAACTCAAAAAATGTGATTAATCACAAGACTTTAATCCTATTAATATCTTAGTAAAAAGAAGACTAAACTCTATAGAAAATCGTTTTAGAGATAATACCTGATGTTTCGTACCATTAATAGCATGAAATTTTTATTAACAGAGTCTACGGTACTAGGCAATGTTTACAACTTTTTTTTAACTAAGGTGTTTAGAATGCTTTTTTAAAGTCTAATTAAATTCTACGACATATTGGAAAGTGTAATTTAATTTATTATTGATATTGTAGTATTATATATGTATATTATTGATATTGTAGATGTTGTTCTCGTGTGCCACTTGAAATACCCAAGCTCCAAAAGGATTATTGATATTGTAATATTATTATTGATATTGTATTTATTATTAAAACTGTGGTTTTAAATTACATAGAACCTGTAAAATTCGTTAACGGCTGTCATTTTTTCATTTTAAACAAGTTGAATAGCTCTGACGTCTTGTTTTAACAGTATTTCAAAGGTTTCTTTTGGTTCCTAACGAACTTCCTATTAAAAAAATAATTTAATTTTTTTCATTAGAAGTTTCGTAAACCTCAATGCTTTTTTTAATAGCCCTAAGCTTTAAATTAGCCAAGTTTATTCTATATGTATCCTACTGAGTATCCTAAATTGCTAAAATTTAATTTAGTAGGAAAACATAAAAATTTAGGCATATCTTAATTGGTAAAAAAAATTCCTACATCTTCCCTGCTTCATCCATGACTAGTGAAAACGAGTTTCTATTTTAAACCCATTCTAAAAATTCAGTTTGTGTTGACATTAATTAAAAATTATAATTCCTCCTCTCTGTTCTTTCCATCTTATATCTAAATAATTTTTAGTATCACTTGCATATGAATGCCAGCAATTTGTTCACTTAAAGTTTAATATCATAATTTTTAAATAAAAAGCATTAAATAAGATCCACTTTCCATTGTTCTAACGCTTTATTGTTCTTCAAGTACGTGGAAATCTCCGACCATTCTTAATTGTGTTTTCTTGAGCCTCGCGAGTTAATTAAATCTGTTAATATAATTAGCATACCTAAGAGCTCATTAATGGGTTTTTGATGAAGAAATTTCAAGGGAGCAGTAATTTCAGGTTAATTTAGCCTCTTTTTTTCTCAAGAAGAAGTAAATTAGAATTGGCATGTGTCTTCTTTTGTTTAGAAGGAGAGCTTCAACTTTAACACCAGAGTACGTAAATACCAACTATCATAGAGCATTGTTGTGTGCTTTGTTTACTCTCAAGTGAATAGAAATTTGCCCGTAAAGTTGAAAAAAAATTCCATTTTCTTAAGCACCCAATTTAAATGGTTTATTACTGGCTTTTAAGACAATTAACCAATGTTTACGTTAGGTTTAAGAACACATTAGATAAATGGTTATTTCTTATCTATTCTCCGGGCCAAATTAAAGGACAAAGCACTATATATGTATCTCATTAGTTTACTGGTGATTCGAATTAACTTTTAATTAAATATTGGTGATTATATAAGTTTTGAACATTCGATTAGGGGTTATGTAGAATAAGAAACTGCATCTTCGGATATTTTTCCTTCGTAAGTAAATATTTCATAGTATTATCTGTGATGAATTGAGTTTGCATGATGAAAATTTGTATCAGTAAAGTGCAGAAGGGGTTTATAAGTAGCAAGATTTTTCTCTTTACACCGATATTGAAATCTTCTTTTATTCGTGTTGTGTAATTTGCTTTAAGATAATCTTGCTTTTCTAAATTTATAAAGTTTATAAAATGTTATTGATTTTTCAATCCCTTTCTTACTTTTTTACTTTGTGTGGCCAGACATGCTTGTTTAAAGAGTCCAAATTCAAAACATCTATGCAACACCTTCATACTATTTTTATTGCACCAAAATTATGTTTTAAAATTACTACTCCATAAATTGTTCGGTTAGAAACATGTTGAAAAAGTTGTACCAAAGAGATAGGACGAGACCAATCTGATTATTATCTAAATAAATGTATGACAGCCTTAGCGTTCCAAATGTTCTAAAATGATTTAAGCCACTTAGAAAGTTAAATTTTTTTAACTTTTTATGGTAAGACCCTTATAGCCAATTTTGCAAAGTTTCCAATGTTTTTTCCATGTATGGAACTCAACACTTAAGTATCCCTTTATAATCCGTGGCGTTTATCCGTATATTATTATCGTAATAAAGTATCCCTTAGTAATCCCTTTTAGTCCGAGACCGTCCGAGATCGCCAATTAATCCTATATTGAATTTAGGGCAGCTAGGTTTGAAACGGTTAATCCACCCAACATGGGAAAGGCAGTCTGTTGTTTTTGTTGTTACTAATGCTAATTGGAATATCCAAGCTCCATTCTCAAAGGCGTACAGAAATTAAAGCAAAAGAGGTGGCTCTTGAAAGAGTGAGGCCCATAAATGGCAGGAGTCCGACTTAAGCCTTATATAACAAATGCTTCCATCTATCACCAACGCCACAATTTTACCATGCCACTGAAAGGGAAGGAAAGAGTCTCCAGAAGTCCTGGACCCATGACCCATGGTAACTGCTCCATGACCGACCACAGGACTTTCGAACCCACAGATATAACGAGCAAGTACTCCGCATATACATATCTTTGATAGTGTCGGAAATCGAACCTGGGACCCTTGGAACCAGAAGTCGATGCCTTGACCACTAGGCTCCCCATCCTCGCGGTCTCAACTGCAGTTTATTTCTTACTTTTCATCTTCACTCACACTTGAAAAATCTGCCCTCTTTAAACAAAAACTATAATTCCAAATCACGTTTAAAAAAACTATACAAAGTATTAAGATAACATCTCGCACATGCGCAAAACACATCCTAGAGATCAGGGCGCGCCGAAACGCCCCGCAATTTGCGCACAAAAGACGCGGCATCGGTATTCTGTCACTCCTTCAGAAGACACCGGAACGATAGAAAAAAATAATGGTGTTATCACTACGGTTCCACACCACCCACCAACTTGTGCAAACATTGCTCGGTATGTACCTTTCGTGCAGTGGTTATTCCTTTTGTTCTTCGGAGACCCGCGTGTTAACCCTTGCAGAAAGGTGGGCTTGACGGTGCCAGTTGAGGAGTGCGTTTGACCCCTTTTAGAGTGCTATACGTGATTTTACTCTTGAGCTTCCTTAAGGCTCCAAAGATATGCTAGGTATCCATTCGCTTAAAAGGAGGCGTAGCTAGGACATTGCTCAAGGCCTTGCCCCAATAGAGCTCATACCAAGAATTTCAAAATGGGAAAATATATTTAAGGCATTTTGCAGAAAAAATTAATGTCTTTAATCAAGGCATTATCCGTAAGGCATCTTGGAAAAGCTAATAACTGTAGCCTTACATAGTTATGGGTACACAAGGCCTTATGAGGTTTTTTTAGAGTGCCATTTATTATTCTCTGTAAAATTAAAACAGGGAATTAAAGGCCAAGTCTTAAAACTTGTCACTTGTTAACGATACGGCAAAAAACAATACTTTTATTTTTACATATCAGTTGAGTCGGGGTCTAAAATTTCCGTTTGTGATTCAGAAGTTTGAGCATAAATTTAGTCATTTAATTTATTCTCTAAGCCAATTCTTATTGGAACGTTCTAGCTTTACGTAGGAAAAAAATTAAATGCGTCGAAACCATACGGTAACGAAGAGAAGAAAATTGGGAGACTGGGGGACTCGTGATATTTTCAAATGTCAATTCAATAAATTAGACGGAGTTTTTAAAAATATCTTTTAAACCAAGTGAAAGTATTTTGGTAGACTTTTGCAGGAACTTCTAAAAAGAAAATTCCCTGCTCTATCCTCTTTACGAAGTAAACATTACAAAAACAGCTGTACGAGTCAGATTTGTATGTAATTATAAATTATATTTAAAATTGTCTTCTAAGGTGTCCCTCCTTAATTAAATCAAACCCTCATTTTATTATTATGCATAAGACAACTGCCCCTTTTCGAAGGGTATATTTTCAAAATCAAACTGGATCTCCTGTCTAGGGATGGGTAAAGAATTATAAATATTATACATTCTTATCCTTATTTACTTAAATAAGATTTTAAGTGAAACTCTGTCATTGTAAATCACACGGAACCCAAAAATGTTAATAACCGTCTTCTTTATCATTACTAGCATTTTTTGAGAATTTCAAAGAAAATCTTTTGTTTAGTTTTACATATAAAATAAGTTAACAAAACTTATTTTGTGTATATGCTACGGGCAAAGTGATAAATTTCATTGATAAATGCCATTTAATTTATCACATTGCCCTCCTCCACTTCGGGAATTATTTATAATAATAACAAATTAATAAATAAAAGATTTCACATAAAATATTTTGATCTTTTTTATTAAAAATATGATACAAAATTATACCTGGAACTGCAAGATGTTCTATTGCTTTTTAAATTAATATCACATACAAACTCTATAAAGCAAAAGTAACAAATACGTAAAATAAGTATAATAATGTGTGGCTTAAAGACCTTGTTTTAAATCTAATAGTATTTGAACAAACTAAAGTCTACATAAAACTGGTAGTAACAAAAGGTTTATGAAAAGGATGCCTTGAAACTCCTTTATTCATGTACTTCGACTCGCTTTGTAGTGTAAAGCAAAGAAAGCTAGCAACCGGTATAATATCATCAGAAGAAGAATGGACAGAATATCCCGGAGTAAGTATCCCTAGAAAAAATAACAAGTATTATAAATATTATTATGAAAGATGGATTATTACAAAACTTGTACTTATCACATAAACACAAAATCATGTCGGAACCAGAAGATGTGCTCTATGAGAGAGTGTACCCTCCAGAAGGGTAAACAAACATGTACTTGATAAAGTACCTTCTGAAATGTGAAAATTTGTGGCCAATGGATAGGTTTAAGGGGTTATTACCCCCAAAAACGCAAAAAAAATCGTTAAAAATGATAGAGTTTATTTAACGCCATTTTTTACACTTATTTTTTACGCAATTCCTTTTCAAAAGGTCCTAATCCATCACCAAGGACCCAAATTTAATAAAAATTGGCCGCAATGATTTTTACAAAAAGCGGTTGAGGCATTAGTGCCCCAGAAGCAACCGCGGAAGGGTTCGGAATACTAACTTTCGCTTAGAGGACGCGAACACCTCAACCGCTTTTAGTAAAAATCATTGCTGCCTATTTTCATTAAATTTGGGTCCTTGGAGAAGGGTTAAGACCTTTTAAAGAGGAATTGCGTAAAAAATTAAAGAGAAAAAAATCCTGAAATGCAAAAAAGGAACGTTATACAGGATAGAGGTTATTTTAAGCTTTTCTTACTCTTATTTTTAATGCAATTCCTCTTTAAAAGGTCTTAACCTTTCCCCAAGGAACGAAATTTAATGAAAATAGGCAGCAATGATTTTTACTAAAAGCGGTTGAGGTGTTATCGTCCCCGAAGCGAAAGAGAGTCTTCCGAACCCTTCCGCAGGTGCTTCGGGGGCGCTAATGATTAACCCCTTTTTGTAAAAATCATTGCTGCTTATATTCATTAAATTTGGGTCTTTGGGGATGGGTTAGAACCTTTTGAAAAGGAATTGCGTAAAAAATAAGTGTAAAAAATAGCGTAAAATAAACCCTATCATTTTTAACGATTTTTTTTGCGTTTTTAGGGGGGTAATAACCCCTTAAACCTATCCATTCGCTAAAAATTTTCATATTTTAGAAACTTAAACCATTCTTGTCCTCTCGGGTGTAATTTATAGACTAAAGTAATGATTTTTGACCTTGAAAATCGAATTCAAAGTCATTAAGTCATTGAAAAACATAAAAAGGGGGCGGGGCTGTTTGCAAAAAAAGTTGACGTGATAGAAGAAAACTAACAACAGTTTTCTAATCAGTGTGCCCATTGAACTCTAAAACAGCCAAAAAATAGAAGTCAACAGAAATTATGTTAAAAATTGTTCCCCAGTGTTATTAAACTTCCATATTTTAAAGTTTTCCACAAACCAAAATAATAAAAACTTTCCCACTTCTAACGAAATACGTTTCCCAGGCGTATTTAGTTTTTGTATTTCACTTCAATTTTTCTAAAAGCTTCAACTAATGACGAGGTTAATTTATTTCAATTTCCGGGATGGATGGCCGTGTTTGATGAAATGTATTTCCAAACGTTTCACTCTCTGCTTCGGAGAGCATCCGCCGTGGCAAAAAATCAACTAGCCAGCACAACAACAGTATTAGTATCTGATCTCATTTTCATTCCACGTTAGCATTCACGCTGTAATTGTTTGGTATTTGTTTTTGTTTCAATTTTTATCAGTTGATTTTTTGCCACTGAGGATGCTCTCCGCAGCAGAGAGTGAAACGTTTGGAAATACATTTCATCAAACACGGCCATCCATCCCGGAAAATTAAATAAATTACTCTTCAGGTCGTGGAAGTTTTCATCAATTTATAATAAAGAGGCTGCTTTTATATTTACTAAACTCGACATGGGTTCTCACTTGATTTGTTTTGTCATGCTATAAAATTCATTTATAAAGTAATTTGTATTATAATATCTTGCATGTATGAGAAAAGAGAATTTGACATTTTATATGCATTTTATTTTGAAATTTTTTACCTTAATTCCTATTTCTTATTATTGTATCTTTCACAAAATTCCTCAATTTTTGAATAGCACATTTGTATGGAAATTTATATGTGTTTGTGTTTTTAAATATAAACATATTCAGCATGGATGATGTGTTCGGATATGAAGGAATATCTTAATTTCGGGTTTACTTTTCTGTATCCCCCAATCTATGCTCTCAATAATATCATCAGGTATATGTTTTCCATGATTTTTCGACTTCCTTTCCTCTCAAAATATTCGCCTGAGAGTATAGTAGATAGTGAAAATATGCCGTCATTACAAACGTGTTTTCTCCAAACAACTTTTCTCGAGTACGTCTCAACTCAAATTAACTTTTGATTTTCCTGAATGAAACACATAACTTTTAACTGTTATTCTGGATAAGGAAACTTACTTCGTGGAAACTCAGCATCGCAAGAACATCTTCTCCATCGTGTGGACAGAACTCTGTATAGCAGGCTGAAAATAATATAAATAAAATTAATTGTGTACTAGCTGTTACAACCCGGCAAAGCCGGGTTTTACAGCTAGCCTTCTTTGGCACTGAAGGGAGACTCGTTCGTTACTACCTGTTCGTATTTATTCATTACCTATCATTAAATATACAGTTTTAATTCATTATCTTCGAAAGGGGTTTTGTCTCCGATTTCACATGGCATTGTCACAAATTTATAACATTGAAATAATAAGGAAGTTGCATGTGTCAGATTTTCAAAACAAACAAGTGTTCCGTATGGTTTTTTGTATGGTAAAATGAAATATCTAGTCAGTTTTTCAAAAAAATGTACAGGTAATTAAATATTTTAATTTAAAAGTCGAGAAAAAACACGTGACTGAAAACGTTTATTGTTTAAACTATAAGATTACGTCAACAATAATACCATCAACTCCATTGCTTTACAACAATGTTTAGTATAAGATGGCGTCACATCCAAACTCTTGGCGTTTTCGCGCGCTTTTAAAAAGGGGATTTTTGTTAATTTTTTTGACAATCAAAAAATTTCTCGATTGGCCTCAAATTTTGGGTAGTTGCTTATTTTTGCAAGAAGAATCGATTAAAAAAATATAAAAAATCCTGCAACTTCCTCATTGTCATTTAATTTAGATCGGCCGTCAGCCCAATCCACTGAACCGGATCTGTACAAACTTGTTCTTAAATAAAATCTTACTACCCCTATATAAACCCATTTTAAGTGGCATCCATGGCTTGCATGACTGGTAAAATAGGTTTTCAAACACGGAAAAATAAGTGAAAAAAGAAGGAAAAATGGGAAAAAAGAATGAAGGACCGATTTTCTCTTTATAAATTATAGCCTATGTGTTATTCTGATGTATAAGCTACATTATTGTAAAATTTCATTAAAATCCACTCAGTAGTTTTTGCGTGAAAGAGTAACAAACATACAGACAAAAAAGAAGTTCCGGAACGGTAAAATTATTAACGGAATTCCCTAATTCTGACTGGAATTCAGTCTCGTTACTTTCGGGACAGGCCTTATAACATAGCCCCTTCATCCACCAAGCCCTTCAATTATGTATATTAAAAAACAACACAAATTCAGTAATAACCTTATATTAAATCACAAAATTATTGTTATTTGGAAAAAAGATAAAAATGCATTTAAAATTTTTTTAAAAATTCAAATATGCACAAGTGAATCGTTGAAATTAAGTTTTTAATAGTAACAACAGAAAACTGTTTTTAACACATCCAGGATATCATAATGGCGTATGTTGAAATTTATTTCGGGAGGGGCCCAAATATCCTTTAAGAAAATTAAATCACTATCAGGCCCCAAGTTAAATTTTTGCACTGGGGAAAGAAACTCGAAATTCCCTCTAAACCCTTTTTACGCATGTTTATAGGTTTAATGTACTTTTTTAATATTTTTTTAGTAAGATTCGCCCTTTTATGAACTTAATCTGAAGGTAAATGTGATTAGTTGAGTTCTAAATACAAAAAGGGGGGTCTGGGGTTCCTCTCCCAGAAATATTTTGGAAATTTGACCCTAAAAACAGGGTTTTAATTCATTTTAGGACATTTTTTAGTATACATATAGAAAAGTTTTCGAGGGCCTGATGAAATGGTTTCGCAGGCTGTAGTCATGAGACCCCTGAAATAAAATATTAATTTTTTAATCGAAAAAGAGGTTCCGGAACGCCGTTCCGGCTGAAATCGAGCCCTGTATATATACAGGGTGTATCTGAAATGGTGCAACAAACTTTCAGGGATGATAGTACTCATCAAGACGAACAAGAATCGGTATAGAAAGGGGGTCCCAGGCCAAATACTAGGGAGTTAAAAATGGAGCGACACCCCAAAAAATCATTGAAAAATTAAATTTGTAGAAGAACTACTATTGGTAAAAACTTAATTATGGTCTCAAAAATTTTGGTTTCATATGATCTTTAAAATTACCTCAAAAGTCTTCCCTTTAAAATTTGTTTTATTATGAAAAAAGTTAAAAAACACAAAAAAATGTGAAAAATTGGCCAAAACCTTATTTTGTATTTCAAAATCCTTTCATTTGATTTGATAATCTGAAAGATCATAGTTGAAAACCCTTAAGTCCAAAGTTTCACGTAAATACAATCAATATTAAACGCTTGAGATCCTGTTAAAGTTTGTTTTTTGAGTGCGAAAACAGCTCCAGAAAACGAATGGTCAGGGAGAATCTACGAGTTACGGATAGATAATAGCTAAAATTCTTTTCTCTCCCAATTTGGCGAAACATGCCAAGCTCCTACAGATCGCCAAGCAAGCTAGGGCGATCTGCTGTTGGCGAAAGTTGGCGAGGAATCTCGTAACGCAAATCGTGGCGAGAAATTAAGCGAGTATCAATCCGTAACTTGTAGATTTTCCCTGAACATTTGTTTTTTGGATCTGTTTTCGCACGCCTTTAACAGGATCTCAAGCGTTTAATATTGATGGTATTTACGTGAACCTTTGGATTTTAAGGTTTTCATCTATGCTCTTTCAGATTATCAAATCAAAAGAAAGGATTTCCAATCACAAAATAAGGTTTTGGCAGATTTTTCACATTTTTTTGTGTTTTTTAACTTTTTTCATAATAAGACAAATTTTAAAGTGAAGACTTTTGAGATAATTTTAAAGATCATATTAAACCACAATTTTTGAGACCATAATAAAGTTTTTACCAATAGTAGTTCTTCTACAAATTGAATTTTTCAATGATTTTTTTGAGGTGTCGCTCCATTTTTAACTCCCTGGGATTTGGTCTGGGGCCCCCCTCTATACCGATTCTTGTTCGTCTTGATGAGTACTATCATCCCTGAAAGTTTGTTGCACCATTTCAGATACACCCTGTATATTAGGGTGATTATTATTTTTTAAGTTTGGAAATCTTAACGCTACGCCCCCCAAATTGTTCCATCATACAAATAAATAGTTTTTGCGAAATATCAGCTCACTCGAATAATAATAACACGTGCGCAGTTGCCTTGAAGTTTCAAAAAAATACTGATTTTTTCATAAAACATCCCAAAAACCATAGATTAAACCCTCCCATCTTCTTCTTGATTTTTTAATGAGAGTCAAATATAGGTGTAGTTATAATGTTACAGATTCCATTCTTCTATCATCCCTCTTTCGGTAGTAAAAATTTTTTAAAGTTAAAATAACTCTTGTAAAGTTGTTTTTCCTGCATTTTAAAAAAGCTAATAACTCCAGAACCATACAACTTAAAAACCTGAAATTTGTGCCATTTTGTTTGTAATTTTATTACCTTTCATTTGATGTGCAACATAACTGCCTTTCTTAAAAAACAATTTTTCAAAATAAAAAAAATGGAAACAAAATTAAATAAACAAAAATTTAAAAAAAATTTTTATTAATTAAATTTAAAGTTTTTCCACTCCCAAAATGAACATTTCTGCCAAATTTCAAGTTGAAATTAAAATTTGATCATGTAGAAAAAAATAAAAATTTGCGAAATTTTGGCAAGTCCCTAAATATTCCATGTAATTTAACAAAAAAAGGTGTTTTACTCATGGGGACTCCAAAAACTCCCTTGAGGGTGTTCATACGATTTGTACCATGCAAAAAAATTCACTTAAATATAAAAAAATATAGCTATTAGCCGATTCGGTACAAAATCCTACAGAGCTAGTTTCTAACCTAATTCAATGTGCCTATATTTTACCTGAATTTCCCTTAGAATTAAATTTTTACGTAATTTTTTCACTTCCAACATGTCAAATCAAATGAAATTAAAAGTGTTTAAAGATAAAATAATAAAATAAAATCATAATTCTAAATAATAATAGGTTGACTCAATATTCAAACTTATACTTAAGTAACAAATTAATTCTCAATGAATTCTCATGTGATGTATTTTATCCAAGGTTTATAAAAATATTTTTACTAGATCACATTAAAATTAAACCAATTATTTACTCTATATAATCTAAAAGTTTTACATTGAAAAATAATAAAAAGTACACTCACTTTTTTTTCTATAACGCGCGGATTTTTCTAACCCAGCTAGCTAAAGAACTGACTCTGACTCCAATAAGTTTACAGTGTGGTGACAAGATGTATGAAAATATGAAAAGTTGGACACAAGCAAAATACAAAAACCAAATATCTGCACTTGGTGCTCAGGGTGCACTTAATAGAATGTACTCTATGCAAATAACATTATACAGACGAAGTAATAATCACAATATATAATAAGTAGCATCCTAATCATAAGGATTTCTCAATGTCTCTCGATTGGATTTCGGATGTTTTTTAAGATAATCCTGAACAGTTTGTAAGATGAACTGTTTTTGAGATTCATCTTTGCTATAAATTGGTGGTTATTTGTTGTTGTTTGCCTGTGATTAAAATATCAACATTAGGAGTAATGGAACTTATCTTAACTCTTAAATCCTCTTCAACACTTATTCTGCTTCTATGTTTATTTTTTATGTACAAGAGTTCAGAAAATCCACTCTCATACAAGTAACTCGTAACAAATGGCATCAAAAATAGCAGAGCTTGCCGGAAAATCAAAGGGTACTCGGTTTTGCGTCCAATCCAGAAGTTAAATAAAGATTTCTCTTTAAAATAATCTTTCACGGAACTATCTTCTGCAAAGATCGATATAACTTTCTTTTAGTTCCAATTCATTTGGTGAGGTTCCCGAAAAAGAATTTCTGATCCAGTCCACTTTTGAATAATATTCAGAGAAATAATTCTTAAACGCGCATCACGCGTACCACCTGAAACGTTCCCGCGTACCACCAGTGGTACGCGTACCACCGGTTGGGAACCCCTGATTTAAAGTATTCTAAATACAGAAAAATTTTCAAGTTCTTAGGGGGTCATTGTCATATTAAACGAAGCATCAACTTTCGTTTTTTTCTATAGGCCTCGTTGAATTCTCGACTTTGATCCTTACAACCATCAACCCTGCAAGATCAAAATCAAGAATTCAACGTAAAAAACGAGATTTCGACGTAAATTCGACGAACTTCACCCAACACTCCTGGCTTTATTTCGGGACCAAATGACATGAAAATTGGTTTTGGGGGTTTTTAGGGGATGCGCTTTCAGAATCGGGAATAATCTTTGATGTCGCCCATAGGAAAAACGAAAGTTGATGCTTCGTTTAATATGACAACGACCCCCTAAGAACTTGAAAATTTTTCTGTATATAGAATACTTTAAATCATGAAAATTGATACCTTATTTGTCCTTATATCACAAACCGTTCCGGAGATATAGGGTCTGAGTCGTCTTTTTTTTACAATACTTGTACATCCGGAAGACCAAAAAGAAGTAATTTCTCTATTTTCAAGGGGAAATTTTCCAAAAATTTGCTAGGGTGTAACCCCATACTCCATAAATTTTTCATCACTGATATTTTTCAAAGATTTCATAAGTATGACAAAGTATTATTTCAAAGGTTCCTAGGTCTTCGTTTCAGAAGGGTACCTTATTTACCCTATTAGGTGTCACTCAAGTTTAAACTAAGTCCAAAAAGAAGTTAGTGTTAGTAAATTATTTTTTAAGGGTTAAATTTTCAAAACTTTTCTGGGATACCCCCGACCCTTAAAAGAATTCCTTACGTAAAGGAGAAAATAATGTTTCACAAAAATTCCATATGAAAGACATAGTATTCTTTCATTCCAAAGGCTCCTTAGCTTAATTTCGTTTCAGAAGTGACCCACTCAGGCTCTTTTCACTCAAGTGCGTAAAGTGTCAAAAAATGTGTTAATTATTTCTTTTTAAGGGGTGAATTTCCAAAAGTTTTATATTGTTTTTCCCATACCCCCATTTGTATTTTACTCATTTTCAAGAAAACGAAATTTTAAGTGCATCAAGATATCACACCTAGCAATATTCTAAAAACTACATTTAGCCTGTGTGTAGGAGTACTTTTTTAACCCCCCTATATTTTTAACCCCCTCCCCCGAATTAAGTATACGCCACTGGGGGGGGTCGCTTGACAATTTTGTCCCCGGGGCTCGACTCCGCCTTGGCTCGCAGCGGCCCTGATAGTATATGCATTACATTAATTAATATTTCGTGTGCTTAGAGAAAGAATCTGGGTAAAAAATTACGTTTAAACTCTTTTTAACGTCTCTTTGACTCTTATAGTTCAATATTTTACAAAAAAAGAAGTTTTGGCGGACCCCTAAATCTTTTTTTTACCACGTTTTTATTAGGTAGCTTTGTTGTCTGTCTGTTCGGGTGGAATTTAGAAATCGATTTTTAACTAACTTCCCGAAGAGGTAGGCTTGAAATTTTGACCACAGATCAGATATGGATGACAATGCAATATTATCTCGTTGTTTCGGTTAAATTGGCTTCCCCTGAACCCCCAGGGGGGCATTTTATAAAAACGTGGTTTTTAAAAAGTTTTTTTTATTTAATAAAAATTTTTATTTGAAAAAAAACATAAATTCAAGTTATTAAACATTTCCAGAAAAAATTAAACTCCTGAAGAGGATCAATAAAGAATCGGGTACAGAAATGTAAGAGAGGAGAGGAATTCCTCTCAAAGTTGCGTAGTGGTGGCTCCCTCTTGTTTCTTGAGTTTAAACTGAAAGTTGAGTCCACATTAAAGATACTGCCATACCTGTTTCAAACATTAAATTTAACTATCATACTTTAAGTAGTAAATTGAGCTTTAAAAAAAGTCCAAAAAGTTAATTGCCTCATTTTATTATTATTTTTTCATCTTTATCATTCGGTCTCTTCTTCTTTTCATACCTATATTTATCTAATAAACATCCTCTCTTTCTCTCCTTTTCGTCGACAGTCGTTTTTTCTTTTTTACTCCTTTTCCTCCACGTTAAAGAAAAAAAAGGCATGGAATAGTTCTGTATGCACAATTTACCCATGTTTCGGCTCACTAATACTACTCTTCTCATAAAGACAAGACGGACCATTTTAAAGAACAATTTATTAGTTAAAAAATATCATGAGATCTCTACACAAGAAACGAAACCACAATCTTTTATACAATCTCTACATACATATCCACGAATGAGTTGTTTTATTCTCCTAAATTCACAAGTCGTAGCAATACAGTGGCATATATAGAAATTTATTTCGGAAGGAGCCCAAAAATATTCGTCAGCCCCTTCCATGCATATTTATTAGGTTTAATGTATTTTTTCACATTTGTTTTGGTAAAATTTGCGTCAGAGAATACTTAATGTTAGAAAAGTTGTAAAGAATAAAGGTCGAAGTACCAAGGGGGGTCTGGGGTTTTTTCCCCTGAACATTTTTGGAAATGTGATGCTAAAAACAGGGATTAAAACTGTTTTTAGGTACACGTTGCCCATATTTCGGATATACATTTTTGAGTAAGATTTTTATTTTGATGAACTTAAATAATAATAAAGTTTAAAGTACTAATGGGGGCCTGTGGGGCCACCCCCGCTCCCGATAATAGTTGTAAAGATATCAATTAATTGTTTACATCAACCACTAGTCATTATAGTACGGGAGCTGGCGTTAAAATGGAAAATTCATCTGCTCGTACATGATTTTAATTTTACAGGATAGTGTTAGTGGTGCTGATCACGGAATCGCGCGTCAGCTGGTCAGGTAGCGGTGGGTTGAGCGTGGGGAGGGTTTCAAAGTGGACAAAAAACGTAAAAAATAAATTCATCTGCTCGTGAATGAAACTTGCTGGGGATGATAGTTTAGACCTTCCTGATTACAAAAATGAACATCAGCTGGCTAGGTGGCTGTGGAATGACCGTCAGCTGGTCACTTGAAATTGCAAACAAGAAATTTATCTGACAATGCTTGGAACTTGGTAGGGTTGTAAATCTCTGTTACATGAAGTAATAACGAGTTACTAGTCTTTAACTTACACTAGCAACTCAGGAATTAATATTTGTTGTACTAGTAACTGTTTATTATTTATGTAACAGATATTGATTTCCTACCAAGTTTCTTGCTTTGTCAGATAAATTTTTTGTTTGCAAGTTCAAGTGACCAGCTGACGGTCATTCCACCACCACCCAGCCAGCTGACGGTCATTTTTGTAATCAGGAAGATCTAAACTACCATCTCCACCAAGTTTCATCCACGAGCAGATGAATTTTTTTTTCTTTTTTTGTACTTTTGACCCCCTCCCCACGCTCAACCCACCGCTTCCTGACCAGCTGACGCTCGATTCCGTAATCAGCACCACAAACACTATCCAGTAAAATTAAAATCGTGTACGAGCAGATGAATTCTTGAAATTTAACGTCAGCTCCCGTACTATTATAATAGTTGTGTAAAGATAACCTCATCCACTAGTTAGATCAGTTACTAGTTGTGAATGCTGTGAATCTAAACAATCTTTCCGGAATAGACCTCCTAATCTTTTACTACACTATTTTTTTTTAATTTTTACTGCGTTAAAATTTTATAAATAAAAAGTGGGAATAAAAATTGATGCTTGTAAGTTTTTAAAAACAACGGTGCTACTTTCAATCTAAGATCTTTCACGACAATTCGTGGCCCGAAAATCCTGGTTTTCACACTAATTTTATGGATTCCTAGTACGGGATGTTCGGTAACATGGAGGAAATATAAATATTTTTATGAAAATTTTATTTTTCAATTATAACCACACAGAAGTTGGGACATAATTGAGTAAAAATTCGAACTCTAAACAATTTATTTTAACTTGTATTTTTGAATTGATCCGTTTATATTTATTTTTAAACTTAACCTGTTCTTTTTACAAAAAAAAGTGAACTTTAAGAGTTAACCTTTCTACCCCTTTGGGGTCTTTTAGTACCCCAAACGCACTTTGACGTGTGATATCTCCAGTGTATTTCAGCTATGGGGATTTTCGATACTAGTATTCCTCAGTTGCGTGCATTTGTACAATGTGTTAAAATTTTGGAATTTTTATACAATTTTTAAGAGTTCTGGAACAAAAAGTCACATATTCCCCCTCTGGGGTCTCCTGCGACCCCAGGCATGAATGGCTGTAAAACAATATCAAATAAAGCTTTATATTTTATTTTTTGTTATATTATTGATAAAACATGTTTTTTATGTTTGTTTAAGCCGTTTACAAATACAAATACAAATCTTTTCGACCAGCTACAGGCTCGAAGCCCAACAAGGCTGGTCCATTTTTATTAATTCACCCATTCCCACTGACTGTCTAGTTTTAGCTTAAACTCATATACACATTTCGAATTTACTATATGTTCTGGCAATGCGCTCCATATATCTATTACCCTATTGAAGTAGTATTTTCTTAAATCCCGATTGAAATGAGTCTTATTCAATTTGTACCCATGGCCCCTTGTTTTGTTATCCCTATTAAAGTCTAAACCTTCTGTATCCCCTTGCTTTACGAACTTGAAGAGCTGAATCAAATCCCCCCTCCTTCTTCTTCTCTCCAGTGTATATGTTACAGTTAAAGTCCGGAAATCAGTTAATTTACAGATAACCTAGGTAATTTGCAGATTAACAAGGGTGATCCGTTAAAGAGCGAATTTTTTTTCAATTTCTAAGATTACCTAGGTAATCTTGAAATTACCTAGGTATTCTGCACCCTACCGACTAGACACTCGTTAATCTGCATACTACCTGTAATCAGTTATTTTACATATTAACGAGGGTGATCCGTTAAAGTACAAAATTTTATTTTATTTTATAAAAAGTTTAAGGAGGTTGGGGGGGCTGCCGCCCCCCCAAACCCCCCTGCCCTAACTATAACCAAACTCGTTTTGGGGGTAAACAGTAACAATGACGAATCAAAAAGGGGGATCGGTACTTTTTTCATATTACACAAAACACGCAAATCCCACAAAAATAGTAATGAAATAGCAATTATAAAAACTAGAATATAAAAACAATAATAATAGAATATTAAAGTACCAACTGAGATTTGTATCAATTGTGGTTTTCGATCTCGATTTGACAGCGTATTTCAATGAGCACTTAAACTAGCAAATCTTAATGAAAGCGCGGTGTAATCGGCTGGCAGCCTGCCCTGAACTATTGCTAGGATTCGCGATCGATTACATGTGTTAAACCCTTGCCCAGGTTCCAGCGATTGTTGAATTAACGTTTGTTGAAGAGATATTTCAACAGCTGGGACATTTGCTTTCGTTAAAAGAAATCTCTGTCACTCTGAAGTCGGAGCTTCAACACAATTGTTTCAAAATACCCGTTTTAGTAGTAATATACTGTACTTAATCATGTAAATTTACAGTACTTACTTGCTTGTATTATTTTGTTTTAACTTTCAACATGACAACTACCAGTGCTACGCACTAAATTTGAAATCAAAACACCAAATATGACAACAAACTACGTATTGAAACCCAACTGCGCAGGGGTAAGCGCATGTCGCAGTGAGCACCTCAACATTTTAACAGAAAGTATTGAACGAAACAAACTATTTTGAACTTTAACTATCAAGAGGCCGTTATAGTGTAGATTCCCAAGGTAAAATGCGAAAAACTCAAAAATCCGCACATTAACGACAGAAATCAGTTAATCTTAAGTTTACCTAGGTATTCTTCAGAATAACTAATTATCAACTTTAGCGGTAACATATACATGTTTAGCCTACTCAAACGCTCATTGTAATCTAGGTGTGCCATTCCCTTAATTATTTTTGTAGCTCTATGCTGAACCCTTTCAATTACATCTATATCCTTTCTCATATATGGAGCCCAGAATTGTACAGATTTCTAGGTATATTAGAGATAGAGTATACAGGGTGTATCTGAAATGGTGCAACAAACTTTCAGGGATGATAGTACTCATCAAGACGAACAAGAATCGGTATAGAAAGGGGGGTCCCAGACCAAATCCCAGGGAGTTAAAAATGGCGCGACACCCCAAAAAAATCATTGAAAAATTCAATTTGTAGAAGAACTACTATTGCTAAAAACTTAATTACGGTCTCAAAAATTGTGTTTTAATATGATCTTTAAAATTACCTCAAAAGTCTTCACTTTAAAATTTGTTTTATTATGAAAAAAGTTTAAAAACACAAAAAAAGTGAAAACTCTACCAAAACCTTATTTTGTAATTAGAAATCCTTTCTTTTGATTTGATAATATGAAAGATCATAGTTGAAACCCCTTAAGTAGAAAGTTTCACGTAAATACAATCAATATTAAACGCTTGAGATCCTGTTAAAGTTTGTTTTTTGGGTGCGCACACAGCTGTTCTGGAAACAGCTCTAGAAAACTGCTTGCGCACCTAAAAAATAAACTTTAACAGGATCTCAAGCGTTTAATATTGATTGTATTTACGTGAAACTTTGGACTTAAGGGTTTTCTACTATGATCTTTCAGATTATCAAATCAAAAGAAAGGATTTCGAAATACAAAATAAGGTTTTGGCAGATTTTTCACATTTTTTGTGTTTTTTAACTTTTTCATAATAAAACAAATTTTAAAGTAAAGACTTTTGAGGTAATTTTAAAGATCATATTAAACCACAATTTTGAGACCATAATTAAGTTTTTACCAATAGTAGTTCTTCTACAAATTGAATATTTCAATGATTTTTTGGGGTGTCGCTCCATTTTTAACTCCCTGGGATTTGGTCTGGGACCCCCTTTCTATACCGATTCTTGTTCGTCTTGATGAGTACTATCATCCCTGAAAGTTTGTTGCACCATTTCAGATACACCCTGTATAGAGGTAGATGTATTAGAAAGATATTTTCTTAGAAATTGTCATTTTTTTTATAAAAGGAAGATTGAAGCAAAGTACATTGAATTACTCACTATTTCTTAAATTTTTCCTTCATATTCCAAGAAAAATATGCTATTTATAGATATCTTTTGATTATCTTACAGTTGCAACAAAAAAAAACTCAGACAACTGTCGCCATCACTTCCTGTTGAACGAATTCTTTACAAAAACATTATAAATTCATGGCTTTTTGTAAATAGGTTTTTTATTTTCAGTTTTATTGGAAAAATAATAATGCTTTCAAAGATTTATGAATATTTACTGAAATTCAGAATGTGATTTCGAAGAATTAGAAAGAAAAATAATATAAATTTCGCTTTGAAAACTTATATAAACAAGCGAGAAACCTGTTACACCAAATCTGAACCGATCATTTTTTATAATATTACTAGCGCTAAAGCGCTAGACCCGGGCTTCGCCCGGGTTTTATTTTTTTTTATAAATACCATCTGGTGCGTTACAGATGGGCTTCGCCAGTCCATTTTTAAAGAAGATTATTCTGGTGTGTTACAGATGGGCTTCTCCAGTCCATTTAAAATAATTCTTCTGGTGTGTTAGAGATGGGCTTCGCCAGTCCAAATGTGGAAATAGTTAAATAAAGGAGTCACTTTTATGTTTATGTTACAACAATGGATTTTAAACTGCAACAATCGGTAATATGCCTACAACAATGAAAGTTACATCTTCTTTACAACAATGTGGTTTTGCCCTGAAGTTAGGCACGAAATATGGGCTTTTAAGCATAAAATTGACCAAAAAAGTTATAAGGATGCTTTGATTTCAAATTATTTTTATTCAGAAACCTTCCCTGGAGCGAGTAGATCAACGTGGTATAGTTTAATAGTTAATGTAGGTTCGAAAAGTTTAAAACTATAAAGGACATACATACATACATACATACAAACATACAGACAGACAGACATTGATTTTTATATATATAGATTTCAATTTTAAAAAGGAGTAACCACATTTCACATGTTTCATTTTACTAAATAAACTAATCTGGGATGACAGGTAGCTCATAATACAGAAAAGAAAAGATTTTCAGCCTGATAAATCACTAAAATTAACTGATAAATTCTACCCGTTCCAGGCCGGGTGTATCAGCTAGTATACTTTAAGCAGCACTGATTATAAACACTTAAAGTAAAACAACTTCATTATAGTTTATTTCTGTAATTTAATTATTGTTTGAAGGTTCAGGTGTTATAAAAAAACGTGTATCGAAAGAAACCAAATAACGCCTTAATAGGACCAAAAAATGAGAAAAATACCAAAAAAATTAGAAAAATTATTCTGAAACATCTTTTTAAAAGTGAAAAAATGTTAATTATTTTCGATTTAAGGCATTTCTACCCTTTATTTGAGTCATAGGCACATTTTACGCATGGGGTACTATTAGAACCCACGGGGGGAATATGTGACTATTTTTTCAAGAGGGTAGGAAGGTTAAAACCACTATTCAAAGTTAATAGGAAAACAAGTTTTTATTTCTTAATTTTTCTTAAGAAAATATTCGTTCTTTGGTTATAGAACTTAAAGACTCTGAACAAGAAAAAAGTAACTTACTGACTCGGTAAAAAAATTCCTTTGGGATGGGTTGTTCTTCATAAGATTATTTAATCTCATTTCTGTAACACCCCAACAACCAAATCTATTTAACTAACTAAAAAAATGTGATTAATCACAAGACTTTAATCCTATTAATATCTTAGTAAAAAGAAGACTAAACCCTATAGAAAAGCGTTTTAGAGATAATACCTGATGTTTCGTATCATTTAATAGCGTGAAATTTTTATTAACAGAGTCTACGATACTAGGCAATGTTCACAACCTTTTTTAACTAAGAATGCTTTTTTAATTATTTTTCTAATTAAATTCTACGACATATTGGAAAGTGTAATTTAATTTATTATTGATATTGTAGTATTATACAGGGTGTAAAGGAAAGTCCCTTTACCCGGAAATAAATTGCTAACGGAGCAAGCTAAAGCTATGCAGTTAAGGTAACGGTTTAGTAAAGTGACCATTAGAATGGGTCATTTTCCTATGGCGAAAAAAAAATTTTACAAATTCTATCGGGCACAGCAAGAAAAGGGTGCCAAATGGTCTCAAACTAACATGTGTAAAATATTATTCCATTATAATAACTCTTTTTGCCTCCGGATTGGCCTCAAATGGAACAAAAATATGTAATTTTTCATATTTTTTAAAAATTTTATAAATTAAATTTTTTTGTCGATAACTTCTTAAAGCTCACAAATAAGGGTCTTTAAAAGCAATTTTAATCACATTAGTCACCTTAATGCATTATCAATACAAAAACAACTGCCAAAGTGGCAATGTAATATGCTATCATATTAACAATAGCCGTAGAATTGGATGCTCTTTTTGCCAACAAACAGTGGCTTGTCAGTGGTATACATATTTTAAATATATGTAGTTCAGATACATTTTCCCTCAATTTTGGTCAGTACAAACTGGTATTTTTAAATGTAGAAATAGTTATATTTTTCATAAATATGCCGCGCTTTCAAAATTCAGTGAACAGTTATTTCACTGGCTGGTTGGTCATGGGATCCAAATATGATCGCAAAAATTTGTTGAAACAATTTTCGAATAGATAGTTCGTTCATTAGGCAATATATCAGTTATGATTCGCCTCAGTCAGGATTTACCTATCTTTTTGCTATAAAAATAGACTGAAACCCAGGTCCATGAAATTATACTTCTTTGGAGGGAGGATTGACTCAAAATGGCTCCTTAGCATTCCCTTATGCTTTCATAAAAGTTAAAATATAGGAAATTTAACTGTTTAAGATAATTACAAGTAAGTTTAGAAAAGTAATGTAGATTATTTAAAAACTTAGGGAATAATACTGAGCTTTATGCTGAAAACGGGGATCTACCGCTCTTCTTAAGAAAATATTTCAAAATTTTATTCTTAAAATGTGGTTTCAATTTATTTTTGGACATTAGTGACTCATATGAGGTCACTTGGGATGGAATATTCCTAATATTCAAAAGAAATTTCAAGGAAAACCCCAACTTTTAAACTGTTATCCAAATTTTTTCCTTGGGGTTGAAATCTGTAACCCAAAAAAGGTACCCACCTTCTGACATATCCATTTTTATTAAAAATGTAATGTTTTTAACATTCTATTTAACCGGCAATAAGTGTTTCCCGCATTTTTATGATTCCAGCAAGAAATTTTTGATTGCCAGCTCTGGCCACTGAGATATTTCAAAATATGTTGTATTACAACTCAAGTATTTCAACTCTAATTTCATTTATTATTATTTTATGGTATTCAATGATGATTTTTATACCATTGTGCACATTTACATTCATAACGGATTTGTGAAATCGAGGTAAAAGCTTGATTTTCGTTTGTCCATTTTTACATTAAATTACTATATTAATCGAAACTTTGAGGCCAATCCGGAGGCAAAAAGAGTTATCATAATCGAATAATATTTTACACACGTCAGTTTGAGACAATTTGGCACCCTTTTGTCGCTGTGCCCCTGGGAAAATGTGGAAAAAAATTTTTTGACCCACCCTAGTGACCATGCCCTATCCGATGCAACAGTTTTCAACGCCCTCTAGCGGAAATTTCAGGAGTTAAAAATTTTATTTTAAAAACTATTAGAGATATGCTAAAATAGTCAATTACAAAGTTGTAGAACAGCATCGATTTAGTAGGAAAAGAAACCTTAAGCAAAAAAATATCTTGAATAGAACCTCTAAAATTCACGCTTAATTAGGTTGAATTTACGTAGATTTTACGTCTTAAAACGCTCCTCACGAGGCGAAAATGAAAAATTTTCAATTTAATGATTTAAGTAAATGACTTTTAGTATTCTTAACTCATTAAATTGAAAATTTTTCATTTTCGCCTCGTGAGGAGCGTTTTAAGACGTAAAATCTACGTAAATTCAACCAAATTCAGCGTGCATTTTAGAGGTTCTATTCAAGATATTTTGTTGCTTAAGGTGTCTTTTCCTACTAAATCGATGCTGTTCTACAACTTTGTAGCTGGCTATTTCAGCATATCTCTAATAGTTTTTAAAATGAAATTTTTAACTCCTAAAATTTCAGCTAGAGGGCGTTGAAAACTGTTGCATCGGATAGGGCATGGTCACTTTACTATACCGTTACCTTAACTGCATAGCTTTAGCTTGCTCCGTTAGCAATTTATTTCAGGGTAAAGGGACTTTCCTTTACACGCTGTATATATTTATACAGGGTGTCCCATAAATAATGGGTCACACTTCTAGGGGGGATAGAAGACACCTAGACGAGTCAGAATCACAAAGGATTCGGGGGTCCCAGACCAAATCCCAGGTAGTTTAAAATGGAGCGACACCCCAAAAATAATTATTGAAAAATTCAATTTGTAGAAGAACTGCGGTAGAAATTTAATTATGGTCTCAAAAATTGTGGTTTAATATGATCCTTAAAATTATGTCAAGTTTTCACCTTAAAAATTTTTTTATTATGGAAAAAGTTAAAAAACCACAAAAAAATGTGAAAATTTTCCCCAAACCTCATTTTGTATTTCGAAATCATCTCTTTTGATTTTATAATCTGAAAGATCATAGTTGTAAACCCTTAAGTCCAAAGTTTCACTTAAAAACCATCAATATTAAATGCTTGAGATCCTGTTAAAGTTCGTTTTTTGCGTGCGCAAACTGGTTTCCTATAGCCGTTTCCAAAACGACAGTCTGCGGACGAAAAAAACGAACTTATACCGTGCTTTAACAGGATCTCAAGCATTGAATATTGATGGTTTTTACGTGACACTTTGGACTTAACACGTTCACTGCCAGCACCCAAAACAAAAATTGGTGGCAGTACCAGCGCAGGGTTCACAGACGGTTTGCAGCGTCTGTGTGCATCATGCATTTCTTCCTACTCTTCTATTACACAGTACTAACAAATACTACCGCCAATTTGGCGTGTTTTTACGATGTGCCCCGTATGAGATTTCCTGTCAAAGCCATCACTGATTACTTCATTTCTTTTCAGGTACAATCTAGTTATATTTTCCGGAATTTTATTTCTGAGATCGAAGTGTCTATATCCACGAAAGTTGACCCATGCTAAAGTATTAGTGAAATTCGTTAGAGTTGCGTTGTTACTTTCGTGGATCTAGACAGTGCATCTTGGATATCAACCCAGGCAGCACATACGTTCAAGATTCGTCCAATTTTTGTCATGTTGGGCGGGATTTCGTTTACTTGTAGTAGCAGTTATATAAACTTGACATGCTTGGTATGAGCTGTGCAGCTAGGGAAACTGTTCTTTGAAATAATTAAAAGTTTTGGTGTGTGTGTTACTCATAAAAAAATTAGTAAGCATACTAAAAGAGAATAGTTATCTTTAAATTTTATTCTGAGACAGCCAGATAGTTTCATTTTCCGAGAGAAAAAATCCCTACGTAATTGGGGTCAATGCGCTTTTTAATTATCTGGTGTTAAGTACGACATGGAACACCTAACCTAACGGTGCTTCGATTTCAATACCCTTGTCTCTACGAATGTAAAAATTCTCCCAGGGGTAACCCGAGATCTAAAGTCTTTGGTCCTCCTCTCCAGTCTAACATTTACATGATTTTTTAAGATAAGTTTATTTTTAGGACTCCATAAAAATACTCCAGTTAATGAAATACCCTCAAAATAAAATATTGTGTGTATTAGATGCTTCCCTAGTAGCACAGCTCATACCAAATATGTCGAGCTTATGTAACTTCAACTAGAAGTAAACGAAATTCGACCATACATGACAAAATTTGGACGAATCTTGAAAGTTTGTGCTCCTTGGGTTAAATCAATATTAAGAATTTGAAGAAAAAAACACAATTGCGCAAATTAGATGCAGAATGTAAATATTTTATTTTAGTTTGAAGAAACTTTCTAGGTCTATGTGTGGCAACAAGAAAAACACGAAATCTAATCGCAGAAATATGAGGAAAGCGGTTTTATGATTCTTCGCCAAAAGACCCCAAATTGTCTGTAGATCGAAGTGTAACGCAAAAGTATGATAAATGCGTTATATACAGATGCTCCCAAAAAGTGATAACATTTTAAAGTAGACATCAGCGCTCGTTTCTCCAGGACGCGCCAGCGCGTCCTTGGCAGTGAACGTGTTAAGGGACTTAAGGACAACTATGATCTTTCAGATTATAAAATCAAAAGAAAGGATTTCGAAATACAAAATGAGGTTTGGGCAGAATTTTCACATTTTTTTGTTGTTTTTTAACTTTTTTCATAATAGAACAATTTTTAAGGTGAAGAATTTTGAGATAATTTTAAAGATCATATTAAATCACAATTTTTGAGACCATAATTAAATTTTTACCAATAGCAGTTCTTCTACAAATTGAATTTTTCAATAATTTTTTTGGGGTGTCCCTCCATTTTTAACTCCCTGGGATTTGGTCTGAGACCCCCGAATCCTATGTAATTCTGACTCGTCTAGGTGTCTTCTATCCCCCCTAGAAGTGTGACCCACTATTTATGGGACACCCTGTATACAGGGTGTATCTGAAATGGTGCAACAAACTTTCAGGGAGGATAGTACTCATCAAGACGAACAAGAATCGGTATAGAAATGGGGTCCCTGACCAAATCCCAGGGAGTTAAAAATGGAGCGGCACCCCAAAAAATCATTGAAAAATTCAATTTGTAGAAGACCTACTATTGGTAAAAACTTTATTATGGTCTCAAAAATTGTGGTTTAATATGATCTTTAAAATTACCTCAAAATTCTTCACTTTAAAATTTTTTTTATTATGAAAAAAGTTAAAAACGCAAAAAATGTGAAAACTCTGCCAAAACATTATTTTGTATTTCGAAATCCTTTCTTTTGATTTGATAATTTGAAAGATCATAGTTGAAAACCCTTAAGTCTAAGGTTTCAAGTAAATACAATCAATATTAAACGCTTGATATTCTGTTAAAGTTTGTTTTTTGGGTGCGCAAGCTGTTTTCTAGAGCTGTTTCCAAAACAGCTGTTAGCGCATGCAAAAAACACACTTTATCATGATCTCAAGCGTTTAATATATTTATTGTATTTACCTGAAACTTTGGACTTAAGGGTTTTCAACTATGATCTTTCAGATTATCGAATCAAAAGAAATGATTTCGAAATATAAAATAAGGTTTTGGCAGGTTTTTAAAATTTTTTGTGTTTTTTAACTTTTTTCATAATAAAAAAAATTTAAAGTGAAGACTTTTGAGGTTATTTTAAAGATCATATTAAACCACAATTTTTGAGACCATAATTAAGTTTTTACCAATAGTAGTTCTTCTACAAATTGAATTTTTCAATGATTTTTTTGGAGTGTCGCTCCATTTTTAACTCCCTGGGATTTTGTCTGGGACCCCCTTTCTATACCGATTCTTGTTCGTCTTGATGAGTACTATCATCCCTGAAAGTTTGTTGCACCATTTCAGATACACCCTGTATATTATTCATATTGTAGATGTTGTTCTCGTGTGCCACTTAAAATACCCAAGCTCCAAAAGGATTATTGATATTGTAATATTATTATTGATATTGTATTTATTATTAAAACTGTGGTTTTAAATTACAAAGAACCTGTAAAATTCGTTAACGGCTGTCATTTTTTCATTTTAAACAAGTTGAATAGCTCTGACGACTTGTTTTAACAGTTGTGAGTATTTCAAAGATTTCTTTTGGTTCCTTATGAACTTCCTATTAAAAAAAATAATTTAATTTTTTTCATTAGAAGTTTCGTAAACCTCAATGCTTTTTTTAATAGCCCTAAGCTTTAAATTAGCCAAGTTTATTCTATATGTATCCTACTGAGTATCCTAAATTGCTAAAATTTAATTTAGTAGGAAAACATAAAAATTTAGGCATATCTTAATTGGTAAAAAAAATTCATACATCTTCCCTGCTTCATCCATGACTAGTGAAAACGAGTTTGTATTTTAAACCCATTCTAAAAATTCAGTTTGTGTTGACGTTAATTAAAAATTATAATTCCTCCTCTCTGTTCTTTCCATCTTATATCTAAATAATTTTTATTTTCACTTGCATATGAATGCCAGTACTTTGTTTACTTAACGTTTGATATCAGAATTTTTAAATAAAAAGCATTAAATAAGATCCACTTTCCATTGTCCTAACGCTTTATTGTTCTTCACGTACGTGGAACTCTCCCACCATTCTTAATTGTGTTTTCTTGAGCCTCGCAAGTTAAGTAAATCTGTTAATTGAATTAGCATACCTAAGAGCTCATTAATGGGTTTTTGATGAAGAAATTTCAAGGGAGCAGTAATTTCAGGTTAATTTAGTCTCTTTTTTTCTCAAGAAGTAAATTAGAATTGGCATGTGTCTTCTTTTGTTTAAGGCACAGAGTATAGAGCTTAACAGAGTGTTCATCTCCATAGACGCTAATGGCAACTTTTTTAACAGGGCTTTTTCCATAGACAAATCTCTGGCCACAAGACCCGCCTCCTTTAATACCACGCTATTCCTGTTAATTCTGTCATTCGCCCACTGAAGCTGTCACTCAAATCCAAATCGCCTATAATCAGTGTTAAAATCAAATCAAATACATTTCGCGTTCTCTGATTGGCTGCTAGTGAACAGAATTATAATATGCGTGCTGAATTAAATTAGTGGCCTAAAGAGGAAAACTGCGGTTTGGTATCTCTGTTAAGCTCTCTACTCTGTGGTTTAAGGCTAAGCGCGCACTAGAGACTTTTGTCACGGCGACAGAGACAAAATTATCACCCTGGCTATTGCAAGAAGCTAGAGCGAGCTCACAGGCGACGAGACTCTTGGCCGATTGCCAAGAATCTCTCCATAGAAACGCATTGCTCTGGAGTGACTAGTGTTTTAAGTCGCCGTGACCAACTATCATAGAACATTATTGTGTACTTTGTTTACTCTCAAGTGAATAGAAATTTGCCCGTAAAGTTGAAAAAATATTCCATTTTCTTAAGCACCCAATTTAAATGGTTTATTACTGGCTTTTAAGAAAATTAACTAATGTTTACGTTAGGTTTAAGAACACATTAGATAAATGGTTATTTCTTATCTATTCTCCTGGCCAAATTAAAGGACAAAGCACTATATATATATATATATATATATATATATATATATATATATATATATATATATATATATATATATATATATATATATATATATATATATATATATATATATATATATATATATATATATATATATATATATATATATATATATATATATATATATATATATATATATATATATATATATATATATTAGTTTACTGGTGATTCGAATTAACTTTTTTATTAAACATGGTGATTATAAAAGTCTTGAACATTCGATTAGGGGTTATGTAAAATAAGAAACTGCGTCTTCGGATATTTTTCCTTCGTAAGTTAATATTTCATAGTATTATCTGTGATGAATTGATTTTGCATAATGAAAATTTGTATCAGTAAAGTGCAGAAGGGGTTTATAAGTAGCAAGATTTTTCTCTATACACCGATATTGAAATCTTCTTTTATTCATGTTGAGTAATTTGCATCAAGATAATCTTGCTTTTTTCATGCCACGGAAAGTGTTTAGTAAGTATTTTATTGAAAATACTTACAAATTTATAAAGTTTATAAAATGTTATTGATTTTTCAAGCCCTTTCTTACTTACTATTTCTTACTTATTTACTTTGTGTGGCCAGACATGCTTGTTTAAAGAGTCCAAATTCAAAACATGTATCCAACACCTTCATACTATTTTTATTGCACCAAAATTATATTTCAAAATTACTACTCCATAAATTGTTCGGTTAGAAACATGTTGAAAAAGTTGTACCAAAGAGATAGGATGAGACCAATCTGATTATTATCTAAATAAATGTATGACAGCCTGAGAGTTCCAAATGTTCTGAAATGATTTAAGCCGCTTAGAAAGTTAAATTTTTTTAAACTTTTTATGGTAAGACCCTTATAGCCAATTTTGCAAAGTTTCCAATGTCATTTTCATGTATGGAACTCAACACTAAAGTATCCCTTTATAATCCGTATATCCGTATATTAATATCGTAATAAAGTATCCCTTAGTAATCCCTTTTAGTCCGAGACGGTCCGAGATCGCCAATTAATCCTATAAGGGAATTAAGGTAGTGTTTGGCAACTACTGGTCAAAAAGTAGTTAACTACTAACTACCAACTAGTCAGGGCAAAAGTAGTTGTAACTACTAGTTAACTACACTGTAAAAAAATCTTTCTTCAATAAACGGAAATTTCCGGATTATTTTCATCATTTGAGAAGGTATCCGTATTTTCTTTTTCCGTCATTTGAGGGAATGTCCGTTTTGTATTTTTCTGTCAAAGGAGGGAAACCTTCCGTTATTTTAGAGAACGTTCGTTTAATATCTTTTCGTCATTGGAGTGGAACTTTCCGTTATTTTAGGGATTGTTCGTTTTATATTTCTGATATATAATTTTCCTGATTATAATTTTGAAAAAAAAATGACAAACAATCCGTAAAATCCAAATAGACGATTCTTTTAAATAATTTACACTACCGATCACAGTAATACAACAAGTCTAATCAAAAGTAACAAGTTATCACAACTATTTAGATCACATTTTTGCGATCTAATAAGACTAGTTAGGTATGCAATATTTTAAGACTTCAGCTACGTAGTGAAGAAAGCGATCGTACGATGTTTAAATATCTGTTTAAAAATAGTATATCAGAGTATTTCTATTTTAAAGCATGGTAACGTTTACTACCAATAATACAAAAAATAAAAACAATATATTTTTACTATTTTTGGAAATTTTAATAAAATAATATTTACTGGGGTTTGAACCCGCGAACAGCTGCATGCTAATCAGACACGCTACCACTGCTACAGCGGGGATTCAGTAATGGGAAAACTTATTATAACATGTTCTTTGTTTGTGACTGTGAAGGTACGTCATAAACGAACTTAGGATTCTAGAGGATTAATAACTACCTTACCCATAATAAATTTGCTGAAGGTTCGTTTCGCCTGAAGACGCTTGCACAAATTTCCATTACTTATTTACAGCTATATTTGAGTCTCACCAAAACGAGTGGAGAAATAGTACAATACGCATGCGTGAGGAGAGGAAAATTAAAAAATGGAAACTTCACGATGAAAATTCCGTTTTGTAGTTTACGGAATTAATCCATGAAAAATTCACGGAAAATAATACGTTAAAAGACGTTCTTTTTTTACAGTGTACTTTTTCTTGAAAGTAGTTGTAACTAGTAGTTGATTATTTCCCAAAGTAGTTAACTACTTGTTAACTAGTCTATTTAATTTCATAAGATATTTTTCCCCAAATTTTCGATTACTTTTTCTTACCTATAGCAAAAATATCAAGGCTAAAGATTCGCCATTTTTTGATAGCTATACATGTTTTTGGTGTCTTAAAGTTCGAAGTGTATATTTGGACGGCCAAAACGGCCAGTGGCGCATGCGCTGTAGGTCTCCTGATGACGTAGCAGTCTCGGAGCTTAGTGATGGAACCAATGGTACGCCTAGCCGTGTAAGTTATAGTAGAGTTTAGTTGAAAAATAGCCGTGCAAATATACAGTGCCCTTAAAGTTTTCTAAGTTGTATTAATATTAGTTAGTACAGTGTCGTAAATAAGGGGGTTAAGGGTTTTAAACCCCCTTAGCCTGAACAACAATATTCTAAGCACAAAATTGGGCCGTTAACTTTAAGTATTGCCTTACTTATTTTTAATGCAGGAAAAACATCTGGAATCCTCGTAAACCTAGCCTAAAATCGCTTTTCAAGGTGTTGGAATTTCCAGGAGAGAAAATCCTGAACTCCCTAATTTCTAGAGAGGATTTCAAAAAAGGACTGCATTATTGTCAATTGGTGGGATGAAACACATTTCAAGGTTGCCAAATATGAAAATGTATCACGAAAAATGGCATTGTTAGAAGATGTAACATATTTTTAAAAATTTTGATGTTTCAATATTTTTTGAAGTAGTTGAACTTTTTGAAAGTAGTTGAACAACTAGTTAACTAGTAGTAGCAACTAGTAGTTAACTACTTTTCAACTACTTTTAGTTAACTAGTGCCAAACATTAAATTTAGGGAAGCTAGGTTTGAAAGGGTTAATCCACCCAACATGGGAAAGGCAGTCTGTTGTTTTTGTTGTTACTAATGCTAATTGGAATATCCAAGCTCCATCCTCAAAGGCGTACAGTAATTTAAGCAAAAGAGGTGGCTCTTGAAAGAGTGAGGCCCATAAATGGCAGGAGTCCGACTTAAGCCTTATATAACAAATGCTTCCACCATCTATCATCAACTCCACAATTTTACCATGAATCTGAAGGGGACGGAAATAGTCTCCAGAAGACCTGGACCCATGGTAACTGCTCCATGACCAACCACATGACTTTCGAACCCACAGATATAACGAGCAAGTACTCCGCATATACATATATTTGATAGTGTCGGAAATCGAACCTGGGACCCTTGGAACCAGAAGTCGATGCCTTGACCACTAGGCTCCCCGTCCCCGCGGTCTCGACTGCAGTTTATTTCTTACTTTTCATCTTCACTCACACTCGAAAAATCTGCCCTCTTTAAACAAAAACTATAATTCCATATCACGTTTAAAAAAAACTATACAAAGTATTAAGACAACATCTCGCACATGCGCAAAACACATCCTAGAGATCAGGGCGCGCCGAAAGGCCCCGCAATCTGCGCACAAAAGACGCGGCATCGGTATTCTGTCACTCCTTCAGAAGACACCGGAACGATAGAAAAAAATAATGGTGTTATCACTACGGTTCCACACCACCCACCAACTTGTGCAAACATTGCTCGGTATGTACCTTTCGTGCAGTGGTTATTCCTTTTGTTCTTCGGAGACCCGCGTGTTAACCCTTGCAGAAAGGTGGGCTTGACGGTGCCAGTTGAGGAGTGCGTTTGACCCCTTTTAGAGTGCTATACGTGATTTTACTCTTGAGCTTCCTTAAGGCTCCAAAGATATGCTAGGTATCCATTCGCTTAAAAGGAGGCGTAGCTAGGACATTGCTCAAGGCCTTGCCCCCAATAGAGCTCATACCAAGAATTTCAAAATGGGAAAATTTATTTAAGGCATTTTGCAGAAAAAATTAATGTCTTTAATAAAGGCATTATCCGCAAGGCATCTTGGAAAAGCTAATAACTGTAGCCTTACATAGTTATGGGTACACAAGGCCTTATGAGGTTTTTTTAGAGTGCCATTTATTATTCTCTGTAAAATTAAAACAGGCAATTAAAGGCCAAGTCTTAAAACTTGTCACCTTGGTAACGATACGGCAAAAAACAATACTTTTATTTTTACATATCAGTTGAGTCGGGGCCTAAAATTTCCGTTTGTGATTCAGAAGTTTGAGCATAAATTTAGCCATTTAATTTATTCTTTAAGCCAATTCTTATTGGAACGTTCTAGCTTTACGTAGGAAAAAAATAAAATGCGTCGAAACCATATGGTAACGAAGAGAAGAAAATTGGGAGACTGGGGGACTCGTGATATTTTCAAATGTCAATTCAATAAATTAGACGGAGTTTTTAAAAATATTTTTTAAACCAAGTGAAAGTATTTTGGTAGACTTTTGCAGGAACTTCTAAAAAGAAAATTCCCTGCTCTATCCTCTTTACGAAGTAAACATTAAAAAAACAGCTGTACGAGTCAGATTTGTAAGTAATTACGAATTATATTTAAAATTGTCTTCTAAGGTGTCCCTCCTTAATTAAATCAAACCCTCATTTTTATTATTATGCTTAAGACAACTGCCCCTTTTCGAAGGGTATATTTTCAAAATCATACTGGATCTCCTGTCTAGGGATGGGTAAAGAACTATAAATATTATACATTCTTATCCTTATTTACTTAAATAAGATTTTAAGTGAAACTCTGTCATTGTAAATCACACGGAACCCAAAAATGTTAATAACCGTCTTCTTTATCATTACTAGCATTTTTTAAGAATTTCAAAGAAAATCTTTTGTTTAGTTTTACATATAAAATAAGTTAACAAAACTTATTTTGTGTCTATGCTACGGGCAAAGTGATAAATTTCATTGATAAATGCCATTTAATTTATCACATTGCCCTCCTCCACTTCGGGAATTATTTATAATAATAACAAATTAATAAATAAAAGATTTCACATAAAATATTTTGATCTTTTTTATTAAAAATATGATACAAAATTATACCTGGAACTGCAAGATGTTCTATTGCTTTTTTAATTAATATCACATACAAACTCTATAAAGCAAAAGTAACAAATACGAAAAATAAGTATAATAATGTGTGGCTTAAAGACCTTGTTTTAAATCTAATAGTATTTGAACAAACTAAAGTCTACATAAAACTGGTTGTAACAAAAGGTTTATGAAAAGGATGCCTTGAAACTCCTTTATTCATGTACTTCGACTCGCTTTGTAGTGTAAAGCAAAGAAAGCCAGCAACCGGTATAATATCATCAGAAGAAGAATGGACAGAATATCCCGGAGTAAGTATCCCTAGAAAAAATAACAAGTATTATAAATATTATTATGAAAGATGGATTATTACAAAACTTGTACTTATCACATAAACACAAAATCATGGCGGAACCAGAAGATGTGCTCTATGAGAGAGTGTACCCTCCAGAAGGGTAAACATAAACAAACATGCACTTGATAAAGTACCTTCTGAAAAAAATTCTAATAAATCACACTTTTAGAGCCGTGTAGTACTTCAATGGGTAGTTTCATTTCTGAATATCATGTTACCAGTTAAAGGTGTTATTTTTTTATTTAATATCCATTAAAGTTTATCCCATTTATGCAAGATGTTTTATTATTAAATTATTATTATTAAACTACTAGTTATTATTATTAAACTTCCATATTTTAAAGTTTTCTACAAACCAAAATAATAAAAACTTTCACACTTCTAACGAAATACGTTTCCCAGGCGTATTTAGTTTTTGTATTTCACTTCAATTTTTCTAAAAGCTTCAACTAATGACGAGGTTAATTTATTTCATTTTCCGGGATAGATGGCCGTGTTTGATGAAATGTATTTCCAAACGTTTCACTCTCTGCTTCGGAGAGCATCCGCAGTGGCAAAAAATCAACTAGCCAGCACAACAACAGTATTAGTATCTGATCTCATTTTCATTCCACGTTAGCATTCACGCTGTAATTGTTTGGTATTTGTTTTTGTTTCAATTTTTATCAGTTGATTTTTTGCCACTGAGGATGCTCTCCGCAGCAGAGAGTGAAACGTTTGGAAATTCCATTCATCAAACACGGCCATCCATCCCGGAAAATTAAATAAATTACTCTTCAGGTCGTGGAAGTTTTCATCAATTTATAATAAAGAGGCTGCTTTTATATTTACTAAACTCGACATGGGTTCTCACTTGATTTGTTTTGTCATGCTATAAAATTCATTTATAAAGTAATTTGTATTATAATATCTTGCATGTATGCGAAACGGGAATTTGACATTTTATATGCATTTTATTTTGAAATTTTTTACCTTAATTCCTATTTCTTATTATTGTATCTTTCACAAAATTCCTCAATTTTTGAATAGCACATTTGTATAGAAATTTATATGTGTTTGTGTTTTTAAATATAAACATATTCAGCATGGATGATGTGTTCGGATATGAAGGAATACCTTAATTTCGGGTTTACTTTTCTGTATCCCCCAATCTATGCTCTCAATAATATCATCAGGTATATGTTTTTCATGATTTTTCGACTTCCTTTCCTCTCAAATTATTCGCGTGAGAGTACAGTAGATAGTGAAAATATGCCGCCATTACAAACGTGTTTTCTCCAAACAACTTTTCTCGAGTACGTCTCAACTCAAATTAACTTTTGATTTTCCTGAATGAAACACATAACTTTAAACTGTTATTCTGGATAAGGAAACTTACTTCGTGGAAACTCAGCATCGCAAGAACATCTTCTCCATCGTGTGGACAGAACTCTGTATAGCAGGCTGAAAATAATATAAATAAAATTAATTGTGTACTAGCTGTTACAACCCGGCAAAGCCGGGTTTTACAGCTAGCCTTCTTTGGCACTGAAGGGAGACTCGTTCGTTACTACCTGTTCGTATTTATTCATTCCCTATCATTAAATATACAGTTTTAATTCATTATCTTCGAAAGGGGTTTTGTCTCCGATTTCACATGGCATTGTCACAAATTTATTACATTGAAATAATAAGGAAGTTGCATGTGTCAGATTTTCAAAAACAAATAAGTGTTCCGTATGGTTTTTTGTATGGTAAAATGAAATATCTAGTCAGTTTTTCAAAAAAATGTACAGGTAATTAAGTATTTTAATTTAAAAGTCGAGAAAAAACACGTGACTGAAAACGTTTATTGTTTAAACTATAAGATGACGTCAACAATAATACCATCAACTCCATTGCTTTACAACAATGTTTAGTATAAGATGACGTCACATCCAAACTCTTGGCGTTTTCGCGCGCTTTTAAAAAGGGGATTTTTGTTAATTTTTTTGACAATCAAAAAATTTCTCGATTGGCCTCAAATTTTGGGTAGTTGCTTATTTTTGCAAGAAGAATCGATTAAAAAAATAAAAAAAAATCATGCAACTTCCTCATTGTCATTTAATTTAGACCGGCCGTCAGCCCAATCCACTGAACTGGATCTGTACAAACTTGTTCTTAAATGAAATCTTACTACCCCTATATAAACCCATTTTAAGTGGCATCCTCCCAAAACCTTCCACTTTAAATTATTATTTGATTTTTATTTGTCTCATTGTTTGAAGTTAAATGTTTATCCCCTTCTGTGTAAAGGGAAAGAAGAAATACTTCAATCAAACAATCATGTACCATAATTTTTTATAAATTCAATACGGCTCTAGTATCTCGTTGGGATAAAAATCTAGTGAACCGTCAAAACTTTGAAATTTAATTTCAATGTAGATTTTCTTCACTCTCTTTAAGGACGTTTTGCCTGTGTTGGTAAACATATTGACTAAAAACAATGGGGCAAATTGAAATCAATTTGTAATAAAAAAATGGAATGCTTTGGAGGAATGACACCTAAAACTGGCTCATCTAGGTGTGGAAAGCTTTCTTTCAAGACCGAGTTTGTCCAAATCGGTACTGGGGTTCAGGCTGGCGGCCGGCGGAACGGAACGTCTCCATAGAGTTAACATTAGAGCAAAACGAAAAGAACGCATAATTTTAAAATGGAAGGGTATGGAGGAATGAGACCTAAAACTGGCTCATATAGGAATGGAAAGCTTTCTTTTAAGATCAAGTTTGTTCAAATCGGTTCAGGGGTTCGGGCTGGGGGCCGGCGGAAAGCTTCTTCATAGAGTTAACATTAGAGAAAAGTGAAAAAACGCATAATTTTAAAATGGAAGGTTTTAGAGGAACGCGACCTAAAATGGGCTCATCTAGGGGTGGAAAGCTTTCGATCAAGGCCAAGTTTGTCCATATCGGTTCAGGGGTTCGGCCTGGCGGCCGGCGGAACGGAACCTCTCCATAGAGTTAACATTACAGAAAAGTGAAAAGAACGTACAATTTTAAAATGGAAGGTTTTGGAGGAACGCGACCTAAAATGGGCTCATCTAGGGGTAGAAAGCTTTCGATAGAGACCGAGTTAGTAGAAATCGGTTGGGGGGTTCGGCCTGGCGGCCGGCGGAAAGAAAAACCCAATTATTTTAATATATAAGATTTGCATTAATTTACAAAAGTAAAAGAAAGGATAAGGAAAAGGAAAATAAGTGGCTATCAGCTTCTTTATTCATCATACTAAGATATATCCTTGCTAGGGGCTTAAAAATCAGTTTAGGTTTAGGCCGATCTTGTGGGCCAAATGATAAATCGAATTTATCTATCCTTTGGTTGGTTCAATTCCGTTAAAGGTCATTCCGTTAATACACCATACCCTTTTGGTCACCAAAAAGTAGAAATATTGCTATATAATTTCAAACTCAAGGATTAAAATGTTTAGTTACATCAATAAATGTTCAGTTTATGAATAAAAATCAAAAAAAATTTGTCGATGTTTGAATATACGGAATACGGATACCTTTAACGGAATTGAACCCTTTGGTTTATGAATTTGTGTGAGAAATCATTAGGAATTGAATAAAAGAGAAAAAAGATCGCATATTGTTCATGTTCAAAACATAAAGCAAGTATAATAGGTTCAATAAAATTTTTAAGTTTCTTGAGGATTATACATACAGGTTTTATAAAACTTTGCAATTTACTTTTTGAAATGGGTTTATCATACAATTAAACTATTTTCTGTAATTCCTCACATTGAGAAAAGGAACCATTTTCAATGAAATCTTTTCAATTAAATTAATTTTTAAACTCTTTCAGACCGCAAAAAAGTATCTCCTCAGGCCTTATGCTGTGTAGACTTGATAATAAAAAGTAAAAAAGGAAGCGAAATAAAACGATGTTGTTTTACAACTCTTACTTATATTTGTGACATCCTTCCACTGGTTAACAGCTAATGCTTCATTTCCATAAAAGAACCATGAAATGTACTTCAACCAAATCAAATAAATTGGCACTGAACTGAAAACAAAGTAGGGGTGATTTAGAAAACTGTACCAATTATTCATAACCTTTAAAAAAATTACCTTTATAGTATACATACCATTCATTGCAAAATTAAATATTATTAACTTTTTTCTACAAAAATAATCATCTATTTTTTACTACCACTAATTATTTCGTACTGGAATTATAGTCCTTGTAAATAAAATTAAAGGTTCGTAACCATGGAAACGACGTGGAATAATAAATTGTATTGCACTTCCACATCGTGGAAATTGTATTGCCGCCAATTTTATTTAACCGGATTATAATGAAGGGTAGTGTGACATCCACAGTGTAATTGAAGGCAGGAGTGTCTGTATCAGGGTAAAACCGTTTCGACACCGTAAGACAGGGATGGTCAATTCGCGGCACATATGCCACAGTGTAGCACGGTGGAGATAAAAAAAAGGCTCGCAAGGACAATATTATTTCCATGTAAATAGTAATGTTTTCTGTCGTCATCGATTACGTTCTATAATGCTCCGTTTATCTCTTCTTAACTTAATTCCAATTCTTTTTTCACGATTTCCTTAATTATTTTTGTTAAAATATAATTATCCTCACTGAGGAGTTGCATGCATTTATATCACTTTTTAAGGTTTTGATTTTTTCTTAACCCTTTATTTACCGCACTAGGGAGCTACCGCCCCCTGCTCGCTATCGCTCACCAACCCCCGTAAACTGCTGATGCAGGACCTTTTGGAATTGCTTCGCAATTCCCACAAATTCCAACTCGATAAACTTAATATATGTACTTATAAAACAATTTAACAATTTACAGAAAAAACGTCAACCAACTTTCCAAAAATAATTCACCAAATCCCCTCCATGAATGAATCGTGAATAAAAAGTTAGAAAATATATTAACTTGAACTTATCAAAAATTTAACGAAATGTTTTTAAAAATATTTATCTTAATTATTTTTAATCTATGATTATAAAAATAACTAATTCAAAAACAAATACAAATACAAATTAAGTTGACCAACTACAGGCGTAAGCCCAGCAAGGTTGGTCCAGTCTTTTTAACCCACACTACCGGAATCCCAGTATCTGTCAATTTTCCTCTTGAACTCATTTACCCCACTTGAATTTACAATTGTTTCAGGCATCGCATTCCATCTATCCACTACCCTATTAAAAAAATAATGCTTCCTACAATCCGTCTTAAATTTTCCTTTATTCAATTTGAAATTATGACCCCTTGTTCTACATATTACTCGTATTGAAATCTAGTCCCTCGGTGTCCCCTTGCTTTACCATTTTAAAAAGTTGAATCAAATCCCCTCTAATCCTTCTTTTCTCTAGAGTGAACATATTTAGCTTCTTTAATCTTCCCTCATAACTTAAACTGGATATACCCTTGACCATTTTAGTAGCCCTATGCTGAACCCTTTCAATTGAATCAATATCTTTTTTTAAGTATGGAGACCAAAACTGAACAGCATACTCTAGATGAGGTCTCCCCAAGCCTCTTTATAGTGGCAAAATAATATCCTCGGACCTTGAAGAAACAGTTTTTTTAATATATCCCAATATCCTATTAGCCTTTTTACTAGCAGATGAACACTGATGAACCCATTTAAAGTCTTCATTTACTATCACCCCTAAATCCTTGATCATATTACCTTCTTTAACTTTGTTCCGTTGCAGATAAAATTCTGCCCTACCATTCCCCCGCCCTATATGAAGTACCTGACATTTACTTATGTTAAAGGACATACCCCATTTTTCAGCCCATTGTGATATCATATCTAGATCCCTTTGTAAATTTTGTACCTGCTCCTGAGTATCTACCCTCCCCCAAATTTTTAAGTCGTCAGCAAAGATGCTGATCTTGTTCCTAATGTCCTGACTAATATCGTTAATGAATATTATAAAGAGAATTGGCGCCAATACTGACCCCTGTGGCACCCCACTCATGACCTCTGCCCACTGAGAATAATTACCCTTGACTTGCACCCTCTGTTTCCTACCTATCAACCAATTCCTAATCCACAGTAGTGTTTTACCTCTGATACCCAATTTTTCCAATTTGAGTAGCAATGCCTCGTGTGGAACCTTATCAAATGCCTTTTGAAAATCTATGTAAAATATGTCTATACTATGTTTTTGATCCAACTCCTTTGTTACTTCGTCATAGAACTTTAAAAGATTAGTTTGACAGGATCTACCCTTCCTGAATCCAAACTGATTGTCTGAAAGTAAGTTACCCTCCTCCAAGTATAACATTATATGCTTTTTAAGTATGGTTTCGAAAATCTTACAAATGACTGATGTTAAGCTTACTGGTCTATAATTGCCTGGATCCCATTTTGGTCCCTTCTTATATATTGGAGTTACATTAGCTAATTTCCAATCTATTGGCATCAAACCCGATTCGTATGTTGATTTAAAAATTGTCATTATTTTGTCCCCTAATTCCTCTGCGCATTCCACAAGCACTTTTGGATAAACATCATCTGGTCCTGGAGCTTTAGTTGGCTTTATGCTTCTTAAAAGATGTATTATTTCCTCCCTATTAAAACAACAGTCCGAAATTTCCACCCTTCCATTATACTCTAATGCATAGTCACCCATTAATTTAAAATTCCTATTAAAAATCTCCATGAAAAAATCATTTAACACCTTTGCCATACCTATATCATCCTGAATAATTGTGTCCTCTCCTAATTTTAATGGCCCCAAAGTAGAGCTTAACTTATTGTTCTCCCCTGCATAAGCATAAAATTCTTTTGGGTTTTTAATGATATTCCTAGCCAGTTTTTCCTCTAAAGCCCCCTTCTGCCTCCTACTGATATTTTTGAAGTATATCCTAGCCTTTAAATAAGCCCCTCCTATCACTATCCTTCCCAGTACGTTTGTACAATTTATAGGTTTTTTGTTTCAACTTCAATGCCTTTCTCGTTTCCCATTAAAACCACATGGGTGTCAATTTACGCGCTATTCCCTTTTGCCTAAATGTAACATTATTTTCAATCACCTTATTTAAAACCCCCTTAAATTCTTCCCATTGTTGGCAGGATTGTACTTCTTTTAACCCCTTACTAAAAGCCCCCTTTAATTCATCCCTAATAATTTGAAAATTAGCCCTCTTAAAGTTTGGAATAATCCTTGTATTACAAACTGCTGTATGCTGGAAATTTATTCTAAACCTAATATTTCTATGATCACTTTCTCCTAAATTTCCCCCTATGGTTAAATCCCTTATCTCATCTTCATCACTGGTGAAAACTAGATCTAAAATGGCCCTATCCCTAGTCCCTTCATTGACCATCTTCATTGACCATCTGAACCACTTCCAAAAACTCTGAGCCTTTTCCAGAAACTACATGGTTGCTCACCCAGTCAATATTAGGATAATTGAAGTCCCCCATTAAAACAATCTCCCCCTTTTGACAAACTTCTTGAATTAATTTACACATATCCTTATCCTGTTGTTCACTGCTGGCTGGAGGTTTGTATATATTTCCTACTAATAATCCTCTCCCTTTATCGTTTATTAGTTTCACCCAGACTGATTCAATACCCTCAGGCTTACAATTCAACTTCAATTCTGAGCAAGTTACAGAATCCTTCACATAGACTAACACACCCCCCTTTCTTATCCATTCTATCATCCCTAAAAATTGTAAACCCATTTATCTTTAAAATTGATGAATCCTCACTGTTTGCCCAACTTTCTGTAATTCCTATAATATCAATAGCCTCAGCCTCCACAATTCCTTTCAACTCATCCATTTTATTTCTTACGCTACGAGCATTGCAATAAAACACTTTTAAATAGTTATCACCTACTTTATTGTATTTTCCCCATTAGATTTCTTAGCATGTGTGAATGGCCTAAAACAAACTTTTGAATTATTCCCATAAAAGTATTTTTTAAACCACCAGGTTTTAGCCTTGCCCGCTCATAAACTAGTTTTTTGAGTTTAAAGTGTTCAAAACCAGCTTCCCAACCTCCCTGTTACCTAATCAGCTCAAATGCACACTGTCCCAACCCAACCATTCCCTCCTGCAATCCTTCCAAACATCTAAGAATCTAACCTCCTCCTTCTGACACAACTCCCTCAACAACCCGTTCATCCTTTTGGCCCTTTGATTTAACCACCCATTATACCTAGGTAGTAACCCCAAAACTGTAACCTCTACCCCCTGAGACTTAATGCCTCTCAAAAGTATTTCCGTCACCCTCATAAACTCATCATTATCGGTCTTCCCTACATCATTAGTTCCCACCCACACAACTGCTTTTTCCTCTCCCTTAACAACACCCGCCTTAACTGCCTCAACTACATGTTGGACCCTGGCACCTGGCAAGCAACACCTTGCAAAATTGCGCTTTTTACGCCCTACCATGTCTCCCAAAACCCTAACCATTGAATCTCTAACCACAACCCCTTTGGTTTCCATATCAACCTCATCCTTCTGATCAACTTCATCCCTATGATCAACCTTATCCTTCTGATCAACCTCATCCCTCTGATCAACCTCATCCCTCTGATCAACCTCATCCCTCTGATCAACCTGACCTAAATCTACATACTGAACCCCCTTCCCCACTCCCTCAGCTAACCTCAACTTCAAATCCTCCAACTCCTTCCTCAAGTCACCCACCTCCAAGCAACTCTTACATTTAAAATCAACCACCTCTGACATTTTAACCCCACTCACACCACTCCTATCAACATCCTTCTCCTATCAACATCCACTCCTATCTCCTAGTGACAATCAATGTACAGAATAAGCTCTAAACAAAATCAAACGCACAGAAAAGCACTCCCTAAGTCAAATACACAGAAAAATCACTACACTGATCAAATATACAGAAAAAGCCGGTATTTTAAAAACCTATAATTTTATAGTAGTCAATGAACAACGCAAATAAAAAAGTAGTAGTCAATGGCACGCAAATAAAAAATTTGCAGTGTTTCAAGCTTTTTTATAAACTTAGGGTAATTTCAAAGCTAAATCCATGCAATTATCAAAATAAAAATTTTATTTTTACTTATTTTTATGAAAATTGGAAAATGCACATTTTGTGTAGTTAAGCAAAAAAGTGAAAAATATATGAATACTTAATTGAAAACCCATTTCGCTTGGGTTATGCTTTCTCCTGACTTAAAACAACGTTGTGGGTCTTTTTCCCACCAGGTTTGTTTGATTATTTATGAGGGACTGGGGTATTTTCTCCATTTTCTCTTTTAGAGCATTTTTCAGCACCTGAACTGTTTGGGAGGTATTTGAGGAACAGCAATTCATTTCTTTAGCATAACCTAGACTTATTCTATTGGATTCATGTCAAGAGAACGTGCAGGTCGATCCTTTTCTAGCGATTTATTCATCCTGAAGAAACTCATTAACTAAGGTAGGACAATGTTTTCTGCAATTATCGTCCCTGAAAGTTAAATCATCACCGATTTCTCCTGAATGAGGGGCAACCATATGTGTAAGGATATTGACCTTATTACCTTGGACCACCAGAAACGGCCCCTTTGGCTGTGGGGGTCTTTATTCCATAGATAGAGATGGTGCTCAATATCATCACTCCACATCTTCAAATCTGACTTCCTCATGCACAAAAAAGGGGTTAATTTGTGTTCCTTGTGCCCTCCAGACAAAAATCAGAAGTTATCAGGATGAACGGAGAGTCAGATTTGAAGATGTGGAGTGATGATATAGAGCACCATCTCAATCTATGGAATAAAGACCCCCACAGCTAAAGGGACCATTTCTGGTGGTTCAGGATAATAAGGTCAATATTCTTACACATATGGTTGCCCCTCATGCAGGAGAAATCGGTGATGATTTAACTTTCAGGGATGGTAATTGCAGAAAACATTGTGCTACCTTAGTTAATGATTTTCTTCAGGATAAAGAAATGGCTAGAAAGGGATCGATCAGCACGTTTTCTCGACAGGAATCCTATAGAACAAGTCTAGGACATGCTTGAGAAACGAATTTATGCCCTTCTAATACCTCCCAAACAGTTCAGGTTCTGAAAAAGGCTCTAAAAGGGGAAAATGGAGAAAATACCTAGGTAGCTCCTCAAAAATAAACAAACAAACCTGGTGGCAAACAGACCCAAAACGTTCTTTTAAGTCAGGAGAAAGCATACCCCAAGTGATTTGGGTTTTCAATTAAGTATTGATAGATTTTTCACTTGTTTTGCTTATCTACACAAAATGTGCATTTTCCAATTTTGATAAAAAAGAGTAAAAATAAAATTTTTATTTTGATAACTGCATGGATTTAGCTTTGAAATGACCCTAAATTTATGAAAAATGCTTGAACCACGGCAAATTTTTTATTTGCTTGCCAATATGTACCAAAACCACCAATATCCTTTAATTGTTTTGAGCAGTGTTTCGTTTACTTACTCGGCATTCAAATAGAATCCACCACTTATGATGAGAGGCATCACAAGAGGATACGATATGGTCAGCGCAACTCTCAAAGTGCTGCTTATACAGGACACCATGTAACCTGGAAAAAAATTAAAATACAAAATTTCGTGGAATAATTGAAATTTTCGGTGGAAAAATTTTACACTGAAAAACTGAATAGAACCAAGTAAGATAAAATTATGCAATCAACCCTAGTTTTTACTCCAAATAGGTCTCGAACACCCATAGACAATATGGTGACTTCAATTTTCACTGAAAAACTGAAATTATGAAACACACACACACACACACCTCTCTTTTTAAGAACTCATTTTAACATTGGATTCAAAAGAAATCTCAGGTGGCTTAGGACTGAAAGGCTTAATTATCGTCAGACAACATCGAAAAGTTTTTCTCTCCTTTTCTTTTTGGAAATACCTCAGACAATCTATTTACCATATGGATTGAAAATATATGATTATATGTATAATGTCACATGTTAATTTATCTTTCTCAGGAGCCGCACCCCCTCCTTGGCCTTAAATCCCCTACGCTTTGCGGGGGAGCTTGGATATTCCGAGTGGCATAAGACAACAACAAACTTATCATTTGAAATCTCAATGGAACCCATAAAATAGAAAGCTGCAATAAAATATAATTTCATTATGTACTACTATCCTGAAAATACTTCCTTTCAAAATCAATTTTCAGATCCCTCTAGCGGAAACTTTAGGAGTTATAATTTCTATTTTAAAAACTATTTGAGGTATGTGAAAAAAATCAATGACAAAGTTGTAGAGCAGCATCGATTTAGTAGGAAAAGACACCTTAAGCAGAAAAATACCTTGAATAAAACCCTTAAACGTACGCTCAATTAGGTTGAATGTAAGTAGATTTTACGTCTTAAACGCTCCTCATGAGGCGAAAATGAGAAATATTCAATTGAATGAACTAGGAATACTTTTAGTCATTTACATCATAAAAATAAAAATTTCCCATTTTCGCCTTGTGAGGAGCATTTTAAGACGTAAAATCTACGTAAATTCAACCTAATTGAGCATGCGTTTTAGGGGTTTTATTCGAGATATTTTTCTGCTTAAGGTGTCTTTTCCTACTAAATCAATGATGCTCTACAACTTAGCCATTGACTTTTTTCACTTGGCCTTTCACCACATTATGGTGCCGTGACCAGGATGTGTGGTGAAAGGCCAGTAGCGGAAAAAAACCGTTTTAGGTGATCGTACAAGTGGTAGTTATATTTTAGAGACCAGAACAAAACCCAAGGCCCAAACCTTGGATTGAAAACAAACACACACCATTATTAACGACATGGCTGAGACAAATTAGACAACTTTAAAGAGGATTGATCTCACAAATTAATCAGAGGAGGAGCTGTTTGAGAACTTTGCAATCCCTAGAAGCTTTAATAAACTATCTGCCTGTGAAACGAACTGGTAAAACGGAAGATATTATGTTGGCGTGGAATGTAGGAGTCCAAGGAGAGAACTTAGGGGAGTGTCCAGAGAGGAAGAGCTGACGTCGGAATCTGATGTTGGGGTCGCCCGGGTTCGGCCCTGTTTCATCGGATAGAGCATTAGGGTGTATCGAAAAAAAAATTTCTATTTTGATGAAGCGATAGTGCGTAAAAGTTGTCTAAGGTGTCAGAGAGTACCTGTGATTTTTTCAGAATTTTGGGATAATATCATGAAGTGCCACATTGACCCTGAAGGTTCCCCATGTTAATCCTATGGAGAGCGCAAGCCAAAAAGGCCAAAAATTAGTTTTTCGCCCCTTATTTCTACCTTAATCACCCGACGAATGTCTTCCCTCGAGTTATGGACTCTACAGGGTGTCCCATAAATAATGGGTCACACCTCTATGGATGATAGTAGACACCTAGACGAGTCAGAATCACATAGGATTTGGGGATCCCAGACCAAATCCTAGGGATGGAGCGACACCCCAAAAAAATTATTGAAAAATCCTATGTGATTCTGACTCGTCTAGGTGTCTACTATCCCCCCTAGAAGTGTGACCCAACATTTATGGGACACCCTGTATATGATGTATGCTACCTGACAAAACTTGAATAATAACCTAAATCACTATATTACGTTTTTTGTATGCTTAAATTTCGTCGAAATTCGCGTATTTCCTCGTTCAAATTAGATCCCACAATCAACATAATATAGATATTTAGGCAATTATTCAAGTTTTGTCGGGTAGCATACTTCATATAGGGTCGATTACTCGAAGGAAGACATTCGTCGTGTGATTAGGGTAGACATGAGGGGCGAAAAACCAATTTTCGCCCATTTTGGCTTGCGCGCTCCATAGGATTAACATGGGGAACCTTCAGTGTCAATGTGGCCCTTCAAGATATTATCCGAAAATTCTGAAAAGAAATCACAGGTACTCTCTGCCATCTTAGACAATTTTTCCGCACAAACGCTTCATCAAAATCGAAAAAGTTTTTTCGATACACCCTATGAGCATGGTCCTTTTACTATACCTAGACCCCACTTTAATGACTGGGGTTCAAAAGTTAAAGGGGTTGGACTATTTTTCGTGTGACACCCTGTACGAACTATTTCAGTATCTCCTGTGGGTTCGTAAAAATAGCGGCGGCTATTATAATACCTACCGAATGAAGCACCCGTGTCGGCAACGAGGACTAGAACTGCTAAACATATAAAGAAGGCTGTAACAGAGTTATTTAGACCTGAAAAAAGCGATAATAAGATTGTAATCAAATTATAACATCATGTGAATTAGGGGCGTAATTCCAAAATAATGTTGTTCGAGAGAATCACTTACCTATCATAAAATATGTTATAATGCCGTATATTATTGTTAAGAACAGTATGATAGGAGCCTACAAAGAAAATTAAATACTATTATAGCACTATAGACTATTTTCAGGAACCTTATAGTAGGAGCCTACAAAGGAACAAAAAATTCAAATACTATTTTTTTCAGAATTTCTAATGAACTTAAATTTTATAACAATTCGTAATTGTTATGAAAAATCCATAAAATCCATTCAAACTGACATGAACAAAATTAAGTAATAAATCTGATTTAAACAAAATATATTCATTGATATTGTAATATTTAAATGACATCTCTTGCTCATTTTTTTTATTTTCAAGCAAACCACTATTTTAAATCTCTTAAATTTGGAAAAGGTCTAAAACTAATAATTATGATAGAGAGTTTTAGATTCAGTTATCATTACTTTGGATTGTGCTGAGAATAATATCACGAAGAACTAAAAGGAATTCTTCATACTTAATAATGAGAATTAAAAATTTAAAAAACTAATAAAAAATACCTCTGTAATGGTTTTGGCCAAAAAATACACATCTGTTCTGTACATTCCATTCCAATATTCACGTAAAAATAAAGGTTGTTCCATTTTTAAAACCTATTGAAAAATAAAGGATTTAGGGTACACAATTTTATACCAGCTTCCAATGCTTTCAGTAGCTGCTTGAGAGTAGTAACTTAATTTAAAATAAAACAACGAAAAAAATTGCACATAAATTTATTAAAAGCCATACGGCGTTTCGGGGATTCTTTGGATCCCCTTCGTCAGTGGTAGTTGACATTACAAGAAAAATCAGCTTTTATACCCCGCAACAAAACAAGCGTTGCCAAAATGCAAAGGAGAAAAATGTATACAAAAGATTAAATGACAAAAATACAAGAAAATCACCAAAATGCAACATCAAAGACAATTATTCGCTCCAAATCGGAGAAAGAAAGGGTGTACTGGTTAGGTCATTAACTAAGACAGATGCATATTTACTGATTAAATAACCTTCGAAAAAATCAAGGTCAAAGGTTGAATTACAAGTTTTTATGATACTAGCGGAAGAAAAATCAAAACAATGATCATTATCCCAAACATGTTTGGCTATAGACGATTTATAAAATTCTTGTTTTTTAATGTAATTTGAATGCTCTTTTAGTCTAAATTTCAGTGCACGTCTTGTTTGTCCAATATAGGACAAACCACAACTACAAAAAATCCTGTAAATTCCCCATTTATTACACGTATCAATAGGGTCCTTAAGATTTGAAAAAGAAATTTTATTAATTGGGGATAAAACTACAGAAAAACCAAATTTTTCCAGAATATGCGAAATTTTAATAGTAATTTTAGGATTAATTAAAATAGGATTAATTTAAAATTTCGCATATTCTGGAAAAATTTGGTTTTTCTGCAGTTTTATCGCTCCCATTAAACAATGATCAAGAAATAAGAGACCGTTGGAGAGAACATTTTAATGAAACCCTGAACGTCAAGAATGACCCAAATCTTCAGTTTGTGGCATCAAATGTCCCGCAGGTTGGTTTTATTACCACAGAGGAAATTTCGCTGAGCGAAATTAAAGTTGCCTTAAAGGCAATGAAATCTGGCAAAGCTTGTGGTAGTGACCAGATTGCAGCTGAGATGTTGAAGGTCGATACTGACGAAATGGCTATTCATCTTCACGGCATATTTAACACAATATGGAACACAGAAAAAATTCCCAGTAGATGGACAGAGTCCATAATCATTAAAGTACCCAAGAAGGGTGACCTTTCCATTTGCGACAATTGGAGAGGAATTTGCTTAATGTCGATACCAGCAAAAATTTTTGGTAGGATAATTGTAAATAGACTGAAAACAGAAGTAGAAAGTGTTTTGAGAGAAGAACAGGCAGGATTTAGATCTGGGGCTGGCACAACTCAACAGATTTTCACACTTAGAAATATCATCGAACAAAGCATTGAGTTCAATGCTCCCCTTTATATGAATTTCATAGATTTTCAAAAGGCCTTTGATTCTGTTGATAGGGAAATGTTGTGGAAAATACTTGAAGCCTATAAAATCCCAAATAAATATATAAATATAATTAAAGAACTGTATCTAAATAATAAATGTTTCATTGAGGTTGACGGTGAGCTTACCGAACCTTTTTCAATCAAAAGTGGTGTCAAACAGGGTTGCGTCATGTCTGGACTCCTATTTATTATTGTGATTGACTGGATCATGCGTAATACCATTAAAGATAAGAAGAGAGGAATTAGATGGAAATTTACTTCCTCTCTTGAAGACCTAGATTTTGCTGATGACATAGTTCTTATGTCCTCCAAATTTGATGACCTTCAGCAAAAGACATACATCTTCGAGCAGTTTTCAAAAACCGTGGGTCTCACTATTAATAGAAGGAAAACCAAGACCATGAGAATAAACGAAAAATATACAAATAAGATCAACCTATCTAATGAAGATATTGAGGACGTATCCTCTTTCACTTACCTTGGTGCCACGGTAAGTAGAGTGGGAGGTACTGATGAGGAAATTAAAATCAGGATTGCTAAGGCACAAAATTGTTTTTGCAGACTCAATAATGTTTGGAAGTCAAATAAATTATTATCAAACACAAAACTTAACCTTTTTAATGCATTGGTAAAAAGCGTTTTGCTTTATGGATGCGAAACTTGGAAATTAACCAAAGCATAGAATAATAGATTGGATGCATGGCAAAACAAATGTCTAAGGAAAATTTTACAAATCTATTGGCCCTATACAATATCTAATGTCCAACTGTACAGCCAAACAAGACAAATGCCCCTTCAAAACACCATACGAAGTAGACCAGCGGTTCTCAAACTTTCTATCGTCACGGACCCCTTTATGTAGCAGCCAGACATCGCGGACCCCCAACATTTTAAACACCAAAAGCCGTACCCAGACTTTTTTTTGGAGTTTTAGATTAAATAAAATTAGTTTATATAAATCAATAAATTTTACAATTATTACTCAAGAGGCGTATGTAGAAATTTTTTCGGGAGGGGACAAAAATTATTCCTCCAGCCCCCTATGTATATTTCATAGGTCCAAGTAGCTTTTTAGTACATTTTTAAGTAGAAATTGCGTCTTAGGGAACTTAATATAAAACAAGTTATAAGTAATTAAGTTACTACCAAAGGGGGATCTAGGGGTCCTCCCCGAGAAAATTTTTGGAAATTAGACTCGAAAAAACTGGTTTTTAATTAGTTTTGATACCCCCCTAGTTAGAATCTTTTTAATATAAGTTTTTATGAAAGATTTGCGTTTTGATAAACTTAATGTAAAAAATAGTTTATAACAATAGTGTTTTAAGAACAAAAAGGTATCTGGGTGATCATCCCCAGAAAAGTTTTAGAAATTTTAAAACACACATGGTTTTAACTTGGTTTTGATACACTTCGTCCGAATTTCAGACTATATTTTTAGGTAGGATTTCGTTTTAATGAACTTATTTAAAAAAAATTTTAATAATAAAGTACCAAGTAATAAAGGGGTTTGGGGGTCCTCCCCCACAAAATTTTCGGACATTTTATCCAAAAAACAGGGTTTTAACTTGTTTTGATACACCAAGTCCATGTTTCAGGGGACAGGGCCCCGTAACCCACCCTTATATACGCCCTTGGATTACTCCATGTCTGTGAGGGTTTGGGGTCTCCCAGAAAAATTTTGAAAATTGGCCTCAAAAAGTAGTTTGTATTCATTTTGAGCCATATTTTTGGTTACCTTGAAGAGAACAGTTTCTTGTAAACCATGTAAATTTCAAGGAAAAAATTATGCATTGAAGTTAAAATTTCAAGGGGGCTGGGGGTTCTCCCCCAGAATTCTTTTGAAATTTGACTCTTAAAACTAGTGTTTCATCTCATTTTGAAGCTTTTCGGGGAATTCTAAAAGTAACTTGAGGAATTCCCCAAGGTAACTCGCGGACCCCCTAGGAAGGCGCCGCGGACCCCCAGGGGTCCGCGGACCACAGTTTGAGAACCGCTGAAGTAGACGATGGAAGTGGGTCGGCCATGTGCTTAGAATGCCACCACACAGAATACCAGCAGTTGCCCTTACTTGGGCGCCGGAGGGTAGAAGATCTCGCGGTAGACCCAAATTAACATGGAGGAGACTGGTGGAAACAGAACGTAGCCAGGCAGGGTGGGCAGGCTGGGCAGAAGCAAGATCCGTTGCCCAAGACCGTAGGGAATGGCGTCGTAAACTGAAGGCCTTATGTGCCATTGGGCACGAAGCAGAATGATGATGATGATTTAATCAGTAAATATGCATCTGTCTTAGTTAATGACCTAACCAGTACACCCTTTCTTTCTCCGATTTGGAGCGAATAATTGTCTATGATGTTGCATTTTGGTGATTTTCTTGTATTTTTGTCATTTAATCTTTTGTATACATTTTTCTCCTTTGCATTTTGGCAACGCTTGTTTTGTTGCGGGGTATAAAAGCTGATTTTTCTTGTAATGTCAACTACCACTGACGAAGGGGATCCAAAGAATCCCCGAAACGCCGTATGGCTTTTAATAAATTTATGTGCAATTTTTTTCGTTGTTTTATTTTAAATTACAGTATTGCACAGTTTGTGGCATTATCCTCCTAGTAACTTAATGTTTGTAATATTCTTTAAATATTTTACTTAACACAAAAAAACTTAATTTGTTTAGTGCAACCGGATTGGATGCAAAAAGTAGGTAGTATACACAAAACAGTGTTTTGCACTGCACAGCCAGATTCCTTGCCTAGAGTACATAAAAATATCCGAAGAACTGTTCCTCTACGTTGCATATTTTTCAGAAAAAAATACGTCATAGATGTATAAATATCTGGGAAATTTTTATGTACTCCACTTGAGGAACCTTTCTGTAAGAGATTGCGGGTGGATTTGTTGAAACTCCTTGTATATATGTAAAATATAGGTAGATAACACTTTTTGTAAGTATTTTTCCTGTAATTGTAATTTTTTAAAAACAAAAACTTAAATAACTTTGGAAAAATTTACATTTATAACCGCCAGCATATTCTGAGATGATATAATCAGCAGCATCGAAAACAGGGCCCCGTTAATATTCATTACACTATTTTCATCATTTTTCTGTTGCCAGTAGAATGAACCAAATAAAACAGCAATAAACTGAAAAATATAAAGTACAATCAACATATTTAAAACGGAAGTATAAAAGAAGATATTGGTTAGTTGGTCTTGTCTAATTGCAAAACCGACTATTCTATAAACTAAATAGATTTATTTGAGGGAGAAACTGATTTTTATATCAGTTTTACTGTTTGTACTTTGTAAAATATCACTGCAATGAAGGAAATTCGTTACTTTGTGTATACTTACAACAATTTGTATGATCCTGACTTTATTCAGATATTGCTCCCTCATGGCACTAATCCATGACCTCCATAAAACAGCCCTGAATTGACGAAACCAGGGAGCTTTGTACCTAAAACAAAAGATAAAGGCAAACTTTATGTATTGTTATACCCCGTTCGCACTGGCAGAAAAAAGACGTTATTTTCGTTAGCACTTAGTTGTCATGGAAACAGGCAAAATCGCCCCATCTTTTGAAAACGGCGTTTGCACTGACAAGGGGCGAAAATAAGCACTTTACTGTGTCTAAACAATAACAGCATGATTTGTAAAATAATTAAAAACTTAATTTCTCAATACAACTTAAAACTAATGAATAAAATCACCAAAAATACAAGTAAAAATACATAAAACATTATTAATTGACTAGTGAATTGATTAGTGTGTTTCCATGACAACAAAGTGCTAACGAAAATAGAGGCAAAAATAAAGGCCAGTGCGAACGGGGTATTACAGACAAAAAAATAAAGTACGTGAATAAACACAAAATTAGAAAATTTATTTAAACAAATAATTGCTTTAAAGTCCATAGAACTTAACTTATTGTTCAACAGAAAATTAAATTCTCATGAACTCAACCAAAAATTTTTAGACAAACTTTAATTTATTTATTTGAAGCTCCAAAGAGGCTTCCCCATCCGTATGATCTATACATAAAAGAACAGAAAAAGGTTGTCTTATCCTTTTGATAATATTCATCGTTGAAATTATAAAAAATTATTCAAGACTAATAGCAATGGTGTTTTCATATACTCACCTATTAGATTTAGTTTGTGGATGAGTATCCTAAAATATGAAAACCACTATCTTGTATTCAATATAGTTTAGAAATTAAAAAGTAATATATTTTACATTTTTTTCTTAGAACCGACTTACCATAAAAGATTTTCTCGAGGAGCATGTGCTACTAAAATCTAGGTCCTCTTTAGCAAACTGGTCGCAAATTTTCTGAAATTAATGTCAGAATAGGATCAGTCCACCACCAGGTGAAGTATGTTTTCCCTCTTAGATTTATTATTTAAGGGGGTCCGGGACACTTAAAAAACACTTTTATTTATAAGTTTAAAATTTTGAAATTTTTTGTGAAGATAAAACATCGGTTTCATTGTAAAAATCACTACTCAAAACTTTTCAGAAAAATTTTGAAAATTTTAAATTCCATTTTTGTCAAAAAAAGAGGGGTAGTTTAAAATTGATATACCTCAAAATATTATTAATCAATTTTCAAAATTTTTTCACTAATTCAAACAGAAACATATTATCTTTATTTAAGATTCATCATTTTAAGAAATATTGATAATTTGGAAAAATATAAACAATTAATTAAAAAGTTCTTGAAATTTTTACGTTACTTTTTTTTAAATTCATATTTATAAACTAAACAAAATTTTTTTTAATTTGCTGAATCACAATTAAAGTAAAATGTATGAATAGCATGTGTTTCAAATTTCAACTCTCTATCTTGAACGGTTCTTGACTTATATCAATTTAAAGATGAGGAACAGTGAAAAAACGCATCATAGAGAAAAACGGATTTGAATGCAGAACATAGAATGCTAGACTACCAAAGCAGCCGGCAACAAAGGATTGTATCTCCGGTCCTATTAATGATAGAAACATAATAAAAGCATCATTTTAAGCAGGAAAAAACTAATTTAAATTTTAAAAGCAAAAATTTTTTTTGAAAATCTGTGTGAAAATCTGTTTGAATTTTTGTGTCCCGGACCCCCTTAATTTACTAAACAGCAGGATTAAATCATTTATAATAACCATTTGATTATTTCACATTAACCTATTGGTTATTAAGATACGGTTCTAATAGTCTTTTATGCATCTTTTTAACTCACCTTAACCTTAGCTCTACATTCGGTCTCTTGGCCTGGTACAATTGCTAAACTTTGAACAAAGAAATCTGCTGGGTTATAATTGATAGGACACTGCAAACCTACTCTGGAAGGAAAAAAGTATTAAAATTAGAGTGGGAGAGTCAAATCAACATTTTCACATGCTTATACTAAACTAGTAGTGAAATAGTGCAATAATTCAAAGAGCTTTCCAATTCAACATTGAATTTATAATTATGAAAATAGATTTTATTCTTAACTTAATTTCTGCTCAAACTTTGTGGAGACTGTTAATCGTTAATACCATTGCTTTACTAACTTAATCTATCACTTGTCACTACATACTTTAACTTTTAACTCACATAGGATGTTCTACCACACTTTTTGAACGATTGTCATTTTTCCATTATTTAAATACAATAATTTCCTGTAGAACATTGGTTTTTAACCTTTCTGACAACGCGCCCCCCTTTCAAATTTAAATATTGTAGAATCGTTCTGCCTTATTATGTGAAAAAAATACTCTTTAAAATTGCACACTTGATACTTATTCAGTAATATCATTCATTAGTTTGTAGCTTCATGATGAACTGACTGAGCCATCAGGCAATGAAACTAACCTTCATCGGTGCTTGTGTCAGTAAATTTGTAATAAGGGGACATTCATTAATTACGTAAGGGTCCCGAGGGGGAGGGGGGGTTGGAAAAATCTCTACATACCCTTACTTGGGGGGGGTCAAACCAATTCTTACGTAAGATTTTCCTTGTTAATATAAACAAATTCCAATTATTCTAATCAAGAGATAATAATATAATAGTAATATGGTAGTTGACAGCAAGAATATTACTTATCTGTTGAAAAATTAAAATCTTTGATTTACGTTAAACGGACATTTTATTGTTTTGAAAAACAGAATGGAATCTTACGTAAGAATAGGAGGGGGAGGGGTTTGAAAAATCTTACGCACCCTTACATGGGGGGAGGGGGGTCAAAAATTGCCAAAATCATCCTTACGTAATTAATGAATGGCCCCTAAGGATAAAAAGGAATACCCAAAACTGTCCAGAGCAGAGTAGAAGGTTTTGATACTATTAGACCAGGGGTTCTCAACCGGTGGGTCGTGACCCCCTGGGGGGTCGCGGGGCATGCCTAGGGGGTCGCGAGACAAACATTAAAAACAGTCATATTTACAGTTGTTTTTTATACAGACACAACAATTCAAAACTTATAGATCTTAAAAATTAAATTAATAAGACATTTGAGCATGTTTGGAATTAATATGTCTTTGTATGTCCGGGTTAATGTCAGTAACACATAGGAAAATGTCGTTTTCAAGTGTCAAACGATTTCTTGCCTCTGATTATAAGTGCACAATTTTAGAGAACCCTTGTTCACACCTGTAGGATATTGCAAATGGTATTAATACCCTTATCGCTGCTTTAAAAAGTTCTGGATATTATTTTTTAACACCTATCCAGAATTTGTCAACACTTCAACAGAAGTTCAACTTCATACTCTGATTACAAGATAATTCTATTAAATCATCATGCAGATGAATACTTAATTCTACCTTTTGATGAGATGAGTAAGGATAGAGGCGAAGTGTCTTAACATTTTAGGTCTGAGGGGGTCGCCAAAATATTTTCCCTGAAAAGGGGGTCGCGGAGTCTAAAAGGTTGAGAACCCCTGCAACACAGAATCACATAGGAAAATGGGATCGGAAGAGGTTATTAGTCAATTTTCATGGGGGTAGAAGGCAAAGATTTTAGCACTGTAAAAATAAGTACGGCACTTTACACAAAAAGTGGTGGATAGAAATTGCCTCCCTACATGGAGAGATGTTACATCGCTATATGGAGGGTGGACCTCCTTCGAGTCTAGGTGGGAGGTCCCTCCATACAGCGGTGTTTGATACTATTAGACAACACAGAATCACATAGGAAAGGGGGATCGGAAAATATTTGTCTATTTTCATGGGGGTTTAAGGAGGCAAAGATTTTAGCACTGTAAAAATAAGTACGGCACTTTACACAAAAAGTGGTGGATAGAAATTGCCTCCCTACATGGAGAGATGTTACATCGCTATATGGAGGGCGGACCTCCTTCGAGTCTAGGTGGGAGGTCCCTCCATACAGCGGTGTTTGATACTATTAGACAACACAGAATCACATAGGAAAAGGGGATCGGAAGATATTTGTCTATTTTCATGGGGGTTTAAGGAGGCAAAGATTTTAGCACTGTAAAAATAAGTACGGCACTTTACACAAAAAGTGGTGGATAGAAATTGCCTCCCTACATGGAGAGATGTTACATCGCTATATGGAGGACGGACCTCCTTCGAGTCTAGGTGGGAGGTCCCTCCATACAGCGGTGTTTGATACTATTAGACAACACAGAATCACATAGGAAAGGGGGATCGGAAGATATTTGTCTATTTTCATGGGGGTTTAAGGAGGCAAAGATTTTAGCACTGTAAAAATAAGTACGGCACTTTACACAAAAAGTGGTGGATAGAAATTGCCTCCCTACATGGAGAGATGTTGCATCGCTATATGGAGGGCGGACCTCCTTCGAGTCTAGGTGGGAGGTCCCTCCATACAGCGGTGTTTGATATTATTAGACAACACAGAATCACATAGGAAAGGGGGATCGGAAGATATTTGTCTATTTTCATGGGGGTTTAAGGAGGCAAAGATTTTAGCACTGTAAAAATAAGTACGGCACTTTACACAAAAAGTGGTGGATAGAAATTGCCTCCCTACATGGAGAGATGTTACATCGCTATATGGAGGGCGGACCTCCTTCGAGTCTAGGTGGGAGGTCCCTCCATACAGCGGTGTTTGATACTATTAGACAACACAGAATCACATAGGAAAAGGGGATCGGAAGATATTTGTCTATTTTCATGGGGGTTTAAGGAGGCAAAGATTTTAGCACTGTAAAAATAAGTACGGCACTTTACACAAAAAGTGGTGGATAGAAATTGCCTCCCTACATGGAGAGATGTTGCATCGCTATATGGAGGGCGGACCTCCTTCGAGTCTAGGTGGGAGGTCCCTCCATACAGCGGTGTTTGATACTATTAGACAACACAGAATCACATAGGAAAGGGGGATCGGAAGATATTTGTCTATTTTCATGGGGGTTTAAGGAGGCAAAGATTTTAGCACTGTAAAAATAAGTACGGCACTTTACACAAAAAGTGGTGGATAGAAATTGCCTCCCTACATGGAGAGATGTTACATCGCTATATGGAGGGTGGACCTCCTTCGAGTCTAGGTGGGAGGTCCCTCCATACAGCGGTGTTTGATACTATTAGACAACACAGAATCACATAGGAAAAGGGGATCGGAAGATATTTGTCTATTTTCATGGGGGTTTAAGGAGGCAAAGATTTTAGCACTGTAAAAATAAGTACGGCACTTTACACAAAAAGTGGTGGATAGAAATTGCCTCCCTACATGGAGAGATGTTACATCGCTATATGGAGGGCGGACCTATTTCGAGTCTAGGTGGGAGGTCCCTCCATACAGCGGTGTTTGATACTATTAGACAACACAGAATCACATAGGAAAAGGGGATCGGAAGATATTTGTCTATTTTCATGGTGGTTTAAGGAGGCAAAGATTTTAGCACTGTAAAAATAAGTACGGCACTTTACACAAAAAGTGGTGGATAGAAATTGCCTCCCTACATGGAGAGATGTTACATCGCTATATGGAGGGCGGACCTCCTTCGAGTCTAGGTGGGAGGTCCCTCCATACAGCGGTGTTTGATACTATTAGACAACACAGAATCACATAGGAAAAGGGGATCGGAAGATATTTGTCTATTTTCATGGGGGTTTAAGGAGGCAAAGATTTTAGCACTGTAAAAATAAGTACGGCACTTTACACAAAAAGTGGTGGATAGAAATTGCCTCCCTACATGGAGAGATGTTGCATCGCTATATGGAGGGCGGACCTCCTTCGAGTCTAGGTGGGAGGTATCTCCATACAGCGGTGTTTTAATACTATTAGACAACACAGAATCACATAGGAAAGGGGGATCGGAAGATATTTGTCTATTTTCATGGGGGTTTAAGGAGGCAAAGATTTTAGCACTGTAAAAATAAGTACGGCACTTTACACAAAAAGTGGTGGATAGAAATTGCCTCCCTACATGGAGAGATGTTACATCGCTATATGGAGGGTGGACCTCCTTCGAGTCTAGGTGGGAGGTCCCTCCATACAGCGGTGTTTGATACTATTAGACAACACAGAATCACATAGGAAAAGGGGATCGGAAGATATTTGTCTATTTTCATGGGGGTTTAAGGAGGCAAAGATTTTAGCACTGTAAAAATAAGTACGGCACTTTACACAAAAAGTGGTGCATAGAAATTGCCTCCCTACAAGGAGAGATGTTACATCGCTATATGGAGGGCGGACCTCCTTCGAGTCTAGGTGGGAGGTCCCTCCATACAGCGGTGTTTGATACTATTAGACAACACAGAATCACATAGGAAAAGGGGATCGGAAGATATTTGTCTATTTTCATGGGGGTTTAAGGAGGCAAAGATTTTAGCACTGTAAAAATAAGTACGGCACTTTACACAAAAAGTGGTGGATAGAAATTGCCTCCCTACATGGAGAGATGTTACATCGCTATATGGAGGGCGGACCTCCTTTGAGTCTAGGTGGGAGGTCCCTCCATACAGCGGTGTTTGATACTATTAGACAACACAGAATCACATAGGAAAGGGGGATCGGAAGATATTTGTCTATTTTCATGGGGGTTTAAGGAGGCAAAGATTTTAGCACTGTAAAAATAAGTACGGCACTTTACACAAAAAGTGGTGGATAGAAATTGCCTCCCTACATGGAGAGATGTTACATCGCTATATGGAGGGCGGACCTCCTTCGAGTCTAGGTGGGAGGTCCCTCCATACAGCGGTGTTTGATACTATTAGACAACACAGAATCACATAGGAAAAGGGGATCGGAAGATATTTGTCTATTTTCATGGGGGTTTAAGGAGGCAAAGATTTTAGCACTGTAAAAATAAGTACGGCACTTTACACAAAAAGTGGTGGATAGAAATTGCCTCCCTACAAGGAGAGATGTTACATCGCTATATGGAGGGCGGACCTCCTTCGAGTCTAGGTGGGAGGTCCCTCCATACAGCGGTGTTTGATACTATTAGACAACACAGAATCACATAGGAAAAGGGGATCGGAAGATATTTGTCTATTTTCATGGGGGTTTAAGGAGGCAAAGATTTTAGCACTGTAAAAATAAGTACGGCACTTTACACAAAAAGTGGTGGATAGAAATTGCCTCCCTACATGGAGAGATGTTACATCGCTATATGGAGGGCGGACCTCCTTCGAGTCTAGGTGGGAGGTCCCTCCATACAGCGGTGTTTGATACTATTAGACAACACAGAATCACATTGGAAAGGGGGATCGGAAGATATTTGTCTATTTTCATGGGGGTTTAAGGAGGCAAAGATTTTAGCACTGTAAAAATAAGTACGGCACTTTACACAAAAAGTGGTGGATAGAAATTGCCTCCCTACATGGAGAGATGTTACATCGCTATATGGAGGGCGAACCTCCTTCGAGTCTAGGTGGGAGGTCCCTCCATACAGCGGTGTTTGATACTATTAGACAACACAGAATCACATAGGAAAGGGGGATCGGAAGATATTTGTCTATTTTCATGGGGGTTTAAGGAGGCAAAGATTTTAGCACTGTAAAAATAAGTACGGCACTTTACACAAAAAGTGGTGGATAGAAATTGCCTCCCTACATGGAGAGATGTTACATCGCTATATGGAGGGTGGACCTCCTTCGAGTCTAGGTGGGAGGTCCCTCCATACAGCGGTGTTTGATACTATTAGACAACACAGAATCACATAGGAAAGGGGGATCGGAAGATATTTGTCTATTTTCATGGGGGTTTAAGGAGGCAAAGATTTTAGCACTGTAAAAATAAGTACGGCACTTTACACAAAAAGTGGTGGATAGAAATTGCCTCCCTACATGGAGAGATGTTACATCGCTATATGGAGGGCGGACCTCCTTCGAGTCTAGGTGGGAGGTCCCTCCATACAGCGGTGTTTGATACTATTAGACAACACAGAATCACATAGGAAAAGGGGATCGGAAGATATTTGTCTATTTTCATGGGGGTTTAAGGAGGCAAAGATTTTAGCACTGTAAAAATAAGTACGGCACTTTACACAAAAAGTGGTGGATAGAAATTGCCTCCCTACATGGAGAGATGTTACATCGCTATATGGAGGGCGAACCTCCTTCGAGTCTAGGTGGGAGGTCCCTCCATACAGCGGTGTTTGATACTATTAGACAACACAGAATCACATAGGAAAGGGGGATCGGAAGATATTTGTCTATTTTCATGGGGGTTTAAGGAGGCAAAGATTTTAGCACTGTAAAAATAAGTACGGCACTTTACACAAAAAGTGGTGGATAGAAATTGCCTCCCTACATGGAGAGATGTTACATCGCTATATGGAGGGTGGACCTCCTTCGAGTCTAGGTGGGAGGTCCCTCCATACAGCGGTGTTTGATACTATTAGACAACACAGAATCACATAGGAAAAGGGGATCGGAAGATATTTGTCTATTTTCATGGGGGTTTAAGGAGGCAAAGATTTTAGCACTGTAAAAATAAGTACGGCACTTTACACAAAAAGTGGTGGATAGAAATTGCCTCCCTACATGGAGAGATGTTACATCGCTATATGGAGGGTGGACCTCCTTCGAGTCTAGGTGGGAGGTCCCTCCATACAGCGGTGTTTGATACTATTAGACAACACAGAATCACATAGGAAAGGGGGATCGGAAGATATTTGTCTATTTTCATGGGGGTTTAAGGAGGCAAAGATTTTAGCACTGTAAAAATAAGTACGGCACTTTACACAAAAAGTGGTGGATAGAAATTGCCTCCCTACATGGAGAGATGTTACATCGCTATATGGAGGGTGGACCTCCTTCGAGTCTAGGTGGGAGGTCCCTCCATACAGCGGTGTTTGATACTATTAGACAACACAGAATCACATAGGAAAAGGGGATCGGAAGATATTTGTCTATTTTCATGGGGGTTTAAGGAGGCAAAGATTTTAGCACTGTAAAAATAAGTACGGCACTTTACACAAAAAGTGGTGGATAGAAATTGCCTCCCTACAAGGAGAGATGTTACATCGCTATATGGAGGGCGGACCTCCTTCGAGTCTAGGTGGGAGGTCCCTCCATACAGCGGTGTTTGATACTATTAGACAACACAGAATCACATAGGAAAAGGGGATCGGAAGATATTTGTCTATTTTCATGGGGGTTTAAGGAGGCAAAGATTTTAGCACTGTAAAAATAAGTACGGCACTTTACACAAAAAGTGGTGGATAGAAATTGCCTCCCTACATGGAGAGATGTTACATCGCTATATGGAGGGCGGACCTCCTTCGAGTCTAGGTGGGAGGTCCCTCCATACAGCGGTGTTTGATACTATTAGACAACACAGAATCACATAGGAAAGGGGGATCGGAAGATATTTGTCTATTTTCATGGGGGTTTAAGGAGGCAAAGATTTTAGCACTGTAAAAATAAGTACGGCACTTTACACAAAAAGTGGTGGATAGAAATTGCCTCCCTACATGGAGAGATGTTACATCGCTATATGGAGGGTGGACCTCCTTCGAGTCTAGGTGGGAGGTCCCTCCATACAGCGGTGTTTGATACTATTAGACAACACAGAATCACATAGGAAAGGGGGATCGGAAGATATTTGTCTATTTTCATGGGGGTTTAAGGAGGCAAAGATTTTAGCACTGTAAAAATAAGTACGGCACTTTACACAAAAAGTGGTGGATAGAAATTGCCTCCCTACATGGAGAGATGTTACATCGCTATATGGAGGGTGGACCTCCTTCGAGTCTAGGTGGGAGGTCCCTCCATACAGCGGTGTTTGATACTATTAGACAACACAGAATCACATAGGAAAAGGGGATCGGAAGATATTTGTCTATTTTCATGGGGGTTTAAGGAGGCAAAGATTTTAGCACTGTAAAAATAAGTACGGCACTTTACACAAAAAGTGGTGGATAGAAATTGCCTCCCTACATGGAGAGATGTTACATCGCTATATGGAGGGTGGACCTCCTTCGAGTCTAGGTGGGATGTCCCTCCATACAGCGGTGTTTGATACTATTAGACAACACAGAATCACATAGGAAAAGGGGATCGGAAGATATTTGTCTATTTTCATGGGGGTTTAAGGAGGCAAAGATTTTAGCACTGTAAAAATAAGTACGGCACTTTACACAAAAAGTGGTGGATAGAAATTGCCTCCCTACAAGGAGAGATGTTACATCGCTATATGGAGGGCGGACCTCCTTCGAGTCTAGGTGGGAGGTCCCTCCATACAGCGGTGTTTGATACTATTAGACAACACAGAATCACATAGGAAAAGGGGATCGGAAGATATTTGTCTATTTTCATGGGGGTTTAAGGAGGCAAAGATTTTAGCACTGTAAAAATAAGTACGGCACTTTACACAAAAAGTGGTGGATAGAAATTGCCTCCCTACATGGAGAGATGTTACATCGCTATATGGAGGGCGGACCTCCTTCGAGTCTAGGTGGGAGGTCCCTCCATACAGCGGTGTTTGATACTATTAGACAACACAGAATCACATAGGAAAGGGGGATCGGAAGATATTTGTCTATTTTCATGGGGGTTTAAGGAGGCAAAGATTTTAGCACTGTAAAAATAAGTACGGCACTTTACACAAAAAGTGGTGGATAGAAATTGCCTCCCTACATGGAGAGATGTTACATCGCTATATGGAGGGTGGACCTCCTTCGAGTCTAGGTGGGATGTCCCTCCATACAGCGGTGTTTGATACTATTAGACAACACAGAATCACATAGGAAAAGGGGATCGGAAGATATTTGTCTATTTTCATGGGGGTTTAAGGAGGCAAAGATTTTAGCACTGTAAAAATAAGTACGGCACTTTACACAAAAAGTGGTGGATAGAAATTGCCTCCCTACATGGAGAGATGTTACATCGCTATATGGAGGGCGGACCTCCTTCGAGTCTAGGTGGGAGGTCCCTCCATACAGAGGTGTTTGATACTATTAGACAACACAGAATCACATAGGAAAGGGGGATCGGAAGATATTTGTCTATTTTCATGGGGGTTTAAGGAGGCAAAGATTTTAGCACTATAAAAATAAGTACGGCACTTTACACAAAAAGTGGTGGATAGAAATTGCCTCCCTACATGGAGAGATGTTACATCGCTATATGGAGGGTGGACCTCCTTCGAGTCTAGGTGGGATGTCCCTCCATACAGCGGTGTTTGATACTATTAGACAACACAGAATCACATAGGAAAAGGGGATCGGAAGATATTTGTCTATTTTCATGGGGGTTTAAGGAGGCAAAGATTTTAGCACTGTAAAAATAAGTACGGCACTTTACACAAAAAGTGGTGGATAGAAATTGCCTCCCTACATGGAGAGATGTTACATCGCTATATGGAGGGCGGACCTATTTCGAGTCTAGGTGGGAGGTCCCTCCATACAGCGGTGTTTGATACTATTAGACAACACAGAATCACATAGGAAAAGGGGATCGGAAGATATTTGTCTATTTTCATGGGGGTTTAAGGAGGCAAAGATTTTAGTACTGTAAAAATAAGTACGGCACTTTACACAAAAAGATGGGAATCTCCGGAAAAAACCGGAAATTTTGGGAAAAACCGGGGTTTTTTTCAGGTTTTTTCCGAAGGGTTTATTTCTTTCTGGAAAAATTGAAATGTTAATTTCAAATACTTTTTACAGAATTATTTTACCGATATCAATTAAAAATGTTTAAGATTATATTCTTATACAATACTTAAAAATGAAGTTTCAACCATATATTAAGCATTTTTTCCCCAAAAAAGTTATATTCCACTCGGGAAAAACTGAAAATTTTTTAGTTTGTAATAAAAAAAATTTTCTGAAACATATCACAGTTACTTTGCAATGTTTTTTCTTTAGATATTTAATGTCACACATGAAAACATTTAACTTAAAAAATGTAAGCTGCAAGTGAAACTAATTGAATGAAAAAGAAATTTACTTGAGTTAATAATTAATATCGACGACCTGGATTTATATTTTTCATTTCAATGAAGCATATTCTAGTTAATAATATATAATAGTTATAATGGTTTACCAGCTTGCTGCCATCATTATTTAGCTATTGTTTTTTTTACAGTTTTATGTTTGTGTTGTTGTAATTTGTAATGTCATTTGTCCATATAATTTCTTTTTCGCCTGTACGGGAAGTTTCTTCCCCTTGGCGAATCACATTATGTCTTACTTTTCTGTGTTTGTATAATGAATGTCTAATAATAAAGTTATTTATTTTAAAAAAAAAAGTATCAAGTGAATCTAAGTATAACTTGATATTTTGCTACATAAACAGTAATGTGCATTCAAAATTATATTAATGAGCACAGAATAGTTGCACATTGAACAATTATGATAAATTTGATAATTTTATAAACAATTAATAAATCCAGAACTTTAAAAATAAAATTTGAACCATATAATATAACCCACGTTTTTTATGAAATGGGTTTATTTTTACTTGAAAAATTGAAATTTTATTTTGGAAGTATTATAAAATAATTTTAATGATTAATTTATATTTTAATTAATAATATATTATATTTAATTTTACTAATGATTTATTTATTATACAATGAATGATTATTTAGTTTCCAAAAAATATGTATACAAAAACTGCTCTTTTCTATGCAAAATAGGTCAAATCCCATTTTTCCGGACAAAAAAACGGTTTTTTTCCGCCTTCCCAAAATTTCCGGAAATTTTCCATCTCTAAATAGGGCACATCTAGATTACTTGGAATCACCTAAGAAGGGGTGCGGAAATGCTCCCCTAACGACCTAGGGGTTTTATAAGCGTACATGGGAAGTTGTAAAATCGCCAGTGGAAATTGACACCTAAACCTTTAAAAATGCCTGAATTGATAGTTTTATTTAGATCTTAAAAGGTTATGTGTCAATTTCCAATGTGAATTTTACAACTTCCCATACCCGCTTATAAAACCCTTAGGTCGAGGGGCACTGAGCTATAAAACAAACTGGAGTAACGAGTGAGCGTGCCGAAACCGCATCACACCTTATCGAAGTTGTTTGTCTGTTCCCCACCCTTTAACTTTTGAACCCCTACAGATATAGTCATGAAAGTTGGGTCTAGGTATAGTAAAGGGACTATGCCCTATCCGATGCAACATTTTTCAAAGCTCTTTAGCGGACATTTTAGAAGTTATAAATTTTATTTTAAAAACTATTAGATATTTACTAAATTAGTCAATTACAAAGTTGTAGAGAAAATTTAGTAGGAAAAGACACCTTAAGCAAAAAAATATATTGAATAAAACCCCTTAAACGCACAAAAGTCCAACTCTCACAATGCTAGTCTATGGAGAAATTGGTTTGTTTCGCCTCTTTTTGCTGGGCTAAAGAGGCATCTTGTAATCTTCCGCGCGGCACGTTCCGTCGCGTGTTATGGTATCGGAGGTTGTCACTCCAGTTTGTTTTATAGCTCAGCTCAGTGGTTAGGGGTGCATTTCTGATCCCCCATTCCTATGTGATTCTGAGTCATCTAGGTATGCCCTACATCTCCTAGAAGTTATGAAACACCCTGTATTAACTCACCTTTCAGTACACCGTACGCCATAACCTCACCTGTTAAAAAAGTCTATGGCTCTGTCCGCCTTCCCCTTGTAGGCGACCCTCCCCTCGGCCATGAGCAGCAGGTTGTCGAAGAGGCCGTACACTTCGGACGAAGGCTGGTGAATGGTGCAGAGGATGGTTCGGCCCCCCTCCGCCATCTGCCGCAACACGGACACAATGCTCTGCGACATGAACGAGTCCAGGCCGGACGTCGGCTCGTCGCAAAACATCAGGGAGGGATTTGTGAGCACCTGAAACAACAGGTGACTCTCATTTAGGACATCGGTTCCTAGTAATTTGACACAATAGTTAAGTAGAACTATACTCTGTTCATTTTGAACTGGAGCGGCCTGAAATATTTCCTTCCCCCACCACCGATCGGTTAACATAGCAACTATCCTCGTCAAAGTGACGAAAAAGGCTTACTATTGGCTGCGCGAAGAGCTTAACTATGGTTACGCTTCTAGCGTGGGGGAAAGCCCTATTTCTCAGGTGCCAATTCTAAATGAACAGATTTAGTAGCAACTAGTAGTTAACTATCGATACCCTGAGTCAGTGCTGATCAGTGTTGAACTTTTAGTTCAACTACTTTTGGTTTATTCTAGTTCAACTATTATATAGTTGAACTACTCTTTTATTAACTACTAGTTGAAAGTACTTTGCTATGATGTGGAGGATTTTAATGGAGAACAACAGTTTCGTTAAAATTTAACAAAATTTGAATAAAATGGAAGAGTACCTACTCAAATACCATAACCAGAAATAATAAAGGCCCTCTTCTACGATAATCATAAAGGGTTTTTTATAAAGATAAGAGAACATGTATTAAAATTTGGGCAAAAAATAGGTTATGAAATTAAATGGACTAGTTAACTTCTTTGGGAATCAGTTAACTATTAGTTGTAACTTGTCCCAGGAAAAAACAGTTAACAACCAGTTGACTAGAATTTCCCGGACTAGATTGTAGTTGGTAACAAACTATTTCTTGACCACTAGTTGTTCCAAACACGTAGAATTTTGTGGCCCACTAATCCTGTAGTTGGAACCTTCAAGGACCACCCTAATTTCTAATTTATGTTGTTAGCTGTTAAAATGAACCAAAAAAATACAGGAAGTGTTTTTAACATGTTTTTGTTTCCTTCTTGTATACAAAAAAGTATTCCGGTCCGGTTCATCCCGTTTTACGTGAGTGATATGAAGTTTCCCCCAAGCTATTTTACAAATATTTAGAATGGACTTTAATCTCACTTTTAATCTTAAGCGTGAAAATATTTCTAAGAGGTAAAATTGTCAGTGGATTTGAAAACTTAACTGGCACGAAAAAAAAATTGATTCTTCACTTACTTCAGCTGCTAATGCAAGTCTTTTGGCTTCCCCGCCAGATATTCCTTTAACTTTTCCAGCTACTCCAATCATGGTGTTCTTGCATTTACTCAACCCCAACTGGACAAAAATATTGATATTCATTCCAGAACCGCAAAGAAAGATAATTAATCAAAATATTTTAATTAAAATGATCTTACTTCCACAATAACTTGGTCAACTCTTTTCATCCTATCTTTGTAGCTCAAATGCCTATCCATTCTTAAAAGAGCCTATGAAGTAACGTGCATTTCATTAATCCTTTATTTTTTATTTCACTAGGGGGCTCTTCCCCCTGCTCGCTATCGCTCACCAACCCCCGGAACTGCTTCGCAGTTCTATGAAGATCGCTTCGCGATCTTAGCGAGCAGAGCTCGCTTGTTTCATCTCAACTATCCAGTAAAACCTGGAACTTGTCTGCTTAGTTAAGGATCCTTTAAAATCGAAACCTTTTATCTCTCTAACTTACCAATAACTTAATGCGGACCATAACTACAAAAATATCAAAATAAAACTGTTACTAAAATATTCCTTTTTAGTTTACCAATAATTTAACCGAAATGTTTTAAAAAATATCCAGCAAGTCTACTAATTATCATCAACCATCTTAGAGAAAAAAAACATGCCGTTAAAAAGCTTTTAAATTTATAAAATGCACGTCTGTATCTAGTGAATCATCGGGAATAAGAAATCAGACTCATAAAAATAATCGCCTGTTTCTCTAGTGAACGACCAGAAAGAGAAGAAAAAATTGAAACTTGGTATCTTAATAATTCTAAAACTAATTCGAATTTTTTAAAAAATGAAACGCCAATCTTTCTATAAAAAATATTTGTATGCGTGTTTAAAATATCATAGTTCTACTGTGATTAGTTTTTCTATTATAACGAAAAAACCGAAAAAGGGTAAAAAATTTCGAAACTTTAGAATTGAATTACTCCCAAAATACTTCGAAATTCGAAAAAAGGGCGACGAGGTGCACAACTTCATACCTAAGAGTATGTGTCTGCAAAAAATCATGTTTCTGCTGTAAATAGATTTTGCTGGGGGCGAACTCGCAGCCGAAAAAAATAATTTTCGACTTTGACATTAAATAACTCCAGAACTAATTATCTAATTAATTAGGTTTGGAAACTGAAATGACCCTCATACATTTGTCTATCAATGGTCAAAATTTCATAATATTCCTTCAAATAGTTTTTGCGTAGTGATAATTCAAAGTGTTCAAAAATATCATTTTCTGAAACAGCGGCGGCGGCGGCGGCGGTGACTGTTACTTTTTTTTAATATAGAGAGATTAAAATTACTTTTCAAAATCAACTTAATTTGAAAACTTATCTGCAAGGCTTAAAATTTCATAGTGAACACTGACGAAAAGCCAATTCACATTTTTTTTCAGTTTGGATGATTCCTCCAAAAGGAAGATGTTCAAACCTGTTCTTTCAAACCTGTGTTTGTGCGAACCTTTTTTGTGCGATTTTTGATTTGTGCCGTGGCCTTTTTTGTGTGGTCTATGAAAACTTCTATCAAATGCAAACAAAGAACAAAAATCTTGTATATATGGCTAGTGAGAAATATACAAGGGTTTAGTGAAGCAACAGTCGTCGCCGACTACATGGTAAATGAAAAAACAGTCTACGGTAAGTATACAAGGTGATTCAGAAATAATCATCAATAAAATTTGGGGGGGTAGAGGGGCTCTAGACAAGTATATTTCGAATAGGGATGGTGATGAGCAGCCTTACCGTTAAAGAGCTATTAACTAATGTAGTACGAGCGTACGAGCGTTTCAAAAGAGTGTTTTTAGAAGGCCAGTGTGACGAAACAAAACATACTAAAAGGAAAACCATTATTGCATGAGGAACAGGAGTATCCGTAGCACTTAAATCCTCAGTGTGATAGAAATTGGATCACTTTCTAAACCTTGGAGTGAGTTTCAAAAGTGTAATATTAATCTCTTAGTCAAACAATGGAGTTCCCTTAACGGTATTTAGAAAAATGATGATCGGGGAAGGAGGTTTCAATGATAAATGTTACTATCATTGAAAATTCCTTCCCTGATCATCATTTTTCTAAACACCATTAAGGGAACTCCATTCTTGGGATTTCTCTATTCTTTCTTGGGTTCTCCATTCTTCTCCAATATTGCACTTTTGAAACTCACTCCAGGGTTTATAAAGTGGTTCAAATTCTATCAAATTCATGGTGTAAGTAGTAGGACACTTCCTTACCTCATGCCAGGGGTCCCCAACCCTATGTCCACGGGCACCATGGCGCCCGTCGATCGGTTTAGGTGCCCCCGCTGAATGTGCCCAACGTTAAAATATTTCAGTTTTCCACTATCCAATAAAATTCTAGAAATGAAATCGCAACATACATTTCAGAATTTCTTCAAGTAAGGCGAGAATAGAAATTTTGGATCTTCAGAATGACATTATCCTCAAAACTATTTTTAGATTATATGAGAAATTCTGGAATATAGTTGATAGAAATAAATTTCCATTCTTAAAAAGAGCAGCATATAAAATAAAGTAGTTCTTTGGTTTCACACACTTATGTGAATCGTTTTCGAATAGGAATATAATAAAATAAAAAAACAATGTAATGACGGATGCCGGATGCAATGACAAAACTGACATTTACATCCGGGGTTATGCATCATTATGTAAGTAAATTTCGACCCCGGATCACCACAAACGGTTTTGCGAAAAATTGACTCAAATCGCTACAATCGTTAATTTTTTTCATTTTAGCATAACTGCAATCGCAAGGCCTATCATTGACGTCGTTAGGGACTCCGGCACGCCGAAGAATTTCCTCCCGAACCTCGGTCAAAAAGCCTTAAAATAAAGGTTCACAAACTATTATTCACACATGCTTATAACTAAGAGCGATTCATTTTTCAAATTCATTCTGCAAAGTTGGGAAAATGCAGTTATCTCATGCTGCGTCTTAAGCGACGATGCTATAGATTTACTAATAATCACTCCAGGTTGAAGAAAAAAAAGTGAAACAGACCGAATGATCCTTTAGCTTTTTCTATCTCAGCAGAGTTTCTTTCTCACCTGAAAAACGAGATGCTCGTGGACGGTGAGGGTTCCGATGAAGAGATCTTCCTGCTGGACGTAGGCTGAGATCCCCGTGATGGACTCCCCCACCACCTGCCCGTTGACCTGAACCTCCCCCTGCACCTCCAGCAGTCGCAGGTTGCGCCTCGTCAGCACGTTCAGCAGGGTGGTCTTGCCTGCCCCGCTCGCACCCATGATGGCCAGCAGCGTCCCTGGCCGGACTTCTCCGTTCACTGCAACGATAGTCTGTGTAATTAAAATTGGTGGTTCGATACCATGGCAACTTAATAGAAATGCAATGGGAAATGGCTTGTAGCGAGCCGCCTGTTTTATTTGCATATTCACAATACCTGCAAGGTTTTTGTACTTTGATAACAATGCGCATGCGTGTGGACTTTATTTTCCCTGTTTTTGGGGAATTTTAATAAAATAATAAGTGGGGATAGATCCCACGAACTGCCGCATGCTACTCAGGCATCCTGCCACTGCTCCAGTGAGTATTCATAAACTTTAAGGGACTTGTAAGTCCCACTTCTCAATGTTCCAAATTCGTAAAATTTCCGCCATGTAAGGTCAAATTTAGTTTACTTATAGTTGCAGTTACGTAAACTTGATATATTTTGGATAAGGATGAGAAAAATAACTTGGGGCATATAAAGAGTAGTCTTTCTTTGTGACGCATGCGCACTATATCAAAGAATAGAAACCTTGCAGGTATTTTGAATATGCATTTTGCATACACAGACTATAAGTATCAGCAACACTCTTGCATATTCATCCTTATCATTTCATACTTATTTTTCGCTTCCAATATTCACCTTTTTCGCATGCATATTAACATGCAGCATTTCGTGTTTTAGATAAGTGTTTCATAACTTAGGAAGGGTAGGACACACCTAGTCTACTCAATCACCTAGGAATGGGGGTGTCGAAAATGCAATCCTGAGGAGCTCGGGGGTTTTATAAGCGGACATGGGAAGTTGTAAAACTCCCTGTGGAAATTGATCCCTTTTTAAGATCGAATTAAAACCATCAATTCAGGTATTTATTCCATAAAACCATTTTAAAGAGCTGAAACTTCAAATCCTTAATTGTTAATTATGTAGAAAATGCCGGAATCGAACGATTTTGCTGGTTTTAATCCTATCTTAAAAGGTTACGTGTGTCAATTTCTACTGTAGATAATACAATTCAACCAGTTTCTGCATCGCTCTCCTCCGTCCCAGCGGTTCCGTTTTAAATGTAGTGCTGCTCTCTATGAGTTAATTGTGAAATTCTAGGTTTATTTGAAAAAGCGTATATACTATTTACATAAGTGAAGCAAAACGAAATTATCGGGAACGGTGTAGGTACTACAATATTTCATCGCATTAAAATTAAAATATAATTTTCTTAAAAGTGAGGGGATATCATATTTTACTAGGGTGTATAAAATGCATTTTTATTCAAGAAAATTTTTTTCAAAATATTTTAATTTTATTACAGATGAAATTTTATAAGGTGGGACAAGAGTTGCAAGCCCAATCACGCTATGTTTCTCACATACAATATTGAGATAAATCCCAAAGGGGTCTATTTTCCATTACTTTTTTTTCCATAAGACTAAAAAAGTTACAAAAGTAGAAATAGAAAGAAGTTTCTATTCTAAATTTCTAAAGTTAAAAATACCTATAGATATTCAAGGTTTTTCCCTCCCGTTCTCATTATTCTAGCAGCGTGCTAACCCGTTTTCTATTTCTGGCTGATTATATAAAAGTGTTGGGTAAGTTAGTTTTTTTTGTAGAAGGAGAAAACCAATCCAAAGTACGTGCCTGTCAACAGCGTTTGAGCCCTCGCCCCCAAAGACATCTTGTGTTGCATAAAAAGTATTGAAATTTAAAAAAAATAGGAAGTTTTTTTATGACTTGGTATCATTTTACCTCGGCAATAAGTGGAGACTCCCACCGAAAAATAAACAATATATTCGACTTTATGTATGGAACACGGTATTGTGAAATAATGTGACTTACCATTAGACAGAAGTTGGTTTTTCTCTGTCACCTCTTTTTTATTACTGAAGTTAAAAAACTTTTTTTTCTTTGCCTTGACTTGTACATCTATATTAAACCACGAGAGAGTGACTCTGTTTGCTGGGTCTAAGGGCCGAACAGTAAAGTTGCCATTAACCTGAGGAAAAATATCGATACCATCGTTTGGTGTACTTTGTATGTCAAAAAAAATTTCAGAGAAATTAAAAAATATACAAATTATTTTAGATTTATTAAAATATAATGTAACGAAAATATCATAGGATTTGTATCTACGTTTAAAGCTTCTTATATCATCATTGGCTTTTTTAAACCATCCGCTAAATGTATTTTTAAAAGAAATAACAAAAATTTAAAAAACATAATCAGAATGAGATCTTACTTTGCTAACCGCAGAATAATAAGAGGAATAGTCGGTTTTATCTAAAACCAGTTTCTGCTTTTCTTCATGTGAGTGGAACCTCTTGACTGGAATCTTGACACCTCCCCTGGAAGTATAATTAGGTATGCTTTTAAATATAAATTGATTTTTTTTTAATTTCAAGGTTTTAAAGTAGTAGTTTATTATAACGAAAGGCGTTGTTTTAAAAGTTATTAATACGTAAGTATAACAAGAAAACAAAAAAAATTAAACCAATATTAGAATTTATTCAATAGTAACTTATTGCTTAGGAATTAACCCTAATAAGCTCAGAAATTTAAAAAATTATCATTTAAAAGTTATTTTTTCAAGATTTATACAGGTTACTCAGAACTATTGTTCAAAGATCTACATGTAAGTACTACAAAGGAGGTTCATAGGAGCCTTAATGGTCGCAAACGCAAAAGTAGTCTACAAAAGTACAAGACTAGTCAGTCAAGTGACAAATATGATAATAGATGTCTCTGCATTATAATTTGTTACTATTTATTAACTTTGTCTATTATTTCTCTGTCTTTATTTCAGTCTAAGTCTTGAATACAATCGAACGCTTGGTTCAGTTGTTATGATGCTTAAAACTCTACATTCCCAAGATAGTGGATGTGTTTTTCAAAATGGCGGATATTTTTGGGAAATTAAATAGAAAACTATTCTCAACATATCCACCAATGTTTAACTTGTTATTTTACCGGTTGTATGTCTAATTTGCCTCCATTAACGCATGTTAATTTTTGAACAATAATTTTGAAACACTCTGTATATTTATTGCTGAAGCGTCACAGTACTTGCAAGTACACACTGCACTCTCTTGGGGACTAGATTGATAAACCATTTCGAGAAGATCATCCAATATTCTAAAAAAGAAAAGAAATAGTATTACCCTCAAAAATTAAAATATAGTAGTTATAAATTGTTTAATTTCATATTGAAAAACAGAGTCAATGCAAAAAATCTTATCAATCATCTTATTTAACCTTCTCATGATCTGTTCTTTCATATTAGTGATGATAATTTTAAGCATTTAATTTTTTAATAATAATAATTTAATTCATGAATAAATTAGGATCTTTAAAAAAACTAATCCTAACCGCCATCAAGACTTAAGAACCAGTAAAATCCAGACTTCTCTAGAGGCCTTTTGGTCACCTAATTCCACTTAGTATTATTATTATTTTTTAATTTGCAGAAGTTAACAACATAAATTTTAAGGAAGTTTTTATACAAAATTAATTTTATTTTTAAAGAATGGGTAATTTAAATTGTACTTATCAAACGTACTTATAAATCGTACTTATCGAAAATAAACCCAACTTCAAAGTCTCACCGTTTTATTTCTTTGGCGATCCGCGATCGTCTATAGTTTTCGCAGCTTTGGCGTAAGTTATTTGGCCGGTATAACTTACACGATAGGGTTGGTCAAAAAAGCACTTTTATTTTTAATTCTATTCTAACAGTGCGAAAAGAGTTCCACTTGGGTCCAATAAGAATGGTGTAAAATATTTTTTTTTCGATTGGATAAAATCTTCTGCCCCCGCATCGCACTTAAACTTTGAAAAATAAGTTGATTTTTTTACAAAACAACTAAAAAACCAAAGATTAAACACTCACATATTGTTCATGATTTTTTTATGAGAAGCTAATATAGTTATACTGACGAACCGCCAGGAGAAGAGCTCAGGAATAAACTACTGTTGAATAAAACCGTTGAAAATAAGAGAAATGAACAAATGATTTTCATAGGAGAGAAAGAGAACTTAACTTTTTTATTTATGAGACGTGTGATTTTTTACTTACGTTTTTTGCATCTGTGGTGTTTTTACAATTTCTTGGAATGTATGATTAGGAAAACTATTTTCTTTTTAATTTTCAGACATTTTTAGATAAGCTTAAAAATCTTCCCACGGACCACCTCTGAAGGCCTCACGGACCACCAGTGGTCCGCGGACCACCTGTTGGGAACCACTGTTCTAGAGTTATTTTAGCTGTTTAAAAATGCAGGGAAAATAACTTTACATAAGTTCCTTGGCATTAAAAAACCATAACTACCGAAAGAGGAGTGATAGAAGAATGGAACCTAGACAATTTTTACGTCTATAACTATGCAGTTCTATATTAGTTCCTCATAAAAAATCATGAACAGTATGTGAGGATTTAGTCTTTGGTTTCTTAGTTGTTGTTTTTTTAATTAACCAATTTTTCAAAATTTAAGTGCGATGCGGGAGCAGAAGATATTATCCAATCAAAAAAGTATTTTTACACCATTCTTATTGGACCCAAGTGCACTCTTTTCGCACACCCCTCGGCCGACCCTATTACACAAGTCTGCTATTTTTATAATTCGTTTACTCCTGTTGCTGGGAAATCTTTTTGGGTACATTTGTCGCGAAAAGTTTTTGGGATAGATTTGAGACATAGAGTAAGAAACCAGACTGTGACCTTGATAAATTTAAATAAAACTAAATCCAAGCTTTTAAAGAATTATTTAACTGATAATATACCTAGTAAAGTTAAAGGTTGGACGAGTAAAACTAGTTTGAAAGCAGTTTTAGGAGTATCATATATTTGTGTAAGGTGGGTTGAGGGAAAATGGGTCACTTTTTAGGTACTTTCATATTCTAAGTTTTATTTCATCAAAACTATAACTTTTTAATGATTTCTTTCAATTGGATCTTGACATTACAATCCTTCAGAACATTTCATCTAATTTTATCAAATATTTTTTAGTTATAAGCCGGTTAAACTTAGCATCAAAAGTAATGACCTATTTTACCCCAACGTGGCGTAAAATGGGTCCCATTGCAAAAAGATGTCAAAAATATATTTATTACTAAATATACATGAAAGTAAGAAAAAAGGCAATCGGCTTAGCCGTTTTTATCTGAAGAAATTTGTTTTAAGTTGCACTTTAATGAAATTGTAAACATCCGAAGTTAATGAACATTGTTCAAATGTAGCAATTAAAATACTTCATTTGGAGAAAAAATAAACTTGTTTGACAGTTCAATGTATATTTGAAAGAAATAAGTTAAAAACATTGTTTTTACTTAAGGAAAATAATGGATCAGCTATGCTTAAATATGACCCCTTTTACCCCAAGTACAAAATACTGTTATAAAAGATAGAATATTTTATATTTTTCTAAGCTGAATGGCTTGAAATGTCTCTCAGACTTTCTTTTATGGGAAAATATCACAAAAGTCTGCTGTAATTTATTACAATAAGTAGATATTTAGAAGTTCGTAAACCCTGTTTTTTCGATGACATCATTTAAGGTTCAAATAAAATATTTTTTCAGTCCTCAAGTTCATAAATCTAAATTTTTGACAGTCGAAAAAGGTTGCCATCAGATAAAATAATGTAATACAAAAATGGGTGAAAGTAACTCAATTTAAATTTGATTTGTATCGAGTTAATTAAAACTGACCCATTTTACCCCATGACCCACCCTATCTGGTATCTGATGATTTTGCAAGTCTGTAACCCGGCGGCGAGAAAATTTTATCACAGAATGGCTAAAAACACTAAATAAGGGCCTGTGTGTGACAAAATATAACAAGGGCGAATTAAAATATTTGTAAAATCACACTTCAGATCTGATATCTGTTTATCCACATTGCTTTCCAATCCTAAAAGAGTCATCTTTTTCAATCCTAATTTGGACAATTACAGTTACAAAAAGAAACTAAATTTCAAATAACACAAAAGTGAATTATAAAATATGTTAAATTCGGATTTCGTTTTATTTAGTTTTAAAGAGCGGCATCCCAAAAATGAAGGCGTTCATAAGTTCAGTGAAATGTGACAAATCTTGAAAGGGGATGGGAATGGAATTTGTCAGTTACAAGAGTATAAAACCAAAACCCCTAAAGATAGTGTGATTTAATTAGTGAACAGACCCTAACAACTAAACAAATGAAAAAAAACATTTTAAACAACATTAAAAAAATTCTCACCTTCTAAGAATGGAAAGCGGAAAATCATGAACACAATCTCAAGGTTTAACACCGCTCTCGCGTAAGCACACAGAGGGAGAACTGGTTCTTGTTTTCGGGTCCGTTACATAATAACAGCCATCTTTATATTCCACACACTGGGCAACGGGGATTTCTCTCATCAGCTGAAAGCGGAATTCAAAAGATTTTTTACAAATAAAGTTAAAGGATTTACCGAAACTAATATTCGCAGATAAGTACAATATGCAAGCAGTTAAAATTAGGAGTGTATATTAAAAATTACTTTTAGAGGTGGTAAAAAAGCATCTGCTAAGCAGGTATGGGCAACCTTTTTGAATCTGCGGGCCAAACTCAAAGATTATAATGACGTGGAGGGCCGTAGAGTTTGAGAATTGGCGATTGTGGGAAATGAGTCGGTTTATTATCATTTTTTTTAAATTCAATTATTATTTCATTCAAAAGTAATTCCTCCCCCCTAATTCTTAATATACAGAACCCCCTTAGTTAATACCTGGGTTTTACTAAGTCCAAGGAAATTTAGCCAATATACTAAATATAGTCCTTTGCGCATCTAATAAAGCAATTCCCAAATAATATCTCCTTTCCCTGAAGGAGATATTTGGTTGGGAATGGTTTCATACTTATAATAACAAATTAAAAAAAACCTTTTTCAATGTCCAAAGGTGCCCCACCAGTGGCCCACCTTGGGACACTTTCAATAATAGTACAAAAATATTTTTTTATTTTTAAAATACAAAAATAATTTTTTATTTTGAAAATACAAAAATATCACAAATAATGAAAAATATATGCTTGATAATTACAAATTATACATTTAACTTATTAATCATTCCAAATTTTAATCCGATTTCTTCATTTTTGACTTCATCCATGGCATAAATTACTTATTTCAATCAGTGATTTATGCCAATCAAAACAGAAATGTATACATTAGGGTGGTTTTTTTTAAACGAAAGTTCGAATTTTTTTCGGGGCACCCCCTCAAAAGGTGCCATTTGATATAAAACTAATATTCTGAAAGTTACAGCTCAAAAAAATAATATTTAGACCCCGCCCCCGAGCGTCAAAGTTTCAAAAAAACTCAAAATTTTGCACGTTTTTAGCTATAAAATCCAAACTAATGGTTGTAAAAATACAAAGTAGGTCTCATTTTGTAGATAATTAGTTTAGCTTTAACTTTTATAATTGAAACTTATTTGTGAAGCTTACAGATCATAAGATACGAGGGGTTTTATCAACTCCCCACTCAATATCTATTTTTTAAGAAGTGCCAGGAAATTTCTTTAAATTTAACAGCTACCGTAAAATGGTTCAATAACATATAAATAACAGTTTTAGACAACATAAGTACAAAATTTAATATATTAAAGAGCAAAAAAATTTTTTTTCGTACATACCTATTATTTTTTTCACAATCGTAAAACAATTCAAAAAAAATATATAAAATATTTTTTCAACTGCTTATTAAATGAATAAATGTGTAAAAGTTGATAAACAAGCAAAAAAAATACAATTAATATTATTTTTAGTTTTTTCTAAAAAATAGAAATTTTATTTTCATCGCTTTGACAGTATTTTTCATAAGATCTCCCTATTTTAGAAGTAGTTTTGAGAGCAGTATTCGACACGACCCTTATCTGAAGTTCTTAAATTTAAATCGAACTGATGTAAATAAAATAGTACAAAGTTCGAGTTGATGATAAAGAAGTCAATTCAAAACTAATTATCATTAAAAATATTGAAAGTTTCATTTCTATGCAGTAGGAAAAATTCAGAATGTCTTCTAAGAAAGGAATCTTGCAAGTGCTTGGTATTTATAAGGCTTGATACATCAAACATCCCTAGGTACCATTGTATCATGCTAGATGTAATGCAAAACTCCAATATTGCGTGAAAAATTTTCCTTTTTAAATACAATTGTATCTAGCCCTTAAAAAAGGTAGCTGTAATCGGAAGTATCTGTGGTATTCTACTGATATATCAATGGGGTTGGTAGGGGACCCGCCACCCCCCTCCCCCCAAAAAAAATCAGACTAGGTGTCCAAAACAATCATGCTACAACTACATGCTAGATGTAATACAAAAGCCCTCTGTTGTATGAAAATTCCAGTCAGTATTTCAAATAGCTTTATCAGACCTTTAAAAGTAGAATATAAATATTAAATCTTTTGAAAACGTTCATTGTAAATGAAAATGAAGAGATGAAACTGTCGATTTCGTTGCTGAAAAGATAATTAGACACTTAAATTAACCCTCACTACTATGTATTATTCTACTTTCACATAGTCTTGAGCTAGTTTTATAGTTCCTCCTCATAACACAAAAGCATGTTACCTTTAATTTATTTTTAAAGCTTTCTGAGAATTCAAAAGTCTCGGGGTTTAAGTACCACCAAGCTATTAAAAAAAATTGCTATTTTTGATATTTCTACATTTTTTTCGTAACTAACTACAGTTTTTACAAATTTAAGTTCTAGGTATGCAACTAATGTTTCATCTAGCTTAGAAAACCAAACTGTAATGAAGGTGTGTATTAGAATACCACAGATACTTCTGATTACAGCTACCTTTTTTAAGGGCTAGATACACTTGTATTTAAAAAGGAGAATTTTCACGCAATATTGGAGTTTTGCATTACATCTAGCATGATACAATGGTACCTAGGGATGTTTGATGTATCAAGCCTTATAAATACCAAGCACTTGCAAGATTCCTTTCTTAGAAGATATTCTGAATTTTTCCTACTGCATAGAAATGAAACTTCCAATATTTTTAATGATAATTAGTTTTGAATTGATTTCTTTATCATCAACTCGAACTTTGTACTATTTTATTTACATCAGTTCAATTTAAATTTAAAAACTTCGGATAAGGGTCGTGTTGAATACTGCTCTCAAAACTACTTCTAAAATAGGGAGATCTTATGAAAAATACTATCAAAGCGATGTAAATAAAATTTCTATTTTTTAGAAAAAACTAAAAATAATATTAATTTGTATTGTTTTTGCTTGTTTATCAACTTTTACACATATTATTCATTTAATAAGTAGTTAACAAAATATTTTATATATTTTATTTGAATTGTTTTGTGATTGTAAAAAAATAACAGGTATGTACAAAAAATTTTTTTTTGCTCTTTAATATATTAAACTTTGTACCTATGTTGTCTAAAATTATTATTTATATGTTATTGAACCATTTTACGGTAGCTGATAAATTTAAAGAAATTTCCTGGCACTTCTTAAAAAATAGATATTGAGTGGGGAGTTGATGAAACCCCTCGTATCTTATGATCTGTAAGCTTCACAAATAAGTTTCAATTATAAAAGTTGAAGCTAAATTAATTATCTACAAAATGAGACCTACTTTGTATTTTTACAACCATTAGTTTGGATTTTATAGCTAAAAATGTGCAAAATTTTGAGTTTTTTTGAATTTTTGACGCTCGGGGGCGGGGTCTAAATATTATTTTTTTGAGCTGTAACTTTCAGAATATTAGTTTTATATCAAATGGCACCTTTTGAGGGGGTGCCCCGAAAAAAATTCGAACTTTCGTTCAAAAAAAACCACCCTAGTATACATTTAGCAAATAGTACCTATTTTGCCTTGCAAAATTATTTTTTCTTGAATTTTTTGTAAGTTGTGAACTAATTTAATAAATAAACAAAGTTGAATCGAGTTACATCGATTAAAACTCTTAGGGTTCTGGTTACAAGCAAAACTCTACAATGTGCTACAATCCATACCTGGCATTCGAATGCTAAAGAAAGACCTAAAAGAAAGACTTTCTATCCTCCAAGATCGCCTGCAGTGTTAGTTGGAAGCAAGCAAGTGATGAAGACTGAGCAGAAAACTCAGTTTATAATGTCTAACATGAATCTTAGAGATAGGGTTCTTTGATAAAAAACAAAATGGAAACAGGAAAAGCCATGCTGAAACTTGAAAGCGAGAGACCTTTTACTCTGTTTGAAATTTTATTATGAAAATATAATTGATTTTTAAAGAGTTGATTTGATGTAAAAATACTTAAATATTAACTCATGCAAATACAATAAGGAAGTTGTATGTGTCAGATTTTCAAAAACAAACAAGTGTTCCATATGGTTTTTTGTATGGTAAAATGAATTACCTAGTCAATTTTTCAAAAAAAAATGTAATTAAATATTTTAATTTAAAAGTCGAGAAAAAACACGTGACTGAAAACGTTTATTGTTTAAAAAGTAACGATGAGGTCAACAATCATACCATCAACTCCATTGCTTTCCAACAATGTTTATCGTAGGATGACGTCACATCCCAAACTCTTGGCGTTTTCGCGCGCTTTTAAAAAGGGGATTTTTGTTATTATTTTGGCAATCAAAAAATTTCTCGATCGGCCTCAAATTTTGGGTAGTTGCTTATTTTTTCAAGAAAAATCGTTTAAAAAATAAAAAAAATCATGCAACTTTCTCATTGAATTCAAAGACATATTTGTAAGCTTTTAAAAGTAATTTTTTTTCCACAGCAAAAATGAACTACAATCTATAATTATGTTTTAAGAGCTATCAATTTCTAGTAAATAAATTTTTTAGCATTATTAAAAAAATTAAGTTTTTGAAACATTGTCATTTTTCAATAAATTGACCGAAATCGCAAGTTAAATTTGATTAAATTCTTATTCTTTTCAATAATTTATGTCTTTTCACGAAATCATTTATAAAAATAATGGGGACTTTATATTGATATTAATTTTAATAATTATTCTCCAAAAAATTAAATTTTTATAATTATTTTATTCTTTAAATCTAAATAGCTACATACATCAAACTTCTACCAAGTTCTAAGATAAAAAAAGTTCTTAGTATATCAGGCTAAACTAAATAGTAAATCAACTTTTATATTTTAGTAATTGGGGATTCCTTGCATTTATTAAAAGTAGATAAATGCATGAAAAAAGATAATATGCACCACGGTGAAAGAAATATAAATGTATTCAAAAATATTCTATAGTTGAAAATGTTGATAGACTTATTCCTTGTTTCAAATGTATGAAAATTAAACCGAAAAAAATCTTAGAAACCACTTAAAGACTAATAAAATTAAAAAATATTCTAAAACAGTCATTGAGGTCAGTTTAATATATAACAAAAGACTCAAAATTCACAGAATGAAAAAAAGTAAAAAGCACTTTTTAATTAAAAACACATTTTGATTTGGATTAATTTACTACACTAAGAATAAAGAAGAAAGAGAAAAATACTTTAATTTCAAATTGAATAATAGTACCTATAAAATGAATGGACTTTGATTTTGCCAAATTTAAGGGGCTATATCTGACTATAGGGGCTAGTTATACAGGGTGTCCCACGAGAAGTGGCCCAACCACTTTAACTTTTGAACCCCTACAGATATAGTCATGAAAGTGGGGTCTAGGTATAGTAAAATGACCATGCCCTATCCGATGAGATAACTTTCATCGCCCTCTAGCGGAAACTTTAGGAGTTATAATTTTTATTTTAAAAACTATTTGAGGTATTTGAAAAAAGTCAATGACTAAGTTGTAGAGCATCATCGATTTAATAGGAAAATACACCTTAAGCAGAAAAATATCTTGAATAAAATCCCTAAAACGCACGCTCAAATAGGTTGAATTAACGTAGATTAAACGCTCCTCACGAGGCCAAAATGAGAAATTTTCAATTTAATGAACTAAGAATACTTTTAGTCATTTACTTAAATCATAAAAATAAAAATTTCTCATTTTCGCCTCGTGAGGAGCGTCTTAAGACGTAAAAACTACGTAAATTCAACTTAATTGAGCGTGCGTTTTAGGGGGTTTATTCAAGATATTTTTCTGCTTTAGGTGTCTTTTCCTACTGAATCGATGCTGCTCTACAACTTAGTAGTTGACTTTTTTCACATACCTCAAATAGTTTTTAAAATAAAAATTATAACTCCTAAAGTTTCCGCTAGAGGGCGTTGAAAGTTACCTCATCGAATAGAGCATGGTCACTTTACTATACCTAGACCCCACTTTCATGACTATATCTGTAGGGGTTCAAAAGTTAAAGGGGTTGGGCCACTTCTCGTGGGACACCCTGTATATGTTACAGTTAATGTCCGAAATTCGGTAATGTTCAGAATAACTTAGGTAAAACGAGAATTACCTAAGGTAAAGTACAAAATATTTCATACTTTACCTAGGTATTCCGAACATTACCAGATTATGAACATTAACTGTAACATATACATTTCCCTTCTTCTCATTCATGTGTAGAGTGAAGCTCAGATATTTATTTTCCATTTTTTGGACTTATTCTCTTTTTAAACTGACGATTCACTTCTAAACCAACGATAATCTTATCGAAAAAAAAACGAACATTTTTTTTAATTAACGGAAATAAGCCTGAAGAACTGGTACCATCAAAATTTCCGTAAGCTTATCAAACAATTTAATGAGCGACAAAACAACTGAAATCGCGGAAAAAGAAAAGAAAAGTAATGCTCTCCCAAAACAAACCTGGAATAATTTCTTCCGTCAATGCAGTTTCATGAAGTGGACCGACCTTCTTCTTTGAGAGAAACACCGGATCTAAACATCTTGTTTGTTAACTAGTTGTCTGGTAGGCATTCCGAAGGACTCAGCGACTTTTCTTAGTTCTTATTTTGCTAGTAAGAGGGATCGTTCTCATATTGCCTTAAATTAGTAGGGCCGGTGAAGGTAACGATTGTTGAAATTGTGATAATAGCACCAAAATTGCTGGAGTTAATATATGACCCATACTGAATCCTAAAACCAAGAGAAAGCCACTTAGGCAGATTTTCCGTTTAGACATTTCCAGTCAAAAACAAAATAGCTCCCGCAGGACATTAGAGACAAGTGGGGCAAAATGGTTATAGCAGGGCTTATTTTTACTGAGGCTCAAGAAAAATCAGCGTGCTTAAAAAACATTACATTTTATAAACATAAAATGTTAAAATCACTATATATCCATTTTACCTCGCTATAACCATTTTACCCCACCCGACCTTCTTCGCGGTATTTTTGTGTTGTTTTAGAGATAAATTGCCGATTTGGTGTCAAATATCATATTGACCGACAACTGTTATACTTACCGACTGCCTAATTGAATCGCTTAATTCTGAAACGTGTCAAACGGCATTTTTTCAAAAATGAGTTATTGGTGTCATGGGATTTTGTTGGGTAAACGCACATTTTATAATAATTATAAAAATAAGGTAATTTTAAAATTGTTTTCCAGCATGTTAAATTTCAGCTTCAGTACAGAAACATGTCAAACGACGTCGCTTGAATGGTTTCTGCACATAAACTGCAGGGAATTTTGTTCATGCTGTCTAATCTGCAGCTTGTTTGGGACTGCTGTTTTTTATTTATACGCATGCAAGCACTATATGCGATTGTAAAATTCATTCTTTAGAGGTTAGATCCATCAAGCCATAGTAAAAACTATGTTTTTAAAGGTTTTGTACGAATGTGTGTCCAGACTAAGGACATTTTGGTAGAGCTATATATTTAAAATTTCCATGCTTGTGGCCCTTTATTGCATCCATGTGATTGAGATATTGGATCTATGACTCAATTTATTTAAAGGGGACATCAGAACTATACCCCAGATCATAATGTTGAACTAATTAACTGATTTTGTAGGCTTTTAAAGCATAATCGTTTTACTGTCCACAAAGTTACATCTAAACAACTAACTAATTGACTTCGAAGATGACTATATTATAATTTTGATTTGGCTGACCACTATTTTTGAGTCTAGAGTTGAAATCATTTTAAAAAAGTATTTATACATCCAAAAGAGAAAAAAATAAGAATTCTATAATAATTTTATGGGTTAGTATTTAATAAGGAAATGTTATTTTTAACTAATATTCCCACTTTTATTACCAAATCCTTAAATAAATTAGACTTAAGCTATGAAAATAGGCCTGAATACTCTGATTATTGCATAAACCTGTCAAATGCAAATATTTCAATAATTTTTCTTGAAAAGAATAAAAAAATTAAAAAAATTATTTTTCTCTGTAAAATATCCAGATGAGGCCTACTTTAAGAAAATTACTAAACATCTTCATAAAAATGAAGTGACCATCTATACAGTTTTTATCGTTTATCACAAAACAAGAAAAGTGGGGTTTGACATGTTTCAGAAATAAGCGATTCAATTGAAATATAAGAGGGCTTAGTACTTTAGATTTGTAAGAAGCTTGCGTTTCAGAATAAAACGGAGCTATTTCCCAAGAAAGACAAGGTTTAAGTCAAGGTTTATGTTAAATGGGGAGGGGGCTCTCCCATAAGAAATATTTTAAAACTTGCTCCTCAAAAATAGTGTTTAAACGCATTTTTTTTTCGTATTCCAAAAATAAGTGCTTCTTAAGAGGGGAAATGCAGAAATCACTTCTACCATTTAATCGTTTTCCCTTTTTAAAACCAAAATCATGCATTACTGAAACATGTGAAAAATACTTCGCAATGCTTAAATTCATGACGCTTTTAGTATTTTAATTTCAAAAAGTATTTCTACAGGATATAATTTTTGCTTTACTTTATATCCTTACCTCCCTTGGGGAGCTTTTGACTTAAAGCGTGGGCGCTAGTAATTCACTATTCACCTTTCACATTCTAATTTCTCTATTCGAGGGTTCTTTGTGGTAGAATTTGCAAACTACCTAAAGTAAAATGTCGGCGCTAAAGATTCCCTTTTCCCTAATCATTCTTAATTCTCTATTCGACTTTTCTGATGTAAAATTATAAATTATTAGCGCCCACGAATTTATTTTCCAGTATTAAAAATGTAATAAAACTATGTAGTAAGAATAGTTATTTTATATTAGTAGTGCGCGTACTTATAAATATCTTAAGTGAAATTTAATTTAAAAATTATTTCTCCTAAAAACTGATTTATTGTTAATGCAACAAAACAAGTCTGAATGAAATAGAATGAAATAAAAACAATACATGTTATATTCAGATTTATTTCATAAATTTATTGGATATGTAAAGATAAAAAGCGGGACATCATGTATTTTTATACATAGTGATTCCATCATACCAGCTCCATTTAGTATAGATAATTTTCAATTGTTATCCACAAAAATTAGGGTTTTTTTTTCATTTTTAAGTTAAGAAAGTTAAATTTAAACTCAACACATTACTAGCTGAAGGAATCTAAAGCAAGCATTTTTAAATATCACAAGGTAGATACTTTAAAACTTTAAACTATTGCATAACTACTATTTTAAATTACTTTAAAAGAAATAAATATTAATAAAGAGCAGATTGTAATGAGTAATTTAAACCGAAATTCTAACTATTATTATTTATCATCAGTATTATTATCAGGTACAGAGAGCAGAAGAGAAGCTTTAAACAAGGATATTACAGTAGATTTTCATAGTTTTTTTTCACATATTTACTCTTGGTAGCAATAAAGATCTTTGGATTTTAAAAAATATTAACATGTTTTATGTGATTAAAATAAGTTTAATGTTATAGAGAAAGATATTTTTTGCTTTGAAGATTAAGACTATTTTGTTATGAACTTTAATGCATCCAATCTCTATTCACTCGTTGCATGAGAATTAAATAAAAAGCTTCTATTAAGATATTTAATTTTTTGAAGATATTACTATAGGCCGTATTAAAGAACTTTAAATTTGAGAAAATTTTATTGCATATGAAGTAAAATTATATTAAGGTAATAAAGGTTTTGTAAAGAAGATAAGGCGTTTGTTAAGCTAAATAATTAGAAAGTCTTAATTTTACACAATGTTAATGTACTAGATGTAAATAAAATTAGGTTAAGAGAAAGATTAAGCCTATTGAAAATTGAGCATTGAAAATTGAGGCTTTTTTAGAAAGTATAAAATATTTTCATTACAGCACATAAATCTACTGTACAATTCCAAGTATTGATCCTTTTTAAGAATATTGACAATTATTGGAAAAAATCGGTTCTCTGATAACTGTTTTAACTGGTAAATTGAATTTAAAAAGATTTTTAGTTTAAAAAGCATTTAAGAAAGGTTTAAGTTTAACATACGAGCAAAAAATGAAGGTTCTGCAAAAAAAATGAAATACCCAAATAGGTAATACAAAAAATACCTAACAATAGATAAAAATAAAACAAAATATACCTAAAAAGGTACTTAAAAACACTGAAAAAAAGTACCTAAAGTAGGTAAAAAAATTAATAAAAAACTACCTGAAACAGGTAAATAAAAATTCAAAAATCCTAACAAAAATACCTAAAATAGGTAAAAAAAAATTATAAAAATCCTAAAAAAAAATACCTGAAAAAGGTAAATGAAAATTCAAAAATCCTAACAAAAATACCTAAAATAGGTAAAAATAAATTATGAAAATCCTGAAAAAAATACCTGAAAAAGGTAAATAAAATTCAAAAATCCTATAAAAAACCTACTATGATGGGTGCGATAAAATTTTATTGTGAATTGCGTTAGCTCATGGAGGCGCGTCGTGGTTTCTTTATAAAATTATCCTGATGGATCAATACTAGGTATGTACAATATACAGTGCGTTATAATTAACAATTGAATGATTATGGCCGTACTATTTGAAAAGTAACATATTGAGAAGACTGTATCATTGTTACGTTTACTACTGACTTTGAAAGGCCTAATTTTTATTATAAGTTCATGATATTTCTATTTATCAAAATCTATAAAAAGAGGAAGCTTGTTTTCCAAATTAAGAGTGAATTCAAATTAAAAGCAAAGAGTGAAAGAAATTGATGATTCTAAATCTGGCCAAAAATTATAAACTTAGTGAAAATATTGGAAGACATTTGAAAAGGATGCTATTGAGAAGCAATTTTTTGATATTGAACACAAGAGGATCTCTTTTATGCACATTTCTTTAAAAGCTATTTCATTTGCAAAGACTAAAAGAGATTATGCTATTGAAAATATTAGAAAATTTGAAAAGGAAGTTTCTATGTTATTGAGACACATATTAATATATTATAAGTGAACAGCTATTTTTACACACTTTTTTAGTTTATGGTACTTTTAAAAATTTTAAGTATTAAACAACTGGAAATTTAAGCGTTAACGTTAAAAAATTAAGCAATTAATCATTAGATGTATGAGTAATACTTGCTCTAGACCCTGGCGCTTTTGATTCAAATGGTTGTTTCATTGTTCTTAGTAAAATTCTAATTTTAATATGAAAAGCTATTAATTTTTTTCGATTAAGTTTAACATAATTTTTTGTAATATAAAGTATTTTATAAGTATTTATCTTTTTTTTTGCTTTTTGTATTTTTATTTTTTTTTACATTTTATATATGAGTATAAGATAGATGGACGCTGGTATGGGGAAAAGAACTCACGTTTTTCTCTACTTCTTTCCGTTTTTAAACGGCTTCTTCAGCTGCTTCTTGAAGCTCCTCCAAAGGCTCCTCTTCTTTTTCTTTTTTGGAAGTGGGTCCTCGCATTGGCTTGTAGAGGGATCTCCGATCTCAGTTGCAGCTTCTCTCACGGGCAATAAATCATCCCTTGAAGTTGACTTGACGTCAACAGACCCTTTCGATCGGTGTTTGGGGAGACTGTAGATTTGTTCCATCTTAGGACGTGGAGGTCTGGAGTCGTTGTTGGAGACTTCCTCTTTAGCAACCAGCTTGTGGACGCCTGAAGACGCTCGTTGGCCATCCTGGGTCCCAGAAGATGCTCTGATGATGACATCCTCCCTCTCTGATGATTCCACTAGGGGGAGAAGGGAGCTACTTGGAACTGGACTTGAGAGGAGGGAGATGCCATCTTCATCAGCAACCAGTCCTAGGGCGTCACCTGCAGATGCGTGTGGGGGAGAAGGGCTTTTTTCATCAGTCGGTCCATTTGGGTTCTTTTCGTTCTTCAAGTTTCTTGGCTGATGGACATCAATTTCTTCCTGGCAGGCAACTAAGGGTTGATTTAGACCGGAAATTACTTTATGATGTTCAAAATCTATTTCTGTTTCAATTTCACAGACGCTATTATCTTCTTTTTCGACCATATTTGATATTGTGGAAATGGTTTTACTTAAATGTTCCAATTTAGAGCTTAGGGTTAACTTTTCGTCTCGTGATAAAGGTGAGCCGCTTCTCCCGAATTCTGCTATCGCTTTCGTGGCCAACTGGGCGATCTCTTCCAGGTGTGAGATTATAATTGTCCCCACTTCCTGGGACATGTGTCCACTTGATGCCTCTTCCTCATGTTCTTGGCCATTTATGTGTGCACTGTGGGAAACCAAACTGCGCCCTTCATTATTTTCATAGTATTTTTGTTCTGTGTGCATTGTCTCGTGTGCATTGTCGGATTTATTGTTGTTTTCTTCTGTTCCAGATGGACTTGATGTGTTCTTTTCCAGGACTGACTGTTCAGTTTGGCATTGGGCGTCTTTGAGAGAAAATATGGTGGTCTGTGTTCCTCTAGTTTCATTTTTGTCAACATCGGATTCATTACTTTTGTTCTTATATACTATTTCAGAGGCTTCTTCTTTTCTTTCTTGTGGAGCTTCTCTTTCTTTTTGGAGCTTGTCATAGGTACTGTAAGGCTTAAGGTCAGGATCCATGCTTGTATTTGGTGTCTCATTCGGCATCTTTTGCACAAGGTGATTGTTTTCGGGTTCAATTCCTGTCGTTTTTAGGTCTGTGCCAGAATTGTTTTCCATAGGTATGTCGTGAAGTCTGCCCTCTGTGATGATTAATGTATTCTGATTGGTAATGTTGTCAGATTGGATTGGGTTTTGGAAAATTTCCAGGTATTTATCTGTAATGCTGTCTTCACTATTGCCGTAGAGAGCCCTTGTGTAGGTAATTTGTTGGGTCATCGTTTCAAAAGACAGCTCTGAATGAAGGGGTTCTGGTCTGCTCTTTTTAGGCTTCGAACACTTTGCACCTGTTTAAAATTATTACATTATAAGATTTTTGTCTTTTCAGGTTCCTGTGTTAAAATTGTGAGGTCACAAATTGTCAGATACCGGAGAAGTTGTAGGGGAAGACCTCGTCTAGTACTTAAAACTCTAGCCAGAGGGCGCAGCGTGCGTAATCATTCTGAACTTTTTCGATTTGAACGGAAGGGAATTGATGTGATTGTATTGTGATCTTGTGCGATCTTGTGTGTGATTCGTTGTGAGTGATAACGGCGGGTGTTTGTGACCGCAGAGTTGTACCCATCTAATTTGTTGTCATTAAATGGGTTCATGCAAAGAATCCGGGCCTGCGCCAAGAAGGAGGCGATAAAGGCGATACAGTGGCAGTCTGGGTTGAATCGTGGCAACCCTGTCACTTTCTCGCTCTCTCCTAGTACTCGAACCCGGAGCGCACGTGGATCTCCGTGTTCGAGAGTATCCGTGGGTGGGGTAAAGCGTTTACGTCACACCTGATAGCTTCTGAAGGTTGGGAAATACCGATTTTTATTGGTTTAAATTTAAAAAGTAATTTATCTTTTAACGTCACAATTTTTCACAATTCGTTAGGGGAATTTCGGGTGGCTAATTAATTATATTTCTTCGTAAGCTTCGTACATCACATTGGGTTTTTGGAGCACTGTTTTAATTGGTTTGAAAAGTTTAATATTAACACATTATCGTCGGTTTTTTTTCGCGTGTTACTCACGCCATTTATTTGTTTGCTAGCAAAGCGTGAGGAAGTAGAAACGGCGCAAGTTCAGAGTTGCGTATGCTTGGCGAATTTTGGCTGTTTAGCGGCACATTTAGAAGCCAAATAATTCTTTTAACATGAGTTAGGGTTACCATATTAGTCATCTTTAACGCTAAAAACTTGGCGCATACGCAAGTCTGAACTTGCGCCGTATAAACTTACTACAGCTTTAATTTAAATTACGTTTCCTTTAGTTTTATTCTACGAGTCTTCGATATCGGCATGTAGCGGGTTCGGGGGTCTCCCCCGAATTATGAGTTTATGATTTACGAGATTTACTAGTTTATATGAAAAGTACTGTTTTTGCCTTTTTCGGTTTCGTGATGCTTCGAATTGATTCAAAAATTCAATTTGTAGAAGAACTATTATTGGTAAAAACTTAATTACGGTCTCAAAAATTGGTTTAATATGATCTTTAAAATTATCGTAAAAGTCTTCACTTTAAAATTTGTTTTATTATGAAAAAAATTAAAAAACCACAAAAAATGTGAAAATTCTGCCAAAACCTCATTTTGTATTTCGAAATCCTTTCTTTTGATTTTATAATCTGAAAGATCATAGTTGTAAAACCCTTAAATCCAAAGTTTAACGTAAAAACCTTCAATATTAAACGCTTGAGATCCTGTTAAAGTTCGTTTTTTGGGTGCGCAAACGTGTTTTTTACAGCCGGTTCCAAAACGGCAGTTAGCGGACGCAAAAAACGGACTAAACCATGCTTTAACAGACTCTCAAGCATTTAATATTGATGGTTTTTACGTGACACTTTAGACTTAAGGGTTTTCGGCTATGATCTTTCAGATTTTCGAAATACAAAATAAAGTTTTGGCAGAGTTTTCACATTCTTTTGTGGTTTTTTAACTTTTTTCAAAATAAAACAAATTTTAAAGTGAAGACTTTTACGATAATTTTAAAGATCATATTAAACCAATTTTTGAGACCGTAATTAAGTTTTTACCAATAATAGTTCTTCTACAAATTGAATTTTTCAATAATTTTTTGGGGTGTCGCTCCATTTTTAACTCCCTGGGATTTGGTCTGGGACCCCCCTTTCTATACCGATTCTTGTTCGTCTTGATGAGTACTTGATGAGTCCCTGAAAGTTTGTTGCACCATTTCAGATACACCCTGTATTAAGAAAATGGCGTCTTTCCTAGTTAAAATTAGAGCCCACAATCAACATAATATAGATATTAAGGATGTTATTCAAGTTGTTTTTTCGGGTCACATACATCATATAGAGTCCATAACTCGAGTGAAGACATTCGTCGTGTGATTAGAGTAGGAATGACGGGAGGAAAACCAATTTTCGGCCTTTTTGGCTTGCGCGCTCCATAGGATAACATGGGAAACCTTCAGGGCCAATGTGGCACTTTAAGATATTGTCCGAAAATTCTGAAAAAATCACAGGTACTATCTATTCCCTTATACAACTTTTCCGCACTAACGCATCCTCAAAATCCAAAAAGTTTTATTCGATAACCCTATTATTCTTCAGAGTGTAAAGAAGGCATTCAGAGGATTTACCTTATAAATGCCATCTATATTTATAAAAGTCGTACGCATATTTCTTTCATTGAATACGAAGTAAACCGACTGTTCTATTCACAAAATGACAGTGAATTTTTTTAAATTCCGACTGAAATTAGTAGTGTAATTATGCCGATTCTGGACCGGTGCACCGGTGCGGTGCGATGCGGTGCGGTGCGATGCGGGAGCGTAATGAGTTAATTGTCCTATTGTCTTAACGATTTAATTACCCTAGTTAATTACTTAATTGCCCTAGTTAATTACACCTAATTAGATAATTAGTTAATTATCCCTAATTAGTTAATTACCCCTAATTGGATGATTTATGACCCTTATTAAGTGGGTGTGGTCTATGACGTCATGGTTGAGTTGTTTACCTACTGCTGATTTTAGTTTCGTTTTTAGCGGATTTGAGTTGTTTTTAAAGTTTGGTTTTTCTGGAATGGCAACGGTAGTTTTGTTTACATTTCGGACTTTAACTTTTTTTTTCTGTTCACAGAAAATAGGGTCGCCATCTAGTGAGTGAATATGAAACTAATTATTAGAGTTGTATTTTTTTCGCAGGAAATAGTGTCGCCATCTAGTAAACGAATATTTAACCAATTATTGATTAGTATTTTCCAAAAATAGAGTTTTTAGGTGGATTCGAACTCGCAACGTGCTTAAAGTGATGGTAGCCCAATATAAATCCTTCGATTTATCCACTGGGCTACCACCACCTACCATTTCATTAGCTTTTTATCTAAACATGTCCATTTTTTCGAGCTCATGTCTGCTAGACTTGAGTTGAGTTGTTTACCTGCTGCTGATGAATTTAGTTTCATTTTAGCGGAGTTGAGTTGTTTTTAAGTTTAGTTTTTATGAAATGGCGACGGTTGTTTTGTTTGCATTTCGGACTTTAACTTTTTCTGTTCACAGACAATAGAGTCGCCATCTAGTGAGTGATTATTGAAATAATTATTAGAGTTGTAATTTTTTTCACAGAAAATAGAGTCGCCATCTAGTGAGTGAATATTGAAATAATTATTAGAGTTGTAATTTTTTTTACAGAAAATAGATTCGCCATCTAGTGAGTGAATATGAAACTAATTATTGGAGTTGTAATTTTGTTCCACAGAAAATGGTGTCGCCATCTAGTAAACAAATATTTAACCAATTATTGATTAGTATTTTCCAAAAAAATAGAGTTTTAGGTGGATTCGAACTCGCAACGTGCTTAAAGTGATGGTAGCCCAATAAATCCTTCGATTTACTTACTGGGCTACCACCACCTACCATTTCATTAGCTTTTTACCTAAACATGTCCATTTGTTCGAGCTCATGTCTGCTAGAGTTGAGTTTAGTTGTTTACATGCTGCTACTGATTTTTAGTTTCGATTTATCGGAGTTGAGATGTTTTTTAAGTTTTCTTTTTGCACGGTACTTACCTTTTGGGTTTTACAATAGAATTTATGTTTTAAGTAATGACAACGCTGGTGTGTCGTTTCAACAGGTTTGAACAAGGACCAACACGTTTAAAACAGGAGCCTATTTACTTGTCTTTCGGGTAGGAATACACTTGAAAGGGGCGGTAAAATGAATGACATCATTGAAACAGGGACCAACACGTTCAAGATAGGACTAGAAAGATAGGACTTGTCGAAAGGAATGTTTCATATAGGAGACAACATATTTGTACTCGTGAACGATTTTAAGGGGGTGTCACGAGTGAATATACGAAATTATTCTGAAAATGAGAAAGGATTTCTTTCTCCAACAAAGAAAGGAATGTCACTCCATCCAAGGATTTGGTACAAATTCATAGGACGACTAAACTTTTTTACTGGATTTAAGGTGAACTACACCGAACTCATCGAAAGCGACTTGTGTTTCTCTAAGGTGTGTAGCGAAAGCGATATTGACTGGAAAGACATAGCTGTATGTTTTGTAAAAGAAAATGTAAAACTTCATAAATTTGTTTAGGTCATGTGGTGAATTTTTTGCCGGATTCAATGTATTGAAATTTTTAGAAGGAGTTAAACAATTGTGTATTAAGGATAATCCTAGCTTGCGATGGTTGGATTCAATGTATTGAAAGTTTTTTAAAAAGTTAAAAAATTGTGTATTCATGATAATCCTAACTTAAGATGGTTGTAAAGATCGATGTCTCTGAAAAAAAACCTGTATCATTTTGTTTGTTTTTCTTTGTGTTTGTTTTCCTGTCAGGAATATCTTTAATTATTTGCAGATTAGGTTACTTTTTCAGGAATAACTTGAATTATTTGCAGATTGGATTTCTTTCTATTTCATAAATAACTTAAATAGTTTTAAAAGTTTTTACTAAGCTTACCATAAAATACTTCTCTTCATGATACTTTGATTTAAATTACTTAAGAACATGTAATTTTTAAGAGTAAGTTATGTTTAGTGAAAAGAAATTTTTTAGACTAAAAATAATTTATTTTCATATTTTCTACACGAAACCGAATTTTCGGAAAAAATTATACAAAAGTATTTCTTTACAGAATTATTAACGTAACATTTTACGAAAGTTTTTATTTGTAGCTTTTTTTTATTCGAGAAAACTTTCACATATTTTTTTATGATTGTGCTTATACATACAACATTAGTGAAATTTATTCTTATGAGTTAAATTTATTTTCCATTATTCCATTTTTATGAAAAATTAATATTAAGGGCATCACTTTATATTTTAGATATATATTTTTAAAATTACAATTTGATATTCTTACACTTTAAATTATTTTCTTTACAACTAATGCATGTATAAGTTATTACTAAGGAAAAATATATCACGTTTTCAATGAAATTGATTTTAACCTATAAAAATTTTTATCTTTGAAGAAATTACCCTACGACATAGAGGGCAGTTACATAACTGTTTCACACATTCGTTACATGCAACAAGGTGACCACAAGGTTGAAATACTATACACATTTCTTGATTCATACAAATCTTACATAAAAATGAATTTCTAACTGTAATTTTACATTCACTACTATCAAGGAGTCTATTTTTAGAGATTTCTATTCCAACACGATCTTTCACTTTTTCTAACGAAACACTAGTGTTTGAAACACTTATCTTTTTTACTACATACTTCGGGGACGTTTTACACACTCGAAGGCAATAATTTTCCTTTCTTCTCACTATAAACTGAATGTATTTACAATCAGAGAAAAATTTCCTATGCTCAACCAATGGATCATCATCATTTTCCCAATTTCCCAATAATCCACCACAAGTAAAACAAACAACTATATCATCAAAGCCGGAATAATATAATCCAGACTCGGCCATGTCCTTAACATCGGGTTTATCTTCAGGCCAATCTTTAAAAGTTTCAAGACGTTTTTCAAAGTCCAACATATTAGGATGTTTTGGGGCAATATCTTTTAATTTTTCAGGTGTTTTAGCTGGTTCAGACTTGTCTTCTAGATGCACGATTGGTATGTTTTGAGAACCAGATATTAGAAATGAGCATTTCGGGGATTTTCTCATGTGCTCTCTTATCGGCTTTTGTCCTCTAACCCAGTCACGGATAATAACCCGACAAAATGCACACTGTACTTCATCTTTGAATTTCAAGTAAAAAAATCCAGCTGCTGCTAGGTCAGCTGATTTGATGTACGATAGAGGCCAAACTTCAGAAAAAGAAATCATTCTATTAGCTTCATATCTCATTACTTCACAGATTTTTTCAACAGTTTCAGAATTGTTTAGTATATATTCTTCTCCATGAATGTCTGCCATTTCACGTTTGAAATTATTCATTTTAACAAAGTTGCTATGAATGACTACGTGTACTAATGGTACGTGTACTAAAAACATTTTACCATTAGGAATTTATAACTGGTGAACAAACAATTTGGAATAGTTTCTATGTTCATGTAAAAGAAAAACTTTATTAAAATAAAGTCTAAAACCTAAACACTTTACAATAAGAAACTTAGTCACATAATGAAGCTAAAAACTTTGTTTGAAATTAACTAGAAAATGAAATATTTTTACAAGAAATAAAATTCTAAAACTAAAACTTTGCTAAAATAAAGATAAACACAGAAAAATATCTGAAAAACTTTGCGAAAAAATAATGGCAAATACAGAAAAATAACTTGAAAACATTGCTTAAAATAAAGACCAACACAGAAAAATAACTGAAAACTTTATAAAATGAACACTAAAGACTACAACAAATTTACAATATAAAAACTTAAACACACTACAAAACTAAAATCTTAGATATAAACTAGAAAACGAAAAACTTTACAAGAAATAAAACTTATTCATTCTAATAAGAAAAATTTACATGCAATAAAAACTAAAATATTTGTTTAAAAACTGTGAAACGAAAAAAAGTTTACAAGAAATGAAAACTTAGAAACTATAAAACTGAAAACTTTGCTTAAAATAAAGACGATTGCAGAAAAATAACTGAAAACTTTACAAAATGAACACTAAAGCCTACAACAAAATTACAATATAAAAACTTAAACACACTTCAAAACTAAAATCTTTGTTAAAAATAAAAACTAGGAAACGAAAAAAACCTGAAAACTTCGTTTAAAATTAAGACAAATGCAGAAAAAACTTAATACTTTGTTAGATATAAAAAAACTTTATAAAAAAGAAATAATTCTTGTTGAAAATAAATAAAAACTTTGCAAAAAATTTACAAGAAATAAAATTACACTAAAAACCTTACCAAAAGGAAATAATTACTAAAAACTTTAACAAAAAGAAATACTTAGAAACTAAAAACTTTGTTAAAAATAAAGACAAATGCAGAAAACTAACTTAATACTTTGTTAAATATAAAAACTTGGAAACTATAAAACTAAACACTCTGTTAAAAATAAAACTGAAAAACTTTGTTATAAATAAAAAACTTAGAAACTATAAAACTGAAAATTTTGCTTAAAATAAAAACAAATACAGAAAAATTTCAATAGAAATAAAAAGTTACACTATAAAACTTATAATTCAGACGAACACAAAAAATATCTGAAAACTTTATAAAATAAAAACTAAAACCTACAACAAAATTACAATATAAAACTTAAACACACTACAACACTAAAATCTTTGTTGGAATTGAAGTAGAAAGCGAAAAACATTACACAAGAAATAAAAACCTATCTTAAACGAAAGATTTACATGAAATAAACTTATATACACTACAAAACTAAAATATTTTAAAAAAATAAAAAGTAGAAAATGAAAAACTTTGTATACAAGAAATGAAAACTTATACATAAAAAGACTAAAATATTTGTAAAATATAAAACTAAAAACTTTGTTGATAAAAAACGAATACAGAAATATTTTAAAAATAAATCAAAACTTCGAAAAAAAATTATAAGAAAATGAAAAGTTACACTAAAAAATTCAAAACTTTATAGAAAAGAAATACTTCTTGTTAACAATAAATAAAAACTTTGAAAAATTTTAAAAGAAATAAAGTTACCCTAAAAAACTTTACCAAAAGAAATAATAACTAAAACTTTAACAAAAAGAAATACTTAGAAACTTTTAAACTAAAATATATTAGAGGTAAAAACTTTGTTAGAAATGAAAATGAAAAAAACACAAACGCATTACAATAAAAGGAATCTTATACATTCTAAATTAAAATTTTGCTAAAAATTCAGATTATTAACACACTACAAAACTAAAATCTTTTGTAAAAATAAAAACTTATTCATTCTAAAACGAAAAATTTACACGAAATGAAAAACGTATACACTACAAAACTAAAATATTTGTTCAAAATAAAAACTAGAAAACAAAAAACTTTACAAGAAATGAAAACTTATACATTAAAAAACTAAAATATTTGTTAAATATAAAAACTTGACTGAAAATTTTGTTAAAAATTAAGACAAATGCTGAAAAATAACTTAATACTTTGTTAAAAATAAAAACGAACATAGAAAAACTTTACAAGAAATGAAAACTTATACACTGAAAAACTAAAATCTTTGTTAAAAATAAAAACTTAACTGACAACCCGTTTAAGTTCTCCTTTCAAGTGATCTCAGACACTGAAATCATATTTCATACAAGCTTAATGCATTTTGGAAGCATTTGGGATATTATTACTATCTCACATCCACGCAACCAGTTCAGTGGTAATGGAAGGCATTTAAGGACTATTGAGTTTATTATCAACTGATCTCCCTATTTTTTCGACAAAAAGTTTAATTTTAATTTTTTATAAGTTTTTAGCGTTTTAAAGTTTTTAACATTAAGTTTTAAAATTAATCTTTATAATTTCGTCTTTTTAAAATTTTAAACTTTTAATAAATATAATTGGTAAAGTTATCCGGTTCCCCTAAAAACTAAAAATTAGGCTACAACAGTTACGAGCTATGTAATGCTATATTCATTGAAGCATTTTTAATATGCTTTAATGAATATAGCATTATGTCATTCTATTAAAGAAAATTTGATGTTTTGCTTACCCATGGTTCTCAAATAGGTCCCTATTTAGGCTGAAGTAGGTTAGAAGTTGAAGTTGTAGAAGTTAGTAGCACTCAAAAATATTTATAAGTTATTTTATGTTTCACAATCATACGCTTTTTATTTCAGAATACTTTTGCTTTTTGTGAAAATTTTTGTTAAAATAGTGTTATAATCTGCCAACAATGACTATCATTGTTGCTGTAATCATTTTACAATAAAGCATTCAAATCACAAACATCATACATTGTTGTACAAAATTATCCCCATTCTTGTGCCCTGACCACTTTTAATTTATATGGAAGTGCTCGGTGCGCATGCTCCAGAACTTTCACATTGAAAGAGAAAAACAATTCCTATAACTATATTTTATTAAAAGAAAATGGAATTATCTGCTATAAAACACACTCATGCACAATAAAACATAATAGGTTTTGTGTTTGTTTAATTTTTTTCAAACTTTTAATTTTTATTTTCAATATTATGATAACTTTAGAGTATGTATGTAGTACCAACTACTATTTTATCTAGTAGAATGGGAACGAAGCACTGAATTTATTTCAAAACATTTTTACTCGTTTAAAATAACATTCAATCATTTATACTGATTACATTCGAAAGGAAATTTGCATGTATGTTTTTAATAAGTGGAATATTACTTAAGGATGTTACCTAGGACTTGCCTAAGATAACTTTACGGTTTTTTTGGCGTTTGTGTTTGAAATACTTACCATTTTAAGCAATCTCATAAATTATTGAATTATTTATTCAACCCAAATCAATAATTCCATGAACGCATCTATTTATTTTTATTCATAAAATTTTCTTATTTTGTGTGAAACAAAACGACTCAGTGAAAATATTTCTTGTGGAAAAACATCGGAATTTTTTCAAACAGAATTTTTACAAAAATAGGCTACTAAACGACTAATAATTTAGTCGATATTACGTTCCTTCATAAATGTATGCATCTAGCTCAAGATCAGACTAATATTCTACAACACACACAAATAATTAATCTGAACTTATTTGCAGACATACGCGATCTCTTATGGTTTTAGAGGTAATGACGAAAACCAAGATCTCCTATATGGTGACTGGGGAGATCCGAATTTCATTAGTATTGCTACGTAACTGCAACTAGAAATAAACGAAATTCGGTCATGCATGACAAGAATTGGACGATTCTGAAACGTTTTTGATGCTTGGGGGGCGAATAGATTTTATGGCCAGCTAGCTATTATACATTGCTTGCGTTGTGCATCTAGAGATCCTAGCCGCAGCTAGAGAGCTTGTATACGAGAGAGGCGACAACCCGGTATAGCTCGCTGATTGGTCAACAGCGTTTTCTGTTCACCGCAGGTTTCCCTCCATTGGATTAGCATGGGAGCGAGACCAGCGGCATGATACAGTTTGGACAGAATTGGAGATTTGGACAGTGCGCACAAGGATGCGCAGAGACTCTTTTAAGAGAGTTGTCGTCTCTCTCTCTCGTATACAGGCTCTCTAGCCGCAGCAAATCAGAACTAGAATTTAGGTTTCGGTTCGCGGTGACGCTTCTTCCCGTTTTTTTGTTTAGGATAGGGTTTCAGGATTCCGCACTCGAAGTATAAGACTTGCAGACCACTGAGCCTAAAAAGGTATCTTTCATGAACAATTCTTATCGTGAATAACTGAGAACTACTTAGTTTTACCGTCCCAAAATTAAAAGTGACGCCTCAAATCATTCAAAAGAGTACACAGGATGTTTCTACAAATCCCCCCAAACTCAGCACACAAATTAATAATTTTGTGAATAGGACCGTTATCTGGCTACGAGCATTACCGACCCAGGTTCGATGCCTTGCGGCTTCTCCTTGGGTAGCTGGTCATGGGTCAACTCAGCCCTTCATCCCTCCGGGGTCGATAAATGAGGACCAAGCTCGCTTGGGGAATCAACTGGGGGTCCAGCGTCGGGCTAGCCACTCGGCCTGGACACACGCTAGTAATTAGCACCCCAGGCCCAAAGGCTACAGAAACGGAGATGGGCACCGCCTGATGGGCCACTAGGCCCGGGCAGACTTTGATTTTTTGATTTGATTTGAATAGGACCGTACCAAAGGGGATATACAAATAAAAAAACCTCTCCCATGAAAATTTAGTTATTTTGTGCATTTACAAATTTTAAACTCCCTTCGGTATTCAAATAAATGTCCCGATTTTAGATTCAAAAACCTGGTCAAGTGAGTGGGGATAACACCTTAGAAGTGAGTGGGGATAACAACTCCCTAACCTCTAAAGAAGTTTCCTTAATAAAACATTTGAGAAACCCGGAAATTAAACTTCTACATTCTACACAAATCCAATCTTAAACCAACTTTCCGAAATGAAATACCCAAAGAGAAAGTCACTTTGGTTTCTTGTAATAGGTCACACGTGTTAAAAGTCTTGACGCAACAGCCCAAAAGATAACCTCGCCAAATCTTTTCAGGTTCATCGCATGGTTCGTAAATTAAATTCCGGGCACTGCCGGGAAAGTTCCGTCCTGCCATGCGCAGGAACCTCAACGATCGATAGTTTTCTGACATGGGTCACTTTCTCTTAAAAACACATCTCGTCTGAAAGCGGAGACGTTTCCAGCCACAGGCTACTTTCCTTAGGTCTTATTGATCAGCTTCTAAAGGCCCTGTGCACCATGTCCGATCTCAGAACCCACAATCCTATCCTTCCAACTGTTCCATTTCTTCCAAACGGTGGTCAGGATTTCGTTCGTATCCTAGAAGCTTTGAATCAGTTGTTATGGAATAGAATCAATCGTTTGGAGCTAGTTTACACCGCAGTTTACCGAAGAAGATACGGTCCAGGTGTACGAGCTCCTGCAAGACGTAAGTCTTTTCGTATTCTTAAAGAGATATAGTAAAACGTGGCCAAGGATTGATTGATGCTTAGAGGAGAGATTATAATTAAAGTTTTGATTTTAATAAGCTGTAAAAATAGTGAACCAAAAATATTTTTAAAAATAGTTACAAAATCCACCTACTTGTTGACCACATTCATTGAGACCGAACCATAGAGGAGAGATAATGGTAGAGTGAGCAATGGTAATCCCAAATAGTTCTTTTTTAGTATTTTTATTCTTTCCTAAGAGACCGCTAAATAATACAAACACGTGTTCATGTTAGCTGTCTTCACGTGACTGGTCTTTGGGGCTCTTGAACTCATCGTAGGCAGGCCTGACGAGAAGGGGGGCAAGTGGGGTAAAATCCCCGGACCCGAAAGGGGCCCGGGACCTAGATATTTTTATAAAGAGAACTTATAGGGATATAATTTTGAATATTTTGTAAACTACTATGTTCACCTAGAAGACTAAAAATGAATTAATTTCCCAGTTTTCTAGAAGCATATTTTCAAAAATTTTCTGGGGGATACCCCCAGACCCCCCAAAAGAATTCATAACGAGAAGGAGATAAATTCACTTAAATTTCAAGCATGAGATAAATCCTCATTAATGGGCTTTACTTCATTTCAGAAAAAGCCCATCCCAGGGTTGCACTCAATTTTGATCAATATAAAATGAGTTAAAACCAGTGACGTACCAACAGGGGGGAGGCAGGGGTTTTTTACCCCCGCAGCTCATTTCGGATTCGGGTTTTCCCCGAAGTTTCTGGAGAAATTGAAAAAATAAGCTCATATGAGATGGATGATTATCATGGGCGGACTGGATTTAGGTATAGGATCTTAGGGGGGCACGCAGGTATCCTTGGCGGGCAAGCTGTCCCTGAAAAACAACGAAATTTCGCATATCATTCTGATAAGGCCCTACGAAAAATGCTTTGCCCTCTCACCCTCAAAAACGTTGGTCAGAAGTTCAAAGTCTTTTTTTAAGGGTCGAATTTTCTAAATATTTCTAGGGATTCCCCCGAAACCTTTTTAGTGCTTGCTTGTTACTCATTGTTTTATCAAGAAATAGTAATTTTTAAGTCATAATCAGTGGCGAATCCAGAGGGGGGGCTGTGGGGCTGCAGCCCCCCCCAGGAATGAGACATTCAAGTTTTGGTAATACTAGCAGTAAAGCCAAAAAAGAAATTTCAACGCGTTGCGGATATTCGGTGGTGTTACCCAAAGGGTCTCAAAATGAATTGGAAGCCTACTTTTAAGCGTAAAATTCCAAAATTTTTTGGGGAATACCCCCAAACCCCCTACAAATTTTGGAATCTAATTAGTCAGTTTTTCCTTGAAATTTCAGGGATTTACAAAGAATGATCCTCTTTGATGTAACCTAAAGTGTCTCAACATGAGTTAAAATGCCACTTATAGGGGCAAAATTCAAAATAATTTTCTGGAATAGGAACCCCTAAACCCCTTAAAAATTCTCCAATTCATAAAACCATAAACTTTTTTCCTTGAAAATTCTGCCGCTTACAATGAGTAGTGCTCTTTGGGTGGAATCTAAAGAGCTTCAAAATGAGCTAAAACCCTATTTTAGGGGGCAAATTTCCAAAATTTTCTCTGGGGGAGGACCCCCAGACCCCCCTTTTACTTGGAGTTCACATTTTTACATAATTTTGAAATTTAGTGCAACAGAATTAAAACCTTACGAAGTCATCTCACCTAAAACTTAGTATTCCTAAGGTTAGACCTCAGAAAAGATGTCGAGTAACGCCGCCAAACAAAAATCTAGCTAGGGCATTGGTAACTTGGTAACCCCCTCCCCCATCAGTTGCTTACATAATATTTGAACAGACCCTAATAGCAATTAAGTTATTTGTAAAGCTCAGCCCCTACCAGACAAAAATCCTGGATTCGCCACTGGTCATAATTTTTAATCATAATTCAAATCTTGCCTAGAAATATTCTAAAAACTGCATTAATTTTGTTAATTTTTATTTGACATGAAGCTAAATAGGCTCCCCTGTTTTCCCCTTTAAATTCCCCTTTAATTTTTTTCTTTGGAATACAGAATTGTTCCTTTAAATTTTAAATAGTGTTAAGACTCTCTCTTTATGCATTATTATATAAACATAACTTGTAATATTGTAAATTTATTGCCTTTTTTATTACTTGTTCCATTTATCTGTATTACGGGGATGTCAGAGACAAAATACGAGCATTCATAAAAACTTTTCTGGTGGGGAATCAATGTCTGACACCGATCAGACATATAAGATGATCATTACGACTTTTTAAGCGCTGATGATGTCCGGCACAAAGTCGGACGAAACGAACGCATTTTTCACCTCGATATTCTTGCAAGAAAACTTTTTTTTATCTTCAATAGGTTTTGGGGTTATTAGCTTTAAACTTGTTACATAATTGAATCTCTCTATTCTAAAAAAAAGTTTTTGGTGAACGGTTTCCAGAGAAAGGCTTTTTAATTACTGAACCGAATGACACATATATGGTATCAAAATGTCCGGATTCTTTCCGGATTTCCGAGTATATATATATAGGCCCTTCGATTTTTCAAAAAAATTCTCAATTTTAAAATATTTCCATTTTTTTAGATAACGGATAAGGTCGCAGTTACAAAGCAAGTATTGTCAATCAAATTATTATGCATCCAATCACAACGACCGATTGACGCTATATTTTAAGATGTAACATGTTTTTTCACCTTTTAAAAAAGTACTTTCTTGATGAAATATCACTCAAAGACTGATAAAAACATATTCTAAAAACTTACATGTACGCCATTTTATAATAAAATTTCACACTTTTTGTCCAATATTTATAATTTTTAGACTGATTTTAGGATTTTACCAAAATTAATTGTAAACATAGAGTGATGTTTTGTCTCTTATTATTTTCAATTACTTAAACGGTATTGTTTAACAAGTCTGGGTTTAAAAAAATATGAATGATAAACACTAGGCATATTATACTAACAAGTTACTTTAAAATAATGGGGTTTGTTCGGTCCGAATATTGATAAAAAATTAGAATTAGTTATTTTTATAATCATAGATTAAAAATAATTAAGATGAATATTTTTAAAAACATTTCGTTTAAATTTTTGATAAGTTCGAGTTAATATACATTCAAACTTTTAAGGGAGATTTATTCATGGAGGGGATTTGGTGACGTATTTTAGGAAAGTTGGTTGACGTTTTTTCTGTGAATTGTTTAATTGTTTTAGAAAGTGTATTAAGTTCAGCGAGTTGGAATTTGTGTGAATTGCGAAGCAGTTCCAAAAGGTCCTGCGTCAGCAGTTTACGGGGGTTGGTGAGCGATAGCGAGCAGGGGGCGGTAGCTCCCTAGTAGTGTAAATTTTTGCCTTGTTAGCGTAAATGTAAAATGTGTATACCAATATCATTTGTAATTAGACTCTCCTCTAATATTTCGGAATCCCTCTTTCATTTAATATCTCTTTTAATTAGTTTAAAATATTTCCAAAAATGTTTTCCTTTTCTTCTTTAGCTCTGATTGAGGCAGTTTTGGAATTGACCACACCAGAGAATATTGCTTTTATCCTGCATCGACCGAGTGTAACAATAGCAATTTTATCAGACTACTTGAGAGAAGTATTACAGCAGCAGAAAGTGAACTTGAATCACATTACTTATAAAAAGATATATCTAGTGGATTTGTGCCTACGAATGTGGAATCTACCTCCTTGCATGGTAATAAAAAATAATTTACTGAATATATTATTTAGAGTGGGGGTGTAAAGATGGCATTATCTTTCACACTTTTCTCGGTATGTCCCAAGTGAGCAGTCCTGCCTTTCGTATAGGATAGGGATTTCACCAGTGCTCAAGGGCCGCAATCAACTAGTGGCGGGGACAGCTAATAAGAAAAAGCTCCCAGGCTAACTTCACAGAAATGGACAAATTTTTTACAGCGGTTAGTAGATAACTCAAAAGACTGTGAAAAAAACTAGCTGCGGAGTTCAGTAGAAAAGCTCCAAAGAATTTTTGAAAATTATTATTGTTGCTGTTGTTGTCTTGTCCAACAAGCAGTGCAATTTGATCAAATTGATCCAAAAAGTGTCCAAGACAGCCCTGTCCACATCAATAACTTCCACACGGAATACAAGAGTTGATGTGGGTGATCAAGATGGATCCTGAGGAGCTTAGCCAAAATGGCAGGGCAATCAAATATATGGCCAGGAGATAGTTCCGTGTCTGTGCAGTGAGGACAATTCCTGTAGCTTCGATGGACATCAGGAGATATTTTCATTTCCTTAAAGTGTTTAGTTCCCAATCTGGCTATAGTTGTTGGGATAGCACGGTTACACTTTAGGGCAGGGATGGAGTCAGGGGCGTCATTTAGGGGGGGGGGCAGGGGGGGGGGCAACCGCCCCCCCCCCCAAGGTTTCCACTGTAATATGAAAAATTGCTGCAAGTCCATTGAAAATTATGTTACTTCCACAAGGAGCTTTGGGTGCAACTCAAAATGTCTCAAAAGGAGTTAAAACATAACTTTTGAGGGTTCAATTTCAAAAAATTTCTGGGGGAGGACCCCCAGCCCCCCTCTAAAATTTCAACGTCTCTTATTTAGTGTTTTCCCCCTTGAAAACTATTCCTCTTACAAGAAGCTTTTCTCTTCAGAAGCTCCCCAAAGAGTTTGAAAAATAGATAAAACACTAGTTTTGAGGGGGAGGACCCCTAGCCCCCTTAAAACTTTGACGTTTATTTATAACTCTTTTCCCTAGAATATTATGTGGTTTACAATAGTTTACAAGAAACTGTTCTCTTTGAATGCAGCCCAAAGGGTCTCAAAACGAGCTAAAACACTACTCTAAGATCCAAATTTTCAAAATTTTCCTGGGGGTGAACCTCCAAACCCCCCATTTTTCCTTCGAGTTCACGTTGTCAAATTTTGACATGATATTACCTTAAAAATGAAGTTGAGGTAACCCTCGCCAAAAAAAACCTAGTTACAGCAAGGGCCAGACCCATTTAAAAAAAATTTCTTGCCCCCCCAACGAAAAACTGAAATGACGCCCCTGGATGGAGTGCTTCTGAGAAGAAGCATGAAGTAGTCTACGGCTGGCTATTGCATCAGCATCAGTAAAGGTCAGGCAGTTGGAAAGCTGAGGGCCGTCACGGGCCTCCTTGGCGAGAATATCAGCTCTCTCATAACCATCGATCTCGACTTGAGCTGGTATCCATTGAAGAATGCAGGTTCTTTGGACCGTGGTTATTTTGTTTAAGAGTACGATGATATCTTGGGTAAGTTGGGAGTTAGCTCTTAAAATAGCTTGGAGGGCAGAGAGGCAGTCCGAGAATAATAAAAGTCCATTGGAATTCTGGATCGCTTTTGAGCAGTAGAGATGCAAAGCTTCCTTGATGGCCACTAGCTCACAGGTGTAATTTGAGGCAATTTTACCGACAGATATCCTGTGGGATTCAGATCTGCCATCTGCATAAGTGAAAAAGATGCCGGCTCCCCCCCGGTCAAGGTTGGAGTCTGAAGATCTATCTGTAAAAACAATAGCCATATTTTGAGCTGAATTTGAGAGCTCGTGGATTGTATGGAGACCCTTCTCCTTGATAACTTTAGCTGGCTCTTTTTTCGTGCAGGGCTGTAGAAGATTTAGATTTATTGTTGCCTTTGGCAAAGGATTGATGGGGAAAGAAGGTTCCTGGACATAGGTAAAATCTTCGTGTTGTAAGTTGATTTCCATTATAATTTCTTTTTCAAATTGAAGGGTGGAAGACCATTTTAGTCTATTTTTACCGTTCCATGCCATGAAAGTTTTGTTTGAGATATGGTTACCTATTAGGCTTCGAATTTTGTTGGTGAACTTTATGGTGGCCAATTTTCTTCTGCTTTCTAGGGGTGTTAGGCCGCACTCAGATTGAGATTTATAGTTATTCGTGGATGAGACAGCACCAATGATAATTTTAGATTATCTGTACTGTATAGTGTCAATTTTGTTCTTTGAAGAAGATGAGGCCGGAGCCTAAACGGGAGAAGCATATTCTACAGGAACAGGTCTGTAGAATATATAACAGAACATAAGAACAGGTCTTACGAGGAAGGTATTATTTTTAATGTCAAATAATTTCTTACTAGGTGAGAAATGCAGAAAAAGCGTCAACTGCTTAAATAAACTGGGTCGCGTTTTCTCGTTATCAGTCAATCAAAAAAAGGTTCATCAAATACATGCCAAAACTCCCAGTGGTGCTAACTGGAGACTTCTTCTGGTTTGGAAACTCAGAACTCAATTTCAACATCTAAATTTGTAACAATAAGTTTTTTTAGTCTGCCTGTAAAATTTTCGTCCAATTCTGATTGGGAGCGTTTCTTATGGCATTATTCACAGCCACTTAACCAGTGGTTAACCATCGGTTAAAGAGGGATTTTTCACCAATCAGTCAGCAAAAAGCACCTTTTCTCTCTTTAGCTGCTTGTTAACCACTGGTTAAGTGGCTGTGAATAATGCTATTAGTAAGTAATCCAGCTCCTTTCCAAGCTTTGGTACATTTTTGGAGAAATACAGAATACAGATGCTTAAAGAATAATAAATACAGAAGTTTTTCCTGTGGGGGAGGGAGAGAATGTGGGTACTACAGGTTTTTCAGAATGTGGGTACTATTCGAAATTTTCAAGGATAAACGACTAATCCCGTAACTCTTTTAATACTGAATTTTTTCGAAAAAGTAAGGCTGTGGCTCGTTCTTCGGAAAATCTTTAAAAATTTCCCTAAATGATCGAGTAGTCAATCCTTCTGTGTTTCGTATGTCTCCCCCCGCCCTACCCAATACTGAATTTATAAACATAAAACTCTTATACACAGACCTTTAATTTTATTGTTCAGGAAGGTGCAACAGTGATGACGTTCATCCAAAACATAAACCTATCCTCTACCTACCATCAAATAATAATAATGCATCGAGAGCGTGCTCCGGTAGAAGCTGATGCCGCTACCGCTGTTGCTGCCGCGACTGCCCCTGCGGCCGCGACTGCTGCCGCTGCAGCCGCAGTTATAGATGACTGTTGCGAATTGCAGATAGATCCTCCGATCAGAGGTGGAACGCAAATTGTACAGCAAATGATTTCAACAGGAGGTATAGATTTGATTGATCAGGAAGTGGCAGATGAAGGCGATGGAGTAACAACTTTTCACGCAGTAACTCGAACTACTGGTGAAAAATATAGGTTACAAGTCAGTAACCAGAGAATAGTGTCAATACGTCACTTTTAAGACCGCGATTTTTTTTCGATCTTGGATCATAGCAATCGTTCCTTGGATGGAATAATTATTTTTTAACTGAAACATTTTCTAAAATTGAACCTATCTGGAAATTATGCTCAAACCTACAGAATTGCCTTTTTTCTACATTTCATTTTAATTTTTAAGACATAAAACATCATTCTAATTTTCGATATTGAAAGGCTGGCTCCATTGACTATGAGAATACTTCAAAAGACTATTGAAACATCATTCTGATTATACTATTTGATTTAAAAAATCCTCTTTTAAAAAATCCAAAAAATTCTGAATTTGATTTTTAGATTAAATATTTTTAGAGGAAGCTCAGACTTGCGTCATAACTACATAAGTAATACTATAATTTTTCTGGGCCAAAAATCTTTTTTTTCAAAGTGTAACAATATTTTGTGGCCAAAGAATAGGCAGTACAAGAAAATCTAAGAAATATTTTCCGATTTTTTTTCACAAATTTTGATAAATTGTTTTCTATTGCTCTTTTTGTCATAATATATTAACCTTGTGTGATTAAAATAAAATGTTAGCATGTTTTTGTGCTAATTGTAAAATGGCTATTTTTTACACAATTTGAGTTCCTGTGATCATCTGGTTTCATGTTGAGATATTACCTAAGAATGTGCTTAGAATTCAAAATGGAAACAGAGCTTATAGTGAAAAATTGCATTTTCGAAAAAATATGTGTACACTGTTTATTGTTTGAAAACGTTTTCAGAAATTTATGCATTTTATAAATTTAAAATTTTAAAAATTTTATTCAATAAATATATTTAATTTATTCTTGTGTATGAATTCAATAACTTTCTCCCAGCTGGTTTTATCCTTTTAAATCATTACACCTATAGTAACAAAGAAAGGATGAATATTCTAGGATTAAGAAAGAATTGAAATCAATATATTCAAAAACAGAGTTCAATAATTTATGAACACTTAGTTACAGGTGTACCGCTTGATTTATTTTGTGATTTTTTAATTAAAAGATTCTATTCAGATTTTTAAAAAATAGAAAAACTAACAAATTATGAATAGACATTTTATCAACTACACAAATTTTCTAAAGTTAAAATAAAATATGCATTAAAACAGGGTCAGAAGCATTACAAAATAATTGATAAAAATGGAATAGCAGATTTAAAGGGGGAAACAGCAATCCTTTTGTTCACCCATATGCTCAGCCACCCTTTTAATTTATGAAAACATTAACATAATAATTTTAGTCATATTTTGCTCAAAATACTTTTTTCTTATTGATCATGTGCTTAGATGATTAGCAACAACACAAAAGAAGAAGGAAAAACAAAAGGTTACAAATCTAAATAGCAGCATTTATTTGTAACAGTTCAACAAGACACAGTACAATAACAATCTGAGAAAAAACAGGTATAAGATAGAACAGTGAGAACACTATCTCACAATTGAAATAAAATGACCAAATATAAAAACTTTCATAAAATGCATAATAATGTTACTACAGAAAGTGCAATTTGCAGTAAAAACCAAATAGGATTGCATTATGTAAAAAATTAGTGCACAGAATATAAATTGAAAAATGCTTCACACAAACCAGACTATAACTCTTAATAGGTTTAGTTTGGAACACTCTTGGTTTGGAATTTTAAATGGACTTTAAACTCTAAAAATTTGTACTATAAGCTACAATTATTTCAAGGAATCAGTTCAAAGTTATATATCATATCGAACACTTTAAAAATTAATGAAAAATAGCAACTTTTATGAGAAACTTAGCTCCAACTCCAATGAAACATTTAGGGAATATGTTACCATAAATGCACCCTTAATATTGAAAGACAATTAATGTTCTTTTAAATTTAATTTTTTTACTACTTAGACTGTCAACATAACGAAAAATCTATATCCAAACCCAAGATTAACAAATGTCTACAATACTTAAGGTCAATAAAATATTATTTCGTAAATAATGACCAATCAAAACACAAGACACAAAAATGACTTAAGAAAACACACATTTTTTAAAAGAAGATATTTACAAAACAACTTATCCACCTCCTATATCCAATTCAAATAAATATTTTGAATAATCACAAACAACTATTTTAAATTTATGTAATTAGAATAAAATATATTTTTCCTCTGAAAAGGTATAAAACAAAGCTAGCTTAACTTTTGCTATGAAAATCAACATATTTTTCAAGTAATCTTTTGTTAAAATGTTCCATGATCCTTTTGAATAAGTGTGTCTAAACTTAGTTGATAAACTAGCATTCCTTCTTAAATCAGCTGCATTAGGTTAAATTAAAGGTTTAAAATACAATAAATCAAATATGCTACTAGTCATGCTTATAATGCAAGATTTACTAATTACCAATCTAAGTCAACTTCACACACAAATAATTTACAATATCTCTGGGCTTTTCAAGTATGATGTAAATATTTATGAAGGTTTAAAAGAACTGAATCAAAAACTTAAATGAGGAAGGAATCGTAAAAGGATTTGATATTTCCTCATTTCCAGTGGCGGCTCGTCCATAGGGGCTGCGGGGCTACAGCACCCCCAACCAAAATTTCCCGAAATTCCAATTTTTATTTGCTTTACAATATTTTAAGAATGATCTATTTTACCCCTTTATTCTTTGTCATTTATAATCCTTTTTCAATTTATTATTCTCTGCTTTGCCGTCCCGCCAACATATTTCTTTCCTGGTCGATCAGCCCCCGCAAATATAGCAAACGTGGTATAAAAACTAGCTCTATCGTATCAAATCAAAATATCAAAAATTTAGCATGCGAATCTGTTAGGAGAAAAAGGGCTGCTGTCTCAGCAGCCCTGACCAAAAGAATGATAGCTTTTTCTCATGAGAGAGCTGTGAAAAACTAACTGAGGGAAGAAAAAAAATATACGATTTCCACTACTAATAAATCACATTGGCTTTTTAGCTTTTATCACTCCAACACTGTTTTAATTTTTTATTTATAGCTTCTTTTTTCCTTTCAACAGAGAGAACAAAATATTTTCGAATGTTTGGGCAAGTCAATAAAGATTTATGTTTACTTTTTTGTAGCCACGTTTTTATTTATTTTTATAATGAACAAATTGAATTCGAAATGTAGGTTTTAGGGCGCAAGTTTAGAACTGCTGATGCGCCAAGTTTTTAGCGATAGAAATCAATATATAGCAACCCCAACTAATGTTAAATGAATTATGTGGCTTCTAAATATGGCGCCAAATAGCCAAAACTCGCCAACCATCAGCAGTTCTAAACTTGCGCCGATATTCGCTGATAATCTTAATCTTTGTAATAATCAGCTAAATATAGGTAAGTGACAGTTTTTGAATGCTTATTAAGTGTGAAATCGAAATTTTATATTGTTCCCATCTTTTCAACTTGATTTTTCCTTGTTTTTATTTAATAGAAATATTATTTGGCATTATATCGCTTAAAATACGTTGCTAACTTGATGCCGCCGGAGCAGCACCCCTTATAATTTTACTTTCGAGCCGCCACTGCTCATTTCAATGTATTCAAACATTTATTTTTAACAGATTATAAAAGCAATACTAGATAATATATACCATCTAAATAATGTAATCTTATAGTACTTGGAAAATACATTTTACTGGACTGTTCAGAGAAATTACAATTGGTACAATAAGATGATGATTATAATAGTTAAAATAAAGAATTACTAATATAAACCCCACAATAACAGTATTTAGTAATTACAATTTCTACTTCAGTAATGTAGAAACTATTTATTTTTTAGTAAACACTTTTACAATTATGACTTATATTGTACTTAGGCATTACTCAGCAACAGCCCAATTACTTTAGCAAACATCTGTACAAACTAGCATAACTGAATGTATTCTTGAGTAATACAAAATCAATATTACTACATCTTTGAAGAAAAACTAGATATAAAACTAGACATATGATAAAACTATATTTGGCAAAAAATAAGTGGCTTGAATGTCTTTTCCATATCTAGTCTTTGATTGCTTTTAAAATTACCTTTAAAATTGGGATGACAAAACCCTCCACACTTATGGTCCCTCTAAGTATTGAATTATTAATTATTTCTAAGAAACACATTAGTGGCAATCAAAATAATGAAAACACCTGTTTAAAAAAGGATATTTAGGGATGCCCTTTATTTGTAATAAAATACAGATGATCATGGCTGCTAGTTTTTTTTAAATAGAAAGTACACATATTATGAATATGATAGCATTTGTTACGTTAAATAGATTTTGGACTTATGTGAAATTTTAAACCGTGTATATGTTACGGACAATGTGAAAAATCGGGCATTATTAATAATGCCTGAAGTAGAAGAGGGCAATGTGACAAATTGAATGGAATTTATCACTCTGCCTGCCTCCACAATGGGCATTATTAATAATGCCCAATTAATCAATTTGCCACTAACATATATGTATTACAGACAATGTGATAAACTCTGGCATTGTTCTCATGATTATTAGTCAATTTATTGAATAAAAAATGTAAGGAAATTCATAACCTTGAAGACTAAGTAATTAAGAAAGAAAATTTAATGATGAATAAAACGTTTTAACGAAATTCTCTGACTGTAATACTAATTGATAACATAAATTGATTGATACAAATAAAAGGGCAGATGCACTGGTTCTATACATTTTGTACAAAAAGGCACAAAATATTTTTGTACGTAAACAGTAATTTTGCTTGAATTTCAATTTTTATTGTAAAAATATGCTTTTTATAAAGGGCTTTAGATGGAAAGAATTCATTTTGCTTTGATAGTTGCTTTTCCATTATTCTATCAGATCCTTAAACTTCAGGCCCACAATTAACAAATATGTTAATTAATAGTCCATGCTCAGTTAAATAAATACGGCATGGAGACATTTCTTACACAGTAAAGCATACAATAGTTTCCTCCCCTTCTATGGTGGACATTATTAGTAATGCCTGAAAAGTGGACAAAATTATAAATGTCATTGAATTAATCACATGGCTTACTTCACTTCTGGCATCACTAATAATGATATGTCTATCACTTTGTCTGTAACATATACATTCAAACGGGCAAATTGTAGAAGCCTGACTAGCTGGAACAAAACTGAACAAATCATCTATGAGGCATTCCTAGAGGCACAGTGTATAAAATCATCTTGCCAGAGTACACACATCAAGGAAAGACTAGTTCAGATAAAAAAATGCAAAGAAAAGAAGCAAAGCACTCCATGCGAACCTCAGGTATTTTCACTATTTTAATAACAGTGATAGTAGAACTAGAGTACCTAAATATGTTATTTCACATACTTAGCAAACAAGGAGCCTGTCCCTTTTAGCAATTTCAATCACACATACACTGTACTTATTATATACATCTATACAATTAGTAGGAAAATAACTATAACATTACTAACAGTCAGTCTTCTAACAAATAGAACAGAGCAGTTCTGGAATATAGATATGAGATCAAACATGACCACTTTGATCACCTGTTATGAGGATGGCAATAACAGGCTTCGTCAGAAGCGTACTGGGGCGGAGCTGCAGAGGAAGTTCGCCGTCTGGTGCGCCTGGGGACGTGGCACATCTCGCAACAACGGATGGCAGGGTGGTTGACAAATGTGCACTTGTGGCACTCCCATTGGTCACCCTCTTCCTCTTCCACGGGAGGCTTGCTGTCCTCGCATGTTGAGGATTCTAAAATATCAGATTTTTAAATGATGCACTAAGTAAATAGTAAACATGAGAAAGGATGAAAAAGATAAATTAAAATTTAAACAAAAGTCGTCTCTGGTAACAGATTAAATAAGTTAATATAGGGGAAAAAATGGAATCGTATTCAATGGTAACATCAAAGAAGAAAGTTTACTAAGAATTAAAGGAAAGGGCATAATCATAAAATAAACATGCATGTAAGTATTAAATCCCAATATAAAGTTACTGTCACAAATGAAAAAAGAAAAAAAAGACTCAATATGGGAACCTTGATAAATTAACCAGATAATTATCTATTTTTAATTTTTTACACTGCTTCTTTATAATACTTTACTATAGGCTCATTCCATGTCAAATCGACCAAAAAAAATAATCGCCGTGCTCTTAGGTCATGGATTTTTTAAAAAATTTTTCTATAGATAGGTACCCATGAAAAATGTCACCTAAAATATTTTCAGAATTTTTACTCAAAAAGAGACCCCAGGAGAAATTTCTGAAAATGGGTCATTTTCCGCCATTTTTTGATTGATGAGTTACAAAAAGTGCTGTTTCTCAGCTATTTTTCAAGCAAATAAGGCGATTCTGGTGCCAAATTAAATCTTACACTCTACACTTTCTATTAAAATATAAAAATCCAGAATTATTTAATTACAACTATATTTTTTTTTGAAAAATCGATATTTTCGAAAAAATTTAATAGCTGAGTTATCTTATATCACGCTCTTCAAAATTTGACACAGGATTCCCCTTGATATGTATTTTTTATAGTAAAAAATTTGGAATGGTGTGTTTGGTTAATGATAAATAAATAATTTTTTTCAAACATTCAGAAAGTGTTAAATGAAGATTAAATTGTCACCACAATATCTCTCTATTCTAAAAAAAAGTTTTTGGTGAACGGTTTCCAGAGAAAGGCTTTTTAATTACTGAACCGAATAACACATATATGGTATCAAAATGTCCGGATTCTTTCAGGATTTCCGAGTAGGCCCTTCGATTTTTCAAAATAATTCTCAATTTTAAAATATTTCCATTTTTTTAGATAACGGATGAGGTCGCAGTTACAAAGCAAGTACTGTCAGTCAAATTATTATGCATCCAATCACAACGACCGATTGAAGCTATAATTTAAGATGAAACATGTTTTTTCACCTTTTGAAAAAAGTACTTTCTTGATGAAATATCTCTCAAAGACTGATAAAAACATATTCTAAAAACTTACATGAACGCCATTTTATACTAAAGTTTCACACTTTTTGTCCAATATTTATAATTTTTAGTCTGATTTTATCGAAATTAATTGTAAACATAGAGTGATGTTTTGTCTCTATTATTTTCAATTGCTTAAACGGTATTGTTTAACAAGTCTGGGTTAAAAAAATATGAATGATAAACACTAGGGATATTATACTAACGAGTTACTTTAAAATAATGGTTTTTGTTTGGTCCGAATATTGATAAACAGTTAGAATTAGTTATTTTTATAATCATATATTAAAAATAATTAAGATGAATATTTTTAAAACCATTTCGTTTAAATTTTTGATAAGTTCGAGTTAATATATATTTAAACTTTTAAGGGAGATTTGTTCATGGAGGGGATTTGGTGATGTATTTTTGGGAAGTTGGTTGACGTTTTATCTGTAAATTGTTTAATTGTTTTATAAAGTGTATTAAGTTCAGCGAGTTGGAATTTTTGGGAATTGCGAAGGATTTCCAAAAGGTCCTGTGTCAGCAGTTTACGGGGGTTGGCGAGCGATAGCGAGCAGGGGGCGGTAGCTCCCTAGTTAACTAAAAAATTTTTTTCAAATTTCTTGTGCCAATTTTAAGTTGCAAATAGGATATTTAAAGTTTTGAATTGCGTTCTTAGAAATTACTTCTGCGAGGCATTTTAGGAAATTCTATTACGAAGTTGTGCTCTTAGTAAGTTGTTTTCGAGAAGATCTGGAGCTCAAGAAGATCAAGAGTTTTTTTAATTGAAGTAAAATATTCAAACTATCTTCAAAATAATGGATTTAGACCAGTGTTCTATTTGTATGAGTCAAAGTGGAAACGAAGATAATGAATTTCAAGAGAAAACTGAGTCAGTGAGTATTTTTGATTTACATCCCCATGACTTAGAACTTATAAAATTTAGATCAAAGTGCACAGATTTAAATTTTATATGCAAAAAACATAAAATAATGTTTTTGTCTGCTTTTGAAAACAAGCAAAAGGCTTGCTGTGATCCTTTTCAGAAGCACAAAAAGAGGGTGGTAAAAGGACTTTCACCTATTACGTTGTCCTATGCAATTAAACATAAAAGTATTGGCCTTATACCTGGCATGAAGTTGTGCATTTCTTGTAAAAAAACAGTGAAAGCAATGGTTAAAATTTCAGAAAGTAATACAAGTACTGAAGAAGATTTAGATGTTGATTTTAAACCCAAAGAGTCTTTAATAGAAAACCTAAATAAAAGCTGTAATTTAATTTGTGGTTCTCCACTCAAAGTTTCCAAAAGAAATATAAATGAAAGGTGTTCATATGTAAAGAACAAGGCTAGACGTCTAGCAAAAAGATTTACAGAAATTTCCTACAAATCTTTAAACATTGAAGAAAAGCCTTGTGCAGAAAATGAGGACAAGTGAAAGACTCTACAGATCTAATGGAAAAGCTTCGACAAAAATTTTATGTGATCAGTATTAGTGAAAAGCTTCAAATCTTAACTCTGGTCCCAGAATCCTGGAGTATACAAAAAAACAGCAAACTTTTTCAAAATAACAAGATATTTTGTAAGAAAGTCACGAAATGTTTTGCAAAATGATGGGATTTTAGGTAAACTGGGTAAAAAAATAGGATGTATGCTTCCAGATTATATTGTGGAAAATGTTAGACTTCATTATGAGGATGATGATATTTCTAGGATTTCATCTAATACAAAAGATGTTGTATCAGTACCTAATGAAAATGGGAGAAGGGAACTAAAACCAAAACAACTAATTCTTCATAATTTAAAAGATGTTTATCTGGCCTTCAAAGAAAAGCATCCAGATAATAAGATTGGATTCAGTAAGTTCTGAGAACTACGACCAAAGGAATGTGTAACTGCTAGCAGTCGAGGTATTCATTCGGTATGTGTTTGTACCTACCATCAGAATGTCAAGCTAATGATGCAAGGCATACATCTCAATATTCCTTACCAGGACTTTTTACAGATGATAGTTTGTGACCTCGAATCAGAGGAATGCATGCTTCACCGGTGCCCAGAATGCCAAGGTACCATCAAACTAAGAGAGTACCTATTGGAGTTAGAATTTTTCAGTTAAGAGATGAGATTATTTTCAAGCAGTGGCTACACACTGATCGTTCTATGCTTGAGACAATGGTCAAAACTGTAGATGAATTCATTGACACTTTAGTTAACAAAATAGATAATTTGACACAGCACCATTTTATAGCTAAATCTCAAAGTTCTCACCTAAAAGCAGTAAAACAAAACTTATCCGATAATGAATGTGTAATCTTAGTTGATTTTAGTGAAAATTTCACCTGCATTGTTCAAGATTCCGTACAAGGGTTTCACTGGAAAAATACTCAAGCAACAGTCCACCCAGTTGTTCTTTATTTCAAGAAAGACAATAGTATTGAAACTTTCTCCGTGTTTCATCAGTGATTTTAAAACAAAACACCACAACATTTTTTGTGATTCAAAAGAAAACCATGGAGTATGTTTTGAAAGAAATGCTTCAGATAACTCATGCTATCTATTTTAGTGATGGAAGCAGTGCACAAAAAACTATAAAAACTTGTTTTGTAAACAAGTTTGTTCCTTGTTGTTCCTTGTAAACAAGAGATTGTTTCCAAAGGAAGAAGTAGACTCCGGGCTGTGTAACATCTGATATTTGCTGTATAAAATTGGAGCATTTGGCAGATCTCTTTCCATCCAAGCAATTGTGTGCTTGTGGTTGTCATTTATGTGTTTTTCTTAGTGTAGAATTCCAAGTTTGTTTAAAAGTTTTAATAAAAAATGAGCTTGTATTCTTTTAAATTTCGTAGTTTTTGTCTGTCATGTCATAAGTGTTGAAATGATGACGGTAAAAGACACCAAAACTTTAACTGTCTGTCTGTCCTTTTTTATGCAATGTACAATGCTGAGATATTAGTTGTAGTGAAAAGCAATGTTCAAAAGTCTCTACTGGGAAAGTATTAACTTTTTATAAAAAGAAAGAGAGAACTCATGTTTGGATACTATGAGGAAAGCTCTTACCAGCTTTTTCATTGCTGTCCTTATAGAATTTTTCATCAACTTCCCCAAGGGGAGCTGCAAAACATGACACCCTTCAATTAATCTAAAATTTTTAAATATTAATAGAGAAATGGGCAAGATTTCTGGAAAAAGTTATCGAACCTAGTATTTGTTTCTAATCTAAAGGTATTTTTTGCATTCTACACATAAATCTACACAATTATAATACCTTTAACTAGACTAAAATATACCTCTCTGATATGTTTACTTACTAGCAATTAATTTGAAACCATAAACACACTACAATACTAGAATTTTCATATGTTTAATTACAATTATCAATTCAACAATTAATTACAATAATGTTAATCACGTCTTTCATTTGATTTGAAATTAAATAAGGATAACATTTAAAAATGCTTTTAACCTGTAACCGGGGAGGTGAAAAATTGGAACATACCAAGGGGACGGGGGGTCTCAGAGACTCTGCAACTTTCTATATATTTTAAAAATTGTCTAATTAAGATACGATTCTGATATTTCAGTACATTGTTATTTGAAAATTTATCTCTTGATGGAAAAATATTTTCTTTAACTTTATGATGAAATAAACATTTTTTCCAGACAATTTTCCAATAGACTTAAAATTATCGATGTTATCAAATTATCGTTGCGGAGTCTGGGAGACCCCTCGTCCCCTGCTATGGGTTAAGGCACAAAAAGCCATAACAAATTATGTCACACAATTTTGGTTCCATCCCCCCTCACTTCCATTCCCTCCCACTCCTCCTTTTGTTCCATGTCCCTAAGTAATTAAAAATTAAAGAACAGTTTAAAACAGATAAAAAGTAAAAAGAACTTTAATATTCTACTGTTTGAAACAAAAACAATCTAGGTTGAGAAATATTTAAAGAATCTAAAAGAAATATATATAAAAAATGTATCTCTAAAAATATATTTATATCTAAAAAAAAGAAATATATCTTAAGAACATAAAAATTATTAACCCTTAATTCTATAAATAATTAAAATTTAAGTGTTGAGAGGCATGCTCAATATATTTCAATTAATAAGAATTGGTTTCATTTTGCTTTTATATAGTGAAAAAGATTTCCCATAAAAATTTGGGGCAGATTCCATAGTTGGGCAATTCCAAATAGTTGATGGAATTGCAGATTCCATAGTTGGCATTCCTTTGTTGGCAAGATTGGCAAATAATTTTTCGCCAAGTTGTTATGGTGTGATAGCTATTTGAAAGTATAGTACTATTTCATCACAATAAAGAGTAAAACACCTAGCTTTTCAAATCACTTAAGTTAATTGAATGAAGAAAATTCATTTAAAAATAAAATTGAATTAATTCTTGGAAAAAACTAAAAAATCTTATGATTGAGTCACTGGTAAAAATAATTTTCAGCCTGTGTTTTATGCACAATTCATAATCTCAGGGTTGCCAGAAAAAGTAAACATAAAAAAACTATCACCAGATTTAGCAACTTGTGGTCAATTTTGCCAACCATGCTCAACTATGGAATTTGACCTTGAAAAATTTTAAATGAGTTAAGAAGAAATCCTTCAACATGTTGTATCATTTAGGATTGATTAATTACTAATATCAATATAAAAGGTTTCACGGTAGGCATTTAAAATGCTGAGTAAGTCAGGAAAATTAGTTTTTGAAAAATATATTCATCATAAAGAAATACCTCTCTTATTATAATTTAGAGATCTAAGGAAGTAGCTTTAAATTTTAATTGAAACGTGATTCTTATGATATATATGTCATCTGTATCCAAGAAATGTAGGAATCACCCAAATTAACACTAACAACTAAGACAAAATGAAAGAATCTGTGGATGCAATATGAAGATAATGGTATAATCAGATGTAATAAAGGACAGTTCAAAACATATAAATGTGCAAATATAATTAATGTTATGTATTTTAGCCCTAAATATTACCTCTTGCTCTATAAGCTAAGTTAGTAGATTGTTCCTTTAGTTGGAAATGTTTAGATTAAGTATTTTATTCATGTTAAAAATATTAAATAAGAAAAATTTTTAAGCAGTGTGTTGAAAAAGATGTCATGAATATAAAATCTGTTCTGATGACAATTAGATGATAATTTGAAAGGGTTGTTAGCAATATCTTCCATCATTAATGTTCCATTACACAGTATAATGTGTAAGTGAAATACCACTTTAGAACTGTAAGAATTGAACATATAAAAAATGTCCAGAAAACTACACACAGATTCTAAATTTTTGAGAATATTGTAACAGAAAAAGTATGAAGTCTTGTCAAGTTTCAAGTTTCTTAATAAAGTTTATGGAAAACATAACCGGTTATTTGAATATATGTTTGTAGACAAAAAATCTTTCAAATATCTACTCTGTGGAATAAAATAATATTTTATTGGCTATGATGTCCTACTTTTACAAAGAAAAAACATGTATTGTAAAAGTATATAGACTCATAGCTGCCAACTTTTCAGAAACAGAAATCGGAACACTATCCACGACACATTTTGAATAAACGTTTTTAAAGGGGTATAATTATAAAAACGCTTGTAATTCTCAAAACTTTTTACTTCATTTTTTTAACCAAAGAGTAACTCACAATTTCAATAATCAATTAAAAATAAGCATGCATATATGAATGAGGATAAAATATCCATACGCTGTATGCAAAGACGATTCTCGCTCGCTGTGCAATTAGAATCGGTCGAAAAGGAAAGATTCACCAAGAAAGGAGTAAAATAATGAAAAATCGGAACTTTTTGGGATAAAATCGTATTATCCGAACAACAGCGGAAATTCGGAACAAATACGATTTAATCGGAACGGTTGGCAGCTATGTAGACTTTAAGGCATTTTATAAACTCCAAGCAAAAAAGTTTTCAGCACATATTTTAGGCAGACTTGTTGGGACATCCTGTATTTTGTAACATAATAATTCCAAATTAAACATTACCTTGACCTTTAAGATAATAATCAACCTCCATGCAAAGACACTGGCATTCCAATCGTAACTGCGCATTTTCATCAGTTAATTTCTTCATCTCTGCAATCTAGTACAGAAAGAAAATTAGGTTTTTGCATATTTGCTAAGTCATCATCTTTTCTACCAAAACTTAAACAACTGTTATAAACTCACAAGTAAATATTAAATAAACTAAGAAAAACTCATAAAATCACACTGGCAAAAGTATTTATTTCTAAGAAAACTTTGGAGTCTTTAATTTATAGAGGGAGAGTCTAAACTTTTTGTAAGATTCTGCTTTTTCAAATTCTGAAAATCTACTTATAATTTTTCAAATTTACCCTTCATTTAGAGTATTTTAGCTACATGTGGTTGTGAATATGTAAAAAAGGTTTCTTTTTGATAATATGAAAACTCACAATCACAAAACAAATTTATATTAAACTAAAAATATTTTCTACTAAGGTTTATAAAACATTGGAGTACAAAATTAAAAAAAATAAGAAAATAAATGCTAAATTTAAAAAAAATAATTAATAAAATAATTTGAATTATTCTCAAAATGGCATAGAGGAAACCATAAGTATATTCAGATTATATATCCTACAAATTTTCCAAAACAGCAAGTAAGAAATTCATAGAAAAATATTTACTTACATTTTGAAATTTAAGAACTTCCTTTAAATGCCCGGATAAAGTTGCAATAGCACTCTTAGTCTCGTTTATTCTTCTGCGAGCATTCATCACTTCGTACTTCAGAATGTTTAATTCAGCTTTCTGTGAATCAACGTAACCTAGAGAACAGTAAAAAGGAAATTATACACATTCCTATAATATTTCTTTCTATAAGATATCATAGAAATAAAATAAATAAAGGTCATTATTAGTGACCAAAGGAAGGGGAGAGTTTTTCAGGCAAAATGAAACTTTTTGCATAGCCACTGTATGTAGCAGAGAAAAATTTCATCAGATAGGCTGAACTGGCATAATATGCCAGTTCAGTTAAAATTAAACTCTGTGTATTATATTATAATACACAGAGTTTAATTTTTAACCTTAAAATCTGGAGATTATCTACTTGAAATTACAGTGAAATGAGCTCTTTTAAAAAAGCTTTTGATAAATTTGTTTGGTACTTAGGGGAGAGCGGGGAGGGATGGGACACTTTTTCCAAAAATATTTTTTAAAAATTTAGTTTTCATTGTATAAATTTAAAACTTTCAAACTAACATCTTGGAACATTTTAACATGTTTAAAAAATATAACCAAAGTGATAGCAAACAAAACTTAGGATTTATGAACGAATTAAAGTAACCTCTAAAAGTGTCCCATCCCACCCCGGGCCGGAGTGGGATGGGACATATCTTTTTAAATTAAAATTTATGAACGGAAGAGTGGCACCTATGTATACGCACAGCTTGTAAAAGCATTCATCCATAAGAATGTATGGACTTACTTTGGGTATCATGGTGAGACTGAGCAGAATTTTGAACCGAGTCCTCCTTTCCAGAGAACTGATGCAAAGATGGAGGCAAGAAAAAGTCTTCGCTGAGTGCATTGGCATGTCCTGGTCTCCAACTGTGGCCTCCCTCTTCCCCAAAGGAGTCGACAAAAATGGACAGTTCTTCAGGTATAGTACTTCCCAGCATTCCTGGCTTGAGTCCACCGCTGAAAGGCACACTACGGGGGACTGTTTCACCAGGGTTGCTTTCTGAAGTGCACAAAACCAAAGGAACTCTGAAGTCATGTCTAGGCACTGAACTCTGATTGGGAAGAGGAGCCTGTTGCGACATTTGAACACCGTCTCTTTCGTTAAACACGAGGGGCATTCTCAAAGGGCGTGTGTAATCAGGCCTAGAAATGTAACTATGGTTTGATATGGAAGGTTCTACAGCAGAGGGACCAGTTGCAGTGCTTTCGTTATTGGCATTAAATTGGATGTTGTGAGGAACATTGAAGTGTGGCTTGAATGCAGGATTTTGATTGAATGCATTAGCATTCTTCTCGGAGGTAGAACCTGAAACAATGTCCTTAAGTGTGGAAATTCGGTAATCTGGCCTTGGATTATACTTTTGGTTAGGGGGTGAGGGTTTTGTATAGAGTTCTGGAATATTTACTCTTTCCTCTGGAGTGATATCGAACACAAGCGGGATATTTGGAGGAGAAACCCAATTAGCTGGCCTCGGAGGAACTGGCAAACCTACTTTTTGACTGACCGGTTTTGACTCTATTATTGGTTGTCCATCCGAGCTATTAACTTGTGGAAAACAGGGAACTAAAGGAATGTTCAATTGTACAGGATTTTCAAGTCTCTGGTGTCTGCCCTGGTCTAGGATGTCAGAGGGTTGAATTTCTTTGTTGATAACATCAGAAGCAGTCAGCCTAGGAGAATCATTTTCACTCTGATTTTGCTGGTCAGGATTTGGAGGGTCAGGATTATTTAAAATGACAGACGGATTTATTTTCTGAAGCATTGTACTCGAGTTAAAAGGAAGATAGTTCACCGACTCTGCATCACTTTTTGTGTTAGCTGGTGGATTCGGAGGTTGATAATGCTCAAGAATGGTGCTCAGAGCTAGAGAAGGTCTAGAATTTTCATTATTGTTAGGGATTAATGTAGTAGAAGTTTCTTTACAGTCCCCCAATTGGTTGTTGTTGGAAGAGTCGTTGTCCAAGTCTGAGTTGATCATGAGTGGAATGTTCAAGGAAGTGCTGATATTACTCGTCAAATTAATGTTGGGGGAATGTAAACATTCAACTGCAGAGAGAAACAGTGTATTTCCAATAGGTATGGGACAGTTGATATTGCCAGATGCCATTGGTTATGAGTTCATGTCATGCTTATAAGGATCAATCTAAAAAAACAGATATTTTGATTACTATGGCAACTATGGTACATTTACAAAAGAATCAATACACAGTTGTTTCTAAAAATCCTATGTTTGTTTTTACACAAAACATTAAAAAATAATACCTAAGAAATCCCAGGACCTTTTTGCATGCCATATAAAACTGTTAATCAGTTGTTTTCCTAAACTTTCTAAAAACCTTTCATGAGACAGCTGTAAGCAGTTCAGCTTAATAAATCTAATTTTTATTTGCATCATTCTTAACATATGCTGACAAGAAAATCCCTATATAGTAAAATATAACAATGTGTGATACCCAGGAAGAGTTGCTGGATGGAAAATGCTCTAGGACCCTCTAGAAAATCCCTCCTTTTATTTTTATTGGTTAATTTAAAATTTTTGGCAATGTTTCTAAAAATTAGCATCCAGAATAGCTTGGAAATATTTTAAAAGATAGTTGATGAAATTGAAAGGATTCTGGATACTTTGGGATTAACCTGGACGCAAATCTCTCCAATCAAACTATCTTGTTGACTACAATTTAAAATTAACACATAAAATAATAACACAAATTAAAAGAAACAATGCTAAATGTGATATTTAAATGATGTTTTACACATATTTGATTATTTTTGGCAATATAGCATAATACTTAATGCTTGCATTTAGCTTATCCAAAAGTACCGGATTCTCAGGGTGTCCACTTAATTCTAAGCTAAGAATTCCCTGAGTTTTCCAGGACAATTTTTTTTATTTTCCAGGTTAGGTCAAACTAAAGCTTTAAGGCATTTTTTTTATATTTGGTGATAAGATGGAAAGGGGTCGTTCAAATAATACGTAAGCACTTTTTCGGTCATTTTAACCCCCCCTCCCCCCTTGTCAGCAAAGATAAGCAAACCTCCAACCCCCCACCATAATTACGAAAGAAACTGCCGGACCCCCCCCCCCGAAAATTTGACATCCCTTTTAGTAAGTACTGTTTTTTTCTCCTTGAAAATTAGGTGACTTATTCAAGGAGCTGTTTTTTAAGGGTTAAAAAATGAGTCAAAACACTACTTTTCGGGGTTAAAATTTCAGCATGTTTGGGGGTCCCCAGAAAAAAGAACTTACGTCAGATTTCCTACTTCAATTTTTCGTTAAATTTATTTTTGGTTGAGTTTTGAAATTATTTATGCAAGAAACAAGATATTTTTGAAAATTCAGTATCTTACGTAAGCATCTTTCATATCCCCCCTCCCCCCTAGTCAGGAAAAATAAGCAAAGAGCAAACCCCCTCCCCCCCCTTAGGTGCTTACATAATATTTGAACAGCCCCAAAGCTTACATATGCTAGCAATGTATAATTACTAATAAAAATTGTAATTTCAAAGCATAAAACAGATTAAATTTGAGAAAGCAGGGGATGTTGCTATATTTCAAGTATTTTGTAGCAGATAGTACCTTGCAACAAAATACTTAAGTCGCTTAAAATTTGTAGCAAGTTAAGGCATTTTTGTAACTGTAAAATTTACAATTTGGAGAAGGGTTATGTATTTTTTAGCTACTACACTTAAATGTGACAGGAATTATCACTTTCATAACACTAAAAATGAACTACCACTAACATAACATCTAACTTTCTCATTATATTGCAAATTTTAAAAAATTTAGCTCGTGCAAGCTAGGATGCCGTAGATTTGACTAAATACCGGAGATGGTAACTCCACAACGTAAAAAAACGCTACACATCGTACAAAATCACATTTTTCCAGAATATTTTTGGAATTCCCTGAGTATTCCAGGTTTTCCAGGGCATTTTTGAATTCCCTGAGTATTCCAGGTTTTCCCTGTTTCCCAGTGTTAGCGGACACTCTGATTCTGTAAACAGAGACAAAATATTTATCAAATGATGCTAATGATATATTTTTTAATGGCGTATAAATCTGAATACTTTTTATTTAACAGCAGTTTCCACATTCATAATTAGAGTAGATAAGTAAACCAGCATTTTGAAAGTACAATTTTTTTAACCATGCTTCTGAAGTTTTCCCACTGACCTTTAATGGAAAATGTGCAGCATATCTTTTGTAAGGATCCTTGTGATGACCTCTTAGGGGATATTCATTAATTATGTAATGGTCACAAGGGGGAGGGGGGGTTGAAAAATCTCTACATACCTTTACATGGGGGTAGGGGGTCAAACCCAATTCTTACGTAAGATTTTCCTAGTTAATGTACACAAATTCCAATTATTCTAATGAAATTACTATTGAATAGCCCCAAAATTTTAAAATGCTGACGATCTCGGTATATTATCGAAGCTTTAATTTTTTTTAAATGAAGGCATATCAGATGTTACTTTTTTGTTGCAGTAGCATTGAGTTAAGATAAAATATAAAACTGTTGAATCCATCTTCCAGGGTCAAAAGTCGACTGTTTAAAACTGATCCTTTTCTAACATTTTATTATTTTGAAAAATGAAATGGAATCTTACGTAAAATAGGGGGGAGAGGTTTGAAAAATCTTACATACCCTTACATGGGGGTAGGGGGGTCAAAAGTTGCCAAAATCATCCTTACGTAATTAATGAATGACCCCTTACAAAGATCTAGGGGGCAGAAAATGTCTGAATGCCTGAACAATGTTCCGGGGAAATTCTGGCAGTTGTGGGGAAATTTTCGCCTAAGTTTAAGAAGAAAAACTTTTTAAATCCAAGTTGTTATAATTTAAAAATATTTTGCTGGCTGACAATATCATATCTTCCAAATTCTACGAAAGTTAGGTGAAAACTGCAGAATTACGGATGTATAGCGAAAAACAACGGATCTACAGCAAAAAACAAGATAAATAGGTAGTAAATGGTAAATATAGGTAGCTGAGTCGACTTTTTCTTGAATTTTGATTGATATGCAGGGAAAACAACGTATCTATGATGGGAGTGGTGATTTTCCTTATAAATTGCATTCTTGTTTAATCACAAGGAAGTTTTTGACTGAGAATTAAAACTTATGTACTATTTAGTATAGTAGTTATTGAACCTTTCAGAAGTTCAATGATAAAGAAAATTATATTTCATGAAAATATTGAGACCTTTTTGGGGGAAATTTTTACAAAATTGTGTTTTCGAGAAACATTGGGCCCTGTAACATTTTCTGCACCCCTGCAAAGATCAGCTTGACAACTTTGGGTAGTCAAGCCAGGGGTCGATCCAGGCGAAAATTGGGGCCGTTTTGCAGCCCCTTCACATAAATTAGCTTCGATAAAACGGCCCCTTCACAAAAATAAACTTCCGAAGAACGGCCCCTTCACAAAAATAAACTTCGGAAGAACGGCCCCTTCACAAAAATAAACTTCGGAAGAATGGCCCCTTCACAAAAATAAACTTCGTAAAATCGGCCCTTTCACAAAATTTTGAGTGACAAAAAATTACCACTTCCAAATTTGAAACGAAACCCATCAAATTCTCCGAAACGAACTCAATTCTCGGTTGAGAAAGAACTATGGAAAGAACCATACAATCCATAGATCGACGAAAACAGCAGTTTGCGTTTTCAATCCGGCAACCCTATGCTCTCGGTTTGTTTGATCAATTCTAAATTTTTTACGGAATCCACGTTTTTTCCCATTTATCCTTCCTCAGAAACGTTTACAAATCTAAAAAATCGTGATTTTTTGCGAAAGTTTCCATTTTTTTCGCGGAATGTTCTGTTTTTTCCGCAACCCATTCCTTGAAGAACCACGGGCGTCAAGAGATGTCGGCTTTTTTCGTGTCCGTATTGTGATGAAAGAAAAACCCCAACGTTAACATAGTCAAAAGCCAACATGTCCGATGTACTCAGAATCTCTATCTTGAAAGCTAAAAAGTTGCGATTCTTCGTGGAAGTGCCGTTTTTTCCACGACTGCTTCCATCGGGGCTCGGCGCCTAATTCGCGACGTAATTGGAACTAATCACATGCATTATCGCGATATTAGTCGGTATTTCAACTTATGAGGATATTCTAGAGCAGGGGTTTCCAACTTCTAAGTACTCGCGGGCCGCAATCGAAATCACAAGTCAAGTGGCGGGCCGCAAAGTAATCTGGCTCCTTTTTAACACGATAATTTTTTGGGGGTGAGTCTTCAATATGAAACTTTTCCAGCAAAAGAGAGACAATTCCTGAGGATATATGAATTCTTTTACTCTTATGCAACTCGTAGGAATTAATATTCTGAATATTACTTAAATGATAAGGTCTTCCTCAAGTAAATTTTCCTTACAGGATTACCTGATTTTTGGATACTCCATTTTGTCCCTTCTCATGATAATTGTTATAAAAGCCTTCATACTACCTTGCTACGCTCAGGGGGAATTTCAGGTTTTACAAACGACCTCTCGAAACGTCAAACTTTTAATTCTTGCAGTATAGAAAAGGATCTACTAAGCTAGTCCATAATCAAAGAGGTATATGGGGGGGTCGGGGGTACTCCCCCGAAAAAAATTTGAATTTTAATGTGCTAAAAAGTGTTTTGAAACTACTTTTTGGAGGGTTTTCAGAGAGCTTCGCGGGCCGCACAAAATGACCCGGCGGGCCGCCAGTTGGAAACCCCTGTTCTTGAGTAAAGTAGTACTAGAGTAGAGTACTAAAAATTTTTCTGGTATTGTATCAAATCGATTTAAAGAAAGTAAAGATAAAATAGTGAATCAAAAATTGTAGGTTTCACGTAAAAAATATATTTTTCACAAAAAAAATTCCATTTTCATAAAAATAATTTCATTTTCACAAAAAATAATTTCATTTTCACAAAAATTAATAAAACAGGCCCCAAAAATTAAAACCTGGATCGACCCCTGCAAGCTGATCTATCAGTCGCTCATCAAATAGCACCTACTTCATTACCACTTAAGAAAGCAATCAAGATAGAGAACCTCACCAAATCTGAACCAAATTTCCCATGGTTATAAATTAACGACAATTTTTATAATTACGTACATTTAAAGTGCCATTCAATGAAAAGTGATCAAATAATCAAGTTTTTTTCTCCATTCACAAAAACACATCAAATGAAATTGTAAAACGCCTCCTAATTGACAAAAAACATCAAATCAGATATTTTAATTATCACGATTATAACCTAAGACCTAAGGAACAGTTTGTATCGAATATAATATTTAATAACAAACCAGGCACTTTTCAAAGTGTGCAAGTTAATAGATTGAAAAGGTGAGCTTTGTTAAGAAAGATTTCTCTACAATAACTATACAATTCTCAAATTCTTATTGAAAACTAAATCAAAACATAATATTTTTCGTAAATTACAAAATAATATTGATTACTTTTCAACGTTGTTGTAGATTGTCAAAATTACGTGTTTACAAATGACGTCATGTGTCTCCTCACTTTCACTTTCACTTTTAAACCATCGATTCCTTTGATCGATTTAAAACAAAAATTAAAAGATAATTTCAGAAAAGTAATTTCCTGATAGAATGGATAGTAATTTCCCGATAAAGTTGAATCAAAATAACCATAAAGCACATTAAACAAATATTTGGTTGCTTAAATGTAATTTATTTAATCAATCTACTGTGGCTCAATATTTATATCAATTGTTTGGCAACCTACAGTCGGCTTCTTTCATTGGGCAAGAAAAAAAAACAAGTAATGACGTTCCATCAAGTCCGCGTATTTTCAATCAAGTATCAAGCACATCTGAGTCCGCGATGCCTGTCGATTTGAGCAAAAGGTATAGATACAATTTTCACCAAATTTATGTTTTCTTTTAAAATTGTCAAGACTTTTTGATCAATAAAAATGAATTTATCGGGTGTTCAAGAATTCGAATCTATCAAGAAGACGGATAAATTATGGTGCAATAAGTGGTCCGACGCGTCTTGGGTGACATACCTGAACTTAATCAACTTCGAGCCAAAAGAGCGGACGGCTTGGATCCCATGGGGAAACATTCCGACTCCTGAAAAAGATGTACTGCTGCTCTGCAACTCTGAACTCTACTCGTTGTACAAATCTAAGACTTTGAGACGCATCAACACATGCCCGATCGAGCAAGTTCCTGCCAGCATTGACAAGCTATTGCGCGTGTACCGTATTTTAGGGACTGGAGGGGATGAACTCTACCGGGATTTGGTCGAGTTGCTGGCCGCTAGAGATTGCTCCCACCTCGAGGTTCTTTCGGACATTTGGAAGTGCATCTGCCGTTCAGAGAGTTCGAAGAGAGCAGTTTTTGAAGCAGCCTTGGACAAAACTTCCACGAGGGTGCTAACATACACACTCCGCGTCGCTCGAAAGGTGAAGTTCGATTTTTGGGGGGCCTGGTTCGGACACCCCATGCCCTCATTCCAGTATTGTCCTGTTACAGACGCCCTTTTGAATGGAAAGGTGGAGCAACTAACGATCCTTCTGAGGAATGGCTTTCAGCAAAACGTCCACAGAGTGTGCACATATGACAAGGTTTTTAAAGCTCCGTAAGTGTTTATTTTTCTTATATACTTGGGGAGTGTCTTTGTGTGAATTGGGGGGAAAAGGGGTTCAGTTCCGATAACTCTCCCGTTGGAAATTTCTAATTAAAATTTTATTGATTAAGTGTTTAGGCCAGTGGTTCCCAACAGGTGGTCCGCGTACCACTGGTGGTCCTTGAGGCCATCGGAGGTGGTCCGTGAGAGGATTTTAAACATATCCAAAAATGTGTTGAAATTACAAAAGAATAGTTTTCCTTATAACATCCCATATGAAGTAGTAAAATCCATAAAATCATTCGTCTCATAAATAAAAAAATTGTTAGGTTACAGTGTTGCCAACTTAGGGGTTTTCTCCCCAAATTTAGGGGGGAAATGTGGGTGGGATTTTTTTAGGGGTATTCTTAGGGATTTTTATAACTTCAAATATTTATTTTTTTATTTTAACTTAAGCAAAATAAAGGTGTAATAGTATAGGCCTTGCGATAATCTAATCTAGCGACTTTTACATAGTTTGATGCGTTGAAAGATACTACAAATGGAATGCTAATTGAAAGAGGAAATTTCTGACATGAGCGAAATTGTTTGTTTGAAGATCTAAGAAAAATTTATGGTCAAAAATGCGAGTCTTAGAACAGATAAATCATTTTCTTTTCAAATTTAAAACTACTAATAATATAATAATAATGTTGTTTGGTATGAAAAAAATGACTCTTTGATACTGATGTTATTTAAACCTGGGGTAACTTGGGTGTAGGTATGATCATGAACCTTTCCAGGGCTAATAGATTAACGAGCGAACATTCCACTCACCTGAACAATTATTATCATTTGTAAAGTATCCTCGTCTTTAATGTCTTTTATAAAAGGTTTATTTTTAATAATTGGATTTAAAATAATGTCATGATAATTTTTCTTTAAAGTTTAATAGAGTATTTAATTTAAAGTTCTATTAAGATGCGTAGTATTTAAGACTCTGTTTCCTGTAGGGGAGAGGAGGGAGGAATGGGACAATTTTCACTAAATATTTTTTTATTCATTATCCCCTGCTTATTCATAGATGCAAATGGTTGGATAATAAACTTACATGTTTTAACTTAATTTTTTAAAAATGTACAGTTCTTAAATGTTGTTTAATTTTATCACTTTTGATCATTCAAATTAACAAGAATTTTGTCCCATTCCTCCCTCATGGGTGGGAGGAGTGGGACATGAGTATGGGAGGAATGGGACACTTTTGAAAAGTAAAGAAAATTAGTAAAATGTAATAATGAGAAAGGGCCTAGTATTTTACCTACTATTCTTTTAACCTTTGCCCACATTTTTAAACAGCTTTCAATTTTATATCTATAATAGAATAATTTTTAAAAAATATTTAGTACACTTGAACTCTTTCCCATGGTGTTAAGAATCAAAAATTGAAATACAATGTAATACTTGGAATTGTTTATTCAAGAAAAAAAAAGCATTTCAATTGAAGCGATAGAAAGCTATCAGAAATTAATATTTTCAAATTTTGTTTACATTTTTGCAGATTTTGTTTACATTTTTCAGAGTGTCCCATTCCTCCCTCCACACATTGCTTTTAAAATATAACTTGTCACATAAACTATGCTGGTGTTAGGCTTTATGAAATTGCAGATTAGCATAAATTATATATTTTAGATTACAATGGCATTATATAATGTTTGTTCTACAAATTACATGAGAAATGAAATAAAACTCAAGATAGACTGGATATTAACTTAGGAAGAGGGAAAATCAAATTTTTACAACTATAAACAGAAACTTGCTGCTGGATAAACTAAATGAAGGAAATAACAAGAAGCTATAAGAAGGCCATCTAATGACCAAATTGGAAATAAAATAAACTGATTTATTTTTCCAGAATTTCAGCTGTCCCACTCCTCCCACTGTCCCATTCCTCCCTCCTCTCCCCTACTATTCAGAAAAAACTCAAAGTTAACACCCTCTGTGAGGAATGAGTGCATTGAAAAAAAAGGTTAATTTTTTAAGATAAAGTTGGGAGTAGGGATGGTCCGCCAAGGTTCAAATTTAAGTGAAGTGGTCCGCTGACATATTTGAGTTGGGAACCACTGGTTTAGGCAATACTTTTATCTTAAGAAAAAAATGGTTGGATCTTAGCAGAGCCCACACTCTTTTCCCAAAGTTTGCTGATAAGTTTCCCATTGAGCTGATAAGTAATCCAGCATTTTAATAATTACTGTCCAATTCCTTTCCAGGTTTTTTCTTAATAACGATATTGAGGAAAAAAAATATTGGTTAATGAAGCGAATCCGGCCCGTAGATTTTCAGCGCCAAATTTGGCAATAACAATTCAATGTCCGGATGCCATCGGTTTTCCACTTGGCGACAAAAAAAAATTGTCAAATTCAGCTTGCGGGCCGGATTCACTTCATTTACCAAAATATTTTCTCCAAAGAACTATTATAATAAAAACCTCAAACTGTGAAAGGAATCTCAACTTCCCGTTTTTGTTTTTAACAAGGCATGATATTATTTGCATTTTTTGGACATGATGGTATCAAAGTTTTATCTTGTCATTGGTTATCGACGGCGTAGTGCCAGATTAGAGTTTTTACTCACCCTTATCTACTAATCAACTAGTTATCAAGTTGTGTGGAACAATTATGCATGAGCAAACGAGAATATTAATACTGCCAATCAGGCCCGTGTTTAAGGTTTTTGCCGCCCTGTGCATATCGATTTATTGCCGCCCCCTATTTCATTTTCTGTTTCAAGTAAATGCCCCCTCCCATTTGACTGTCACCATTTAACTCACCTTTCTCAGAAATGGTGGAATTTTTCTGAAACTTAGTTCAGGGACGCCGAGAGCCAAGTTGGGTCCGGGGACAAAGTTGAGAATAGGGTCCCCAGAGACATTTCGGACTAGTCGAGACATTCGGTCCCCAGAGGCACTACTCATTAACTCATTTCGAGGGAAGGTGCAAAATTTTTCTGAAGTACCTCCACACATGCATACATGAAATTAATGTAATTTTAGAATAAATTTCTAGGCAAGATTTGAATTTCGCTCAACTTAAAAGTTTCAATCTCTTGATCGTAATACAATGAGTAACAAGCGCTATAAAGGGTCCTGGGGGAATCCCCAGAAGATTTTTGGATATTGGACCCTTAAAAAATGTTTGAAACTCATTTTTGGATATTGTTCACAATTGAGTGCGACCCAGGGATGGACTTTTTCTGAGATGAAAGTTAAGCCCTTTAATGATGATTTATCTAATGCATGTATTTGTAGTGAATTTTTATTATAGCTCTCTCATAATGAATTCTTTTGGGTGTCTGGGGGTATCCCCCAGAAAATTTTTGAAAATATGCCCCTAGAAAACTGGAAATTGACTCATTTTTGGCTCTTCATGTAAAAATTTTGTGGTACATTTTTTTTCAAAACTGTATAGTATGTAGCATTTTGGAATCGTTGTAATCTGCCGCCCCCAAAAATTTTGCCGCCCTGTGCTATAACATATGTTGCACGTGCCTAAATACGGCCCTGCTCCCCAGTCACCTGGGACCCCTTTTGGTTCATAAGATCGATGGTTGCAAAAGTCTGCCATTAAGTCAGCCCGTGGCCACGGTGGTGTAGACTTCAGCGTGTCTCGCTACAAGCATTACCGACCCAAGCCTGGCACCTTCTGCTGGTCATGGGTCAACTCAGCCCTTCATCCTTCCGGCCGGGGTCGATAACTGAGGACCAAAATCCCTTGGGGAATCAACTGGGGGTCCAGCGTCAGGCTTGCCATTCGGCCTGGACACAAGCTAAGTAATTAGCAACCCAGGCCTGAAGGCCGGAGATGGGCACCGCCTGATGGGCCACTAGGCCTGGGCGGAATTTTGATTGTTTATTAAGTCAGCCTAGAGAGAAAAGTACAATGTTAAAAAAAGTTCAACCTTTCACCAAAACTGGATTAAATTTAGCTGCAACCTGTTACCAAACCTAGGTTGCAGCTAAATTTAAACCAGTTTGTGGTGAAACAGTACAACCTTTCACCACAAACTGGTGAAAGGTTGAGCTGTTTTTTTTCAACAGTGTATGAGTGCCCTAACTGACCTTCCTCCTTTCCAGAATCAATCCCGCTTACTGCTGGCTGCGAACGCCCCTCACCCAACCGTCCACCCCGGGTCGCCGGAGAGTCCTCACCGAGGTCCTCCTGTTCCTGCTGCTGGTCTACCAGTGCCGCTCGCACCGCCTCAGCCGCTCCCTGGTCGAGTGCTTCCACCTGCTGTGGGACAACGCTGACACGCCCCTCGTCTCCGCTGCCGAGCTAGTCAGGGAGATGGACGGCAGGTTCCGCGACTGCCCCCCGGAGCTGCACCTCAGTGAGACTCCCTTCCGCCACCTGTTCCGGCTGCTGTTCGAGCCCCGCGCCGACCCCAGGACCCTGCAGCACCTCTGTCGGTGTCGAGTGCGGAGGACCCTGGCGCAGAATCTACCAGACGGGGCTCGGGAGTTACCCCTCCCTGACAGACTGAAGGAGTATGTGACCGAGTTGTGACCCCGACTCATTTTTTATAAAGATTCGTGTCGATTTGGAATCGTGTTTTTTTTTTACCATATCTTGCTGAAGGCCCGATCATAACTTCATGCGAGTTCGGAAAGTTTTGATTTGGTTTTGAGTTGTATCCACTTCTGACACGACGATACGGTCAAACCAGGACTAGCTTGATCTAAATTATCACAGTATTGTCACAGAAATGATGTGGCTATCAGGCCTCCGAACATGCTCACTTTTGCTCCTAAGTTTCAGCGCATGATGCTTGGACGCTTTTGAACAAAAAATTGGATAGTGTCAAGTAAGGCTGTGTATTGGTATCTCATCCGGAGATCGTCAGTTATCCTCCCATCGGAGCAAAGGCGAAACCCCATAAAATTAACCCCGAATGGTGTCTCGCCTCTTCTTTCATTTTATGGGGTTGTTTGTGGTTTCGCCTTTATTCAATGGGAGGATAACAGACGATCTCCGGATGAGAGACCAATGTGCAGCCCTACTTAAAACTACCATTATCACTGAAAGTGAAAGATGCGTTGTTGAATTACTCTTGTCGGTCAACCACTTTCAATGGCTACTGGAGTGCTTTGTATACATATGCTTCAGAACTATGAGTGGGACACTTTCAAAGGGACCTCCAATTCTAAGTTCTAGACCAGTGTTTCCCAACGTGGGGCGCAATATGATTTTCTGTGAGGGCAATTTGAAAATTTTTAACTAAATTGCCCCCTGGTGGGGCATGAAACTACACAATTTTATTCACATTCAAAGAAGGATTTTTGAAAAAAAATGAAATGGAGGGTATAGAAAATTTAGAGATGCTTCGGTGGGGCGAGAACCGAAAAAGGTTGGGAGACACTGTTCTAGACCATGCGCATAAAGCTCTCCCTTAGCCATTGAAAAGTGATCGGTGCACAAAAGTCAGAGAATTTAGCCCATTGTTTCATCATAGACTTGGGAAAGCTTTGTCGAAGAACCCTTTTAGAAAGATGATAGTGTAATTCGGAACCAAATGCAGAATTATCAGGACTCGCAAAGCTGATCGGGTCACATATTGTACTACACTTTACAAGTAAATCTCAGGTTTTGATTGTATTGTATAGCATTATTTGCTTTCATTTTAAATTTATATAATCAAGGGGTTGCGAGCTTATATTATGATGACCCCCGTTTACGCGATTGTGATATAAAAGTAGTATTAGATTGTAGGTGTAATGGAGGATGGAAATTGAATTGCTCATATTTATGTATTAATTAATCATTTGTATAAGTGAGTAAATTGTAATTGTGGACTATTAAATGCAAATTTAATGTTTTTTCCCCTGACTGTTCTATTTGGTAAAGCTACTAACTTTTCTATATACACTGCAAAAGCAGAGTATCAAAGGATTAAAACTTATTTTTCTAATTAGATATATTGAATGCATTTCTTATAAACTCGGCAGCATCATATCGCACCCTTGCTACCAAAGTGCCACAACTCATAAATTGTAATTTTTGAGTTATGACCGCCATTAGGCGTAGTTTTCACGTCTCTACCAATCTTCAAAAGAGCCAGAAGTTGCATTGAAAAATCAGCCGCCAGATGGCAGTTATGGCGTTTTGTTGTCATCAAGATGGCTATGATTCCTTCTACTAAATGCCACATCTTGAGTTGTCCAGCCGTCGTTGAGTAACGTGCGTTTGTCTTCTAAACTGTGATATTTCGAGTTGTGGCGTTTTTGTTGATTCAATTAGTAGGTGATCAGTTGAGTGATTTTGAATAGCGGCATTTTAGATGATTCATTTGTGGAATAGGATTGTTTCATATTTTGAATTATGTCGTTTTTGATGAATAAGTGAAAAACATTTGCTGGTTTGAACTCAAAATGTCTTTGTACGTGAGGAAATACTATTTTTATTATATATTTGTATATATAATAAATGTATTTATATTTTACTATATTATTTGTATGGGAAAACTAGAACAATGGCTAACGATCATAGTTTGAGATGTATCGTTCTTTGTATTGACAAATTCAAAAATACTAAAATGTGCCTAGTCAGCCCGGGAACAGTTTTTTGCAATTCCTGGAAAACATTGTTTTTTGAGTTGTGGCACTTTTGTAGCAAGGGTGCGATATGTTCTTTTAAAAAAATAAAACTAACTTTTTAAATTACTAGGCAGCTACCCCCCCATTTCATCGCTCACTTATCCCCGCACTGCAACGCACTACCTTTTGAATTGCTTCGCAATTCCCACGAAACCAGGCATGAGATTCTTCCGATTTTTGTAGGATATTCAGACTTTTTTTCAGATTTTTCTGACAATAAGATAAAACATTGATTTCTAGGATCAAATTTCGAAAAACTTTCTGGGGGAAGGCCCCCTTTTAGTACTTGAAACTCTATTTTTCAAATATATTTTATATTAAGTTCCTTAATATGCAAAATCTATCTAAAACTGAGTTTAAAACTATATATTGAACCTAATTAATATGCATGGGGGCTTAAGTGATAACTTTGAATCCTCTTTAGTCTTCCTAAAATTCAGGCTGAGAGTAAGAAGATGAAAAAAATTGTATTTTTAGGTCAAACCTCTAAAAGTTTTCAGGGGGAAACTTTTAGAGGTTTACCTAAAAAATACAACTCCCCACCCCACCCACAGACCCCTTGAGTTAGGAATTTTATTTTACCCAATCTTGTCATCTATATTCCAAAAATTTACTAAAAATCTATTAGAGATGAATTCTCACAAAATGTCGTTCAAAGGACTTTTTCAGACATTTTGCTAGACTTGTACTTTAGTAGACAATAACTCAGTGAACTCTGAAGTTTTCTATTTTTCTCATAACTTAGAAAACGACTAAAAACACTCAATATCTCTCCCCAAATATCAATACCCCTCTCTGCAATATTTTAGCCTATTTGTGTAAATTAAATTACACTTCACAATATTCTTGTTAATTTCCTTCGTATTTATAAAAGATGTTAACGTATTAAAAACAAAGTAAAAGTTGAAGGCTGAGAAAATGATAAATTGGAGGGTAAAAAAGACGTTATTTTCACTATAAGGAGGTGTAATAATTTTGTTCCTGGAAAAATTTCCTACTTTCATCCTTTGCTGTGAAAATGTTAGAGTAAAACCTAAACTTCATCAGTGTATCTTACGCTTTTTCGAAAGAAAACTCTGAGATGAAGGAGGTTTTCTGTGGTTCGATGTTGAACACTTTAGGGATAAGTTTTAACAAAGAGTGAAGTTGGATGTCCTCGAACAGGTGTGCATCCATCCCGTTTACCTTGAGAATCCGCTGATGTGTGCAGCCTATATCTATCTCTGCTTTGGCAGATTCATCATACAAATTCACGTCCATACATGTTTTGGAAGGTAGGTCGTGGCTCGCGACCAGCTGAAGGAAAATATGGTTCAGCTCATTTAGAAAAACTCATGGGAAATTAACCTTTAGCGTTATAGTGTTTGGAAGAAGAAAATAGAAAGAAGTTTCCCTTCAATTTTTTATCTCTCGGTTTTAAGCCAAGAGAGAGGGCTCTTCAGCTCCTCTTTTTTGTGTTATCTCTACATAGAATGGTTAGTCGGTGAGTATAGCTCTAGATTGATTCCGAAGCATGATATAACAAGCCGATACCTTCAATTTGGCTTTTGCAACAATCACTTATAAGTTGTCGGCTAGAAATACACTACCCGCACAGAGCACAAAGGAAAATTGTTTTATCCCTTTTCAATGAGATGTAATAGGAAAAGGGGGCTCGCTCGCTTCTCTAGTGCAAATAGAGACATTGTTTTCTTTGTACAAAATCATTTGATTTTTTGTAGTTTTATCTTACTTAATAAATTAACTTACGACGCCAATTAATAGTACTTAATTTGCGTCGTCGGCTCATGAAAATTAGGGGGGACGACTCAAGGATTCGGGATTTCTCCCAAAATATTTTTTTAAAACTATTGGATAAATGTTGGATTTTAGAAATTTGACCTTTTAAATACAGGTTTAAACTCATTTTAAGTGTTATAAGATTAGTTTCAAAATCAATTATTTATGGTTTTTAACCAGTGCTGTAGCTGGATTTTTTTGAGGGGGTTTAATTAAATTATTATTTTCGTTTTGCTATAGAGGTATTTTCGTATTAGCCCGTCCATCGTTTTCGCCAACTTCGCCAAAACGCGGCAAAATACGGGATTTCTTCAGAATTGCCGAAAAACACATTTTAACATCAGAAACATCTTTATAACATCAGAAAATAAAAAATAAAAGTTTCATGTGGTTGGGGGGGGGCTGCCGCCCCCCCAAACCCCCCCTGCCCTAACTATAACCAAACTCGTTGTGGGGGTAATCAGAAACAGTAAGGATTCAGAAAAAGGGGAATCAGTTTCTTGGATGAACCAAAACTACGGATATCACTCGGAAAGAGCATAAAAATAACTTTTTTAGCACTAACTTACTTGAAAATGGTCGATCCCGCCGGCGATCCTTTGTCGATCCTACCGCCGGCGATCCTTTGTCGATCCTACCGCCGGCCATCCTTTGTCGATCCTACCACCGGCATGCATACGCAAAACATTGAAAGACTCTGGGGCTCGGCAAAATGGCGCAACAAAGTTCACCGTGGAACGACACGAAAGCATTTAGACTCCTACCTTTCAGATGCAGTCTTCGTTCTTACCTTGTAAACACTGTTGAATTTACGTTCAAAACAACCTGCGCGATGCGCACACATTATTTCACCCATGGGCTTACCGATTTAAATTGCGCGCGCTTGCGCCAGCGATCGGAACTAGCGCGATTTCGCCACGTTTTACAGGGTTACCAGAATCAAAGGTAGTATTGCGGGGTTTACCAGACTTGGCGACTTATCGCCCCTGTTGGCGAATGGACGGGCTAATACGAATGTACCGCTATAGAAATATAATTTTTTGTTGGGATAATGTTTTTCCATTCTCACTTGCTTCAACCTACTCTAAATGAAATCGTGTTCATCTAAAAACCCCTCTATTCCCCTCTTCTCTCTATCCCCCTCTTAGTACGCTTCTTAAATTAGGTGATGCCATTGGTATATTGACACTAACACTATCCTTTCTGATTAAAAGTATGAAACAAACATTTAGTAAATTTTCGGTAGTCCTCAAAAGTTAAAAACAGTTTTTTAAACAATGTTCCCAATTAAAGGGGGGACGCGTCCCCCCCGGTGACGATGCCCGTGATCCCATTAACATTTTGTTCCAAAAGTTGATAAGCTATGAATTTAAATATTAAGCTAAAAATATTAATAATTAATATTTTTCTATCTAAAACAAACGTTTTTACTCTGTGGACCAGAAAGTATTGGAAGGGCTGGATTTTTTTTACTTTCGGAGCGATATTCCTAAAATGCACGATGATTCCTGGAAGAGGGTATTATTATCTAACTTTTATTTTAATAGATGGCGCTTATCAGACTTTTGAAATCATAATTTATTTTATAAGGAAAAGATATTTCATGGATTTCACAGTTCTCTGCTAACTAAACTATTTTCTATTTAATTCTTTATGTATTAGAAGTTTTCAGTTTTTGTATTGTAGAAATTTTAAGAAGATTCTAAATTTTAGAATTGGGATTTGAGGTTCTACTTTTTAAAAGTACCTTCTCTGCTTTTGCTACCAAGTTTGAAGATGGCGCCACCAATAGTTATCACTTTAACTTTTTTGGATACTTTCGATTTACTTTTTCACTAACATATATTATAATTAAATTAATAATTTTAAATTTTAATCTTTAAATCTTATCATTAATAATAGGAATAACAAATTGAAAATGATATTAAAATTTATTTTTCCAAAAATAAACACTAAACATTTTTTTACGTAGTGAACTTTCCGTTAAGTTCATAGTCCACTGAAAATAGCGAAAAAAAAAAGGGCCGAACCTCGGACAAATCGCAATAAAAGGTACTAAAAATCGGCCAAAATCGGCCGGGGGAAGTTTAATTTTTTTTTAATTTTTAAAAAATGGCCGGAAAAAAAACAATAATATAGACATGTGATACATGTTTATAGGTTATTTTTGAGTTTTAAAACCGAATATTGCCTTTAGTTTTGAAAAAAATTAAAATTTCAATTTTTAAAATTAATTTGAAAAATGAACTATATGAAAAAATTAAAACCCCCCTAAAAACCTAACCAAATCATCAAAAGAGACAAATCAAACTGTTTTCATTTAGAAATGACCTAAATATTAACATACTAAAAGTAAAAAATTTTACGAGTTAAAGAAGTTCAATTTTTTTTAAAATTTCAACTTTTTTTTTGCGAAAAATGCATTTTTTTTTCAAATTCGTGCCCCAAACTTTTGAGGCTTTTGAAAAGGTCATTTTTCGGTGGATATTGTCTAAAGATAGTTATATAATGGAAAACCGGTGGAATTGACCCTCAATGAATTAGTTTATTATTTTATTTAAAATTTTGAAATTGGTAAAATGTAGTAAAAAGTGAAAAAAGGTAATACTTTGGCATATTTACATCAGAATTTAAAATAATTAACTAATTCATTGAGGGTCAATTCCACTGGTTTTCCAATATATAACTATCTGTGGACAATATCCACCGAAAAATGACCTTTTCAAAAGCATCTAAAGTTTTTGGCACGAATTTGAAAAATAAAAACATTTTTCGCAAAAAAAATTTAACTTCTTTAACTCGTAAAATTTTTAAATTTTAGTATGTTAATATTTAGGTCATTTCTAAATGAAAACCGTTTGATTTATCTCTTTTGATAGTTTGGTTAGGTTTTTAGGGGGGTTTTATTTTTTCATATAGTTCATTTTTCAAATTAATTTTAAAAATTGAAATTTCAATTTTTTTCAAATTAAAGGCAATATTCGGTTTTAAAACCCAAAAATAACCTATAAACATGTATCACATGTCGATATTATTGTTTTGGGTTTTTTTTAAATTTTTTTCGGCCATTTTTTAAAAATTTAAAAAAAATTAAACTTCCCCCCGGCCGATTTTTAGTATGTTATTATTGAGGTCATTCCTAAGTGAAAACCGTTGAGAAACCTTTTATTGCAATTTGTCCGAGGTTCAACTCTATTTTCAGTGGACTGATACAGGGTGTCCAGGAAAGAACTCCGGGTTTTTAAAATTGAATATCTCTCCAAAAGAAATATTAGTCCACTGAAAATAGCGAAAAATAGGGCCGAAACTCAAACAAGTTGCAATAAAAGGTTTCTCAACGGTGTTCACTTAGAAATGACCTCAATAATAACATACTAAAAATCGGCAAAAATCGGCCGGGTGGAAGTTTAATTTTTTTCAAATTTTTAAAAAATGGCCAAAAAAATTTAAAAAAAACAAACCAATAATATAGCCATGTGATACATGTTTATAGGTTGTTTTTGAGTGCTGAAACCGAATATTGCATTTAGTTTGGAAAAAAATTTTCAATTTCAATTTTTAAAATTAATTTGAATAATTAGCTATACGAAAAAATTAAAAACCCCTAAAAACCTAACAAAAACATCAAAAGAGATAAATCCAACGGTTTTCATTTAGAAATGACCTAAATATTAACATACTAAAATTTAAAAATTTTTCGAGTTAAAGAAGTCAAATTTTTTTTCAAATTTCCATTTTTTTTGCGAAAAATGCATTTTTTTTCAAATTCGTGCTAAAAACTTTAGAGGCTTTTGAAAAGGTCATTTTTCGGTGGATATTGTCCACAGATAGTTATATAATGGAAAACCTGTGGAATTGACCCTCTATGAATTAGTTAATTATTTTTTTTGAAATTGGTAAAATGTACCTTTTTTCACTTCTTTCGAAATTTGTACTACATTTTACCAATTTCAAAAATTTAAATAAAATAATTAACTAATTCATTGAGGGTCGATTCCACTGGTTTTCCATTATATAACTATCTGTGGACAATATCCACCGAAAAATGACCTTTTCAAAAGCCTCTAAAGTTTTTGGCACGAATTTGAAAAAAAAATACACTTTTCGCAAAAAAAAATGGAAATTTGAAAAAAATTTAACTTCTTTAACTCGTAAAATTTTTAAATTTTAGTATGCTTATATTTGGGTCATTTCTAAATGAAAACCGTTGGATTTATCTCTTTTGATGTTTTTGTTAGGTTTTTAGGGTTTTTTAATTTTTCTCATATAGCTAATTATTCAAATTAATTTAAAAAATTGAAATTTCAATTTTTTTCCAAACTAAATGCAATATTCGGTCTCAGCACTCAAAAACAACCTATAAACATGTATTACATGTCTATATCATTGGTTTTGTTCTTTTTTAAATTTTTTTCGGCCAATTTTAAAAAAATTTGAAAAAAATTAAACTTCCGCCCGGCCGATTTTGGCCGATTTTTAGTATGTTATTATTGAGGTCATTTCTAAGTGAAAACCGTTGAGAAACCTTTTATTGCAATTTGTTTGAGGTTCAACTCTTACTCTATTTTCAGTGGACTATATTTCAGGTGGAAAGTTTCAATCTCAATAAAAAGAATCGATCTTGACAATGATCGAAGTATCGATATCCTGCACTCAGTTTGAACGATTTTGCGACATTTTCAACGTGCTGCCATCTGCTAACTTTTAAAGTAACTAAATTTTTTTAATTTTAACACAAAAAAATTCCATGCTCCTACAAGAACGATGCCGTTGGTTTTATATTTTTATCTATTTTTGTTAAAGTGATATTCAATTTTAAAAACCCGGAGTTCCTTTCTGGACACCCTGTACATAAGTAGTTTTAAATTTGTGGGAAAATTACTCCTGCAATTAATCAAAATAATAAATCGTCAATGATATGATATGTTACTAAATCAAGGGCTGTATCTAAAAGGGAGTTGGGGGAGGGGGGGAGACAATCCTTCACCTTCCTTCATATCATCACGATATTTTTTTTGAAAATTCCGAGGCGTATAAGCGGTCCTCTTCGAATGTCACCCAAGAGGTGTCATAAAAGAATTCATAAACAAAAGGACCAGCCTTTGTGGCTTTGAACCTGTAGCTGGGTCGACAATATTTGTATTGTATTTGTATTTATAGTATCAAAAAAGGATTAAAATCACACTTGTATAAGGGTTATATTTCAACAAAATACTTCTTGTTAAAGGCCCCCAGCCAGACCTTTCCCTCATTTTAAGGGACCGAGTAATCCGTTGAACAATGCACAAAGAAGCAAATTTGACCATGTTCTCTTATTATGAGGACTCTGTCTATTTCTATTTACGGCCCCGACAAAATCTACGAATATGAGTTAGTTCAATAGCCTCATAAATTAGAAAGTGAATGCTTTTTCTAATCTTTCCCAGATATAAGTAGGATAATTTTTAAAAATTCAGAGGTAATAATATTTAAATAAATAAAACTTCAGTTGAGTTAAATTTCCCCAAGTTGTTTGAAATATTTATTCTCAAGAATACAATTTCACTTTTGAACGTTTTCCAATGTCCTTCTTAGCTGCTAAAACAAGTCAAAATTCCTGTCTTCTTTCTTCCGACCCTTTTTAAGGTTTTATAGCACCCCTCGGAAGTCCACTCTGCTAAAAGGGCCACTGATCTAACCTTTCGGATAACTTTTGAAGTGTTTGAAGAAGTCTAGCTTTAGTTCCTGAATAGAGAAGAAATAAATAATGTTTCCTATTCCTTGATTTTTAAACAATAACGTAAAAAACATAAGAAATCTGAGGATGAACAATAAACAATTGATTCCATGTGTTATAATCTAATGAGGAAGTTTTTTTTCACATAATTACAATTGCATCGCTCATCATGATATCTCAAGCGTATAGAAAAGACACTTCCTAACTTCGATATAAGCAGCCACAAACTTCGCTATTGAAATGGACAGTACCAGCATTTTTTGAAAACAGAAAAAAATGTATTTTTTCAGTAAAGAAAATATATCTAAATCCAAAAATCCACATGAAAAGTTTCAAAAAAATTTTGTTAATTTAATATTTTAAAATAAAAATAAATTTATGGGCCTCACTTTCTCAGGAGCCGCACCCCATTTGCCTTGAATCCTTGTGGAGCTTGGGTAGTACCAAGTGGCACCCGACAACAACCACAACAACAACAAAATAAAAATCGACAAGCCCTTTTGTCTTTGTTTAGGATTGAAGTACGTCACCCACACGCGGATCCGGTCTTATACTTTATTAAAGTGAAAATCAACGATCGTTTTGAATCCTGATAGGTTGAAAACAAATGCATAGGATTGATGTACGACACAATTTGACATTTGACGTTTTGCACCTTTTCTTAAGTCAAACTTTGAAATTAAATAAAAATAAATAATCATCGGATTTAAAAAAATTGCTCGAATATTCCTCTCTTTAGGATACCTCTATCGAATAAAAAAATAAATGCGGGAATATTGCCCATTCTATCCAGTTCCAGTATTTTCATACTAGATATTTTTTGTCGTTAAGAAAGCTCTGAGATAAGTTCTTCCTTTTGTATGTATCATACTTACTACCAATATTATGTGTTCAAATTATGAACAACATTTCCGACAAGTATTTTAAAGCACTTACAGGTTAGATTTGAATCTTAGAGAACTTTTTCAAATTTAACCCTTAAAAAGTAGTGCTTTATTTGAACTCATTTTGCTACCCTGATGGTGACATCTGGAGACAGAGGACTGCTTGCCGCAGAATTTTCAAGGAAAAACCGAACGAGGGATGATCACCCCCCTTCCGCCCCAACTCCTCTTGGATTCAGTCCCAAGAAGGCCTTCAAAGATGAACAAATTCATTTAAATGCCCCGTGATTAAGCTTCTAAACAAATATTTTATCAAATATCTCATCGGTGTGCTAAATTCTAGATTTCTCAAACCACTCAATCTATTTGCAAAAGATATCTCCATTTTACTGTGCATATTTTTCTTACTTGGTTGGTATCAAAAGGCGCTTGAGATCTAACAGATAGACTGTTTGGTAATTCACTTTTGCATTTTATCTCTCCCAGATAAAGAAATCCGATAAAACTCAAGAGGGTGTTTTCGAGTGCATTCTTTTCCCCAAAATATTTTTTCAAAAACCATTTCCTCGATATTGTTGTAGAAGCCATGGGGAGAAGAAACCAGTTTCCAATTTCCCCCTTCCAAACATGATACGTTTCCCAACTTCCGAGCGAAAAAAACACGTTGCAACATTAAATAAGGAAAAAAAAGAGGCGCACTCTGTCCAAGATCGAAAACTGAACTCAACTCTAGAATTCGTTTACCAACGATTCGATCAATCGAATAATATACTAAATGCATCAATGATAAAATAAAATACATTCGACTTCTGAAACTTTTAAAGAATATTTAAAAATTATTATTGACATCTTTTGCTAAGGTAAAACATAGCTAAAAAGCAAATACTGCTTTTTATATTAATTGTATGTAACCGTACCGTAAGTAACCAGTATTGGCTCTTAAACTGACAAAAAAAGACTAAATCTGCTGAGGTATTATTTTAGGGAAACCACTAATATTACAGATTATTTAATTAATTACAGAGATTTAAAAAAATTCAAAAAATTAAATCCGTCTAAATCTAAATGAATACTATAACTTTTAAACGTTTGCCCTGTAGTGATTTCCCAAGTTAGATTGCACATTTGAAACTTAAAAAACAATCTAATGTTGTCCTTTAAAGCAGTATAAAGGATGTTAAGAATTTGGGGTGAAATTTTATTTTGCCTTCAGATACTTTAGACATCTCCAGACAAACATTAAGCTTAGTTAAATACAATGATAAACAGTTTTCTTCTTATGGGAGCACTGAATCACTTGTTTTCAGTTTTCATATTTGATATGAGTCGTATGTCGTGACTTGAATGTCGAGAATATGAATGCAGCTATTTATTTAACGGTTAAACTAAATCATTAAAACTAAGTATTTTCTATTAAAGGTTTTCTTAGAAATTCTTAATCTAAAATATATACAGGATGTTTCAAAATTGCGTTGCACGGCTTTTATTCGGAACCAACGCCTCCTAGGGTCAAGGAAGTAAGCTCTACCCAGGAGAATGCACTTACAGCGCCCCTAGCGGCGATATTAAAAAGTTAAAAAAATTAATTTAAAAACTAAATGAGATAGAGCAAATCAGTGAGAGTATTGTTGCCAACGTCATGAAGAACTCACTGAAAAAAATTCATGAAAATATCTTGAATATTCGCCGAGATATTAGAATGTGAAACTTTTTCAGGGGTCAAAAAAGAAAAAGTTCGCATATTTTGCAATTTTTTTTTTGATTTTTTGATTAAATTCTGTGTTCTTTAAACTAAAAAACACGAAACTACAAAATAACACTGAAAAATTTGCAAGTATGCGAACTTTTTCTTTTTTATCTACTTTTCAAACTCTATGGAGAGAGCACCAAAAGGGAAAAGTTTCTTGTAGGCGGCAAAATTTTCAAGGTAAAAACACTGTATGACAGATACCAAAATTTGAGAGGGGAGATTGGGGGTTCTCCCCCTGAAATTTTTTTGAAAATGGCACCTTAAAGTAGTGTTTTAGCTCACTTTGAGACCCTTTGGGTAACAGAGAACAGTTTCTTGTAAACCACAGAATTGCTTTTCTGAAAGGACGTTCTCCGTCTTTCCAGTGATGTTTAGTTCTTCCTTTCTCTTCTCTTTTTTTTATTCAGTAAAAAATTCCATCAAAAATTTGCCGTCGTAAGCTATAGCCTAGCTAGCCTATTTAGAAATCCGCTACTAGGGAGGATATATCCCCAAATCTCTCCCCTCTGATGGCTACGCCCCTGGTCTAAGGATGAAAAGTCGGAAATCTTTAACGTTAGACCACCATCTTCTAACCCGAAAGGTATTTTTAATAATTTTAACTACACAGATAGGGGGTAATATCCATTCAATTGTTAATAAACTGAAACCAGATCGCACTTACAGATTCCCAATACATCTGTAGTTTCCATACACAACCAATACCAACTTGAGTAACAAAAGACTTTTATTAACAGGAACAAGATAATGGTGTGTGAAGCATAAAACAGAAGTAACAATTCGTAAGGTAGATATACACACGTATTAGTATCAAAGTTGAGGTGAACATTAACCTTCCTTAATCCACCACTAAAAACCTATATACAGAGTAAACAGAGAACTAACGGGATACAGACTTCGAGGTCAAGAGTTCTATTGCTGGTCGCCACAGGTACTCCCCCTCGAGTCTGGAAGACGTCTAAGAACTTGACGCTTGATATGGAACTACGAATTTTACCCTGCGTCCCGATCTGGTAACTCTCTCTGGGACTGTAGAACCATCTGTGTCTTTCAACTCATGCAAAAAAATAAAGGCAGGTTTACATCTATCAATGGAGACATTTTTCTTATGACCATTGAAATTAATAGAAAAAATTTTTCATTGCGAGAAAGCACTTCATACGGCCCTTGATAAGGCTGCTGGAGAGGTCGCTTGACACCTTCTGTCCTTAGGAATACATGGGAAGTGGTAGACAGGTCTTTACTGACAAAAGTCGGACGGCTTGGACTCCGGTTGTTCAAAGGTACAGGGCGTAATGTCCGCATCTTTTCCTTCAGTGTCTGTAAGAAGTCTGCGCGAGGTGGAAATTCTTCTCGAAGGTGGCTGGTGAAAAACTCGCCAGGAAGGCACAGGGAGCAACCGAAGACCATTTCGGCAGGGGTTGCTGCGATATCTTCCTTTAGGCTACTTCTAATGCCCAGCATTACACTCGGAAGTACTTCTGTCCACCGCTCAGTCGCATGACATTTAATAGCACTCTTTAGGCTCCTATGAAATCGTTCTACGGCACCGTTGCACTTTGGATTGTACGCCACCGTTCTTGTCTTCTGAATACCCAGGTATCCCATCAGGGATCTAAATAACTCTGACTCAAACTGGCGCCCTTGATCTGTAGTAATTATCTCAGGGATGCCGTACCTCGATATCCATCCCGAAAAGAATGTCTCAGCAACTGTGCTTGCCGTCTGGTCTGGCATGGGGAATGCTTCTGGCCATCTTGTGAAGCGGTCCAAACAAGTCAATACGTACCTCTGATCTCTTGAAGGGGGCAACGGCCCCACAATATCCACATGTACGTGGGAAAATCTCGCTCCTGGAGGTCCAAACTCGCCCAATGGAGATTTAGTATGCCGACCCACCTTTGACCGCTGGCAGTGGAGGCACGACTTGCACCATCGCTTCACGTCAGCTGACATGGACCTCCAGACGAAGCGTTTTCGAATTATATCCAAGGTAGTTCTGGCCCCCGGATGGGATAAACCATGTAGAGTCTGAAAAATATTAAATCTGAGTTTTTTGGGAATATACGGTCTCATGTCACCGGTTGAAACATCACAATAAATTGTTTTGGACCCCGATAATTCAATCGGTTTCAGCTTCAGACCAGATTCAGAACCCAGCAAGGAATCAAGCTCCGCATCACCCTCCTGATCGCTAGCCACCTCCCCGTAATCTACCTACGTTATCAAAGTTAATAGAGCCTACCCGGGAAAACGCATCCGCGACCAGATTTTCACGACCAGGGACATGCCTTATATCGGTAGTGTACTGACTGATGTACTCAAGATGTCGCACCTGGCGAGGGGAACACTTATCGCCTTTCTGTAGTAAGGCGTACGTAAGAGGTCTATGATCGGTAAAAACTGTAAACGTTTGTCCCTCAACCATGTGGCGGAAATGTTTGATCGCTAAATAGATTGCAAGTAATTCTCGGTCGTAGGTGCTGTACTTTTTTTCAGGCTCCTTCAGTTTACAAGAGAAAAAACCCAAAGGCTGAAATTTATGATTAACCTCCTGCTGTAACACAGCACCGACGGCAAAATCTGAAGCATCCACAACTAAAGATAACTTTGCATTGTGTTCGGGATGCGCTAAGAGTACAGCACCCGCGATAGATTCCTTTACGGCCTGGAAAGTTGAAATTTGATCCGGCGACCAAGTAAGGGGAGTTTTGTCTCTCTTAGTTTTGCCTTTAGTTAAATCATGCAAACAGGCTTGAGTCCCAGCTGCATCTTTCAAAAATCTATGGTAAAAGTTAATCATCGCTAAGAATCTACGCAACTGATCAACGGTTTTTGGTAACGGAAAATCAACCAATGCCTTTACTTTTTCTGGTAAAGGCTGAATACCCTGTTCAGTCACGAGATGTCCCAAGAAATTAGCACTTTTAACCCCAAAATCACATTTATCCAAATTAATAACCAAACCAAAATCACTTAAACGCCTTAATACCCTATCAACATCTACTTTATGTTGTTCTTCACTCTCTGAAAATATGAATATGTCATCTAAATATGCAATACAACACTCCAAGTCTCTCAACACATTATCTATAAAGCGCTGAAATGTCTGAGCGGCGTTTTTAAGACCAAAAGGCATAAAAACATATTCATACAACCCTATAGGTGTAATAACTGCTGTTTTTTTAATGTCACTTAATTCCATGGGTATTTGATTATAAGCCCTTACTAAATCCACTTTAGAAAAAATAGTTTTTCCATTTAAGTTATAAGAAAAGTCCTGAATGTGTGGTATTGGGTAACGGTCAGGTACGGTTTTTGAATTCAACCGCCGATAGTCACCGCAAATACGCCATTCCCCATTTTTTTTGGGGACCAAATGTATAGGGCTCGCCCATGGACTATTAGATGGTCGTACAATACCCTGCCTAAGGAGCTCAGCAAACTGTCTCTTAACAGCAACAAGTTTCTCTGGTGATAACCGTCTGGCCTTCGAGAATACTGGAGGACCAGTTGTCTCGATGCAATGGTTCACATCATGAGTCTTTAATTGCTGTTCAGGATTTGATTTTAAAAGGTTAGGGTACCTACCAACCAAGCTGAGGTAAGGGCTATTGGCCGAAATCAAGGTTAAGCCCAAGGAGGGTCCCGGACAAGAAAATCCTTTTGACTTTAATGCAGTGATTCCATCAATTAACCTACGATTTTTTACATCCACCAAGATTTCAAAACGTTCTAGGAAATCGGCACCCAGAATTGGTTGGGACACATCTGCAATAATGAAATTGAACGGAAATCTTCGCCTGAGACCCAGATCGAGCTCAATATACTTAATACCATACGTCCTAATACTGGACCCATTGGCAGCGTACAAAATAGTGTTGTTTACTTCAGCATTAGGAACTAACCTTTTAGGGAAACAGCTGACCGCTGCACCAGTGTCCACTAAAAATTTTAAATGTGAATGCTTGTCATAGACAAATAAGCGACTGTGTACTTGGCCGTCATCTGACGCCGCTATATCAAACGGGCCCTCTAGTTTTCCTTATATTCACAAGGGGAAATGCACTTATGTGCTCTACTTCCAAAGCGGAAGTGGTACCAACACAACTTACCAGTTCTTGGACAGTCAGGTGTACGACTACGAGATCTCGGTCTTCCGAAGCGTCTCCCCGAACTTTCAGGACGCTCCTGTTGACGTGTTAGCCTATCAACACTAGCCCCCAATGTAGCGATCTGATTCTGCAACACCTCGAGGGTCGAAACACTAGTCTCAACTTCGGAAACTGACTGATAACTACCCGGAACCTCACAAATCTTGTCTGCCATCAAAGCTAATTCATTTAAGGGATCCTTGCGCACAGACAATATTTGCTGCACATGTGTAGGCAATCTTTGTTGCCATAAAGGGCGCAACAGATCATCACCCCATTGGGTTCTAGAAGACAAATTTCGCATTTTAATCAGTAACTGCGAAGGTCTTTTGTCTCCCAATGGCAGATCTTGTAAAAGTAACTTAATTTGGGTAGCTTCAGATATAGAGAAGTGTTCGATAAGTCTAACTTTTAAAGTTTCGTATGCTTTTTCCTTTGGGGGACTACGAACCAGATCTCGCACGTATGATAAAATTTTACTATCTAGGGTGGAAACTACACAATGATATTTTGTATTATCCGCTGTTATTCCAGCAACTACAAATTGGGATTCTAGTTGACTGAACCACAATTCTGGATCACTCTCCCAAAAGGGAGGTGCTCTAAAGGCAACGCGAGATACTTCATTCCCCGCCAGTTCAGAAGACTCCAAAGGGTTATCGCCAGGCATTACTCAGTACATACAAATATGATAACAAGGGAAAATGGACAAGCGATCAGGGGATGCAAGAACCAGAAAACTTTACCGAGTCAACCACTGTAGTTTCCATACACAACCAATACCAACTTGAGTAACAAAAGACTTTTATTAACAGGAACAAGATAATGGTGTGTGAAGCATAAAACAGAAGTAACAATTCGTAAGGTAGATATACACACGTATTAGTATCAAAGTTGAGGTGAACATTAACCTTCCTTAATCCACCACTAAAAACCTTTATACAGAGTAAACAGAGAACTAACGGGATACAGACTTCGAGGTCAAGAGTTCTATTGCTGGTCGCCACACATCGTTTAGTAGTCTAGATAATTTACTTTTAAATAATACCAAAATTATGCTAGATGGAATATTTTTTTAATTAACCCGAAAATTAGTTATTTACACACTTCCACAAAATTTTTTGAAAAGTTGTAGAAATTTAATAATTACAATATCTGGTCTTTTTTGCCCCACTCTGTATGAAAGGAAATCAATATGAAATTTTAAATATTAGTGCACAAAGAAAACGTTACTAATAATTCTACGTAATTTTACACCAATGAAGAGTTTAGTGTCTTTTCCTATCTAATTTAAGGTATCCGTACACCTTTTTTAGGTCAATTTGCAGGAAAACCTCGATTTTCCAAAATTGCTTTAGAATAGTAGCCCTATTTATTAGTTTCAAAAAACACTTTAAATTTTGAGTCTAGGACATTTAGAACCGAAGTTATAGAATTTTTAAAATTACATATCTATAGTAGTTTAGGTACAATTAAAAGTTTAATTTCGTGTTTTCTCAAAATAGGTTTTTTGTGTTTTTGCTTTACCGCATTTTTAAATATCTCCTGAAGTTATATTTGGATTTGCATGAAATTTGGTATGCATATTTTAGATATGTAGGTGTTGGATCTAGACTACAATCATGGTAATATGTTGAGTAGAAAAAATTAACAGCTTATGTAATATCATTGTTTATATTTTTTTTAAGAGTTTTAAGGTATTTTAATTTCAAAAGCTCCTAAAAACTTTAAAACTTTATATTTTTCAAAACTTTTAGTCTAGATCCAAGAGTATATATCACTCTTTGAAATCCAATTTACAAAAGTAAAAAATATTAATAACTTTTTGTGTAATTTCAAAATGCGTGATGGTTGTTTTTTGTCCTTTTTTGACCCTATTTTTTACTCTAAATTGAGGGAAATTTTTTTTTATTTATTACTAAGTTTTGGGGTAACTAATGATATTTTAAAGAAAAAATTAGGTTATTATAAAAATTTAAAAAAAAAGTTGTCATAGGTGTACGGATACCTTAAAGTACAACCAACAACGAACAATTTGATGTTTTTTTCCGAGTTGGGATGGTGTGAAGTGAAATAAAAACACATTTCGAAACAATAGAATTGAGGCATCTTTTTATCTGAGCTTAATCACGCACAGTTTTTATTTGCTTATGTAAAACCAAAGATCATGATTAAAATTTTACAGTTAGAGGAAAGTTAAAATGATTGAAACAAAAGTAGAATCCAATGAATTTCAAAATCAAATTATTAGTGTTTGAAATTTCTTCCAATACCATTTGTACATATAATTTACAGTTTAGAATAGGAACTTATTATATCTCCAACCCAACAAGTTTCCATTTTCAGAGCAAATCTATAAAAGGATTTGTGTCAGAAAGCCAATAAGATAGGTACGAATTTTTCTTCATTTAAAATAACCAAATTAGTGGTTTAATTTCGTCTGATGATTCATTTTATTCTTCAATAAATGTATTTTAAGAAGGAAAACCATTAAGAATTAGAAACAAGATGACGCTCAGGAGCGCATTGTCGCAATTTTCCCTGCGGTGTCCAATCAAAATGAAAGTGATGCAATGCCCTCCTCTGATTGGCTGGTTACGAGAGGAGCAGCGATAACGAAACCAAGCTGCATCAGCGGCCATGTTCTTTTCGATTTATAAAACCAACCGGTAAACACGTGTTTGTGCAGAGGTTTTTTTTCGGATTTCTTAGCATCAGTTGTTTTGTGTGAAAAGTGAAACTGTCAAAATGAACGGAAAGCCAAGTTACAAAATCGGTAAGTTGTTATACCAATTAGAATTTCGTTAAACCGTATGTATTAATTTCTTTCAAATGCCGGTTGTCAGCTTGTTATGTAACGCTATTACGGAGCAATTTTTGTGAAAATCGTACAGTTTGAAATCCTCTTTTGCAGAATATCAGTTTGAACTGAAAGGAAGGTCATGCAAAGTTCTTATCTTTAGAAATTATATTATCTTTAAATTTAGTTTGTTTCTCATTTATATAAAACAATGTTTACAACCTCCAGAAGAACATTTCCTAGCTACTAAGTAAATTTTGCTGTGTCAATTCGATTTAACCAGATTTAAAGAATGAAAAATTATAATTACCTCAGCAAAACAAGAGTATTAAAGATTGCATAATATTTATTGGCCAGTTAGTTGTTTAAAACCAGTTATAGCTTAATGGCATCTTTCAATATATGAACAATATATTTTGAGTTTTTTGTTTTTATCATGCATTTAATTTCTTAATAAGTGATCGTTGGATGTATTTTATGTTTTCTGACCTTTTTTTGTAACTTGAGCTGAAAACATACAATTTTGAGGGAACCTCTGAGATATTACATTTATGCCAATACACCACCTTCTAAACATAAGTTATTGTTGTGGCTTTAAAAAATCTTTTAACATTGGAATACTTTTGAAAATTTGACATTGGAATACTTTAGCGATGCTAAAGGTCATCAATGGAGTGTAATCCTACGGGGGTGCAGAAAATGTTTTCAGGGCAAACTTTTTGTAAAGGGTCCTGTTTTTGTGAAAATCTAGCAATAATTTGTGAATTTAAAGTTAGCGTTGAATTACTTTTTTAGCCTGTGTTTTGAATAGGGTCCTGGGTCCCTTATAAAGGGTGTTATAGATTAATGTTTCAACCATAACTTCTAGGAGGGGTAGGGAGCTGAAATTTCAGGACTATAATCTTTGAAAGTAATACCTGAATCGTTGATATTAATTCTATCTTAAAAATGTAACCTCAGTTAAAAGGTTCGATCTTAAAAGGTTAAATTTCCACATGGAATTTTACAACTTCCCATGCCCGCTTATAAAAACCCCTTGGCTCTTTAAAGGTGCATTTGCGACCCCCCCATTCCTATGTGGTTCTGAGTCTAGGTGTGTCCTACCCCTCCTAGAAGTTATGAAACACTTATCTGAAACACCCTGTATTACCCCGTTCGCACTGCCAGAAAAAAGACCCTTTATTTTCACTCCGCCCTTTGTTGGCATGGAAATGCACTTTAGGGAAGCCAAAATTGCCCCATCCTTATAGGGTGTTTGAAAATCTCCCTGCATTTAACAAAGATGGCAGCGCACAGTGTGAAAATGCTTATTTTCTGTGATTTTTTTTAAAATAAAGGCCATAGAATCTTAAAACAGTTTACACTGGACACAATTACAAACATATTTATAGGTTATTAAGTGTTTTGTATTAGTACAATAATTTAACACAATAAAATCAATTGTCAATTAATAATAATCTTATTATTAATTGACAGACAATTATTATTTATGGTGCAATTATTATTATAATGTATTTTTACTTGTATTTAAAAAATATACAAGTATAAATAATATTACAAGTAACTATAATACAAGTTTAAATTATATATTAGGAATTTTTACAAATTGTTCGGTTAGTTATTTACGCACAGTAAAATGCTTATTATTACCATTTGTCAGTGCGAATGCCGTTTTAAGAAAACACCATATCTGGTAAAGTGCGATATGTTTTAAAGGGTCTTTAGAGGCAGTGTGTGTATTAGTGTGCAAAATCACGACTGTTTTTCCAAGAGCTGTAGTTTTTAAATTGCACATGACTAATACTACAATATTTAGTTTTGTGGAACTGTTAAAAGCAAAACTGTTTGCAAATTTTCTGAGGTTTAAAAGCTAAAATACTTAGTGAAGTGTCTGTTTTTAAGCCGTTTATTTTAGTTTTTTATATGGTTACTCTTTTTGACTACTGAGTTGAAAAACCTTGCATTCCGTAGAAAATGTTGTTAATGGATAATAGTATTGTATTACTTTATTTCTCTTTTATACCTTCATAATGCACCATAAATAATTTCACCCTACATAAGGTAAGTTAGCTATATTTGAATTTTTAGCCGACATATCTTTGGCGGATTTTGGCCGCAAAGAAATCATTATGGCCGAGAATGAAATGCCTGGATTGATGGCCCTTAGAAAGAAATATGGACCTCTCCAGCCACTGAAGGGTGCTAAAATTGCTGGTTGTCTGCACATGACCATTCAAACTGCTGTGCTCATGGAAACTCTCTTGGATCTAGGAGCTGAAGTGAGCATATTTTAAATCATAAACATACTTTTCTACTCTCTGTTTACAATTATCAAAAATTGTATATAGTTTATATTAACAATCATATAAGCATCTGTTTCCCACTGGTATTGCCTCCTCTTCTCTACCAAGTTATAAAAAATTCTTTCAACTAAAATTTTTTTCTTAAAATAGTATTAAAATGCTTCCAATAGTTCATATAAATCTTCATTTCAAGAAAATGTTTTTCAGGGGGCTTACAATTTAAGGTCCACGTTTTTGTGGACTCAAGTACTTAACGTAGTAAAACATGACACAATTCTCGTACCCAAAAATTGATACTTGGGTCATTCCCAAAAAAACGTACATTTGATGTTTAAAACTTTGAAAAATAAATTTCTATTTATTTCAAAATTTTTTTGCCTGAATATCAGCTAAGATTCTAAGCTTTTCAGTGATAAAAAATTTAAGTTGGTTAAAATAATAATTTTATTTATTTTGAAAGGTTTTGATCACAGAAGTGAAAGGTTTTTCAACTCTGTTACATGATAGAACTTGATTTTTTTAATGATAATAAAAGTAATAAAGATTGTAATTACCTTAATATTGAATATGCTGTGCTTTGTTAGTACTCTTGCCCTTTATTTTATTTTTTAAATTTTGAAACTGTTTTGTGGAAGATTATTGCAAAAATTTAAAAAGATGTGAAATATACCTGGATAAAAGTTTATTATATGGCTTATATTCTTATTGAAAAAATATTATTATTTCTGTAATAGCTAGTGTTGTTCCAAATTGTAGGGGACACTTTTAATAGAATTTTTTGAATTATTTTACACTGGAGTGCAAAAAAGTGTGATGTAACAGAGTGGAAATTTTTGTAACAGAGTGGAAAATCTTACATTCTTGGGAGAAAAATACCATGATTTTGTAGTAAAAATCAATTCAATCATTTTACTTGCAATCTACATTTTATTAGTAACTCCAGAAGATATGAAACAAAAATTATGATTTCAGAATAACATTTATATTTTTGGGAAATAAATAATGTATGGCATCATTCTTCAATTCAAATTTTGGATGAGGGATATATTTTACAATTGTTCTAGAATCTATGTGAATATAAGAAAAGTATTTTTATCAGCTTTAAATAATTTATTACTTTTCCATATCTACTTTTTAAGCTCATTACTTTTACTTTTTTGTCAACCCTCATGTCTTCTGACACCCCCTGAAAACCACACATATTTGTAGGTTGAACTGCAAATAGCTGTATTTTCAAACGTTCTGCTTATTCGCTTCATCCAAGTTAACATTTAATCTTCAACGTTCTCGATAACGACGCTGCCCTTTAGCGTTAGTTTCTTTCCTCCTTTTCTTTAGAAAATATCATATTTGAATTTTATAATTACCAAATGTATCCGAATATGTATTAGAATCAAAGCTAAGAAATATGTAGACGTAGACGTAAGGGGTCATCCATAAATTAAGTGAGGTATTTTTTCCAAAATCTGGACCCCCCTCCCCCCTTGGTGAGATTTAGTGAGATTTTTCTTGACCCCCCCTCCCCCCACGTGAGATTTACCTACAACTTTTAAAAATTATTTTCTAAAAATTATTTGCATTTTGTGCTTCATAGCACCTAATTAAGTTAAAAAAAGTTGACGTGAGATTTTAATCGCCCCCCCCCCCCTCCCCCCTTGGTGAGATTTTTCCGAACCCTAAGGTTATAAATTCTAAGAGAAATATCATCCCTTCTTCTTTGTCCACCAGGGTTCGTACGGGGCCTTGAAAACCTTGAAAGTCCTGGAATTTCAAATTTAATTTTCAAGGCCTGGAATGTCCCGGAAAAAGCAAATTTTTGTACTAAAGTCCTGGAAAATCCTTGAATTTTAATTTCTAAAAGGCTGAAAAGATTTCAGGGTATCAACTTATTATGTTTAAGTTTGAAAATCCTATGACGGTCCGGAATTTCATTGAAAAACTTCAAATTTTCATACGTTTGCCTGTAAAGTTGGCATTTTGACGGCGTGGACTAGGGCAGGAAAAACAACTTGACGGTCGGTTCGTGATCGCGTTTTTCTTACTTCGCGTCAAAATTCTTGGTTTTAAATGCTTGTTTTTGGAGAAAGTGTTCATTTATTATAGTTCAAATGTTATACCAATATTTAGCTGGCAAATTAAAAGGTTAATGAAAGGAATTTCTTGTTTTTGAAAGAAGGCAAATAGAAAATTATAGTTTGCACTTTTGAGTTTTAATATCAAAGAATTACAAGGTGTGTAGATAATAGGGTATATGAAAATTGTGTAAGGCAAATTACATTATTTAGGCATTATTAAATTAAATTTTTTTCAGAAATAAAGTCAACAAAATCCTACATAAAAAATAATTTCCGGGGGGTTGAAATAAAACTTCTTGAATTAAAAATTTTTTATGTGAGGTAGTTTAATTTTTCATTATTTGCATTTCACAAATTTTTTTCAATGTATTAGAATGGCTATTGATAATTATTCAAAGTTTTATTGAGGTAGTTTTTTATCTTTGAGATTAAATCTGTCATAATAGGTTCATGTATTTAAAAATTACTTGAAAATATTTTTCTAATATTCTATATCTTAATCAACTTTTTATTCAAACCTTTTTGTAACTCGGAACTTGGATAAAATTTGCTTTTATTAAACACTATTAGATAAAATTGTACAAAATGAAACAGCACTACTTAAAAAATGGTTGCAAACCATATCGGTCATCCTTGAATTTTTTATCTGGTAGCCTGGAAAAGTCCTTGAAAATCCTTGAATTTTTTTCCTCAAAGTGTGTACGAACCCTGTTGTCCACTCTGTTATATTGTTTATGTAACAGAGTGGAACGTAACGGAGTGGAAAATTCAGCCTAAAATTAGAATTGTGGCTTTTAATTTCAACTGAATGAAAAAAATAAAGCATTAGTTAAAATTTATTTGTAATGTTAATCCTAACTGTAATTTGTTTTATAAAAAGTGCCCAATAGATTTTTATAAAAAGGTGTAACAGAGTGGAAGAGGTTAAAGCAATCATAGAAAGAAATTAAATCTAACCTTCTTTTCGAAATTCCAATCCATTATTACTCTCGGGCAATGATTATTTATTCCTTCATAGAGTTAAATACTGTTGACAATTTCAGTAAAATTTAATTATTATTATAAGATATCAATGTAACAGAGTGGAAAAATGAAAAGAGACAAAAAAACTGGGACACGAAGAAAAAATATGTAACTCCGAAATTAAAAATAAAATTAAAAATGTGTTTTGTCAAAATTGTTTAAAATGTTGTGTTTAATTAATTGTTATAAAACTTATTATCATAACTCGCAACCTGATCATTAAAAACAATTTTAAATGTTATAAATTTTAGAGTGGGACACGCTGTTTTCAGTGCTACAGTTACGAACAAAGCATTTTAATGGAATAATATTTTATTTTTATATTTTTAAAAAATACCAAACTAGACATAATAAAATAAAGATTCTAAAACAATGAAAACTAATTTTCTCAAAATATATTTTTATCAATTTAAAAAATATTAACTTCTCGGACGCAGTTTGTACGTTTTTTTGGGAATGACCCACTTTCATTAATTATTATTTATATTTTTAAATTATTTATAATTTGTTTGTCATTGTAGCATATTTGAAGGCTGGAAATCAATTTTGTTTTTAAAATAATTTTTTTTAAATTAATTTTTTAAAAAGTCAAAAAAATTTTAAAGGGGGGCATGGACAATGTTTTGTACATGTTTTTAACATTTTTATGCCATAATCTTTAGATAGTAGATCTAAGATTAGATTTACATAGTAGAAAATGGTATTTATTTTGAGTCTTAAATAATTTATTTTGAAAAATTTTAAAAAGTTCAAAATTTTTTTGAAACTTTTTTAAAAAATATGTGTTTTTAATATAAAATTCAAAATTTTAAATGATAAAGTAATAATTATCATTTAAATAATCTAATATGTTTTTTAAATGCTTTAAATAGTTTATTTAATGATTTTTTTTAAAATTTTACCCCCACATAATTACTATAGTTAAGTACCTGGGTCCACATATGTGTACCTCACTATATCTTGCTCTCAAACACTCAAAAGTAGCAGGATTTCTTTACACTTTTGATAAAACTAGTCAAATTAAGTCACATAAATAAATTAATTTAGGTTTAAGTTAATTAATATTCCCATGTATTGGATTGGACGCCATTTTTTCCAAAGTGCTCTTTTTAATTAAGCTCTTTATGCAAAGTATGGGTTACAAGCACACCATCTCTCAATTGAAATAGGAAGTAAAATCATCAAATAATACATTTTGGGACTTAAAGCTTTGAATTTCGATAAAAAAGTTAGTTTTTGAGGGGAAATGCCAAGGTCCACAAAAGTGGACTCAGGCAGTGAAGAGGTTAAGTTATAAAGACATACCTTCAACATGATAAAAATTAAGTTGTTTTGAAAATCCATAAATCTTGATTAGAAAAAATTTTGGATTATAAACCATCAGATAAAGTTTTCATTTCATACTACAGGAAAATCCTTGATGGAGTCTTTGCCATGGCGAATTGTCTTGAAAGTTCAGCATTTATTAATCTAATTTAAAAGAAAAATTTCAACTAATTCATAAAAATACTCTTTAAAATACTTATGTATTCAATCCTTAAAATCTATAGGTACCTTCATAGCTGCCAACTCTTCCGGTTTAGCTGGAAGATTTAAGTTTTTTTCATTGATTTTTTTACTAAAAAAGATATCCATTACTGCCTTATATTAACCTACTTGACGTAACTATGATAGGTAAACCAAATAGGCTAACTCAGATTAAGAAAAAAATGCTTCTGGTCTTGATTTTTTAAAATCTTCCGTTTTTTTATAATTCCAATGTTGGCAGGTATGTACCTTAATTTGGGGCTAATGCAGGTCAATTTTGGTACCGTTTATAGGCAGCTTCACTAAATTTGGCAAATTCTTGGCTTCACAATAATTTTATAAAAAATATGTTTACCAAATTTATTTGCTTGAAAATATTATAGTTCCCATTAAAAATTGTTACAAAACATTTCTCATAAAAAACTTAAATTTTTTCACAAGAATTAAAATGCTGTGAAAACTTTTCACAAAAATGGGGTTTAAAATCCTGGATTTTGGTCCCTGTTAATCAGGGTTGGCAAGGTTTTTCCCACCCCCGGTAAATACCATGGTAAAAACCGGTATTTACCGTCCTGGAAAAAAGTGGGAAAACTGATTATTTATTGAATTTTTTCTGTTCACAGATGAATGTTTTAAAAGTTTTTACAGCCTTTTTTTAGAAAAATGACCTTAAATAAACTTTATCCTATGTTATGAATATGGGTTTTATCATATGTGTCTGAGGAATGTCATCTTTTGATGGTTATGCCCTTTTCATCGGATTATCATACCTTGTTACTTCAAAAAAGTTATCTTGCAATCAAGATTAACACTTACGTTTTATTTTATTTAAATTACGTTATTATTTACATTCTAAAAAACTATATATAATGCTTCTCTTAAAGACACAGATATTATAAGTAAATTTGTTTTAAAATATTCTCTATTTTTATTTGAGAAATTCATTAATATTAAAAAATATATGCAAATTTTATGTTAAATGTCATAATTCTCTTGCTACTTATATTTTTCCCACCTAATTTTAACCTCCCTCCCAAAAAAATGTCATTTTTAACTAAAAGTTTTTATAATATGTTTAAAAAGGCCATAGCCTAATACCTCCATTATTTTGTCAATTGGAAGTTTTTCCCACTTTTTCCTGGTATTTACCAGTTTTTCTCACTTTTTCCCGGGTTTTACCAGTGGTATGGGAAAAACTAGTTTTGGACGGGAAAAACCCAACCCTGCTATTAATCTTTGCAAGATCTTTCAAGTCTATTCTTCTCTTAAGTACCTCTTTTTGGTGTTTACAACTTCCTTAATTTTTATTTCCCTAACATTACTTTAATAAAGCATAAGTCATAAGTCAAATAAATGGGCCAAATTAAAATAATTGTCAAAAACCTAAAAAAAATTTACTATAGCTTCAATCTGTAAATATTGATTTATAGATTTTAAGTTTTACATTGAATAAGAAAATGGTCATAGCCATATTATGTTTATTTGTTTCGTGGTTTAGCTCATAATTACTGTTTTGATTGCTTACTGAATAAATGATTCTTACTAAAGGTTCAATGGTCCAGCTGTAACATCTTTTCCACTCAAGATCATGCTGCTGCAGCTATGGCTAAACGAGGTATTGCTGTGTATGCCTGGAAAGGTGAAACTGATGAAGAATACATTTGGTGTATTGAACAGGTTAGTCGTTGTCTTATGTAAGTAGCCTAATTTTAAATGATGATTCTGCATAAAAATGTTTAAAAAATAAAATGTGTCAAAATTCAAACTTTTGGGAAAATCAGTCATTAATATAAATAATTTCCTAATGTAACCCTTAACATTTTCTTCGTTGTTACTTGTGCCAGAAGCGTGTAAAAATTCCATGTTGGAAATAAATTTAACCTAAATGGTCTAAGTCAGTGTTTCCCAACCTTTTTTGGTCCATGCCCCACCAAAGCCATTCTAAATTTCCCATGCCCCCCGGTCTTAGTGGCATATAAAGAAATATATTTTGAGAAGGAGCCCAAATTATTTCTTAGCCCCTCCCTCCTATGTATTTTTAATAAGTCTAATGGAGCTTTTCAGAACATTTTTAGGTAGAATTTGCATGCTAAAGAACTAAGTCAAGTTATGAGTAATTAAGTTCTAAGTACCAAGGGGGGTCCTCCCCCAGCAAATTTTTGGAAATTTGACTCTAGGAAGCAGGTTTTTAACTAGTTTGGCACCCCTAGTTAGGAAATTTTGGATATAAATTTTTAGGTAATATTTGCATTTTGATGAACCTGTGTAAAAAAGTTTCAAATATAAGCGTTCTAAAAACAAAGAGATATTGGGTCATCTCCCAGAAATAGTTTGGAAATTAGACTAAAAACAGGGTTTCAACTTGGTTTTGATATATACTGGTCCAGATTTCAGACATACATTCTCAGAAGGATAATAGGATCAGATTTTGTTACACTTCTTTTTAAAAAGGTTTTTTTTAATTTTCCCCCTGGATTGGCCCCACCTGGAGGGCAATTTGGTTCAAAATTTTCAAATTGCCCCCCTAGAAAATGATATTGCCCCCCGGTGGGGCGTGCGCCCCACGTTGGGAAACACTGGTCTAAGTATTTATTATAAATGTTTTTATTCCTGCCTATTTAAAAAAGAATGTGGAACTTGCTTTCAATTAGTAGGGTTCTTAACAGTTATATTTGTATTACTTACAGACTCTCATCTTTCCTGATGGCAAACCTTTAAATATGATTCTTGATGATGGTGGAGATCTTACTGCTTTAGTACATGAAAAATATCCCCAATTCCTCCCAGGTAAAATGCAAAACTGCTTTAGTGAGGGTCTTGTTTCCTACCAGGACACTTATGACTAGTGATGGGCAAAATCGATAATTTTAGGTATCGAATACTTATAGGCAGGCCCGTATTTAGGGTTTTTGCCGCCCTGTGCATATCGATTTATTGCCGCCCCCCCTATTTCATTTTCTGTTTCAAGTAAATGCCCCCTCCCATTTGACTCTCTTTGACTGTCACCATTTAACTCACCTTTCTCAGAAATGATGGAATTTTTCTGAAGCTCAGTTCAGGGATGCCGAGAGCCAAGTCGGGTCCCGGGGACAAAGTTTAGAATAGGGCCCCCAGAGACATTTCGGACTAGTCGAGAAATTCGGTCCCCAGAGACACTACTCATTTCGAGGGAGGGGGCAAAATTTTTCTGAAGTACCTCCACACATGCATACATAGAATCAATGTAATTTTAGAATATTTCTAGAAAGTATTTGAATTTCGCTATATTTGAAAGTTTCGTTTTCTTGATAGTAGTACAATGAGTAACAAGCACTATAAAGGGGTCTGGGGAATCCCCAGAGAATTTTTGGAAATTCGACCCTTAAAAAATGTTTGAAACTCATTTTTGGATATTGTTCACAATTGAGTGCCCCTCAGGGATGAACATTTTCTGAGATGAAAGTTAAGCCCTTTAATGATGATTTATCTTATGCATATATTTGTACTTGTAGTGAATTTTTATTATCGCCCTCTCATAATGAAATCTTTTGGGGGTCTGGGGGTACCCCCCAGAAAATTTTTGAAAATATGCCCCTAGAAAACTGAGAATTTACTCATTTTTGGCCCTTCATGAGAAAACTGTGTGATAGATTTTTTTTCAAAACTGTATAGTGTGTAGCATTTTGAATTGTTGTATTTTGCCGCCCTGTGCTATAGCACATGTTGCACGTGCCTAAATACGGCCCTGCTTATAGGTATCGAATACTTATAGGTATCGAGTACTTTTAGGTATCGAGTACTTTTTTTCAATGTCGGGAAATGAACCTGAAGGGATAATTTTTTTAGGGCCTATCCATAATCAGACTAATATTCAAAAAACTGAAAGCGATCCATCAAAAAGCCCCGTAGCTACGGCCCTGGAAGTGGATAGAGGCGAAGGATTTGGCGGGGGAAAAACCTAGCCGCGTCAAATTTCTCTCGCGGATGATAACGACTTGGGTTTGAGCGTTGAAAAATGAAAACGGAAACAGGCTGCGTTTGATCTACAGTAGGTATTATAAAGATTACTTCATTGAAAAATTTAAAACGAAATATGTCAATAAAGTATCGATACTTTTGTGGGTATCGAATACACTCGATACCTATAGGTATCGAGTACTTAAGTATTTGGTATCGATACCTGCCCATCACTACTTATGACACCCAAAAGAACACTTGGTACAGATTTATGATAGCCACATATTAAGCTTTCTAATATTTTTCCGATATAGATAGTGGATTTGTAATTGAAAACCTATTAAAAACTATTGACAAGATTTGATTTTAGGATATACATCATTCCGCCCTATTTAATCCATGTTGTTTAAAATATGTTGCAGTAAAGATTTTCTAACTCAAACATGATCCTTGAATATTTAAATAATAATGAATTTATTTTCTTGTCTTTGCTTTCTAGTGAGTTTCGGGTTTTGTAAAATTTTGGACCATTGTCATATAAACAAAGTTTGACTTTAAATTCATGTTTAAGGGTGTAAAACGTTTGTAACACAACATACAATATAGTCAATCTTTGAAGTGTCTGCTTTGTGCGATTAGACCCTGCCTAAAAGGATGTTTTTCAGGTATCAGAGGCATTTCTGAAGAAACTACCACAGGTGTTCACGCTTTAGTTAAAATGCTGAACAACGGAACTCTCAAAGTGCCTGCTATCAATGTTAATGACTCCGTCACAAAGGTAAAGCTTTTACTATAAAAATTAATTCAGATTCCAATGAAAGGAAAATTGAATTTAATTGAAGATGTTTTTAAATTGAGCTAAGACTAAGGAATTTTTTTTTAAATTTGATATCTTGTTGCTTTTGTGCCTTCTTGAGATCATTTATTAAGTGTATATGTATCAATATGTTATTCATCTGTATTCATCTTTTCACTACTCAAATAATTCGCTACTATTCTATTATTTGATGTTTTTTACATAATTTGCTCTGAATGAGTGACAAAATTATATAAAAATAACTAGATGGGGTACCTTATATGTCTCAGTAAACGTCTGCAAATTATGAGAGAGGAAGAGTTGGGACAACTGAATTTTTTATGTCTCAATTTCATTATAAATGTTTAATTATATTGCATACATGTGATTCTTCCGCCAATTGGCGGAAATCCGCCAATTTGCTTAGCAAAATTAAAATCCACATTCTTATTTTCCAATCGTTTTATATTGAAAACTCTGACCGCTAGTGTGGCCTGGTACTAAATTTAAGGAAAAAATCGCAATTTGTTTTTCAAAATATCGAAGTACTATGAAAATTAGTTAAGATTTAAGCTAAAATACTATGAATCTAGCATATCGAATCCTAGATCTCGGGCTATACCCTATCTTAGGTCATGCGCTATAAAAACCCAACCAACCTAGATCTCGGGAAGTAGAAGCCAATGGACCCCCTCTACTTAAAATGAAGAAAAATTTAGGTACTACCGAATTTTTTTTATATTTTCCACCAATTTTTTGTCTGTGTAATCGCATGTATGATATTGTATAATTTACAATTATAATTCGGAAAATTCAATGGTATTTTCAAAGCTCACTTCCTTTTTAAAAATAAGTTAGTATATGGGGATGAATGGGCAGTCAACCATCCATTCATTTTCTGATTTTCTAAATTTTCCATCAACAACTTGTTATATTCATTTCATTTTATTTATATCTGATAAATAACTAAAAGGGATGTAAATGATTGATTTTAAAATATAGCATTGTTATTTTGTTAATTTCTTACCTTTTTGATGCATTCATTGATCCAAATTCTTGCCCCATGCATACCCATCATGGGGATAAATGAGACAAAACACATGCATTTATAAAAACTTTTCTTAGAATTGAAATGATGGTTAATTGATTGAATACATTTATTTAAAAATTAGTATCAGTCAAAATATTAGTTTAAATATTGCTACATGATTGTAAAATGTAAAAATTTTACAATATTTATTTAAATGGGGAATTTGTTCCTTTCCTCGGAACTCTTCCTTATGTATTTATTAATGTTTTTTATTGAATTGTTATCAAATTAACGGCTAAGATAGGCATAAATGGATGAATTTAACTCACACTGGTTTAACTGTCACTGTTGGCAATAACTTTACAAACTCATTGGGCAAATGTAGTGAAATAAATTTCCATACTTCAGTACTTCAAACAAAAAATAACTTTAATTGTCAATTCAGGTCTCCATAGAAAAACCAGCTTAAGTTGTGTAATAATTGGATGAGTTTTAGGTTTAATTCTCTGAACAGGGTTGATAAAACATGTTTTGTTTCACAAGTGTTTAAATGTAACAACCCTTGGTTCTGAATCAACTCTCCTTTTAAACATTGACAAGATGTTTTGTGAGTCGAAAATAAGAAATATTGCCCTAAATAGCGAATGGACCTATAGAATCCTACAGTTATATCAATGGAAATAAAAAAATTTGACGGCATTTAAATATTTGCATTTAAACCAGCTCAACATATACTCTTGGCTGCAGTGCTAAGCCCTGTGTAGCCACCCCTATACAAATTATTTAATCTACCAGCTTGATGATATTTAACAGAATTTTTTACCAAATAAGTAGACACCCAAACATTGAGTTTCATATCATAGATGTGTAAACATCAAAAATAATACAGTTTATTTGCAATTAAAGTAAGATTTTTCCCCACCAACATACTTTTTGCAAAGCATTCAATTTCACATTCCATTTATGTCAATTTGACTTTCTTTTTAGAGCAAGTTTGACAACTTATATGGATGCAGGGAGTCTCTGACTGACGGAATCAAGCGTGCAACTGACATTATGCTTGCTGGAAAAGTGTGCGTGGTTGCTGGTTTCGGGGATGTCGGAAAAGGCAGTGCAGCTTCACTAAAAGCTTTTGGTGCTAGAGTACTTGTGACTGAAATCGATCCCATCAATGCTCTGCAAGCTGCTATGGAAGGTAATATAGACATTTGATACCCTTTGTTGCAAGCTATTGGTTGACATAAAAAATATTATTTTCTGCTATCGTACAAGTTTCGTTTAAAAATTTAATATAGTTTAGACCAGGGTTGGCAAAAACCCGGGTTTTTTTGAAAAAACCCAAGTGGGTTGGGTTTTTTCGGTTTTTTTTCAATAAAACCCTGAAAAAACCCATATAAAACTGGGTTTTTTCGGAGAAAGTGTGGGTTTTTTCAAAATTAAGTGGTTTTCCTTACAAAATAAGTGGGTTTTTTCAAATTTTAGTGAGTTCTTTCTATGTTAAATGTGTTCTGTCAAAATAATGTCAGTTTTTCCATAGTTAAGTGAGTTTTTTATAATTTGAAAAAACCCACTAAAATTTTAAAAATATCCTAAACTTTGAAAAAACCCATTCAATATTGAAAGAAATCTATTCAAACTTTGAAAAAACCAACTGAAATTTAAAAAATATCATAAACTTTGAAAAACCCCATTCAATATTGAAAGAAATGTATTCAACTTTGAAAAAACCCACTGAAATTTAAAAAATATCCTAAATTTTGAAAAACCCCATTCAATAATGAAAAAACCCACTGAATAATAAAAGAACCTCTTTAACTTTAAAAAAACTCCCTGAAATTGAAAAAAACACCATTTAATTTTTAAAACCTGGTTTAAATTTTGAAAAAACCCATCAAAATTTTAAAAATATCCTAAATTTTGAAAAAAACGCATTAAATTTTGAAGGAACTGCCAAAATCTTGATTTTTCTTGAAAAAACCCAAAAATGGGTCCAAAATGTGGGTTTTTTCACATGGGTTTTTTTGAAAAAACCCATTGGGTCCAACCCAATTGGGTCCAATCCAGCCAACCCTGGTTTAGACATTTCTGTACTTCATTGAAGACCACTAAAAGTAGGCTCTATTACCCATTATACATCTCCCCAGTCGTAGATGTATCTCTCGCTTGCTCTGTTGTTTACAATGCCTAATCAGATTAATGCACCTGGTGACATCTTATCAAAGTTTCTTGCAATCCTTGAATTCACTGTCAAGAAACATTGCAATCTAAGAAAAAATTTTCGTTAAGTTCTTATAGTATCAAAGTTGTTAAAACACTCAATTAAATTGTAAATGTTGAGTATTTAATATCTTAGTATATCTTTATGTTAAAGAAACTTTGTGTTTTCTCATTTAAGTTCAAAGTTACCATGAATGCTATGAAGTTTGCAAAGTTTATCAATGCTATGCATAACAGAGCTATAAATTTTGGTCTTTAGAGTATTCTGGGAGGAATTTTTAAATTTTATTTCCCAAACCTTTTGTAACCTTATGCGAAAGTTAAAAAGGTGTTGGAATTCTTTATAGGCTATGAAGTCACAACAATGGAAGAAGCCTGCAAAACTGCACAGGTGTTTGTCACAACTACTGGTTGCAGGGACATTATTCGAGGAGAGCATTTCATGGCCATGAGGAATGATTCCATTGTTTGTAACATAGGACATTTTGACATTGAAATTGATGTGAAGTGGTTGGAAGAAAATGCAGTTGAGAAAATTAACATTAAACCTCAGGTTAGTTAGAATACATTTTTGGGTACTTAGATATTTGCAGGTTGCAAATCTAGCTAATCAGGCTTTAATGGTGGCATATCAATACAAATTTTTACATAAAAACTAAAAGCTACTTTCTGAACTTTCCTAGTTGGTACATTAAATTTGCCCAAACCTTATGTATTGCTCCTAGGGAGCTGGTAGGGGCTTCCCTCGAACCAGGTTCGTTGGTTCAGGCACTTTTTCCAGGTCCGTAAATTTAGTTTGTTTTTTATTTTTGGTGATTTATCAGCAAACTTTGTGTTTGTGCCTGGCTAAAAAGTATATTATGGTACTTTAGGATTAGCTGGGGTGCAAGTGGCAAGTGTTCTGATAAATTGACAAAAATATCAAAATAACAGTTAAAATATCTCAATTAGCAGTGTTGCTTTTAATGTTTTTATTTATAATTTGTAAAATGTTTCCATAAAGTCTGATTGTTGATGTTTGCACCCAGCTAACCATGAATTACTGTATTTGTTAGTATACTTGTTGACTTGAGTAAGATTGAAAATTAATAGTATGATCAAACTAACAAGAAAATATATAATTATATAACATGAGCTTTCATCCTAGCCATTTCTACAACTAAAAATTATTAGCTCTATCTAAGTAATTAATTATTATTTTCAAATTTTATCCTAATCAAAAACAGTAGAATACAAAGCTGATCCAAAGTTTGAAGCTCTTGTTTCTTAGACTTGTTTTAAGCTGTCTGCAATGCCAACCAACTGGTTCCACACACTTAACAATACAGAGAATCCTTTTATTTCCAGTATAAAAAGAATGTGATGTGATTATTTCTAACGTTCACCCACAACACCATGACAATCGGACCTGGAAAAAGTTATAACCTTCCCCCGAACTTAATAAAATTTACCCAAACCTTATGTATTGCTCCTATGGAGCTGGCAGGGGCTTCCCCCGAACCAGGTCCTTAGGTTCGGGCACTTTTTCCGGGTCCGATGACAATTTCCTTTAAAGAAAGAAAACCGATTGCTGTGAAAAGTTTGAAGTGTTTTAACATTTGTGTGGAGAACGAGGGATTTGTGTAAAAAGGTGGTTTTAAGTGGAAGTAGTTGCTTAGATAATTGTACAATTTACCATTTTATTGTGCAATATTGATTTAGTGTAGTCATTTTAAAGTATTTGTCCTAAATTTATGAAAGATGGTGCATGCTTCAAAAGAAAGTAAGTGTTCTATATGTTCATAGAGCACATGCAGATTTATAAACGTTGAATAAAAATCGATTGTACAATTGGGTTTGTTATTATAACAACTGTCAAAATTTGAGGGGACTTTGATAGTTTAAATGTTTGCCAAACACATGAATTTTGCTGAAAGTATTTTAAAGCAGTAAGACATGTCAGGGCTTTACAGACCAATGTGACTGTCATTATGTTTAAAAAATTAAAAACTTTGGAAGTTTGATTAATTTGCAGAAAATATTCAAAGAAAATTTTGTGTGCTTAGTCTTGCGACTATCTTAAGTCTAATTGAGTAAACTTTTTGCATTTTAAATTGGTCAGATATACCCAATCTAGAGAAAGATTTTGAGGAAGTAATTGTGGGATCGAGAAGGTTTCTTTATGCGCGATCCATATGCATATAAAGATATTTGAGGCAAGAAAAATAAGTTTTCTATGTAGTTGTAATTGAATTGAAAGGTTTATTAATTCAATGTTTAGTTTATTATATTATTACTTTGTTGCAATTGCTAAAAGCTACTTTATGTATAAATACTCTGTCTGCTGGTGCCTCAGCAGGAGATCCAGAGGTAATGGTGCATAATAAAAGTGCTGTCCTTAAATCGGCTTTTCCTTGAATAACTATAGTTAGAACAGTAGTATAATCTTCTAGATTTCTTGTTTTGTTTAATTTGTTGAGACATGTGCTTACGGCCAATTTGCTTTTTCAGGTTGACAGATATAAGCTTTCTAATGGTCACTACATTATTTTGCTTGCTGAGGGAAGACTAGTCAACTTGGGCTGTGCCACTGGTCACCCTAGTTTTGTTATGAGCAATTCTTTCACCAATCAAGTCATAGCTCAAATTGAACTGTGGACCAAACCAGATAATTATAAAGTTGGTGTTCACTTCCTGCCTAAGAAGGTAAGGTTCACTTAGTTTCATTTTTGTTGAACACAGTTTGATTAATGTTAAAACCCATTTTTGTCATGCTTTTCTCTTCATATTCTCATAATTTTTGTTTTTGTGATAATTTTATCATTTGAGAAATTGAGTCAGTTATAGTTTTCACATAATATATGGACTTAAACTTAAAAATTAAAGTTTAAATTTTAGTTAAGATGGTCTATGTATGATGGCTGATAAAATTAATATAAACATTTTTTATAACAACTTATCAATTTTTTAATTTTATTGTAACTTTCTGTTTTAAGTTGAATGACTTCAATACTTAATCTTAGAGTTTACCCCAAATTCCAAACATCCAACCAACTGAAATTGTCATTCTTCCTAATAATTTTAAACTGGGGCTTAAACAATTATATTCTGTGCTGCAAATGGGACATGTTTTGACACTGTTTCTTTTTGCAGCTGGATGAAGAAGTTGCTGCCCTTCATCTTGATCACTTGGGAGTGAAACTTACAAAGTTAACTGACAAGCAAGCCTCCTATTTGTCTCTAAACAAGGATGGACCTTTTAAGCCTGATCATTACCGATATTAGACTTAGCACTGCCATATTTCACTTGTAAAAATAAATATTTTTCACCTTCTTTTATTGAGTGATTATCTTATTTTTTAAAGGATGTGTTCTGAAAACTGCCATTCAGAACCAAAACGAGGGATTGAATTGAATATTCAAACAAATTTTTTAAATATATTTTGTTGACGTCCAGCCTACTTAAATTGAATTCTTTTAAAAAATCACCATTTTTCAGAATATTCTCTGAACTGTAAATTTATTATTTTAAAAGGTTTTTTTAAAGTAAGTAAATTTCATTGAATAATAAATATTTTTAAAGTAGTATTAGAAGCAAGTTTTACACTATGAGAAAAAATACTCTTACTATTAAAAGAAGTAAATTAATTTCATTTCATATAGTGGTTGAAAGCAATGGTAATACCAATAGATGTCAAACTAGAGGACCTTTTAAACTTGATATTTAGCTAATTTTAATAGATCTTTGTAAAATTACAAGAATATTCTTAAAAGATAGGTATATCCCATAAGAATTATCTGTTGAGAAATGTATTTCCAATAATTTTTAATAATTTATATTGTGATAATATTCTCCAAGAACTCTTAATTAGACAGTATTTCAGGCACAGTTTAATTTACTCTGTTTAAAAATGATTTCTGAAAGAATAGTTTGTCTAAATTTATTGTTTGCATAATTTTAAATTTAGATTCATTATTATTTTCCTTAGGTGCCATAAACATTTCGAAACTCCCCTACTGCATAACTTCTCATGTGAAGTTCTTGAAGTATTTCATTTCCTTTTGGGGAGAATAATCCATCATGAGCATATTATAAGTTAAAATTCAATTTGTTTCTTACTAATTAAGGCTTTTGTGTTCCTGAAGTAATTAAATCTTCAAATTTTTTCATTCACTAAATGTATAATTTTAAGTGTTTCATCATTTTTTCTTAATGATAATCTCATTAAGATTCTACAAAATTATTATCAGAAAAAAATTTCTATATCCATAATTTACTTCAAAAATTCTATCCAATATTTTGAAAATTTTTAGTTAATAGAATACAACTTAATTACTCTGCATTTACCTTTTAAACATGTTCTTTCATATTAATAGTAATTTTTTAAAAAAATTTCAATTTATTTTGCCTTTTTTTATGACTTCTCACTATAACTTATAATCTCTTAATTTGAAGTTAATATGTACCTTAAAAAATTTTTGCCCCAAAAAATTTTGTTTGGGGGAGAATATTCTCGAAAATTCTCCAGTTGGAAAATATTCTCCAAACGATTATTACGGAGAAATTTACAACTAGATCATTTCAAGTATTTGTAGAATCGTCTAGCACTATACAGGGTTTTTCAGATAAACAGGGATGTTGCGGCTGTGCCAATTGCGCCAAATCCTAATTCATGTGCTAAACTGCTACAAAAACCGTATTTTGAGCAAAACTGCGCCAATTAACGATTTTCTTGAAATCGAATTATCAAACTCTCCTCTCACGCGAAGAATACCTTCATCCTTAGGGAAAAAAACTCAAATCGTCTATGGAATCTTTTCCACATTTCTACCACTTGAATTCAAAACCAAAACCGATGACGTCAGCTCAATTTGCTGCGTTAAGTCAGTTAAAAAGTCGAAAAATCGCGATTTTTCGCGAAAGTCGTCGTTTTGCGGTGTGTTCCGTTCTTCCCGCGACTTTCGTGGACGGCCGCGGGTGCCGATTCAAGTTGGCTTCTTGCGTCATTATTGCGATATAGAAAAAACAATTTTACCGTGGTCAGAAGCCCACAAGTCTGGTGTTCCGGAAATCGGGAAAATAGCGATTTTCGCGACAGTTCCGTTTTTTCCGCGACTGCTTTTCCTACGGACGTCTGTTGAAGTTAGCTTCAACGGCGGTGCAGAAAAAACAACTTCACTTTGGTCAGAGCAGCCTGAGAAGTCTAACAAGATTATCTTTTCTCTGTTTAAGTCAGTATTTTCAACTTCAGAGGATTTTCTAAGTTGTAAAATTTTTACTGAAAGGTCGCTTTATAGCAACTTAGATGAGTATAGTGTTTTTTTATCCGATTTAAGATTCTAAATATACCTTCAAAATTACTAATTTCTTACTTTTTGGCTCTACTTAACTAAAATTTTTTGACAATATCGTTTTTGCAATTTAATATTATTACTTAAAAAATAAAAATTCTGTTAACCAATTTACTTTATTTTATTTACTTTTAGTTACATTTTGACTTTTAAAGTGGTTTTAAAACCTGATTCAGGAATATAATTGGCATAGTGTGTGTTTGAAGCTGTGTAAAAATTTGTCTTTCTTAAGTAAAAAAAGTACTCCTTGAATTTTTTAAAAACACTCCTTGAAAACTCCTGGAATACTCCTTGATTTTGATTTCTGAAAATTACTAATTTCTTACTTTTTGGCTCTACTTAACTAAAATTTTTTGACAATATCGTTTTTGCAATTTAATATTATTACTTAAAAAATAAAAATTCTGTTAACTAATTTACTTTATTTTATTTAATTTTAGTTACATTTTGACTTTTAAAGTGGTTTTAAAACTGATTCAGGAATATAATTGGCATTGCGTGTGTTTGAAGCTGTGTAAAAATTTGTCTTTCTTAAGTAAAATAAGTGCTCCTTAAATTTTTTAAAAACACTCCTTGAAAACTCCTGGAATACTCCTTGATTTTGATTTCTGAAAATTTGTATGAACCCTGCATTTGGCGTGTTTGTTATTAAAATTAAAAATTCTATTAAAAACTATTATCATTAACAATAACATTATTTTAAAAACATCAAAAATTAATTAAAAGTTTGTTCAAAATTACCATTTAACTTTTAATTTAAGATAAATGGCTTATCAGAGGTTTTTAAATCTATTTTGTGAAGGTACTTTTTTTCCCTCTTTTTTTGAATTTGTAAATGTTCCTGTTGATTCGTCCTGTTCCTGCTACAAAATTAAGATAAGTTGCTACAAAATTTAAAATCGGCTGCTACAAAAATGGTTTCTGCTACAAACTGATACAAATTTTAAATTTAGCTTCTATAAACTGCTACAACTTTTGAATTTAGCTGCTACAAATTTAAAATTTCGCTGCTACAAAAACTGCTACAAAATGCTCAATGTGGTGCAACATCCCTGGATAAGTGTTTCATAACTTCTAGGGGGGATAGTAGAAACCTAGACTAGTAAGAATCACATAGGATTTGGGGTCCCAGACCAAATCCCAGGGAGTTAAAAATGGAGCGACACCCCCCCCAAAAAATTGAAAAATTAAATTTGTAGAAGAACTACTCTTGGAAAAAATTTAATTATGGTTTCAAAAATTGTGGTTTAATATGATCTTTAAAATTATCTCAAAAGTCTTCACTTTAAAATTTGTTTTATTCTGATAAAAGTTAAAAAACACAAAAAATGTGAAAACTGCCTAAACCTTATTTTGTATTTCATTTAATTTTTTTCACTTTTTTCATAACAAAACAAATTTTAAAGATATTAAGCTACAATTTTTGAGACCGTAATTAAAACCTTTTTGCTTAGAAAAGAGCAGTTTTTGAATATATATTTTTTTAGAAGCTAAATAATCATTCGTTGTATAAAAAATCATTAGTCATTATATATTATAAGTTATTAAATCAGCGGTTCCCAAACTGTGGTCCGCGGACCACAGGGGGTCCGCGGCGCCTTCCTAGGGGGTCCGCGAGTTACCTTGGAGAATTCCTCAAGTTACTTTTAGAATTCCCCAAAGAGTTTCAAAATGAAATGAAACACTAGTTTCAAGAGGCAAATTTCAAAAATTTTCTAGGGAAGAACCCCCAACCCCCTCGAAATTTTTACTTCAATGCATAATTTTTTTCCTTGAAATTTAAATGGTTTACAAGGAACTGTTCTCTTCAAGTGTAACCAAAAACATGCCTCAAAATGAACGTAGTAGCACATCTTTTTGAGGCCAATTTTCAAAATTTGTTCTGGGAGAGACCCCAAACCCTCACAGAGTAATTCAGGGGCGTATATAAGGGTGGGTGAAGGGGCCCTACCCCCTCCCTGAAATATGGACTTGGTGTATCAAAACAAGTTTAAACCCTGTTTTTTGGATCAAATGTCCGAAAATTTTCTGGGGTAAGACCCCCAAACCCCATCTAGTACTTGGTACTTTATTATTAAAAATCTTTTTAAAATAAGTTCATCAAAATCGAAATCCTACCTAAGAATATAGTCTGAAATTTGGAAGTGCATCAGCACCAAGTTAAAACCATGTGTATTTTTAGGGTCAAATTTCTGAAACTTTTCTGGGGATGATCCCCCAGATACCTTTTTGTTCTTAAAACTCTATTGTTATAAACTTTTTTTTGCATTAAGTTTATCAAAATGCAAATCTTACAAAAAAAACTTATATTCAAAAAATTCTAACTAGGGGTATCAAAACTAATTAAAACCTGTTTTTTCGAGTCGAATTTCCAAAAATTCTCTGTTGGAGGACCCTCAGACCCCCTTTTTGTAGCTAAAACTTAATTACTCATAACTTTTTTATATTTTCCCTAAGACGCAAATTCTACTTAAAAATGTACTAAAAAGCTACTTGGACCAATGAAATATACATAGGGGGCTGAGGAATAATTTTTGTCCCCTCCCGAAATAAACATCTATATACGCCTCTTGTGTAATAATTGTAAAATTTTATTATGATTTATATAAACTAATTTTAATTAATATAAAACCCAAAGCAAATTCTGGTTACGGCTTCTGGTGTTTAAAATGTTGGGGGTCCGCGACGTCTGACTGCTACATAAAGGGGTACGTGACGATAGAAAGTTTGAGAACCGCTGTATTAAATCATTAAAAATTAATTAAAAATAATTCTTCCAAAATAAAAATATGCAGCATTTTATGAGTAATTTTAAAACTAAAAAAACTACAGTTTTTATAACTATAAAATAATATATGCAATATAAATATAAAGCATGTGATTGTAATAAATAACATTAATGTAATATTTATCTATTAAACAAAGCACTTTGGATGAACTTCGGATAATTGCAATCATTTATGAATCCCCGCTGGTGCAGTGGTAGAGCGCGTGCTTAGCATGCGGTAGGTCGTGGGTTCGATCCCCGATGTATTATTTTATTAAAATTTCTAAAAAAACCAGCTAAAATAAGTCCAAACGCATGCGCACTAAGCTCGTCAGGACCAAACCGTTGGGATGTGTGAAAATGCATGATACAATAACAAATAACAGATGTTTGCCGATGTTTGCTATAATATCTAACATCAATATACATAATTGATCCTAACCTTTTGCACATAATCATTGCAATCATGTTTTCTTAGAAAGGTTGAGAAGTTTTAATTACACTCTGCCAATTTAAAAAAATGTTGAAGTCATTATATAAAAAAATTAAAGGAACAGCTTTCTTCTACGGGTACGACGATAACCCCTTGGATAAGTGGTATCGATATATGGCCACTTGGCGTCTTCTAAAAGCGCCAAGTGGATTGAAAGTCGCCGTACCCGTAGACGAAAGCTGTTCCAAATTAAAAAATCGTTCATTGTTTTGAATATTTTTGGAACTTATTTTTTTATTTAATTTTCATGATATAAATGTGTTCATTGTTCAATAAATACTCATACACCATAAATATTTTTAAGCATCCCCGTAAAAAGCCTCCAATAATCCCAAACTTTGAAATCTGATCTAAATTTTTTTTAAAATTCAGATAAACCAGAGAAACTTGAAGAAGTATTAGTAAGTCATTTCATATGCTTATGATTGTTAGACAATCTGATTTAATGGTTAAAATATTTTTAAAGTGCTGCATTTTATAATTAATATATAAGAATACCAAATTTAAATTTCTTCTAATCCTAATTGGTATTATTGATATTAATTTGCATTGCATAATTATTTTTGTTTTTAGAGAGTAAAATAAATAACTTGGAGGTTAAAATAATTTATCTTGCAGCTTACTTTTGCCAAATTTGTATTTTCATGTGAAATATTGAGTATAAAAAATATAAATGAGAACACATTAGAACGTGAATGTAGAAAATTTTTAAATGCATACAAACTTAAAAATTTTCAATTTTTCCCGAGTGGAATCCAACTTTTTTGGGGAAAAAATGCTTATTATATGGTTAAAACTTAATTCTTAAGTACTTTATTGTATAAGATTATCATCTAAATAATCTTTTAATTGACATTGGTTATAAAATATACTATAAAAATCGGTTATAAAATATATTATAAATAAAGTATTTTTAAAAAAATTAACATTTTCAATTTTTCCGGAAAGAAATAAACCCTTCGGAAAAAAACTGAAAAAAAACCGGTTTTTTTCCCAAAGTTTCCGGGTTTTTTCCGGCCATTCCCATTTCTAGTTGCATTGCATGAAAGGCAACTGAAGATTTGCTGCTTCTACGATTTTTCAAAAATGAAAATATGTATTATTCAATTTTTCCAGTTTGGCCCCTCTGAACCTGGTAAACTGAAAAGAAAAACCATTATGACTTTTTATGAAAGGTCAGAAAAAACGGTATGGTCAGAGTTCTTTGGAAAAAAAGTGTAAAATGTCTCTATAAAATAGTTTACTTTAGAAATAAAAAAGCTTAAACGGGAAGAGAGATTAGAGATGTTGCGCTTTTGGTATTGGTAATATAGTTTTTTTTATATAAATCCTCCCCTCAAGTGGCACTGGGGTTTCAGGACATTCACTCACTCTTCACTTCATTTCTGTAGCATGGCAGAAAAAACCTAACAGGATACCGCCTTTTCATCCATCTCCATTGTTAATTTTTGTTTTCATAGTTCATGAAGTTGAGAAGGAAAGTTTAATCAAAACTCAATAAAGCTCATACTCAAACTTGGTTGGGAAGCTCAAACTTAATCAATATCAAATAACATTTCGTCTTGGAAGATGCAATACAGCACATCTAACATTTGAAGCACCTTTAGTATGCCAATCCTCTTTCTCGCCAAACAGTTTTCACGACTTCGTTTGGCGGTTTTAATATGGCTATGCTTTTTTTGTAAACCAAAAATTTTTCAGAAATTGATCCTTAGATATTTGATTACTTGATCAGGCTTCCCACCTAAAAGTAATAAAATCATTTTTAAAACATCTAAATAGCTCTAGTAAGCCGTGATTTGAAAAAAATTACGTTAGTCTGAAAAAAGTTGCCGATCTTTCATGATCTGTCATATTATTTATTTAGAGAATCAATCTCGATCAAACCGTTTGCGAACTTGAAAGATAGGAACCGTGAAAGATATTGGTTTATTTTGAATACGATTTTGTTTTGACTATTCCTCCGAATATCATTAAACTAATTTATAAAAGATATTACTGGATCTTCGATTATGTGTTACTTTTTTATTACATGTACCTATTTTTCCTTTAATTAGCTTTGTTAAGTTCCCGAATAATGCAAATAAAGCATGCTTTATTTTATGTCGTGGTACCCTACCTGCTACAAACTTATTGTGATTAAAATGTAAGTAAAATGTATACAGTTTTGTAATTTTTTATATTCCTATGATTTTTATTGGTTTATACACCGATAAGAGGCAAGAAAAAATTTTTTTCCATAAGAATTGCATTGAAAATAAAGTTATCAAACAATTAATTCTTATAATAACAGAAAAAGTGCCTATTTACAAAAAAATATTAATAATGTGTATTTTATAAATCTATGATTTGAGACAAAATTAATAGAAATGATGGATATTCTTTTCTGAAAAGCAGAAAAATGCTCGATGTGGGCAAGAGAATAAGAAATCCTATTAGAAAGCGATGTTCCGAAGTAGTCACCCTCCCAAGTATTGCCCGCACCTGGAAGTGCTTAACTTCGGTGATGAATAAATGTGCTAGTGTTGGTTTAGACTCGATTTAAGCAGCAACCATACGAAACCATATTTGGCTATTTATTTCACTGCCAATTGAAACAATCGACCACTACATCAAACTGTGTCTTTTTCCGATGTTAGATGTGCGGTATTGCATCTTCCACGACGATTTTTAAGTTGAATTTCAAAAGGGTTGCTGAGTTGTCCTACTACTTTTAAGGGTCAGATTCCCAAAAAATTGTGTGGATACCCCAGACTTGTATGGCGCTAATATTTCACAGAAATATAGCTATGACACCCTATTGTAATTAAACCCTATTGTGTAATTAAATTCCCGCGGAGGGTATTCGGGCTGTCCTGATATAAATTTATATAGTTCCTAATTGCATTTTTTTCTCTTTTCAATTTTTATTCAAGAATCATGTTAACTACAATTTTTTTTGTTAATTAATGATAAATGAAATGTGATTATATTATTGCGCTTCATTGAAACTAAGAAGTTGAGAGTAGAAAAACAAATATATACATATATTCACCTATAAAATTTATGCAAATCTAATTTTTTTGTTTAACACAGTTCTACCAACTATCTATTCTTCCGATATTATAGTCTGTGTAATTTGAATCAGCGGCTCACTACTAGTCATTTCTCATTGCATTTCTATTGTGTTGCCATGGTGACGAGCCGCCTGCCTATTCTATTTTACACGGAGTATAGTATGGAGGTAAGCGGGCACTACCTTTAAATCATAGAAAAATAACAAAACAAATTTGATAATGCTTTCCTTTTTTTTTCACCCCTTTTTTACTATTCCTCATATTGTTTTTTCTTGTGTGTATGCAATGTCGTGTGTCGAAGATGTTAAAAAAATTATTTCATAAAAAGAATGATTGATTTTGTAGGAAAACATCTTAAAACATATCGTACGGAAGTTGGTTTTGCTGTATACTGCTTGATATGAAGGAAAAAATGGTTTTACAGAAACTTGCTACACCATAATTTTTACCGGTGGGTTCTACACTATTTGTTTTAAATCAATATATTTATATAGTTGCAACATTTAAACGGGAATGAATAGAAGTATAGGAATATCCTATGAAAAAAATTTGCTAAAACAAATGTATCGTTCTTTTCAGTGGAGGTAGAGACACGAAAATTCATCCCATTTTATATTTCAAACTCATCGCTTTACTTTAATCTACTTATCTATTTTTTTTCCTCCACACGTTTCCTCAAGTGGTACTTCAACTTACTGACCACTCTTCAATAGTACTCGAAGTACTCGATTCTTATCTTTCCATTCGTTGATAAAATGTAAAGCGAACCCGTAATTTACAACTCAAATTTGATCATTCGCTGAATTTCAATATGTGTTTTCCATTATTTGGAATGAAACCCTGGTTTATGCAGAACTTCATTACTTTTATGGTCTACCCTCATTTTTCCATTACTTGTAAATGCTTTCGCATCTTTTCTAAATCTCCAATTTATGAAATATTTATTCCTGTTCATAATTATTTTCCGTTAACACCATTCATTTACAGCCATACATTATAAACTATAGAGATCGAATATTTTCACTAAATGATCCTAGATAAATTTAATGTATTTACAGAGATCAATTATGACGAAGTGTGATACTTTGTGACATAGATAAGGGTCTAAAATGTTGAAAACAGTGTGACATCATTATGGAGGGCCCTTTTTTAAAGGGGAAAATGGAGTCTAATGGAACACTTTTAATGAATGCTAGTGTAAAAGCATTAATGCAGTTATTAATATTTTTTTTTTAAATTTAAAATGATTTTGCATTAAAAATTAGAAAATAATCCTGAAAAGTAAAAAACATAATTCTGTGTTATGTAAACTTTTGTATATAATTTAATACTACTGTCCCATTAGCCCCCATAGTTGGACTCTAATTGAGCTAATGGGGCATGCTATAGAATTCAAAAATAAAAGTAATTTATGAGCTTTAAATGCCTTTTTTTGAATAACATATGCTAAGATATTGAATGAGGAAAAATTGTTGTGTGGATGAAATTTCAGCATTGAAAATTTTAATTCCATAATGTCTTCTGAAGTGTTTAGTTTCACTAATCCTAACTATTTCTTCACTAATTGGAATTATCCTAATAGGATAATACTATATAGGAGGATTAGCCCACATTAGGGTGTCCCTTATATCAGTGGTCCCCAACCTTTTAACCACCACGGACCGGTAAACGTTTGATAATTTTACCGCGGCCCGCTGGGGGGGGCGTTGATTGTTTACATTCTAGATTGTTTTGATTTATTTATTTTATTTTAATTGTATTTAAACATGCTTTCAAAATAAAATACAAAATACACCAAAATTACCAAAAAATAAATATAAAGTTATTTATAATTCATTTCATTCATTAATTTGAAGTATAAACCTAAAATTTAAATTCATTTTCAATGAAATGGTCGGCCCACGGCCCAGTACCATTTCATCCACGGACCGGCACCGGGCCGGCTGACCGGGGGTTGGAGACCACGGCCTTATATGACAGAATTTTTTTCTGCGAATTCTAAAAAGGATAACCTCTACTTTTTTCATAAATTTATATGACACAATTTTTTTCTGCGAATTCTAAAACGGAAAACCTCTACTTTTTCATAAATGCCTTGAACTATAAAAAAATGTTCCGTTATGTATAAGAGACACTCTAGTCTACATACATTACATATATAGGCAAAAATTTTTTGAATGATATTTAAAATCACTAATTTTTTTGTCTGTTAAAATGTGTCTAATTTAAAAAATATTTAGCTCTGTTCTTAGTTTTAATGTTGCACTTCAGGATGATTTAGTGTCTCCCCTGATAATCTTTAATTAATGCAATCCTTACATTGAAGAATAATTTTTTATTCCTCGGGACATTAATATTCAGATGGTGCTGTAGCGAAATCGATAAAAAAAAGCTTGGAGCAAATAAAAAAAATAAAATTTGGACAAAACATTCATATAAAGCAGAGGGAAAATAAGGCAGTAAAACGCATCTTCACATGCAGAGGCCGAGACACACTTGAACTTGTACTTGAAATTTCAATGCCGTTAAAATTAAATTGAAACCCTACCGTCCAAAGTGGACTCGGCCAATCTGAAGAGCATCACTGTCTTTTCTGACGGATACTTCATTCATTACATGGGCCGAGATTAGATTAATTTATTTTTAGCGACCATCGACCTTCTTGGAGAGACTTATCAATACTTTATTGATTACAACCATAAATCATCAAGAGCAGCTTCCTAAGGGAAATTCCTCAACTTTCCCTGTTAAAAGGGTCATGGCAACCTAAAGTGCTCTGAGATATACGACCTTCTTGAATAAATTAATGGAGGGTGCAAAACAGTTTTTTACGTAATTAAACCCATTCATATTTTTGTAAGTAGCCAAGATAACGCTCTCACAACATGGCTTCCAGTCTGGAAAATCCTTTCTGAAATAAAAAAAAAAAGTCGAACTTTGAACTCTTCTGATGGAGAGCTTGTCTTGGTTTATTATTATTGCTTTCTCTTAGAGTTGGGAGACCGAGACATAGCTTTTCGTTTGATTGTTAACGGTCAAGCGTGGGTGAAGGACAGGAGATTCACTGCGGATTCTTCTTTTTGTAGTGTGGTTTTGGAGACATTTTTGGTTTCCGACTTGGAATTTTTGCGGAGGGGGTTCTTCCGTATCTCGTTCCCTGTCACTGCCATATCTAGCCATCTGGATGTAGCTGCTTCTTTTAGTTTGTTGAATGTATGGAAATAAATACGACTGAAGGTCTTCCACCATGGGTTGTACCCGAATTCGCACGAAGACCGCGATTTGTGACTTTTTGTGTCTTGCCTGTGAAATGGTGTGTTGAGTGGAGGTCAGTTGAACGCATTTGAGTGTTGAAATGTGTTTTAACTGAACGCAAGCTATAGCTTTGAAGGAATTTGTTTCTCAAGTGAATTTTTTTTCGGTTTTGAATCATGGGGTTGGAAAGGACCTCAGAAAATGGAATGGACTTCAGCAAAAGACAAAGATTGTTTCCTTCATTTAGGCATAAACTGACGACGGGAAAGAAAATCAACTGCATAGTTTTAATTTCCTTAATTTGTGTTTTTTCTAATAACCTGTTTTGCTCAGCGAAGAATCTGTATGTTAAACCTACAAAAGAGGTGAGTATATTTTACAATGACATATTTTTCTGAAATTAAATTCAAGTACTATTTAAGCTTGCATTTCTAATTAGGTACTATTATCAAATTTCAGTACTGGATTTTTATTTTAAATAACTTATAAATTTTTTTTCAACTCACACTTTAAAATATTCAAAGAAAATAATGTCCAATTACATTTCTTTTGAATCTGAAGAAATAAACCACTGTAAAATTTCCAAATGCTGATTTTTAAAGTAGAATAAAATTAAGAAGGGTAGAATAAAAGCGTTTTACTTGCAGAAATCTGGACTCAATAATTTTTATATTATTACCTATTTTTTAAACTTTTGAAATGAAGCTTAATGATGTGACACTTTTTATACAAAAGTTAGAAATCATTCTGAAAAGAAAACATTTATTTTAGTTAAAATTTTAACTAGAGGCTTTAGAGTTTTTCCAATAAAGAACTAACTGTTGGAGGTAGCTCGTTGTATCTACAAACGCATAAGGGTAAACTTTGAGGAATAGAAAACTTCGAAAGCTTATACAATTTTTTACTTATTTGGTTGAAAGTTACAGTAAATTATGAATAATTTACTGTAACTATATTAATTAGGGGTCATCCATAAATTACGTGAGGTCAAAAAGGGGGGGGAGGGGTTTGGAAAAATCTCACCAAATCTCACCAAAGGGGGAGGCGGGGTCAATTAAAATCTCACGTCAACTTTTTTTAACTTAATTAGGTGCTATGAAGCACAAAATGCAAATAATTTTTAGAAAATAATTTTTAAAAGTTGTAGGTAAATCTCACGTTGGGGGGAGGGGGGGTCAAGAAAAATCTCACTATATCTCACCTAGGGGGGAGGGGGGGTCCATATTTTGGAAAAAACACATCACGTAATTTATGGATGACCCCTTATGAATAAAGAACGTTTTAAAAAGGATGAAATTGAAAAAACAATGTAAGAGATCATAGGATCTTACAGATATTATTCGTACATTTAAAAATTTGTATTGTGTTTTGTATATTTGTATTTGTTATGTACATATTATTTGAATGTATTTATTTGCACAAAAATTGAAGTAAAATTTAAAGTTTTGGAAAGGGGAACAAAATTTTTCTCGATCTCCAAGTTCCTCAAATTTCGAATGAATATTAACATATAACATAAAAAAATTATCAAGGTTTGTGTTTCTCGTTTTGGATAACAACAAATATCGAAACATATCTGGTTGACGGTATTTTTCATTTTTAAAATAATTACAATATAATTCCAAATATTCCAATGCAATTAATACCAAGCCTTAGCTATTAAATCATAATTAATATATTTAATTAACCATGTTTTAATTATTTTGTGTTTATCTTAAACCTTTCGTGGCCCGTTAAAGCAATGTTGACTTCAATAAATCTTTGATTTGATCACCTGAGAAATCAGTGCTGTCAAGAAACTTTTAACATAGAGCTTTTTTAACGACCTTCGGGGACACTATCAGGTTGTATCAGCGCTCTTGAGAATAACAGTGGAGAAAAGTCAGCTATCAAACCTTGAAGACAAGCTAGAGATAATGATGATGTCTGACTTTGATTGATAAAGAATGGAAATGAATTGTTTCTTGCTGCCGTTCGTTTATAAAGGTTTTACGTAAGCACAATAAAAGAGTCATGTTTAAATCATGGTTAATTTAGTCACTTATTCTAGATTTATTTCAGCAAGATAAAACTACTTGTACTGATCATCCAACGATAGTAAAAGGGCAGGGGCGTCATTTCAGTTTTTGGTTGGGGGGGCAAGGAATTTTTTAAATGGGTCTGGACCTTGCTGTAACTAGGTTTTTTTGGCGGGGGTCGCCTCAACTTCATTTTTAAAATAATATCATGTCAAAATTTGACAACGTGAACTCCAAGGAAAAATGTGGGGTCTGGGGGTTCACCCCCAGGAAAATTTTGAAAATTTGGCTCTTAAAGTAGTGTTTTAGCTTGTTTTAAGACCCTTTGGGCTGCATCCAAAGAGAGCAGTTTCTAGTAAACCCCATAATTTTCTAGGGAAAGGAGTTGTAATCAAACGTCAAAGTTTTAAGGGGGGCTAGGGGTCCCCCCAGGAATTTTAATTCCCCTTTAAACTAGTGTTTTATCTCTTTTTCAAACTTTTTGGGGAGCTTCTAAAGAGAAAAGCTTCCTGTAAGAGGAATAGTTTTCAAGTGGGAAACACTAAATAAGAGACGTGAAAATTTTAGAGGGGGGCTGGGGGTCTTCCCCCAGAAAGTTTTTGAAATTGGACCCTCAAAAGTAGTGTTTTAACTCCTTTTGAGACATTTTGAGTTGCACCCAAAGCTCCTTGTGGAAGTTACAGAATTTTCCAGGGACTTGCAGCTATTTTCACATTACAGTGAAAACCTTGGGGGGGGCGGTTGCCCCCCTGCCCCCCTAAATGACGCCCCTGTAAAAGGGTCTCGGGTTTTTACAGACTTTGCACGGCCGATAGTTGGGTAACCGGTGATAGTTGGGGTCTTGCTTCTATATACAAGCAAATGTCTCTTCCTCTTTCGATCAACTGCCCCTCAACTTCCACCTGTCTCCCCTCCGAAATACTAGTTCCAGCGTTGTCAAAATCACGTGACCCTTTTACTATCGTTGGTTCTGCAGTAAACGCGATTATGAAGTTGTATGTAGATTATAGTCTGAAACTGTTCTACACACTTTTCAGGAAATTTTATCATAGGCATCTCATAAATTTTTTTTAAATTTTCCCATTTAGTTTGCATATTTTGGAGCTTAGAAAGATTACTTGATTCTAAATTAAAATCTCGAAGGATTTACATTAGGATTCTAAGTTTATAATTTTCAAATTCTTAAAAAATCTTTCAGTTCTGAATTTATTTAAATAAAGTCTCCGCCATAACAACAAGTGACAGAGACATCAGTTTTGATTAAAATAATTTACAAGTTAAGAGCAGTAGAAAAACTTTGGCACAAACCTAAATTTCAAAAAAATTTAAGTACACTCACGTACACTTAATTTCGTAAGGGTAATTTATAAATGTAAGAACAAATAATATAAAAAATGACTTATTTGCACCAAAGTTATTTAGCATCTTCTAAGGGAAATTGTTAATATTCCTTATAAACAAATTACGTAATTATTAATGTATGAATAAATTAAATAATTAATTTATTACGTGTTTCATTTTTCCAATATATTAAATGTTTATTTATAAAGTTCTTGGGAAATTCTAAAGAAAACCCCGTGTCTAGTATAAATAATTATGAAAGCCCGTTCTAGACTATACCTATACAAAAAGGACATAGATCCCGGTTTAGAACGGTAATAATTTCATTAATTTATGTACCAATGTTTAAGAATAATTATATTGAATTCGCTAAATTTTTCTGTAGAAAATATTTTGTAAAAATTAAGCTATTAAAATATACATTACAATTATTTTTCACTTGTTTAAAAAGTATTCGATTAAAAAAATGAAAAATGTTTTTTGGGAAAAAAAACCGAGGTAAGAGCTGGGAAAGGTTTGGAATTTCTCGCTTACAGAGAAAAATATCTACAAATGTAAAACACAAATAATATTTCATTTCGCTTTTACTTTAAATTAATCTTGACTAAGTATACTATAAGCAGAGGTTTTACTGGCTCTAATCTAGTATCCAGGTTTACAAACAAGCCTAGGAGGAAATTCCTATTTCACCTGCATTAAAGCCACAATAATGATATGAAGATTAATGTAAAATTATTTTAAGTTTGAAAAACTTTCAAAACAGATGAATGAATGAGTTAAAATAGATATTCCTCCATCTGAGTGTACCTTAAGGGATATGAGAGTATAATAAAATTAATGGATATTATTTTCCTAGGTATTTGTCATCCGTTACCTTGAAGGCCAAAGAATAATTCCTGTAACAGTAGAACTGGATAGCAAAGAACAGGTATGTCACCATTTAAAAAAATAACAATGACAGTAAAAATTTTTTATCATGTTATATGGAGCTCCAAAGAGAGATGGAGAAAGGAAGAAAGTAACACTTTGCAAGGTAAAGCGAGATCGCAGTAATGGTTCTAGGTACTTTATGTCTTTACGTGTTTCATTTTTCCACTAAATAAAATAAAAGATGATGAGCAATCCACTAAAACAGTTTTGATGACTACGACTGTCATCAGAGATTTTACTCTAACAGCTAAAATGACAGTTCCTATTGCTATTGCTGTCATCTGAATATAGGTCCACAGATGGTTTTCAGATAGAGGTAGTTATGTTCAAAAAGCTTTCTCTTTTGCGATTTCTGTAAATAGATACTGACGCTGTAGTTTTCATTAATTTGAGTATCTTTCTAAGTTTATTCTGCTCGACAAATCTGTTTCAAATACTGTTTAAAGTAGTATCGGTGTAAAAGGAAGAGAAATAGTTAAAAATTCCAGATAATAATGTCTCATACATAGGATATATTTCGAAAGGACACAATGTACATTGATTAAATGAGGCATTTTGAAACAAGTAGACAGTCACGTAGATTAAATTTTAAGTTTCACTTACAATAAAGTGGTAAACCCGCGTAATCAAAAGTTTTAAATTTTGGATGACAGAATAAAAATAAATGAAAAAACCTAATGTGGTATTGGTATCTTTATATGTATGTTTCTCTTCATAGAACATGAAAAAATTATTAAACTGTTGTTTTTAAAAGACGAGAAGATTTTGAAAACAATTCAAACATGGTAGGATACCGGAAAACACTTAGGAGATGTTGGATACTCTGGGTGTTTTAAAAGTCCATTTCAGGGCTTTATTTGGATTTGGAACTAAAGTATCTTAGGGCTATGGAAGTAAGGTCTACCCCTAGGTAAGTAACAATACTGAGTCTATTGAGGTGACTTTCAGCGACCCTAGCGGAGATATAAGAAAGTTAAAAAATTAACCAAAATTCTAAAGATATGGAACAAAAACTTCTAAGACAAAATTGTTAGCAATGTCATTAAAAACGCACTGAAAAATGCTATTTAAGATATTTTCATGAAATCTTTATTTATCTCTTGTTATGATGTTGCAAACAATTTTCTCATTGAAGTTTTCGTTTAATCTTCTTTATTTTTTAAATTAATATTTTTAACTTTCTTATTTAGCAACACTAGGGGGATGGAGGGATTCAATACGGTCACTTCTTGTGTGGTGCACCTTACTTTTACGGTTCCAAATAATACCGTGAAACAAACTTATTTTTTCTAGTGTTTTATTCAAAGGCTATACACCTTTTTACAAGTTGTGAATTTTTCTTGCTAAATTTTTCAAGATTTAAAAAAGAGAGGTCGTAGCACTAAATTGAGGCAAAATAGAGTTTTCATATTTTTCTTTATATGAAATTTTCTTCGTTTCTTAACTTACATAACCCCATGCGTTTTTTATGAGGAAATGAAAGTGTACACAGAAAATAAGCCGGGGATATCTACCTTATCTCTATCACCACAGAGAATAATAAAGGCAGTTCGGAAATTATCTTTTACGTCAGTAGGTAATCATAATAGGTAAATTTCCCAATCCCAACGAAGATAAAGATCGAAAATACGGTGACGTGGACAAAACCACATCACCTAAATCCTACTTGAATCTGCTACTACTAGAATCTGCTTGAGTTACAAAGGTGTTCAAACTTTCTGAATTTAAAATATTATTGTAAAACATACATCAGGAAGTACAATACACTCTTATAGCATTTTGACCTTTCCCTTCACCAATACTTTTACTAGATTTACTAGGGATTACATTATTTTCCGCCTCTTTTAATCCTGAATGTGAAATTTCCTCTAAAAACTTTCCTTTGTGTAGTAGCGTAACCTTCGTTTAAGATTTAAATTATCGTGTTTTGTGACAGAAAGTATTTTGTCACTATGTTTTGATGGTCTGAAAAATGAAACAAAAGATCTGGAACCCCTTCAAGACCTTTTCCTCGGCCACAGACGTCAGACCTTTTTTTGCTGAAAATAAAGTTATTTATGTTGTGTGTGGAGATAACCATTTCCTCAATCCTAATTAACCCTTTCAATCCTAGAGTATTGATATCTATTGAAAATGTAGGACGGCAAGGACTGAAAGGTTTACAAATTACAGATGGCTTGCATTAAAGGCTTTGAAAGCATTGACACAAATAGGTGTGCTTTAAACAATTACTGTAAAAAGTGTAAAATATGCATAGAAGAATTTTACACTTTTTTTTAGTTATGGAACACTCGATATTGTCATTGAATTCTATAGTAAATTTAGGAGGGCAAGGACTGAAAAGGTAAATGAAACTTCCGAAGGATAGATGATTTTAAACACCCAATTTTTATTAATTAAATACATTAACCTGAGGGGCTTATTTTTTTTCGATTAGATTTCATCACTAAAAATCCTGTCTGAGGAAACATGTAAATTTCTTAACAAGTTTTCTTCTATGGCTAAGACAATTGATCTGATTTTTTTATTGCAAAGGACTATGCCACTATGCCCTACTTCAAAAATACTTTTTTTTCTAAATTGCAATAATGAGTAAGTATTTAAAATTTGAGAATACTAACATGTTTTTGACTGATGGAATAGAGGGATCCTTTAAAAAAGCTTGTTTTAATGGTTAAAAGATAAAAGTATTCAGCTATTTCTCCAATGAGGTGTAACTAAAAATACCTAATAATTAAAATTAAAGACCAATTTCTTTAAAAAACTGAATTTTAAAGAGTCGCCACAGTAACAAATATCTACGACTTTTAATTTAAAAAATAATAAAAAAATCAGATTTTAGTCCAAATCTTGCGAAAACGCATTTTAAAGTGCCTTTAGTAATCAATAAAAAATAGTTATCTCGTTGATAAGGATAAGTATTACAAGTTGTTTGTCAAAAATATTAAACTCAAAAGGAAGATATCAGATGATAAATAAAGGTGATATAAGTTCATCTCGCTTATAAGAAAGGTTAAATTTAAGAGCACATTCCAGTAATCTTAGTTCATTCACTTTTCTAATTATGCAAACTAGTCTAAAAGATAATAAGAAGTTGACCTCCCAACATATTGACAGATGCAATAAAATTGAGATAACATTTGTTATTTTAGATTATTCTAGAAATAATCCTTGAAAATAAATAATCCTTATTTCCAAAATTTCAAGGTTATTTTATTAAAAATATTCCTATAAATTCAATAATTGCTTAAAAGTGGTAAAAAAAGATCCTTTGACAAATTTTATTTCAGAATTTTATTTGTTTCCAAACTTTCAAGGACTGTATATATTTCTTAAACTCTGACTTTTGGAGAAAAAAAATACCCCCATGTTCTATGAATATTAAAAAAAACAATTTTACTCATTACAAGTATTTCATAACACTTGAGAAACTTGAATATCAGTTTTCACAAGCTGTTAAAAACTTAAATTAAGTGGTTGCATTTTAGATCTTTAAAACTTTATTTTGAAAGCAATTCGCCTTAATATGCTTTGCCACCCCCTTAAATGACGTCCATGAATAGAATGAAAAATAATTTGGGCCCCTTCCTTAAATTTTTTTTCCTTGAAAAGAGCTCCATAAAAATGTTTAGAAACCCAAACCAGCAGGGGCGTGCCAACAGGGGGGGCAGGGGGGTTTTCGCCCCCTCAGTTTTAAAAGTGAGGGGGCGAACACTATATTTCGCCCCCCCCAGTTTTTCATGGACTTTTTTCAGACATCTAATCCGAAAAACTTTTGAAATATTTTCTTATTCAATTCAACCCAGATTGTCTTATGTTCTTGATATTATTCAAGAATCTCCCACCTTGATGGCCCGTTTTTGGGCCATCAAGTGGGGAGATATTTGCCCTACACCTTAAGTAGATGAGGATGGGGGCGAGGAATATTATTGTAATGAATAATTTAAACTTTTGTGAAAGGCTATATTATCATCCATCTATTTAGTTAATAAGGTGAGGGGACAAGGAATATTGTTGTAAGTAATGAATTATTTAAACTATTCAAAGCGCATTATTATCATCCTTCTGATATCTGCTTAATATTCTCCAATCTATCCAAAAACGGGCCATCAAATTGGGTGGGTAGATTCTTCCCCCCTCGGTTTTTGAGGTGAGGGGGCGAGAAGTATTATTTTAAGTAATGAATAATTATAACTTGTGCGTAGGGCATTATTATCATTGTAAGCGGATTTATGATGGGAGATATAGGAGGCCCCCTACCTTTTTGAGAAAATTTCATTTTCTTAATGGTAAATCAAGTTTCCTAGCACTTCAGGGACAGCTTTCCCCCTATTGGGTCCTCTAGCTAAATCCGATCCGCCCATGATTATCATCCATTCTCATATATGTGCTTAATTTTTCCATTTTCTCCAGAAACGGATCGTCAAGTGGGAGAGAGATTCTTGCCCCCTCAGTTTAAGAGGGCAAGGGATGTTGTTGTAGTTGTGTAAATAATGAATAATTTTAACAATTTCGAAGGGTATTATTTTTAAAACTGTTTTTAATCTTCAATTTGCACTTTTAGCTTAAAATTTTAAACTGGGCATTTTTTCTGACATTAGTATTATTTAAATACATATTACTTTCAGTGTAAAATTATTCAAACAAAATTCTTAAAAACCTTTTGGTTTCATAGCTTTTTTCTTTTCAACTTTCGACCCAAAATTTATTTTTTACTGCTGAAAATTCAAATATGTTTTATGTTGACACAGAAAACTGCAGAAATTTTGGTCCTCAAGTTATTTCTGCCCGGTTACATTTGATAAAACACTATAGTTTAATATTGAATTGCCTATTTTAAAAATTCTTCTGGGGAAGGACCCCCAGTCTCCTCAAAAATTTGGAGCAAATTTATAATTTTTTTCTTGAAAATTCTTGGTTTACCAAGTCTTAAAATGAGCAAAAGGGGCCGTCCATAAATGACGTCACGTTCAGAGGGGGGGAGCAGGCCCGTAGCCAGGAATTTCCCTTTGGGGGGGCGCCCACTTTTTCAGGGGGGGCAAGGGGGTTTTCAGGAGGTATCATGGGCGTAAGTTCAACTGTTTAACTATAGGGAAAAAAACCCAAAGACCCTCAGGCCTAAGGAGCTGTTACAAGACTTTTGTTTCGGGAGGAGTTAGTCCTAAATTTTTCTAGTTTTACCTTTCCTGTTTTCTTTAGTTTTCCTTTTTTAAATTTTAGAAATTTGAAGCTTAAATTACTGTTTTAGCCCATTTTCAGATCCTTTCGGTTAAAAGAAGGAACTGTCCATGTAAGCTCGAAAATCGAGGTGGATCACTCCTTGTTAATATTTAAATAGACATAATTTTATAAAGGATGTCAATTTTCCCTAACCTCCCTTTTCAGTCTGTGCTAGGGTATATAAAAGTTTATTTCGGTAGGGAGCCTAAAAATATTTGTGAGCCCCCTCCCATGCATATTCAATAGATTTAATGTAGTTTGTTATACATTTTCGGGTTGAATTTTCGTGCAAGGGAACTTTATTGATATTGATTCAATTGAAAGGGTTCAGCATAGGGCTACTAAAATGGTCAAGGGTATATCCAGTTTAAGTTATGAGGGAAGATTAAAAAAGCTAAATATGTTCACTCTAGAGAAAAGAAGGATTAGAGGGGATTTGATTCAACTTTTTAAAATGGTAAAGCAAGGGGACACAGAGGGACTAGATTTCAATACGGGTAATAGAACAAGGGGTCACAAATTCAAATTGAATAAAGGAAAATTTAAGACGGATTGTAGGAAGCATTATTTTTTTAATAGGGTAGTGGATAGATGGAATGGGTTGCCTGAAACAATTGTAAATTCAAGTGGGGTAAACGAGTTCAAGAGGAAAATTGACAGATACTGGGATTCCGGTAGTGTGGGTTAAAAAGACTGGACCAACCTTGCTGGGCTTACGCCTGTAGTTGGTTGACTTAATTTGTATTTGTATTTGTATTTGTATTTATTAATTCGTTTGATCTGTTCTTATGTTAATGTAAGAATAGTTGTTTTGTAATAGTGGGGGATACAAGTATGAGAGGGGGATCTGGGGGTCCTCCCCCAGAAAATTTTTGGAAATTTGACCCTAAAAACAGGGTTTTAAACTGCTTTTGATACTTGTAGACCAAAATTCGGACATGCATTTTTAAGTAGAATTTTGATTTTGATAAACTTGTTATTTAAAAAAAATTGGGAATAATAAAGGTTTAAATACAAAGGGGGGTATGGGGGCCCTCTCCCAGAAAATTTTTTAAAATTTGACCTTAAAAAACTGGTTTTTAACTTAGCTAGATGTAAACTACTCGTGTTTTAGAAGGGGGCAGCTGCTCCTCCCTGCCCCCCTGGCTGGACTGTGCTTGTGGATAGAATTTCTGAAAATTTTCTAGGGGGGGCAAATGAAGATGCCAGGGGGGGCTCAGCCCCCCCTGGCCCCCCCGTAGCTACGGGCCTGGGGGGGAGGGGGTTAATCGATATGTGACAGTTTGTGACAAGGGGGAGGGAGGGGGGTATGAAAGTTGTGACATCACATCCTGCAGCTGAAAATCAACGGAAAAAAACCTTGGTTCCGGGCACTTTCAAATTAGTCTATTAGACATATTGTTGGTTTAAGAGCGTGATATGTGACAGAAGGGGGGAGGGAGTATGGGGAAGTGTGACAATTTGTGACAAAGGGGGGGGGAGGGGGTAAAAAATGGGCAAAAAAAGTGTGACATCATTTATGGATGGCCCCAAAACTTTACTTTTTCAGTAAGTTTTCAAAATATTTCTGGGAGGAACCCCCCCCCCATTTTCCCTTGAAGATAAAATTTTAAAATCTTGACATTATGGGTAAATTGATTCCAATGATATTTTAAAAAGAAGAGATCATGGTTATAATACTGCTTATCCCTTGAAAATTCTAAGGAATATAAGAAGGGATCCTCTTTAGGTGGCTTTCAAAGGGTAACAAATGTATAAAAATGAGTAAAATATTTCTTTTTGAAGCAAAATTTTCTGGGGGAGGGCCCCCAGGCCCCCCTTTCTTCCCTGGGTGAAGGTATTAACTGAAAAAAAAAACATTTTTTATACTTAAACAAAGTATCGCACTTCTGGAAATGGCCCAACAAAATATACTTCGCCCCCCCCCACTCTCAAAAACGTTGGCACGTCCCTGCAAACCAGTCCTTAATTTATTTGTGCTGCTGCCATCTGTTGGTAATACTTAAAAACAAAGTGGCACCCTTGCTCCCTAACGTCAATAGCATCAAACATAATAATATGCATAATATAATCATTTCTAAGAAATTTTATCATAGAAATAAGCCCTTTTTATGAAGATCTTATCATTACTAATTGCTTAATTAATTTTTTGACGATAAATTTTATTTTATTATATTTGCGTTAAAAATATTAAGATAATTCATTGAGCTAAAGGACTAAATTTTTGTGCCGTAAATAAAAATTTACCTATTTTTTCGAAAAGAAAACTTATAAAATATTTTGCATTTTAGATTGAACGGGTCGTCAGTTTGAACCCAGGAAATGGTTGGAAGTCTGTGACTATATATGACTTTTTTAAGGTAAGGCTTCTCATTCACTTAATTATTGATTGTGAAACAAAAAACATCCTGATTAATAATTAGTAAGATAGTATAATGAAGTATAATGAAATGAGTAAGTATAATGAAAATTAAATGAAAAACTATATCTTACATGTTAGATTTCCTTGTTAATGATTTAAATAGTATTTCTTATTTCTCACCCATCTGGTTACCTTTGTATTGATTCTGTAATTTAACCATGCTTTTGTATTTTTAACTCAAATTGTTTTCCCTCTATTGTATTTTCTCTTAAACTGTAACTTTTTGCCTTCATGTTATGTTTAAATTATTGATTTGATGTTTATTTTCGTCTTTTTGTACTGAAGAAGGGGATCCATTGATCCCCGAAACAATTGTCTACAATTTAAAAAAAAATTTATAAATTGTGTAAAAATAAACGTTGTTTTTCAAATGATATATCTTACATGGTTGAAATTCCAGGATTTAAAAGTCAGGAGTTTTTAAGGTTTCTGACGTCTCCAAAATTTTGCTCGAATGGAAGTTTTTTTCTGTTGTAATATGTAATTAACTATATTTTACAACTATTATTTATAAAGGGTTAAAAAAATATTCAGTGGCTAAAAGAAAGAAATGAAGATTTCTAATAGTTAGATCAGGCCCCAAGAGTTCCTAAGTGTTCTAAAAATTTCTCCATTAATTAAATAGTTAAATTAGGATTAATTTTATTTTAATTCTTTAAAAATTTTAAGTATCAACAATAAAGTGTAATTTTTTTATTCTTCAGAAAAAGATGGCATACAAAGATGAAGATTCAAGCCAATGTTTTGTTGGAGAATTGGGAAAAGAAACATTAGAAAATGACAGGAAAAGACTAATCCAAATGAAGGTTGCTTTATTTTTTTCATCATACTCATAGTAATATATAATGAAGAATTTTTTAGAACTTCATGTGTTTCAATCGATTTTATATTAGAACCATTTCCATCCCAGGAGTTTAAGAAAGATGGAAAAAATGTAGTAAATACCGTACGATTTTCCATTATTGAAGGCTTTTCACAAAATCAGCCATGTCATGGAATAACTGAAAAGTTTAAAAGTTTTAAATTTAAGATCAAATCCTTCTACGAAGATGATTAAAGAATTAGATAAAAAACGAAATTATGAATGACTAACGTAGACTTTTCTCGGACTCACTTTCATGTGTTATTATTATGTAAAACCTACAGTCTTATGCATTGAATATTGGAGTAATTCTTTGAATATTTTAAGATACACCTTTTTAAAAAAGAACCAAAGTAAATATTTTTTGAGTTGCTTTATATCATGTTAAGCTTCAGTTGAAATGTGACAAGGAGTGCATTTTTATGGTTCTTCTTCAATAAAATGTTAAAGAAAACTAGGGATTCTAGTCTTAATAAAATTAATATGAAAGCCTTCATCACTCCATAGAAATATTAACATTAAATATTTCTTTTTTTAGAATGGTATTGTTCGAGGATTTTACATACCAACTTTTATTATTCATCGAGAAATAACAGCTCAAGACGAAGTTACTGCGGAATTTGGAACACAAATCTCATCTTTTTGTAACGGAAGCACTGTGTTATTTGTCACAAAAGAGGATAATAATGCAAGTAAGCCCATTTTTATACAGGAAATATAATACCTAGCTAAATAAATTAACTTTTAACATTTTAATAAAATAATCTCTGAATGAGTACTGAATTATCACTCCTAATTTTTTTAATTTTCATAATCTGTAAATAACATTCGTTATTTTATGTGACATCTGCAGGGGGTATAATATTCTGTGTTTTGAAGGACGTTAAGTATTTAAGCCATTCTCAATAAAATAGTAATAATATACCTTAAATTTTTCTAATTACTGTACATAATAGTAATCAGATTTTTTAAAATTTTTTTGAATGTTTAATTTGATTCTTAATACCTCAGTATTCCAAAACATTAGAACAACTTCCACTATCGGCCTCCGCCAGATCTCTCATTTATCCGGTAGTAATTATATTTAGCGTTTAAGTATAAAAAAGATGAAATAATACAAGTATTTTGATTTCTGACTAAATTATATTTAAAATAGGTATTTCACTTTAGGGCGCGTAAAAACTTTTAAAATGAGCTGACGAACTAAATGAGCACTATATTTAAAAAGTGAAGTTTTTAGGGTCACATGCCAGTGGCGTATCGTGAGTAGCATTGGGGAGTCAACGAAAAAAAATCAGATTCTCACCCCAGTCTATACGTACTACTATTTTTCAAAGTAACTAAAAAGTTTTAAGAATTTATTTCTTAGGAAATACTAACTAAAACGTACAAATAATGTAAAATTATAAAATAAGAATCAAGATTACAAAATTTAGCCATTAATTTGACCAATGACTAGTCTGGTTAAATCACAAAGAAAAAAAACGATGCTTCCGTAGACGCTTCGAAACTGAGTCATATTTTCTCAATACTACCGAACTAAATGAAAATGGTTTTCATTGTAGTTTAAACATAAAGTTCAGAATGAAACTTTTTAAATGTATTTTTTGTACATTTCAGAACGTCGAAACAAGAGAAGTCCTGAAAATGGCGATTTCACTCACCATTCATACGGTCATTATGGTCATCAGAGTAACAACTATGCCCATTATGGTCACGAAACTGTAATTAAAGGAACTGTTGATAAAGATGGAAACATTAAAAACCAAAGAGTTTCTCAACATCAGGTAATTATTTTACATTACAAGCGTTTGCCTTTTTATGGTTATTCAAGGATAGGATCTAACTGAGATCTAATTTTTCTTTTAGATCAGATCAGAAGGAACTCAAACACAACCCACCAACGGACAAGGTAACGGATTTCAATCGCAAACGATAAACGAAAGAACGACAAATCAGGGTCCCCAGCCACCTCCCTCCCAAAGACACGGAGGGAGCAGCATACCCGTTGGCGGATTTGTTGGAGGGGGACTCGGTCGAAATTCCCAATTTTCACTTCAGGCCAATCAAGAAAGCGGCTATCAGTTGAAACTACCATTGGGTCTCACAGCAGGCAATGCATACAGAAGTGGAGTTCAAAGTCGAGGTCACTATGGTACTGCAGACAGAGCACTGCCGCAAGTTTACACGGATTATCAAAGATACCCTGGAGGGCGCTTGGGTACGTCCGACACCGGAGAAGGCGGTTTTCGAACATCGCAACCAGGTGGACTTTTTCCATCTTCTATATCGACCACTGGACAACGTCCAGGAGAGGGGTTGTCACAACGTGGTATAACACAAACTGGGGTGGATGGTGGGTTAACTGGTGGAAGAACCCTTACAGGAAGAGAAGGAGGAGTAATCGCAGGTCAAGTTCCCGGTCTGCCTGGAACTCCGGGTCAGGGTATCACCCATGGCTTTGGAGGAATTCAACAACCGGGAGGGGGATCGATATCAACTCTTCCAGGACAAAGAATTAGTGGATCTCTTGAGACAACGGGAATTCATAGAATACCAGGTCAACCTTTGATTTCACAACAGCCTGGAATAACAGGGGGAGGAGGGATTGAAAGTGGTCTTACTAGTCTTGGATATCCCCCACAAATTACAGATGTAAGTGGTAGAGATTCAGCTTTAGGCGCAGGCTTTCAAAGTGGACTCAATACCCCTAGTTACCCATCAACAGGGGTTGATGCATACGGCAGACCAATAACCTCTATTGGAACTGATCTACAGGGAAGACCTATTACTGGTTCCCCATCAACGGGAACTGATATCCATGGAAGGCCTTTAACTACTACTGGAACTGATCGTCAGGGAAGACCCTTGACTGGAACTGATATTCATGGTAGGCCGCTCACCTCAACAGGAACTGATATTCATGGAAGGCCCATTCCTGGTCACCCATCATCTCTAACTGATGTTCATGGAAGACCAATCATTACTACAGGAACTGACCTTCAGGGACGACCCATCATTTCTACTGGAACCGATGTTCATGGCAGGCCTCTCACTTCAACAGGAACAGATCTTCAAGGGAGACCTATACCTGGCTATCCATCTTCAGGAACTGATCTCCAGGGAAGACCAATAACAGGATATCCGTCAAGTGGAACTGATATTCATGGGAGGCCTATTACTACTACCGGGACAGATATTCATGGGAGGCAAATAACTACTACAGGAACTGATATTCATGGGAGATCTATAACGACTACAGGAACTGATATTCATGGGAGGCCTATAACTACTACAGAAACTGATATTCATGGAAGGCCTATAACTACTACCGGAACTGATCTTCAGGGAAGACCCCTCACTTCAACTGGAACTGATATTCATGGGAGGCCCATAACTACTACTGGAGTAGATCTTCAAGGAAGACCCATTCCTGGTTACCCATCATCTCTAACTGATATTCATGGAAGACCTATTGGTACATCTGGCACTGATCTTCAGGGAAGACCTTTAACTTCCACTGGAACTGATGTTCATGGAAGGCCGCTCACCTCAATAGGGACAGACCTACAAGGAAGACCCATTCCTGGATATCCATCAACAGGAACGGATGTTCATGGTAGACCACTCAGTTTGACAAGGACGGATCAGCAAGGAAGACCCATCCCTGGGTATCCATCTACAGGTACTGATCAGCAGGGAAGACCCATCCCTAGGTATCCATCTACAGGTACTGATCCGCAAGGAAGACCCATTCCTGGATATCCATCTACAAGAACCGACTTTCAAGGAAGACCTATACCTGGTTATCCATCAACAGGAACCGATGTTCAAGGTAGACCTCTCATTTCCAGGGGTACAGATCTTCAGGGAAGACCTCTTCCTGGATATCCATCTACCGGAACTGATATTCAAGGTAGGCCACTTACTGGTTATCCTGGATCATCACTCACACGACCTGAGAGTACCAGAACTGGTACATTGAGCCAACCAGCAGCAGCTCTCTTAATTGGTGGAGGAGATGCTGCTTCCTCCCAAACTCAAGTGCAAACAGGTGCTGAGGGGACCGCTGCAGAAGCTTCAGCTGCTGGGCAGCGTAGGGGAGTAGGGTCACAAACTCAAGTTCAAGGAGGATATAGTGGAAATGGTTCTTTTTCAGCTCAAGCACAATCGGGTTTTACAGGAGGTGTTTCTCAAAGTCAAGTTCAAGGAGGGAAGAAAGGTGGTCTGTCAGGTTCCAGTGCTACGGTTGAAAGAGTCGGATCCGCTCAGAGTCAAGTTCAAGTTGGGCAACCAAGTGGAGCGGCAAGTAGTTCGGCCCAAGGAAGGTTTTCCACTGGCTCAACTCAGGTACAAGCCCAAAGTGGTAGAACTGGAGGTAGCGCTGGAGCTCAGTCCCAATCCAGCGGTTTGAGCAACAGTCAAGTAGAGGTCAACGTTGCTGGGGGAGAAGGAAGTGCCAACAATGGGTTTCAAGGAACAGTGTCAGCGTCTGTGCTTGGAGGAATGACATCAGGGCAATCTCAGACTCAGTTGCAGGGAGGTTATGATTCAGGAAGAACTTATACAGCAACAGCACAAGGAGGATTTGATTCAACCCAAGGTTTTCAAGGTGTTGTTCCTTCTGATGGGTCGATTCCATACACTTCTAGAGTCACGACGGGATCTCAACTTCCATCTCAAGTAGCGGGTAGGACAATACAACCTAGTTCTCTTACTGGAACTGGTTTAGGACAATATCCTGTGGGACCTTCACAAGTTCGAACTCTTCCACAACCCCCTCAATCAAGAATTCCAGGTTCTATTCAAACAGTTCCTCAACCTCCTTTAGGGCAGTTACCCTCTGGTAGAGGACAAATACCTGGTCAGTTTCCTGGACAAATACCAGGTCAATATCCTGGGCAGATACCAGGACAACCTACTGGACAAGTACCAGGTCAATATCCTGGACAAATACCAGGTCAATATCCTGGGCAGATACCAGGACAACCTACTGGACAACTTCCAGGTCAATATCCTGAACAAATACCAGTACAACCTACTGGACAACTTCCAGGTCAATATCCTGGACAAATACCAGGACAACTTCCAGGACAATATCCTGGACAGATACCAAGACAACTTCCAGGTCAATATCCTGGAGAAATACCAGGACAATATACTGGTCAGTATCCTGGACAACTTCCAGGACAAGATACTGGGCAAATACCAGGACAGCTTCCAGGTCAATATCCTGGACAAATACCTGGACAACTTCCAGGTCAATATCCAGAACAAGTTACGCGACAACCAGGACAGCTACAAGGTCAATATCCTGGACAAATATTGGGACAATTTCCAGGACAATATCCTGGCCAAGTCCTTGGACAACTTCCTGGTCAAACTTCTAGTCAACTTCCGGGACAACTTCCTTCTCACGTATCTGGTCAACGGCCTGGGCAATTTCCAGGACAAATACCCGGACAACTTCCTAGACAAACAACGGATGGAACACAAACAGCTCAGATACCTGGTCAGCTTCCTGGTAGAATTTCTACTGGTCAGTTACCTGAACCTATTCCTGGTAGATACCCATTAGGACAAATTCCTGGACAATCACCACTTGGACAGACTCCTGGACAAGAACAACTTCCAGACCAAGTATCAGGACTAATCCCTGGACAGGTACAAGGCCAACTACCTGATCAGGTATTACAACAGTATCCAGGACAAATATTAGGACCTGGTCAGGTAACGGGGCAACTTCCTGGGTCGGGATATCTTCCAGGACAAATACCAAGACAGATACCGGGAGAGATACCTGGCAGAATACCTTTCGAACCCGGACAGTATCCTGGTCAGATTCCGGGACAGTTAATATCACCCGGTCAATTCCCTAGTCAATTACCTGGATTGAGTACAGGCCAAGTACCTGGACAATTCCCGATAGGGGGTCGACCAGGAGTGTATCCAGGACAGACTACAAGTTCCTTCCCGGAAAGTCAGCTACCTAGTCAATTACCATCAGGTCAAATTCCTGGTCGTTTACCTCAAGGTCAGTTACCACATGGCCAGTATCCTCCATCACAACTTCCCGATGTAAGTTTTGTGCCTGGTGGTCAAATCAGTCAACCTTTCGGTGTTCAGCAGCCAAGATATCCGCCAGGGCAGACAGGTGTACCGACAGGGTTCCCTGGAGGTGTGCATATTTCTCCTTCTCGGTATGATCCTCCATTGTCACCTGATGGAAGACGCCCGGGTTCTGTAACAGACCATTCGTCACTGATTCCTGCTCATAGACCAGGAGTATCTGAACCTGACGAAGGAAGCTGTTGTCAAGCTCTTAAGAATTTGAAGAGAAGGTGTTGTGGCCGAGGTAATGGAAATTTCGGGTCATCTTGCTGTTCGAAAGCCAGTGATGATGATGACTTTGATACCGATGAGGACCTCGATGACAGTTCCAATGGAGAACCCTGCAAAGTCGTGAAAGCTATTTGTTATATTGTTTACAAGCCTGTTGGAAAAGCCCGCATATGTAAACCAACCAAATCCTCCAACGGAAATGGATGTTAAAGGCCTTTATAAAACTTAAAAGAAAACAATTTTCAGAATCTTTTAGAGAAGTTATTTTTTAGTGCCAAATGTTTTCCTCAAAGTATTAAAAAAAAGGCCTTTTTCAAAAACTCTGAAGACTTTATTGGAAGATTGAATATTCAAATAATATTTTAAATGTGGGAAAACTGTTCCGGAATTCTATGCAGATGTTATTGAACAAAAAGAAATGTATAAATGTGTCGTCCGATAAAAATGTTTTTTTTTCTAAGTTTTGTTTATTTGTCTGAATTTCAATACTCAAGTACATTAAAGTAATAACAGCTTTCTAAACATAAAATATAGTAACTAAGAATGCAAAATATCACTAGAAATGTTAATTGATTGAGATAAATTCCTTAAAAAATTTTTGCCTGCATTCTGAATGGATATTAATTGAATCGTCAGTTTGAAGAAGGGAATAAGTCCAAAAAATGACAAATTGACTTTTTGCGTTTAAAACAATCTCCAAGCTTTGCTCTACACATGGGTGAAAAGAGGGGGAAAATAACTAACCCCTATAGGGATATATCACCCCTTGAAGTTGTGAAATCGATGTCCATTCATTGTATTTTTTAAGTTAATTTGGAATTTAAGTTAATTTGTCTTTCTTTTCATATTCTTTATGCTGTAAACTAAGTTAAAATAAAATTTTCTCTTAATTTTAATTTTTTTTCAAACTTTTTTTATGCAAGGAATTTTTGACTCCATTCATATTCACTCACTCCATTGATACTGCTTTAATAACTCAGTTTCACTATAGTTTTGAATTTTATTTGTCTTATTATCTTTATTTCACCCTTTTGTGGTGTAAACTAAGGAGAAATATAATTTAAATGTGAATTAAGGGTTTTTTAAAGATTTTTTCATCAGAAAAATTTCATAAGGTGGAAGAAGGGAATAAGTCCATCAACTTATTTTGACTGTAAAATATTTTTGAATAAAGTTATATTTGTTTTGATGATTGCTCTGTTTTCTAAATAGGGTTCTGAACTTCCAGTAAAAATTTGGTGGTTATACAATGAAAATTCCATTACTGATACAGTTTTTTTCGATTTTCTCAAAACTTGGTTTTTGGACTTATTCCCTTCTTCAAACTGACGATTCAATTAATATGCAGGGTGTTTCAAAAGTCCGTTTCTCGGCTTTTATTGGGAACCAACTTGTCCTAGGGTCACGGAAGTAAGGTCCACAGAGTACTAGAACAGAGTTGGTCGCCATAGGCGCTAATGGAAATCGAAAAGTTGGATGGATATGGGGCTATTTTGGCGCTGCGATCGCATCTACGTCACGAGAGGCTGGGGAAAAAGCCTGATTGGTTGAGAAAAACTTTTTCCTTCTCCTTCGAAAATAGAAGATTGAGTGACAGCCAATCACAGGTTTGGTCACCAAAATGTACTGCTGATCTCTCTGTCAATCATTTGTAGTTCCTCGTGGCGCCCTCATATCCATTCAACTTTTGAATACATCGATTTTCGACCCTCTGTTAGGATTTTTCTCTGTGGTAAGGTCCAAAACGATTTATTCAAAAGTTGGATGGATATGAGGGCGCCACGAGGAACTACAAATGATTGACAGAGAGATCAGCAGTACATTTTGATGACCAAACCTGTGATTGGTTGTGACTCAATCTTCTATTTTCGAAGGAGAAGGAAAAAGTTTTTCTCAACCAATCAGGCTTTTTCCTCCCGCCTCTCGTGACGTAGATGCGATCGCAGCGCCAAAATAGCCCCACATCCATCCAACTTTTCGATTTCCATTAGCGCCTACGCAAGACCTTCTATATACATGGCCATCCAACTCCGGGTGATGACGTCAGACGTGGGTGAAAATTGCCATGTTAAGTCTATGGAGTGACGTCAAAGATGAGTGAAAGTTATGACGTTGCACGGCCGAGTTGGGAGGCCTTTATATAGAGGGTCTTGACCTACGGCAACGGAATCTCTGTTTTAGTACTCTGTGGGTAAGGTCTACCCCTTGGTAAGTGACCCTGGCAGTTTTTTAGGCCACAAAAAAGAAAAAGTTCGCAAATTACCAAGTTTTTTTGGTTTTATGATTAAATTTTGTCTTCAATTAACTAAAATAACACAAAACTGCACAATAACACTGAAAAATTTGCAAAATTGTTCTTGTTTGAGGCCTGAAAAAGTACAATTTTCGGCGCAATTTCAGAGTTGCGTATGTTTGGCGAATTTTGGCTGTTTAGCGGCACATTTAGAAGCCAAATAATTCACTTAACATGAGTTAGGGTTACCATATTAGTCATCTTTAACGCTAAAAACTTGGCGCATACGCAAGTCTGAACTTGCGCCCGATTTTTAAATGCTAATATCTCCACGAATATTTATAAAACAATATTTTTGAAAGTATTAGTTTTGCAAAATACTTGTTGTATCGCAGCTTGTGCTTTTAGCTCCGCCTTTCCACCAGTTGATTTTTCCATCTGTCGGCACCAGTTGTGAAGTAGTTTCGGTTTCCGGTTAGACAACATCTCTCGATAACTGTAATCGTAGTTCACAAGTCCCATGTGTGTTTTGTTTTTGTTTATTTCGCCTCGCCTGTGAATTTCTATTTCATCAACCACTCTTATTATATAAACTTTTCTCGAGTTTTCGAAGGTAATTTTGTCATCTTAAGCTAATATGGCAGCTGTAGCTGTTCTTGGCGGTGGTATCAGTGGTTTATCATGTGCCTACTACCTAAAAACTCTTGGAAAATCTAAAATTAGATACGTGTTCCTCCTGGACAAAAATCCTAAGTTTGGAGGATGGATTCAAACGACACGTTTTGCTGATGGGGCCATATTCGATCATGGACCGCGGACTATCCGCGCGGGGACTAAAGCCGGTTACCAAGTCCTGGCATTAGCTGATGAACTAGGTCTGTCACATCGAATTATACCGATTACTCGTGAGCATCCTATTGCCAAAACTAATTTCATCCTCGCTAACAAGGGGCTTCATCCCTTGCCTAGAAGTCCTTTGGCAGTATTTCGCAAGCATCCTCTATTTTCGAAACGCCCCATATCGTTCATTTTTAACGAGTTGAGGGCCAAAGGTTTGAAGTACGATGATGAGTCAGTGTACAGTTTTGCTGAAAGAAGGTTTGGAGAAGAAGTCGCTAAATATGTGTTTGATCCTCTATGCAGAGGTATTTCAGCAGGGGATGCTAGAGAGCTCAGTATACGCTCCATGTTTCCTCCGTTGTACGATTCTGAAATGAAGCACGGGTCGATTATCAAGGGCTTAACTAGCCAAAGTCGCATTGCCGCCACTGAAGGATTCATGACTAGCTCATTAGTCCGAAAAGCATATGATGAATTTTGGAGAATGTGGACATTAAAAGGGGGTTTAGGTGAGCTTATAGATTCATTAGCTGGTACGGTAGATGAGAGAGGTTTTGTTGATTTGATTTTCAATGCTAAATGCACAAATCTGATTTTCAAGGATAAAGGTGCTACTGTTGTTGCTGATAATGAAACAATTTTAGTAGATCATGTGTTTTCATGTATTCCATCTTATGAACTTGCAGAATTAACAGGGTCTTATCCCCTCCTACAGCAAGAATTGAAAGCGATTCCATCAGTGGATGTTGCAGTTGTGTATCTTGAGTATCAGAATCGAATTTTGAAAAAGCCTGGTTTTGGATTTTTAGCTCCATCTACTGAAGACTCTAAAGTTCTTGGTATTGTGTATGATTCATGCAGTTTTCCTGAACTTAATGGAAGCAATAAGACACGTTTAACTTGTATGATTGGTGGAAAGTGGTTTAAGGATATTTTGGGTAATCCAGATACAGTGTCGGATGAAGAAATTTTGCTAGTAGCTATGGACGAAGTTTCTAGGCATTTAGACACAACAGAGAAGCCTGTACGTTTCAAAGTAACTTTGCAGAGGAATTGTATTCCTCAGTATGTTGTAGGACATCACAAGCGATTGGAAAATATTGACAAACTGATAAAAGCAAACAAACTATGTCTTTCACTTCTAGGAGCATCATACAAAGGTGCTGGGGTTCCTGATTGCATTTATAATACTAAATTAGGGGTAGAGCAGTTTTTAAAATCTCTACCTTATTAATTATATTTTTAGATAAATTGTGCATTCAGCTGAATGTAGATACTTTTTATCAAGCTTAATAAATTATGTTATTAACAATTAAAGAAATTAGTCATCCTAACTATATGTAGAATGTTCAGATTCTAAAGAATTAGCTCTTAACTACTTAATGGGCTACTTTTAAATAATCCATGAAACCTCAATTTAAAAGATAAAAATGGAAGTGATATTAAATGTGTAGTGTAGTTATAAAACGTTAAGTTATTGGTAGTGGTTTGATGATAGTTTCTGTTTTATCAAATATAGAAAATAGCATCCCTTTTTAAAGCCATATTATATAGTTCTGATAAAAAAATTCTTTGCAAGAAGCATTTTCATCGTCATTCTGTCATTCAATTCTTCATGTGCTGTTCAAACTTCATTTCACCCCTTTTTGTTTTTCCAGTCTGTAAGTAGGTATATTTATTAGAAATATTCCATTTAGGACGGTATTCAGACATTCGAGATTTGGAAACTCACTAGTGAGATCGAACGGCGAGATGAAAATTCGTATTCTGACTGCCAATATCTCCCCGCTAAAAGGCGAACTTGAGCGCTCAAACCTCACCAGCTCCTCGGCATTTGAACGTTCGAGAGAGTTGATTTGAATGAGTCTGATCGGCTAGGCACCTTCAGTGACGTCAATTCTGAGCCAGAGCCGACGGTTTAGCTTACGGGATGAGGGAAAGTTCCTAACAGTTACCCATAGAGGAACATATTATTTGACTTAACGCTAAAATTGTAAACTTTACTGAGAATATACTAAAAAAATTTAGTTACGTATTACGTTCTATGAGAGCTGTATCGTTGTCACAGTTGTTTGTTTGTAAGGCCGGCGGGAGATGGCGCCACCACTGTCCAAAAATCTCGTTTAAAGCAAGATTTTTAATTTTTATATTTGTGTTGATGACGATACAGACATGCGTTCTTTTAAATTTATAATTTATTTATTATTTTTTGCAACACATATCAAATCTCAAATCGACATTTTAGCACTATTAGACACGAGATGTATACCATATTTCAGCTGAAAAACAAGTGGAGGAATCTTTCCCAACTTGTCATGCGTCTCCTAATTGGCCACGAACTTTGGCCCCTATCAACCAATAAGCGAAAGAGTGAAGTCTCCTCCCATCTCACCGGTGTGATTTTTGGCTTCAGAATAGCATTTTTAACTCGAACGGTGAGGTCGAACATTCGAGGTGAGTTTCCGAATCTCGAATGTCTGAATACCGCCCTTAGCCATACTTGCTGAAAAAAACAAAACAAAAAAAAACGCAAGAAGCTTCTCAAAGTTGATTGAGGTTTTTTTAACCCTTTCCATCTTAGACTGGACTGGGAACACTTAATTTCTTTGAGGAAAATTTTGTGCATAGAAAATATTTGGTCCATTTTTCAATAATTCCCAAGACTGGCTGGGTTAGACTAATGGATTTTTCAAAAGTTGTTCTCATTTTTTGAAATAAATTAAAAGTTTTAAGAACTTGAAAAAATACACTCAAAATTAATAACTATTGAAAAAACCAATGAAAACTTTTTGAAAACAAACATATATTTTTACTAGTATTTAATTTTTTCAATAAGGAAGTTGCATGTGTCAGATTTTCAAAAACAAACAAGTGTTCCGTATGGTTTTTTGTATGGTAAAATGAAATATCTAGTCAGTTTTTCAAAAAAATGTACAGGTAATTAAATATTTTTATTTAAAAGTCGAGAAAAAAACGCGTGACTGAAAACATTTATTGTTTAAACTATAAGATGACGTCAACAATAATACCATCAACTCTATTGCTTTACAACAATGTATAGTATAAGACAGGGCCGTGCGGTAGATTTATCAGGTATGAAGCAAGTCCTAGAAATGCCGCCCCATATGTATTTTTCCTTTAAGTAATTAATACTTCGAATTAATTAATATAAAATTAATTAACAGGCATGTGATTTTTCCGCTAATTAGCGGAAATCCGCTAATTTTAGAGGTGTTGAGAATCGGAATTCCGCTCAATTGTGTGCGGAATTAATATTTCAAAGCTGGAAAAAATCAGAATATTTTGTTTCCTGAGCGGACATTGTATACCAAAACGATTAAACCCCTGTTTTTTAGGCTCAAATTTCGAAAATTTTCTGAGATAGAGTTTAGTAAGTTGAGAATCCTATCTAAAAAGTATTAAAAAGCTAAATTGAACCTATTGTATGGGATAGGGATTTGAATTTGGGCCCCTCCCGAAATAAATTTCTATATCATTCACTCTAACTTATTTGGACGCTTCTAAAAAATTTCAGATAATTTCTTTCTTGAGCAATCACATGCCTGATTAAAATTAACCATAAATAGTTAATTAGTAATTAAATAATAAATAAAAATACGTATTGTCTCCCCCAATAATTTTCTAATTATGGGGTAATTGCATAAAGTGAACGCCTTGTAGCTTGTGGAAAACTAACCAATTTTTGGTAATATAATTAAATTACCATTTATTAGTTCCAAAAATGGAAATTGTTTGTTACACGATTCAAAAACCAGTCATTTAAAGAGGTCAACATTTTTGTAACAAAATTTTCACTTTGAAGATTTGAGTTTTTGTTTTCAATAGAGTAAAAAAGGGAACAAAATCAAAATTTCAGGCGGATTTTGCCGCCCTTAGAAAAATGCCGCCTGAGGCAGCGGCCTCTTTGCCTCATACCACCACATGTTGTTGTTGTTCCCTGGTATAAGATGACGTCACATCCAAACTCTTGGCGTTTTCGTGCGCTTTTAAAAAGGGGATTTTTGTTATTTTTTTTGGCAATCAAAAAATTTCTCAATTGGCCTCAAATTTTGGGTAGTTGCTTATTTTTGCAAGAGGAATCGATTAAAAAAATAAAAAAAAATCATGCAACTTCTCCATTCTAAAAAAAAGTTATTGGTTACATTATAAATCAGGGTTGGCAAAAAACCGGGTTTTTTAAAAAAAACCAAAAAAACCGGGTTTATTTGGTTTTTTTTGGTTTAAACCAGGTTTTTTTGGTTTAAACCAAGTTTTTTTAGAATTTTTTTTGTCAGAATAAGTTATTTTAGCATTGATGTTTGAAATTGAGTTGTAAATGAGACATTTATTTCAGGGGTTGTTTATAATTGATAAATGATTTGTATATTTCAATTAATTAATTAAAATTAAATTAATTTGTTTTAAAAATAATTTTTGTTTCTAAAATATTCCAATTTGAATATCTAATATTATTGTAGTGAATAAAAATCAGTGTTAATTTATCTTGGATAAATGGTTGAAATAATCAAATTATTTATCTTAATTATATATGGATTAATTTATGAACTTAAGAAATTTCTTTAGAAAGAGAAAATTTTATTTTTTAAATGAGAAGTAAAAGTGAAATGTAAACAACTAATGTTAATTGAAATTGGATAATTGATAAAGATAATTAATTTGATTAATTATTAAATGGTAAAATAATCAAATTAATTATATGGATTATTTATGAACTTAAGAAATTTCTTTAGAAAGAGAAAATTTAACTTTTTTAATAAATAAAAGGGAAATGTAAGCAACTAATTGAAATTGGAGAAATGATTGAGATAATTAATCCGATTAAGGAAATTAACGGTTTTTATAATTTAGTAAAAAAACCCAACTGGTTTTTATCTGTTTATAAACAAGCCAACTGGTTTTTAGTTTTTATCATTAAAGAAATCAACGGTTTTTATTAATTTACTAAAAAAACCAACTGGTTTTTATGACTGACAAATAAGACAAATTGGTTTTATTAATTAATTAAAATCCAAGCCATATTTTATCAGTGAAAAACAGATAACTTTTGTGTATGTTTAGTTACTCTTTGAAATAATGCTTCATTTTAAAGGAAATTAATAAATGAACTATCTCTTGCAAAATATAATAAGTTTAACTTAAGCATTTAAGGTTAAGTTTAGAGAGAATTCAATAATTAAAACCATTAAATTAAAAGATTTCTGATTTTTAATCACCTTCAAATGTCAATTTTTTTTATAAATCTGACCTTTTAATTTTGTGCAAAAGATTATACTTAATAACACTTTCTTTAAAAAATCCTGAAAATATTTTATAATTTCTAAAAAAACCAAAAAAACCAAGTGGTTTTTTTGGTAAAAAAACCAAGGTAAAAAAACCATGGTTTAAACCAATGGTTTAAACCAAATGGTTTAAACCGGCCAACCCTGTTATAAATACAGCGAAATCCTGTTACAACTTAACGAAAAATCCTGTTACTACATTACAAAAGTCCTGAAAGTTCCCAACCGTTTTATTTTGAATTATCGAAATACCGTTACAAAAAAAATTTAGTCCTATGAATTTCTTTATAACAGGATTTTACTGTAAATATATTAAATCAATTAGCCATTATTTAAACTACAAGAAATTTTTTTATCACTGCATATATTTTTGTCCCATTCATCCCAGAACCATTGGGCCAGTTTAAAAAAAAGGTAAAAAGTTTACAAAATAACTGTTATATTTAATATTGCACAACATTTAACTTTCTAAAGGAACACAATGTATTTCTATTTTTTAAAGAAATTTAAGGAGACACTTAAAAGAAAATAATAGCTTACTTTATTTACCTTCAAGTCAAGTTTAAATTAAAATCAACTGATGCAAGTCCTTTTGTTCTTTCAGTTCAATGGGTGATGCTTGGTACTATTTGTATTAATGTTACTCACTATTGATGAGTTGTTCATTTAGGAGTACACAAATGGGTAATTTTTTATGTTAGGACAAAACCCCTAAAAGCCATTCCTTTCTGGTTACCTACTTTCCTGCCACCCTGACGAGTGCAGATCCAAGGGGGCACATTGGAAAGTGCCCCCCTTAGACCCAAAAAAGTTCTTAAAATGAGCTAAAACCCTACTTTTACTAGTCAAATTTTGAAATTTTTTCTGAGAGAGGACCCCCATACCCCTAAGCGGTACCAAAAGGGGATTTTGTTTGGTACCTTTTTTAGAAAATCTACAACATGGACCCAAAAAGGTTCTCAAAATGTGAGTTAGAACCTTTTACAAGTAAAATTTCAAAATTGTGTTTCTAGGGCCCTCACCCCCATACCCCTCACGGTACCAAAAGGCAATCTTGCATGATACTTTCTTAGAAATCCCCAACATTTTTGTGTCAAAAGGTAAAGGTCTGAAAAAGTGATGGAGCCGTGATAGATCCACACCTGCACTTGAAGGAACTTTAGTTAAAAATTGAGCATAAGCAACCTTTTTTTTGTTTGAATAATGGTTTAATCATAACATAATTGAAATGAAAGTTGCAAGTATTTGCACACTTAGAATTCCTAAGGTTGAACATAACATATAAGTGTAAACACAAGTTTTTGCACCCCATTATAGCAATCTACTGATGGAAAGGTTTGAAACTAGAAAACAAGTGAGGAAACTATTCACATCCCCATACCCACTTGTTTTAAAAATCTAAAAGTAAGCCTGAAAAATAAAATAATACTAAAAAATTCATTTTTAACTCACAGTAAAGTTTTTAGCTTTAGTTAAATTTTTAAAATTAAAACCTTATAGAAACTTACTTTGGATATGGAAAACATTTACACAAGTAATGGAAGCTGATGTTAATGAACACAATTTGTTTAAAAGGCTAACTAGAGTTACAAAGGCTAGAGTTACACTATCTAAGACTAGAGTTACTACTATCACCCTAGGTGAAATATTAAACATTTTATGTTTAAGAACAGTTTTCCCATTTATCCCTTCTATCCCCTGTTCTGTAACCAGTTATGTACTCATTGTAGGGATATTTCTACAATATATGAGATAGTTTGCTTGAATTAGTTTTTCTAAGTCTAGGGTGAGGTGTGATGTTCATGTGCTCAAATTGTTTCTACTGCTAATAAAAATAATCTATTCAGAATTTTCAACCCGCCCACAAACCCAAGTGGGTTTTTTTAATAAAACCAACTCAATAAAACCCAGCCCTAAGTGTTTTTTAAATTGGGTAACATTCAGGCCCGTAGCCAGGAATTTCCCTTTGGGGGGGCGCCCACTTTTTCAGGGGGGGCAAGGGGGTTTTCAGGAGGTATCATGGGCGTAAGTTCAACTGTTTAACTATAGGGAAAAAAACCCAAAGACCCTCAGGCCTAAGGAGCTGTTACAAGACTTTTGTTTCGGGAGGAGTTAGTCCTAAATTTTTCTAGTTTTACCTTTCCTGTTTTCTTTAGTTTTCCTTTTTTAAATTTTAGAAATTTGAAGCTTAAATTACTGTTTTAGCCCATTTTCAGATCCTTTCGGTTAAAAGAAGGAACTGTCCATGTAAGCTCGAAAATCGAGGTGGATCACTCCTTGTTAATATTTAAATAGACATAATTTTATAAAGGATGTCAATTTTCCCTAACCTCCCTTTTCAGTCTGTGCTAGGGTATATAAAAGTTTATTTCGGTAGGGAGCCTAAAAATATTTGTGAGCCCCCTCCCATGCATATTCAATAGATTTAATGTAGTTTGTTATACATTTTCGGGTTGAATTTTCGTGCAAGGGAACTTTATTGATATTGATTCAATTGAAAGGGTTCAGCATAGGGCTACTAAAATGGTCAAGGGTATATCCAGTTTAAGTTATGAGGGAAGATTAAAAAAGCTAAATATGTTCACTCTAGAGAAAAGAAGGATTAGAGGGGATTTGATTCAACTTTTTAAAATGGTAAAGCAAGGGGACACAGAGGGACTAGATTTCAATACGGGTAATAGAACAAGGGGTCACAAATTCAAATTGAATAAAGGAAAATTTAAGACGGATTGTAGGAAGCATTATTTTTTTAATAGGGTAGTGGATAGATGGAATGGGTTGCCTGAAACAATTGTAAATTCAAGTGGGGTAAACGAGTTCAAGAGGAAAATTGACAGATACTGGGATTCCGGTAGTGTGGGTTAAAAAGACTGGACCAACCTTGCTGGGCTTACGCCTGTAGTTGGTTGACTTAATTTGTATTTGTATTTGTATTTGTATTTATTAATTCGTTTGATCTGTTCTTATGTTAATGTAAGAATAGTTGTTTTGTAATAGTGGGGGATACAAGTATGAGAGGGGGATCTGGGGGTCCTCCCCCAGAAAATTTTTGGAAATTTGACCCTAAAAACAGGGTTTTAAACTGCTTTTGATACTTGTAGACCAAAATTCGGACATGCATTTTTAAGTAGAATTTTGATTTTGATAAACTTGTTATTTAAAAAAAATTGGGAATAATAAAGGTTTAAATACAAAGGGGGGTATGGGGGCCCTCTCCCAGAAAATTTTTTAAAATTTGACCTTAAAAAACTGGTTTTTAACTTAGCTAGATGTAAACTACTCGTGTTTTAGAAGGGGGCAGCTGCTCCTCCCTGCCCCCCTGGCTGGACTGTGCTTGTGGATAGAATTTCTGAAAATTTTCTAGGGGGGGCAAATGAAGATGCCAGGGGGGGCTCAGCCCCCCCTGGCCCCCCCGTAGCTACGGGCCTGGTAACATTTCATTAAAAATACCATGATCAAGTCTTTTAATGTGATGCAATTTTCTCAAACTATTCTATTTGAGGTGAAATATATTAACAAAATCTCTTATTATTGCAAAATAATATTGGGCAAGTTAGATATAGAACATTAAAACTCATGCCCAAGTGTTTTTTTTTATTTTCTAGTATAAAATTTTTGTTACATAACTTTAAATATTTTGCTATTTCTTATATCTAACTATAAATCTAACTTACCTTACCTACATAACAAACCTAATAAAACCTGAAAATTACAATAAAACCTAATAATACCCCAAAACAACCCCACACCGGTTGGGTTTAAAAAAGATTGTTTTTTTTTCAAACCTTGAATCTATAGCTAGATTTTTGAATATGGACATTAATGTTTTTGCTATTTCTGATTTTCTGTGTGTCTTCTTTAAACATTACTAAATTGTGTAGGGTGGGTTGGGGTAAAATGGGTCAATTTAAAGGTACCTTCACATTCTAAGTTTTATTTCTTCAAAACTATTACTTTTTAAGGATTTCTTTCAATTGGATCTTGACACTACAATCCTTCAGAACATTTTCATCTAATTTTATCAAATATTATTTTGTTATAAGTTGGTTAAACTTAGCATCAAAAGTAATGACCTATTTTACCCCAATGTGGGGTAAAATGGGTCTCATTGCAAAAAGATGTCAAAAATATATTTATTACTTAATATACATGAAAATAAGAAAAAAGGCATTCGACTAAGCCGTTTTTATCTGAAAAAATTTTTTGTAAGTTGTACTTTAAGGAAATTGTAAACATTTGAAGTTAATGACCTTTGTTCCAAATGTAGCAATTAAAATACTTCTTTTGGAGAAAAAATAAACTTGTTTGACAGTTCAATGTATATTTGAAGGAAATAAGTTGAAAACATTGTTTTTACTTTATATAGAAGGCCTCTTAACTATGCCCCATTTTACCCCAAGTACAAAATATCGTTATAAAAGATACAATATTTTATATTTTTCTAAGCTGATTGGCTTGAAATGTCTCTCAATCTTTCTTTTATGAAAAACTATCACAAAAGTCTGTTCTAATTTATTACAATATGTAGTTATTTCGAAGTTGGTAAATCCTGTTTTTTCGATGACATCATTTACGGTTTAAATTAAATATTTTTTCAGTCCTCAAATTCATAAATCTTAATTTTTGATAGTCGAAAAAGGTTGCCAACAGATTAAAGAATATGATTAAAAAAATTAGTGAAAAAAATTCAATTTAAATTTGATTTATATCGAGTTAATTAAAACTGACCCATTTTACCCCAACCCACCCTATATATCAACCAACTACATCCATGCAGTTCGACATTGAGAATATCTAATAGAACCTTTTTAATATGAAAAAGCATTTTCTCCAGTAAAAATACATCATATACCCTTTTGTATCTTGTTTATGTACTACAACAAATGAACAGAAAACTTATTTAAAAAAACAAAGTAAATAAAACATGCTAACCCCCCAGTAAAATTGCAAAAATTATGACTTTAAAAGCATGGGAAACACATTAATGAATCTTTCATATAATTTCTTCTCATTAAATTAAACGAAGTGAAAAACATGTATAATACAACATTTTTCACATGATATGTATATGGATTCAAGGTATAAGAGTCCATAAAAATGCAGTTTATACCCTTATAATAAACATTAAGGTACGAAGAAAGAGGTATGTAAAATTTCTGTTTTAAATATAATAAAATATTCAATGTATCATTCCTATCAGGCAGCCCTATTTTAAGAATTCAGAATATAAAAAACAGCTTATATTGGCTGATTCTTTGGATTTGTGAGTATGGGCATACTAATTTTTATGACATTGGTATTTTGTCTATCAAACTCTTGCAAGTCAACTGAAGAGTACTTAATTAGTTTTAAATATGAAACTAAACAATTCCATCTGTATTTTATACTTTGAGTCAGTTCAACTTTGAAAAATAATTTTTCTACATTTAAAAATTGCTTCTAAAATTTTATTGTTAAAAACATACCTATAAAAGCACTTACATTTCTATAAATGCATCAAACACAGATAAAATATATACATATACATTAAGTAACCAGTAAAATTTCTTTATATCACAACAGAACCCCATTAAAAATATATACAAGTATAAAAATGGTATTGAAAGCACAGATAATGCATAATGATTTTGAGACTCTCAATACATCACTTTTTAACAAGATTGTGAGTATACCATCAAAAATTATCTTGTCAATCAGGATTCATCACATCATGTTTCAATATCTGAAAAAAAATTAAGAATTTAGTGATGACATCTGAGCAAAAATATTTAAATTAGAAAATACATTATCTTTGAACTTGAAGCCAGATTAATAACATTCAATTTAGGTATATGCATAATAGTATTACATTATGTAACCATTTTAGTTACCTATTTTGATAAAATATAGAAGGTGCAGAACAGCTTTAGAAAGAGTCCTCCAGCCGCCATGTTTACCCATGGTGGCTGATGATCAAAATAAAGCCATAGATTCAAGGCATTTATTCCATAAAACCAATTAATGAGCTGAAATTTCAGCTCCTAAATTAATTTTTATAAAATAATTGGAATCAAATGCTTTTACTTGGTTAATCCAATTTTAAAAGGTTACATCTCAATTTCCACTGGGGATTTTACAACTTCCCATGCCCGTTTATAAAAACCCTTAGGTCGTTAGGGGATTCATTTCCCACCCCCCCATTCCTAGGTGATTTTGAGTCGTCTAGGTGTGCCCTGCCCCTCCCAGAAGTTATGAAACACCTGGTAAAAGGTAGGGGGGCTAAGGGGCCCTACTCCCAGGAATTAGGATTAGATTTAAGAAAAATACTTTTAAATACAGTGTTGAGGGTCAAATTTCCAAAACTTTCGGGGGACCCCCTTTAATAATTGGATTTCTATACCACACACAGACTTTTTACAAAAAGCTGATAAGAAAATTATTTATACAAAAAAATATTCTAAAAAAAGGATTTTATAGCTAAATATGAATGCGTGAAGGGGCTTGGGGTTAGTCCTGAAAATATGGAGCAAAAATCTAACTGCGGGCATGACGAGGGAAGATGGACTATTGAGCTCTCCCAGAAAAACATTTCTATATGCGCCACTGTAAGGGCCAGTCATTTATTTCAAGGACATAGTAAAATTGGCAAAGCTGCAGAACCAGTGGAACCAATTTCCAATCTCAAATTTTCAGTTTTTAAACTTACATTTGCATAAAAAACTGCTTGGCCATTCTTAGTGGGGGAGAGATAACAGAATGTTTAATGGAAATTTTATCACCTATAATGATTTAGAAATTGGGCACACCTTTGACAAGGGTTCTTTCTCTATGGTGACCACTTTCTTAAGCAATTGCCAAGCCCGTACTCCAGTTACCTGTCAAACAGCTAAATGAAAATAATTTCCATAGAGAGGGCCTTTAAAAGCAGTGCATAAAAGTTTTATAATGAAACTACTATGATGAATTAGGAACAGCTTTGGAAAGAGTCCTCCAATCATCATGGGTAATTACAGAAACATGCTTAAGTGTAACATGTTAAGTGTTATTAAGTGTGCCTAAACATGACAGCTTAAGGACTCTTTCTAAATATGTTCCAGGATTTATCCTAAGAATATATAATATTTCAAATTTTTGTGACTTTCTTAGAAGATCTTATTTAAACATTTAAATATAAGTATTAGTTTATATTAGTTTATTTTAAGGAAAATCTAGAAAACTTACTTTATTGCTTGGAATGATGAGCATTTTGCATTTTACCAGACAGGTATTTGTCGTCTCTTGTAGAAGAGCTGCCTGGCATATTTAGATGAGTAGGCGCCTTTTCTCTGGTTGTAAAAGGCTCAGGTACATTGCTCTGCATTACTGAATGCAAACTTACAGAATTATGTGCTTGGTAAGCTTCCATGTGTTCCATATCCTCAGACGACGCATTGCACTCATTTTTGCCGTCCTCTAGATTTCCATGACTTGCAGATTCTTCAACATTATTTTGCATAACTTCTTTTGCTCTGTTTGGGCAAAACTCAACGTCTTTGGCTGTGTAGTAAGGTGCTTGTTGTTCGTTGAACATGGAGTTCACGCGAGCTTCATCTGATTTTGACGAGTATAGCTTTTCGGATACAGTAAATATCGATCCGAAATTCTTCACGGGCATTTTGGAAGCAATACGGGATGCAGAATTACTCAACATGATTAAAATTTCAAGTATTAAGTGAATCTAACACAAATTGGAAGAGACAAGACAATACCTCTGATTCGCTTTGTGTATTTGTTTACATTCGTACGCAAAACGCAATACGTAAACAGTACTATGATATCCAATAAGAACTCGTATTTTTGGCGAAGAAATGGTTGCCATATCAGGGATGTTTTCTCTGGTTTTCTCTCAGTCCGTATATTTTCTTCGCCCCAAAGAGCGCTGAACAGGGCGCCGAATTTGACCGAAATATTTCCCTGGTTCTGTCTTCTCCTTCTCTCTTATGTTTTCTTGTACAGTTTCAGGTGGTTATTCCTTGAACTTTTTTCCTCTTGATAGTACGGAAGAGAGTGTAGGGTATTTTAAAAATCTTTATTAATTATAGACGAGTTCAACTCGAACATCACGGAGCAAACAAAAGGCCAATATTCCTTTGGGAGGGTGAATTATATTGGAATGTCAATTTTCCATAATTACTGAAATAAATTTATAATTACACATTAAATTTTAATTTTTCTCTTTGTTAATTAATATTTATTAGTATGAAAATTAAGTACTTTTTAATCTTTAGTTGCATTAGCTGCATTTAGAAAGGTGGATTTGAGGGATCTATCTCCCTCAGCAGAAAATGTGTAGAAATTTACTTCTTTGAAAAAAAAAGTGTCAAACTCGAACTCATTTTGGAAGGGGGTCAACTCAACATCATTTTCAAGGTACTTTTAAGAACTTTTTCAAGTTAATTTTTAATTTTAAAAAGAGGGTCAATTTTGTTTTTGTATTTGACTGGTTTCTGCATGAAATTGAGTATTCAAACCTATTTTTATAGTCCATAGTTCAACTCTCATTTTTTAAGGATTACGTAAGAAAAGGAGAACATTAATTATGAATAAAATTTACTTATTAAATACTAAAATATAAAATTAATGCACAATTCTTACATTTCCAGTTTTGCGGTCCGTATATTAGAGATATAACCAGGGGCGTCATTTCAGTTTTTGGTTGGGGAGGGCAAATATTTTTTAAGTGGGTCTGGGCCCCTCCATAAAACTTTTTTTTGGGGGGGGGGTTGCCTCAACTTCATTTTTAAGGTATCCCCAAGAAGGATAGGTATTAGTTTAGAAACATTTGAGTTGTCAATTAGATATTGCTAAGGTATTAAGGATAGTAAACCTATTTTTTGTTTTTCAGGCCTTCTGTCTCAAAATCAGTAAAAATGTGCTGATTTGGTGTAGAGATTTGTTCAGTTCAACCATTTTAATAAACTGATTCATAGCTGCAAAGTCTTTGCCACAAAGCCCACACAAACACAACTTTTTTTAATAACTAGGGAGCTACCGCCCCCTGCTTCGCTATATCGCTCACCAACCCCCGTAGGCTACTTACGCAGGAACTTTCGGATCGCTTCGAAATCCTCACAAAACCATGTTCACTGAACTTCCCACATTAGCAGGCCGTAGGCGGTTGCAGTGGCGTAGCCAGAAAAAAATTTCGGAGGGGGATGTTGATATTTCGGGGGATATGGGGTATTTTTTGTGGTTTTCTATGGTCAAAAAGGAAATTTCCTGAGTTTCGGGGGGGGATATATCCCTAAATCCCCCCCTCTGGCTACGCCCCTGGGCGGTTGGGTTGAACTATGAAACAAAACACCCTGTGTTTATAATTCTAAAATCCGAATTGCTACTGCTATCATTTATATATTCATATCTTTGAGGGATAAAAAGGAGTAAATGGCAACCCTGCACTTTGAAAGCTTCTCTCTTGCACCTGTGTTTCAAGGATGTCGGGAGGGGTTCGTGTTCTGTTCACGTGAGCGTAACGTGTTTTCGCAGACCTGCTCAGCTGGGAAAACTTAGGATGAGCTTCCAACATACAACCGAAGTATCCCTAGCCATTTATAGTTTTATACCTGTTGATGTTTTAATACGCATCGCATGAAAATGAACGTGCTTTAAATTTTGGTTACATTATTTTTCTAAATTCAAGGCAGTAGTTTCCAAGTCATTAAAGTCAACGGACTACTTAACCTTAAATTGAATATAATTAACACACCATTTTTAACCTTATAAAAAATTTAATGATTTTTATGCTTCATATTTTTAAAGTTTATAAAGAGATGTCTCTACATCCTTTGGTTAAAACATCATTAGCTCTTTTATAGAACAAGAGTGTAACCTTTAATGTGATTTGTTTATGCATAAAAACTATTTTAGTAAATTTTAATGAATGAAGAACATGATGGTAAATTTGATTATAATTATGATAATAATGAATAATTATTATAATGAATATAGAAGGATAAAAATTATGAAAATGTTGAGAGGATAAGGGTAACAGATTAAAAGATAAATAGAGGTGTGAAAAGAATGAAGATCATGAGGATGAATGAGTGGGTTAAGACCAGTGCTGAGATTGGAGAAAAATATTTGGGGGGACACACCTTTATTTAACAAAGTAGATGGTTGATAGAGGGTAAAATATCATTAATTTCGGGCATCTACCCAAATTAGGGCTACAAGAGGGGGGCACTTTTCCAGACAATCACTTTTACCATTTGACAAAAAAAGTCGAAATGTTGGAGATTTTCTAACAGTACTGCTACTGCAAGTGGGAATAGGGGTTCCCCCCAGAAATTTTTTGAAATTTGACTTGTAAAAGTAGGGTTTTAACTCATTTTAAAAACCTTTTTGAGTCTAAGACGGGCACTTTTCAGACTTTCACTTTTACCTTTTGACAAAAAAATGTCAAAATATTGGTTATTTCTTAAAAAGTATCACGCAAAGTCCCTTTGTGGACCGCTGGGGGGAATGCGGGTTCTCCCTCAGAAATTTTTTTTTGAAATTTGTCTCCTAAAAGTAGGGTTTTAACTCATTTCGAGAAACTTTTTGGATCCAAGGGGAGCATTTTTTGCACCAGCTACTGCTCTGATGAAAACGAACCCAGCGTGTGCCAACAATGTTCTTCATTATAGGAATTTAAGAAATTTTAAGATACTTTACAAATTTAATTTAACATTTACGTTGAAGCTTATGTTTTTGGGGGACGGTAAACATATTTCGGGGGACGGCGTCCCCCTCCAATCTCAGCCCACTCATTCGCACGATATCACTTCATTGTTTATTACGACTGGATTCACTGCTGTGAATCGCTATAGAAAAGTGAATGAGTGAAGAGCGAAACGCCAATTCGCTATATAGTCCAGTAACTTGGTAGTTTTTTCAGGAAAAAAATACAGAAGTTTTTTTCTCGACGGTTTTATATGTTTTCGAGGGTGCTGAATCCGAATATGAACTTTGCATACAAAATTTCGAATGGCATTTTGGTGAAAATTCGAAAAAACCCTGAAATTTCACCTCATTTTTTGGTTTTTCGTTTGTAGAATGGAAAGTATGGGTTTCTCATGAAAATGTTAAATGCAAAAAATAAAGAAGATAAAACAAGCTACAAAATTGTCAAATACAACTTTTTTGTCAGACTAATAGTTCGGCCGCTAGAGCGCGTTGAAAATAGGGCAAAATTTGCGCCTGCGGGTAAAAATCCAGAAAATCGAACTTTCATCTAAAAAATAAAGTATTTTTTTAAATAAGGTACTTTAAAAACTAGTTTTATAATGTTTCACATGAAATAAACTATCCATTTAGTTTACTAATTGGTATTTAAATGCATTTTCCTCAGCAATTTTCCTTAAGAACGCAGTTTCAATAGATGTCAATAGTGTAATGATAAGTAAGTCGCTTGTTGAAGAAAACATACAGAAGTTTTTTTCTCAACGGTTTTATATGTTTTCGAGGGTGCTGAATCCAAATCTGAACTTTGCATACAAAATTTCGAATGGCATTTTGGCGAAAATTCGAAAAAACGCTAAAATTTCACCCCATTTTTTGGTTTTTCGTTTGTAGAATGGAAAGTATGGGTTTCTCATGAAAATGTTAAATGCAAAAAATAAAGAGGATAAAACAAGCTACAAAATTGTCAATTACAACTTTTTTGTCAGACTAATAGTTCGGCCGCTAGAGCGCGTTGAAAATAGGGCAAAATTTGCGCCTGCGGGTAAAAATCCAGAAAATCGAACTTTCATCTAAAAAATAAAGTATTTTTTTAAATAAGGTACTTTAAAAACTAGTTTTATAATGTTTCACATGAAATAAACTATCCATTTAGTTTACTAATTGGTATTTAAATGCATTTTCCTCAGCAATTTTCCTTAAGAACGCAGTTTCAATAGATGTCAATAGTGTAATGATAAGTAAGTCGCTTGTTGAAGAAAACATACAGAAGTTTTTTTCTCAACGGTTTTATATGTTTTCGAGGGTGCTGAATCCAAATCTGGCCACTAGAGCTCGTTGAAAAAGTGTCAAAATTCGCCCTGGCGGTAGAAAAATCCAGAAAATGACCCTTATATTCCTAAAAAAAGTCATATTTCGATTTAGATAACTAAGAAAAACTACATTTATAATTTGTTACATGATATAACCCCATTCCCGAATGGAGAAAACCATTATGTTCATAACTTTAAAGAATATACTAGGATAATTTTCTGTGACCATGTTATTTTATATTATAACTAAGTTATGCTTAATTTCATCCTTGACAAATCAATTGGAATTCAAGTTCCTGGGTGTAGAAACCGATAAATAAATATTATAATTGCATGTGTCAAGAAGTTATTGTGAATTTTGGTATCATTACTAATAAGCATGCCAGGAGTTTTTATAATCTACAACAGAAAATTATAGTTTTCCAGAAAGAAAAATTATTCATAGATTTTATTAGTTTGTGAGCAGGAGAGGATAATATAAAAAGCAATGAGTGTAGTAGATAAAATAAAATTTTAATGCTTAACAAAAGCTTTCATTGGGAATCGGTGCCTAGGACAAAAAACAAAATAACAACTGGGTTTTTCTTTGCCTAAAAAACCTGCGTTTTTGGGAGGGAATTCCTAAAGAACATTCATTGAATAAATAATATTTGAGATAAATGGTAGGACTATATCATGTAAGAAATTATAAATGTAGTTTTTCTTAGTTATCTAAATCGAAATATGACTTTTTTAGGAATATAAGGGTCATTTTCTGGATTTGTTCACCGCCAGGGCGAATTTTGCCACTTTTTCAACGCGCTCTAGTGGCCAAACTATTAGTCGGACAAAATAATTGTAAAAGACAATTTTATAGCTTGTTTTATCATCTTTATTATTTACTTTTAACATTTTCACGAGTAACCAATACTTTCCGTTCTACAAGCAAAAAACCAAAAAATGGGGTGAAATTTTAGCGTTTTTTCGAATTTTCACCAAAATGCCATTCGAAATTTTGTATGCAAAGTTCAGATTTGGATTCAGCACCCTCGAAAACATATAAAACCGTTGAGAAAAAAACTTCTGTATGTTTTCTTCAACAAGCGACTTACTTATCATTACACTATTGACATCTATTGAAACTGCGTTCTTAAGGAAAATTGCTGAGGAAAATGCATTTAAATACCAATCAGTAAACTAAATAGATAGTTTATTTCATGTGAAACATAATAAAACTAGTTTTTAAAGTACCTTATTTAAAAAAATACTTTATTTTTTAGATGAAAGTTCGATTTTCTGGATTTTTACCCGCAGGCGCAAATTTTGCCCCATTTTCAACGCGCTCTAGCGGCCGAACTATTAGTCTGACGAAAAAGTTGTAATTGACAATTTTGTAGCTTGTTTTATCGTCTTAATTTTTTGCATTTAACACTTTTATGAGAAACCCATACTTTCCATTCTACAAACGAAAAACCAAAAAATGAGGTGAAATTTCAGGGTTTTTTCGAATTTTCACCAAAATGCCATTCGAAATTTTGTATGCAAAGTTCAGATTCGGATTCAGCACCCTCGAAAACATATAAAACCGTCGAGAAAAAAACTTCTGTATTTTTTTCCTGAAACACCCTATTTTTGGCACCAAGTTACTGGACTAATATATTTGCACGAAAAAAAATTTGCAGTGAATTATAATGCCGTAGATCAGTGGTTCCCAACTCAAATATGTCTGCGGACTACTTCACTTAAATTTGAACCTCTGCGGACCTTCTCTATCCCTAACTGTAGCTTCAAAATTTTAACTTTTTTTCAGTGCATTCACTTCTCATAGATAGTTACTTTTTTCTGAAGTAAGGGAAACCGAGTCTTACAATGTTTCTAAATGGAACTTAAAAAACCAAATAATCTATTAAACTTAAAAGAAAAATTAGCATTACATTAATTTTATATGTAATGATTTAAAAATATACCTTTTATAAGAGTACTTTAACCATTTTTATCAAGCTCTCACGAAATTCAACAAATAAAATAGAGAATACATTATTAATTACAATTGTTTATTTAATTCCGTAAACCTAAATTAAGAAATTTAATAAAAAAAATTCTCTTTTCAGCAATATACCTTACAAATAAAAACTTCAATTTATCTCATAGGAGAGGCTTATAACCATGTAACTTTCTTAATCTTTTATGTATGTATAGAAGAGGATAATACTTTACAAATGACAAAAATTGTTCTGATGAGTGGAAATGGAGTTGGTTTTAATCAATTCCAGTGTCCTCTCATGGTTCTATTAAACCTGGAAGAGTTCACACCTACACACAAGTTACAGGTTTAAAAAACAACAGTATAAAATAGTTATTTTTTTCTCTTTCATAACCAACAAAAAAGGTATTATTATATTATTAGTAGATGTAAATTTGAAAGAAAGTAAGCTTGAAATTAAACTGCGGGATAAATGAGATAACCAGGAATTGTGTTGATCAGAAAAAAGAAAACTGGACATGCACTGACTGAGTTGTGGCAGAGGAAATTTTATAGGCGAGAGGCGGGCGAGGCTTACAGATGTTCTCCCGAAAGAAACCGCGTTGAAAGTCAATAATTATTTCAAAGGAGCGATTAAAATAAAATATATTTATGTGTTCAAGAACTTTTGCATTTTCGGCAATAAATTTTTCTCATATCTTTGAACAAACCTATTTTTTTTGTCTCAGAAATGTCCTCTTTTCATACCACGATTTATTGGAGACCCTCTGTCTGACCATTGACCATAGCATCCGAGTTTGAAGTATATCTTTTAACGCTTTCAGGCTTCGCTTCGTATCAAACCAAGTATAAGTCCGATCATTCTATTCTTTATTTGCCCCACCCCAACGCCTCTCAGTTTTAATGAATCTTATGCAATACTTTTCCACATCACATTTCGTTTCTGTCTGTAATAAACTACTGTTGAATAAAGTTGTGGAAAATAACAAATAATTCATAGGAGAGAAAGAGAACTTAAAATTTTTTATTTATGAGAATTTATTTGACGCATGATTTTTACTTATGTTTTTGCATCTGTGGTGTTTTTACTATTTCCTGGAATGTGTGATTAGGAAAACTATTTTTTTTAAATTTGCACACATTTATGGGTAGCTTAAAAATCTTCTCACGGACCACCTCTGAAGGCCTCGCGGACCACCAGTGGTCCGCGGACCACCTGTTGGGAACCACTGCCGTAGATAAAGGGTTAATGAATACAAGGTCCATAAAGATAAGAGAAATAAAGAGAGGAGAGTGAAAAGGGGGAGGGATGTTGAAGATTAAGAGGTTGTAAGGATTATAAAGGATCCCGAAGATGAGAAGAATAGAGAAATATGATTTGGTGTTAGAGTCCCCTTTGGAGAAAATATACTTTTATCAGTAGTAAAATTTTATTTGCAGGTAGCAGTGTTAATGATGAGTGTCAACATAAAAAATATATAATAAGGCACAAACTACATCAAAAGTTCTTTATTTTGAAGTTATATGTTCTTGTAAGTTCTTGAACATCGAGCAATTCAAAATATAGGTAAAAATGGAAGCAGAAATAAATAATTCACAAGAAATCGAAATAAATAAATGATGAAATTTTAAACCTTGATTTAAAATATAGTTCTTGTAAAAGTTTATTTTTTTTGTTATAGAATTAGATTATATAAGAATTTTTTTCTAACTTTTTCGAAAGCACACAGGGTCAATTGTTAACCAGAAAAATACTTATGATTTTTAGAAATATTTAGTTTTAGGCATCATTGAATTATATTTACTAGGACGTATCATAAGTAGAATTTTGTTCATGTAACGAATGGTTTGCACTTTAAATAAAAGTGTAGGTTTACATAAATGAGTTTTGGAAAACACGGTCAGGTGCATTCGACAATAAAAGACGCTTTTGAAAAATTATGTAATTTACGCGTGAATCTACAAGTGAAATCTAATTAATGGTACCACACAAAAATTAACGAATTACTTACAATAATTGTGAAAGCTACTATACAGATTTTTTTAGGAGCACTAAAATTAAGCTGCACAAGAACATGAAATATCACGATAGAAAGGTCAATATTAAGTTCTTTGGTAAACATTGCACTCACAAAGAAAAACGTAAAATGTTAACAAAAAAGCACACGCTTCTTCCCTTGAGAAGTGTGTTAATTTCTATCTTTTATACGAAAGATCACAATTTTTCTTCCTCTAAGTTCAAACCTGGATAGCATTATAATTTCCGAGACTGTCTTGCACAGTCAACAAAACATATCCACCCATGTCTGAGCACCTTCCAATTTGATCTGCGGCTTTGCTCAGTCAGAACTGCAGACAGTGTAACAGACAATAAATAATTAAATATATTTTAGGGATCTATACTTTAGTAACTATGTTCAGCTCAGTTAGAATTGTTGAGCTGGTACAGCTATCACAACAGATTAACGCATGGATGATGTCTTGATATTTAGGGACTAAGATCAGCTCAGTCAGAACTTCTGGAGTTGCCACCAAGTAAAGCTCAGTTACCAAAGGAGGTTACTGCCGTAAGGGACCTTTCTGACGAGCCGAGAACATGAGGTAGAATAACATAGAGAAAGGATGAAAGTTACCTCAGGGACCCCGAAATTGTAAAATATCGTCAGTGCTTTAAAATTTGATCTACAGAAGGGTCAACTGAGATCTAGGTCTAGAAAAATCGCTTCTATCTCGCTGAAATACTCAAAAGTATTCATTCAGCTTGTACCAGAAAAAAATACTAAATTGTTTGCAGACTGTAATATAAGTAGAAAACTTAATCGTATTAGTTAGAATAAGTAGAAAAACTTCAGTCTACTCTCAGTGCACTTCGTAGTAGAAACAACATATTTCCTAACAAACTAACAATAATTTATTACTCTAAGTTTAGTTTGATATAATATCACTGCAAAATATTATGGTCATTTCTCTTGTACTTTTCTCTCTCTCTCTAATTTTCAGCTTATTTTCCTATTCCTTCACTTTTTTTCATTCCAGTACGGCTGTACTAAAAATATTAGTAACCTATCCTACACAAGGAATAAGATGAGATTCTAATAAAGAAAACTCCAAAAGTTAGAATATTTCTTAACTGTTGAGTTATGCAATTCTTTGAAATGTGTTAGCAAACTTAACAAGACAGACCCGCCTTTGGAAAAAACCACAATACGACAGCTTACAGAACAATATTAAATTTTTGAAATACTAGGGAGCTACCGCCCCCTGCTCGCTATCACTCACCAACCCCTTTTAACTGCTTACGCAGGACCTTTCAGATCGCTTCGCAATCCCCACAAAACCCTGCTTACCTAAATTATTTATTTTATAAAACATTCGTTAAAACAATTAGTAGAAGAAACGTCAACCAACTTTCCAAAAACACACAGAAATGTCATCTTCATGAATAATACTCTCTTAAAAGTTATAATATTTTTTTGGTTCTATAATTTAGCCAACAGGTTCTCCTTGAAAATACCCATCAAGTCTGATAGTAACTTTTGGTACCTAATCAATATTTTTAAAAAGTTATCCGATGAATCAGTTAAATTTAATATAGTGCTAGTAACTCGTCAAAATGTCTAGTGTTTAATCATTCATGTAATTTGTTTTAACTCTGACTAAGTTTATTAATATTTAATCCTATCCTATTAAATAATCCTACCAAAATCCCCATTTGTCTATACCGAGTTCAAATTGTTTCCCACAGCTGATTAAGGTCGAAAAAAGATTGCCCACTGCTTCTTTGGTTAAAAATGCTCAAAATCAGTTGCCCAGAGCACTTTTTATTCCCTGCTTAACTAAGAAAGCTCTTCCAAAGCTACCTAAGAAAACCGAAGCATACAATACATAGCTCAATTGTAAACCTTCCCAATGCTAACCACCATTTCGCCAGTGCATATTGGAGGTCCCCAAGATGATTGGGCTTCCTCTATGTTATTCTAACTCGGCCGTCAGGGATATCGTTCATGCAGCCGAGACGTTCTTGTAGGAGTTCTTCCACACTTCGGCGAAGGTGATGGAGGAGTGGAAGCGGTAGAATATGCTGAGGGGCAGAGTAGCCCGCACGATCACCGTCCAGGCCATGAAGCCGTAGAAGCCCAGCTGGACGGGGCTGGCCTCCGCTTTCTGCATCTCGAAGGTATAGATGATCCACAGGGTGAGGTTGCCCATCATGAGGAAAGCGACCACCTGAAAAACATTCAATCGTTTTTAAAAGCGTTTAGATGTATTTTTTACTTGAATAATAAGTTTTTAAAGGAAGTACCAATTTAAAAACTAGCTTTCCTTTTTTTAAAATTTTGTTTATTGTAAAGTTGAAGGTTTTTTTTCCTTCTGTTAAATGTTTTTCATTGATAATTTTGTTTCCAAAGTGTTTGTGAAGGTGTAAAACAAGGTGGTTCATCTCACCCTAAATTACCCTACTAAATGAAGGATTCACTGCGACTTAATCACATTTTTTAGCATCTCTAAGCGTTTTCAAATACCAGGGTACATAGTTGTCCTATATTTCTATATTTTTTGACCCCTGTTCTATGTTTCCTATATTTTCTGCTTCTTAATTTGCATTATTAATTCGTCTGTAACTACAAACGAAAAAAAATATGAACATTTATTTTGAAATTTTTCTAGTGTTCTATACTTATGCTATGAACTATGAACTCTGAAAATAGAAACGATAATTCAACTTCCAAAGGGGTAACTTATTACCCTTTGGAGTAACGGTACTTTGAATTACCCTTTGTAAAAGTACCGTTGTAAAGACACATTTTCAATTTATTAAATGAGATTCACTTGAAACGGTTTAAGTAAAACAAACCTTATTTAATTAATTGAGGTGAACTTTATTAATTGAGGTGAAAACTAAATTTTGTGCGGTATCAACTGATATTATATCCCTTCTAGAAATGTGTTAAAAGCGAATTGTTACTTTTTAAAACATTTATTTGAGTAGTTTTATTACACACCTAAGCATATAGGTAATATTTCAAAACACGACAAAATATCATATCATCCCGTAATGACAATAAAACAAAGACTTGATTAATTAAATTGATTAAAATTATACGGTAATAAATATTTAGAAAACAAATAAATAAAGATTTATTTCTAAGATGATTAAAATTAAAGATTTATTAAAATATAAAAAAATTGAAGCTAAATAGGACTATTTATTTATTATCAAGCAAATTTAAAATCTGAGCCTAAAATTATATTAACTTTAGTGGTAGAAAGAGCACTTTAAATACCCTTTATAAAAAACATGATTCCATAAACATCTTATCTTTAAATAAAAGAGATAGGGCTTCCTAGATAACATTTATATATCTAAATCATTTCATTTAATATGAATTCTTTCTCTCAGTGGAGTGAGACACCCATGGCCAGAGCCAAGAATTTGAGTCCTTTTCAGCTCAGCGGTGCCGTTTCGGCGGTGGTGCTGTCATCTATCGTCAGACAAAAGAAGTTTTATTTACTGCTAGTGTCCATAAATGATGTCATGCTTGGAGGGGGTGATGGGGTCAGTGGAGTAGCTAAGATTTTCCTTTGGGGGGGGGGTCCAGTGGTAAAAATTTACCAATGAATATTAAAACGTTTGCACAATTGTGAAATAAAGATATAATTTTCACATTACTTTTTATTTCTTCCCTGTGTTAATTAATAGCTTATAATTTATTAGTAATTTGTGTAATAATTAAGATTATGTATAACTTCGATTCAAAGTTCTCATCAACATAATTTTTTGTTAAGTACAGATACCATCAAAAAAACAAATTAAGAGTTTTCAGTAGCTCCATATTAAAAAGTGGGGTCCACCCCCAGAAAATTTTTGGAAATTTGATTTTAAAAGGAGTATTTTACTTTAATCTAATCCATTTTGAAACTTTTCATTTCAATTTTTAAATTTATATCTATTTCTTATACTAGAAAATTTTGTTCTGTTTAAAAAATGCTGGTAATACCCATTGAATCAGAAAGACTGGGAATAGGGCTAAATAACATCACGTCAGTAGTGCTATGTTACAGCTTTGAGTTTCTCTGGCCATATGAGTCAAAGTGGCCTTGGTCGATCTTGATCTCACCTGTCGTCCTGGCTTGGTCTGGTCGTGCTCTGGAAGGTGTGTGCTGCGGCAAGTGATCTCTGCCACGAAGAGCGACTGCAGCGTCACCTGCACGATGGTGAGCCCGCTGGTCACCATCACCAGCAGGTTGGGCACGTAGTCCTTGGGCGAGAGGGTCCCGGCGATGATCCCAAACATGGCGTACACGTACAGCCCGTACGCTGCCACCGTCAGCAGGAGGTCTCGGAGGTGGTCGGTGCGGTCAGCCTGCAGAAATACATATTTAGAAATATGCATGTTTACGTAACTGCAACAAGAAGTTAACGATTTTTGAGCATGCACAAAAATTGGAGTGTGAGACACCCATGGCAAGAGCCAAGAATTTGAGTCCTTTTCAGTTCAGCGGTGCGCGCTGGTGGACTGGTGCTGCTAGCGTTCTTCTTGAACGTTTGTGCTTGGAGGGTTTTATTAATGAAAAAGGTATGTATATGGGTAAAAAAATATATGTATATGGGAGAAAGGTATAGTATAATGTCTTCTTTTTTAGTTGAAGCCAAAACAAAAACCAAAATGGTTTTATTTTCTGAATACCAAATGTTATACTAGACAGCAATGTTTCTTGACCCTATGACGTCATTTCGCTGACATGGATTAAACAAACAAATCATATTTCTAAATAGAAATTCTTAATTTCACTCAAAATTCAGACACTACGCTGGGAACTACTTCCTTTGTTGGCTCTCAGCCAGGGTCAAGTAACGTTGCAGTCTAATAAAGGATAGAACTGCCAAAGCATAGTTTATAAAACAATATAGGGTGTGCCTGATCGTGTTTTCGACAAAGTTAAGAAAAGCAGAGTAGCGAACATGATCTCAAGTGTAACCACAGAAAACGAATAAAGGATATGACCAGAAATTTATGTTTGGAATAATAAGAAAAGGTTAAATCGATAACCACCGAGAACTAATGGCAAGAACTCCATTCTGAAACGTCATTGCTGGAGGCGATTTTCCTATGTAAAAGGAAACTTCTAGGTATGTAAGTTCCTACACATGAAGGAACATCATCTAGTATAATTTAAAAGATCAGGAGATTCTCTTATGCCTTGAGCCCTGACGTAGTGATCTAAGTTCATATCTTAGTGGTTACGGATCAGTAACCGCTAGTTTGATGATAGCAACATTACCCTACCTTTCGTAACGCTCAGACTTTCTAACCCAGTAGTTTCACCTTCTGTATGAATGAATAAAAAGCATGATTTATTTGGATTCGAAAAATATAAACTTTTGGTGGGTAACCCATTGATTCATTAACACCATATACATCATCTTTAATTTTATTTCCCTCAAAAGGAAATTTTTCTAAAACTTTAACATAATTATTATGCTGAAAAATGGGCAAGAAAAGGTATAATAATAAAATTTTGGGTGATTATTTCAATTTCCTCTAAAACAAATCGCCAAAATTGGTGTTTTCTTTCCAATATAGAGCTTTTCACATCATGTGACTTGGCAACAGCAACAGTCATAGCAACAAGAGTGTTAGAGGACAAGCTATGTGTCCATCGTGCACTATGAATTTATGAACAAAAAAGAGGTACGAAAATATTTCGATTAATAGCGGAATAAATCCATATGGAATGGATTCAAGAAAGGTTGTTTGGATGGTATAGGTACTGTTAGGAAAACTTCAGATGATAAATCTCTAACCCTACCTCTTTTAGTATTGAATAATTTTTAGTTAAAATTGGGGGTATGCAGGGATACTCTTTCAGAGAAAATTGTGCGGTACCCCACATTTTACCATATTTGCCACAACGGCCATTTGTTTGAACTCCAAGTGACGTTATGTATGAATACTCTTTACAGAGTGTTTCAGATAAGTGTTTCAGATAAGTGTCAGACGACTCATAATCACCCAGGAATGGGGGGTCAGAAATGCACCCCTAATAAGCTAGGGGTTTTCATAAGACTGCATGGGAGGTTGTAAAATCCACAGTGGAAAATGACACATAACCTTTTATGCTTGAATAAAAGCAGAAAAATCGTTTGATTCTGGCATTTGTATTGTATTGCATTGGATTGTGGGTACATATATTATCCGGTTTGTGTGCTTGATTTCAAGGATCCGCTTATAAACCTTCGTCAAGTAAGACAGACATAAACAGAATTTTTACTGACACGGAAGAGAGAAAGTACACCCAGGGCGAGGCCGAAATCGAACCGACGACAGTACAGCGCGCAGGCTGCTAGCGTGGTGGGCAGCGAGTAAACTCACCAGGCTGGTCCGTCCCCTCTTGCATTTGTTAAATAAAACCAATTTAGTAGCTGAAATATCAGCTCTTTATTTGGAATTGAATAAATACCTGAATCGATGGTTTTAACTCGAAATTTAAAGGTTATGTGTCAATTTCCACAGGGAATCTTACCCTAAAACCCATCGTTCGTTAGGGGTGCGTTTCCAAACCCCTTTCCTGTGTGATTCTGAGTCATCTAGGTGTGCCCTATCCCACCTAGAAGTTGTGAAACACTTATTTGAAGCACCCTGCAGACCCCGTTTCACAATTTCCTTATAACTATCGCATTGTAGGTTTACTTCTCCCACTTCAAAAGGATAAGGTGAGAGATATTACCTGGAACCTGAGGTGCTTGATCCTGAAGAAGCCGACGACGATGGTGGCAATGGTGAGCACCATGATGGCAGAGTGGGAGACGTCGGAGAGGAAGATGGCGAGCAGCGAGAAGCGCTCGTTCTCGATCAGCACGAAGAACACGATCAGACAGATGGTGGCGATCACCAGCACCAGCAGCCCGAAGAACAGACCCTTGCTGGATCCAGCGCAGTTCATCTTGGGCAGCGTCTGCACGCTGGACGCCCTGTGAACGGAGAGACAAATAACTTTAACTCTGTGGCACCAAATCAAATCAAATCAAATTTATTGGACAAAAGACAAAACATATATAAGACATGGAACACACAGACAAAGACTACAAAAAACACAAAGGGAAATATATACATATATTGACATTTTGTTTAAACATAGAAAAACAAAAAAATTGATTATGTGGATCCCAAAGAGCCAAAGGCTCGCCCAGGGAACCTAAATTAAAAAAAAAAGATTTTATCATGTGGCAAGAGCTGCGCTTATTATTTAGGAATTTCGAACAAAGCTTCAATATCTGAGTGTCCTGAGATAAAAAGATGAATACCGGATTTAAATTTGTGAATATTGTTGGTTAGTTTAAGAGTTTCTTCAAGTTTATTAAATATGTATGGTCCCAAAAAGGCATGAGATTTATGAAATATTTCTTTTCTAGATTTAGGGATATACAAGTTACCTTTAGCGTTTCTAAGATAAGAAGTTATATTTTTGGCTTCATATAAATGTTTATTTTTATATATAAAGAGTAATAAACGAAAAATATACAGTTCTCTGATTGTTAAGATATTATTAGGCAGGGAATTATATTTTAAGTGAGATAAAATCTTTTTTTGTAACTGAATAAGCGGTTTAATATTATTGTAATAATCAGATGCAAAGCACATTGTTCCATAATTTATTGTTGATTGTACCCAAGCAAAATATACTGTTGTTAGAAATTTATGGTCAATTATACCTTTTAATTTAAACAGCTTCAAATTTATAAAACGCAATTTGTTTAACAAGATGTTTTTATGGGATTTCCATTTTAAATTGGTATCAAAATGTAGACCTAAATATTTAATTGTATCTACACACTTAATTACATCACCAGTCAAATACATAGTCAGGACTGACCAAAATACATAGTCAGCTATGTACATAGTCAAATACATAGTCAGCTATGTACATAGTCAAATACATAGTCAGCTATACCAAAACCTGACTTAATATAACAATCAGAACCGTTGTTTCCGTTTTATCTTGTTATAAAACTTAACACAGTGCAATTTAACCTTACGAATATGGAGTGTTTTTAAAGTATCTCTCCGTAACCCATTGGCTTGCATCATAGTAACAATCAGAATTGACTAATAATACTGGACTCCTGTTAAATCGTTTTCTTAATAATATTTTAAATACACTTGTATCAAGGGATCAAGATCTTATATTACGGTGTATCCTCAACAGTGGTTTTGTTTTATGAATTAATTCCATTTTTCAAATAAATTGTTGAAATGGTGGTTTTTCAGGAAGATTTGCCTTTAAAATACCTTGTTGTTTGTTTCTGAAAGCTTGTGATATGATTGGAAGGGGACCAGAGGTTTTTTTATTATTTTAATAAGGTAGAAATTTTTCTATTTCAAAAAATATTACATGGAATGCTAAATATATAAATTTTTCCCCTGCCAAGTTACAGACTGTCAAATTATCCCCCATGAAATTGAAACCATCCCTCCCATAGCAGTACCATAGTGGCACTCTGGAAAGTGCCCCCCCCTTGGAGACCCAAAAAGGTTCTCAAAATCATTTAAAACCCAACTTTTACAGGTCTAATTTCAAAATTTTTACTGGGGGAGGACCCCCATACCCCCCATTAGAATAAAAATGGGGTATTCAGTGTTTCATTTTTAGGAAATCCCCAAAATTTTGACTTTTTGGGTCAAAAAGTAGAGGTGATAGTGTTGAAAAGTGCTCCCCTCAGACTCAAAACGTTTCTAAAAATTAGTTAAAACCCTACTTTTACGCGTCAAATTTCAATTTTTTTCTGGGAGAGGACCCCCATACCCCCAATGGTAAGGGGATCTTGTCCGGAAAAGTGGAGCCGTGCTGGATCTCTGCTCTTTGGAGCCGTGCTGGATCCGCACCTGTTCCATAGTGATAGTCAACACTAACTCTACTAAAAAACCTTGTGGCTGGGTTACCTGGAGAGTCCATCTTCACATTCGTGGAACACTGGGTCTTTGCCGATGTTCTTCCACATGACGTAGAGAACGGCTGCACCAATCAGACTGTACTCCACAATGAAGGGGAAGAGGAAGGGAGATGAATCGGACACGATTGATCCCATGATGTCCTGCTTCTGACACGGGTTGCTGTTGTTCTTGATATAGTTCTCTGTGGGAAACGATCAAGCGTAAGGTATGTGAAGTTTATTTATAGTCTTTTCATGTGTGTGGAACTATATTGAGAGTTTTTGGTGCAAAATTTTGACAGTTCAAACAAAATTTCGTAAAAAATAAGTACCTAATGTTAAAGCATTAGCTAATGTTCTGTTCTTAAAACATACAATGTTAAAACACATTTCAAGATCAAAGTCTGCCATAAAAGATACAAGAAACGGATTTTACAAATATCACTTAAATCGAAATCAGTGTAAAAGGAAATTTCGCCTCTAATCTGATCATACCTTTAGCGAGTCCCAATTCAAAATTTCAATCAAGTTTACTTAAATTAGATTAATCAAATAACTTTCTATGGAAGAGATCACATAGAAGGATTACCTCTGAAGGGCAGGATGAGCTCTTCGAGGGAGCTGGGATGACCCCTCTCTTGCGACAAGTGGTGCTTGACTATCTCTTGCAGCGTCTCCTTCCCCACTGTTCGGATCCAGACGCAAATGTTGGTGGCCACCACATGCATCAAGCCGAAGCGGGCCAGCACCTTGAACTTGTGGATGTTCAGCTGAAAACGGTGTTTATTATTACAGTAAAATCTCGTTATAACGAACTTCACGGGACCGTAAAATTTCTTCCTTGTAAGGGAAATTTCGTTGTAACCATACCATCGCTAATTCAAATAAAAAAGGTTGGGGGCTTTCTGGACTTTCGTAATAACAGGATTTTTCTTTGTATCGGTATTCGTTGTAACGGGATTTCACTGTATTATAATATTTCAACATGTATACGAGAACTTACAGTGCACGTTTTGCGCGCTCTAACTAATTGAATTTTCTTAGAAATGGAAAGAGGATAAGTTTTAGTTGTGAGTCCCTCGGCTCTGTTTATTAAAAACATAAAGAGGGAAAGGGAAATTTTAATTCAGATTCTCAGTATTTGTTAATTACGCAATCAGGAGCAATGGAAGATTGCTTACTGTGGGCAAATAGGCTGAGGTAGAAATGAAATGGCAGTACGAATTATCCTAAATTGTTTATCAAAGCTGGGTAAAGCTTCGTTCTTAAGAGGTCTTCTTAAAAAGCGATAAAAATGCCCCAACATTAAACCTATTGTTGTTGCATTTCAAAGACAATTTTTTAAGAACAAAAGTTTTACCCAGTTAACCCTTTTTTGTTAAAGCATGATAATTGGAACTGGCATTTTATTTCTCCTCCAAATGCTTGCCCACGATTACACATTTCATTGCTCCTGGCAAATTTTCCCTGTACTCTTAAACAATCCCTTCATCAGCGTCGGTATTAACCAGCAGCTAAAAAAGGAAATGTGGTTGTTACAGTCATATTCACTGCCATCAGCGTCGGAGTTAAATCCTTGGTCAAAGAAGGATTCCACCAATCAGAGTCAGCAAAAAACAAATTTTTCTTCCTTTAGCTGCTAGTTAACACCGACGCTGATGTCCGTGATTATGGCTGGACTGCCTTTAGCCTACACATCTTTACAATTTCTCACATGAGTTTTGAATCTCCTTGTATTTGTACTCGAAAAGTTACTTTTTAAATTAAGGAAAACACTTCAACCTGACATGTTAGTGATAAATAGCACTCACTCACCCTTGCATTGGCGAATATGAAATACATCTGGGCGAAGGTGAACATCATCTGCAGCACGGGGTTAATGCCCAGAAGGATGCTGTAGCAAGGAGAGGTGGAAGGAATCTCGAAGAAGGAACCGAACTCCAGCCCGTTGTACACCATCGTACCCAGGCCGAATGCTAGAGGATAAAAGCCTCATTTAACAGAAGTTCACTATATTTGTTGTAGAAACAACTTAATATTACATTTGAAGAGTTATTCGTCCTGAAGAGATCTGAAATTAAGATGCTCAAATTGGAGTTTCAATAAGAAGCTTTCACAACTCACCCTTAGTAACCATCCTATGAACAAGGGATCATCTCTCTAGATGAGACTGTAATATTAAAGCAACCTCTTTTTAAGTAAGTGTATAATGGAATAAGCCCAGTGGCGCAGTGGTAGTGCACCGCGCTTCCACGCCACAGGTCCGGGGTTCAAATCCCGGGCTGGGCAGGGTCTACTCAGCCTTTCATCCCTTCAATGGGTCGATAAACTGAGGACCAAGCATGCTTGGGAACTAAACACTAGGGGTCTCACGTTAGACTGACTACTTAACTGAGGCATTTGCCTAGCACCCCAGGCCCCATGGTCACGAAAACGAAGATGGGCATCGTAGGCCTTAGCCCACTAGGGCTGTTGCGCCGATGGTTTAGTTTAGTTTTAGTATAATGAAATATGGATCCATCTCTCATTGCGGGAACTTCATATCACAATAAAAGTATTGGACAAATATCTTGAAGTCCTCTAAAAACTTTCAAACTCTAGATTTGGTAGCAGGTGAATTAATTGAATGTCCAAACTTTCACAGATCCCTCGTAGTGCTACAAAGAGGGATTTAGCCCAAACTACCAAACTGCATAAAATATTCTCAGTAAATTGAATATAACAGTGAGATTTTTGTTGCTACTTCCCATGAAGGAAGGATGTCTAACTCACAGAACAAGGAACAAGGAGTCCAGGGCCATAGGCATAGGCGAATGGAAATAAAAAAGCATGGGGTATGTCTTATGATAGGGGCCCTGTTGGCACTGGGATCGCATCAAACTAACACCTCTCTTGTCACGTCACGAGAGGTGGAGACAGAATACCAATCGTCCAATCCTCTAATACACTTCGAGATTGACAGATTGAAAGAAAACTTTACAGCCAATCACAGCTGTGATCTCTAAATTGTACTGCCAACCCTTCTGTCAATCATAGCCAATTCATCATAGCCAATCATGTCAATTTGCAGTGCTGCCTCTAACATACGATGGCATATAAAAAAACCGTTTTGGACCATCTGTTAGTATTTTTCTCTGTGGTCAAAATGAAGGGATGAAGTGGTAACGTTAACGTATGTGCACTCGCCAATGTACCAGAACTATTCTTTACTACGACAATGGGACTTACAAAAGGGGATTTTCATACTACTTCTAGTTAGTTTTTTTACGGATTTAAAAATAAGAGAGATTACTATACTCACCAATGGCGCCTATCCTGAGGAAGAGTGACCCGTGGCTGCGGTCATTCTCCGAGATGCGATGCTTCCTGGCGCGGTGGTCCTCCTTGGCCTCCCCTCCCCCTCCACCCCCGCGGAGCTTGTCCAGGAAGCCCCCAACCTTCCACTCCTTGCCCCCCGTGGAAGGCTCTCGCAGGAGGTAGGTATACACATATAGCAGGAACAGTAGGCTCACGGAGTATAGGAACACGTAGAAGCCCTGTGTTGAGAGAAGAGAAGTAATGGTGTAAAAGCAGTTTCGATGTCAAAATGAATATGGAGATAAGGAGATATTCATAAACTTTGATATAGTTTTCAAATGTTTTATATGGATTGTCTGTCTTCGAAAGACGGCTGCTATCTCAAAATCTTGTATTGTGAAAGGCACGTTTAAGCGTCAAGTCAGACCTAGCGTCTTATGACCGCCCGACCCATTAATCACCATTAAAAAAAGCATGGGAAAGCCTAGTCCCCTATCTCGACAGGAATCAAGATTCCTGTCGAGATAGGGGGAGTCTCAGGCTGAACTCCATGCTTTCTCCCTATCTGATTTACGATTTGGGCGTTTCGAGACGCTTGTAGTGTGGCGTGAGCCTAAGGGTTGCACTAACCCCCTAGCGAGGATAGACAGACTGTACCTCTGGGGGCATCCATAAATATGGAAAATGTGATGTAATTTGTGAAAAGGTGAGAGTAAAAGATGAGAATTTCAAGGGGATAAGCGTGAGAAGGAGAATATGTTAGAAAGGGTCATAGGTCATAGGGAAATCGAGTGTGGAAGCATCTTTATATTAGATCTCCAGTATGGCCCTATTGCCATAAAATCTTTAGCAAAACCAACTTTACTCGATTTAAAAAGTTAATTGCGTATGATATAATGGATAATAAGAGGTCAACTTGATTACATGGACTGTTGTTTTTTCATATTTTAGAAGCTCTTTTACCTGTTCCTTAGGAAGTTATTTATTTTAGTGTATGTAAATATAAAATAGTTATGAATAGTACGATCTATACATGCATGCATCTGAGTCTTCCAGTATTCCAGGAAAACAAATAGAAGACACTTAAAAGTGGGGAGGCTTCCCAAAGTTAGAAGGGAACTTTTTTCTTACAGATTTCAAAGATCTCACAACAAAGTTAACAAAAATATTTCAAGGTCATTCAAGATTAACACCTTTGAAATATTGGACAGATCTTAAAGCATCAGAGAAAAAGAGTTGTAAGAGATGGGCAGACTACAAAATAAGACAGAAAAACCTTCAAAGTTACTAAAGAGGCACAACTCTTTGTTGAAAAGCGAAGTTGATAATATAAAATGGCATACCTCAAAGTAGAAGAGTGGAACTCTTGGCGTGACTATCTCTGAGGTAAAAAAGACGACACAAATCACTACTAGTAGCTGAGCGTATATGGAGCTCATCAGGATGAACTGTTGAGTCCTGAAACAAACGGGGATACTAAATTAGGGAAGTCAAATTCTATAATGGAATCGATTTTCTTCAAGGCACACATAAAATCGAAATCATGGATAGGATCACAATCAAGTAAACATTAAATAACCCAGTTTTTCCGTCTTACAATTCATAGTGATATAAAGAATATATACGTATGTCTAGAAACCAAAGATTAGGCAATTAACTTACGATCTGAGAACTAAATTCTAAATTAGTTTACTACAGTCTAAAAATGTTTACTAATGTAAGGACTTTCAATTTGTAATTGTTATAAAAGACATGTTGATTCAAAACTAGTGGGTGAAAATGACAGAAGGTGTAGAATACCCTACCACAATTCAGAATCCCCCTGGTTGAGATAGAGCGCGTACAAAAGTTGCTAATAGCAAAAAAAGCGGTTTACTGAGGACAAACTGTTAGTGTTTGAAATAAAATTTATTTCAATGCCAATTATCATGTTTTAACCTTTTTGTAAAAACTGTGTTAATTTTTTGTCCTTAAAGGGCGGTCTTTAAATTACGACAATTATAATTTTGTTACTGTTGAAATTATTTTTGTCACAATTCAAGGGTCACTTCTTAAGGAAGGATACAAAAACTTATCACAGTTTTTACAAATAGGTTAAAACATGATAATTGGCATTGAAATTTCATTTCTAACCCTAACCGTTTGTCCACAATGAACCCTTTTTCATTGCGTTCGTCAACATTTTTCCGCGCTCTAGCCCCTCATGATCACTCCGCCCCCGCCCAACCAGGGTGATTCTGAGTTGTCTTAGGGTAATCTACACCCCCTACAATTATTTTTGCCCATGAGTTTTGAATCACCCTGTAGGAACAAAAAAATGAAGCAGTTATTCAAAGTGTAAAAAACATATTAAAAAATAAAAATAAAATACGAAATGTAACTTTTGTAGAAGGAAAAATTTTAAACTTTTGTTTTATTTGAGAGGAATATCTAATGGATTTAATATTTAAACATTGAATACAAAAGGGGACATTGTACTAATATGACCATGATGATCATAGACTGAAAACAATTTCCTTAAACATTTATGCTGAACAAATTTAATAAAAATTTGTATAATAGATCGTAAAATTTTGATTGAAATAATAAGAATTGAAAATACACGAATACAGGATGAAAAGAGATAAAATTCCGTGCCGATTACATTAATAACAATGAAAGCGTATTAAACTAAAAATACTCAAAATCCCATCTTAATCCATTAATGCCCAACTTTTTATTTTTCTGTTTTAAAGCCTCAAAAACGTTTTCTACCTTTTTAAGTGCAGGAAAAGTGATCAGAACGATACTGTAATATGAAAATGAACAAGAAATCATTAATTATTTATCCAAATAACTGTAAAATTAACCTTAATTAACGTAATTTTAGCATTTTTTATGCTCTAGAACACGCTTTTGTCTCCCAAATATTTGTTAATTGCAAATTAATTAAGATTTTTCATTGAAAAAAGCATTATATGCTTATATGTTACCCATTATTAAGTAATAATTACTTTTACACACCTCAAATCCATCAGAATATCTCAATTTTTGAAGTTTAAGTCTGTCAAATGCCCATACTTTTTTCATTTAATTTAATTTTATTGTGTGGAACACAAATTTCTCCCCAAAAATCAAGTATTAGTAGGATGTGTATTAGCAAGCTAGATTATAAAGATTGATCTGCAGAATAGAACACAATGATTAGCGACATGTGATTGAAAAAAAAGCCGAAAATTTTAATGACAACAAAATCATTATAATTAATAATTATTAAACTTTTAATTAAAATATAACCTGAATATATTTACATAAGTAATAAATACAGTTAAATAATTAATTTATTCCTTTTAATTAATACAAATTAATAAATTCCTTATAATTTAAGACTTTTTATTCCATTAATTTAGCAAAAATAACGGTTAGTTCCCAAAAAACTAAAAATAAAATAATGAATTTTTTAGCTAAAATAAAAACAATTTTATAAATATCAGTTATTTAATTCATTTCATTTGAACAGAACACGATTTTATGAAAGAAATAAGGAAACACTAGCATTTCACTATGGGGAAAAACACGGGGGCATTCGTGTCTGGCGTCCCTTTTTAGGGACGCTTTTCAAGGGTCCAAAACCAGGTCAAGATAAAATATTTTGGAAAAATAAAAAAACACCCCACTGGTTTAATATTAAGACAGTAATATATATCAGTATTGAAAATTTTAAAAATAACAACTAGGATTTTTAAGCCTTTTCTTTTAAAATTTGTTAGTAAATTCTTCCAACTTCAAAAAAAGGGAAAATTTTGAATTTTGCTTTTTTCTTGTATTCTTTATGTTGTATGAAGATCAGAGATACATCAGTGCAAATTTTGATTCAAAGGAACAATTTTTGTAGAAATAGGGGGATTTTTAAAAAACGTCCCTAAAAAGGGACACCAGGCAGTAATAGGTTAATTAGGAATAAATTACAGACTTTAAATATTCAATGGTGAATAAACATCAAGGGTAGTTTGTTAAATTTTTCCTTGAAACAAATTTATTACAAAATTTCTGGTTGTTAAGATAATGCTTTTTTATAAGTGCTTATGTTCAGAAATATTGATGACTATTAAAAAACTGTTTTTATTTTCGTAAAAATTCTGTGGCTTAAAAGGAACGGTCCATTTTGGATCCCCCTAAGGATCCCAAGAGTCTAAAACTGAGTTATAACACTTCTTTTAAAGGTTAAATTTGGAAAAGAAATTCTGATGAAGGATGCCTTGGCCCGACATTTTTTCTTGAGGACTCAGCGTTTTTCAAATTCTTTCTGTTAGTTAATGTTTTGGAAAACTAAACTTGACCTATAATGTGGGCGCGATGGGGATGCTTTAGGGAAATAATTTTTATCTAATCTCCCCCGAGAACATTAGTGTAGTTAAGGGCTTCCCATACATTCTTTATCTCACTAAATTTTCTGAGTAAAAATAAATCGTCCCGAGATTTATTTTGTTATACTACATTTTGATAAAAATAGTGCAAATTGAAAATAACCAAGTTTTGTAATAATTTCTTTTCTTTTAAATATTATGAAATTCATTATAACGTAATTTAAGCTTCCCCCAAAGTGATAAAATTTATACATTAAATTGAGATATCATGTATCCAAAGTAAAGGACATCTAATTGAATACGGCTAATGTAACATCGAACAAATTTTCTGATATGTGAACTGTATCCGTTTGAAAAAACAACAACACTATAACCAACCGGATTGAAAACGTAGAACTGTTTGGCAAGGAAGCACTAACTATTTGAAAAAACATCAATTGACTGTTTAAACTTTACCCCACAGTAAATATAGAACCTCGAAAAGTATGGAAAAGGATATCGCTTCTCCATAAATGACTCCTATTTTTTTCTGATTGGTTTAGACAGCAATATATGGATTTTCTCTTTTTGAGACTTGTTATCCATTTTTCAATAAAGTGGAAAAAGGTTATACACCCAAGAGTTAATAATTTTTTTGAAAAGAAGATTATGTGCACTGAAGAATAATTAAAACGAATGAAATCGGAAACAATAAAATGATTCATAATAGATTCAACTTGCTTCAAACTGTGCAAAAATTTCTGTCATCAAGCAACGATTGACTCCAATATTATTCCAGACTTCCATAAATATTAAGTGAAACACGAGAATAGAAAATACCTCATCCATTTATTGAAAAGTAGCAATTAAAAGCATCTCCACCCGAGCATTAAAATTGAAATGTATGATCAGTAAAAGAGAGGAAGAAAGGAATTAATTGTTGTAAACTCTTCACGAAGTTACACCGAGTTGTAATGCAAAACAGGTTTTCTTTTAATTAAAATATAAGACTAAACGAAAAGAAATTGCAGGATGTTTTAAAAAATTATTTTGGTAAAATGTTGTATAAATGCAACAACATTCACAAAATGACCTCTCTATATTCCGATCAATGCTATGACTGGTGGTTAGTATGTTGACCCCTCTGTTTGTTTCTACTTTGGATACAGGTTTTCCAACTCAGTAATGCTTTTGTTTATTGAAATATTATATGTATTTGAATTTACTCTATTTTATAACATTATTTCGAATAGGCTATACAGGGTGTTTCAAAATTGCGTTGCACGGCTTTTATTCGGAGCCAACGCCTCTTAGGGTCATTGAAGTAACGTCTACCCCTGGTAAGTGAGCCTGGAAAATGCACTGAAATGACTTACAGCGCCCCTAACGGCGAAATTAAAAAGTTAAAAAAAAATAATTTATAAACTAAAGGAGATAGAGCAAAATCTCAGATAAAGTATTGCTGCCAGCGTCATGAAGAACTCACTGAAAAAAAAAATCATGAAAATATCTTGAATATTCGCCGAGATATTAGCATGTGAAAATAGCACTTTTTCAGGGGTCAAAAAAGAAAAAGTTCGCATATTTGCAAATTTTTTTTTGATTTTTTGATTAAATTTTGTGTTCTTTAAACTAAAAAAACACAAAACTACAAAATAACACTGAAAAATTTGCCAATATGCGAACTTTTTCTTATTTGAACGCTAAAAAAGTGCTATTTTCACATGCTAATATCTCCGCGAATATTCAAGATATTTTGATCAAATTGTTTTCAGTGAGTTCTTCATGACGTTGGTAACAATACTATCATAGAGGTTCTTGCTCTATTTCCTTTAGTTTTTAAATTATTTTTTTAAATTTCGCCGCTAGGGGTATAAGTCCTCTCAATGGATTCTCCAGACTCACTTACCTAGGGGTAGACCTTACTTCCGTGACCCTAGGAGGCGTTGATTCCAATTAAAAGCCGTGCAACGCAATTTTGAAACACCTTATACAGGGTGTATCTGAAATGGTGCAACAAACTTTCAGGGATGATAGTACTCATCAAGACGAACAAGAATCGGTATAGAAAGGGGGGTCCCAGACCAAATCCCAGGGAGTTAAAAATGGAGCGACACCCCAAAAAATCATTGAAAAATTAAATTTGTAGAAGAACTACTATTGGTAAAAACTTAATTATGGTCTCAAAAATTGTGGTTTAATATGATCTTTAAAATTACCTCAAAAATCTTCATTTTAAAATTTTTTTTATTATAAAAAAAGTTAAAAAAAACACAAAAAAAGTGAAAACTCTGCCAAAGCCTTATTTTGTATTTCGAAATCATTTCTTTCGATTTGATAATCTGAAAGATCATAGTTGAAAACCCTTAAGTCCCAAGTTTCACGTAAAAACAATCAATATTAAACGCTTGAGATCCTTTTAAAGTTTGTTTTTTGGGTGCGCAAGCAGTTTTTTAGAGCTGTTTCCAGAACAGCTGTTAGCGCACTCAAAAAACAAACTTTAACAGGATCTCAAGCGTTTAATATTGATTGTATTTACGTGAAACTTTGGACTTAAGGGTTTTCAACTATGATCTTTCAGATTATCAAATCAAAAGAAAGGATTTCGAAACACAAAATAAGGTTTTGGCAGAGTTTTCACATTTTTTTGTGTTTTTTAACTTTTTTCATAATAAAAAAATTTTAAATTGAAGACTTTTAAGAAAATTTTAAAGATCATATTAAACCACAATTTTTGAGACCATAATTAAGTTTTTACCAATTGTAGTTCTTCTACAAATTGAATTTTTCAATGATTTTTTTGGGGTGTCGCTCCATTTTTAACTCCCTGGGATTTGGTCTGGGACCACCTTTCTATACCGATTCTTGTTTGTCTTGATGAGTACTATCATCCCTGAAAGTTTGTTGCACCATTTCAGATACACCCTGTATATATTCCCACTATTTACCCAAGAAACATAAACGAGATATTTCATGAGTTTGGGGTTGACTTACCCCTTCTTCGTCGTATTATTGTTATTCTGTAGATATCGCAAGCACCTCGAACTGAACTGTTCACCACTGGGGATGTAAAGCCCCTTTGGCCTCTGCTGCTGAGACGACACACTGGGCGTTCTAAGGGATGACCCCTCGCTATAGACGGGGGTGTAGGGGTCTTTCGGACCCTCCAGCTGTCTCATTCGCTCGGGGGAGGTCAGGAGAACCATTATGATTGGTATAGAAACAGTTCTTTTTGTGCGATGCTACTGTGAAGATGAACCAATCAGATGATTGATACACTTGGAAGACTCCTTTTATGAAAGTAATGCGTGAAATGAATGAGATTTCAATAGATAATCCAGAGGTTTGTATGAGTGTATCTCTTTGAATGAAAAATGTTGTGGTTGGCTAGTGTCAAAGGTTCAAGCTATAGAACTTAACGTATCATCCATTCTTTAAATGTTTTCGTTCACAAACCAACTCAAGATATCATTCCGATCAATGATATGATGGGTGTCTCATGATATCCTAACTTGATTTCCATGTCTTTCTGGGGAGGTATAAAAGAAAGGTTTTCCTCTCTCGGATCGAATTTTCTTTTCGTTTTCGGTATGACTGGTCAGAGTGCAACCAGAGCTAGGTACCAGTTCGAGGAAAAACAGAAAAGTTCCAATTGTGCTCCTCGTTGATACGAAGGTCGATTCGGTGAAAGGACTGTCTCTAATCTGTACCAAGGTTCTCTTCAGTTCAACTTCACAACAAATACTTTTGTTTCGAGCAAATCAATTGATCAATTTCGGGATCAAAGGATCATTCTTTCCAAATACAGATATCTGTTAGATCCTTGTAATGTTTTATAGCCTAAATTTAGCGGCATGAAATATAAACCTGTCAATAGATTTCACACAATTTCTGTAAATAATCTGTCTTCAAATGAAGGCTAAGACACAAAATAGATTCATCAGCTTTTCTTGAGATACCGACGTTGGAAAACTAAGTCTTCTCACACTTCGTTGGGTCCTATTTGAAAATCTACAAATGATAAAGCATTCCAAAACAAACTGAAATGTATCAAAATATCTTTTCTTCAGTCCAAGAATACTTGAAGATCGAAGGAGAAAAAAAAAGAGTTACGCAGAAATCTTGCTCCTCTATTTGAATCTTCTTTAGATACAAGAATATGAATAATTTGCTTGTATCCTCTATGGAGATAAATAAATTGAAACTTAATTCATATAAACGGATATTTCACAAGAACAGCACTCTTTTATCCTCTTTGAAGTTAACAATAGGGGTAAATATCCATAAAAGCGACAGCTCTCTTTAGAGAGATTTTGAAACACACTTCTTGAATCCAATTTGAATAAATGGAAATCCAATGAATCTTCTTCAGCAGCATCCAGGCATATGGTAGCTCTCTCCAAAACACACACTGAATGACTCCAATAGAAAAATCACATATCGTCCGATGCCATCTCCGACGGTCCTCGGCAAGGAACTACCAGTGACAGGAGTGAGTGAGCAAGGAGTGACTGTCCCCTTCAGGAAGAGCGCGAGGAGTCTTCCTTGGATGACCTACTTTGTGGCCGGTCAACGGCTTTCACGTTTGAGTAAGAAAATACCTGCCATTTTACAACACTTTCCAACTCGCAGTCCAGTCTTTAATAACTTCCACATTCACGCCCCTCTACCATAGAAGAAGACAGTGCTGTGTGGAAGTTCGTACCTCAAAACGAGCTGGTTTTATTGAGGTGCTTTGCTGATTGATATAAATTCGAGGAAAATTTCGGATTGTTAGTGGTGTAATGTTTCTCTATTGAGAAATTTCGTTATTTGCTTTACTCTCGTGTTTTTCTTAGTGAATTCATGGTAGTTTTAATTTATAATTAACTTTATCAAAAGGATTACCTGATGTGACTCATCACTAAATTTGAGTGTTCATATATTTTGAATAGAAAGACGTGGACGCTAAAAATATCACTGTTTTGTAGTATTCTGTCTGATTTTTGATAGTTTTCTGATTCTAGCATCAAAATTATGTATAAATTTTCATTGTCGATTCAAGCACAGATGGATTTCATCAGTAATTAAAGATTCCAACAGATTCGAAATCCATGGATGAATAAAATATCCCTAAAGGGTAGTTCAAAGTAAACGCCTAAATGGAGGGAGAATGTTTCTCTCTGCCTATTTTTCTCGACAAAGAGGAGGGGGTATGAGTAAAGCCCTGGATACTCTACCTTAAGTAGCGACATCACGCTCAATCGGCCGCCATTGTGGGGAGAACTCACTACTAGTCTGGATAGTCTTGCTTATCGTCACTATAGTAGTGAGTTCTCCCTACAATGGCGGCCAATTGAGCGTGATGTCGCTACTTAAGGTAGAGGATCTAGGGCTTTAGGTATGAGTGATGCTTAAGTAAGATGCTATTAACTCTGCATTTTAAAAAATCTCTAGTTTCTTGCAAAAATAATTTTAAATAAATTTTCCAAAAAATAAATTTTCCTTCAAAATTTTTATTTTGTACAGCTAGGGAACTACCGCCCCCTGCTCGCTATCGCTCGCCAACCCCCGTTAACTGCTGACGCAGACACGTTTGAACCGCTTCGCAATTCCTCACAAAACCCTGCTCACTGCACTTACTCACTTTATAAAACATTCTTAAAACAGGGTTAGTACTTCTCCGGGGTATTCTTTCGAAAATGGTGGATAAACATTCAGTAGCGGAAATTTAACAGTTCCTTTATGGTAACATTAATTGGCGGGTCGCCTTATAATTCCAAGAAAATTAACAACAGAGCAATGTAACATTCCTTTACCATTTCCCCAATAGGGTGTCTCAAAAAGTGCGTTTTTTTGGAAAAGTTTGAAAAGTGATCGGGCCGTTAGCTAAAAAGTTTCCTTTTGGTGTTAGAAGGTCAGTTGCAAAATTAAAACTAATTCTGTTCACTCTAACTATTGCCTCAACGAGAGCGAAATCTCTATAATGAGAGGCAAGCAACCTCTACCTCTAAAACACTTACGCATCGCAATGACCTTGAAAAGCTGTCACTGTTGACGAAATTTTCAACTTAAAACATCAAACTTAGCAAATAAAAAGATTTGGATTTCATGAGAATACCCCAAAACCAGAGGTGAACATTCCAATAATGACATTAAGATCCAAACGAAACGTTGAAAAAGTAATAAAACAACTTCTGAAAGAAAACACTTAATTAGACATCTACTGCATGATAGATAAAATTCTTTTTTCTACGGTATTATATTTTATTCGTATCTTGAATGTAAACATTCCATAACACCAGGGGAAAGTAGGAGTGGGTTGCTTCTCTGCGAGAGTGAGACATTAAGGTGTTTCAAAAGTTTATGGGGAATTCTTTTAGTAAAATTTCCCAGATACATTATTACCTGTAAATTTTTAGGTCTCTAGGACAATTTTTGACCCCCACGCCCTTCATAAGTAGGTTTCCCATGTTAAAGTATAGGGAAAATATTGAAAATATCATCATTTTTGAATCTTTACAATTTTATGAGCCTGAACGCACTCAATATCGAATTAAATCCCCATACATCATCTTTGGGACATCATTGTCTCAAGATCCTATTGGAAAAACATTCAATAGAACCTACTGGGGGACGTTCCATGGGGGTTAAAAGCGCGCTTTGACCGAAAAAAGAGAATGCTTGCCGGCGCTTGCGGCGGGAGCTGGATGAAGGCCTCACATAGGGTTTTACTTCCCAAAACTGAGATACAAGACTATCAGATGATGCCAGCTGAAGTAAAATAGGAAAAATATTCAATAAAACCTCCATGTGAGGCCTTCATCCACTCCCGCCGCAAGCGCCGGCGAGCGCCGGCGAGCATTCTCCTTTTTCGGTCAAAGCGAGCTTTTAACCCCCCATGGAACAACTTAACTTTCAATTTATTTCAAAGATTTGGATTGGATTACCTATAAGTTTCATTTTAAAGTCTCCTACTGAATGGGAAAGCTTAGACGAATTCAAGTGGTGCCGAGATTTTTTCAACAACTTGGCGGTCACCTATGATGTCGCAGAGCTAGGATTGGCCCTAATATAAGAGTTTACCTCCCTAGATTGAAAACTGAAGCACAGAGGAAAAATCTCCAACAAACTGTCAATAAATATCGCGCTAAGTTTTCTAAGACAGATAAGACTACTTTAGTTCATAAATTTTAAAATTATCATGGAGCATAAACATAGAAAGTGTATATTTTAGTGCAATAAAAAACTGACATAATAAAGGCATGCATTATATGAATATTATTATTACATTATCTCAATCCAAACAGTCTAAAAATGGCATAAAAAAGGTAAGCAAAAGCAAGTAGTTGCGTAATAGTTCTCGTTATGAAGTAAAGCTTGAGCTGCAGCCTAGACCAGGCTTTTCTCGTAACTTCAACCGCTTTGAGGCAATAGTTAGGGTTGTACCACAACTTTAAAAATTTCAGGGAAGTTTATGGGTGCCAAAAGGAAACTTTTTGGGACACGGCCCGATAAGATTTCCAAAGTTCGAAAAAATGAGACACCCTATTCCCCAAGGTAATGTTTTTTTCACAGATCCATTAAGAAGCACTGAAACATCTCAGGAATAAATTTAACGTTCTTAAAATTTGTAACTATTTTCATCGATTGGCTGTGAAAAATGTAGTAATTACCGTAAACATCACGAAAATTTAGAATTTTATCTTCATGAGAACAAACAAACGTCGAAGTTGTGTCAGTTTCATAGCAATGACACGAATGTTAAGACTTCAAACATTTTCGATTTTTATCTTAATTTCTAAAACAGTCCCCCGTGTTATCTAGTTGTTTGCGTTTTGGCATTATGAAATAAGGTGTCACATTTTACTACCTTAAAAAACATACTTGCAAAAGAATATAAAAATAATAATAATTGTAAAAAATAAATGCAAAAGTTCAAAATTTCCGAAAGCGAGTTTATATTTTGTTGTAAATATGGTAATGATTAGGTTGCCACAACGACAAAGATAAATGTAAAAATATTAATTTGTTATTTAAAAAATAAAAGATAAATTATTTATACATAAGTTTTAAATATAATTAAAACCGTTTAAACAACAGAAATATAAATATTGTTAAAAATAACCCAAAATATATTTTTTAAATTCGTGTTATAAATAGAAAGATGATTATTTAATTTATTTGAATATTAAAAACCAGTGAAATATGTTTTCAATTTTTTTTTGAAATTCATAGTTTCTTGCTTTATAACTGCAACCTTATCCGTAATCTAAAAAAATGGAAATATTTTAAAATTGAGATTTTTTTTAGAAATTCTAAAGGCACTTTGCACATCCTCAAATGAATCCGGACAGTTTGATACCAAATATGTGTTAAACGGATCAGTAATTAAAAAGCCTTTCCCTGGAAACCGTTCACCAAAAACTTTTTTTTAGAATAGAGAGAAAAAAGAACAAGGGGGATTGGATTGGGAAGTTTTCTTACGTAATTATGAGGAAGGTTAGCGGTTTGCTTCCCTTTTCTGGTAAGGGAGAGGGGGTCAAAATGACCAAAACCTGATTAAGTAACATTTTAAAGGCCCCTTATTAATAACTAAAAGAAATCAAGATTTTTCTTATTAACGATGTCAGACATCGAGGGAGACACTTCTCTTTTGGACACAACTATGCTTCATTTTAGTTCTAAATGGTGTTCTTGAATCAATTACGATATGATTCTAACTCAGTGGAAAAGATTAACTGATAATTCCCGCTGTATCAATAGATATGAGGCAAATTTTACAAAGTTTTAAGAAATTGGTATGGCTCAAACTTTAAAGGACCGTTTTTACTTATACGTTTGGTTGCGGTACAGTTATTCGGGTAGACCAAACGACCAATCACAGGAAGAAAAAAAAGACGTCATTTCATATGATCGAGAAAAAAACAAGGAAAGGCTACCTAAAACTGGATCTTATTTAATACACCCCTCTTATAATCTTCCTATCCCATTCCTTCATTGCAAATCAATTTAAGCACTTTGCAATACAATCACTTAATACAAGCACTTTATAACACTTAGTCTTCCGGGCTGATTGGCCATGTTCGAGGAGATGTTAAAGTTTCAACCTATATGCTTCGGAGGTAACATCATCAGCAGAATCAACTGAAAATAGGTTGTCATTTGAACTTAAAAAATATTATGTCAAAAAGATAAATTGTTATGTTTTGAAGATTTTAAAAGATTAGTATCCCTCGACTACGGCCAAACAGCTCGAGTGACTCATCTTTAGTTACAGACACAGGCCTTGCAAGCCTATCTATCGTTTTATTTAAAACTTCTTTGTTTACCAATATAAAGAGTCACATCGCCAAAAGCTCCAACCTCATCCACAGCATCTGCCAAGCGTGTTACTAATTTTAAACCTGAGCGGTCGCAGCTATCCAAGATTGATTCTCCCGTTAATCCCCGAAAAGGAAAATTATTTCGACCTCCGGGATTCAGGTGACATCGCTTTGAATCGGATGACACAGTGAGGCGCTAATCCCGGTAAACAGAGTGTGCACACCGACGTTCCGTGTCACTTCTCATCCGTTCCATACCCAGAAATATTCAAACGATTTTCCAGCATTTAGGCTCCAGTTATGGCCACTTACTATAGCGTATTTTAACGTGTTTAACGGTTGGGTCTTATCATAAGAAGTTTCATTGAAATGATACGTTGTTTATAAAGGAACTCAAAAAGATATTTTTGTTTGTACACAGAAGAAAGGGAGTCTTAACCTTTTATATGTGGCCCTTATGATGAAATATGTGTAGTGTTTTTGTTTCGTTTGATGCTTTATAGTGTTTTCTATGATTAGACCATTAGACATACGTAAAAGATAACCTTAAGACGCGTTTCTATTTATGTGTTTGGCTGCGGTAAGGCAATGCGGATTTACTAAACGACAAATCTAAGGCAGACAAAAATTACGTAATTTCATTCGCTCAAGAACCAAAAGTGAGTAATAATGGGAAAATGCAAGTATTAAGTCATCATAGGTATTTTTAGGTTTTTGCCGGATTGCAAGACATATGAAGAAACGTTCCCTTAGTCCAGTGTTTTTAAGTTCGGTCTTATTTGAAGTTGAAAATTTTCTTATATTCGATTGATTAAGATTCAGTTCCTATTTTCAAGGGCTTTTTTGAATAAATGTGTGATGGGATTAAAATTCAAGTTTTTCATTCAGACAAAAGTATTGCATCTTTTAATTGGATTGATTTGTATTATAGATTTATATGGGAAAAATGAGAATCATTTCCAACTCATATACAAAAAACCAACTTCACACTGACATTTAAATTAACTGAAAAAAAATTTATAATAATGAATACAATGACTTTTGACCCCCTATGAGAATTTTCCTGACAGAACCATTGTTAATAAGTAAAATAACTGCTTAGCCACTTAGTACATGGGTTATCACTGATTTAGCAACTTTTAGAAATTGAACTTTGATATTTCAAGTGAAACATTAAATTAAACGAATATAAATCATGTTAAAAGGAATTTACAGGAAACTGTTTGTATGAAATAAATGCTTGATTTATGTTTATAGAGGGGAATGTTCTTTTCTTTACCGTGTTTATTTTCATAACTGGTATTTCTTTTACTGACCATTTTTTAATGCAATGCAAAAAAACTAAAAAACCATAATTTTATTTTAAACTTTTAAATTTTATTCCATAATATCCTGATGTTGATTAATCGTATAATGGTTGGGAAATAATAGGTTATTTGAAGTAACTCAAAAGGAAAAGAGACTCATGATAAGGAAACACAAAATATTCACCAAAAATCAATAGTAGAGAAATCATTTCAACCATTACACTTTGGATGCACACACACGAGCTTTATGTGGGAAGAATCAGGGAATAGAACTACAGTGAATAAAAGAGCTAAAATAACTAGTTAATTCAAGCACATCCAATAAAAAAACGATGAATTGCTTTGGGAAGAGTCTACAAAAATTTACTGCTTTAACCTATTTCTCAACATGAAAAAGGATTTAAATTAGTTTATCCAGTTTTTCTATCCCTCTATTCATAAACAATATACGTAATAGGGTGGAGCGAAAAAAACGAAATTTGAATAATCAAAACGTAATAGCGCGGAAAAGTTGCCATTTGTGGTCAGAAACAAAGTCCTAAAATTTTAGACCGATCAATTAATATCTTTTACCGCCGCAAGAGGGCTAAAGTTTTGAAAAATCGTAAAAAACACGTATTTTGCAGAAAAAAATTAAAAATACCCAAATTTACCGAAATATTTTCTAGTTGGGCACAATATGTTCATCAATGAGTAATTTAAGTGTCCTTAAAAATTAATTTCCGTGAAATAAAATCTTTAGCCACAGCAAGGTGGTCAAAATATCGAGAAAATGCAAAAAATGATAATTTGAGGGTAATTTTAACTCTTTTAGAATTTTCATATTTTTTACATTATTTTTTACCTGCTTCGGACGTAATTGTAAAAGGCACTTAACTGCTTGAAATATTTAGCCCATATTTATCAATATTTATCCCTCATGTCACAAAAAATAGGATCTTACACTAATCAGTCATCTTAAATGAAAATTATCTAGAAAACCGTCACAGATAGGTTTAATATCCAAAGAGGAAAGCATAAAAAGTGTTTTCAAGTACGAAAATCAGTTGGAAATTGCAAGTTTAGATACCATATTGATTTTGAAAATTATGGTGGTAAATAAGCTTGAATAATCATTAAAAAAATATATTGCGACTAGGGTTGAACCTATTCGTGAAAGACTAACTGATTGGTGCTACAATTTTCTGCATATTTACTCCATAAACGTAGGTAACTGTTTTGGTTACCACCTTGATAAATTTTTAAACATATTTCATTTCATAGATAGGCCTGATTTAAAATTCCTAAAAACAGAGGATGTTCGCAGAAAGTACTAGTGTTACATAAAGTAAAGTGTAGAACATACACAACACATATTCGCATTAGAAGGTTCTGTAGGTTGGAATGGTTGTTAGTTTTATGCTTTATGTGTTATATGAATTTTTATGCTTTCCTTTTTAGATTTTAAATCTATCTGTAACGGTTTTCTGGATCATTTTCGTTTAAGATGACTGTTAAGTATAAGATCCTATTTGTTGTGATATGAGGGATAAATATTGATAAATTTGGGCTAAATATTTCAAGCAGTAAAGTGCCTTTTTATAATTACATCAGAAGCAGATGAAAAATAAATGAAAAAAATATGAAAATCCTAAAATAGTAAAAATTACCCATAAATTGTCATGTTTTGCATTTTCTCGATATTTTGACCCCCCTTGCTTTGGCTTAAGATTTTATTCCACGGAAATTAATTTTTAAGGGCACTTGAATGACTCATTGATGAACATATTGTGCCCAATTAGAAAATATTTCGGTAAATTTGGGTATTTTTAATTTTTTTCTGCAAAATACGTGTTTTTCACGATTTTTCAAAACTTTAGCCCTCTTGCGGCGGTAAAAGATATTAATTGATCGGTCTAAAATTTTAGGGCTTTGTTTCTGACCCCAAATGGCAACTTTTCCGCGCTATTACGTTTTGATTATTCAATTTTCGTTTTTTTCGCTCCACCCTAATACGTAAGTCGATAGGTTTAACGTAAAACATATTAAACGAAAACAGAAATGTTTTTTAAATTTTAACTTAAGCTTCAAAAACAGGAAATTCAAATGTAGTTTTTGAAATCATGTTACAAAAACATCTAAAAAGAAGCTAAAAAGAGTATTTCTTTTATTATTTCCGTATTTGTTTTAATCAGGTTTTAACAAATCACAATATAAATACGTTGATACGTTGAAAGACGTTGGTTTTGAAAAAAAAATCAATCAATTATAAATTAGCTCTATTAAAAAGTATTAGGAAAATAATGTTTTTGATAATATCTGGTACTTGGATCTTTTCATTGATTGCTGTTAAATTTTTTTTCATTATGCGTGTTGATCAGTTGTCAGAGGGCACCTGTGGACTGAAGCCACTAAAGTGAAATACTGTCTCCTACGGTACCTACAAATTCGCATGCACATTGCACAATTCCTTTTTACAGGAGGCAACATTTATCCATCTACACTTACCCTTTATGCCCCAAATTATTTTCCTCATACAAAATATATCAAGTTTACGTAACTGCAACTATAAGTAAACTAAATTTGGTCTTACATGACGAAAATTGGACCCGTCGGGTCATAAAGTCCCATCGGGGCATAAAGGGTTAAATCCTTGCCAAAATGGGTATTCAAACCCAAGACCCCCGGATTCGTAGTCAAATAGGACTAGGTCTTAAAAACTTATCTACTTTGGGAATTAAAAATACATACTTATATTGTATGGCATTCTTTCATTTATTGATAAATAAGTCCAAGAAAATTTACAGTTGGTCCCTTCTATCTTCTTAATTCACTATAGAATGTAGAGGAAATATTGCAATGCCTTTTTAACATCAAAATAACGTTAAACGATAGATTTCTCGCATTCAAAAAAATTTCTTTCATTCCTATCTTTTAAGAATCCGAATCCTTTGATTTCCATTTAGTGAATTCACATGTTAAGCGTTCCAAGTATTATACACCCGGAATTTCGACCACCCTGGACAAAAAAAAGATATCTTTGCGGAACGGCGGTTCTGAAAGGAGAAAGTCTGCACGCAACACAGAAGAACTCCAGAGCCAGAAAAAATCCTCAAAAGTTTTATGAAATTCTATTGAAGTCTTTTTGAAAAAGCAGAAAAAGTTGCAATTTACAAGCGACACTATCTTAATGTAATTTAATTATTAACTGTATTACTGTATTGTATTTTTAGTGGCAACCGTATTTTATGTTGTTGCTCATTTTAACAGTTTAATTATTAGTTTTGAGGTTTTGAGTAAATAAAGTAAGATTACGTTAAAATTGAAGAAAAACTACTTAATGTTGTCACTTACTGTTGAAACAACGATTGTAAAAGGGTCACGTGATTTTTTTGCTTCAGTATTTTTTAATTTATTTAAAATATACTGATTTTTCATGTGTATAGAGTTATGGTTAACTAAGGTTAGAGGGAGTAAAAGTATCTTACTCTTTCGATCAACTGCCCCTCAGCTTCTTCCTTTCTCCCCTCCGAGTCTGTCCAAATCACGTGACCCTTTTACTATGGTGTGTTCGACAATACAAGGGACATTGTCTTAATGTAGTTTAATTATTAACTGTATTTTCATATAATATAATTATTAACTGTATAACTGTATTGTATTTTTGTAGCAACAGTGTTTTATGTTGCTCATTTTAACAGTGTTTAATTATTAGTTTTGATAAAGTAAGATTACGTTTTTTATAAAAAATATTTTAGTAGTTTTTTTTAAATAAGTTAATATTGACTTAATCATTTAGCTTTTGAGTGAAATTAATTTTGCGATTAAAATTTTCAATAGATGCTTTATTTGTAATCGCATACTTAAATCATGAATGTCTACACTACACTGCAGATATTTTCTGCGTGCGACGAATTTTTCTGCAAAAATATTTAGGAGCATAACCCACCAAAATTTCTTAAGTTATGAAAAAATGAAACACCATTCTGTAGAGACAATATGAATATTTCAGATGGATAACGTCCCTAAAGTTGCGAAAAGATTGTTGCATACAGAAAAAGAAACAAAAGTCAACTGAGAAATTCCGTGGAAGGGAAAGCTCTGGTAACCACTAATTACCACTAATTTCGATCCAGAACAAGTGTTTCAAAATTTTAAATCCCTATCATTCACATGCTTATAGTTTTAGAAATCTGAACTTACTACCTTTTAAGTATGACTTCTTATTCCGTGTAGCTCTTTTTTTGTACCGAAACAAATCAATATGTGAATTAAAATTAAATGTATCTCAAAGAAGACCTAATGAAATTTATAAAATTCCTCGTTTTTCTAAAGAAATATTTCGGAAGCATTTCTTCTTTTTAGGACCTAAAATCTATAACCATGTGCCTTCTTATCTTCAAAACATAAAGACGTATTCAACATTTAAACGTGAACTATTTAACTTCATAATAAACTTGGACGACATAGACCATTATTTTCAAATTTAAAACGAAGCAACCATAACTTTAATAACCAGACTTTTGCCAACTCTGTTTAATATTAAATCTATGTTATTTCTTTTTCATTTTTATTCAATTTTAAAATTTAAAATTATGCCTTCAGTTATTTAATTTTAATTTAATTTTTTTTTGTTTTTCTAATGTACGACCATAAATTTTGTAACCTTGTTTTTAATTTTAAAGGTTTTTTTTAGTTCCTATTGCTTTTCAGTGTGTGTGTTTTTTATGTATATTTATCTTAAATTTATTTTCGTTAAGTTAAAATTTACCCTATTACTTTATTTATATTCAAATTTATCTGTCACCTGAACGGGACAAAGTCCCCTTGGTGACAAATATGTATCTTATTTTCTGTACATATGTATTATTGTGATAATAATAAAGCTTATTATTATTATTATTATTATTATTATTATTATTATTATTATTATTATTATTATTATTATTATTATTATTATTATTATTATTATTAACTTTTACTGCCAGAGCTTTTCTGTTTCTGAAAGACTATTTTTTGCAGTGAAGGATTTCTAGGTTCGGACATAACCAGTTTATTTCTTGATAGCTCTTTACTAAGTAACGAAAGAGATTATGGGTGGTCCAAAAAAGAAAGAAGCTTGGCATCTGACCTATACTTATTGTTAAAGACTTGATTGTCATTAGGCTTTTTAAATGACTTAGTTGGGCTGGGTCTGTACATTTAAGAAAATTAAAATACATCTATTGTGCTTTCCTTTACACAATATCTTTTTGTTATTCTTTACTTTTGCTCTCTTTCCTTCTCTTTATTGTTAGTAAATCACAGGATAAAAAAGGGATTTAATTTTTATCTTTGCATATTTCTTCTATCTTCCTAATCTCTCTACCTTATAAGTTTTTTCCCATTTTTTCCTTATTTCTTAAGGCAACAGGAGGTTTAGTAAGTAAGCGTCAGATTTAAAATTTAAATGTAAGTACACTGGAGAAAAATTGTCTACTTAATAATTCTTTATAAATGTTAAGGCTACAGACCGAAATCGCTCACTAAGCGAATAAAAACCCAGACGACAACGCGTTGAGCAGTTAGCAAAATGGCTAACAATTCGGTCTGTATATGGTCGCACTGAAAATGCTCGAATGCGCCCGTTGCGGTATTATTATAAACACGACTTGTTCTGAGCTGAAGTTAATACAACCACGGTAGAACGGACAAGTTTTGAACACATTTTATAGATGTTAGGTGCTTAATAATGGGTAGATGTCCAAAAAATAATGCATTTTTAAACTTATATTTTTCTTTCTTTGTTTCTTTTTACTGTTTTCTAGTGATGGGCAGGTATCGATACCAAATACTTTAGTACTCGATACCTATAGGTATCGAGTGTATTCGATACCCACAAAAGTATCGATACTTTATTGACATATTTCGTTTTAAATTTTTCAATGAAGTAATCTTTATGATACCTACTGTAGATCAAACGCAGCCTGTTTCCGTTTTCATTTTGCAACGCTCAAACCCAAGTCGTTAATCATCCGCGAGAGAAATTTGACGCGGCTAGGTTTTTCCCCCGCCAAATCCTTCGCCTCTATCCACCTCCAGGCCCGTAGCTACGGGGCTTTTTGATAGATCGCTTTCAGTTTTTTGAATATTAGTCTGATTATGGATAGGCCCTAAAAAAATTGTCCCTTCAGGTTCATTTCCCGACATTGAAAAAAGTACTCGATACCTATAAGTATTCGATACCAAAATATTCGATACCTATATGTATTCGATACCAAAGTATTCGATACCTAAAATTATCGATTTTGCCCATCACTACTGTTTTCTCTCTGCAATTTCCTTTATTCCCCCCTCTCTTTCTTTACTGTTTACTATGTTTCTCTCTTTACCTTTTCGTTTTTTTCTTCTTCAATTATATCTTTCTCATTCCTTCATATCTGTTTTTAATTTTCTGTCTTTTTCTCTCTAAATTTTCTCCTACCTTCCTATCTCCATACTTCACTACCCGAGGTTATAAAAACCTTATAACCTGACCTTATAATTTCTGTTCATCTTTTTCTCTAAAACATCAATATTTATACCGCCCGATAGTATAGACTACCCATTTACCAACTCATCCCACATTTTTCCCAGCTGTGCATTTCCTGGGGACTCCTGTTCTTGACTTGAGGCTTCCTTACATCACGGGAATTACTTCCTTTGTAGTATTTATTTAACCAGAATAATATGGCCACAATTTTCAGGAAGGAAGCTATTGAAACAAAAAGCCAATGGAAGCAAATCAACCAATTTCGCAGACATTCAAGAGCCGAATACTTCCTCATAGCTTGATAGTCAATAAGCCACGCGCGCAAAATCAATGGAAGAACTGAATGAAATAAGAACCGCATAACGGCATCAAAAGGACGTTAACAGAATTACAAAGTATTTCTGTTAACGGTTGAGTGGAAGTTGTGTGTGTTTTCAAGACAGGAATGAAGAGACCCGGAACAGGGACTCGGGCGAGCGAGCCACTTTGTCTTGGCCTCAAAAAAGAGTCTTTTGTTCATTGCGAAAGCTCTTCGGACGGTACACCTTTGCTTGTTGCGGACCAGTGGCGCAGGCAGAGAGAATTTTCACGGGGTTTTGGGATTGTTCTTTCTCGGTGGTCTGAACTGGATTTGCTTTTGGAGCCATCTTCAACATTGACTTCGTTTTGTTTTCCGATGGGGAGAAATGAGGAGGAGTCAGCGAATCGTGTGAATTGGGGTATTGTAACAATTGTAACAGTGATGGTTTTAGGTGTAGTGGATGATCCATTGAGGAGTGTTATTTTGTGGAGCAAATTAAATTATTGTGATGATATTTGGTTTGCGTTTTCCTGCATCATTCAAAGGAATTCCATGTTGTTCGCTAATTCTAATATTCATGTAGCTATGCCCGTTGTCTTTAACGTTTTTTTAACACATCCATAAGCATATTTCTCAAACCCAAAGATTAATAGTTTATTTTTTGTAGATTATAATTACAGTATTGTTTTTAGTTGAGAAACAAAATGATGGCTGGGTTTAGGAATTTTGCCGTGAAAGAAAACACTTTAGGAAGGAAGTATAATTTTGGGATGATTTTACGAAGCCAAAAACAGTTCTCCCCCAATATACCCAAAGCAGATGATTAACTAAAATTTCTACCGTGCCCCCTCTGCTTGACCCCTCTCCACTTTTAAGAATAAATCAGGTAAAGTTAAAACATTCAGTGACATTTCCCCTTTGAAATATGATAAAATAAAATAATGATCTCAAAACTTCTAGAAAAAGGGATGAAACCTTCCCTTTCCTAAAGATATTATCTTCATATAATTCAGCTACTCATACCATTTTGAAAACGTAATGGAATGTGGAATGTTAGCTGGAGAAAAAATATCAGTGTTGCATTTTGCTAGAGAAAATTGTCAAAAGAACTACTATTTCAAAGCTTTCAGAAAAGATGGCAGCACTATAAAACTGAAGAGGAGCATACAAAGACGCACTTTTTAAAGATGAAACATTCAAAATTATTTTTTTCCATGTGGTGAATACCATATCATTGCTTTAAGGGAAAATTTGTAAATAGAGGTGAATTATTTACTTTTGGAAAAGTTTGATCTGCAAAAGTGCAATGGAACTTGCCAAGAATACTAGCAGCCATGGATGTACATAAGGGGGCGTTTAGGGGGTCCGGACCCCCTTCCCCCTTAGCCTAAAGTAACAGTTATTTTTTTAGCTGAATACCCATACTTCCCGGACATCATTAATGCGAGTAGGGAGAACCCCCTTCACCAGGGCTTTAACTTTCATTAGGAGCTTCGGGTGTAACCCAAAAAGTCTCATATGATTTAAAAATCTTATATTCAATACTTTTGATGGTCAAATTTGAAAAAAAGTGTCTGGGAGAGAACCCCCAATCCCCCTTTAAGAGTTTGAAGCCTGTTATATAGTGTTTTCCCTTGATAATTCTACCACTTATCAGAAGCAAATTCATTTGGGTGTTCCCCAAAGAGTTTGAAAAGGAAATTAAAGACTAGTGTAAAAGGGTAATTCTCAAAAAACCCTTCTGTGGGAAGACCCTTAGCACCCTTAAAACTTTGTTTATTTATAACTACTTACCTTGCAAATTCTGTGGTTTACAAGGAACGGTTCTCTTTGCCCAAAGGGTCTCAAAATGAGCTGAAACACTAATAATTTCAAAAGATTTTATGGGGATTTTTACCCACAAACCTCCCTCTCAAATTTTGACGTCGATTATACAGTGTTTTCCTCTTTCCAAACAGTTTTAAAAGTAGATATACATTTTCAAAAAAAAATTCTCAAGGAGAACCCTTAGCTCCCTTAAAACTTTGACGTTGAAAACTTTTCCCCTTGAAAATTCTGTGGTTTTACAAGAACTTGTTCTCTTCGCAAAAAATGGTCTCAAAATGAGCTAAAAAATGTATTTAAGAGGCAAGTTTTTAAAAAAAGAGCCAAATTTTCAAGTAAAGACCCCCATTTTTACTTGGAGCTCACATTATAAAATTTTTACATTATGAGCAACATGTCATTAAAATATTACTTTTAAGTGATCTAACATTTAATGTAACACTCATTGGGGGTACCTTAAAAATAAGGTTCAATCAATCCTTCCCCCAAAAAATCTTCTTTGTAAAGTGAATTCTAGACCCCCCTCGCTACGTCTGTGCGAGCAGCCCCCTCCCCCATCCCTGTGATCCAGATCCATGTTTATTGATCATAATTTATTCCATGGTTCAATTCTCATTCACATTATCTCTCCTTCCTTTGATAATTTTCAGACACCTGCTTCGAAGATTGAAACAGACAGTTGGTTCTGCTCTAAAGTGGGAAAATTTATGAAAAAGAAAATAGGATATGTGAAGATACTTTGATGAATATTAATTGCCGTTTGCTCTTTTATCACACAAATTTTTCTAATGAGAAAAAGTAAAAAAAATATTCTTGGAGAAGAGAATTGTAATTAAGTTGAATCGTCAGTTTGAAAAAAGAAATAAGTCCATAAACTAAGTTTTGAAAAAATATAGAAAAACAACTTGTGTAGTAAGCAATGTAATTTCCATTTTATAACCCCCAAATTTTTATTGAACATTCAGAACCTTATAAAAATATAGAAGAATCATCGAAAATAAAAACTAAGTATATTGGAAAATATTTTACAATTGAAAAGTTGATGGACCTTTTTCAACCAACTTGAGGCATTTTAGCTGAAGAAAAATCTTAAAAACCACTTTTAGCACAATTAATTATATTTATGCTCACTTCACAGCACAAAAGTGAGAAATAAAAAGATTAAGCTAAATAAAATTTACAATTATTATGAAACTGTGAGTCATTATAAGGAGATATCAACGTAGGTGGATATCAATGGAGTCAAACATTCACACTGGATAAAAAGGTAAAAACACTTGAATTAAAAACAAATATTTTTCTTTGGATCAGTTTACAACACAAAGAATATGAAAAGAAGACAAACTAACTTTAATTTCAAATTAAATTAAAAGGTACAATGAATGGGAATTGATTTTGCCTTGGCTCTATGAAATTTGCTTGTTTGCTTAAAGATATTTAATATTGGCACTTCTTGCGCAATGCACATGCTTGGGAAGTCAAAATCAAACTTGATATAAACATGTAACAGTTTTATTATGAATATTTAGAATCATTTATTAAGTCTTTCTGCATAAAAAATACTTTCTAAAATATTTATCCATAGTTTCCACTATTAAACAAAACTCAAAGCCGTATCTGTCTGCTTTGATAAAACAAAAAAAACATCATTTCCCACTGGGAAAGTGTCAAAGGGTAAAAAGCTGTTTGCTTGTCAAAAAATGTAAATATTAAAATATACGAAGAAGCTATAAATAGGAGAACCTAGACTTCACATTTCGTAAACGGCCGCTTTAACTTTATCTTCCAGTTGACTTTTTATCGTCCACCAACCACACATAGACTTACAGATGATATAATATTAATGCAACATTTTGAAAAGACATTACTTCAAAATTTTCCACCTTCTATAATGTTGTACACAGTAAAAATTCATGAACTGACAGCTTAACGAAAGGAAACAACAAAGTTCTATGAAAAACCACTAAACCGCCAAACGGGGGATTGAAGTAAAGACAGATAACACTATTCTTTTTTTATCAAAACTTAACATTATTTAAAGGGTATTACATAATTAAGTTTCTCAATGGTTAAAAATATATTCGAAAATCCTTCGGACTAGCGTCGCTTACCTGGAATCCTCCCCATCCCGATCGTCGTCCAGAGGACACTCTTCCATGTCATTTGTTTTTGTTCAACTAACTGCACCTGATGACGGGCAGCGTCCACGGAAACGCGACAGCAAAACCGTGGGAAACCGGTAAGGGTTGAGGGGGACAGTGGACTAACTCAGTGTCCGTAAAGTTATACGAAAATGTAAAAACCGGTCGGTAAATTTTGGTAATTAAAAAAGCAAATTTTTTTCTTGGGTAAAGTTATAATTGTTTTTGTATTTTCGACCGAACCGGTTTTGCATTTTTTGTATTGCTGACCGATTTTTACATTGACCGAAATTTTCGTGACACTATCCGTAATTGTTGGTGCGTCCATATTAGAAACCATAATCGTGCAAGGTAATTGGATGAGATAAAAAGCGTAAAACTATTCCGATGCTGTCGAGTACAGCTTTAATGCTATTAAATATCGATGTAAAATACGTGGCGGGTTCGAAGAAAAAAATCCCTTTCAGAGTTAGCTGAAGTAAAGACTCTCATGGATGAGGAAGGAGGTAAAACCTGTTGCAAGATGCGATCCACGGGGAGACATCGATTCGATGGATATACGACACGTATGCTTTGTAGTTATATTGTTTCAGTCTAATTTTATCTCTTAATTCTTTAATCTGACTAATGGTGAGAAAGCTTTTCAAAAACCTATCGTCTTAAGCAAAGTTAAAACAAAGGTCTGTAACAAAAATTTAGCCATACACTCGGTTCACATTTACTGATATGTAAAGCGAGGGTTCCCGACTACTGGTGTCACTTCTAAAAAAAGTAATTATTTTCTAAAGAAATAGGTATCCGTGCAAGGCAGCCATTTATGGGTAAAAATTTAAGTGAATTGAAATGCATTAAGGGTAAAAAATTCTAAAGAGCAAACACATGCTGAAGAGTAATTGAATGCCAAAGAGCAGAAAGTCTTTTCTAAAGAGGAGATGAGGATAGATGTATGGTGTGTGAGGGAATGATAAAGATTAAATGCAGAAAGAGACTCAAAAGCAAAAAAGGTACTGAAGAACGGAGATATTCTAAAAAGAGGTGCTGGGTTACTTTTTGTGATCATATGGTCGCAACTTTTAATACTTTGAGTTGAACTGTAAAATGAACTGTTCGTCAGCAAAGATACGCAAACTGCAACCCCCTACGAATTACGTAAGGAAACTGAAGACCCCCGACAAAATACGTGAAATTTATTTCCGATTTAAATTTTTTTTGTTGAATTTTGAAATTATTTATGCAAGAAACAATTCATTTTCAAAAATGAGGTATTTGTAACATCTTACGTAAGCATTATTCTTACCCCCTCCCCCTTGTCAGGAAAAATAAGCAATGATCAAACATCCCCATAGTTAAAATGCAGCAATCGAAATAAATTTAACAAAATATCATCAATTTTGGTAAAATAATTTTAGCATGGTGAATGAACTTTTGCTATTGAATTTTTTCATGACAAACAGACATATAGTGACACAGATTAAGGGTTGTCCTTGAATGCCGACGTCCATTGTTGTGCTAGAAACCACTGCTATAAAATTTCTGTAAGTCACACTGATCTACACTTTTAAAGACCAAGAGTGATAAACTTATAGGATTGGGAAAATCAGTAGTTAACATTATGAATTTATAAGGATTCATCGGTTAGGCTGGTTAATAGAACTCAAACATACTTGGTTCACTCTTTCTCTGTGTGACGGTGCAACTATTATAGACCACGTTTCTAAAGGACGAATTCAAAGACAGGACGTTGCGTGGGGGACAAATTGAAACCGAACACGCTTGTTCGCGTTTCCTCGCACATCTATTTACTTACAATATAACTACATCAGTGATTATAGTCAAAGTTGTGATAACGCGATTTAAGTGTTTTTAAATTGCGTCATCCTTCACTGAAATGTACAGAGAGCAATTGGCGTGATTCTAAACCAAAGTAAACTAAGTAGTATTTGCATAGTAGTAGATTCAACGAAAAAATGGCCCTCCATCCGAAAGAAAGCCACCGAAAATTTTGTGTTTAATACAGGATGTCTCAAAAGGTTGGTTCCAAACTTAACATACAGGTCTGCCATGCCATGACAAACAAGATTTTCATAAGGACTCATGTCTGCAAATGTAAACTGTGACCGATAGAGTACAAAATGTTTATCGGCAGGCCTGACGAGAGGGGGGCAGGGGGGTACGATCCCCGGGGACCATAGATTTTTATATTGAGAACTTACAGGGATATCATTTTGAATATTTTGGAAACTAATATGTTGACATGGAAGGCCAAAAATGAGTAAATTCACAGTTTTCTAGGGGCATATTTTCTAAAATTTTCCGGGGGATACCTCCAGACCTCAAAAAGAAATCACTACGAGAAGGAGAAAATAATTCACTAAAATTTAATGCACAAGATAAATCATCATTAAAGGGGTTAACTACATTTCAGAAAAGAAGCCCATCCCTGGGTGGCACTCGATGGGATACTTTCATCTGACGTCATGGGGCACATGTTGTAGGGTAAACACCATTGCATGGATTTATCAGAACGTTTGCAGAGCGATCGGATATCCGAAATTAGGAACAACGTCCTATCAAAAAACCAATCAACGGTCTTTTATAATAAGTTTCCTACGACAGTTGTCGTCTTCTTCTCCGGGTGATAGTATCCCATTGTGAACAATATTCAGAAATGAGTTAAAATTTTTCAAGGGCCGAATTTTCAAAAAAAATATTTCTGGGGATTTTCCCAGAGCCCTTTTAGTGCTTAATACTCATCGTTTTTATCAAGAAAACGAAATTTTTAAGTTCATCAAAATTCACATCTTGCCTAGAAATATTTTAAAAACTAAAAGAAGCCTATGCATGGGGGGAGGTTCTACAGAAAATTTTCGCCCCTCTCTCGAAATGAGTGCAAGTGACTGGGGGCCCTCTTCTCAACTTTGTCCCTGGGGCCCGGCTTGGCTCTCGACGGCCCTGTTTAGGGGACATCCATAAATTACGCGTGAGGTGTTTTTTCTAAAATCTGGACCCCCCTCCCCCCTTGGTGAGATTTAGTGAGATTTTGCTGGACCCCCCTCCCCCAACGTGAGATTTACCTACAACCTTAAAAAATAATTTTTTATCCTATTCGTTTGCATTTTGTGCTTCACAGCACCTAAAACTTTTCCATTAGTAATGATGTGGGGAAAAAGGACATTATTCCGCCTAAAAATCACCACAGTATCATATCTGTGGGTATTATTCCTTTCTCTTAAAAAGAAAATAGTATAATTTCCAACTTAAAAGTTAACGTGAGATTTTAATCGACCCCCCTCCCCCTTGGTGAGGTTTTTCCAAACCCCTTCCCCCCTTTTTGACCTCACGTAATTTATGGATGTCTCCTTATTAGTGAAGGGGGCAACGTTCAACTTTTATATTATACTGAAAAATTCAATTATTATTACATATTCGGAGAGAGTACATTCGGAGATTTACATTGTTAATAATAATGATCTGAAATCCTTTTAACCCAAATTTCATTTGATTCTGTTAGTAATTAGCAGAGAAAACAACTATCTAATTGAAAGACGGTTTGAAAAAATATTGAATTGGAATTGAAGGTGAAAAAGGGGGTGTTTTTCTCTGTTAACTACAGGAAGAATTTGATGAAATTTAGTTACAGGGGATTTCGAGGGTGCTCTCTCCGAATATGAAATAATAATTGTCACAACCTTTTAAAGTTAAAAAAATTATCCTTTTATTTATAATAATGAATTTTACAATAAAAAATCACTTACCTACTGTCTGTCAGAAACATCACGAGATTATTTGCAACGTGAGATACGTTCTACTAATGCACTATTTTCAATCAGACGAACGAAAATTTTGAATAATTGCTTCTAGGAAACCCTAGGGCTTCTTTAACCATTTCGAAATTCAATTAGCGAGATCGGTGAATCGAGAGTTTGCACAACAATTATAAAGGGAAGATATACGTGACATTAAACGCTGAAGAATATTTACGAAAGAAAGGTATCTCGCGGTCCGAGGAAATTGTGCTTAAATTTCTTACTTCACATATGATGAGAGAAAAGAAAATATGATTTGTTGTTTTTATGATTGATGTATTATTCCTTTTGTTAGGTATTCCAAGAAATAAAAAAATATCTCAAGAAAAAATTGATGAAGGCTTACACGGCCCATGGATCTGTATTTAAATAAGAGTTTATCGGGGCTGTGAGGCAATGATACAGAAAAGACGTTAAAAAAACGAAAGTTGAAAATATTTTTAATCCTGCTCATGATGACCTTCGAACCTGAGGTCGAAACGTTTGGTTTTTAACATCTCCGGGACCACGGCCTAACAGCCCGATTAACTCATTTTTAATTAATCTCTTAAAAATTTAATGAAATCTGTTTGAATGGAAAAAATACTCAACTAAAGCTACCAAAACTAAATAATACATAGCTTGAAAGATAAACTTTTGCTAATTAAATTTATAAAAATTTCAAAATTAGAACTAAATTGATATTGAACTAATTGATCTCACAAAGTTAAAATGTACAACAATTAAAAACATAGATACTGAAATTATTTCAACATTTTTTCAACTATGTAAGTCAACAACGACTTATTTACTCCATTCATATATAGACTCTTCAGATATTTTAAAGGCACATTTTTCATGGTTATGGATTTTTCTTATCAGGGTTAACATTACATTTAACATTAATACTTTGTAAAATCCTTTTTAAAAAGATTTAAATTACACTTATTACATCTTCCATTATTATAAATTTTCTCTGTGCTTAATAATTAAACTATAATGTCCCTTAATTCAATGTGTGTATAACCCCTCATTAAAGATATTCTTTAAAAAAATAGGTGCAGCCAAACACGAAGTTTCAAGTCAAGCATTTCAAAAAGGGCAGAAAAGACCAAATGGATTTTTAAGAATGGAATAAGATGCTTGACCAAATTTCAAAGAGTCAGACTCCTTTGTGTTACAATTAAAGAATATAAAGTTGTTATGCAATCAGTTTTGTATTTTAAAATAACAAGATAAAGTATGAAAAATTGTAAATAATAGTGTTCATGCAGTTGCACCTCTCCCCGTTAGGATAAAGCGAACTAACCAAAAACAGACTGTCACAAGACTATCTATTTATAAGGTCACTAATACAAATACAAATTAAGTCGGCAGGCGTAAGCCCAGCAAGGTTGGTCAAGGTTGGTAATCCAGAAATACAATTTATTGCGTATTCAGGGTAAATCAAACACAAACAGTGATACAATGAATGGTAAAGTCCATTAAAAACAATTCTTTTAATAACTTAAATTTTTATAGTTTTGATTAGAATGAATATCAGCTTTTTAGATGGGTGTTTCTAACAAGAAACAAATTTAAAAATATCAATAGTAAAACTTCCAAGTTTCAGAGTCAATGCATATCTCATTAGAGCCCTCTTTATTTTAACCATTTGCTTAAAAAAGCTATTGAAACACTCAAAAAATACAAGTTGGCCAATGTTTTAATGATGAACATCATCAGGGTGTTTCAAAAGTCCGTTGGCTTTTATTTGGAACCAACGTGTCCTAGGGTCACGGAAGTAAGGTCTACTCCTAGGTAATTGACCCTGGAGAATCCATTCAGATGACTTACATCACCCCTAGAGGCGAAATAAAAAAGTCAAAAAATTAATTTAAAAACTAAAGGTGATAGAGCAAAAACCTCAGTGAGAGTATTATTGTTATAAAGAACTCACAGAAAAAAATTTCATAACATATTGCGAATATTCGTTAGATATAGTTAATATATCGTTTATAGTTGATTAAAGGCCAAATTTAATCAAAAAATAAAAAAAACTTGCAAATGTGAGAACTTTTTTTTGAGGCCTGAAAAAGTGCTATTTTCGCATGCTAATATCTCCGTGAATATTCACGATATTTTCATGAAATTTTTTTCAGTGAGTTCTTCATAACGTTGGCAACAATACATTTGCTGTGGTTTTTGCACTATCTCCTTTAGTTTTTAAATTAATCTTTTTAACTTTTTTATTTCGCCGCTAAGGTTGCTGTAAGTCATCTAAATGGATTCTCCAGAGTCACTTACCTAGGAATAGTCCTTACTTCCGTGACCCTAGATTACGTTGGTTCCAAATAAATGCCGCGAAACAGACTTTTGAAACACCCTATATTTTCAAAGTGATTAAATTACTACCAAATGTATTCTGTATTTAAGAGTGAACATAAAACTAATGTACTCTAAAACAGATAAAAAAGATTGAAACCATGAAAGTCATTCATATACCGACCAAAATTTAAAAAGAAGCAAAAAGTCTCCTTTTTTTGGCTACTTTTTAAAAGAATTGTCTTGCTTTTTTTAGAGGGATTTCTTTCTCAAATTATTATCTTCAACTACAGATTTTAATAATATTTTTTTTTAAAGATTGTGTTGTTTTTCAACACGATTTGGTTAATCATGATTTGCACACTTACGACCTTATTTTCTGCAACCTGACCTGCGGTTAACCAGTGGATAAAGAAAGAAATGAGCTTTTCACTGATTAGGTAGCAGTGAATAGGGTCATTAGGGGTTCAATTTCTTAAAAAAAAATTGGTGAAATTGGTTAGAACCCGGTAAAGCGGTGAATTAAAATTTGTCTGTTTCACCAGTGGGTTAGTCCTAATTTACACAATTGGTTGTGGGGACAGTCTGAAAAATTTGGTCGAAATGACTTTAAATTTTAAATTAGCATATCTTACAACATTCTGAATCTAAAACATTCTAACTTTTCAGTCAAATAAAAAATAAAGGGTAGTATCACTTTCAGTTTTTACCAATCGCAACCAGAGCGTGGAACTTTTTTGTCTGATCTATCCCGACCTACTCCCCCCTCAGACGGAAGAAACAATCGGAACAAATCGACTGACACGTTCGTTCCATTCATTGTGCAACCTTTGTCGGGTTGACGACGCCAACATTTCGGCTTTAGAACATGATTGACGTTCCCCGAAAAAATTGAGGCTGGATTATGCACGTAGTTCGGTTTCGACAGATTTTATCTATTTTCAGAAATTTGAGCGATTTTCTAAAACTCCTTGTACTGGTTATTTTCAATATGTGCGTGGAGTGGATAGATATTATCTCAGACTGATTTCACAGCTTTAACTTTTACTTAAAATCTAAGTCAACCATTATTATCAGTATTTTAATCCTTTTGGTGAATACATGTAGGCCTCATTCCGGTGCTTGTATGTGTAAATATCTGTGTTCTTTTGAATTCTCTACATTTTCAATGATGTTCTAACTTGTTAAGCAATTCTTATTTTATAAGCTTCTTTTATAGGCGATTCCATTATAAATCTTTATTCATCATAAATCACCCTTTCATGAACTTTTTAACCCAGTTTTCCAATGAATCATACAATCAGCCGGTATGGGATTAAAAAGGTTGAAATGATGTAATTCAATTCATTAAATAATCGCAAACCATTAAGTTAAAATTTGTTGATTGGATTAGACCTTATAATGATTCTTCTACACCTAAGCTCACCCAGAGATTTTTAATGAAGTTCGGAAAAAGGTTATCGTCATGAAGTAATTTAGGTGTACCCCTTTTGAACAACAACACCCCGTCTTAACGACCGAATTAAAAAAAAACGGAAGGTGATTGCTCCAGAGAGGTTTTACTGTATTTAGTATAGTATCAGTCAAAGTTCACAGCTATTGAATTAAGGTAGTGGGCCTGAGTATAATATAAAATGCGCATTGCATAATCTAAAGACATTATATGAGGAACACTGTTAATTTTGGAAACATTCTTTCGCATTGCGATTATAATTTTGGAAATCGAAAACATCCTAATAAAAGGGTATTACGTTCTCCCACTCGGATGACGGAGATGTTACGCATGAAAAAAAAACTGCTTATTTGAAAGCCAACACATGTATCTAAAAGTTTTTTTTAAAGATTCTTTTGATCTCCCATATAGTTTAAATCTATTGAAATAGCAAAACGGACTAATAGGGTGTTTTCACTTATTGTTAACTAAAAAACCGATTCTTCTGTGTGACTTTTTTCCACAGGTTCCGGTGATTAACTCTAAGAAAGTACTTATTTCGGATCAAGAATTGACATCGAAATAGCAGTCATTGGCGATGGAAAAATACATAATGGACGTCATTACTTAACTATAAACCAAGTAGACTGAGGAACCAATTCAATCACTCAACACCAAAAGTAGAATCAAATTTAAGATGAAAGTAAAGCTCTGGCGGTGAACATAGTTTTGAATGATTCGACAAATGGATGTATTTGGTTCAGCTTTAGTAAACGATTACCAAGAACATGATGGTGGACTTAATTTAAACAAATGACCGTTGATAAATGGATTGCAATTCAACTCTATGGCTTCGGTCCACAGGTGTCCAATATGTAACTCTAAGAAAGTAAGGTTTAAAGTTAGGTAAGGTAAGAAAGTAAGTTTTTTCGGCATTTAATGGATCAAGTATTGATATCCCAAATAACCGTCATTATCCAGAAAAAACCTATTGGACGTTATTAATCAAACCTATTGGACTTACGACCGTATTCACCTGTAACTTGGCCGTCGGATAACCGAGAGCCATACCTCTGATTGGTGGAAAACTAGTTTTCCTTCTTTAACGGCCAATCAGAAGGTCAAATTACCGGTGAATACGGCTGTTAGAATCCAATTCAATCACTAGACATCAAAAACCGAATCTAATTCTGGCCAAGAACATGAAAGTCAAGTACTAGAGTTGAACTTAAGCTTAATTTCAAATGATAAGGACAAACGGAATTCACTCACTTGGGGTTCTTGGGCCTGTTCTTCCTGTTGCAGGCGACATCGTCCTGAGATGAGAGGCTGGCGTTTCCCTTCTCGATGTCCATCTTGTCGCAGCAGGTGACCTTCAGTTTGGCTGAAATGGTGTTCTCGGTGGGCTCCCGACCCCCGATCACCAGCGACAGCCACCCTCCTCCCCCTTCCGCTGCCATGGCGACCCCAGACGCCGTTGCAAGCTGTAAAGAAAAAGAGTCCAGTGAGTTTATGGCCACGTCTGAGGGTGTCATATTGTGCAGACAGGTCAGCAAAGGTGAGGGTGTTTATGGTGCTGATTGCCTGGCACATTTGAGCCTTACGTAAAGATAATTGCCCCGATGCGGTTTTGCATTATCTGAGACTGGACTCGGCGTTTGGTGGGTTTGACGTGGAGAAGATTGACGTTTTAGTGGCTATCCAGGCTGATTTTGTTGCTTCGTTAAGTAGGTTTTGGGAGGCTAAAAAGTAGGGGTCAAGTGTAAACTTATATAATTGCTTGAATTTTAATGGTTTTTATAGTGGTTTGAAAAAAGTACTTTAACCCTTTACTGCCCATGGTTGCAAATATGCTACCACAAGTTTAGCTTCAATTTTCATCAAAAAGGGGCAATTTTTAGCATGTTTTTAAAATATTGCAGCGAAAATTGCACCTTCAGGTACTGTAATTTATAAAGTTTAAATTCAGTCCCCAGTTTCAAATTTTTAAAAACTTTGAATTAAAAATTAAAGAAACATTTTTGCCACTTATTTTATTTGGCCCCAAACTACATGAATAAGGCAAAAAGTTTTTTTTTTCCATAGTTATTTCTGGTAATAGAAATTAGAGGGTTAAAGATGTCATTGGAATCACAAACATGACTCTTGTGTAGCTACTACATTTCCATAGATTCGAAAAAATGTGTTCATGCATTCAAAATCGTAAAAAAATAACAATAATAATCAAGTTTTACAAGAAATTTGTTTCATCAACCTGTTTTTCATGATTCCGTTAAGATACCTATGGTTGACTTAATATTATGTATAAGAACGGATCAAAGAAGACGCGAGAAACAGGATCCCTTAAGGTATTTTTTTGTAAGGCCGATGGATTTCTTCATTTTTGTTGCAGGCTGAGCTTTTAATGCGGACATCACGTATGGGATACGTAACATGTAATTTGAGTGTAAACAATATTAGTGTTTAAAATTCACCCCCACCCAAAACATTCCTTAAAAGGAAAGGTTTCTTGAAATTGGAAAATGATACACAAAAGCATTGTCTATACGGAAAACTACAATAGATGTCTCATAACTGTGTTGAAATTGTAGAAAAGCTTTTAAATAGGAAGATTAAAATCTATCGGTCCCATAAATACTTTACATCAGTTGTGTGAAATAAAAATGAACGGTTTCAATCAACAAAGCAATTAAAATTGATTGAGAAAAAAACGCATAGCGATTTCTTCATCAGTCAAATATTTCAACTTCAAGTATTTGATGCCCCGAATTAAATTATTAAATAAACACAAATTTGTATTGCAACAAAAAGGCATTTGTATTTTTCCAAACATAACATGCTTAACTTTTTGTTCTTGAATAATTTTTAAAATACACCAATTGGTGACAGTAAGTGATTTTTTAATTAAAACGGCCATTTATAAAGATTGAAATCTGTTTTGTAAACATAAATAACAATGATATTCAAATTTTAATTGTTAAACTTTTTCCATTACACCAAGAGCTATTGCTATGATTAAGATATCTCAAAAGTTTAATTAAAAAAGCACTTTTTCTTTGTTCTACTTCCTTACCCAATTAGTTGTATACCAATTAGTAGTCGATGGTGCCACCAATTCATCCATGTCCCACACAAGAGCTGTCAAGTTTCATTTCATTATTGTTGTCTAAAATGAAATTAGCTTTATTCTGTTCCTAGTGTCACCAAAATGTGGTTCTTCCAGGTACTGAGTAAAATGTTGAAATATGAATGGATTCTAATTTATCGATTAATTTGATGTTAACAAACCATTTTGTTTAAAATTAAAGCTGGGTAGATGTGAGAAACACAAATGGTGTAATAAACCGAGTTTTCAGAAGTGACTTTTCTGACCTTTTGTAGGAGGTTTTAGACGATTACGACACATGTGGGGCTTGGAGTTTTGAAATTGAGTGTTTGAAATGGAGTTTTTAATGTAATGGATATTTATCAGGGTTAGCGGGATACCTTCACCCTTTTAATGATTGTAGTATTCAGAAGAATGCCTCTTGATAAAAACGTTAAATCAATATTAGGTAAAGAAATACTCAAAAAGTTGAATTTTAAACTTTTTTTTATCACTTTTCCAAAACCAACAAAAAACGAACAAGTGTTGTATTGGCAAAAGTTTTCTGATATTATAAACTGTATAAACAAATTAAGTTCATGCTCTGGCTTATCAGGACCTTAAATAAGGGCTGATTTTTACAGAAATACTGACTTTTTTTGCTGAATTTATAAAAGATTTCCTTAAATATTTTTAATAGTTCCATACACGAGTTTCTTTATTTCTTACAAACCAACTGGGTTAAGTTTCTAATTCATGATTTTAAAGAATTTTAATTGATTCTTTTTTTCAGACATACAGATCCAAAAGCTCTTTCCAAATAATATTCATGAGTGATCAGATATTCTTCTGTCAAGAAGGAAAGATCCGGCACCAACTGATGTCGAGACTCAAATAGTAAATAAGCCCGTAAGTAAATATTTTTCTTAAAAGCTTTAAAGAGGATTTCTAAACTAAAATGGTGTTACTCATAAATAGTATTTTAGCGCTATATTAAAAAAATACACATAAAATCGATGCAATGTCCAGTCCAAGCTAATGTAGAAGTAATAGAAAACTTTGGTCATGTCGGTCGGTCTGAATTGGATCCATTCCAGCTAGTAGTCAAATCAAATAGAGATAAGTTTACTTCCCTTTCACTTTTGTATTCTTCTCTACAGTAAGTACATTTTGGCATATTTCCTTTTGAAACAACGTTTTCATTATAAACCAGGTGTGCACACACAATACATACGTAGTGAATTGGTAGTAAACTATGTACCGTTTCCTTTATAAGAAATCCATTCGCAAGGTTATGAAATATTTCGAGTAGTTAAATAATTTTGAATTATTTCTAAAATAGAAAAAATGGGTGTTTAAAAACGGAATTTCAAATGTGATTGCTAGGCCAAATGTTTTTCTTACACACTCGAGATAGCCTTTTCTAGCTGGTTGTGCTTATAAGTTATATACTGCTTATATACTGTTGTGCTTATAAGATATAGATTGCTCCGAATTCACGAGAATAAACCTTTTCCTTTTCATACTTAAAACGATAAAATTCTGACTCCCAAGTCTTTCGATACGTCCTCGTAATCTTCCCCAGATCTTTTAATTGTCATCAAATAAGGCAAAATGTCAAACCATGACCATCCATAGCTTTCAAATATAATTGTTTTATTAAATTTAAAAAGCAATCTCTTGGAAAAGAAATTCTTTGTGGTAAAATATTTCTGGTTAATGTATGAAAGCAGAATTGGACAACTGTTACTCTAATTTCCACTTTAGCCCTTTGGTATTGATTATGGGATTTCATTATAATTGTTCGTAATGCTAAAAACGTAAATAATTATAAAATATTATGTAAAATCAATTCTCCAAATCGGAAAGGAATTGCATCTTACCCTGTGTTCTCCAAGATCCTCAAGCATGTTATGGAAAGAGGCAAATGCCAAGAAGATGTCTTGAAAATATGATTTAAGCAACCCTCGAATTTCTTTGGAAACGGATTCATGGAAGATGAACAAAATCTGTGGGGAAATTTGGCGTAACAACTGGTTTGGTCATTTATGTTGGTTTTCCAAGTTTTTAAATCATTTTAAAATTATGAAACTTTGCATCATATTGTAAAACTCCTCCTTCTATAAGTTCTTAATCGACAATTTCAAGTGAAGAAATGGAGTTAACAAAAGAAATTTTTAATAACCGTCCATATGCCTTAATCCATTCAATCCTAGACCACCCGAGATATTTATTGAATCCTATTGAAAATTTAGGGCGGTCAGGATAGAAAGTGTTCAAAGATGAAATAAATGGAAAAAACATTGAAAGCAAAAGTTTAGGCTATCAATGTAAATGAATTATTTTGGATTGCACTATCTTTTAGAAATCGATTTCACCTCCAAAAGAAAGTTAATAAAAGTTTCTTCATTCAGTTAAACCGCAATATCTATTTCAATTTTTATTTTAATTATGAAGATATTACATAAATTCAGAGAGGAGTCAAATGTGAGGCGGAAAGCGAAAAGGGACCTCTTGTCGGCAAAGTTGATTTCGAGAAAAAGACAAAAAACCAGAAGATGGTCAAAGCTATCGAATTTTTTTCTCTCGATTTTATCGATCATTGGACCCTTTAGAACCGAATAGCAGCTGTTGGAATCATTCCTTAACTGTGAAAAATAACGAGAGGGTAGCATTTTGAAAGTTTAAGGTCATTTTTCGCGAAATCCACTTATTCTATTAAAACTTTTAATTACTGGCAATTCGTCATTTTTTGAGCTACAAGGATGAGGATGGTCTTAAAATCTTCATAAATAATCTGTACAGATTGAGAAAAAAAAATAAAAACTCAATTTCGACGAACGCCGACAAGAGGTCCCTTTTCGCTTTCCGCCTCACAAATAGAGAATACTGTCATTTTTTGTGAAGATAATTTTGTAATTTAATTTTACACATGGGATTTTTAAAGTCTGCTTCACTGGCGGTTAAAGTTTTACCCCAATCAGAAATTTGACCCGTCCGTCGGTCAGGTTAGCAGCATTTTAGGATTATGGATTTACGATTATAGATTTAGGACGTTTTTTGGGATATGTGAATGTTGTAATCATTCCGTCTTAGTCCACGCGCCCGCCTGCGAGCGGATGTAACTGGAACCGGAGAGTAGATTGTTTTTTGAAAATGCGCGTGAGCTATTATTTGCGTGAGCGATGGGCGAAAGTATTAAAGAAACGTATTTTTAATAAATGTTTGTTATTGTTAAAAGGTGTTATTTTATTTATGAGTTGAGATAATATTAAGGCCATCCAGACAGTTCTCCGAGAGGGAGACAACAAATCAGAAGTGGGATTCGAATCGACGACTGCGAGTTGAAACCAAAAGTAACGGTAACGAGAGCGAAACGGAGAGGCAGCCCTTGCCGAGATTGAGATGCTGGTGATGTTTTGAGAGGACCCCCGGTCCTACTGATGTGTAAGAGGACACCCCGTCCTACCGCTGATTTTTTGAGAGGACACCCCGTCCTACTGCTGTTTTTTTTTTGAGTGGACACCCTGTCCTACTGATGTTTTGAGAGGACACCCCGTCCTACTGTTGTTTTGAGTGGACATCCCGTCCTACTGATGTTTTGAGTGGACATCCCGTCCTATACTGATGTTTTGAGTGGGCACCCCGCCTGCCGATGATTGAGAGGACATCCCGTCCTACCGCTGATTTTTTTTAAGTATATTTTTTGTTGTGTGGTGAACATCGAAAATTTTTTCCTAACTAAGTGAGTTATGTATATATTGTTTTTGAAATGGTATTTTTATGAAGTAGTGTATTATGGAAGTAGAAGTAATATTGAAGTAGAGTATTATTGAAGTAGAAGTAATATTGAAGTAGAGTAGTATTGAGTTTTTTTTAGAATAAGTACTGAGTTGAGTGTATATTATTTTTTGAAATAGTATTAGCATTATTATTATTGGGTTATTGGTTAATTTTGTTTTGCCCTCTTACAAAAAATGGCTTTCTTTAATAAAGGGGAAAAAGATGATTTGTTTAAATTGGCTTTTGACCTTTTGAGTTAGATTTGGTTATCCCCCCTAGTAAAACGTCGAATAAGGAAATAATAGAGTGCATAACGAGTAGTGAGGGTTTTAATGAGGAAACCACGAAGTCCTATCTGTCTGAGATAATTGAAGATCGTGAAATGAAAGAAAGAAAAATACAGAAGATTGAAGCTGAAAAACAAAGGATTGAAGCTAGAAAAAAGAGAATTGAAGCTGAAGATATCAGAAGAAGAGAAGAACGTGAAGATCGCATACGAAGAGAGGAACGTGAAGAGAGATTGATATTAGCTGAACTTGAAGCGGAGAAACTAAGGCTTGAACAAGTAAAGAAAACTATGAAGTTGAAGACTCAGCCCCATGACAATATTCCAAGAAACTACTTGGAACAGACGTACCAGTTTTCATCCCGAGAACGAGGCAGATACGAAAATCAACCGAGATTTAAAAATGAGACGAGTGAAGAAAATTGGAGGAAGCATAACTTTGATAAAGTACATCCCAGTACACCCAGAACTTATATTCCTATCTGTTATGCCTGTTATCAAAAAGGTCACATCGCACGTGCTTGCCCGAATATTCCGAAACAAGAGAGAAGAAACGCCGAAAATTGTTCAAGGCCAAATACAAATCATCACACATTCTATCAAAGCGGACCACCTGCGAATGGAAACAACTTTGAAGAGAATCGTTCAAAAAGAAAATATTCGGAAGTGAAAAAAGAAGAATCAAACATAATCACTGAAAACGAAAACAACCATGAATTTATGAGGTTCGCGCACATTAATGGTATTCGAAAACGAGATATTTTGTGTTTGATTGACACAGGATCATCGTCATGTATGCTTTCGAGGGAAGTTGCTGAAGAATTGGGTTTAAATTTTTCTAATGATAATAAACAGATTTTTGGTTTACAAGGATGTGTCGTTCAATCGATAGGTAAGTTAACTTGTGAAGTAGAGATAGATTCGGTTAAGGTGCAGAAAGTGGAAATATTGATTTTGGATTCTAAAACTATTCCTTGTGAGTTGGTAGTAGGGCGAACTTTTATGAACTGTGTTAATTTAGCCTTTAGTTGTGGTGTTTTGTCATTGGATCCTATCGAAGGTGTCAGTTTAAGAGAAATCGAGTTGCCTGTTGCAGAGAGTGAGATAGAGTTAGTGTCAGAAAATGAAGTAGTTATTGAGAAGCATTCCGTGAACATTCCGTCGGAGGAGTTGCGTAATAGTTTAGTAATGGTAGAAATGGAGAAAAACGCGTTAGGTTCACAATTGGAAATTGTAGAAAGTGAGACATTGGTGCCGTTAAATAATTTTGGTTCGGATAATGTTGTGATTAAGGAAGTAGATTGTGTAGTAGGTCAGAGTATTGGTCGAGTAGAGGAAAATACAGAGGTGAAACAGGAGATTTCAAATGAGTGTTTTGAGCAAGAGAAATTGGTTGAAAAAGTAGATAGTGTAGTTGGTCAGTGTATTGGTCGAGTAGAGGAAATCATAGAGGTGGATCAGGAAATTTCAAATAAGTGTTTTGAGGAAGCGAATTTGGTTGAAAAGGTAGATTGTGTAGTAGGTCAGAGTATTGGTCGAGTTGAGGAAATCTTAGAGGTGGATCAGGAAATTTTTAATGAGTGTTTTGAGGTAGTGAATTCGGTTGAAAAAGTAAATAGTCGACCAATTAGTATGGAGGAGGTTAACTTTGACGAGTCCTTATCAATGATTGGAAAGAAAGAAATTCTTGAACTTATCAATGAGTACCGCGATTGTTTTGCATTTATGATAGAGGAGTTTGGTTACACGAGTTTGATTCAAATGGAAATAAAAGAAAATATAGGGACAAAACCTGTTGTGGGAAAATGGGTAAGAAACGGGATAGGATAGGGATGAGGGAGACTAGAGCCTCGCCGTTATCCCCTTTTTCTAGAAATGTTAATTATGGCAGGTTTAAATAATTAAGTTTAATGATAAGTTGTGGTTTTTTTTGTGCTACTTATTAGTTTAGATAGTTAGTCATTTTCTAAGTGTATGTTGTGTGGGTAAATTTTTTTTTTGATTATTTTGGTGCGTATTTCATGTACTGTTAGTGTTATTATTGTGAAAGTGTAAATAATTTTGATATTGAGATTGTGGGATCGAGGTCGATCCATGGTCAGGTTGGCCGAATGTTGTAATCATTCCGTCTTAGTCCACGCGCCCGCCTGCGAGCGGATGTAACTGGAACCGGAGAGTAGATTGTTTTTTGAAAATGCGCGTGGCATATTCGCACATCCCAACGGTTCGGTCCTGACGAGCTTAGTGCGCATGCTCGGGGAGAAAAAAAGGATCTTCTTCCGATAATTGCTTTCATTAATGAATCCCCGCTGGTGCAGTGGTAGAGTGCGTGGTTAGCATGCGGTAGGTCGTGGGTTCGATCCCCGATTAATTGTTTTATTAAAATTTCTAAAAAAACCAGCTAAAATAAGTCCACACGCATGCGCACTAAGCTCGTCAAGACCAAACCGTTGGGATGTGTGAAAATGCATGCGCGTGAGCTATTATTTGCGTGAGCGATGGGCGAAAGTATTAAAGAAACGTATTTTTAATAAATGTTTGTTATTGTTAAAAGGTGTTATTTTATTTATGAGTTGAGATAATATTAAGGCCATCCAGACAGTTCTCCGAGAGGGAGACAACATGAATAATGAGAACCCGATAAGATATTTAATTATTCTATGATGAGCGCATGGATATTTTTTAACATTTTAGTGTGAAGAGATATTCAAATATTCATGCCTTCCTTAAAACTTTTTTAACGTAAACCTGATGTGACATTCCTTTTCTGTTTCTATTTGCTTGAAAACTATAAATCGTAGAGGCATTGTTTTTTATGTACTACTCGCAAATAATCTGGATGTGTAGAGTTGGAGCGGCTTGTTAAAACAACTTTTGATTAAACTTTACAAGCTGAGGCCCCTATTTTTGGCGCCATGAAAATCTCGCCAAGTTCGCCAAACAGGTCCAGGGATGTTTCGACGGGAATATCCCATAGCGTTACCATTAACTTATTTGGCAATATGGTTTGCCACGTTTGAAACGTTATCGCCCAGTTGGCGAAGATGGTCTAGACTTGTAAAGACTAACCAACCTTTTATAGTAAAGTGACTTTTCTGAATTCCTTGAATTTTTAATTCCAGATTAAAATTTTAGGTTTTACACCAAAGCTAAAAAACTTAAAAAAGGATGCTAGGCACATCTGTCCCCGTGTTTTTTCCTACGCACATTGAAACAAAATTTTTTAATGCTTCAAATGTTTTGTGACTTAATAACTATACAACAAACCTGTGTGATTGGATTGGAAAGATATTGTAACACAAAAACAAACAAACATACCATTTTTGAAGTTCATAAAACTTTTCAGGAAAGCCTGAAGGTTTATGAGAAAACTCCAGCTCTCGAGCGTCGCCTCCAACCGTGGACCGGTTTCGCCCTTGTTAGGGCTCATCAGCACGGTATAGGAAGGTAACGCAAGAGAGCGGAGGAAGAGCTTTTAGTCTAGCCGACTATAACGGAAAAAGTGGTGACCGTTGATCAGTCCTCCACTATCTGCCAGGAATGAACTGCGCATTCCATAGAACAGATTTAATTCCCGAAAGGACACAGGTATGAAAGGGAGTGCTTCACCACTACCTCTGGTTAGAGGAATATATATATTCTGGTTAGAGGAATATATATATTCCTCTAACCAGAGGTAGTGGTGAAGCCCTCCCTTTCATACCTGAAGGTTTACATAAAATATATAATTTTTAATTATCCAACCAATTTTCCATAGTTGTTGTATTTTGATTATTTTGGTATGCTTGAAAACATATTTATGCTTTACAAATATACGTTAACTACAATTTAACTAAGCTTTTTTGTTACAAAAGTTATTCCTCACAACCACTGAACCGTTTCCACATTTCGGCACGCGAGTTGAAAAACGGAACGAAGTCGAACATTCGAAAAAAAATTAGCTGAAATTAAAATTGCGGTCCGAACTTCTTAATTTTTGGTATATGATATGTGAAACTCTTTTGAAAGGAATTCCGAGTAAATTTAAATTAAAATCTTTCTATTTTCTTGAAAGTTTTACAGTACAAACCATCTGTAAATAATTAACATCTTCAAATTCATCAGATACTGGTCTAGCTGCTAAAGCTTTTTTGGAATGGAGGTTAGTATCGGTCCTTGTGTGATGAATGAATGTGCCCCCCTCTGAAAAGGGGTTGTGCAAGCAAATGGTGTGTGGAGTGAGTAGCAGTACTGTGGGTAAAACTCAGTAAGCAGTTCTCTGGGAAATTCAGTGGTCAAGAGTTATAGATCCAGTACCCGCCCATTTGTAAAAAAACATTCCTCAGGTGGGTTACTGATGTAAGATTACCGGGGAAAATGTCCCGTAAAGAAGATATTTTTTTCTTAAGAAAATATTGCTCATAAGGGTACATTAAACATATCCGGAACAAAAAAACATCTTAATTTCCGTAAATACCCAACACGCGCAGCTATTCTAAACGCTCGGAAATTGTTGACACATTGCTTATTCGAGAAAAACATCAAATGATCAATCCCTATTACAACTAGACACTCAAGTGAAATCTAAAAGAAATAAATAGCCATAACTGTCGTAATAAATACACCAACTCTCCTAAATACCCAATAAAAGAAAAAAAATATTCTGACGCTGGGAAAAACACTTGTTAAGTTTATATCACATGCTTTTGCAATTCTTGCCTTTGATGCATCATGCATAAAAACCATCTAAGTTTCTGAAACTAAAACCAGTGCTAGAAGTGCGGGGGGACGCGGGGTGACGCGTCCCCCCACTTTTCGTAAAAATACCCATCCGTCCCCCCACTTTTATTTCCACTAAAATCCATCCCCCCACTTCTTAATTACTAAAAATCATCACCCCACTTCTAAAACCACTGAAATTCTTCGCACCGCTTTTTAAAAAATTACAAAACCCTCGTCAACGTTGTAGCCCATTATGTTCATATTGAGAAACCGTCCTACTAACTTCTCACACACGTAACGTGGAGGTCTCTGTTCTCATCTTCCGAGGAATGTTTGACAGGTTTATTAGAATGAGTCGGGGTGGGTTTTTTTTTTTAGAAAATACGTAACGGGAGACTGTTCTCGCATTACAAAAACGTGTAAACAAATTGCAGAGAGAGCTGCTATTCGACCCCCCTCAAAGTATAAACAACGTCTCCCCTTGTTACAAAAAAGGTATGCCACAGAGATTAACCAAGAGCACATAATCTCCTTTCCAGAAAAAGTAAAAACGTAAAAACAAAAAAGGCGGGAATATTTGTGAGAGGGGAGATGATGCGAGTGGCTCAAAACAGTTATCATTCTCAGCAGTTGCTGTTCGGGCGCCTAATAGTTCTATTCTGTTATTTAATACTTAATTTAGATCCTAAATTCTAAATTAATTTGAGTAGTTGGTTTCAAGATAAAAACATCCGATACGGATGCGAGGACAGAGAAGTGTAATATTTACATCAAGTTAAAAAGGATCATGTGGAGAATCAAATGAACGATAACGGTGTTCAGGTGTGGTTTTTATTTCTTTAAATATTTAAAATTAGCACTTGAATTTAAGTGTATGTCATAAAAGCACTTCCTTTACAACTACTTTTATACTAAAACTTTTAAAAATTTTCAACATCTGTTATTAAATGTAGCACTTCATTCTACATTTTAAAAAATTAGTTTTCTTTAAATTTATATGAAAATATGCGAATTCAAAACTACTACTACCTTAATTTTATTTAAATTATTTATTTAAGTTTACTTAATTTGGGCTCTATCCAAAGATGTTGTTAGGGGTTCAACCTCCCCTAAAATTTGGCTTTTTATAAAATATGTATTGCTCCCTCTTGAAAATTCTGGAGGGTACAAGGAGTAATTGAACCCTTTGTGTGTAAAAAAAAAGGGTCCAAAATGTCCAAAAATGAGTTAAAATACCACTTTTAAGGATCAAAATTTCAAAAATTTTCTGGGGGAGGACCCCCAGACCCCCCTCTACTTTTTCTTGCTGAGGCGTATAGACAAACATTTGTCATGAAGTACGCGAAGGAGAGACATTTTGTATGGTAATGTAAATTTATGAAGTAATGAAACGGAAAACAATGTATATTATGCTGAATTATAATTTATGTGTTTTGTGTAATGATAGCATTTGATAGTAATAATGATAGCATTTGAAGATTATATGCCTGATATTTATTCACTTAGGGGGCAATTGATATATATTTGTGTTTGACAGGGGTTAATCTAAAATCCAATAATTAAATAATGGTTCACAAACGAAATTTCTTTATTCTTCTTTAAAAAAATAATTCGAAAGCAAGTAACAGCAGCATAAGTAAAACTTAGGCATCATTAAAATCAATCAAAATTCACAAAAAATGCTCAAAATATTTATTGAACTATTTAGGGTTTAATACTTTCAAAAAATATACGCATACCATGCAAAAAATATAGATGGAGGTAACAGAGTAAAAAGAAAATTCTGGGGGGGGGGCTTGGGCTAGGCCATCCCCCCACTTTTAGTTCACCCACTTCTACCACTGACTAAAACTCAAAAATTTGAAATATTTGATACGAAGGAACATCAAGATGTGTTATCTTAAGAATAATTTGACTGTTGCATAAGGTAATATCCAATGAGAATAAAAGAAGATACTAATATAAAGTTTTAAACGACTATCGCATGTGACAGTGTGACACGTCGGCTATCTAACTCGGGCGTCTCATCCATGGAACGGAAGTCCGATGGAAGATGATTTCTGCCGTCTCACGGGTGAGTTTGAGACGGTTCGTCCCGAAACAGTTAAGTCAGTCAAAGATAAGAAGTTTAGAGATTCATCATTGAAATATTTGATTCAAAAGAGAACAATTTTTACACCTTAAAAAACGAACTCTTTTTAGAGACGATAGGCCAGGGATGGCGAACCTTTCTCGATTAGTGTGCCATTTATAATACGGTTTATGATTTTCAGGTGTCAAGTGTGCCACTTGTTATTTTTTAATAAATTATCTTTAAACCCTTGGAAAAGGAAATCCTCGCCTTTGAGGGTCGTTAGTTCAGAACAGGAGTTTCCAACTTTTAAGTACTCAAGGGCTCCAATCGAAGGCACAAGTCCAGTGGTGGGCCGTGAATTCAGGGTGTATATAGAAATTTATTTCGGGAGGGGCCAACAATTATTCTTCAGTCCCTCTCATTCATGTTGTCAATAATGAAGTTCCGACTTAAGTGGGGTCCATCCCCAGACAATTTCTTGGAAATTTGCCCCCAAAAGCATGGTTTTGAACTAGTTTTTGGTGCATTTAGTCCGAATTTTGGACATACATTTTAAGTTAGGATTTTGATTTTCATGAGTATTTAGAAAAAAGTTTGTGAACAATAAAGTTTCATGTAAAAAAGGGGGGTTTGGGGGCACTCCCCCAGAAAATTTTTGAAAATTTCACCCCAAAAAACTGGGTTTTAGCTTGTGTTGGTATACCTTGTCTGAATTTCGGAGGGAGGGCGGCCCCTTTGCCCCCTTATATACCCGCCCTTGTGAAAAGTAATCAGGCTCCTTTTGCATCCATGATTTTGTTTTCTAACGGCCAGCCCGTTTCCTTTATAAGGGCAGTCATGATTTGCTTACCTTTGCTGACGAAAGGAAAAAGGGGGTCCCAAATGACCAATAAAATAGATTTACATAATATTTGAACGGCCCAACGGCACCCAAGAGGTGAGTGGGGGGTTCGGGGGTCCTCCCCCGAAAAAATTTTGAATTTCAGCAGGCTAAAAAGTGTTCTGAAGCTAATTTTTATTAGTTTTTAGGTAGTTGGAAATCTCTGGTCCAGAACTAAAGGTTTCTCTTGAGTCATTTTTAAGGAATGTCGCGTGCCACCGTTATATCAGTCGCGTGCCACCCAGTGGCACGCGTGCCATAGGTTCACCATCCCTGCGATAGGCCCTTTTGGGTTTGGGCTTGCCTCAGCAAAGTTTTCATGAGGTAGAATTTTATTTTATGAGAATTAGCTGTTATATTATTAATAAAAGTTATTATATATTAGAATCCTTTTTATAACAAGGTTGGGAGTTGTCTCAGCTCTCAGCCTAGAAATCCTCCGGGGAGTTCTTCAACACACAAAGGTAAACAAGTGAATGAAGTACCCAGTACATCCCGAATACACTACGAACAGTAAAATACATACCAAATGGAAATGATACCATACAGAGTAGTACTGTTCACGGCCGGAGTCTTATTCTTGGAATGAAAAAAAGGTAAAGGTTTTTTGTAAGGTTGCCCTGTGTGTGTGATTAAAATCCCTCTAATTTAGCTTTATGCATTTAAATCGCCCACAAAGTTCTACTCTCATTGCCTATTTTGTTCACTAATTTCAACATTAACTCTAAAGTAAATTAATACTCAAGTAGGTCAGTGAGGGAGCGGACCCTGCATTTTACGAACCTTCACCTAAACATTTCTTTGACCCTTCTTTCGGAAACAATTGTATATCTTTCGGAAACCACAATCTTATACTTTTCAGCGCGAGGCAGTACTCCTCGAAAATGAGAGAACGGATTTAATTAATTTGGATCCACACGTGCCAGTATGGTTTTTAGGTTACGAGGAAGAAGAAAGGAGGACCTTGCACGTGACCAATCCATTTCCGGACTGACCTCTCTTCTATGGCGTTAATTGTTCGACCTTGGTTGGGTCAACGGTCGTTTAATCCATCAGAGATGCAAATAATTGTGTTTGTGTATAGCAGTGATTCTTAATATTCCTCTTCCTCATTTCTCACTTTTTAAAATTTAAATTAGTTAAAACATTTCCTGTTAAACATTTTTTAATAAAAACTTTTAGAATTTTTCCCATTTCTGAAAGGGCAATTTGGTTGAAAATTTTCTAATTGTCTCAATTAGAAAGTTAAATTGCCCCGGTGGGGAGTGCGCCCTAGGAAACACTGCTTTACAGCATCCAAAATCGGAGCTAAAAAGTTTTTAGGAAATGGGCATTGAATAACAGAGAGAATATGAGTAGTTTTCGGCCCTTTTTTGTAAAGGAAAATACCTATGGTTTGGGGGGATAAATTTTGATAAACGTTCACCTCCTAAGCTGCTCCCGTGTTTTTAAAACAGAAAAAATATACACGAAAATAATTTAGATTAAATTCGTTTTTAACTCCATTCGCCACTTTTAAGAAGTTCTTTGATGAATCGTTAATAATGTTTTCAAAGTGTTTCAAAATTTAATACTAGGTATCTACAAGTAAACATATTGAACAACTTTGACATCCTAGTAACTGAAATTTATTATTGTTTTAAAGTAATATACAGGGTGTTTCAAAATTGCGTTGAAAGGCTTTTAATCGGAACCAACGCCTCCTAGGGTCATGGAAGTAAGGTCTACCTCTAGGTAAATGAGCCTGGATAATGCACTGAAATGACTTACAACTCCCTAGGGGCGAAATTAAAAAGTTAAAGAAATAATTTAAAAACTAAAAGAGATAGAGCAAAAACCTCAGTGAGAGCATTGTTGCCAGCGCCATGAAGAGCTCATTGAAAAAAATTCATTAAAATATCTTGAATATTTGCCGAGATATTAGCATGTGAAAATAGCACTTTTTCAGGGGTCAAAAAAGAAAAATTTCGCATATTTGCAATTTTTTTTGATTTTTTTATTCAATTTTTTGTTCTTTCAACTAGAAAAACACAAAACTACACAATAACACTGAAAAATTTGCAAATATGCTAACTTTTTCTTTTTTGACCCCTGAAAAAGTGCTATTTTCCCATGCTAATATCTCCGCGAATATTCAAGATATTTTGATAAAATTTTTTTCAGTGAGTTCTTCATGACGTTGGCATGTTGGCAACAATACTCTTATTGAGGTTTTTGCTTTATCTCCTTTAGTTTTTAAATTAATTTTTTTAACTTTTTAATTTCGCCGCTTGGGGCGCTGTATGTCCTCTACACGGATTCTCCAGGCTCACTTACCTAGGGGTAGACCTTACTTCCGTGGCCCCAGGAGGCGTTGGTTCCAAATAAAAGCCGTGCAACGCAATTTTGAAACACCCTGTATACATATTTTAAAAGTTACATGCTTCTACTTATTACTTATATGTATTTGAAATCATTTCACTATGATCTCTTTGAAATAGCGTCATAGTTTTGTCTCTGGTGTTGACTTCTCTGTGGTCTAGAGTTGTCAATACCAGCTGCTCCTTTATAAATCTTAGGTTCTTTTTGAATTTTTTTCCGTTTCAGAATTTATTGGAATATTATGAAAGGAAAATATATTTTCACATTGTTTGACGTCAGATTAAGTAGGTTAAAGTAATGTATTTGCAAAATGCTTTTTAAAAGTTTAAGTTATTTAATCATAAATTATTAATAATTGAGCCTATGGAGGGGACAATGCTCGGTAAAAACTTTTCTGTGCGTTATGTAAGGGTCCGTAAAATTGACCCTAGACTATACTGTGTTTTCAATGTAAAGGTAAAGGAATCTCCTAATACGAATTGTCTCTAATAAAATATTCTAAATGGCATTCGCTAACCACCCTTCCAGCCCTGGAAGAAGTCGTAAAAATCGTTTTAGAAGGTATTAACTTACAGGTTATGGGGAAGCATTTGGAAACGCTCACGTATATCGCCCCTTAAGTAATATATTACATGGAATTCCTGACGGATGAGGCATGTTACTGGCGTGACATAAGCGTATGGAGTGTTTGCGGCTTTTATAAAAGAATATGAAGATGTAATCGTTAATTTTGCTCTTCGATTAAATGTTAAAAAAATTGGTAACGATGTTTTTAATCAACTCACTAATCGCAATGATTATCTAATGTAAGAAATAGGAAGGAAGAGAGATTATTAACGCTTCAATGAATCGTGAAGATTGACTCAGATGCTTTGATAAGGAATACTTGAAAAGGATTTTTTTCATCATTGCAACAAATTGTGAGGTAACGAAACAGTTGAAGATTTGGGTATTCGTGTGATTCATCAATAGTTAATTAGTTAAAAGGTTTAAATCAAAGACTGTGTAAGAACTAGAAACTCGCAGTTTTGTGTTAGAGAAAAGGCTAAGTGTAAAAAACATTAAATTAAATACTTCACTTTGATATAAAAAAACTATTGCTGAAAGAGGAAAGTTAATTTCAACTATCTGTGTGGTTTTCAGATAAATTCATTCAGTCGAGTCTAAGAAGAGTGATTGGGTCTTCCGGCTGTAAAGAGATACTTTTTAAACTATACCCTTTTTCCGTGTCTGTTTTTTTTACGGTGGAAACAAATAAATAAAATCAAAGTAAGGATAAGTTAAAAATTATTTTTGTATCTACCATTTACCTTGAATTTAACTTAAGAAATATGCAAAGAGTTTTATTTAGAACAAGGAATGCGTCAAGATAAACAAGTACGATTAATAATTGATTAAATTATTATGTAGTGGACCTTTTCATACAAAAAATTCTGAAATCTAACCCCTTTTATTCCTTTACCCATTTTAACCCTTCAAACAATTTAGTAATTGGGAAAAATTTTGGTAGATAGTAATTGAAAAATAATTAGTTTTAAAATTTGTATTTTGAGAATGAATATTTCTCTAAAAAAAGTAATTCTTTGCAGAATAAGCTAAAGGTAGGTGCATTATAAGCAATTAATATGGAGAAGCTGGAGAGTATAGTACAGTAATACCTTAAACTAAAAATTCGTGGTAATCAATTTGAAACTCTTTGAACTCAATTGTTAATTATATTAAAATCACACTAATTTTCAAACCTTCAAAATTTTAAAATTACCAAATAATATAAAAGTAACCAAGTAATATAATAGTACCTATAACCTATAAAATAACTTTTTTAAATTGTAGAACTTTATTAATTTAATGCATAGAAACAGCTTTAAGAAGATTGTAACGTTGACTAAATTTACTTAGAATTTAGACTTTTCTTTACCAGTGCAGTCAAATGCGTTGATATAATGATTCTCTGAGAAAACCATTGCAGAATCCATGAAAATAGTTTTCCAAAAACATCAAAGAATTTACCGCTTCTTCAGAACAATTGAATAAAAGGAGAATAATATTCAGAAGGCGCTGAAGAAAATATATCAGGAAATTAAAAGAAATATGAAATATTGGGTTTTTAAAATGTTTTCTTTAATAAATTTTAAAAATCTGCAACAAGAGATTTCTGAATCAGTCCCTAAGAAGCATGAAATAGATATAACAGTATTTGGTAATGATGACATCAAATTTTGCTATATTTCCTTGCTCTCCCATAACCTCATTTCTCATAAATTTTAAACAAACGTATCCTTTTTTCTTAAAACTTCTCCACAAATTCAGCTAATTATTTAAAACTAATTTCATATCCAAATAAATAAAACAAGAAAACTTTACTTTCCGTTGTAGAGAACTGTAAAATTTTGGAGTTTTTCTGTTCTTCATGATGAAGGAGTTTATTGATGCAATTATCGATTTTTAAAAACATATTTTGATTGTACAATTATGAAATTAATCCCCAAAATTAAACAATAAAATTTGAAGGATCTTTCCTCCTTACCCAGAAACTTATTGAAATTAAAACGGCTTATATATAAACTAAAAACTAACTATACGCCATATTTAAAAATTTGACTACCTAATTAAAAAAAATTTTATTAGATGTATGGAGTTATTGATAAAATTTTCTGTAACTCTAGCAAACCAATATAGCACGACCTATTGTCTTTTAAAATCAAGCCCAAAACCTCACTTTTCTATTTTCTACACCCATAAATCTTACCTGATGCTTGAATACCCACAGAACTCCACCAAAATGCCGAAAATCAGAGAATCCGTCAATGGTCTCCACTCTCTCGGTAGCTCAGATAAGAAGGGGAACCTCAAAATAATTCTTTACCCCCCAAAAAATCACGTCCTTTGAAAAAAACCAGAAGTCTCTGGCGGATCCGCCGAGTCAAGTCCACCCCGTCGTGATGAAGTGGTCACTCAATTAGCCACTGTGACGTCACTCCAGAGATGCCTCCCCATTGGTTACGAGGGGGTCCCGATTTATGAGGGCATTAATCGGCTCCAAGGGACCTCACGCGCTCTTAAATCATAAGGGGTAATATTGTCTGTGGAGCTACAGGTGGTAGGAGGACCACCTGGAGTGAGGGAAAGAAATCAAGACGGTTCTAAATCCATTTAAGGATGAGATTTATATTAGATGATGGTTTAATCTTTACTAATTAATAAGTTAAATAAAAAATAATTAAATTATTTGGAGGTGAGAAGCTCTGCTTTCTATTGTTAAAGGGATGTGAGGAAAGTTATTAGTTCTCTATCAAAATAAGTAAATTTAATTTTTTAAACACAAATATTTCATACTTAAATAAAGTATGTTACCAGTGTTCATAAAATTTTTTTTTTGGGTATGGAATTTCGTTCAAGTCTCGTTAACTGCTCCGTTAAATTTAGCCAAGTTGTTTAGGACACCAAATATTCAAATATCGCAAAATTTTCATGGTTGTCAACGATGTAATTGCGTACTTCAATTAGTTAGATTGAAATTTCTATCTAATTTAAAAGATGATTGGCGTTTGAAACAACTTATAAATATTTTAAGGGGCAGATAACGAAATTGTACCAGTAGGGTGTTGCAAAAGTATATGGGAAAATATTTTTTTTTCGAATTTCCCAGATGCCCCCCTCTCAAGTTGTTACAAATACTAAAATATTATTACCTGCAAATTTTCAGGTCTCTAGGACAATTTTGGACCCCCCCGCCCTTCTAAAGAAGGTTTCCCATGTCAAAGTATAGGGAAAATATCGAAAATATCATCATTTTTGGTTCTTTTAATTTTATGAGCCTGAACTCAGTCAATATCGAATTAAAACCTATACATCATGAAGGTCTCACATGGGGGTTTTAATGAATATTTTTCCAATTTTACTTCAGCTAGCATTAACTGATAGCCTTGTATCTCAGCTTTGGGAAGCCTACATCCAGCTCCCACCGCAAGCGCTGGCCAGCATCCTCTTTTCTCGGTGATAGCCCGCTTTTAGCCCCCGTAGAATTTCTCCAGTAAGGTGCCATTGAATGTTTTTCCGATAGGATCTTGAGAGAATGTTATCCCAAAGATGATGTATAGGTTTTAATTCGATATTGACTGCGTTCAGGCTCATAAAATTGAAAAGAACCAAAAATGACAATATTTTCAGTATTTTCCCTATACTTTAACATGGAAAACCTACTTTTGAAGGGCGCGGGGGTCAAAAATCGTCCTAGAGACCTAAAAACTTGCAGGTAATGATGCTTTAGCATTTGTAACAACTTGAGAGGGGGCATCACGGAAATTCGAAAAAAAAATTGCAACAACCTATTGTACCAGGAATTTAAGAAACTACTTCTTAACAATGCCTACATTGTCAGTTTGAAAAAGTAATAAGTCCTCAAACAAAGTGCTGTCAAAATCTAGGAAAAAAAACTGTATAAAAATATGAAATTTTTATTGTAAACCTCTAAAATTTTATTGGAAACAGAACAACAATTGAAAAAAAATACAAATGTACTCACATAAAAATATTGTAAGCTAATAAAAGTTGATGGACTTATTCCTTTTTTTAAACTTATGAAAATTAGTTGAAAAAATCTTAAAAACCATTTAAATTGACAAGTAAATTATGTTCCTTTTAGTTCACAGCACAAAAGTGAGAAATAGAAAGATTAAAACAATTAAAATTTAGAAGTATTAGAAAAGTGTGTCATTAAAGCAGTTTTTCTTCCATTCCACGTAATAGTAGTTTTTTGAGTTTTTGATCAAATCATGTCCCTATCCCTTTCATATATTCAGAATGTAGGAAATTGCATTGATAACAAAATATTGAGAAAATAGACAAATCTACAAAAATTTAATCAAAATTTGATTTTTTAGAGGTGGGATAAGTTTGTTAAATATTTTCTACAAAAGAAGATCAATGGCACGGATTCTTACAACTTTGTTTATCTTCACGCAAACAAATTCCTCCTTGCTATCGTCAGCAATCAATTTGGCGAAATTTGAATAAATCGAAATCAAAATCCACTTAACCTTCAATCGTTTCTCATTAGTATCTTTGAATCAATATGTTTCATCCATGGCCTCAAAATAGGGATGAATGGCCGAGATCCTTCCTCTTATGCTGTTTGGGTTTTGTACTCAGGGCCACGGCCAAAGACAGCGCGCTGATTGAATTAAATAAGTATATCTCTGTTTAATTGAGCTTCGCTAGAAACTAACTTTTGATTGTTATTTTGTAGTCCGATATGTACAAATATTGTGGTTATAATTTATTGTGAGGAATATACAATGAAGTATGAATCTCAGTCTTTCTAATTAATTCAGCTAATCCATACAGCAGCGGTTCCCAAAGTGAGTTCCTTTAAGAGATGGGAAGTTTGGGAAACTGCTAACACACACATTAGTATTATTTGAGTGTGTTAGAAACCAAAGGGTACGATGTCAATAAATTCAATGTTCCTAATTCAAGGTTGATAACATTCTAAGTGATACAGAAAATTTATTTAAAAAACATTTCTAAAAGTTGATAATATTACTTTGATTTTTTTATCATCGATATTAACATCAGGGTGATTATAGTATGTATAAAAAAGTTTAACCTATTTAGCCTTTAGATACCATACCGTCATAGCAGTTACGGTAACAGTTAATTTTTTTTTTCGAAAATATCAAATGGAAACGTTTTTTCTGGTAATGGGATCTTAGAAGGGGAATATTAATAGGAAACAGTAATAGAGAATACAACACTCGTGGAAAATCAAGATTTCGACTATTGGAAATCATGGATGGGGTTTGATAAAACGCATTTCTTCGTCACCTCTGCTTTCGCCGAATCTTCAACCAATCAGTACTTTCAAAGGAAAGGATTTAACCAATGCGCTTTCGTACAAGTGTGTCGTGCCGAAGATAGAGGTGACGTCTGGTGCCAAACCAAGAACCCTTCTGAGCATTGTAGTTTTTTAAAAAAAATAACTAATGATCAGATTTCGAAAAAAAAACAATTAAATTTTGTTATTAAAGAAGCACTATCGTAATAAATTAAATTTGAAAAATCGTTGTAATCCCCATTGTAGGATGTAAACTCGTTCCTTAGACAGAGAAACGAAAAAAAGATATGGAGGTAAGCAGTATTACGTAGTTATTATTTCTAAGCAGGCATAGAAAATTAAAAAATCCAAAATGACAGTGAACAACAGAGATAGCGGACACGGTACCTTTTTAAATCAAAATTTCAATATCATTGTTGTTTAATACCTTTTTCTAGTAAAATATGTGGTGCCGTGTTGTGAGCGGACATTGATAAAAAATCAAGATCGAAAATCGAGATAGAATCGGTTAGCGATTTTATATGCTATTTTCAACATCAAAAGAACTGTAAAACGTTTATGGTAGTTGGAGGGGATACCACCCCCCAAACCCCCCTGCCCTAACTATAACCAAACTCGTTTTGGGTGTAATCAGTAACAGTGACGATTCAGAAAAAAAGGGGCTCGGTACTCTTTAATGTTACACAAAAAGAGCATTAAAATAGCCATTATGAATGTAAATAGCATAACTTATCGATTCGATCTCGATTTTTTATCAATGTCCGCTCACAACACGATTTTTAGGTGTCCGCTCACAACACGACACCATATAATATATAGGTGGTGTATTTACTTTATATAAAAAAGAATTAGAAACTTAAAATACCTTATCGTTCAAATTTTAAGAGTTTTCAAAAAAAGTTTAAAATTTAAGAGATGTCTTTAAAATGCTACCAATTCACACCAGCATTAATGGAATTCGGTGTTGAAATACGTCGAAATAAGTATGTAACTTAATTTGGAAACTATTTAAGGATTATACGGTTTTGAATTATGAAAGTAATATTAAAATACCTTTTCCTATAATCACTGGTTAAATAATATGGTAAAATTAGAAATTTAACAATTTTTGAAAACAATTTACTATGTTTATCTAAAAACAACACCTTTTTTACCCACACTACTAATAACAGTAAAAAAATCAAGATATTAGGTCCCCATAGATAAAAAACATTTAAAACAATAAAAAAGTGGTTCTGAGAAAAAGGACATGGAAGTTTCCATTCGAGACGGGAAAACCATCAAACATGAAGTTAACCACAACTCGGGTATCTTTCAGTGAAAAGGTTTGAAAATTCGTAGGATAAGACAAATTCATATATATTAGTTCGAACAAAAAAAATTCAGGTGTTTTTGTCACAACAATGGTACTATGGCCACTTAAACACTTCATTATGTTTAAAAAATCCGTGGGACCTCCATCACACACGATTGTGGTTAGAGTGCGTGTGCGAAGGTGTTCCCATGGACATTTTTTAACCACAGTAAAATGTTAAGAAGTTTTCTGTTGTTCTCTGTTCTCATTGACTTTTTCGCTTTTTTAAAGCCTGTTTGGACTACGTGCTACTGCTGAGCTCCATAGCTGTATTTATTTTTCTGTTGAGGGACGGATTTACTTCCCACAGGAACTATTGTATTTTTATCCTTCAGAGAACGCATTACGAGAAAAAAATAGGCGTTGTCATTTGAAGTTCACAATTTTTATCTGTAAGCATAACTGCTAAAGTTTAACAGCTCTTTTTTATGTCATTCTGGTCCACATCTTACAAAATATGTTCCATTTAAATTTCCTTCAGTTTCTATATACGATATAGGAGCTGGAAGCTCGTTAATAGGAGAAGATTTTTTTTACTATCAGCCTCATTGAAATTTCTTTTCGAGGACCACACAGCGGTAAAAAATCGTCAAAATCTTCAATCTACATCTTAAACATTAGCTATCCCACTTCTTGAAACCTTTGGGTTCTTTTCCATTTATTTGGTGGTAGTTATGTTCTCTGCAAGAATACTTTCTTATGAAATATTACAAAGGTCTAGAATCAAGAATAATTTAAATACTTCTATCAGTAATCCCCTTTTATTTCTTTGGTGTATGGTACTGTTATTAACCTTTTCAGCCATTGCAATCCAAAAATTCCCATTGGATTCAATGTCAATTACGGGCGGTATAGGATTGAATAATTGATTGACGAATTTTGCAAATACTATGAAGCAATAATCAAGACCTAAAATACCATTACCATACATCAGTTAAAGCAACACTGATCGTCTTCAAGTATTGCCGATAATGTCTGATAACTTTTCTCAATTTGCTTTTGGGTCAACTATTTTTACTTTTATAACAATCTACTTAAAAAAAAATTTTAAAAAAGATTTTGAGGCAAAGTTGACTTTCGTAAATAATTTTTTATAAGAGGATGCTTACCGCAGTGAAAAGATACTGCGAATAATTGTTCATTTAAAAAAAGTAGATGTAAATAAAACAAAAATCCATTTAAAAACTGATTAACTAAAATGATGGAAGCTTCACTTATTTGAAGATCGCAGCTCATTTAAAAAAAAACCAAAACGTGATTCAAATAAGCAGTAATCGATCCCATAATTCCGCTGACGAAATGTCAGGTATGCACTATTGGTTGTATCTTTGGAAATAATATTCTGATTTGTCAGAATTTAACCCAAGGTATTGGTGCCATTTCCTTCTTCCATTTATTTCCTAAATAAATAAAATCCAAACAAAATCTTTCACATTATGCAAACGTCTTGATTGAAACCCCAGACAATAGAAAGTTGTATTCGTGACTCCGGGATGTTCTAAGGGAGAACTTAACCCAAATACTTCTTAATTGTTGGTAACAGGAAAGTTCAGGACACGCATAAGAGTCGTAATACACACACCGCCACGCTTACTGTTCAAATTGTAAGATAATACACTTTAAGCATCTCCATAACAAACTTATGCTACAACGAACTTAATATATTTAATATAGTTTCAGCACTAGTGATTTCCAAGTCGAATTGAATAAACTTATGCTATTTTGAGGTATGAAGAGCCAATTAGTTACCTTTGAAACAATGTGAGCCGAGTCAAGCGAAGGGCCGAAGAAGGCTTTCATGTTAACAGCGGTTATAGCAAACCTGCAATGGAAGGAGGTGGGTTAGCGAAGCATAGTTATATTATTATCGTTGCCGCAAATTTTGGTGATGGAACCAGTTTTTGAAAAAGGAACCTATGTTTTCAAGTAGCTTTTATTACATTTTAATTAAAAAATAAATGGAGAAAACCGTAATGAAATAATTACTAGATGATTACATTTTGATTATTTGAAAAAATAATCAATAAGAGAGAAAACAATAAGCTTATATATTGTTGTATTATTCATCATCTAACTTATGAATTCATCGCAGTTAGTCAGCATTAGTTTTGCAAATCTAGAGACAGAAAAGTTTGAATATCCTCTCATGTAATGATGCAAGAGAAATTTTTTTGATTCATTTTATATTTGATGCGAAGTATTTTTACTTGTATTTAAATTTATGATTGATATCATTCGTTAAATAACTGGAAAATCATATGGGGATCATAGAAGAACAGAATAGAATAACTTAAAGGAACTTAAAAATAGCACGAAGGAAAGAAAACCATCGTTACCATTGGAGAATGTTTCAATGTTATCATAGTAGCTACAAAATATAAAAACTAAATGCAGCTTTTGCAAATATAATTAAGACTAAGACAAAATATTAAAGACTAATTAAAGAAAATCAAGCTTTTATACACAAACTAATCAGTTTGTACTGAAAGTTTCGATTAATTATTCGTGCACAATTTTATAAATACACATTTCAATTGATTAGAATTAGAAAGTATACGTTTATTATTATTATTATTATTATTATTATTATTATTATTATTATTATTATTATTATTATTATTATTATTATTATTATTATTATTATTATTATTATTATAATTATTATTATTATTATTATTATTATTATTTGAAAGTGCTATACACGCTTATTTTAAATGAAGATTTATAAGATGAACCTCAAATGTTCATTTGTTTTAAATTATCATTAAATTAAATTTTAAATTTCCTTTATTTAAATAAAGTATAGTCCTTAAAAAATATTAAAAAATCCTTTATTTAAAAAAAAACTCAAAATTTTTCTAATCTTTCAACACATGTCACGTAGAATCCTCCTTTTTAAATTAAATGGATCACATTAAAATGAGTAAATTGGTTATGAGAAAGAGAAGTTAGTCTTTTCAGATAGTGTCAAAACAGTTGAAAATTAATTATACATACACTGCAGAAGTTAATCATATTAAATTTGATATCGTGAATGCAAAAAAACTTTGAAAATTTCTTTAAAAACAAATAATATGATGGTATAAATTTCAAAATTGAGCTTCACACAATTTATTTTGATATAATAATTTGAAATGATAAATTCTAAAATTAAAGAGGTAGAAAAATCAATACCATTTAATAAACTGGCCTCATTTTGTCAAATTTAGCTCGATTACTTAGACTTATAAATAAAAGAAATTATTGAATACACTTACTCAAGGGTGTTATTGCTTCTTCAAAGTCGATGATGAATATAATCCTTGAAAATCCATGTCTGCGGAAGCCGGCTTGGACTATTGCAGTCAGTCAAGCGACAGATCCCTTCCTAGGAAGTAGGGAATCAACTTCATACACCCAGTGCAATATTTGTGCCTTGAAAGTTCACTGTACTGATACGTTAGATTAACATTGACTTTTCCATTTATATTTTCATATGAATGAGTTTTCGGATTGGTTAACTTGATCCTTTTGATGTTTGGATACGCTATATTCTGAAGGTAAAACCTTTAGCTTTTGAAATATTACTATCAGTTCACACTTTAGATATTCGGTAATCAATGATATTTAGGTTTGAGAACTTTGATTTTAAGTATTCAGTTCGGCATATCCAATCTTAAACTGTTTTTAGGTATGAATGCTTCATCACCAATGAATTCTTTTTCTTTTCACAAGGAGGCATAACTAGTAAGTGAGGATGATATTAGCCAGTAAGTTTTAGAAGTTGGAGGTATCACAGTCAACAAATGTTGATGATTCTGAAGACGGATAATTATTAAATAAATAAATTAACGATATAAACAATTAATTAGTTAGTGAAAGAGTACATTTCACCAACAGAAACTAAGATTATTCGATATTTTTTAAAAATGAAGAGTATCAGTCAAAAAAGTAGTTATGGTTTTGTACAGAGAAACGTCTCGTAACGGATAATTTCAATAAATAAGGTCACACAAAATGAAATTATCAGTGGAGAAAAAAAGACTACTCTTGAAGACTATATTGAACTCTTTTCCGGACGCCGGTTCTTTTGAATGAAAAATAAATAATCAGAGCACACACAATGTACTGCTACAATATAGTTCTAAACATTTTTCTGTGAAGTCTTAGTATCTTCTCACTCCTATCGTATCGTATCTTCATAGAATGCCGATTCAAACAAAGCTAAAGACACAGCTCAATGTTCCTCATTGGAAATCTACGCCTCCTCCAAAACAGTTACTCAAACATACAACCAACAACAATTTTTCTTTAAGTTCAAAATCACCAGAAAATGCACATCAATAAATCCAAAAACAAACGGCACCAAAAAGGTCCAGCCTTTCCGATTTTTCTTCTTTTCGCACAAAACGCTATATTTCACTCACCAGAAATCCAGTCCACTTTACTTCCTCAACGGGATCTTCCTTCAGTAAAAGAAAATCATCACCAACCATTTAAAAAATCCTGCTGCCATATATATCCCCCAGCAATAACTCTCATCTTCTCCAAACTCATCCAAACAACAACTTTCTTGGAGCCGTTCTCTTCCAAGTTTGATTTGTTAACTCTGTCTGTGACTGTCGGTACTGCGGTCAGCGGAGTGTGTCCTTTGACCACTTTCTCTCTCTCTCTCTCCTTCTCGACCCACTAAGGACGTTGACTCCCTCCGTTCCTGTCACTCTCTATGTGGCACACTTTCCCCTCCTTCGACCTTCCCAATGGAGAGAATAATTAATTTCCCAGGCATAAATTAAGTGGAAGAGAGAAGAAGAAAGGAAGAGGGATTATTTGGGTTTTTAATTTATGCCAAGTTGCAGACTTCCTAATCTCGGAAATGATATGACAGTGAGAGTCAGATGAATTTGAATTGAGCACCTTTGCAGAAGTAGTTGCAATATCATTCCTTAACATAATGAGTCCTGAGGAGTACGGAGGGCTGTTTTGATAACGTACTCCATGGTCAAGAGGTACCCGGGAGTATTATATCGAAGATAGTTCAAGGAATTCAAAACTGAAAAGGTGAAATGAAAACAATAACATATTCTATACTCTGTTCATTTTGATTAGGAGCCTGAGAAATAGTGCTTGCCCCCTCGGTAAAAGTTACACTCTTTGCGCAGCCAATAGTAAGCCTTCTTTGCCACTTTGACGTTGATAGTTGCCATGGTTACCGATTCAGTGGTGGGGGAAGGAATTGTACTCAGGCGCCTACATATATATATATATATATATATATATATATATATATATATATATATATATATATATATATATATATATATATATATATATATATATATATATATATATATATATAGATAGTTCTATATATATATATATATATATATATATATATATATATATATATATATATATATATATATATATATATACAGGGTGTTTCAAAATTGCGTTGCACGGCTTTTATTCGGAACCAGCGCCTCCTAGGGTCATGAAAGTAAGGTCTACCCCTAGGTAAGTGACCCTGGAGAATCCATTGAGATGACTTACAGCGCCCCTAGCGGCGAAATTAAAAAGTTAAAAAAATTAATTTAAAAACTAAAGGAGATAGAGCAAAAACCTCAGTGAGAGTATTGTTGCCAATGTCAAGAAGAACTCACTGAAAAAAATTTGATCAAAATATCTTGAATATTCGCGGAGATATTAGCATGTGAAAATAGCACTTTTTCAGGGGTCAAAAAGTAAAAAGTTCGCATATTTGCAAATTTTTTTGATTTTTTTTATTAAATTTTGTGTTCTTTCAACTAAAAAAACACAAAACTACACAATAACACTGAAAAATTTGCAAATATGCGAACTTTTTACTTTTTGACCCCTGAAAAAGTGCTATTTTCACATGCTAATATCTCCGCGAATATTCAAGATATTTTGATCAAATTTTTTTCAGTGAGTTTTTCTTGACATTAGCAACAATACTCTCACTGAGGTTTTTGCTCTATCTCCTTTAGTTTTTAAATTAATGTTTTTAACTTTTTAATTTCGCCGCTAGGGGCGCTGTAAGTCATCTCAATGGATTCTCCAGGGTCACTTACCTAGGGGTAGACCTTACTTTCATGACCCTAGGAGGCGCTGGTTCCGAATAAAAGCCGTGCAACGCAATTTTGAAACACCCTGTATATATATATATATATATATATATATATATATATATATATATATATATATATATATATATATATATATATATATATATATATATATATATATATATATATATATATATATATATATATATATATATATATATATATATATATATATACATATATAGGGGAGAGTGTTGTACCTACGGACGGTTGTACCTTCAGCCACCTCATTTTAAAATTCGGGAAAAAATGTAAATTTAAATTTGTGGTCGATTTTGAATATAACCGATGCTATCTAGTTGCTAACGTGAAATCAGCTGTTTAAAATATTATTTAAATTTTCTATAATAAAAATACTGTTTTTAGGTGCTCAAAGTTTTTTTTAGTGCATCACTACATTAATTATTTTCTTCCTCTATAATTATGATATGATAAAATGGGATATATGGGGGAATCCCCGAGATTTTGACTTTTTAGTTTTGATATTAGAAATCGTCAGATATCAGTTCTTTTATCTTTTATAGAACTTTGAATGCAAAAACACCTGATGCTGTACCTTCGGACACCATAAGTGTTGTACCTACGGACACGTTCTTGTGGGTGTCTGTAGCTAATCAGCGTTTTAGAATCAGGTTTTATTTAACTGAATACATTTTAATAAATATTAAATTAATTCTAAATGGTTATCTATTTGTCATCGATTATTTTCAAGTGAATTTTAGATGAAAAATCAAATATTTTGTGATCTAAACTACTTTTTTAAATTTATGATTCTACTTGGAATTTAATATAAAATATGGTGTAAAACCCTAAGCACCCTATCGCATTTAAGTATGATGATTAAAAAAACTTAAACTTTCCACTGAAGAAGATTTACCACCAAATTATTACTGTTATTACCACCAAATGCTTGCACATCTAAGTGTCGATCGAATTGTTTTTTTTTTTATCAGTGAAGCTGTCAGATCAATCAGCATGATTGATGAAACTATTACCTTAAATTCTGATCTGAAAATACCATGTGATTTTTGTGTTTTTGGTAAAAAATCAAGACTTTTATCATTCAACTTCGTTTTAATGATCATTTACGATCTAAAAGTACATTACTTTAAAAAATCTATTTTCAATTTTAAAAAGGCTTGAAATAGGTCATTAAAAGGTTATTCATCAATAAAAATGTTCATTCTTAGCTTTTTTCAACTAAAACTTCCCTTTTTAAGGGTGTCCACAGGTACAACTGGGTCTGTCCATAGGTACAACAGGTTGTTGTACCTTTGGACACTAATTTTTCAAAGTTATTATACATGATTAAAAATCCAATTTTCAAGATTTTGGCTAGTAAAAAATATCTCTCAACTCACAAAGGTTAGGACTATAGGTTGGACACTTTAAATGGTCAAAATGTGATTTTACCTGTCTTAGAAAAATCCAAACGTGATTTTTGTCCATAGGTACAACACTCTCCCCTATATATATATATATATATATATATATATATATATATATATATATATATATATATATATATATATATATATATATATATATATATATATATATATATATATATATATATATATACAGGGTGTTTCAAAATTGCGTTGCACGGCTTTTATTCGGAACCAGCGCCTCCTAGGGTCATGGAAGTAAGGTCTACCCCTAGGTAAGTGACCCTGGAGAATCCATTGAGATGACTTACAGATCCTCTAGCGGCGAAATTAAAAAGTTAAAAAAATTAATTTAAAAACTAAAGGAGATAGAGCAAAAACCCCAGTGAGAGTATTGTTGCCAACGTCAAGAAAAACTCACTGAAAAAAATTTGATCAAAGTATCTTGAATATTCGCGGAGATATTAGCATGTGAAAATAGCACTTTTTCAGGGGTCAAAAAGTAAAAAGTTCGCATGTTTGCAAATTTTTCAGTGTTATTGTGTAGTTTTGTGTTTTTTTAGTTGAAAGAACACAAAATTTAATCAAAAAATCAAAAAAATTTGCAAATATGCGAACTTTTTACTTTTTGACCCCTGAAAAAGTGCTATTTTCACATGCTAATATCTCCGCGAATATTCAAGATATTTTGATCAAATTTTTTTCAGTGAGTTCTTCTTGACGTTGGCAACAATACTCTCACTGGGGTTTTTGCTCTATCTCCTTTAGTTTTTAAATTAATTTTTTTAACTTTTATATTTCGCCGCTAGGGGCGCTGTAAGTCATCTCAATGGATTCTCCAGGGTCACCTACCTAGGGGTAGACCCTACTTCCATGACCCTAGGAGGCGCTGGTTCCGAATAAAAGCCGTGCAACGCAATTTTGAAACACCCTGTATATATATATATATATCCTACTACTATTATAATTGTGAATGTTTGTCTGGATGTTTGTTACTCTTTCACGCAAAAACTACTGAATGGATTTTAATGAAATTCTACCATAATGTAGCTGATACATCAGAATAGGACATGGGCTATAATTTATAAAGAGAAAATCAGTCCTTCATTCTTTTTTTCCCGTTTTTCCTGCTTTTTTTCACTTATTTTTCCGTGTTTGAAAACCTGTTTTACCAGTCATACAACGAGTTAAAAATAAAACATTGTTTCAAATGAGACAGATCACTAGACTTTTTCATTTACTAGATCTTTTATTTTAGTTTTAAACACTGGTTTTAAATTTGTTAATTTGTTCACTAGACTTACTAATTTACGAGACTTTTTACTATGGTTACAAATTGGTTATTTTATAAAGGCACCAAGATATTAAACATTATCAGGAACATCGGGATTGTAAAAAGTGACAAGAACACCGGGATTGGAAAATTAGCGAGAACATCGGGATGGAAAAATTACCGGGTTATAAAAATTACCGAGAACACTGGGATAGGAAATTTACCATAAAGACACCCAGAATACCGGAATATAAAAATTACCGTAAACACTGAGATAGGAAAATTACCGGGAACGCCGGGATTAGAAAAATTACCGTGACCACCGGGATAAGATTACCGGGAACACACTGGGATAGGAAAGAGGCGCCTGGGATACCGGGATGATTTGTAATATTTATCAATATTTACAAACAAAATACATTTATAATTTACAAAATTATAAATGTATTTTAAGAAATATTTAAAAAAATAATTTATTCACCCCACCCATGCAAGGCCGGGTATAACAGCTAGTATATATATATATATATATATATATATATATATATATATATATATATATATATATATATATATATATATATATATATATATATATATATATATATATATATATATGTTACCGCTAAAGTTGAAAATTAGTTATTCTAAAGAATACCTAGGTAAACTTTAGATTAACTGATTTCTGTCGTTATTGTGCGGATATTAGAGTTTTTCGCATTTTACCTAGGGAATCTACACTATAACGGCCTCTTGATTGTTAAAGTTCAAAATAGTTTGTTTCGCTCAATCCTTTCTGCTAAAATGTTGAGGTGTTCACTGCGCCATGCGCTTACCCCTGCGCAGTCGGGTTTCAATACGTAGTTAGTTGTCATATTTGGTGTTTTGATTTCAAATTTAGTGCGTAGCGCTGGTAGTTGTCACGTTGAAAGTAAACAAACTAATACAAGCAAGTAAGTACAGTAAATTTACAAGCTTAAGTTCAGTAAATTACTACTAAAACGGGTATTTTAAAACAATTGTGTTGAAGCTCCGACTTCAGAGTGACAGAGATTTCTTTTAACGAAAGCAAATGTCCCAGCTGTTGAAATATCTTTAAACGTTAATTCAATAATCGCTGGAACCTGGGTAAGGGTTTAAGAAATGTAATCGATCGCGAATACTAGCAATAGTTAAGGGTAGGCTGGCAGCCGATTACACCGCACTTTCATAAAGATTTGCTAGTTTAAGTGCTCATTGAAATACTCTGTCAAATCGAGATCGAAAAACCACAATTGATACAAAATCTAAGTTGGTACTTTTATAGGGTGGGTTGGGGTAAAATGGGTCAATTTTAAGGTACTTTCACATTCTAAGTTTTATTTCATCAAAACTATTACTTTTTAAGGATTTCTTTCAATTGGATCTTGACATTACAATCCTTCAGAACATTTTCAACTAATTTTATCAAATATTTTTTAGTTATAAGTTGGTTAAACTTAGCATCAAAAGTAATGACCTATTTTACCCCAATGTGGGGTAAAATGGGTCTCATTGCAAAAATATGTCAAAAATATATTTATTACTAAATATACATGAAAATAAGAAAAAAGGCAATCGGATGAGCCGTTTTTATCTTAAAAAATTTGTTTTAAGTTGTACTTTAAGGAAATTGTAAACGTCTGAAGTTAATGACCATTGTTCCAAATGTAGCAATTAAAATACTTTATTTGGCGAAAAAATAAACTTGTTTAACAGTTCAATGTATATTTGAAGGAAATAAGTTAAAAACATTGCTTTTACTTAATACAAAGGGCCTCTAAACTATGACCCATTTTACCCCAAGTACAAAATATCGTTATAAAAGATAAAATATTTTATATTTTTCTAAGCTGATTGGCTTGAAATGTCTCTCGGACTTTCTTTTATGGAAAAATAATACAAAAGTCTGCTGTAATTTATTACAATATATAGATATTTTGGAAGTTAGTACACCCTGTTTTTTCGATGACATCATTTACGGTTCAAATTAAATATTTTTTCAGTCCTCAAATTCATAAATCTTAATTTTTGACAGTCGAAAAAGGTTGCCAACAGATTAAAGAATATAATTAAAAAAATTAGTGAAAAAAAATTCAATTTAAATTTGATTCATATCGAGTTAATTAAAACTGACCTATTTTACCCCATGACCCACTTTACCCCAACCCACCCTATTCTATTCGTATTAAAATTGCTATTTCAATACTCTTTTTGTGTGATTTGTGTAATATCAAAAAGTACTGGGCCCCCTTTTTTGATTCGCCACTGTTACTGTTTACCCCCCAAACGAGTTTGGTTATAGTTAGGGCGGGGGGGGTTTGGGGGGACGGCAGCCCCCCCAACCACCTTAAAATTTTTATAAAAATAATATAAATTTTTGTACTTTAACGGATCACCCTCGTTATTATGTAAAATAACTGATCACAGGTAGTATGCAGATTAACGAGTGTCTAGTCGGTAGGGTGCAGAATACCTAGGTAATTTCAAGATTACCTAGGTAATCTTAGAAATTGAAAAAAAATTCGCTCTTTAACGGATCACCCTCGTTAATCTGCAAATTACCTAGGTTATCTGTAAATTAACTGATTTCCGGACTTTAACTGTAACATATATACTACAGGGTGTATCTGAGATGGTGCAACAAACTTTCAGGGATGATAGCACTCATCAAGTCGAACAAGAATCGGTATAGAAAGGGGGTCCCAGACCAAATCCCAGGGAGTTAAAAATGGAGCGACACCCCAAAATCATCATTGAAAAATTCAATTTGTAGAAGAATTACTATTGGTAAAAACTTAATTATGGTCTCAAAAATTGTGGTTTAATATGATCTTTAAAATTATCTCAAAGGTCTTCCCTTTAAAATCTGTTTTATTATAAAAAAATTAAAAAACACAAAGAAATGTGAAAAACTCTGCCAAACCCTTATTTTGTATTTCGAAATCCTTTCTTTTGATTTGATAATCTGAAAGATCATAGTTGAAAACCCTTATGTCCAAAGTTTTACGTAAATACAATCAATATTAAATGCTTGAGATCCTGTTAGTTTGTTTTTTGCGTGAGCAGACATCTGTTCTGAAAACAGCTCTAGAAAACTGCTTACGCACGCAAAAAACAAATTTAACAGAATCTCAAGCGTTTAATATTGATTGTATTTACGTGAAACTTTTAACTTAAGGGTTTTCAACTATGATCTTTTAGATTATCAAATCAAAAGAAAGGATTTCGAAATACAAAATAAGGTTTTGGCACAGTTTTCACACTTTTTTGTGTTTTTTAACTTTTTTCATAATAAAACAGATTTTAAAGTGAAGACTTTGAGATAATTTTAAAGATCATATTAAACCACAATTTTGAGACCATAATTAAGTTTTTAACAATAGATGTTCTTCTACAAATTGAATTTTTCAATAATTTTTTGGGGGGGGTCGCTCCATTTTTAACTCCCTGGGATTTGGTCTGGGACCCCCCTTTCTATACCAATTCTTGTTCGTCTTGAAGAGTACTATCATCCCTGAAAGTTTGTTGCTCCATTTCAGATACACCCTGTATATATATTTAAGAGCCGGTGTAAATTAAGCATAAATACTAATTAAATTTGCAGTCATTATAGTTTATTATAGAAGAGACCCAAAGGGTCCAACAAGAAGTGTGTCCCCCCTCTTGGTGGGTGAGCTTTTATACTAGGTCACACTTATAAAAAAGTGTCTGGGGATCCTACGGCTCTGATAGGTTCGTGAGGTGTTTGGCGGGAATTGTTTCTAAGTATTGACACCCCCGCGAGGGGAGGTTTGGTGAGGAATTTTTGAAGGAGTCAATGACTCTAATAGAGACAAAGGCCTTTAGGCCTCTTCTACATTACATATATATACAAAATGAATTGAGTATAGTAACTGTTTTACTTCAAACGCCCAATATTTTTTCCAACCATGGCTTACATAGACTTGCAAAGTAATAACATTAGAGATAGGAGATAATTTCCATTGGGATCGCTTTTACCAATGTGATGCACTGATGACTGATTGAAATGGAGGAAAATGAAAATTGTGGAAGATTACCATGTATCATCATGTTGTGGAATATCCCAACTTCGGTAAATCACAAATATTTTTATTTGTGCTTTACCAGCACAAGATCTTAATGTCTATGATCTTTCATATTAATCAGAATTTTTTAATTTTTTTTTGTAAAAAATATGTGTTTGGCAGAGTAAGGGGTATGTACATTGTTTTTGTTAAAGAGTAAGGGGATAGAAATATACATAGAATCTATGACGTTTTAAGCATGAATATTTTACTATATTTGAAACACTTCATATCGTTGATTGCACCTTCTCCAAAGAATCCAATTTTCATAAAGGTTCTCGGTAAATTGATCCAATGTTCTTAGAAAATGTCGTGGATGTATATTATCTACTCTTCTATTCAGGAAAGAACTAAATAAACTAGCGGTAGAGAGGTTACTTTCTATTCAGTGGATTCAGTATCAGTAGTTCACTGGTGGAAAATACTTTTTATACGTCATTTATTTCTCCTCAACGATTGAAGTACCAGTTTTTTGTTAAGATATTTGTTAAAAAAGCTGCTTTTATATGCTTTAAAAATAATTTCAGTTTCTTTTTATTCGTATAAATGTCTTATATCTATATCGTGTCTTATAGTAGTAATGTATTATACACTAGCGGAAATAAAAATCCCAACACCAAGAAGGAAAGGAGATATCAAAGTCAAATTTATTTCTATGATTGCACATAGTATCAATGTGAGTTGCGTAAAAAATCAGCCTTCCTGGATATTAGGGGGCCGAGAAAAACAGGGAGAAGTGTTGTCTCCATAGGTGTCCATTACCGCCGTCACACGTCATGGTGTTGAGTGACAGGGGCTCTAAATGACTTTTGAGGGATTGGGGGACCATGTTGCCTCCTCAGGTAGTCCAAATGCATATGGTGCACCAGCGGACGTTGCATACCGGGCTAGGTGATTTCTCCTCTTTCTCCGGACATGTTTTGTGAGCTTTGGTTCTTACGAACGGATAGGCCAAGGTAAAAATGCAACATAGGGGGTTAAGAAGAAAGCTTGGACATTGCATGAAACATGTGTTTGTGTATTTTTCTCTTGAAATTTGTCCCCAGGACAGGTCTGAAGGTAAGGACGGACAACCGGCTAAAAAACCTCAATGAAGCAGCTCTGGTTGGCCAAAGTACCGGTAGATCATACTGAGGACAAGTGGCAGTAAGATGGATGTCGTTTGCAGTACTGCGGATTGTCCGTTTTGTCAGCATAGCTTCTTACGTTTTTGCCTATAAACAAGGGGCTGAAAATGGGCCTTTCTGTTTCCGATAGTGCACGAAATAAGGAAATGAAAATCCCAATTTCATGACATTGTGTTTATGAGAGAATCCTGCTTCGGTTTGGAGCACCACGGCGGATGGGTATGAGTTTAAAGAGACAATGGAGAAAGCGCAATCAGCTGATGATTTTCTAATCGTTCCACGAAGTGGTGATGCAGGGTAACGGAGTGGGGATGCATTGGATTCCATTTCTGCAACTCCTGGGTATGATTCAACAGTACTTTTTCCAACCAGAGCTGCGTCATTGAGGTTTTGGAGCCGGTAGACCGTCCTTACCTTCAGACCTGTCCTGGGGAAAAATTTCAAGAGAAACATGCACAACCATATGTTGTATGCAATGTCCAAGCTTTCTTCTTAACCCCCTAGGTTGCATTTTTACCCCGTCTCTCCCGTTCTCTAGAACCAACACCCACAAAACAACTCCGGTCAATGAGGAGAAATCACCTAGCCCGGTATGCAACGTCCGCTGGTGCACCATATGAATATGGACTACCTGAGGAGGCAACATGGTCCTCCAATACCTCAAAAGTCATTTAGAGCCCCTGTCACTCAATGCCATGACGTGTGACAGCGGTAATGGACATCTATGGAGACAACACTCCTCCCTAGTTTTCTCGGCCTCCTAACATCCAGGAAGGCTGATTTTTTAATCAATTCACATTGATACTATGTACAATCATAGACATAAATTTCTCTTTGATATCTCCTTTCCTTCTTGGTGTTGGGATTTTTATTTCCGCTAGTGTAGCTGTATCAGTAAATTTCAAGCCACTAATCCAGACTTCAGATTACATACTTTTTTAAAAGCCTACGAACCGGAACTTCCCTGTTTTGTACTAATCTGATAGGGGTTTGCACGAGTTTAATAAAGGTTCATATAGAAGTCTTAACCTTTTTTTTTTCATAAAACTGAATCTCATATTGTAACAGCATTTAATAGTCCTATATAAATCAAAGAAAAATGAAAGGGAAATAATATAAAATTGAATCTAAATATAACTCCAGACCAGAAGTGTCAGATTTTACAAAAGCTTTTCAAGAACTTCAAGGCTGTGAAGATTCATGCGGGCCTCATTAGGCTAACACAGTTATAAGGAAGTTATTATTCAGAAGCGTTATTTTAGGTGTGGTTATTAAATCTCTTCATGGTAATTTAATAATAACAGTTCAATAATAAACAATTGACGTATACTTTAGTCGTAAATTAAGAATAAATTTATTTTATGTTCACAATATGAGTTATACACATTTTGTAAAAAAAATTTCACCGTAAAATTCCGTTTTCTAGTTTACAAATTATACCATGAAAAAATCCCGTGAAGAATGCGTAAAAAACATTTGTATACAACGTAGCTTGAATTAACATTTGAAGCGGCGATAGCCATTAAAAATCTTATCAAGGCCGGTAGTTTGCTATCTCCGCTCTAGACAGTTATAAAATACAAATTTATGCAGTTTACTTATTTATGAATAGAAAATAATTAACTCATTAACTGAAAACATCATTAAATGAGGAAATAAAACAAATCGGACAAATTTACAAAACCACAAAATAAACTTCCAACACAACAAAAGAAGTATATTTATGCGCCTCATTAATTATTGAGTATTACCTTAACTAATGTTAGAGCACGCTCTAAAAATTAAACTGTAACAAGCAAAGAATTTTAAATTTTGATCAGTGTCCTAAACTTGATAATAATTGAAAAAAGTTTATGAATAACCTTTAACAAACTATTTTATATACATTTTGTAAACTAAGATTCGTGCTTATAGTCTTTAAGAAAAATATGTAACAACACCTCTGATATTTACTAATGATTTGAAAAAATTAGTTGTTCACTATAAAGCCAATTTCTATGTTTTCAATAGCTTAAGGTAAGGACTTAGATTTAATGTAAAATAATCGTAATTTTTGTACATTTGTTTATTCTGGAGAACTTTAATAAAATTTAATAATTAATTATAATAAAATATTCCCTATAAATTCTTAACTTTTGAAGATGTATTTCATACCAGATACATAAACTTTGATAAAAAAAATGTCTGGGTTGTGTCTTTCTGATGGCCGAAAAAGTGTTTGTTTTCAAATCGAAGAGAATTTATTTTCTGTGACTTTTCTCCCAAAGTTTGAGTGAATCGGAGCTTTATCATCCACGGGTTAGAAATATTTCTTGAGAGGTCAAAATTTGTGTGGGTAGTAAATTTAAATTTCTTTCCAACTTTTCGGGAAAAAAAGAGTCACGCAAATCTCCCTGGAGCTAGCTATTTTCTTTCTATAGTTTGAAGAGTACTTTTATCGGTTCTACAAAAAAAGAACTTCAGTTTGGGAGAACTTTCAAAGGAAGTTTATCCCTTTTCTGATGAAAAAAAATTGGTGCTTTATTCTTCTGCGAAGGGGAAGATATTTTAAAAGTAAAAAGCTGTTATATTTAAAAATTGCTGATTATTTTTTTCTACTTGAATGGTAGTAAATATTTTTGATTCAAAGAAAACCAATAACTAAGATTATTAAATTTTGTGGTTTTGCTTAGAACGACCAGAGTTAGACAAACTAGTCTCGTTTCTTTGTCTCTGTTTACTACGCTTTGAAAAAATATTATTAGAAGAATATTGAATACTCATTAAAATATATGCAGAGGGAGCTTCAAAAGCCCCTTTTAAGGCTTTTATTTGAACACAGCGTCCCCTAGGTCTGCCCCTATTAGATAAGTGACCATGGATGGAGAATCCATTGACATGACATGCAACACCCCACACCAAGCGGCGAAATAAAAAAAATGGGGGAAAAATAAAAACTGAAGGATATAGAGCAAAAATTCCAAATTTAAAATTCCCCGCCAATGCCACAGTGGGGATGACTGTTTTTACAAACAATCGGTTTAGAAAAGGCCCTATTTAATAATAACAAAAATAAGGCGGTATGTACTACTTAGAGCTTAAAAGCAATTTTAAAACTTCACTAAAAAGAAGCTAATTAAGAGAGCTTGTGTACAAAAAAAAATTATAAACTTAAAATTTCCTGCTTGAAAAAAAAGTACAATAAAAGTTATTTCCTCTTTGTAATTTATAATAATTTTCAAGTTTTAACCCTACAATGCATGATTTTTTCAATTCACTTGAAAATCATTTATGTGACTTCTATTATGGTGTACATTAGTAAAAAAATACTAAAAAAATTTAATTTAATTTTTTTCTACTTTTTATTGGTAAAAAACTCTGTCCTTGTGAAATTAATTTGTGTCTCTTGTGAAATTAATTGTGAAGTGAAATAAAACCAAATGCTCTAAAAATATAAAAAAACAACTTATCTTTTCAAAAAAAATTTTTTCAAGCTGAAATTTTTTTTTATTTTAATTTATATGGTCCTTTTATTTTGGCATTTTCTGTGTCTTGACTTTCGTTTCACTAGCTACTAACAAATGTCTCAAAATAGTACCCCTGCTGTGATCTACTGGCAGTCTAAAGTGCTAATACAATGAAATGTTATACCTATTGTACTTATTGCATGGTGTTGCCGTTTGGAAATGAAAGTTCGAGTAGGAAATGGAGAAAAATGTCGTGTTGCCAAATGGCATCAGTATGCACTGTAGGGTTAAGATGTTTTACTTCTTCATTTATTTTTCTAGCCAATGATAGATACTAGGTTCTCAATCCTTGTTTTTTTTTATCAAAGTGAAGTTTGGTACAAAAAAGGAATATTTGATAGTTCAGTAAAAAGTAAAACTTTAAGGGAAAGGGGAGGTTTAGGCGTAAGAGTGCTCAGTTGGGCAAAAGTACACAGTGGTTTTTCCCTTTTGGCAACAGTATAAGGGGGAGCAATTACGATCCCATCAGTGACATGTATATCATTAGTAATGTTAAAAGGCACACTCATTATTATTTTCATATATTTGTATTTTATTTATTAGGTAAAGTATGGTTTCTTTGAGTTAGCATTCTTTTCTTCGAAGAAACCTTATTGTTTTTATAAATAAAGGACTAATGCTTGCACTTTGTGCTTTCACAAAGTACCAATGGGTGGTGTGGGTGTTCACGGGACCGTAAAATTTCTTCGTTGTAACGGAAATTTCGTTGTAACCGTACTATCGTTAATTCAAATAAAAACGGTTGGGGACTATCTACACTTTCGTAATAATGGGATTTTTCGTTGTATTGGTATTCGTTGTAACGGGATTTCACCGTACATCTAAACAAAACTTAAATAACACATTTGAACCAGTTTTATCGCTGTATCATTCTTAAAGTATATTTTTTAAAAACTAGGGAGCTACCGCCCCCTGCTCGCTATCGCTTGCCAACCCCCGTTAACTGCTGACGCAGACACGTTTGAACCGCTTCGCAATTCCTCACAAAACCCTGCTCACTGCACTTACGCACTTTATAAAACATTCTTAAAACAGGGTTAGTACTTTTCCGGGGTATTCTTTCGAAAATGGTGGATATACATTCAGTAGCGGAAATTTAACAGTTAATTTATGGTAACATTAATTGGCGGGTCGCCTTATAATTCCAAGAAAATTAACAACAGAGCAATGTAACATTCCTTTACCATTTCCCCAAGGTAATGTTTTTTTCACAGATCCATTAAGAAGCACTGAAACATCTCAGGAATAAATTTAACGTTCTAAAAATTTGTAACTATTTTCATCGATTGGCTGTGAAAAATGAAGTAATTACCGTAAACTTCACGAAAATTTAGAATTTATCTTCATGAGAACAAACAAACGTCGAAGTTGTGTCAGTATCATAGCAATGACACGAATGTTTAGACTTCAAACATTTTCGATTTTTATCTTAATTTCTAAAACAGTCCCCCGTGTTATCTAGTTGTTTGCGTTTTGGCATTATGAAATAAGGTGTCACATTTTACTACCTTAAAAAACATACTTGCAAAAGAACATAAAAATAATAATAATTGTAAAAAATAAATGCAAAAGTTCAAAATTTCCGAAAGCGAGTTTATATTTTGTTGTAAATATGGTAATGATTAGGTTGCCACAACGACAAAGATAAATGTAAAAATATTAATTTGTTATTTAAAAAGTAAAAGATAAATTATTTATACATAAGTTTTAAATATAATTAAAACCGTTTAAACAACAGAAATATAAATATTGTTAAAAATAACCCAAAATTTATTTTTTAAATTCGTGTTATAAATAGAAAGATGATTATTTAATTTATTTGAATATTAAAAACCAGTGAAATATGTTTTCAATTTTTTTTTGAAATTCATAGTTTCTTGCTTTATAACTGCAACCTTATCCGTAATCTAAAAAAATGGAAATATTTTAAAATTTAGATTTTTTTTAGAAATTCTAAAGGCACTTTGCACATCCTCAGATCAATAATTAAAAAGCCTTTCCCTGGAAACCGTTCACCAAAAACTTTTTTTTAGAATAGAGAGATTATGAAAATTGGTAATTTTTTTCACTTTTTTAAAACTGTTGGGATCTACCGGCAAACCCTAGAGTTAACTTAGGGGGCTGAAACTTCACATACTATCTTTTGGGACCAAAAGGAATGGGAAAAGCCCTGGGGAGCGAGGTTTTTTGAGTGGTATACTTCCTTCTAAACAACTTGGTAGGGGAGGGTGGGGACGATTGTAAAAAAAAAATTTATTTGATCTCAAACTAAGCCATTTTTTATGTTAGAGTCATGAAAATTGGTATGAAAATAGGTTGATAGATCCCAATTACAATTTTGTAAGGAAAGCTGTCCGGTGGACATGCATTACAATATAGTAAATAAAACATCAAAAATCGAAAATCGTTACAATCGACCCCACCTCAAGGGCCAATTGTAACACACTACAAATTTAACATAAATTCATAAAAATCGATAGAATATCATACAGATTTATTAACAATATATATCTTCTTTTTAAATAACTAGGGAGCTACCGCCCCCTGCTCGCTATCGCTCGCCAACCCCCGTTAACTGCTGGCGCAGGACCTTTTGGAATTGCTTCGCAATTCCTACAAATTCTAACTCGCTGAACTTAATACACTTTATAAAACAATTAAATAATTTACAGAAAAAACGTCAACCAACTTTCCAAAAATACTTCACCAAATCCCCTCCATAAATAAATTTCCCTTAAAAGTTTGAATATATATTAACTCGAACTTATCAAAAATATAAACGAAATGTTTTTAAAAATATTCATCTTAATTATTTTTAATCTATGATTATAAAAATAACTAATTCTAATTGTTTATCAATATTCGGACCAAACAAAAACCATTATTTTACAGTAACTCGTTAGTATAATATGCCTAGTGTTTATCATTCATATTTTTGTTTAAACCCAGACTTGTTAAACATTACCGTTTAAGCAATTGAAAATAAAAAGAGACAAAATATCACTCTATGTTTACAATTAATTTCGATAAAATGAGACTAAAAATTATAAATATTGGACAAAAATGGTGAAATTTTAGTATGAAATTGCGCACATGTAAGTTTTTAGAATATGTTTTTATCAGTCTTAGAGTGATATTTCATTAAGAATTCTTTTTTAAATGGTGAAAAAACATGTTTCATCTTAAAATATAGCTCCAATCGGTCGTTGTGATTGGATGCATAATAATTTGATTGACAGTAGTTGCTTTGTAACTGCAACCTTATCCGTTATCTAAAAAAATGAAAATATTTTAAAATTGAGAATTTTTTTGAAAAATCGAAGGGCCTACTCGGAAATCCGGAAAGAATCCGGACATTTTGATACCATATATGTGTCATTCGGTTCAGTAATTAAAAAGCCTTTCTCTGGAAACCGTTCACCAAAAATTTTTTTTTTAGAATAGAGAGATAATTAAATACATATACTAGAATGGCAATAATGAACTTTCCACTCAAATAATGAGTTATAAATTATAATGAATGAATATGAGTAAATAATAGTGAAAAATTATTCAGTAAGGCTATTAGGGTATTTATATATGAACTCCTCTATAGTACAACGAACGTGGGACCATTTTTTGCACTAAAATGGTCCTGTGGCATATTACAATCATCCCCAGATGAAATGTTACATTCGACCACACGTCGCCCTTATTAATTCAACCCTCGTTTTCCACGAAACTAACAACACTATCATCTTGAAACTAAGCAGAATGAAACTAGGATACATGTACATTAGGGTGTATCGAAAAAAACTTTTGATAAAGCTTGAATAATAGCCTAAATATCTATATTACTTTTTTTTGTATGCTCAAATTTCGTCCAAAATCGCGTATTTCCTCGTTCAAATCAGAGCCCACAATCAACATAATATAAAGATTTAAGTTATTATTCAAGTTTTGTCGGGTAGCATACATCATATAGAGTCCATAACTCGAGACAAGATATTCGTCGTGTGATTAGGGTAAAAATGAGGGGCGAAAAACCGATTTTCGGCCTTTTTGGCTGCGTGCCTCATAGGATTAACATGGGGAACTTCAGGGCCAATGTGGCACCTTAAGAAATTATCCAAAAATTCTGAAAAAATTCACAGGTACTCTCTGGCACCTTAGACAACTTTTCAGCACTAATGCGTCATCAAAATCGAAAAAAAGGTTTTTTCGATACACCCTAATGTATACATCTACACTATTAAAATCCGAGAGTAAACAAACGTATATATATATATGTGTGTGTGTGTGTATGCGTGTATGTCCATCTATCTCCTCCGAAACCACTGAACGCAGAAGGGCGCCAGAGGTACCAAAAGACGCAGAATGACCCAAGGACTAGGAGTAGCCCATGTTCATTCTGAAATTCGAAATACTTTTCGAATTATTTGCGTTTTTCTGCTCTTTTCCGCTTTTGCTCCATTTCTCCACTAGATTACACCTGCTTGACTCACTATTGCAAATTAGTTGAAAACAACCAAGTTAAATATTTTTAATAGGAAAAACTCGATAATTGTCCATTTAAAAACTCCATCAGCTATGTAAAAAACAAAATAAATTCAAATAATTTATTTTCAAGCGTTATTTACCTTAATTTTAAGAATTTTTCCATTAAAATAAAAATATTTATGGAATAACTCTCAAGACATGGTTCACTAGACCTAAAATTTACTAGGATTTTTATCTGGTATTTTTTTTAATTTTTCTCTACTAGAGATGATCTGCTTCACTCACTATTGTAAATGAGATGAAAATTTTAAAATTAAATATTTTAATTTGAAAAATCTCATAAATATTATATATTTATGGAAAAGTGGAAATTGTCAATATGGAAGTATAACTGTAAATATTTCATTTTTTTATAATTATGAAATAATGAATACGGCTCAGACTTGACCATTTACTGGATTTTTCAAATTAATTGCTTAATTAAGATGAAAAAAAAAACCAACCGGATAGGAAAAATTACAAGGAAGACTGGAATAGGAAAGATTACCGGGAACACTGAGATAATAAATATTTCTGGAAACACATGGGTAGGAAAAATTACTAGAAACACGGAGATAGGAAAAATTACGGGGAACACGGGACAGGAATGGTATCGGAAACGCCGGGATAGGTAAAATATCGTAAAAACCGGGATAGGAAAATTTACCGGGAATACGGGATTATGAGAAGTGCGCCTGGAATACCGGGATGATAGTTGTAATTGCTGATCTACAAAAGTAGAATTACTAGGAACACTGGGATAGGAAAAATTAACGGGGAACACGGGACATGAATGATATCGGAAACACCGGGATGGGTAAAATATCTTAAAACCTAACCTGTATAGGAAGAATTACCGGGAACACCAGAATAGGAAAGATATCGCAAACACCGGGATGGGTAAAATATCGTACAAACCGGGATAGGAAAATTTACCGGGAATTCGGGAATATGAAAATTGCGCCTGGGATACCGGGATGTTAGTGGTAATTGCTGATCTACAAAAGTAGAAATGTATTTTTAGAAAACTCTAAAAAAAAATTATACACTCCACCCGTTCAAGGCTGTGGAAAAGGTGGGACAAGTGGCCACAACAGATAAAATTGAGTTAAAACTGAGTTATTATTTATGTTGGAAAGATAGAATGTTATGTAAAAAAATATTGACTTTTTCTTTTTCATACCTTTTTCTTCTCTAAAAATATAATATTTAAGTATGCATCGTGAAAACTACAATTAAGTATTTACTCGGCGCAACACATCGGGTTGAGGCTTCAGCCAGTACAATACATAAAATCAGTGTTGCTGTGCTTTATACCTGCTGTACAGGAGAAGGAAAGTTATCCAAAAAAAGAAATTTACTTCGATGCTCGAAAAACACTCTTTTCTCAATTACACAGCCACAACTCAAATGTAAGCCTTGTAAATCTCTGATATTCTTTCATTCACCTGCCTTGTACGTACTGTCATCTCTTTTTCGCCCAGGCAGCCTCTCATTTTGAGGAAATCAAAGTGTTACAATTGCCCCGTGTTACAATCGTCCCCACTCTCTAAGAGCTATTGAATTTATGAACCTATTGAATTTAACTGTTATTAAATTTATGGTTTATTCAAGGACGATTGAAAACATAATATATCGGCGTCAAAGAGTCGCATAGTCAAGATAGTGAAGATTTTATTAGAGAGAATTATTTAATTCATAATCGTGCAAGACTTTAAATGAGAGAGTTCAACTCCTTTTACTTTTACCAATGAAAGTTCTATGCTACATCTGATGAATAAATAGATGCTTAATTTTCCCTTTGGAAGGCTTAAAACGGGTGAAACTTCGAAGCTGAAAACTAACTCATTGATTTTCTGGAAAAGTAACACACGATTTTTATGGATTTTTCAAGAAGATTGAATCTTGTATGGATTACACACTTTAAGGAGAGGTGTCATGAGAGATGAATCTTCCGATTACGAAGGCCGTGGTACTTTTTTTTTGTTTATTTTGCTAAGTTTTACAACTTTGTAAGCGTACTTTAAGCCTCACGTCAGGTAAAAGTACACATTAAAATTTTTTATTTTCTTTGGGATTTTTAACATACATTTAAAGCTAAGATCTTCCTTTTTTGTAGGTTGATTTATGCATCAATAAACTTAGGTCACTTAATTTTTAAGGATCTGGCTGAAATTATCTTTTTTAAAGCCTAAAATCCTTTTTGTGAGTATACTTACCTTTCTTTCCCCGATACTAAAATACCTAGTTAAAAATTTAAATTATAAAAACACGAGTCACTTCCATAATGTTTTTCTTTTTGAATTAATTATTATACCTGTTATTATTATCAATACAGCAAAATGTATTTCATAAAAGATTTTAAATTCATTTTTTTGTAGTTTGAAGAATAAAAGAAGACTCTTAGATTATTTTCTAACTACTTTAACAGATGGCGGCACGTTTCTCTCCCATTTGCACTTGGTCGAAGAATTTTTTTTCCACTGCCTTACACTTTGGTATAGTTTTTTAAATAATAAATTATGGATAATCTTTATAATTCTTATAATCTCATACGTACTATGATGCCGATTTTTATTTTACTTTTTATCCAATAGCTAACATGCTGTTGATTTATTCATTAAAAATAATAGGGTGTATCACGGAAAACTTTTTTTAGAAATTCAAAAAGGCCATAACTACAAAAGTTTTCTGAGGGACTCAAAAAAATTTAGCCGAATAAAATATAGGTCTGGCGGAATGGGGTCGAAATTAATGAAAATTCATCATTTTCCAATAAATCAATCGAAATTTCTAAGATGAAAATTTTTTTTCATGTAATTTAAATTTTTCTAAGACGATGTTATATCTCATCTTAAAATGTGCACTAGAATTTTAATTTCTATTAATTTGAGAGAAAACAATTATTTTTGTATTAAATGATACAAAAATTACTAAATTAGAGAATGTCGCTTTGAATTTAAAAACCCCGTTTTTCGTGATATGCATTATTCTTTACTCCCAAATTAAACTTAAGAATTAGCTAGGATTTAATCATCAATGCAATGGATTATGATTATGTAATAGATGTACTAATAAAGAGATAATTTTTCCATATTACAAGGCTTGAACAAAAATCTCTCTCTGAAATTTTTTTCGACTCTCCTTACCCCCTAATTAAATTCCTAGGTGATTATTGAGTGGATATAAGCATTGCGAAGTAGTAAAAGAAATTATGAATTTGAATGTCCTAAAAAATTGAAAACTATTATACTAATAGTTAAAGGAACTCTTTACACTTAAAAACGGATAAAATACATAAATCTATCAAAGATATTTTAAATAGACCAAACTACAAAATTTATTATGGAAATTTTATTCATGATCGAGTGATTGAATTGATTTACCCAAGCACAAATGAAACACTTCCAGTGTGGAAAATAATACAACTCAAAATGATTTTAAATATATTTAGTTATAGATTGTCTGTGTGTGAGATACCTACTTAGTAGTAGGAGTACTCTCTATACTTAAAAAAATAACAGTCACACAATACCGCTGTTTAAGAAAATTTTCATTTTAAGAGTTATGAGCTCTTACTACGGAAAAATTATTCAATGGAATACCATGAAATTTAAAATGTTTTCGCTAAATGTATGAAGATATTATATAACAAACATTTATGAATTTGATAATTAGTGTTGAAGTTTTTTAATGTCTTAGAAAATTATTTTTGTGCTCCAACTGCAGATATTTTACAGCCGGATTTCTGAGATGACCCATACTTAGGACAAAAGTTTTACACAGCTTTTAGTAATAAGGTAATAATCGGCCGTGGAATTTATTTCTAAATCCAACCTTTTGCCTGCAATAATCCGTCTTTCATTGCTCTTGGCAACTTTTATCTGCATTTAGGCATCTTCGGCACCTCGTTTCCAGGGTCTCGTTTCCAGGGTATATCAAAAGCTACATTAAGTTAGTGTGATAACGTCACACAACGTTGTGACGTCACACTCAACTTACTAGTCTATTTATTACGTCATAGTAACGTGCCTATATGGTCATCATAACTGCAACACATTGTACCCTCTTTATAAGCATGTCACGGACGAATAAAAAATGAATGAGTACATGTGATGCTTTATATTTGAGTATCTGCACATTCTCAAAAATGAGTACAATACTGGCAAAAAAAATCGACTCAGACCCTATATCTCCGGAACGGCTTGTTATATAAAGACAAATAAGGTATCATTTTTCATGATTTGAAGTATTCTATATTTAGAATATCCCCCGAGGTTGATGACATTTTCTATACAGAGTACACTATACAAGAGCTGAGAAGGGCAATTGGTCAGCAGAAAACGAGAAAAAGCCCCGGGCCGGATAAAATCCACTCAGAATTTCTAAAGCACCTAGGACCTAGGGCGCTTGGATTTCTACTTCATTTATACAACCTGTCTTGGAAAACGGAGGCACCCGCAGAATGGAGAAAGGCGATTATTATACCAATCGCGAAAAAAAATAAAATCCTATCTGATATGGCAAGTTACCGTCCTATCTCTTTAACTAGTATGATATGCAAAGTTATGGAGCGCATGGTAAACGAAAGGCTGGTTTTCTTCCTCGAAGACAACAATCTACTAACGCACTGCCAAGCTGGTTTCAGGAAACTCCAATCTACGAGCCAACAGGTTATGCTATTAACACAAGCAATAAAAGATGCCCTCGACAAGAGTAAGACCCTCGTTGCAGTTTTCATCGACTTTAAAGCAGCTTATGATAGAGTGTGGAGATTTCGAGTATATCAAAAATTACAAGCGATGGGCGTCAAAGGAAAGATGCTCGATTGGCTGAAGAGCCTGACCCATCAGCGTTACTGTGCTGTAAGATACGGAAACCATATCTTCAAGTTTAAACAAACACACACAGGATTACAACAGGGGGGAGTTTCAAGCACCACTTTGTTTAACATCCATATTAATGACCTCCCGAAAAGTTTGGAGGAAATTGACGGTATAAACTGTGCTCTGTATGCCGATGATTTGGTTTTCTGGGCATCAGCTCCTGGCAAAAAACAGAACGAGTTGATAAACAAAATAAATACTGCTATGAAGACACTTTCTGATTGGTGCGACGAAAATAAAATGGAAATTAATACTGAAAAGTCGGTGTACCAGACTTTCACTTTGAATAGACAATCAACTGAAATGAACATCATATATAAAGATACCCCATTAAAGGAATCACAAAATACAAAATATTTAGGAGTCATTTTTGACAAGAAGCTGACTTGGAAAACTCATGTTGAAGAGATCACTTCGAAAGCGAAGGATAGATCAAAGATTTTGAAGAGAATTGCCGGTGCAAAATGGGGATGCAGTAGAGACACTTTGAATCTCACGTACAAATTGTATATAAGACCCATTTTAACTTACTGCTGCGAATCTCTTATTACATGTAACAAAGAAACATTAAATAAACTCGAAATCGCTCAAAACCAAATCCTGAGATTGGTTACCGGGGCAGTTAAAACAACCCCAATTCAAGCAATGTTATTGATTACCGATAACAAACCAATAGAGGATAGTATTAAAGCAAATGCGCTATGTCTTTTTGAAAAACTAATACGCCTCCCAGGTAACGCATTCTGGAGAAACTATGACCTAAGTCAAGGTAGAAGATTGAAAACACAGGCTGGACCCATCCAAAGAATCCAGGAGATAAGAGAATTAATCGATGTACCTACTTCCATTGAAAATCTGTCCAACCCATTAGATCCACGGAGAGTTGGCAGCATTGAAGGCAGGGTAGAGTTGATACACGCTGTTCATAAGAAAATAACAATCGAGGCTGAGTTGAAAGCTAATGCTCTAGAGACCATATACACCAAATACCCTGAGCAGGAATGGCTGCACATATATACAGATGGCTCCCGCCTTACATGCGAGGGAAATGCAGGCGCCGGAGTGTTCTCTAGTCTTTTTACATTTTACATCTCCCTTGGTCCTCATACCACTCCATTTGACGGAGAAGTGGAAGCCATTAGAATAGCCACTCAGCAACTGATTTCTATAGCTGATAGTTTCAAGAACGCCGTGATTTTGTCGGATTCTAAATCTGCAATTCAATCGATCTTATCCTCTAAACCCCCTGACTCTCAAAGACTTAGAGAATGCATTTTGAATTTGGGATCTCTTCAAACTCTTCATAAAAATGTCATTCTGCAATGGATTCCGGCTCATTGCGGAATTTATGGAAATGAAATGGCCGACTCTTTGGCAAAGAGAGGAACTGGGATGTTACAGTTCTCACAAGATTTAACACCTTATTCTTCCATTACGCGAATCATTAAAGACTTCATGAATAAAGATTTTCGCTCTAGACAAAATGAAGAAATAAACGAAAAAAGGTGGAAAGAATCCCTTTTAAAAATACCAGCTTTTCCAAGACGGCATGCTGTCGCAGCTTTTCGTCTAGAAACCGGACATGACTGCTTGGCTAGACATTTACATAGAATTAAAATCTATTCATCTCCCAACTGTGTTTTATGCGGGAGCGACTTTGCCATGGACGCATCACACCTTTCGGAATGCCCTGCTGTGTCGGGTAACATCTATAACAGATATTGGCAAGCCAGGGAGATGCTTCAGGACCTCTAGACTCTTTGACCCTTTTTGACTTTTTGATGTTCTTTCTCGTTATCTTGTTTGGCTGTTTTACGCTGTTTTGTCTTTCTCTTTCTTGTTTTTCTGTGTTGTGTGTGGCCAAGACCACACACTAGTCAATGATGTATATCAAGTGCTACTGCTAAAAATAAAAAAAAAAAAAAAAAAATATTTAGAAAATTTTTCAAGTTCTTAGGGGGTCGTCTTCATATTAAACGAAGCACCAACTTTCGTTTTTCCTATGGAAACCATCAAAGATTATTCCATATTCTGAAAGAGCACCCTCTAAAACCCCCCAAAACCAGTTTTCATGCCATTTGGTCCCCAAATGAAGCCAGGAGTGGGGGTTGAAGTTCGTCGAATTTACGTTGAAATCTCGTTTTTTACGTTGAATTCTCGATTTTAGTCCTTTCAACCATCAACCCCGCAGGATCAAAATCGAGAATTCCACTTAAAAAAACGAGATTTCAACGTAAATTCGACGAACTTCAACCCCCACTCCTGGCTTCATTTGGGGACCAAATGGTATGAAAACTGGTTTTGGGGGGTTTTAGAGGGTGCTCTTTCAGAATCTGGAATAATCTTTGATGGTTTCCATAGGAAAAACGAAAGTTGGTGCTTCGTTTAATATGAAGACGACCTCCTAAGAACTTGAAAAATTTTCTGTATATAGAATACTTCAAATCATGAAAAATGATACCTTATTTGTCTTTATATCACAAGCCGTTCCGGAGATATAGGGTCTGAGTCGATTTTTTTTGCCAGTATTGTACATGCATATTTTCAAATTTGAGTAAATTTGGATCGGAGCCTGTTTGAGTGCGTGACATACTCATATTTGAGTAATTTTTACTCATTTTTGAGACTGTCGTTTTAAGAGTGTAGCATTTTTCCCACGGGTTTTGAACCACCCTTTATATTATTACGATAACCAGAGTTAGGTAAAAATCTTTCAAGTTATTTACCAAAATAACAGGAGACCGTACTTGTTTCGGGTTACTTTAATAAATTATGGTTATATTTACTTTGACGTAATGGGAGTTTCATTCGGAAAAACTGGGTAACGTCCTTGAAATTGGGAGTGTGAATTTTCCATGGACGATAATAACTGTAACTACTGGTTAAATTTGACATTCTTAAAAATTTTAAGGGGTCGTGTCTTATATTTGCAACCCGTGAAAAGGCCGGACATAAAATGACGACTGAATATTTTAAGAACAAGATAAAAGGGGGACAGGTTTGGAATATCTTTACTTGAGTTTGGCTATCTGGTTACAGACCATGACAAAAATACAAATATTATAATACAATAATTTAATATACAGACTATTGTACAGATTAGAGAACACTAATAAAATTACAGGAATATGTTACTTTCATTCTAATAAGTAAAATTCGTGCGTCAAAAAAAATTTTTAGAGAAAGTTATACAAGAATAGAAACATATCTGACAGGAAAAAAATTTCATTACAAATACCCAGAAGTACTTTGTTTAAAAATTTTTATTGATAAGGTTGGAATGAACAAAAGTAAAACAATTGTTTTACTTTTCAGCACTTAGGTTTCATTAGATTAACTAAGTTTATATGATTAAAGTTTCATATTTTTTGTTTATATTTGCCTTACTTGGTTTTAGTTCGATTTATAAAACTAGCAACAAATAAAAACGAGAGTTACCCAAATTACCATAGTACTTTTTTTAAGGAAATATCAAGCTTACTAAAACCAATTGTGTTAAACAGGAATAATCTAAAAATTCCTTGTTCAGTAGGAACTTGAGAAACCATATATGTAGACACTGAATTTATTTGCTGAAAATAATAGAAACAGTTCAAACAGAACTAATAAATTTTCATTTGAGTCAGCCAGCATCAGAAGAGGGACGAAACTACTCTTTTTGATGTCTCACGGGAGCCCTGCAAATGTTTCGGAAAGTATCTGATCGAACGCGATAAAAGAGAAATTCTATAAACTTGGATTTCGTGTCTTAAAATTGAATTTAATCGGTATTTTCTTTGGCCGTCTGATCCACCAAGACACTAAAATATATTTTCTTTGCTTTTAGAAGACGGGTTTAGATTCTTGGTTCTGAAGATTTCTACAAAAGAGTGAGATCATGTATTTTATAATGTTACATTTTGAAAGTACTATAGTCATAAATTCAAAGAAACAAAACTAAATTTTATATTGACACTTGAATGTAATATTTCGTATTTCGCAGGTATAAAAGTAATAAGGTTATTTTTTTAAACTTAAAGTTAACCTTATGTTTAAATTACCAGTTAGATGGTAATTACCTAATTTTTCCAAGCGTCGATCTTAAGAATTTTTTAAATCTTTAATAAGCCTTCCGGGCAATACCAGCATTTTTTGAAAACAGAAAAAAGTGCATTTTTCCAGTTAAGGAAATAGATCTAAATTCAAAAATAGACATGGGCTAGATGCCACCCGGCTCTTAAAAAATGCCGGAAAAAGCCATCACAACAATAGTACAATTAGTAACTGATTTCATGTTCATACCTTATTGTTTTTACTTGCAGCATTCGCGCAGTAATTGTTTGTTATTAATTTTTCAATTTTTAGTAGGATTCCAAACAACACAACCATCGATCTGGGAAAATAAAATAAATATTTACTCTTCAGGTCGTGAAAGTTTTCATCATTTTATAATTCAACCATTGTTTAAAATCAATGTATAGGATATAAGTATGTACATTATAGTGCTGTCCTTAAAAAATAAAAACTTTTTCATTTTTCCTTCATTAAAAGCTTAAAAAATATGATAACCAAATCGAACAAAAGAGTGTTGTAACGACTCATCCCCCCTACATTTTAGTGCTTAGTATTTTTAATTCAAACTCTCCGTTACATATTGGCGGACAATTAAGTACGAATATAAAAACCCCCACGCTTGAAAATACTCAAAAAATTCAGAAAAAAATATGGATGAAAGGTTTATTTTTTTAGAATAGAGAATAGTTAAGATAACGAAAACAAGTTTATTACAAATTATTTCTAAAATTGAAACTTTTCAAAGTTTTCACCTCAAGATTTTGTCTTCAAAACACAACGTAAAAAACCCATGTACCCTAAAAAACGACGCCACGCTTTTTGCCAAAATTCGACATTCTGCATATTAAAAAAACTAAATAAATGAACGGTTCTTTGACTTGTTTTTACATTCCCTGCCACTCTAAATGGTATAGAAAGACAGGGTACATGAGAATTTAAAATTATTTATTTAAAATATCTCGATGGGTTTTTTAGGGTACATTTGGAGTGTTTTTTTAAAGTACAGCACTATACATTTTGACATTTAATGTTTTGCGCCTTTTTTTAAAAGTCAAACTTTGAAATTAAGTTAAAAAGTAAATAATCATCGTAATTAAAAAAATTTGTGCGCGTATATTCCTCTCTTGGGTACCTCTATCGAATAAAATAATAAACGAAAATACTGGAATTTCCCATTGGGCTTAAAAAGAATGAAACATTTACAAAGAAATAATGTAAACAAATATGTAACCTCCTTACCAAAACTTTTAATTTCTCTATATAAGAAAGTTATTACCTTCCAAGTTTCTATTTTACCCTACATTTGTTCATAATACTCTTGTTTTATAAGGAAGGATTAGGGTTGAGGAAGAACCAAGACCAATAAATAGGTTCTGCACTATAGAAATTAAAATTTAAAGGAAAATCCAATTCAATAAAGTAACATCCAAATATGAAAAAGAAAAATCCAAACTTTAAAATGTTAACATTTGCGTAATGATTTCACTGTTCAAATTGATCTTAACTTGGCGGGACTGTTTTAACAACAGTAAACTGCCGGGGGCTAAAATTTTACTTTTATCTGAACTAGTTACAAATGGTTTCTTTTAATAATTCATGCTTTATAAGGATCTACAATCTATACAGATTTTTACTTGTGTAAATTCTATAAATGTATAAATATACGCTGCAAACTAAAAAAAATATTTAAAATAGTGTCAAAAAACAGTAAATATACCAAAATAAATTATAACCTCTAATAAAATAATACAATTAATATACGTCAGTAAAAAGTATCAAATGGGGAAAAACCTCACGAGAAATTTAACTACAAAATTCAAATCAGGAATAGGAGTTTAAGGGCAGTTCGAGAGAATTCTTTGCTGATCCTTTGCGCATCCAATTGCCCGATCCGCCAACAAAAGAATTCCTGGAAGCTTTTGCTCGATGAAAATCAGCTTTAGTATTTATTCATCAAGATCAGGGAGTGACGTGGAAGACGCGGGCTTTCACCGGAGTTTATCTGAATTTTGGCTCCGCTGCCGAAACGCTAACAAGCAAAAGAACCTCATTACCATAATGGCAGCGCCGCTCCCTTGACAAATGGAGGACCGAACAGCTGAAGGGAACCAAGCGATGCTGCTGCGTCGGAGAACCCAACCTCAATGGAGGTTCCATCTTTTCTATGAAGATGGTTGTGGGTAGAGTCCGCATCTGCTACATCCATTCCTGGAAAACATAGATAGTGTCAAAAATATATCCATCCAATATGAGGACAGTCCCATAGACCGAGGAGACTGAGAGATTGCGGGGTTGACTGTTTCGGTTTCTCCTATAAGAAAAAAAAATTGAGTCTTGTGCCATAAAAATTCAACCAACCAACCTAAAAGGAAAAACAATATTATATTTTTTTCATTAAAAAAATAGTAATTGCAAAAATATAAGTAATTCAATATTTCATCAAAGTTAGTTAAATTTTTGATAGTATAATGGCTGTATTCACCACTAACTTGAAGTAAGCTTAACCAGGAATCAAGCACTGTGATTGGCTTAAAACTTGTTTCCTTTTTTCAACTACCAATTAGACGTTTTGATTCCAGGTAAATCTTAGATAAGATTAGTGGTGAATGCAGTCATAAAAACCTTTAATTCCGTTAGAATTTTTAAAGCACTGAAATGCGTATTTAACAGTACTTTTATTTGAATGATGGACGCATAAAATTGAGCAAAATAACAATCCTTCCATCTTTAATTTGAATGCTACAATTCATTTTTAAATTTTTGTTTTTAAATATTGTATGATATTGATGATTCTTTATGATATTTTTAATATAATTTTTATAATGTAGCTTTTGGAAGAAAATTGTGTTATTTGAATAGTTTTCATCTAATTTATGGGTTCTATTCCATTAACTGTACCGTTCAATAACGCCAAGTTGTTTGAATGCCAAATATTCAAATATCGCCAAATTTCTTCTTTTAAGACCAACAATATACGATCGTTTTAACGAAAGGAAGTTATAACTAGTACACCCTAAAATTAATTATATACTATGAATTTTTTGTTAGGGGCCGCTCCTAAATTTTTTTAGCACTTTTAGGGGGGTATGGGGCCCTGCATATGTGACACTATAAGACACAGGGGAAGCGAGTGGTTCAATTTTTTTACATCACCATTACATTTTAAAAACCGTTCTTTTGAAGCTTTTGAAATTCTACAGGGTGATTCTAAATTACGTGGACAAACTTCGCATGTGGGTAGAGGGGACCTAGACAAGCATATTTCGCATAGGAATGAGGGGGCGCAGCCTTACCGTTTAAGAGCTAGGACCTAATGTAGTGCGAGCGCGTTTCAAAAGGCCGTTTTTAGAAGGTCCGTGAGACGAAACATAACATAATAAAATGAAAAACATTATTGCATGAGGTACAAGAGTATCCTTACAACTTAAATCCTCAATACGATATAAATTGGACCACTTGCCAAACCGTGAGGTGAGTTTTAAAACGTGCAATATTAATCTCTTTGTCAAACAATGGAGTTCCCTTAATGGTATTTAGAAAAATGATGATCGGGGAAGGAAATTTCAATGAACAAACAGTTTTAATGATCAATGTTACGATCATTGAAAATTCCTTCCCCGATCATCATTTTTCTTAATACCATTAAGGGAATTCCATTCTTTGACTAAAAAATTAATATCGTACTTTTGAAACTAACTCCATGGTTTATAAAGTGGTTCAAATTCTATCGAATTCATGGTGTAAGTAGCAAGGATACCTCCTTACCTCCCACAATAATGTTTTTCATTTTATTATGTTTTGTTTGGTCTCACGGGCCCTCTAAAAACGGCCTTTTGAAACGCGCTCGCACTACATTAGGTCCTAGCTCTTAAACGGTAAGGCTGCGCCCCCTCATTCCTATGCGAAATATGCTTGTCTAGGTCCCCTCTACCCACATGCGAAGTTTGTCCACGTAATTTAGAATCACCCTGTATACGAAACCTTTATTTCACTGTTTGGTTTGTTATAGTAGTAAAAGAGTATGTAAGAGAGCACTAAAAAATATATTTTAGAAAGGTGGACTCTATAATGAAATGCATTTGATCTGCAGCCTATTTCTTCCCACTCTATGATCTTTTTCATTCTTGAGCGGTTGGATAAGTAGCTGCATCTTTTTTTACCTTCCGTTTACCTTGAAAAAGTAAAAGTAATTGTTTTAAGCGGAGACCATAAATCTGTTTCCTTGTTTTTAAAGGTGGGGGAATTTTTTGGAGGGGGGAAGAGTATCTTCTCTTAAGCAACCTGTGATGTTTTTTTGGGGGGATGTGTCGTCGGTAAATCGCGTATTAGTCACGTATACACAATTTTTTTCTGCCCCGAGGATTTTTCTCTTTTAAAGACTGGATTCATTTCTAGATCTTTTAGGAAATGTTTTCTTCAGAGAATAATAGCTGGAAGGGTTTTGGTAATAGATTATTATGGTTGGCGCAAGCAAGGTATTCAAAGCTTGAATTGAAAAGTACTTTAGGGGGTAGTTTAGAATTATAAGGCAGATTATATCAAATTAAAATTCAAATATCTAGTTGCACGCGAACAGGTGTGACTGGAAATTAAATTATATTTTGAAAACATGATATTTTTGTTTATGTAACTCAACTTTTAAAAAGTTCAACGAATTATCTGATATCTGAATAATATCTGAGAATAGGATGTAGATGTACTGTATAATTAGTGTATAATTAAAAGTACAAATTCAGTTCAAGAGAGCAATAACATCAAATGATTTAAGTTCTTTTTTACGCACGGAAAGACAAACCTTGAACTTTTCCCGAGAAAATGAAGAACTTTTGTAGTGATAGAAGCCAAAGACGGTCATTTGAAAGATATAGTTATTTCTTACAACAGAATCATGAAATGGAGAAAGAAAAAACACCACCCTCATATATTGCCTGAAAAATCACCCGTATCAAGATCAAAGCGTTCGGTAACCAGAAATCGTGTGATCATTTAATATGAGTATCTGTAGTGGAAAGAAGAAAGTATTGGATTAAAATCTGACTTTGGCATCCTTGTCTAATGTTTTTTAGTATGATTATTGTTTAGTTTTGACATAGGTGGTAATAAGGTAGTATAAAGTAGAAACTATTTGGTTCTATGTTTTTTTGTTTTTGAGGCTTATACTAAGATAGGCACAACAATCGTGACAATCTATGTGACATTAAAGGTCAGTTTTTCTGGTAAATGTATGATACTTTCTTAATGTGCTAGTATATAAAATTTTTTTCTAAAAATAATTCATATGACCGTATGCCACATTAAAAAATTACTTTTCACGTAGAATAATTATTTTGACCCAAAATAAACAGATAAACATGTTTCTTTTTTACTTCTTTTAAACATTTTTGTGATTTAAGTACAAATGTAAAAGTAATGGCTTAAAAATTAGATATTAGACTGCATAAATATTTTGTAACAGTTTTAAGAATAGCCAAAGCCCAAAAATTCTAGTTTATTTAATGTGCGTCATGTATGGGGATTTTAGATGAACACTTAAGAACTTTTGTAAAAGGCAAAAATAACTGAAAAAAGGTGAACATTGAACAATCACCAATATAAGGAATGTTTCGGGGCTATCCTGCATGCTTACCTGTAAGGAGCGGATGCAAACCAAACCCATATTAAAACGGTTGACAAGTAGATGAAATATGGTGAAAGACTGCTATAGAACAGCGAAATTCCACCCTTTTACGCAGGTAAAAAAATATTGGAATGAACTGAAAGTAAAAAAAACAGCGATATAGAATGTTTTGAGATCATTTATGCGTTAGTGAAGAATGAGAAAAACTAAGAAAATTCATGGAAAAACCTGAACTTTTATTAACCCCTTAACTGCCGTCGACGTAAATGTACGGTTTGGAAATCCCGAGTGTTAAGTGCCAATGGCGTATATTTACGCTTTGTAAAAGTACGTACGATGTGTTGCATTGTGTTTTTACCAAAAATAATACCAGGAATAACTTTGACAGTGTTTCCAAAGGAGTTTCTTATTTCTCTGAAGTAGGGGGGATGAATTTTGAACGGTGATTTTTCTTTAGCGATAAAAATAAAAGCGATTAAGTTATGGCCTCTGTTTCTTTTTGAGTTTTTTATTCTTTTTTATGCTATATTTTGAGTCTAACACTTCCGTTTTAGTTCCCTTTGCATAGAAAATGGTTTTTAATTTTTTAAAAATTTGTTCGTCTGCAAGGAAATAAGAAAAATGCTTATAACGGATCGATTTGATTTACTTCTTATTTTTTACTATTTTTTCTTTATTAGGTCATGATTCTGGTTTTAACTGGTACGCCATACATTGAGAGGATGCAATTTCTTTATATGAACGAAATAAACAGTCTTTTGAGTAGTTAACGAGTTGAAAAAGAAACGCGCGCTCTGCAAAAGTGTAAGTACGCGGGCGCGGGAGAAAAACGCTGGCACTGGGGAGCCACTTGCTGCGGATTTCCGTGGCAGTTAAGGGGTTAAGAACCGATGGAATCCATTTGCTTTGAAATATTCCCTAATGTGAAGTTTCGTTGAATTGTTTATTTATTTTCAAGATCATATCGTATTAAGATTTAGGAATGCGTCTTAAGCAATCAAATATGAATAAAAATTTAATAAAAATATATTTTCTAATATAATGAAAATATATAAGGCTAGGGAACAAAATGATGATCTAAAAAACACATTTTTGATTTTGTTGTCTTTAGAATTAATGTTATCTTATAGAATTGGTGAAATTACGATGTTTTATTATAATTTTTATTTTAAAATGCAAGAAAATAAGCTTGTATATGTGGAGGGAAAAACGCCAGCCAATAAGTACTTCATGATTAAAATAACAAGGTTTAATGAAACATAACAAACAATTTACACGAGCTGGCGCATTCCGCCTCGCTCTGGCTACATTCCTCTTAGCCACAAACAGAACTACAGTGGCTAGAAGGGGATAGTGTGTCGTTCGCCAATACCAGCAATGCTAAAATTTTTCTCCTCGTTTCACTCCTCCGCTTGGTGTCGCTGCTGTTAGACGTGCATATAGGCGCCTGCGCATTGCGACTTTCAGCACCAAGCCGGCCAAAGCCATGGTATGTTGTTGTTTACGTTTTGCTACAGTGGTTTACACGGCGTAAACAATAACATAGCCGCTGAGAATGAGAGTCGCAATGCGCAGGCGCCTATATGCACGTCTAACAGCAGCGACACCAAGCGGAGGAGTATTTTTTTTTTCAGTTTTCATCTTCGAACGACACACTATCCCCTTCTAGCCACTGTAAACAGAACTGAAACTAAAAACAGTCTCGCGCCTTTCGGCAGATTCGGAAGTTGAGTTGTTCAGTCTCTTCTTCGCACTGTTCGGTGGCGATAAACAGAGTGGGCACGAGCGGAAGTATTCCAACCTCACATATATAAGTAGGAGAAATTTTTTATGTTTATTAGAAATATATCCAAAGTATTAAAATTGATCGATATAGTTGATGGAGGCTTTAAAAACACACTCAATTTTGATATTTTCAGACGACTGTTATATTTTTTTCGTTTTCTAAAAAGTAATAAAAAATATTTAAGAAATTCCGACTACTGTTCTCAGAGTAAAAATATGTGTTGTAAAAATAGTTTTTAAAGAGAAATTTTATTGAAGATAAATTTATAAAACTGTTGTTCGTAATAGTTTTTAGTGTTTCCAAATTCGATAGTCTTATTTCAACTATTCTAGCTATAAAACAACTAGCTATATAAACTAGCTATAAAACAACAAAACGATTTTAATTTTTGATCATTTGATAAGAGTTAAAAATTTCAAATCTTCAATGAATTTCTTTGGGTTTTGGTTACCTTGTGAAATTTAATTTGATGAGGGTAGGATCTTTTATATTTTGTCAAACAATCAATTACAATATTAATTAACACCAAACTTTTAAATGAAAAATAAATTAAAATTTTGATAGGAGTAATTTTATACCCTTATAATTTGATAGAAAATTCATTTTTACTCTAAAATATTGAATTCAACTACTACGGCGATCTATCTTAGCAAATACAGTAGAAATGATGGTATGAATAAATAAATCTGTAATATGTTCTAGTAACCACAGAGTATTGAGCTTAACAGAGATGCCAAACGGCCGTTTTCCTCTTTAGGTAATTAATTTAATTCAGCTCGCAGATTATAATTCAGTTCACTAGCAGCCAATCAGAAACAGCTAAATGCGTAAGTAATTCCTGATTGGATATAGCAAGCGGCATTTAAATTTCATAGGTGTTGTTTTTCCTATTTGGATTTGAGTCACAGCTTCAGTGGGGAATACTACTTCTCTGTGCTAGTAACTAAGTCATTGCATAATTGAAAATTATTTTATAAACTGTTCGTAAATAATACAAATCTTTACCTATATAAACTTAGCATTATTTTAACCCCTTAACCTTGTCGCCCGAGCTCAGCTCGGGCAACTACTACTTGCAGAATTTGTGATGCCCGAGCTGAACTCGGGCGGGAGAAAAATTAACGTTTCCTTTTTGTGAAGCCCAAACTGAGTTCATTTCGATGATGATGGTGATTTTTCATTGTTTAGAGATTGTGAGACATCATGTTTTTATAATCTTCTTCCTAATTTAATATGATGTGTGCGTAATCCAATACTTTTTTATGTGTATGTTAAAATAATTAATACACTTGTAATTATATTTAAATTTTTATTTTTTTTATAAAAAAACATTTTCTAACACTTATAATAATATAAAGAACAAAATTAAACAGTCAAAAAATTTTCCGTTTTTGGTCAATTTTTCTGAAATAAATGTCACTGTTAAGGAGAAATAAATGTCACTGTTAAAGAGACGGTTCATCATGAGGATAATATACTCGTTCATTGAAGAAATAACCGTAACGTTGTATTGACAAAGTGTGTTAAATTATTCTTCTTCATAAAATAAAGTGAAGAAGAAAATATACTCAATTCGGTGTTGTCAACATTAAAGTAAAAAATATCTTTGATTCTATTAATCTTTTTATCAGAAACAGCGTTTTATGGCAGCTCAGTCTGATATTTTGAGAGCATCGAAAGCAAGAAATGCTGAGTTTGATAGAAAATCGAAAATTCAATTTTCCTAGATCTTTGCATGATATGGAAAACAGGAAAGATGTAGAAGAGAACAAAGATATGGTGATAGTATTGAAAATCACTAAAAGAAGGTATAGGAGTAAAAACGTTCCAGAAAATGAATTAATTTGTATGCTTGCCTGTCAAGAACTTGCCTGCTATCATTAACTATGTAATAAGTTAATGATGGATTTTAAACATTATAGTTTAATATCTTTACTTTAGTACAGTTTCATTAAAATTATTTTCCTCCTCATCCTCATCCAAAATATGTCAAGTTTACGTAACTGCAACTATAGGTAAACTAAATTTGGCCTTACATGACGATAATTGGACGAATTTGGAACATTGGGAAGTGGTACTTACAAGTACCGTCGGTAAATAAAGGGTTAAAGGAATTTCATATTAATTAAGCTTGTTAATCATAGCATGATAAACAAGCTATTATAAATGTCTAATTGCAAAGTATAATTATATCATTCGTTTAAGGGGACTCAGTACCAAAAAAAATTAATTTTTTATTTTTGAGTTTTTTTTATTAGTTTTTTGTGCCAAATTATCTGTTACCATCATGTTATGGAATATTGAACACAAAAAGTTAAAAAAAATTATTTTTAATATTAAAAAAAACACAAAAATTTCACTAAATTTCGAAACGCTACTCCTCCTTCATTTTCCCCTTTTCTTACTAGCTTTTTTTCATTTTTATGTTAAATATGTTCTGTAGTATAATTTAATGTGGGGGATTTTAGATAATCATAGTAGTTTTTGAGACAAAAACTTTTCGGTGATTCCCTTTTAAAAACGTGAAAATTCTATGATTTTTACCCTATTTTGCATGATAAAAAAATTCTGGACCAAAATCATTAAATTTTGGAACATTAATTTGATAAAATTACCCTATTGAATATAAATACCAAGTTTCATAACATTTAGTTCAGTAGAAAAAAAGCCTTAGGGTTTTAAGTGGTAAAAAAGTAGTTTTGAGAAATATTTATTAAAAAAATATGTGGTAACTATGCCTAATAAACATTGAAAATTTGTTATGCTTAGAATTCGCGCATAACTATGAAATTTGCTGAATCAATTTATGAGTATAAACATGGATTTGAGAGCAAAATCCTTAACTTGATATTTTGACTGATTTGGAGGTACTGAGTCCCCTTAATCCAAAGAATTTCTATTAAATTTTCTTCTTGAAGTGTTCTGAAGGTTTTCTGAAAGGTGGAAGGTTTTCTGAAAGAAAAATTAAGATAAATATAACTAACAATCAATATAACTAAGATAACAAGATAACTAACAATCAAACCATACTAAGGTCCCTTCATCCCTTTTATAAAACGGTATTCTTTAACAGGTTTCTAAACAATCCCACTGATTTTAACTTCTGGCTTAAGTGAAAAACTCAACCAAGTCTTCTGAAATAGAATAAGCCTCTCACCAAATCATGTAATGAGTGTTTCATCCAAACGAAGCTAACTTTTCTCAGAACTTAATTGCTCAGAGAATGCTCGAGTATAAATAGACTCAATAATTCACTGACATTAGGAAAGAGGCCGATAGAGGTTAAATATTTACTTCACTAATTACTATGTGAAGGCCTTAATCTCCAGTCGAACAATTTATTTTAACGGCACTGCCAAACAAATATTAAGGAATTAGATTTATAGTGGGAAGCGATTTAGGGGAAGGCCGCGCATACAAATTATGTAAACAAATTATTTTAAGTTTTAACTGGGCCTAATCCTTCTGTGATTCAATTTGTGTGGATATGAGGAGAAATGCAGTTTTAGATATGCATATCAAGCTGATTAGGGCTTAGGAGAAAATGTGATAATTTCGAAATCGCTTTAAAGAGTTGCTTTCAGTTCTTGTTACTGTTTCTTTGTAACATTTTTGAAACTGAATTCCTAATACAGTCGACTCCGCTTATTGTGACCACGGTTATTGTTGTCAATCGGATAATGTTATCAAAATCTGGTGAAATCCTCCTTTTCAACAGTTTAAAGGCCAATTTTAATCCATAATCATACCAAATTAGTCATTGATTTATTAGTGTTATATGTTTCAGTCTCATATCTTTCTTTAAGAATGTAAAATTTGTAAAATACATACTAGGTATTTTTTTTAAATACTTCAATTACGACTACATAGTTGTGATTAAAAAGCATATACACTCTCTCGAGTTACTCTGTTTGAAATTTTCTAGTATTCAATCACTTATTATACACTGGTGTTCAAAATTAAGAGAATTTGCCATTTTTTCGATTTCTCCAGATCTACTGGATAGATTTTGATGAAATTTGGTATGAACATAGGTTCATATAATACCAAATAAATAATCATTCAAAAATTGTAATACATTCGCATGCGTAGAAGTAATAACCTCCCTAGTTGAAAGGTATGAAATAG